>OX375877.1:79589608-80932108 GCA_947359465.1 Metellina segmentata
CAAGAAAAGTCAGACAAAAGTGATAGAATGACTAACAGAAACGTCGTTAGGAATCGTTCTGTAAGGAAGACTGATTCATACAGAGATTCACTAGCAAAGAAAACAGAGCAGCTTAATTCTCAGAGTAAATGTGAGAGAGATCACGTCAATCGAAGAAAGAATTCCTTAGCCGAAAGCACTTCCGCTGGTGGTCTGCCTCTAAGAGTATCTTCAAAAGTTTTAACGAACAAAAACAATAACAAAAATATTAAAGACATAAACGATAATAAGCGAAAAGAAGCCTTACCAGGAAGCAAAGGAAATTCGAACGATACCAGACTCAACTCTGTTAAAGAGACCGGAAGCAAAAACAAGTCAGGTACCGACACAAAGGAATCTGAGAAATTAAAAACCTCCACTTTATCAAAACCGCCGCACAAAATACAACCAGAAAAAGATGTTCACGACACAAAAACAAATACTGGAGAAAATAAACCGAAAATAACGGCAGCGTCTCTAGAAAACGTTCCAAAGAATCAGCCAAACAGCCCCAGGAAAACAGACACGAACAGAACTAAAGATTCATCTCCAGTGAAGAACGATAAAAGTATCATACCAGACAACAACAAAGATAAAGATGGCGAAAAGGATGATGACAACGAAAACTATGATCACATAAACACGAACCCGCGTTTATCAGAAACAGCCAAATCGTCCTCCCTCGATGAAGGTGATGTTCGATTGGTGATCGAAAGGAAGGCTGATCCGGATTTCAGTATCAAAATCCGAATGAAAGACCGAAATAAATCGAAGGATAAAAGTAAATCCATAGACGCCACGGACCTGAGTTCGGCCCAAGGCGAAAGCGATCAGTCCTACGTCAAAGATTCGGGATACATCAGCACTTCTGAGTCAGTGCACAGGCACAGAAGGTCCATCACAATAGACCTCGGGCACACGACAGCCAAAATCAATGCTGGCATGAAAAGCACTGCGACACCAAGCGACGCGAAAGAGCATGCGTTCCATCTACCATCCGTCAATGGCAAAGCGAATGAAAATGTTCAGAATGCGAACAATCAGATCAATTACCAGCAGCAGCTGAAAAGTTCTCAGAAAGTTCTGCAAAGCAAACTGCCGATTCTAGAAGGCTACCGACAGAGATCGAATTCTTTGATATTCATGGACTACAACCGCTCACCACGACGAGGTTCCATTACAGCAAGTGAGATATCTGTAGAATCGGATGGGGGTGGCATTTCAAACTTGAAGCGACACCATGAAGATAAAAGTGGAATCCCGAAGAGCCTTCAAGTTCCAGGAGAGAAAGACCTCTTGAATAATTTACAAAGGTGGGTAAACAGTAATTAAATTTCTCATTATCATTAACACAATAATAATCGTTCCAATGTGTGCATGCCCACTACTTTAACCCTCCAAAGGGTTTCGACGAAATATCTCGTTCATCACTTTCTGACCAACTGTGCTAATGACTAGATATCTCGTCATCACTATCTGACCAACAGTGCTAATGACGAAATATCTCGTTCATCACTCTACCAACGGTGCTAATGACGAAATATCTTGTTCATCACTATCTGACCAACTGTGTTAATGTCAAAGTATCTCGTTTACCACTATCTGACCAACTGTGATAATTACTAGATATCTCGTTCATCACTATCTGACCAACTGTGCTAATGACTAGATATATCGTCATCACTATCTGACCAACAGTGCTAATGACGAAATATCTCGTTCATCACTCTACCAACGGTGCTAATGACGAGATATCTTGTTCATCACTATCTGACCAACTGTGTTAACGACAAAGTATCTCGTTTACCACTATCTGACCAACAGTGCTAATGACGAAATATCTCGTTCATCACTCTATCAACGGTGCTAATGACGAGATATCTTGTTCATCACTATCTGACCAACTGTGTTAATGTCAAAGTATCTCGTTTACCACTATCTGACCAACTGTGTTAATGTCAAAGTATCTCGTTTACCACTATCTGACAAACTGTGCTAATGATGAGATATCTCGTTCATCACTATCTGACCAACGGTGCTAATGACGAGATATCTCGTTCATCACTATCTGACCAACGGTGCTAATGACGAGATATATTGTTCATCACTATCTGACCAACTGTGTTAATGTCAAAGTATCTCGTTTACCACTATCTGACCAACTGTGATAATTACTAGATATCTCGTTCATCACTATCTGACCAACTGTGATAATGACGAGATATCTCGTTCACCACTATCTGACCAACAGTGCTAATGACGAGATATCTCGTCATCAAGGTATTACCAAGTTTTTGATTTCGACGAGATCAAGATCAGATCAGTTTTCTACCAATGACGATATATCTCGTTCATCAAGATCTGATCAATCTTTTTCTAATGACAAGATACAACCACCAGAAGGGTTAAATATGATCCAAAAATATAGAGTTTGGGTTTTTATGGTGCAATGGCCATATTTGGTCAAGTCATGCCAAACACAAAACAGACAACGTCAAGTAAAAGGACGTATACATACACAATGGAGAGGTTTGTGAACACAGAAGAGAGAAATACGATCAGGATAAGTGATAGCAATTGAATCTGAGCAGTCTACAACTCGCAGTGAGCAACCCAATGGGCCACGGCGACCCCAAAAAAATTATTGTGAATCCAGATTGTTAATACAGGAGTGGGGGCCAAATGGATTGCATTTGAAATCAATCTGCGCATTCGAATGAGCGAAAATTTACTAGATTGGAACACATATAACTTGCCTTTTAAAAATGCATATCGCACCCCGGCAAAAAAAGTGACACGAGTCAAAAAATAAAAATTTTGATGTTATGTCATTGAAAAATATGTATGAGGTGCCCCAGCGTGTTATATCACTATTTATAGAATATAATAGAAGTTACCACCATAAATACTTACGTAAAATTTAAAAGAAGCTTATACTATTTCAATACAAGTTTTATAGTATCCTTTAAGTTGATGTTTCTCAAATTCTGCAATTTTGAGTTATGTCACTTTTCTTACCGGGGTGCGATTTGTTCCCAAGGAAATTGCAAAAACCTTTCCAAATATTTGAAACCATATCTTTCTCAATTTTCAATGGTTTTGAGTTCCCAAAATTAATTTTAAAGTAAACTATTCTAAGACCCCAAGCTAACTCAGATAAATCAAGGAATGATTTGATAACTATGCAAAATATTTTATAATTATGTGAATCTTGTGCAAAGTATAAAAGATTCATGTAATGGAATATTGAGAAACGCCAATATTTCCAGCTAGTTAAAATATTATTAGTTATTTGATTGTCATTTCATTTAAACGTGAGGTCCTTTACCGGTTCATTTTAGTCATTATACAACATTAAATGTTTTCATCGACTTAGTATTGAATTAGACGGAGTATGCGGGAGAAGTCGCTGTCATGAGACCTCAAAAGTGTAGGTCACGTTGATTGTGCCTATTGGCTATCGAAGCGCATTATTCCTGCTCGTCAATCAGTCCCACACGTTAGGAAGCTCCGCCCATTTAAGTCTATGAATGTTAATCGATTAACCCACTCAAGTAAAATTATATCTCTTTATTTAATGTGTGTCGGTGTTACTTGAAACGTAATACTCATAATGTAGACCTCTCAGACCTCAAAACGGTTAAAAGTTGAACAAGATGAATTTCTTTGTGATACTCGCTTTCATCTGAAAATCTGATAATACCTAGCACGTAATTTCGTGGTTTGGTTCTTTTGTTTTGTTTTATACCTTCAACAATTGAATCGGATGCTTGAGAAACCCCATAAGTCACTTTTTTTTAAATCGAGTTTTCGGTAAAATTCTATTCTTTAGAGGTAGACGCATCTTTTAGAAGTGAAACCCCACGAGTCAGTTTATTCGAGAAAGGCCATAAGTCAGTGACATGAGCTTTCTCGAATAAACGAAAACTTTCATACGAGCCAACTCTATGTAGAATGACCTGACTCGTGGGGTTTCACTTCTGAAAGATGCGTCTACCTCTAAAGAATAGATTTTTACCGGAAACTCGATTTCGAGAAGAAAAAAAATGACTTATAGGCGTAAAGTTCCAAAGGATGAGAAAGTCGCTTTTAAAATCTCGCAGTTCATGCAGTTTCCACACTCTTTCAAACAATAGGATGTTGAAATCGCCAAACCTTTTAATGATGGGTTTTGCAGCAACACTTTTCGGTTTAACAAAAATAAAAAGCTGCTTCTACCACACTCCCAAATGAACCAGTTTATCCAAGTGGGAAAATCCCCATCAACAAGAAAAAAAATTGAAGACATAAATAAACTGATACATAAATAAAATCGAACATCCCAAATGAAGAAAACATTCAAGCATTCAACAAAGAGATAGTTCACCAGTGTTCTACAGGTACATCTGATTCTCAGTTGCCAGAGAACTACGCAACTGATGAATAAATTTTAGTTCACCATTCATACCACTCTTATTCATAGAACTAAATAATCTTATTTGTGTTTCATATTTATTTAATGTTTCTACTTGTTTCAGAATGCATATTTGAGGTATACTAAGTGTACTTTTTATTTTGTACAGTTTAGAAAGTAATTACTTTTTGTCATAAGTATATGTATTTGAGAAACCCCATGAGTCAACTGACTTTAAAAACCCAAATTAATTTAATTATTTATCTTTTGAGACCTCCATTGAGCACAGAGATTGTATTTAGCTCCAAACAATACATTTTATTAGAAATAATAATATAGAGGTTGTCGGGTAACGCAGAAACAATTTTTCCTCGATTTCCCAAAAATTGTTCTCACCTGACTTATGGGGTTTCTCAAACAACCGATTCAATTACAGAGTGACTTTTATCCCTTAGGCAGGCTGCACAAGGTAGTGGAAGAACGAAAATCCCTCGTAGATCCAGCATTCCCATTTACAAAGCACACTCGGATGGAAACCTTCACGTGCAAAAGCCCTCTCCACGTCTCAACAGTGAGTGCAGTTTGAATCACTACTTTTAATCAACTTTTTAACATACACATATTTTAACATAAGTAAAAACACCACAAAAAATACAGACATAAGTGCAAAAATTCAACTCGAAATGCAAGGACACAAAATGGAATCCGATTCACATAAAGTTGTATGCCCGTAAAGGTACTTAAAAGGTTCGATGGATTGGACATGATTAGAGTAACTTTTTTGTTGCATTAAAAATGGGAAAAGTTGCATTTATCATTCCCTAAAGTTACATTTATAAAAATAAAGTTGCATTTATTTTTAATACACTAAAATCTAAAATAAATTATTAGCAAAAAATGAAAAAATTCAAAATTTATTTGTACATTAGTAAATACAAAATATCGTTGAATGGCCGATCCTTGGTCAGTAATTTCTTTAACATTGAAAAACTGCGCTCAACAGAGACTGATGTTGCCTGACATTGTTGCATTGGACTTTTTCTGCAGTTGTGAAACAAGTGTACCACTCAAGTAACTTGGAGCAATCGCGGATAAAGCACCTTAAGTGTGATTTCACCCGCAGTCATGCTATATCGGATAGCAGAAGCGCAAAATCCTTTCGCTCAACATTCAGAGATTTTAAAACGTCATCTACAAGGAAACAACATATTGATGATCGACACTCACCTCGCAAACTCTGCAGTCGATTACGCAAGTTTGCTCTGGATTATCATGAGAGGCAACCAATGTGTTAAAGTACTTCTTGCTATTTATTTCAACACACGTGATTGAAGGGTTGATTCAGAGGGCAAAAAATGAAAACTAATTTCATATTAATTAATTTTAAGCTAAATTGTGAAAAGTTGCAATTATGCAAAAAGTTGCATTTATGTAGAAAGTTGCATTTATGTTGCGGTTATAACTCACTTACAATACACCCCATGTAGGATGAATTTTGTTTTTAGTACTTTACATGAAGCGTAGAACGTGTGAAAAAAAGTTGCATTTGTTGCAAAAAGTTGCCCTAGACATGATATACCAGTAGCTTGTACACCACGATGACCCGATTTATCATGCATTAATTTCTATGATATCAACTCTCTAGGAATACCTCAAAGGCAAGTGTAATAGATTTCCATTGACTTCCAAGATTACATCTTCACAAGAGTCGGTGTCAGGCATATGTGTTCGTGAAAGAGCAGGAATTTTTGAACATGTACGTCGTACATGTTCATTTGGGACGTAAATCAGCTAGCTGTGTTTTTTCGTGCTTTCGACACGGATTTCAACATTTTTGAGGAATTATTGGAATTTGTACTGATGCGTGACAATACTACAGGACAAGATATATTTAATTGTGTTTATGAACTTCTGCAAAAATACAATCCATCTATCTTAAAATTGACTTTCGTAGCAACAGATGGATTTCTTTTAATGACCGGAAAAACCAACGGTTCGTGGCATTACTACGAAGAAAACTAAGTAAAATTTATTATGGATCCAAGATTAATCATACGCATTGCATTATACATCAAGAAGTATTAAGTACGAAGGTAATAAAGATGTAAAATGTGTTGACACTATCAAGAAAATTATCAATTTGATTAAATCTCGAGGCCTAACTCAGCGACAGTTATTTCCTGTATTTAATGAATTAGAAAGCGGAATATATTCCTGGTTATCCTACTATACTGAGGTTCGTTGGCTATCGCGTTCCAAGGTTCTTAAACAATTCTGGGATTTGAAAGAAATATGCCAGTTTTAAATAATCAAAAATCAAGACACCAGCTTGTTTTCTGATCAAGTATGGCTGAAAGATTTATCCTTCATGGTTGATACAACAAAACAGTGTTACCCAATTTAAATTTAAAATTGAAAGGGAAAAGATCAGATCATTCCGAAGATGTATTACCAAATTAAAGCTTTCAAATATAAGCTTATTCTTTGGGAAAAGCAGTTGAAAAATGAAGATTTAACTCATTTTCCGACGTGCAACATGAACAAACAAGTTTAGATGAAACCATCGTTTCAAAAATACGCAGAAAAACTTTTATGCCTTAGAACTGAATTTGAAGTAAGGTTTGCAGATTTTAAATCTTAGAAAGATAAATTTTATATGTTTTCTTCGATTTTTCCCGATCAATATGGAATCAGTACCAAATCATATGCAAATGGAGGTTATCGAGATCCGGTGCTCTTCAGATTTTTACGCAAAATTCAGTGAACTTGGAGTGCCTGAAATTTACAAATATTTGCCAGCCAGTTTTGAAAACACTCGAAAATTCACATATGAGATTATTTCCGTGTTTGGAAGTACTTATCGGTGCGAGCAATTATTTTCACTTATGAAAGAAAATAAGTCACCTGTCATATCCAGAATTACTGACCTTGTGTTAGTTTTAAAAAAGTAATCACAACGAACATAATATCCCCTGAAGTAGAAAAGATGGTAGCAGAGAAGAGGTGCCAAGTGTCGGGAAGAAAACATTAATTTTACAGTTGTCCTTGTTCTTTTTTATACAGTGTTTTCGAAATAAATGTACGTTTCTATAAAAATTGAAGCTTTCGTTTTTGTGTGGCCCACATAAACTTAGACCTTGTGTATTTGGCCCGAGTTAGCATTCGAGTTTGACATGTTTGAGAATAATACCTCAGAGTAAACGTGCAATTCTCAAGTCGTGCATTGCTGTTGGCGGTAGTAACATGGAAACCTGCTATGAGACAAGTGTACAACTACAGTAGTCAAACTATAAAAGTAAAGCTATTACAAATGTTCACGTTTGCTGTCTTTCATTTCTGAAACTTAGTTTACCTCTAGCACATCTGACGGCTTGAAAATAGGTTGATGACATATATATCCATTTAAATAAGGTTTAATTGTGTATTCCTTAACCTCCCCTTGAAATTTATACAGGTAGTTTTGAAACACCCTGGCGACCCCGTTTCTCTAATCTTGTTTCTATATACACTACATCATTGAGTAGAACAATGACGCACACTCAAGCGCAATAATAAATTAATGACGCCATGCTGCAGAGGGCGAGTCATAAATCTAACCAAATCATAACTACATAAAGGGAGTTCAATCCATAGCTTCAATGACATCTAGATCAAAAGGGGTACAGCAAACAATGTTTCCTATTACAAAAACGGATAGCACCAATGAAATCCAAAATATCTACGCAATTACTTTTGAATGAACAGTTAAGTCGTATATTAAATTTATGGTTTCCTAAGAATATACTTCGGAAAAGGACCATTTTAAATATGAAAATAAGATAAATAGTTTAACACAGAAATTGGATACATTTACTACACATGTAAGGTTTTGTTTGTTAGTAAAAAACCCAGTGAGTTCTTATAAAAGTCTACATATTCAAGCTTTTCTTTCTATTTCAGAGCACTCACTAAGTACCCCATCCATCAATGAAGAAGTGGTAATCAATTTTGAACGTTTTATTTCTTGTTTTACATTTTAAAAGTTTTTTCTTGTTATATAATCGGTTCCTCCATACTATACTAATATATGCACTTTATTTAAATGAAGTGAATGGCGCTATTAAGTGTACTTATCTGTATACACGTCAAGCCTTAAAAAAGGCATTGTTCAGGGAAAACCAAAAAACGTTACATGTGTTAATCACAAAACATTTAATGTTTTGTAAAATTATTAATAAATCTTAAACTCAAGTTTATAGTCAACTAAGTTAGTCAAATTAAACAAAAATTGCTCTCATCTTGTAAGCAACACAAGAGTTTCAAAATATTTCTAATCATTCGTTATTTTCAGACTAATATTCCTGTTTTTAAAGTTGTGCAGTTAAGTTAGATAAAATGCTCTTTTTTGTTTGACCCAGTTAGTAATGAGAGAACCATAGATACATTGAAAAATGCACTAGCAATAAGCACACAAATAAAATATTTAAATCCACAACATAAATTGAATGGTATTCCTTTAAGCGTTATGAATGTATTGAATCCAACTTGATCAGCACATTGGAAGTATTATATTCTCATAGAATGCTAGCATTTTTATTCCATATTCAAATCTGCACTAATTGTAGTTTCCATATGAATATCTGAATAGTAACGCAGCATTACTAAGATACTGGGAATATTTCTGTAAAGATAGAATCGTGAGATATCTCGACTTGAGAAAAAAGTATATGTTAAAATTATGTATAGTCCATTTTGAGCTTGTTTTAAATACTTTATCTGAATATGCATATCATCGGCTTAGAGCAGAAACTCATTAGCTGACAAAACATATTTTTTTATTGAACCGCTGTTTAAACGACTAAATAGATTTTAGGTCAAAAAATAAAAATCCTACGCACACAATTTGAGTGTTATACATCGTTAACAGATAATAACAGGTGGGATAAGTGCATTGCATGTAATGGAGATTATTTTGAGAAAGACCATAAAAATATGGAGGATTAGTACAGGAAATTATTTTTTATTAATTTATGATCATTCTTTATTGAACAGCCCTCGTACTATAATGTACTTAATGTAAATTGTATAGTTTGTTATTATTGTAAATGTATTGTTAGAGAGCTTCTGCAAAACAAAATACATGTATGTGAAGTGTATATCCAGTTCGTAAATGTGCATTTTTTATCATTCGTTCATATGTAATAGATGGGGTGGGTTGTTTCTTTACGGTTTTTCTGTTATCCGTCTATTCGCGCGATAAACCGTCAGGGTCCCCGACCCTGACGGTTAATCGAAGATTCACTGTAATTAGTTAAACCGACGATACGTACTTTTAAATAGTCTATAAGTGAGAGAATTTCATGTAGGAAATTCAAATACACAGTCCAGTCACATTAATGTGACCACCACCTACTTTCGACGTCAACGTGAAATAACCAATCACAAAAGGCAGGTGGCAGCACATTGCAGTGGAGTGTATATAAAGGATGTTCTAGGGCATCGGAAAGCATTTCAATCGTTGGCGTAATGCAGAAACGTAGTGATTTATCCGACGTCCAAAAGGGCATGATTATTGGCTTTCGGGCCAAGGGTGGAAGCATTTTGAAAACGGTTAATTTTGTGAACTGTTTGCGTGCCGCCATGGTAAAAGTATACCGCCTGGTTAAGGCACCTATGCTGACTGCTGTTCATCGGCGACGAAGGCTGGAATTTGCATGCCAGTACCGCAACTGGACGTCCACAGAGCGGAAACAGGTGGATTTTTCCGATGAATCACGTTTTATGCTCCATCGGACAGATGGACGTTGGCGTATACGGCGTGAAACGTCTGAAAGCAAACGCCCTGCAACAATTGCCGGAAGGATCCAGGCTGGAGGAGGGAGCATTATGGCTTGGGGAATGTTTTCCTGGTATTCACTGGGTGCACTCATCATTGTGGAAGGCACGATGGATCAGCACAAGTACGCATCTGTCCTTGCGGACCATGTGAGTTTTTGACAGGTGGTCACATTAATGTGACTGGACTGTGTATTTCGTACGCTTTAAAATAAAGTGCGTCATTTCTCCAAGAATGACAGTTGGTACAAATGAAACGTCAGGATTAGGAGTGGTGCAAAGAGTAATCATTTTGTATTTTCATATCTATAGCATGGATTGAAAACATTAACACCAGGCAGAAAAATGTCAAGCATTAAAGAACTATCATCTTCCCCAAATGAAATGTGCCACAGTGATACTGAAATCCACTTGAGTGAGTATTGCATAAACTAGGTTTTCAATAATATTTCATGAAATATCCTGAAGGCCGCTGTAGCCCGGTTGGAAGAGTAACGGGTTAGCAACCGGGGGATTGCGCGAGTTCCGAATCCAACCAAAGACCGTGAGTGCAAAAAAGGCCAGGGCACGCTTTACCTGTCGTGGCCTCAAATGCCCTTACGTTGCCGTGGTGTGGAAGTTTGGTAAATAAGTACTTTAATTAACGTCCTGGAGCAACTCAAAGGGGATATTGGTGATGGTCCGAGGTCAATCCCTAAAGCTTTGGTTTCCGAAGAAAGTGGAGCCGTTATCTGACAGCCGTGAAGCGTCATGATGCCGCGGGCATAACTAGACGGCCGTCTAAACATGAATCCAGAGGTGTCAACTTAGAAGGACAGAATACGTTGGAGAATGGGCAAAACAGACGGCTGTCGTGGTTTATTTTATTCTAGAAACAAAACAAAGTGTTTTTTTATTCTCTCGTTCAAAGTTTCTATCTTCGGGATCGTTGAAGGTAGAGTGAAAATTTCAACAGATTTCAAATCAGCGTAAATTTCTACGCCAGATCGATATCAAAAACAGTTTTATTATTCAATTATTTACCATTTGATTATTTAATTATTTATTAAATAATTAATTATTTATTTAAAGAAAATCACATTTAAGGTATCGATCTGATGTCAAATTTTCCGCAGATTTCAAATCCGTTGAAATTTTCATTCTGTGTTTAACGATCCCGATTTTACAAAAACGAATTAATCAATGACAGTCAAAATGTTTATTTATTTTGCTCCTCTTCGCTCGAATCGTTTACAGCAGGAAATGAAATCTTGCCGCTACAAGAGAAAAAACGTTCCCGAACTGTTTGAGACCGCAATGACGAAAGTCATGGAAATGGCGGCTCCGATCATTTTCGTTACGCTCACAAACAACGCTCTCTAGGAAACAAACACCATGTGTTAGTATAAACAACATTTTAGTGACGTCACCCACCGATACATCACGGCTACGCTTTCATAGGAAACCGGAGCTTAAGGGAAAGATCCAGTGAAAGTTTGGAGAATGGGGTGCCAGCTCAGGTGTGACATTGTTATCTTGTAATGGTAATTTTAGTTAACGTTGTACTAGAGCAGGGATGGCCAACCCGCGGCACGCGTGCTGCAGTGTGGCACGGTGGAGTTTTAACAGTGACACGCGAAGACTTATTAAAAAATTAATAATTATTTACAATTAAATGTTTCAAGTTATATTCATTTTTATTTTATACAGAACCTAACTCACCGAACCTTTAAAAATGTTTATTAACGACAAAATCTAAGTTTGTACTTGTGTTTTATTTATTATATTACTTTTTAAATTATCACTACTCAGACTTACATGAAAAAAACGTGCTATTTGCATAAAAATCCCATAATCAGTCTATAAATAACATTTTTTTTATTTTTTAGTATGTTGGAAAAGTTAGAAGTGGCACGCATAACTTTTTTCCCCCCCAGATAGTGGCACTCTTCCCAAAAAGGTTGGCCATCTCTGTACTAGAGCAACACAATGGGCTATTGAAGACGGTCCGGGATCAGTCCCCTAAGGGAAAGATTCGAGGACAACACCTCGTAATTTTGAACCACGGTCAGCTGACGAAGCAAAACCTGAGCTGGTAACCCACTCTCCAAACTTCCACGTCAACCCGACGCGAGGACTTTTGGCCACGACAAATTTAAGGTGCACCAGCCGCCTCTACACCATCCCTTCCGCGATCCAGAGACTAACACCTTAACCACTTTACCAGTTAGTCGACCATCGTTATCTGACAGAGGTTCAAAATTATGTGGTATTTCCTCGGATCTTTCCTTTCGGTTTTGATCCCGGACTGTCGCCTAAGGTGTTAGCCTCTAGATCGGAAGGTTACTGGTACGAATCCGGGTCAGTGCATGGATGTTTGTAGGCGTATGGTGTAGAGGCGACTGGTCCACCTTAAATATATCGCGGAAGAAATTCCTCACGTTGGATTGGTGTGGAAGTTTGGGGAGTGGGGTGCCAGATCCGGTGTTTCTTCGTCATCTGACCAAGGTTCAAAAATACATGTTGTCCTTGGATCTTTCACGTAGGGGATTGATCCCGGACCGTCAGTAGCCCGTTGGGTTGTTCTAGTACGACGTTAATTAAAAGTTACCAATTACCCGAACAGCTGTCAATAGCCCGTTACATTGCCCAGTGCGGGTTAATTAAAAGTACCTATTTATACCATACCTGCCTGAAGCAAATGTGAATCACATATAGTACCTTTTTGAAAATGCTCGACCCATTCAAACTTGTTAGAAGTTCTTTAGTGAATATGACATTACACGAGCGGATAGATATCCAACGGTTTCCCCTGACGTCACAGAATCGATAACCAATGAGAAGAGAACCATGATAGTACTTTACGCAAGTCCAACTTGATTGGCTAGTTTCACGGGCTTGGCTTCACTTGGATATCTCGCCAATCTGATTGTTGCAGTAACCATTTTGATTTGATCTCGCCAACTTATCCTAAGGGTACTTATACTTTTAAAGAGCTACTTTTCGGAAAGCAACGATGGCCTAATGGCTAGAGTTACCTACCTTCAGATTGACGTCTACAGCGGATGATGACATCCCGAGTTCGAACCCATCTGGCGGAAAAGTTTTTAGATCCTCCAAATTATTTTTTAAAAATTCCAATTTAATTCCTTTTGATTCTAAATTACTTTTCCTAATTTTTAATACCCTCACCACCAGCTGATATTTTACCGCCCCTCTGCCGTCCCCTTTGCTTAAGGATGATGGTATCGTATCCACCCCTGGCTTAGGTAAATGTAATGGTAATGGTAATTTTTAGTTAACGTCGTACTAGAGCAACACAACGGGCTATTGACGACGGTCCGGGATCAGTCACTTAAGTGAAAGATCCGAGGACAACACCTCGTAATTTTGAACCACGGTCAGATGACGAAGCAACACCTGAGCTGGCACCCCACTCTCCAAACTTCCACGCCAACCCAACGTGAGGACTTTCGGCCACGACAGATTTAAGGTGCACCAGCCGCCTCTACACCATACGCTTACAAACATCCATGCCCGAACCCGGATTCGAACCAGGAACCTTCCGATCTAGAGGCTAACACCTTAACCACTATACCGGTTGGTCGGCCCCCTGGCTTAGGACCATTCAGATGTAACAAAAAGCATGCATAAAACACAACTTATATAATTATTAACTTATATAATAAAAGGATACAATTTTCGATGATGATGTTAGATCAATGAAAATCATGTTGCACACCTTATTTCCTTTTTTCTATACCCCCCCCCTCTTGATTATACAGCAGATCTGAATTTAAAGTTACCGAGTCAACTAAAATATATAACTAAACAGCAGCAAAGAAATTTATCCTCACATAAATTTCGAAGTACGCCAAAGGAAGAGTTAAATTGCCAACAGAAAAATTCTGATGACATACGTATCTAGGTCATGTGATCCGATTAGCCAACAACTGCTCCCATTCTCTTCTCATTGGTTATCGATTCTGTGACGTCAGTGGAAACAGTTGCATATCTATCCGCTCGTTGACATTACAATGGTGAAATTGTGAACCATTTGACGTTATTCTGGTGCAGCTACGAGAGTAGTTCACGTTGCACCTCACATAAATGTCATAATCAAGGTAATGGTAATTTTAGTTAACGTCGTACTAGAGCAACACAACGGGCTATTGAAGACGGTCCGGGATCAATCCTTTAAGGGAAAGATCCGAGGACAACACCTCGTAATTTTGAACCGCGGTCAGATGACGAAGCAACAACTGAGCTGGCACCCCACTCTCCAAACTTCCACACCAATCCAACGTGAGGACTTTCGGCCACGACAGATTTAAGGTGCACCAGCCGCCTCTACACCATACGCTTACAAACATCCATGCCCGAACCCGGAACCTTCCGATCTAGAGGCTAACACCTTTACCACTATACCGGTTGGTCTGCGTCATACTCAAGGTACATCCCGTTTATAGAAGCCACACATTCACTCCAGATGGACAAACATCCATGCCTTACACCGGATTCGAACCTGGAAACTTTCGATCACCCTGACCACAAGCTAGATTGGTCAACGAACTATTTAAGGTATTACCATAGAATTGGTACGGTTAGTCAAATTTACGAATGAGATTATTCAGGATATAGTCTTAGTTAAGTCTTGGGTAATTGGTAATTTTAGTTAACGTCGTACTAGAGCAACACAACGGGCTATTGACGACGGTCCGGGATCAGTCCCTTAAGGGAAAGATCCGAGGACAACACCTCGTAATTTTGAACCACGGTCAGATGACGAAGCAACACCTGAGCTGGCACCCCACTCTCCAAACTTCCACACCAATCCAACGTGAGGAATTTCGGCCACGACAGATTTAAGGTGCACCAGCCGCCTCTACACCATACGCTTACAAACATCCATGCCCGAACCCGGAACCTTCCTATCTAGAGGCTAACACCTTAACCACTATACCGGTTGGTCGGCTCCGTGGACTACCAAATGAACCTTAAGCAAATTTAAATATCTGTCCTCTAGTGGAGATATTTGAAATTAAGTATATGTAATAGGACATGTGATATCTGGTAATGTTATTGACATTTTTATTTTTCAACATGCTGAATTATTTGTTAGATTTTAATTAACAAAAATGGTTATTTTCTGTATCTTGGACAAGTCAGTGTTATACCTTCTGGTCCATAGTACATCTTTAGCCTTTTATCATTAGATTTCGTTTAATTTATTTACACCAAACTTGATTCTTGCAAGCACAATTAGTAAATAGTTGTGAAGGTCTACAATCGATATTCTAATATATTCAAATTAAATCAACTTTTATACGGTAGGCTTAGGCTCGCTAAAGTGAATGAAACAACTAAATTATTAAAAAAAATTTTGTTTAATACTAAGCTTAGTTCATATTCATTACATTTGGAATGAATAAGATAAACTCTTGTACTGGATACACAAATGAATCAGCCAAAGCCAAGGCTTTCTCAATTGCAAATATAGCAACTTCGATTTAAGGTGAAACGAATAAGCTCTTTAAATGAAAACACACTTAGTAACAAGTTCTTAATATTATGTAGAGACCATATGATGCATCCAATGCAGACCAAAATCTTTAAGCTTTCATGATTTTTGCTTCAACCAGCAAGACTTCCAGCATCCAAGTTTTAGTCATAAACAATATTATTTTTAAACATTGTTAGCAATGGATACTAAGCTGTGTAAAGGGGAGATGGTTGACAACATAAAGCAGGTTTTTGCCAAATGAGCATGTCTGATATTTTTGAAAGGTGGATTCTAATGTAACTATCTAGCTTACGGTGCCAGATGTGTTGAGAAACCAGTTTTCAAATATATTTTAGTGGACTTTACCACTTATTTCATAACAAATTAAGCTATAAATTTTTCCAATGTTTCAAAAAATATATTGATTTCTAAAATTGATGCTTTATTTTGTTTGATTTCCTTGTCCATGCCTTAAAATTGTGTTTTATTAAGATGAATGTCTTGATTCATTCAACTAACAGACTAAAATATGAGAAGTATGACTCAAAAATAGTGTTATCCAAGGTGTACATCAAACAGATGAAGGTATGTACCTTGAAACAATTACCATTATCTTACAAAATAGTTTTTTCTAAAGTTTATGCCAATATACTTTCATGAAAAAATTTATTTTAAAAGATAAAAGGATAATGCATTTCTATTAAAATTTCTAATTGAGGAAATTATATTTTGCATAAAAAATCAAATAGTGAAAATTGTTTCACAAGGTTCAACTCTCTAAATAACAAATCAATACTTAATGACTAATAAATGTATAAATTCTTTCTTCTCATAGAAAATTTTTTTCTATTTATATTACTAAATATACATTTACTATTAATTATATGTGAAATATATATATATATTTCACTTTTCTCCATCCAACATAAACCTCCACACAACTCTTAACATCTCACCCATGGATCTGTTGTACATATTATGTTGATTATGTTGTGTGTTTAAATAGACTATCTTTTTCAAGTCAGACACTAGGCTGACTGCTTTTTTATACGAAATATAAAGGAATTACCTAATCAAATGATAAAGCAAATGTGATAAAGCATAAAAGAAAAATACATCACCAAAGGTGATACAAAAATGTTAAAATATTAATATTTTAAACTGAAAAATGCTCCAGCAAACAATTAGAATTTATCAATTAACGTAAATTTTGCTACATACAATGTCGGATACTTAAATATTCAGGATTAAATATTTTCCAAAGCTACAGTGACTTATTTACACTCTAGTAAAGATTTCAATACTCCTGCAATAAATTTAAATCTCTATATTAAAATTATATTGTTTCATGATATGCAATTTTTAATGCCTGAACCTAGACAATATAAATTAAAGATAATATAGTTGTTCTCGATAGAATAGAGTCCGATATATAATGAACTAAGATCATTTTTAGGAATAAAAAAAAATTATTATAAATATTTGTCCACTAGAAGTATTTTTGTATAGATAATTTAGTATAAGTAAGAATCAACTGTGATAATTTAGTATAAGAAAAATCAACTGTGAATGACTTGTGTTAAGTGTAACACTACCTTATTTTCAGAAAGTGCAGAGAAAGTGAGACTGCCTTCAATCCTGCTGTACGAGCCCGACGACGGAAACGCTTCGGACAAAGTGAACGAACTCGAAAAATTCCCGAGAATAGGAGCCTCCCCCAAACCAAAAGTAATAGCGAGATCAAAAGAGTTACATTTATCCAGCAAAGGATCTCCCAGAGGGTTCTCCCAAGACAACAACCTGCTGAAACTGCCCCTTCTGCAACAGCCCGTCCGCTGCAGGTGCACCATCCAACCGCACAAGTTCTGGGACGGACGGCGAACCCGGTCAGCGGTCGACTGTGTCGCCAGCATGCACTTCCTGAGCGAAGAGGAGCTGACCGAGTTCGATTCGACTTTCTTCCCGAGCAGCGGACGGTCCAGCTTCAGTGGAGACCGGAAGAGGAGATCTGCCAATCCCATCAGGTACAAGGCTTTGAGGACACAAACTCTGAAGCGTCTGAGTGCTGGAAGGGTTTCAGCGGACAAATCCCAGGCCTTGACGTTTCACGTCGACCACGAAAGAGAGAGAAATACATTTAAACTGCCAACCGAGAAATTGGAGAAAAATAAGAAATGGCAGGTTGTGTTCACAATAGGCAAATCTAAGGACAAAAGAGAGGACCATGAAAAAGGACATAAAAGTTAATGTTTTTTAAGACTGCCTGCTGTTCAAATATGTAAAATAAAGCTATTTTTATATTGATAAATTTTATTACAAAAGTTGATTTTTTGAGGTTGTAATCGGTTATTCCGAGTTTTTTTTAATAACTCATAGTAAATAGAAAAACAAAAATATTAAAAGCATATCCAAAATTTTGATTTAAATGTATCAAATATTTTTTGCATGTTCATAAATACTCAAATGTATTATAATTTGTTCTTTTGGATCAGAGAAATACTGGATTTGCATCAAACTGATAACATTGCATTGAAGTAATATATTAAATTTAATAATAAATACATAAATAACTAGCATTTTAACAACCAAAAAATTTTATATTTCTAATATTATATACGTATTTGAGATCTTATTAACGAATTCCAGTGGCAAAAAAGGAAGCATACTGCCTACTGTCTACCATATGAATGTCAACAACATTCAGTAGTTTGAAATCAAATCCTCTGTCTCTAGTGCAAATACCATACACTTGTAAATCAAAATTTTTTTTATATAAATTAGAATAAAATATTATTTTAATCTCACAAATTAATTTAAAATTTAGCTTTCTTGGGTGAAAAAAATTATACAATATCACTTTCAACTGAAATCACAGAAACACATAAAAAAAAATTTGCTAATAAATTTTATTGATTTTTTAATATATCATAAAACAAAACATTTTTGATTCATTTGTTCCAGTACAACTGTAAAATGAAGTTATAAAACAAAAGTAACCGTAAAGTTAGATTGCACAAAAATTAATGTTAGTCAATCGTAATATAATAGTCAAACAGATCTTGGAGATCCCCTTATTTGTTAAACATGATAAAATACAACATAATATTGAATTACAAATCAATACCATACAAATATGAAAAAAAAAAGTGTTTTACAAAGAAATATATACAGTCTATATTCATTTATATTTTGTTGTAAATCTAGGTTTATCTGAGCAAAGGATCAATAAATAAATGAAAAAGTAGGTGGATATCAAATGCTTCTGCTGTACATAAAAACTAGAATTTATTTATAAGTAAAATATTAACCTCTCTTTTAAAAAATAAAACATCTGCTGCACTGTGTGTTTACTTACACTACAATTTTCAGAGTTAATCCATGTTAGCAAATTGTAGATACAAAACATAACTCAGTACGTAATGATATCTTAGTCTCCCAACAAACCGATCTCTGAACTGCATTTGAAAAAAAATAGGCAAGAATGAAGACCTTATTAATCATATTTAAAATCAAGCAAACTTCATAAAGATGAAAAGAACTTAATATTTTATCATTAATAAGAGAAACAACTAATTTTACGAAAAATTAAATGGAATTAATATATTGAACAAGAATTGTAGAATTTATAAACATGCTTACAATATTGAAGACAATGCTACATTTTTGATACATTAAAAAAGGTAAATCATGCATCAAAATGATCTTAAGAAATACAGGACAGTTGCAAAAGAAAAGCCTGCAGTTTCTCTACTAAAAACAAAAGAAATATTTTCTTTTAACCATAATTCCACACAGGCATGTTTATAACTAATTTCATAAATACTATGTATAAATGTAAACACTTCAAAAGAGTTTATCCTAGAACAATTGAAACTCAATTGAATGCTAAACTGAAATATTCCCTGGATTCAAGTAAAATTATACCATAAGTAACTCAAACTATTTGATTCAAATGTCAACTTGCTTAAAATGATTTGCTGATTTGTTTGAAAGGTTAACACGCACATGTTCCTTCAATTGTGAATATGAGCCTAGCATAATTCTCTGAAACAGAATGGAAAAAGATAAATTTTTGTTTTGCTAAGTGATTAGTGTTTATAATTTGATGATTCTCACAGGACTGAAAAGATGTTTAAGGCTGCTCCAGACCAATGTGCTGAAATGCGAGTAAAAATGTCCTAAGTAAATCGTTATAAAGAGTAGGTGTTCATTTTATGCATTTGTATAAGTAATATCAATGTCACATAAAATTAGCTCCCGTACACACAATTGATTTTTTCAAACACATTTCCTGCGCAAACAGGTTTTTTGGGAAAGCTGTGAATTTATCTATAAAATCGCTTATCATGCCCCTACTGTTCCAGGCTATCAACATTGCAAAACCCATATACATCATACAAAAAGCACACTCGCAAGGCTACAAAACACTGAACAGTTTAACTCTGAGTATAGTTCATGACAAACAACTTGTTCTGTTTTCAACATTTGTTTTTATACCAATTTGCACAAGAGGGAACCACGAGGGAAAGCAAAACATTTTGCATTCTACACACAATGTACACAGCCATGAATCACAGACATATCTATGTTAGTCGCAGAAAACACGTCAATCGAGAGGGTGCTCAGGACAGGAACGATTAACTTTGAACCAGGCATCTATACAACTGAAAAGAAAAGACAAGTTAGAAATGCAACATAACATAAAGATCCAGAACAACTATCTACAATTCCAAAGAAAAGTGTTAGCTCAGACGGATACTGATTAATAGATTTTAATAGCATACCATGTCTTCTCAAAGAGAAAAGACTAAAAGATTTTTGCAATATAAAAACCAGCCCACAATGTCAAATAAAAAATACCCCAATTATAGGATTAAAATTTATTTCCAAGTGTGAATTTAACAACAACTGGGCTTTAAGAAAGCAATCTCTCAAAATTAAAAATTGCTGCCTCAGGATTGAAAACTCACTTTTTTTTGCTTGATTCTTAGTCGGTTTCCCAAGAAAGTAAGGAACAGAAAATTACAAAATTTTGACATGGTTTGTTCAAAATTGTACAAGGAACAAGACAAATAAAAGCGAGCAGGGGGTGAAACCCCCTAGTTAAAACAAAAAATCTAACCCCGCTCTCCATATGAGGTATGTCTGGAAAATATCCCAGCTAATATAACAGTTTAAGTGGCATTGACATAACTTGGCAGCTAAAGAGGGACATTGATGCACAAGCATAAAAAGTCATGAACCCATTGACTAATTTGTTGGGTGCTAGATTCCCGAGACTGAGTATGTTCCGCGAGACCATCACATACGCAATAGTCAAGTGAGTAGAGCCGAGAATTTGCATCAAAACTTCAATTTGAGTTCAACTTGAAAATTCGTCAGCAGAAACCATTCAGATGATTAAGTTTGCCTATTGGAAGATGCCTAGTTCTAGTTCTCACCAGAAGGCACAACATAGTTGCAGCAACATCAAGACCATATTGATTATGTATTTTTAATGTGAAGGTGTCACAAATACTCTCCTCAAGGCCAAATAATTAATGAGGAGTACTACCTCAATGTTCTTCATTGGCAAAAAGATGCAGTACAAATAAAGCAAACCAGCTGTGGGCAATTGATCATTGGCAGATTCATTACAGCACGTCCTTTTATTCAGTCTCAAGTGGGATTTTAAGAAAACGTCAAATCAATAGGGTGTGGTTCAGCCTCCCCTAAGGTTTAATATTCGATATACCTGGCTTTTCTCAACACTTAAACAACCTCTACAAGGTGAGACGTTTCAGACCTGTATGTAATCCGAGACAGTACAAGAGAGCTGATGGCAAATACAACAATGTACTTGCAGAGTAATTTTAAAAGAGGAAGAGACTGGGAGAAGTGTGAGGTCAAAAGGAAACAGGGCCAAAAAGTCCTAGATACAATATATCTTGTTTCATATTACATGACTATATACAGGAGTTTTAAATTCCAAGACAGAATGTACTTGCTTTACATGTGTCTGTGAGGTAACATTTTAAAAATGTCCTTCTCTAAGTTGTTGCATATAAAATATGACTCTAAGTCTAGATTCAATTATAATTACCCATATTAATATAGTAAAAATCAAGAAACAAATATGTATTTTTGTTTATGTTTAAACAAAAACAACTACAGATTTGTTAATTTTAGAAAGCTCACAAGGTACCGATTCATTTAATACTAGAATGTCTATAGGTGACATTTCGCAACTGAAGCATTTTTATTTCTCCTCTTTTTCTTTCAGATTGTAATTGTTTCTTTTGACTTTAATTAATTTTTACTTCGAAAGAGCACGGGAAAATTTTTAATTGTGTGAATTTGAGAAATTCAGATAGATTTATTCATGTAAAACAACCACTAGTGTAATTGTGACACAGAATAGATTTTTAAACCCATTGCAGAGCTTTTTTGTTCGTTAGACATAGAATACCTTTTGTTGCCATAAATTAAGATTCAACCTAAAAGCAACATGTTCACAGCAGTGACTTCACATAAACAAATTTGCATTGATTTCTAAAATTCATAATTAATTTCTGTGAAGTCTGAAAAAAAAAAATCCAAATTACATTACAAATTAAAAAAGGTATACTTTATTTCATGCAGGTATACATATAAAATAAAGGTGAAAATTTACGGTCGCCACTCTCCATGTGGCGACTGAACGTTTGAAAGTGGAGACTAAAGGATTTTGCTACAGTCACCACACTTTCTTAAAAACATTAATTTATATAGTTGGACTCTCCGATTTTACGTTTTTTTTCTGTGGACTGAAATTTTTTTTTAATAAAGAAAAAACAAACATGTAAAAGAGTATTTAGAATATAGGGAAAAAACGCAGTCGCATGGAGCGGGATAACGTAAAACAGTCTAGGAAAAGAAAGCTAAAGATTAGTACTTTCATGTGCACAGACCTGGACTATTTCCGTAGTGCTAGTATTTCGCGGATGTGAACGCTCAAAAGTGGCCACTGAATGAAACACTAGGGTGGTCACAAGGTATATGGGGAAAATTTTTTTCCGCCCAATCTTCCATGGCATTTTCCGCCCAATCTTCCATGGCACCCCCCTAAAATTTGCCAATAGGCTAGAAACTGTGATTGGCAAAGTTTCAGCTCAACCTGATAATATTAACCTGTGCCTCATTGAGGCTAAAGTTAAGAAAAACAGCGATTTTTAGCAAAAAATCGTAGTTTTTTTTATGCTTTAAAATCGAAACTATTCATCCTAGAAACCTGGTTCTTGTCTAATTTCATAGGAAATTTTACTGACTTGAAGTTTGATATTATCTGCTTTTTTTGCTAAAATGGATAGAATGGTACTTAGCATTTTACAGGTAAGGTCGTAGTAGATATCGCGTTTTTATGCAAAGTCCCTAAAAACATTACAATATTCAATTACATATGCTTTGCAGATTTTGCTTGTGTATTTTTGATTTTGTACATTAAAAAGGCTTTAGTAGAGGTATTTTAAAAAATAAATCCAACAACATTCAAATTCAAAATGAATGAATTAGGGATAAAGAAGAGGAAGCAAGGACAAATAGTGTTCAAATGTATTTTATTAATTATATAATTGAATTATACATCATATTATTATTATTTAAAAAAACAAATTAAGTGGTAATTACAAATTAAAGTGGTATTGTCTTAGATATTGTAGCTTTTGAAGAGTCCGGAAAAATTTGTCTACATTCAGATACTACTTGTAAAAGGAACTGACGTTGTTCTTCGTCTTTCGTCAAAGAGGAATTAAAGTCTTTAATTAATTTTACTTCTCTCTCAGCAGTATCATTAACAAACCTTAAACCGTTTACTATTTTTTTAGCTTTTAAATAATGTTGATTTTCATACCATACATCGGGATTAGTATTTAAAAAATTTGTATCGATTTCAAATCTCTTAAAAAAATTTAGAATTCAAGCAGAAACAAAATAATTAACTTCTTTGTCCAATAATTGAACAACTTGTGGGAGATTGAATTTTGGTTTTACATCCCTATCATCACAATCATCTTCATCATTTTCTACTTCGGACATTAATTTTTCAACCATGCTTGTTTTGGCATTTTTCCCAAAGTATCATCGAAAAATGAAAATGCAACTTGCTCCTAGTTCAGATACCATTATTAGTTAGTTTATTATTTTAGACAGGGCCTTGTCTGCAACCTCTTTATCAATTTCCCTGTATCTTACTAAAGATTTTAATAATTGTAGGTCTAGGTTGGGGGCCAAAGTGGGTTTGTGGGCATTGAACCATGCTTTTACATAAATATTGATTATAAATAAACAAATATATGCAATACCTTTTCTCTCTAAATCCGTTAACGAAAATTAACCCCCGAAAATACGCATTTTAAGAGAATAAATGGCAATTGCCATCCATCTGGCGTGATGAATAGCACCAGGTACTCTAAAAGTAATGTCTTTTTGAGGAAGACGCCCTAAATGAACTAAGCAAAGTTGGATGAATTCTTCATAATCATCCCTGGGATGTCGGTTTTTTAATTGTTCAAAAAGAAAACTTGAAATTTGGTCTGGATAACTTATTTTATTTCTAATATTTTCATCTTCTATACCTGTTTGTATTTCTTCTTGTCTAACTTAGACCACCCAGTCTGGAATTTTCGAAAAACATCTGGCTGAGGACCAGTGGATGTGCCCATTTTGCAATTAAAAACTACTTTGTAAGCAACTTCTAAGACATGGTGGCGACAGGCTAAATTCAGAAATTTTTTCTCTAATAACTGCTCTAGCAAAACGCAGGTTCCCTAAGGCGACCAGTATTTACTGCCATTGTATCAAAACACAATGCCTTGATTTTCCTTCAGCGAATTTGCAACACAGTAAAGTGAAAGCATGTTTTACATAGAGTAAGATAAAGATAGAAAGTGCTTAGAGAATGAAAATTGTCAGAGGAAGTTAACTTACATTTTGTGATATATACACAGGCAAGGCAGCCTGGCTATAGTGTCCCCCTGAGATAACTCTTCTA
Source organism: Metellina segmentata (assembly GCA_947359465.1). Classification (NCBI taxonomy): domain Eukaryota; kingdom Metazoa; phylum Arthropoda; class Arachnida; order Araneae; family Tetragnathidae; genus Metellina; species Metellina segmentata. Next base: position 79,614,323 of record OX375877.1, read on the forward strand.
AACAAATAACACACTCTCCTTTATCTTCTATTAAAACATCTTCTGCAAAAGACAAGACAAATAAAATTAATCCAGGGCTTATAAAGATAAAACTTGCACACGATACTGTCATCACCTAAACTTTTAAGACGAGAATAGAAGTAAATATGTTGTTACAAAAGCAAATATCTAGTAAAGCCTTATTATTTATATATATAAGAATAAAAGTAATTAAACTTATTAAATTAATTTTATCCTTAAACTCCCAAAAGATATCAAATACTTAGCTGTCATCTCTAAGAATTTATATTATAAAGATAATTATTTGATTCATAAAAACGAAAGCGAATAAACAATAAAGTGAACCAATGAAGCTAGAAAAAATTAATCAAACCAGTTAATGATAGCAATTATTTTATTTTAGTTAACAATCACAATTCAAAATTTTCACCCTTATGGAATTTAGCTAATTCAAAAAGACAATATAATGAAAATCACTATTTTTATCACTCAAGACACAAAACATTTTCACTGTGAAAATATACAAACAAGCCCCAAATCCGGAAATCTGAGATCCGGAACTGTCCAAAATACGTCGAACGTTTTGCTAACCGGCGTTTTATTTTCCTTTCTCTCACTTTTTTCTATCTTTCTGCTTCTTTCACGCTTCCAACAATTTTTAAAGAGCAAGGTGTTCAACCTGCACCAAATTTATGAAACACCGCAAAATAACGGACATGTTCAGGGTTTATACCACAGTAAAATTAGAAAATTCAAAAATAAAATTTGTTGCATTGTATTAAAAAAAAAATTTCCTTTTTTAAAATTATTCATATTTATATATACGCTATTTTAATTACAGGCGTTCTGGACGCAAATAACGCGCGGAATAATTCGCGTGAACGGGGAGGGGGGAGGGGTTTTGATTAGGGTTTTTTTTTTACAAAAAACTGCACATGATCCAAAATCCGGAATGGCCGAGGTCCGGAGGATTCCGGATTTTAAACTGTACATTTTTACAAATATTGTTACAAATTCAATTATTGTAATTCAAATTCAGCACGGAAGAAACAAAATTATTTACCTGTTAAATATTAGCTGGGTTTTTTATATCCGTTGAAAAATTCCATTCATAAAATAAAGTGATACGAAACTCTGTACGAATCTTATTGACAACTTTTCTCCAAAAGCGTCTGAGAAGCCATGATCAATCATCATCCAGGTCATTGAGGCAATTTTCCATGTTTTAGACGAAAGTACGACATTTTCACCGACTATTTTGGACAAAATTAAATTCTCTGATAATTCCAGGGGTTTTTTTAGGTTTTCCCTAACCAATGGGAACTTTGTTTAAATTTTAATAAATCTTTAAATGATAGCCTCCAATTTTTAAAATAAGCAATGAAAAAATTACAACATATGAAGCTCTGAAACAATAACCACATTTAGCAATGAATGCTGTTAACTGTTTCGCTTACTCAGTTATTTACCCTTACATACCATTATAAATTATTCTTGGCTTTGTAAGACACATAACTAAATGGCACTCCACGTCATCTGGCGGCACAAATTTTGAACAAACTGGGCACTTGATTCCTAGAAGAAAATAAGAATTACATTTTAAATATGAGCAACAAATGTTTACACATTGGTATTACAATACCCTTTAGATTTAACATTTTAAAATAAATTTAAATTAAATGAGCCGCGGTAGCTCTGTCGGTAGAGCGTCGGGCTCGCATCAGAAGGGTTGTGGGTTCTGTCCTCGGCGGAGCCTGCAATTCTGATGATTGCGAGATCGGCGCTTTGACCTGGCTAAAGACCGTCGTGTTCCCTAATGGTGACTGGGGCACGTTAAATAGGTCGTGGTCACAAAGTCCCCATACCAAATCAATACCTCTGGGGGTACCTGATCAAGGGTTTATCGGCCTCTGATTTGGATCTAAATTACGATATGTGTGAGTGTGAGTGAATGGATGTATGAAAGAAACCTTCCTGTAAAACGGATGTGTCATGTATGTCGAGCAAAAGTCGGACTTCCTCCCAATGGGGCTCAATTACATGGAAGGCGTACCCCCCCCCCCCCTCTCCTCTTGCCGTCTTCGACGGGCCTGGCACTCCTTTGGTCTGCCAGTGTAGGCATGAAAAACAACACCAACAACAAAATAAAAATATTCAAGCATTTTTGCAAAATTGAAAGTTTTAAAAACAATTTTTTTTAATACACTAGTAAACCTCACACCAACAAAAACATCCTAGTACCATGTCCCTGTTGGTACTTGGGTGAAGAAGAATAGCCCAGAATGCACTTAAATTTATCTACTCAAGATTAATCACTCTAATTTGGCATCAACTATATTCGATTAGTTTCACCTGTTGGTTAGACCAGTCAAATGCTCATTTTCCAATTGGTCATCAACTTGTGCCACATGGGAATTAGATGTGATCAAGACCTAGTTAACAGTTACTTATGACTTGGAGGATACAAGAAATAAAGAGTGGTCGCTATAACTCTTTTGGGTTGTAAACTTTAAAATAAAATGCATTAATCAAAAAAGTATTTTTACTTTTTTGTTGCTTGTGGATTGTTTATAATTCAAATCTAATTGATAATTTAAAATAATTTCAGTCCGAACATTATTTTAAATAATGTTTAGTGTTTTGTTGAAATGGGCCCTTGTTTTAATGAAAATAAAACCTTAAAAGTCCAAGAAACTGAAGAACCTAGTGCTGATTTTGAAAAACTATGCATGGCCAGCTTTTAATTCTTAATAATTGTGATGGACCAAAAATGGTTTTTCTTATAATTCTGGCAATTTCATCGGGTAATTATGTCTGATCTGAACAAAAATTTATACTTGGCGTAATTTTGATATCCGTTGATTTTGTGGTTTTATGGCTCAAGGGCTATATTTGGTCACGCTGCGTCAGATAAAGTCCACTTCAAGTAATGGACATACACACGAAGTTTTACTAGTTTAGAAAATAAAAATACACTTAGAAAGGAATCAAACTCTGCGCTGTATACAGCTCGCAGGTTGTTAAGCGCAGTGGGCATACCATTCAGCCATGACAGCCCCAATTTTGATGTGTAACCTTTTGGTGATAATATGTACAAGTGGATGCTGCTATTTGAAATTTCTAAATATGTAGACGGACCCTTGTGCAAATAATATGCACATTTGTTTATACTATGCATTATTCCAAGTCTTATGATAATCAACGAGAATAACAAGGTGTTCGGAAACTTTTACTCGAAAAATGAATGTATACAAGATATAAAATTGTACTGTGGAAAGCTAACTTCCTAAAATTTCAAGTTCATATATTGGTCCCTCATCGCCAACTTTGATTGCCTGAATATTGTTCCTGCATTCCCTAACATCGATTGACTGATAATATAATGGTTCATCCATCCTAAAACATCGATTGCCCCAGATTGGCCACTCTATCCCAAAACTTCGATTGCATGAGATTTGTTACTCCATGCCTTTACATAAATTGCCCGAAATTCGTCCCTCCATGCCTTTACATAAATTGGACGAAATTCGTCCCTCCATGCTTTTACATAAATTGCCCGAGATTGGTCCCTCCATCTTCATACATCAATTGCCTGAGGTTCGCTCCATTCCTCTCACTTCATAAGTATAATCCCTACATATGAAATCACAAAAAAAAATTGTGTTGTGTGAACGATCAGTACAAAATACGATAACTGTACTTATTTTTGAAAAGTAAAAAAGGAATTATCATTCTTTTGAAGTTACATAACTGTCAACTATCTCAATCAGCCCTTTGAGGTTCCGCTCTGATTCCGAAACGAAATTTCCGTTTTAAGGAGGGTGGAAATGCACACTTCCCAAGGTAATAAAATCCAATCGACCATAGAAAATTAAAGCAAATCTCGAAACATTCAACGCCGGCCCCATTCTAATCCCCCGACTTTGACCACTTTCCAATTCCGAACACCAGTCCGAAAAGATTGCATGCAGTGGATGCAACCACCCAAGTAAACACAGCGCCGAGCTAGCTCGGGAATTTTATCTCGTGGAAAAAGCAGAAAAAGATCCATCCTCCACGAGCAATTAATTTACTGGCGACATCACATACAGATGCATCGGCGTAATGAGCACTTCTTTTTGACGTACTCGCACGGAGAAAAGGAGCTTTGAGACTCGTTATCTGGAAGAAACGTAGAAAGAAAAGTTGTTACCAAGTTTCCGTCGAATCCCACGAGTTGGAAAATTGTATGAGAGGAAAGTTGAGAGAAACGAATGGGAATAATCATGTGCCCGATCTTCAATCTAGGCACTGATCTTATCAATTCGACATGGATCCAATTATACCGTAGTGTGTATCAAAATGCTTTTTTACGGTACGAGGCCAGCTCTGTCACTGTGTATATAAATATAATAACCCAAATAATGAACTGGGTTTAGTGAACAGCTGGAAGTAAAATTTCCAATCATATTTCTGTTCGTCCCTCATAATTGAGTTCTAGATATATCCTATTGGTTAAAAAATAAATGACAAGACGAAAGGTGAAGCCTGACTTTCCAAATCTAGCAGTTTTTTTATTTAAAATTGAATACATTAAAATGGCGACCATTTTTCAATTTTATGTTGTATAGGGAACGTTAATATTCCTGTGTTGAACCAAAATAACTAATAGACATGAAACAAGAAATGTGAAAAATGTCAAAATCTTGCATTTTAACGTTATAAAAATTGACTCAAAAACACATCGAGTTTGAAGAGTAAAATTCAAACATATTTGCTGTTTCTACCAAAGGTTCCCTACAATATCCATTATTCAATTAGTTCCAATCCAACTACATATGGTATTTGTAATTTAATCGTTTTTGTAACAATTCATTTTATAATAACCGAGTTAACTTAAGTGTAAGTAATAGACAAGTATGAAGACATTTTTAATGACACTTCATTTGTTGACTAATTAAAGGACAACATTGCAATAAAATTCAGGGGTCACCGTGGATTTGCCTACTGCCCTAGCAATATACGAGTTGTAGGTAGATTCGATTCCTCCCTGGGTGTATTTCTCTTCAGTCAGTAAAAAAATTATTTGTGTCTACTTGATGTTGTTTGAGCAGATTGGCCACATTAAAGATCTTGCGCCCAAAAACCCAACCAATAAATTTCATCGTTAAAATGCTCAAACAATCCTCTCTAAAATTATAAAAACTAATTTTTAAAAAATACAGTAATGGTAGGTTGGATTTTATGGCACAAGGGCTATATCTGCCAAACACGAGACAAACATCAAGCAATGGACATACACTTTCACTGACAGAAAAGAGAAATCCATCCAAGGTAATTAACAGGAATCTAACCTGCGCCGCCAACGAGTCGAAGATTGCCAGAGCAATGGATACATAAATCCCTAGAAACAGAGGCCTCAACAAAGCATTGAAATTGGAACCAATATTTGGCTGCGATCCATAGGTTGAAAACCTCTGCATTAATTTCTTAGAGAAACTAATCAACTGCCTAAAAACGGACATGAAAGGAAATTATCATTCCCCTCGCATCGTGCGATTCATAATTCACATATTATAGGTGAATGCACTCTGCGCATGTTTTCAATGCGTATTTTCGTCTAGTCAAACGCTGGATCCCTTCAGGTTTCCACATAGCAATTAAACGCCCGAATACCAAAGCTCCGAAACATCCGACGGTAATTTAACGCCTGAATTGCAAGTTCTGAAACAAACGAATCGGCGTATTACTCAGAGAAGGGTGATGTAAAGCACTGTCAGTCACACCGCACGGTGTGACACCACACAGGGAACCCATTCGTCGGAATGACTCAAAAGGAGCGAAAACACAAAACGTCACCCAGGTGATATTTCAAAGCGGTCGATATCTTCCAATTGGCATGGCATCGGGAGTGTGGTAAAATTAAACCCAACCGCACCAAGATACGATTCCAGACACACTAAGTACCCTAGCCCCAGACTTCGTCAAAGGTTGCGTGCGGGCCCTAATTGCAATACGCAGGTATATTTCCGTGTGCGGTTGAAATCTACAGCAGAAACCCATTTGCGTCACCGAAGCAGAAAACAACGTCAGTCACAAAGACCGACACGAAGGAGATCGGGCAGGTTATCGCCGGCTAGGATAAGCAAACAAGAAAACGAGTAGCGCTCCTTAGAATAACCAGATTTTTCCTCGCTTATTTACTCTGCGGAACAAGAGAAAGCTCACTCTGCGATTACGAGAGCCTTGCGCCCGTGCATAACCAAGATCGGAGGAATAAATGTTTTACTTTTGGTTTCCGTTAATTTTATTCTGTACACAGCAGATGCCCCAACCTTGGATTTATGTTTCAGGAATCAGAAATGTGACTTCCCGGAATAATGTATTTCATGAAGTTCTATTAATAACGTTTAGAAGCCGCGGTAGCCCAGATGGCAGAGTCGCAGATTAACAACCGGAGGGTTGGGAGTTTGAAATTGGATCCATCCCAAGACTATCGTGTACGTGGGGACTGGTGCATGTTCATTATGTCGTGGTCTCGCACTGGCGGGGTGTGGATGTTTGGATAGGTGTCAACTCCGATGTTGACCTCGTCATATGATCGTTGTTTAAATTGCGAGGTGTTGCCATCGGATCTTTCACTTGGGGATTGATCCGGAACTGTCGCCAATGTGTAGCTCCAGTGCGACGAAATTCCAACAACATCAATTATGTTATATTATTAACAAGTTGTAAATATCAATCAACATTAAGGTTGATTGGGTTTTATGGCACAAGAACCAGAGTCGATCAATATTCGCCAAACATAATGAACATTCACACCACGAAAGTTTTACTGACACCACATAAGAGAGAAATACAACCGGAGTTAAGTTACAGGAATTGAACCTGTGATGCCTACAATTCGCAGACAGTTGCTACAATTGTTAGCATAGTGGCCAAACTCACTGATCTCCACCAGTTCTTTTTTTCTTCTGTAAATTCAATATTTGTCCATAACTTGTTTTCTGTTTTTCAAAACAAGTAATGTGGCAATAGATAGGATTTCGCAAGCAAACGCATTGTAGAATTTTTTCTAACATACACTGTTAATTAGCTATCTTACTTTTAATAAGATATATCTCGCAGGCTGCTAGCGTAGTAGGAAAACCTACTGAAGCCACACAAAAGAATAGAATAAGTTGTTTAAGAGTTCATACAATTTCTTAGTTTGAGTAATACAAAGCAAAATTTTGTTCATTGATACATCGGAAATTGCAATAAAAAAACTGGAACAATACTCATTTATAAGGAGGTAAATTGCAAATCAATCTAGCGAGATTTTTTCTCACTGATTTTTCTATTCGCCGTAATGGAAGGTGAAAATCAGTAATCGTCATGGAAAATCTGATTGATTGTTTGATATGGGTTTCATAGCGTAAGATCCAAAGATGGTTATAAGGCCGGGAAAAACACAATACAATAAAATCAAATAGGACAGATGTAAAGTACATCAGAATAACAATCAGACATTTGAGGGGAAGATGCAATGAATAAAACAACGAGTTCTTAAAATGCAAATGTGAAGGCTAAAATTTTAATTGCAAGAAAATGTAAATGATAAAATGAGAAATAAAATGGGGGTATTCCCATCTTAGATATTAAAACGTCATTAAACGCAATTATGGGATCAAATGGACAACTGCTAGTTAAGACGGACACTTTATTATGTAAAAGGGACATGGGACAAAACAAAACAGTTAAAATAATCAGGAAGAAACATCGGCAATTAACATCGTCACATAACATTCAATAGAGCTCGTCATAGCTCAATTAGTTAAAGCATGCAGCTCTTGCTTCCGCGGCTTACATTCAGCGTCTGATTAGTTACTATGTTCTGCGGCGCGTCACCGATAATGTATACATACGCGCGTAGAATGGGAACCGTCGGGACTATTTACCACACAGTTAAAAAGCTGATGAATTAGAAACGTGGTAAAACTCCCGATTGATAAAGGAAGATAAGTAACGAATTCGGGGTCAACCCAACAAACTCGATAAAATTAGTGAGGAGGTATTAAAAAATCGACGGTAAAAAGGTTTAAGACAGGAATAAGAGGTTAAAATAAGGGGTATTGTAAAGTGGTGGCAATGATAACACGGTTTTTAATATTAAAAAATGTCCGAGGCCTCTCGTTTGCCCGATATGAAGACGAGTAATAAGGATATCAAGCGTCTAGCTAGATCAGGGGTGGCCAACCTGTGGCGCATGCGCCAAACGTGGCGCATTGGATGAAAACAAGTGGCGCATTGCATCCTTTCGCCTACTTATTCTTTTGAAGTATGCGCCATAACTGAATCCATCTTCATACTTTCAACACCAGAGTGCTCTCAGTTCAATTCATACAGCCTTCCTACTCATCAGTTGATTGCAATTTTTTGAAAGCAAATCCATTCTTGAAAATGAAATTTGATAAGCAGATTTGATTTTTTCAAATCTCAATGGCTTTTGACCTGATTAATTTCTGTAAACATTGAAAAACCCCAGAACTAAGAAAATTTTCAAAAAAATATAATATGTCGTTTGAAAACGACATACATACACGAACAAACTTTTTCATCCATGAAATTTATAAAAAGCAAAACGATTTCGCGAATGACCTTATTCAAATTTGAAGAATTCTCTGCTGCTCTCAGTAACAAATTTAACACCAAACATTGAAAGACTAGCAAAATCGAAACAGGCTCAAAAGTCTTATTAATGGTAAGTAACGTTTATGTGCTGTAATTAGTACAATAATTGAATCATTTAAAAATGATAATTATGTGTCTAAACATACTTATATAAAAAAGATATTAAGAATATGAAAAGTTTCCTTCCAGTAAGTAAAGAGAACAGACGATTCCAAGTTCCAACCTGACCTAGCTCTCTCTCTCTCTCTCTCATCTAATCAACTGTGGTCCAGAGTTATCTTCACCAAACGAGACAGCAGCTGTAGCACCATCAGCGGGCTCCATGACTAAAATCGCCCTCACGTCCAAGAGATCATCTATTGCTAGTGTATGTTGGTGCTCCAATAAACGCGTGTCTTTTGAACTGGTGCACATTAACTAATTTAGTTTCCCCTAAGTGAAGCAGATCCTACCCCAATCATGAACATAAGGTATAATAGGTGTGTGACATATGGCGCATCTGAACTCGTATGTGAAATAAAATTGGCGCATAGTATATAAAAGGTTGGCCACCCCTGAGCAAGATGATAACAACGGCAGGAGTGAAATGGGTTGAAACATATACTGAAGAGTTGAATATTTGTGTGTTCACTCCAGTCTTCGCCATTCGTTCCATACAATGCCATGTACAAAATGATCATTGTATAAAACGCATGTATACAGAAAGGTCACTTTTTTTCTTCAGCATCGTCCAATTCCTTGCCAACAATTCCGATGTGTCCCGGTATCCAACAAAATGTAATTCCGAAACCACATCGGAAGAGTTTTTATGAATAGTAAAAACAGCATATGCCAAGGGATATCTAACGGCCATATTCACAAGTCTTGAGTTAACTCGAGAATCAGTTGATCCGCGAGTAAGAGTTAACTCGAGGATTATCAAAAACGGTATTCTCAAACGGCGTGATAAGTGATCCGGGGATTAAAATGAGACGCTCGCTGTGATTGGCTCCTCACGATCACATGATATTGTTTACATTGATTTCGACGCCCGAATCTGCATTCATACTGATCAAGCACGTACTTCACCGTAGAATTGATTCCAAATTGTGAATAAATAGGACTCGGACAGCATTTTATATGGGTTTGGGAAAAGAAATGCAAAGGTATTTAATTTCAAATTGGATTTTTATGGAAACCTAAATTTGGCAAGAAAGAATTGTACACAATGTCTTGACAGATGTATGTAATCTGATTATCTTTATACTTGTCAGTATGGGTGTGTGTTGGTGTCGTGAAAAGTAACTTGCATTGTCAATATTCTTTCATTCGTAATAAATCAACAGAATAATTTTTATTCTACGACGAATTTGTATCTGCCGTGGTCGTTTTTTTTACCGTTCGCTCTCTCCGGTTTATAGGACAGAGGTGGCGGCATCTATCTTATCGCTAAGCTGCTTGTTTAAGATTTACGCAGCTACCTTTATTTTCATTTTTCTTTTGAATTTCAATAAAAATATGTTTAAATTTTTCCATTTAAGCAATATTATGATGATGAGATGAGCTGCTATGTACTAGGTGCTCCGTAATGACAGATCCAGTCCAGTCGTCGAAAGAATACTGTAATTGAGCATAGAATGAAATGTGTCCTCCATTTTGTTTTTCCAAAAAGATGGTACTGCGCATGCGTTAAATGTAACTCGCGAGTTAACTCGCCGATTTCGGAGGATCAAAATGTAACACCGAAACGGCAGTTTAAACCACGGATCAGGACTTGTGAATACGGTTTTTTCGATAACTCGCGGATTATAGTTGATCCTCGAGTTAACTCGGACATGTGAATACGGCCGTAAATGTATCCGACTTCAGTGATTGTAAAATACGTTTAGAGTTGGAATAAAATTGCTCAACCTATACTTTAGGGATTTAAAATAAGGCTAAAATTCATGTGTAAAAAAAGGATGGAAGTGAAAACCTAAGGCCTGGTGCGCACATCCGGTTTTTCAACGTGCGGCGCCGTTGCGGCATCTCAGCCCAACTATGCACACATAACCGTGAAATGACGCAAATTCTTTCGCGCCATTTGCGATAAATATTCTATCGAAAAAAACTGTTTATTTCGCTTACTTGGTGTAAAAAAAGTATATTTTGTAACAAAATAGACGTTACTGGATACAACCATTTATTAATTATTATTTATATTCCATTTATATGAAAACAAGGTACTTCAGAACGGAGAAGCGTTTGCGGCGAGCTGCGGCGCCGGAAGCTTGTGTGCACTACTCCATTGGATCTAATGTATCTCAGACCGCACTTGCGTATATATATATATATATATATATATATATACACAGTATTTCTCAGATGCATTCCGAAAGTTGGCATGTAGGAAGGGCGAATCCTGTTGAGCCGATCATAGCAAGAGCAGTTTTGGAGTGGATGATCTGGGCGACTCAAGAAACGGTAATACAGACGAAAAGACAACAAAAGACGTGTGGAAGCCAAAGATGGTTCCTGTCATACAAAATTGCAGGCTTTTAACGAGTGAAGTGCGAAAACCTCCGGAACAGATTCCTGAGTGCAGTAATGATACACTGAACAAGCTTTCATAGCAGATGGACGGCAGTCATAGGTAGGGATGCGACATCGAAAGCAAAACATCGATGTTCAAAATTAAAACATCGATGTTGATAATGCATCGCCCCCAAACTATCGATGTTTTTAAAATTCAGTGCATTTAAACTTTTTTTTCCCATTTCTTATAACTGGTTTAGCAATTAGTGATGTGACATCGGCTCCAATACATCGATGTTTTTTATAAAACATCAATGTTTTGAAAACATCGACATCGATGTCTCATCCCTAGTCATAGGCTGCACAACCTTAGTCCATCTGGAACGAATTATAGAACGAGAGATGTTAAACATAGAGGACCGTTCCGTACACGGAAAATCCGGGATGGTTGGCATCGATGATTATACTAAATTGGGGAAGACTGAATACAATAGGCATTTTAAAAGCACTAGATTGATTGCACTACATTGTTCGGTGTTTTTGTTTCGGTAAATAACTATTTTCTGCGTTAAAATGTCGGGTCCGTTTCAGAGCTTTTGATGAACAAATTAAGGGTGGGTGTCCAAAAGTTAAGAGCAGAAAAAAAATTGAATGAAAGCATATCAACACCAGGATATCACCAGACATGGTCACCACCATGTTGACAAGAGAATTAAGTGTTTGGATCATGTAGAATTTGATTTAACCAGGTCAACAAGCAGTATTTTTCCAGAAATAAATATCAGAAGTCATCGTTTGAGAAAGGATTCGAACAGTGGTTATGACTTTCAGAACAAGTTAAACTTGTGAACATTTGGAAGTGATAAAGTGGGTTTCGAATTATTACGTATTAATCTATGTTATTCTGAACCTGTATCAAATAAGTCAGATTAAGTTATGCGCTAAATGTCGTGGATACCCTGACATAAAAAGTTTCGGACAAACCACCCCCCATCAGAAGGAGTTAACAGCAAAAATATTTGGCGCACGCTTCATATCAAGAAATCTACAAATTTGAACACCATGCCTCAGAGGGCTGACCAGCCAAAGTTTTAATAGGAAAAAATAAAAATAAATATTTCTAGAAAACTGAAGAGCCTCACAATGCTGAAAACGCACTTAACGAGATTATCAAACATTTTTCTCAACAATAGAAGCCTCATAAAAGTTCAACTGTATTTGAGACAAGTACGTGCTTATTAAAAATCAACACAAAAATACTAGCTCCCAAACACAGAGATCGATTTATTTGCATACTTTTGAGTCATCCTAATACATTGAATCTATCGATCTCATTAGTATTGGAGATCGTTGTGTCACTTGGCGACATCCAATCACGAATCATTGTTTAGCAAGATCCCGAAACAAGAACCACGTGCCACCGAGAGAAAAAACACCGATTCGATCCCAATGTAATGGTTTCGAAAACGTAAATATTGTATATCTCTGGGAAAGAGAAATAACCTCTGTCGGAAAAAGCTGAAAAACTGTCTGTCGGGCGAACACGTTTAGTCATCAATTATTATCAGCTCCGCCAGGGCCTTTAAACATCCGAATTCGATCAAATGTCATGGTAACCAAGGCCAGCCTTTATACACAATAACACAGCCACGATCACCTGACAGGCCATTTCGAAACTAAAGATGAATGACTGACGAACAATAATGAAAGCCATCTCTATACCAGAACCACCCTTTACATTTGCGATATTTACCCTGCTCCGATGCGGGAGGATCAGCAAGAAGCTTTCAGCAAGCCCTGTTGAGAAAGAGTACTACCATAGCAACCACTGATAGAAAGGATTTCTTGTATTTTTCAGGGTAGGGAAAGACTAGAGAAAGAGGACAAATATATGGATCATGGTTATAAGGGTATTGGGTATAAAATTAATAAAGTTCGCTACAGGAACTCATTAACTAGTGCTTCTCTTCGCTCATGAAAATTTACATGGACATATTTGTAAAAAAGTTTGTTTTTTTAACAGATAATGAAAATGGCCTAGTATCATGGCAATCTCTAATGAACATATGCCAACATCCTCGCGTTTAAGGTAACAATATTTCAGCGACCAGTCTTATCCGTTTTGCCAGGGTTAGGAGCAAATTGTCAAGAGCTAGTAGCACTTAAATATGGTTTCTCAATTGCCAAAAATTAGATACAATTTAAGGGATATAATTTTTAATTTGGTTATGTGTATATGATACACACAAAATGTAAAATTAGGGCCTGCATGTGTTTGTATTTTTATTTTTTTAAAGCCATTTTTACTCTTAAAAACATTTTTTTTAATGCTCGCTAACTGACCTTTGGCCTTCGGTACTACAAGGGATGAACTGATGGCTACATGTGAAGGAGCACACAACGGGTAAGCCACCGTTACTTCAAACAAAACCACCAACATACATGCGATTAAAAACCGGGATTTCAACCCGGTACTGGACCACAAACGCTGAGAAGGATACTGGTTGGTTGGGTTTTTATTGCACAATGGCTACATTTGGATATGCTGTGCCAAATACATTGACACCGTCAAATAATTAACTGACATAAACACAATCTAAGTTTTACTGACACAGGAGGAAAACACCCGGTGTAACTTACAGAAATCGAACATACATTGCCTACAATTTGACAGTTGCTGGCGCAGTGGGCAAACCCAGAGCAACGGAGGGCCCTTTTTTGTTAGGGATCAGTTCTGTCAAATTTTAAACATAAAAAGGACACATTTTATTTGGATTATGCTTTAACACTCAAAAGTAGGATCGAGAGATGACCATAACTATTCAACAGTAGATCATTCTGGAAACTGTTTTCTCTGGGAGACAGCCTTACTGCTATTCAGTTTATGGGAGAAATAATTTGAATTCTTCACTTTTGGAAGTGTTTTTTGGGAATTTTCTATTCTTTTGGGGTTATATAAAATATTCTACAAAATAATATGTAAGCGAAAAACTTTCCTCGCAAGAATTTAGGCAAACGAAATAACGACCGGGTCCGAAAAAGGGATTTATAGGTGGCCAAATTACCCTGGTTTGTACCAAGTTAATTCCAAAAAAGCGTTGATCAATTTCTTAAGACGTTGCCCCCGCATGGGCTCCCTTACAACCCGTAACAAAGCACAGATCTTTCCAATAGACACCAACTTGTTCATTGACAGAATTCTCTTAAATTTGTTCTTTAATTCCTGATTACATCATTGGTCAGCTGAGGTGTGACCTCGTCATCTAACCGTCGTTCAAATTTCCGTGGTATCGTCCTCGGATTTGTCCCATCGGGTTTGATCCCGGGCCCGTTGTGTTGCTCAGTGCAGACGTTAATTAAATATCTACCTACAGAGTTGTCCAAAAACTTTTTCCATTGGAAACAAAAAAAAATTGTTGAGATATATTAGAAATCCAGAGATTGAATCACCCTGCATTTCATAAATGATCGTCTATTACGATTTATTACCTAGTTAAGATTGCGATCTACGTTCAGCTACGGTGAAAGGTAGAAAAGTAATCAGTTTGGTAAATTTTGGTAGTGGTAATGGATTAAAGTTGATCTGATGTGCTTTCTATGTCACTATTAACAGCTTTAGAAAGAACTTTTAAAGGAAAGCCAATACAGTTCCTGAAGCCCATATTAACTGCAAAATGAAATAGGAGGGGCTTAGTGAATATATACGCATTTTAAAAATTAAATTTTCAAATAAATCATAGCTCAGCCTTATAAATATGCAGCGGTTTTGTATGCTAGGACAAAATGTAGATCCCAATTTTATAGTGCAAGAAGGGCAAGAAGTTTCTGCTCTTACCCCTAAAATCCTCATCCGCGTATGCAGGGAAATCACAAACCACTTTTGAAAGCTTTAGTAGCCATAAATATTTAAAAATAGTAGCAAAATTCTCTTAAACCCGTTAGCTAACGATTTTAGTTAGTCATTTGCAAAATGAATCAAATGAAACAACTTGCTCATTAAGTATGAAATTAACGTTAAAGAATCTCGCCAAGAAATTTAAATTTAAAAAACTTGTATTGAGGTTAACATGACAGTTTAGCAATCATAATCAAAAGTTTTACTTTTATGATTGCCAAGGCTTGGAGCAAAATTTAGGAATTGGCGTATTTTGGCAAATTTTCTTCCTCGAGAAAAACCCCCCAAAAAAAACCCTGCCTCCAAAAAAAGATTACATTTTCTTTAATTTGTGGTGTTTTTTAAAAAGTCACCAAAAGTTTGAAAACAGGAGCTTTTTACCTGAAAAGATACCCCTAGTCGCCAAAATTGAAGTCGCTTGTGGCAACCGTGTGCCTGTAAACCCCATCAATACTAGCTTAAATCTTTTTTTAATTTCTCGTTCACTCGCCACACTAAACTTTGCTTAAAATTCTTAGACGTTGTAGGATAATTTAGCTGTAAACTCTTTGCAGGGTCGGTATCCCATGGAGTGAAGTTTCTAATGCTATATTAATTCGAATTGATGTAGAATTAGAAGACCCGTTTATGTACCAATTTTAGAGTAGACGAAAAACTTACAGACAGAAGTAAACAAAGGCTGAAGTATTGTATAACAAACATAGCAATGTTAAGATAACCCAGAGAGAAGTTCTATATTCCAACCATCGGACTACAATTGAATCGATCGATCTTAGAAAGTGCGGTGTTTTAGTTAACCATGGGTATAAATTTGTAACAGAAACCGAGATTGACAAAACTTTTTAATCCGAAAACTCCAAGCCCGATGCCACACTGCAACGCTCTCTGAAACTTCATGACCCTAATCACAGAATCGTGGTGTTCTTTTGCTTGAGAAAATTTTCGATGAGAAAACAAAATGCATTTCTCCGAACATTTTCCGACAAGATGGTGTTTTTCCAACCTTATCTCCTCTCCAGCGCATTTGAGTTCAGAAAAGACAGAAGGATGAAAAGGAAAAAAAGAACGTGTAAACAATTTTTTTTTCTCGCCCAGAACAAAATACATTCACCAGTGCCTTTTCAAAAGAACGGATTTTAGTCTCCAATTCTAATTTTAAAAAAAACCGCAATAGAGCAGCAAAATCAGGTACGGAAGATTGCACGAAAGAGATTAGATCCTAAATGAGAGAAAAACTAAAGATTCCATATCAAGAAAAAAAACAGGGAGCCTAAAAATGCATCGGGACGACACGAGGCGAAGAAACAGCCATTTTTTTCGTTCATGCTATTTATAACAGAAAAAAAAAATTGTCTCCTTTCTTAAGGTGGTTAAACGAGTTACACCTCAAGGAAGTTAAGAAATGTTCAATTACGACAAAGGCTTTTTTTCTGAATTCGAGATACTCTATTCTTTGCGTCTGAAGACGAGTAGATGTAGAATTAAAATGTTTGGTTCAGTTGGGTTTTATGGGGCAAGAACCCTATTTGGTAAGATGCGCCAAACACAAGACTAGAAGTTTCACACACAGGAGAAACAGACACAGGTTTGCAACAGGAATCAAATCTGTGACCCCCTACAACTCGCAGCTTGCTAGAGCAGTGGGCAAGGTCACCTGAACCATGGCGACCCTGCAATTGCGGTAGATAGTTAATTAGTCGAATGGGCTATAGACAACATTCCGTGATCGTTCTCGAAGGGAACGATCCAAGGACAACGCCTCGTAATTTTGAAGCATGACAAGGTCACTCTACCTGAGCAGGCACCCCAAACTCCAAACTATCACTCGTCATCTGATCGTGGTTCAAAATTACGAGGTGTTGTCCTCGGATCTTTCCCTTAAGGGATTGATCCCGGACCGTCGCCAATAGCCCGGACCTGCCGATTGCCCAATTCTGTCTAGTTTCGACGTTAATTTAATTGGTAATTATTAGTTAACGTCGTACTACAGCAACACAACGGGCTATTGACAACGGTCCGGGATCAATCCCTTAAGGGGCCGACCAACCGGTATAGTGGTTAAGGAGTTAGCCTCTAGATCGGAAGGTTCCTGGTTCGAATCCGGGCCCGGGCATGGATGTTTGTAAACGTATGGTGTAGAGGCGGCTGGTGCACCTTAAATCTGTCGTGGCCGAAAGTCCTCACGTTGGGTTGGCGTGGAAGTTTGGAGAGTGGGGTGCCAGCTCAGGTGTTGCTTCGTCATCTGACCGTGGTTCAAAATTACGAGGTGTTGTCCTCGGATCTTTCCTTAAGGGACTGATCCCGGACCGTCGTCAATAGCCCGTTGTGTTGCTCTAGAACGACGTTAACTAAAAAATTACACAATTACCAATCCCTTAAGGGAAAGATGCGATGACAACACCTCGTAATTTTTAACCACGGTCAGATGACGAAGCAACAACTGAGCTGGCACCCCACTCTCCAAACTTGCACACCAACCCAACATGAGGTCTTTCGGCCACGACAGATTTAAGGTGCACCAGCCGCCTCTACACCATACGTTTACAAACATCCATGCCCGGACCCGGATTCGAACCAGGAACCTTCCGATCTAGAGGCTAACACCTTAACCACTATACCGGTTGGTCGGCGACGTTAATTAAAAAAGATAATAATTACCATTACCAAACTTTCACACTGCGCCACCAAGAGGACATTTGAGACCACGACAGATTTAACGTACACCAGTCCCAGTGTACACGACTGTCTATGGTTGGACCTAGTTTCGAACTCGCAATCGTCTGGTTGCTAATCTGGTACTTTTCCCATCGGTACTAGCCCCTCCCTCCGTGAAACTGAGAAGGAATAATTAAAAACAAAGTAAATAATACAAAAGCTTAGAACAGGCCTCGGCTAGTCGAATGCGTTCCTCTCTTGAACAGACAAAGAAATTCCAAGGCGATCTTCAAAATTAAGTATAGCGCGTACATTTCAAAAGGTATTTTTTTAATTTTCAAAATTAATCATTCACGCATTCCTGAACTAAAAAACAATTAACTTGCAAGAACATACTTTTCTTTATTCATGTGTTTGGGTTGGAAATGTCCGAAACTTTTTTTAAAACTAGTAATCCAGTTGGAAGAGTAACGGATTAGTAATCGGGTGGGTTGCGAGTTCGAATCCAACCAAAGGCCATCGGGTACAAAGGGGGCTGGTACATGTCAAATCTGTCGTGGCCTTAAAGGTCGTCACGTTGGCGTGGAAATTCGGAGAGTGGTGCCACTGCCAGCTCAGGCGTTGTCCTCGTCATCTGATTGTGGTTCAAAATTAAGTGGTGCTGTCCACGGGTCTTTTCCTTCGGGTTTGAGACCATCGCCAATAGCCCGTTGAGTTGCTTCACTGCGACGTTAATTAATTGTCTACCCACACTAGTTGCGTCAGTTAGTTTGCAAGGGGCAGTGTTGGGTGTAAATACGGACATCTATATATATATATATATATATATATATAATTCTCTTACGTGGCACGCAAAAAAGACGTTATTTGTAATCGCGTTTTGGCAACACTGTACGATTGTTTTGTTTATCGCGAAGTCTCGCGCATCGATTGAATTTATAGCGTTATGGGATGAAATTTTATTGAAAAAAAAAAGGAAATTTTAATGAGCTGTTGCAGTTAGTTTATAATAAAAATCAAAGAAAGCGGTGGATCTTTTCAGGGCCTTTTAAAAAACGGTCCTTTTTAGGGCCAACAATTATAGTTCAACAAGACGCTTGCTTACACTACAACTTTCGGCAACAAACTCCATGAAAAAGTGTGGGTCGTTTGAGTGCTGGGAAAATGTACACACAAACAACATGTTGGGTATTCAATTTCCAAAGCAACGCTCACATTTCGAGTCAAAATATGCACAAAGTTTTCATTTGAATTCTGATTTTAGAGATACTGTATATATTTGTTCTGTAATACAGCAAATTTAGATTTGAAAAACATTTTTTTGGTAACATATTTTGTAAACAATCCCTTCTGCTAGGACACATGTCTTCATTGAGGCGAGCGAAGCGAGCATAGGTTCGCGCAGCGAACCAGTGAGGATTGCTTCGCAATCCTCCGGGGGTTGGCGAGCGTTAGCGAGCAGGGGGCAGGCCCCCTAGTAATAAATATTACGCAACGCAAGTCTTCGATTACTTTATAATATTGGAAATTATATTTCATACTGGATTTGTATTATTAATTTTTTGACTAATATATGCACATGTAGTGTAATTCCTTTTATTTTATATCAAATGCCCGGCCACTGACCCCTTTGGCACCAAAAGCGCGAACTGGAGATTTCTCTTCATCTAATAAAGCAAATACTGAGCTCATAGTCAAACGCAAGTGTCTTTAATGATCAAAATAATTATACACACGCTGCAACAAGGAAAATTATCTTCGAAAATGCATCCTGTACAATATGTAGAGGCTTAACAAACCCAGTTGGAGGTAAAATATTTCATCGATTTTATGTTCTCGCAGTATTTTTACGAAGAGTCAATAACTAGTCTATGTCATAATCGATAAATTAAAAATTAAATTAGATTAAGCTCAAACGAAAGACTTCATTTCAGCATCTGCTGACTCATTGCGGAAATTCTGAAACTGAATACGACTTCTCAATCAGCTTATCTACAAGTTGATATATTGCTCTCTGACGTCAGAGGATAACGACGGAATGTTCTTTTTTTTTCTATAAATAAGTTACAAACAGAACGCAATTAGTTGGGTGACAAAATAAAGACGTTTCATTCGATGATTGCGGGGTGTGTAAGAGGCAGATGGCAAAAAAATGTGTTTTTACTCGAGAAGTGACAGCTAAAAAAAGTTTAATTTCTCTTTTCACATTATTTAGGTTCAATGCGAAGAAAGAATGGAAATCGAATCGAAATCAGGAAATATGCTACACATCCAGGTTGGTTGAGTTTTATGTCGACGGCCATATTTGGCCAAGTTACGCCAAAAGTAACGAATTATTTAGGGTTTTATGGCACAAAGGGGAGAAATATACCCAGGGGAAGTAGTTACATGACTCAAACATGCACAGCATACAACTCCCAAGTCGTTAGCGCATTGGGCAAACCCACTGGGCTACATTCCCTTTAAGTTGGTTGAGTTCAAAGAGGGATGCGACATCAACAGCAAAACATCGATGTTCAAAATTAAAACATCGATGTTGATAATACATCGCCCCAAAACATTGATGTTCTAAAACATCAATGTACTTAAAATTTTTTTCCCGTTTCTTGACACTGGTTTAACAACCTCAGACATTAATATTCGCCGGGGGGGAGGGGGGGGATATAATTTGTTATTTGACGTGTTTATTAATTTATAACAAAGACTTTTTTTTGCCGTCAAAACAACTAATAAGAACAAATAACAAATAATTTATTTTCAAATTGAATAATGTAAATGAAAATAATATTTACAACAATTCAGCATAGGTACTAATAACTATAAGAATAATTAGGTAGGTACATAACAATAATTGTTAGTTATTATTAATTATTTATCAACTTATGGGGGAAAAACACAACAAACTTATTTTTTATTTACTGCAAATAAAAAATAGTGACGGCTATAATTATTATATGCCCCAATATTTGTTATTTACAGTTTGTAAAAAAAGAAGTTCGTTAACTTTCTCCAGCTTAAGCCGACTTCTTTTTTCTTATACTTAGTTGCACGGTTATTTTTCTTAATTTTTACAATGCTTTTTTCATTTAAAAGTAAAACAGCGACAACGTAAAAACATTGATGAAAAACAAACATCGGCTCCAGTAAATCGATTGTAAATACATCAATTTTTTTATAAAACATCGATGTCGCATTCCTAGTTCAAAGGGCAAGGGCTGAGTTAAGCTGTGCCAAACGCAAGACAACGTTAAGTAATAGCTACACCCTTTAAAATATATATTTCAATAAATTTCAGATTAACGAGTAAAATCTTGAAGATTTTCAATCTTTTATCTCCTGTGAAATTTGCTTTGAGATAGATCACTTTTCAACTAAGTGTGAAAAGGTGCAAAGGGGAGTATGACGTGAAAAAGATTCAGAACTGGGCTTATAAAATAACTTACTTTCCCCGTATTTAGAGAAATGCGTCGAAATATTTGTTTCAGGAATTTCTCACGTCTGATTGATTTTGATTTCATTCAGTTTTGATCATTGGTCCGCAAAGGATCAAGAACTACATGTTGGATTAATTGCAATCCACCTTACTCGAATGCGTCGAATATTTGAGTTTTCGGATTTCTTCCCTCCTGGTCTATTTCGTTTCAACACGCGGAGTAATTTGGTCCTAAAGGTTAATAAATGCACACCTCTATGTACAGGAGAAAGGAAATGGAAACATTTTAAATTCCCTTCGTGAAACAAAGTGTGTTTCCATAACAAAGTAAAAATTAAGCTATTCCGTGGCTCTTTTCTGGCGACCCTGCAATTTTACTTTCCAAAGCATCTCATCAACTACCACGTAACCGAAACGCCGCTTACATTAAAACAACAACACCCTCCACATTAACATAAAACGTAACATGAATATAAAATTCAAAGGCCAACTCCATCACTGACTGGAGGGAAAGTCCTGCAACAATAGAGATGATGGTACGTGCCGCTGAGCAACTTCCATTCGAAACACGACTTTTTTGAATCAATACACTTTATATCATTCGTGCGTTCGCTTTACAGTCAAAAAATAAAACGCATACCAGCATGAGACGGCCAACTGCTTCTAAAAAGAAAAAACAAT
The DNA here is from genome assembly GCA_947359465.1 of Metellina segmentata. Classification (NCBI taxonomy): domain Eukaryota; kingdom Metazoa; phylum Arthropoda; class Arachnida; order Araneae; family Tetragnathidae; genus Metellina; species Metellina segmentata. Next base: position 79,636,132 of record OX375877.1, read on the forward strand.
ATACACTGTACGACAATAGACGGTCTGAAGCAACGGTGACTCGAATACCAAGGACTTGGTGGAATGAAGGCTTTGACGAGAAAATCTACCATTTTTCCCCATTCAACACAACTTTTAAAGAATCGAATTGAATCATGAAACCAATTCGAGTATCAAAATACTTGAAATGGTAGTCAATAGGTACGATGTTTTAAAATTAACACAGTAAGTTCGAGGTAATTCCACGGTAACTTGCGTTACATTTAGACAAATATACTGATCTAGAAGTGTAAATATATTAGCAAAGAATAATGGAAAATAAAATAATCACTTGAATTGTTCAACAATAAAAAGCCTAACTTTGATGGGAATGTTATTAATTTACTGATATTTTAAGATCATAGAATTAAATTTAATGTAGTACTTACGTTACAGTAAAGAGGAATAAATGAAGACTCATGAACATTTGAATACAATTCTGTTCTGTTCAACACGATATAAGTTGAAAAGTATATACATTCCTTTCTAGAGCCTTTCATAATAGTAGTCATGCAACTTTTTTAAAACTGTCATTCATCAATTAAATTCATTAAAAAAAAATGTTTAAGTAACTTATAAAACACTTCATTTTTCTAATTCTAATTCAAAAATTCTAACTAATCTAAAATCTAACTAAATTCTTTTTTAAAAAAATTAGTACCTACCAAAGAACTTTACTTTTTAAAACCCAAAATTAAGTCAAATATATCTATTATTTTATTTTTTGAAGTTTTTCGCTTTCAGCATGGAATGACCCTTTGGCGAAATGAAACTTGTCTTTCAGAGATCAATATATTATTATATTATAAACACGTTATCTGAACACTTCAATGGTGTTTTGATAGTTGCCTAGTTGATTAGTCGTATAGCAAAAAATGGCCGAAGAGCGACAAGCCCATCGGCTTAAAAAATAGATGTAGCTTGTGGGTAAAGTCGCAGTCCTAAGATATCAAAAGTATTGGTCACCTGGGCTAGGGAATCGACTTGGACCGATGCTGTCAAAATGCAAACTAATGTTTTTATTCAGCTTGATAATTTTATTTCGCAGTCAATTATTTATCATTTATTAGCATTCGTGCTTTCTCGCAAAACCATGCGACCTTCGTCCGGAAATCTACAAACCGAGCGATCGGGAGAAATAACGTTAAGCTGCAGCGCACATGCTTTAAAGGTAAAATTTAAAGGTCGTCACTCGCCACGTGGCGACTGAATGTTTGAAAGTGGAGACTAAAAAATTTTGCTACAGTCGTCACACTTTCTTAAAAACATTAGTTTATATTGTGGAACCTCTGATTTTACGTTTTTCTGAGAATTTTTAAGAGGGTCCGGGACACATTGAAAACTTTTTATTAATTAATTATTAATTAGATGAGGGATCCGTTTTAGAAATGAAATTCTAAGTTTACTGTTCTGGTTTCGTGTTTTAGGAAGTGCAGGGCACGGGTGATAAAGTGGCACGTAGACAATTTTATATTAACGGAGTACATTTGTGGCATTTTATTTGTAAAGAAAAACAACTGAGTAAATGACTAACGAATATTTAATTTTAAATCCGTTTAACATGTTGGTATAAATTCAAGCACTAAATTATAATTGGAAACATTAGATCATTACTTGCATATTTCCTAGAGATTCGGGTGTGTAGTGAATTTCTAACTGCTATTTCAAATACTTTAATCAATTTAGTGACGCTTCATGATCATTCATTGAGTTATACCAAGTCGATCATGTTTAACTCTTTATTTAACTTAAAGCTATAAACCATATTTGCGATCAGCCATATTAATTTTTTTAATCAAGCAATTGTCCAACGCAAATGATTGGTTACCCAACTGTTTTCTTTTACCTCTATTATTTGTGACGTCAAATAGTCGAAAATAATGCATAGAAAGCAATTATGCGCCATACCCGTTTTCTACTTTTCCTATAGGTTTGATTTCACGTGCCGATAATAAGACGAAACTTGCGGGAAATTCTTTCGTAGTTTGAACAAAGTCCTTATAATCCTCTTCTTGAGAAGTTTTCCTAAACATGTCAACATGTGCTGTGAAGTTTTATTCCTATACTCATTAGGTAACCAAAAAAAATAATTCCAAACAAAACTAAATGGCTGTCTATCTCATTTTTTAAGCCAACGTATTTGCTCAATCCACTAGTCAGCGATTCCTTTGACTGGATTTAACTTTTGAAACTAAGAGAAAATTCTAGAAAAAATTGCGACGAAGGAAATTGCTTTTATGTGCCAGATAAAAATATTTAGCATATATTGAAGTTGCATAGCAAGACGATAGGATAGACAGTGTGTGTCAACTTTGTCTACCCAAAAAATGATTCATGGTGGCGAATTAGGTTACACTGTTACATAGAGTAAGAAATTTTATGGTAGTGGGTGTCCAAATTCAACAAAATACTACCCCTCCAGAAATTAGCACTAAAGCTACGGTTTCCTAGGAAAGCGGAGCCGTTATCTAGCAGCCGTGATACGTCATGATGCGGCGTTCATTACTAGGCGGCCGTCTTAACACAGATCAGAGGTTCGATAGATGCTACCACTAAATGATAGATTGATGATGGCGTGAGATCAGTATTAACGGATCAAACATGTTCTCCTATATGCTATGTCGAGTAAAGGACGTTTAACTGCTCTGCCATGCCTTTAGCAGTCGAATGTTAATGCAGTCGGCAGTTTCTTGAAATGAGGCTTAGGCGGCAGCGCGAATAGAGAAGGTGTCATAGAAGTAGAAGCAGTGTCTCTAATCACAGGGCTTCCGACAGTTGTTGGAAGAGATTAGCAAAGGCTATTAAACTATTCACCGTGGTTCACTCATCGAAGTGCGTGCCGATTTTTGCGAGTGCCATCTAGTATTTGTCAGAAACACCATCAGGTTTGTTTTTGAGTGGCGTGAAATAATCATGTCCGTCAATCATCAATTAGTACGACACGTGGAAGACAACGAGTTACCAATTCAGAAAGACAAGGTTTACTTACAAAAAGTAATTTATGGTGGGGAGTTAGGATACACTGCTATACTATATACTACTTTAATGAAAATTAATAAATGTCGTGGTGGTTAAATTCATCACAAAACTAATGTAATTCAGTGTCTGTACATGGAATATTTTTTCAAGCATAAGAAATAACCAAACACAAACAAGGAAATATATGTAAGCACTAAAATTAACTGATGAGTGAATTCGTGAATCTTTGTGTTAAATAGAAACTTGAATGCCATAGAAAATTCCTGGACCATATGTAAGAACCAATGTCACATTAAATAAATGCTTTATAATCAGTCGAAGGTTGAGTACACAAAAGTTTTCTTCACAAGTCAGGTTCAATAGTCGGTGACTTAAAAATATTGAGAAGTTCGGAAATGCTCTCACATGCTCTTTTTTTTTTCATTTTCAGCTCTTGTGTGCAAATTAATTCCTCTACAATTCAGTTATGTTAAAAGAACTATTTTAGGTTTGTGGAGGACAGACCTAAAATAGTTCTTTTAACATAACTGAATTGTAGAGGAATTAATTTGCACAAGAGCTGAAAATGAAAACAAAGAGCATGTGACATAAAAAACAGGAAACATTTCTCCGAAAAGTTGATTCAACGACGTTGATTTATCATTCCTTCTTCGAAATTTGCTGAGCTTCCTACTCAGTTTTGACGTGGAGTCAAAGCTCCGAAGAGATTACCGAATGAATTTATACCCCTGTTGATTAAACTGCGGGCACATACAACATACACTTTTACTTCTATTGTCACTGTTACCCCTCACTACTCTAAAGGGAGAATCGTCATCTTCACTCGCCCATCGTTGATCGAAATTACGTCCAGCGATCGTCAAACCAATTCGAGAGGTTCATGACTTAGCATGTCCCCCTTATTGCAAATAAAGCATTACAAATTCTCATATGCCAGTTCATGTGTGGACATTGCGCGCAGCATGGTCTTCGAATATAACATGCCGATTTCATAAATCGAATAGCGATTGTATCCGTCCCAACTACACAAATTGAACGTTCAGTAGAACGGATGTTTCAGAGCATTTGGGATTGCACTGCAAATAGGAATATTTATGGGAGGGAGAAGGAGAGTTTAGAAGTCTTACTATCTATATATATAATTCTCTTACGTGGCACGCAAAAAAGACGTTATTTGTAATCGCGTTTTGGCAACACTGTACGATTGTTTGTTTATCGCGAAGTCTCGCGCAGCGATTGAATTTATAGCGTTATCGGATGAAATTTTATTGGAAAAAAAAGGAAATTTTAATGAGCTGTTGCAGTTAGTTTATAATAGAAATCAAAGAAAGCGGAGGATCTGTTCAAGGCCATTTAAAAAACGGTCCTTTTCAGGGCCAACAATTATAGTTCAACAAGACGCTTGCACTACAACTTTCGGCAACAAACTCAATGAAAAAGCGTGGGTCGTTTGAGTGCTGGGGAAATGTATACAAATAACATGCTGGGCATTCAATTTCCAAAGCAGCGCTCACATTTGGAGTGAAAATTTGCAGAAAGTTTTCATTTGAATTCTGATTTTAGAGATACTGTATATATTTTTTCTGTAATACAGCAAATTTAGATTTGAAAAGCATTTTTTGGTAACATATTTTGTAAACAATCCCTTCTGCTAGGACACATGTCTTCATTGAGGCGAGCGAAGCGAGCATAGGTTCGCGCAGCGAACCAATGAGGATTGCGAAGCAATCCTCCGGGGGTTGGCGAGCGTTAGCGAGCAGGGGGCAGGCCCCCTAGTTAACAATAATACCCATCGAAGCACTTTTCGATATTATATGCTATCATGTTGGTAAATTAGGAAAATTAACCAAATTAATTGGTGCAACTTGCTATTCCTCGGGGTAAATAAATAGGTACTACAGGTTAGTCCTGATGCAGTTAACATTGATTAAAATTAGATTCCTTAAACTGATTTAGATCAGTTTAGGCTTTTGTGCAAACTAGTAGGTTGGTTAGTTGGGAGTTTTATGGCAGAAGGGTCATGCTGCGCCAAACGAGATAAATTTAATGTACGTTGTCAGTGTCGTAATATACAATGTCTAAAAATACAAAGCATATCAGATTTCGAATCGAGACTGAAAGAAAGTCAAACTATAAAATGTAAATGTTGCCTATTAAACCAATGTCGGTAATGTATAAAATCAAGTTTGTGTGAAACGGATCCATCAATAAGTCCCTTAGGTTAGGGTTAGAAACGGTTTAATTTATTATTAAATTTAGGGCATTCTGTTAAAATGTTTTACGGATAAAATAGTGCTACAGAATGAGCACAACGGAGCAGCAGACTAGTAGATGAGCCCATTTTCAATCCACTTGTGATTGGTTGCAAGGTATAGCTCCCTCGAGTTGGCAATCGAGTCATGGTTTTGAAAGAGTCTATTGGCGGTGGTTAACTAAACATGCCGCTTCCTTAAAGATTTTTGTTGTTTATCGTTCGGTAGGTGTATCATAATTAACGTCGTACTGGAGCGACTCCACGGGCTATTGACAAGTTTATCTTTCGGTGCTGAAACCACAGTAGTTGACGGGAATCACTCATTGCGATTGCCATTGATGTGAAACGATTGGCAGCCTTTCGACGAGCTTTCGCATCTTTTAAAAAATCGACTGAACCCAGGGTCGACTGCTTATTCATCGGAGACGCTACTTGTAACAATACGAGGTCAGCTGAAAGTATAATGGCATGATAACTATCGCACTTTCTCTTTGAAATGAAAGAATTACTGCTGTTTTTAATCTATATTGATGAGAACGTGCAAAAATTTGACCATATACATCACAAAGTTCATCAGGTTACAGAATTTGCGCAGACAGTCATCCTGGCACCTACAATCTGGCCGTGATCTTAATCACCGATATCGCATCGCACCCATGAGTGCAACGTTTGTAATTGTTTTCCAAAGTGTAGAGAAATACTTTAATCTGCCATATCAATTCATCCCGAAACTTGATATGACCGATACGGGTGATTTTGCATATAACTTATCTAAGTGAAAAATAACTTAACCTCGCGAGAAAACAAACACAGTCCGAAAATTTATACGTTAAAACTCAAGGATGACTGAGATCACCTGCTCGATTTCATCTTGGAGCACATACCATTAGGACTTCCAAATTTTTCTGCGAGCAAACTTTGTTGAGTATGACAACAGGCAGGAAAACTGACTAAAATATTCTGTTTCCTCTTTAATAGGGAACTAGGAACGCGAGAAGATAAATTAAATAAAAAGGGATTACTTAATATTTTTAAAAAGCAGAAGCCACAGCATTCATCCCCTTACGGAAACCTTGAAAAACTGCCAGTCGAAGGTAAAAAAATACGTTATCATAAGGTAACTCAACTTCTGTGCCAAGGACAAGCGGGCTACAAGCACTATTTCTTCAAAACGTTAAATTTGAATGTATTTCAAATACTAGATAGCAAAAAGTGTAAGAAATTTGCTTAGTTGGATGTAACAATCTTTCTTTCGAAGCAGGGGAAGAAATTTCTGGTCGGAAGATAGCTATAAGCCAGTGATTCTCAACCACTGTGCCGCGGCACTTTTGTGTGCCGCCAAATTTTACAAATGTATGTAGTAAAAATTATAATGCTTTTTTTTATTACGAGTAAAGTTTGTTTAAATTAAAGAAAAAAGTACAATGTAAAAGAAAACTGTTGTTTTTAGTTACATACCATATTTTTCATTGTTTTTATCTTTAAAACTTTTCAACTTATAGTAATAACTATAAGTTTTACAAACACCTTTTAAACTTATATTTTTCTTTGTGTGCCGCCAAATTTTGAAATCGTTAAAAGTGTGCTGCGACAAAAAAAGATTGAGAATCACTGCTATAAGCACTTGAAAATTTTCGAGAAAAATTATATAATTTCGCGGGAGCGGGGGGCGCTAAAACATTCGGAAATTTCTGTTTATTTTCGAATATCTTGATGGAAAAATAATTGTGGATCCACAAAATTTTTGAAAATGTTTTCAATTTTCCGTGACTTTTATAACATGGAAGAGATTTGATCAAACGGCTGAAATGGAAAATTTCAAACCAAAGAAACAACTGATTAAGTGCGCTCTATCGTGAAAACTTATTTTTCATAAATAGGCCTTAATCCCTGGTTTCACTTGAAAAAGCTAAATTAGCTGTTGATTGTCAGGTACACTAACATAAGATGGTATAACAGCATACGCCATAAAGTGTCATTATTCAAGGCTTAGAGATCATTAGAGCACTAAGAATCAGGCAAAATAAAAGGAGTTGACTAAACTGTTAATTACTTACTCAATAGTTGAATAAGCATATTTATAAAAAAATGTAACTGAATTAAGATAATTCACTTATTTACTCACAATATCTCTGAAACGTTGAGTAATATATTTTGAATGCATGACGATGCAAAAATAATCATTCATGAATTCTCTCCAAATTTCTTTCTTTTTTTTGCATGAGAATTTAAAATTGCTAATATTTCCTTCGATGTATGACACAAACAAAAATTTACTTTAAGACCAAAGGTAGAAATATTTCATGGGCAATACGACACCTAAATATACAAAAATACTTTAACTAAATAGGAGATGGAGGGCCTTCAACCCAAGTTATCCCACTACTCTTAACTAAAAGAATGCAAGAAAAGATTCTAAACTCGGCAAAACTTATTAGAGGTTGTATTTATTTATTAAATTGCAATAAAAAAAGGTTAAACAAATAAATACTAAACATTTTTATACTACAATTACGAAATGTAATTTATTTGAAATCAAACAAATTTAGCTGCAAGAATATTTTAAGAACATAAAAATATGTGAAAACCAGGGTAAGAAATTAGGGCCATAAAGTCTAATGAATGCTAAATTCAAACCTTGATGAAAAGAAACTTGTTATAAAATTGCTTTTTTAATGAGTAAACAGTCATAGAAATTTTGTAGGTATGTATTGGTTTTTGTAACCTAAGTGGATTTCAGTAGATATAGGCTCAAACAAGTTGTTGCAACAGCTTAAATCAATAAAAATTTATTTAAGATATTGATGCTCAAGATTGATTACTATTGATTGAAAAGAATACATCAACAAGAAAACTAATAAGTCCCAGTTACATTACCATAAACCACAGCAGTTTTCATACCCTTGGGATAAGGATGGCTCAAGGGTACTAGTACATTGTTTGATATATAGTTCAACTTTAATCCAAATTTTAATTTCTCTCAGATCCATTCAAAATTTTAATTTCTCTCAAATCATTCAAAATTTTAATTCAGCACCTCGAAACTTAAGTCATCACTGCATATTTTATTTCTTTATCTCTGAAATCTTTACACTTTGATAGATAGGACAAAAACAAAAAGGATGCTGGCACTGGATGTTAGAGTATAGAGTGGTTTACGTACATAGTAAATATACTTAAAACTAAATGCTTAAACTAACTGACAAAACATAGCTCATTTGACTGAGAATACTTTTGTACCTAGTACAAAGGTGAAATAAATGTGAGTTAAAATTTACTTTTCAACTCAAATACATATATAAAAATCTGAAGACCAAGTGCAGGAAGGTACACAAATCTGTTTTGGGTTTGAGTAGTCAAGTACACTTAGTATGAATTTCTGCAGTGTGTTTGAGTCGAAAAGCTAAAATTAACTTAACATTAATTTCACCTTTGAACAAGATTATTCATGGGGCTCAATAACATGGAAGGCGCACCCCCCCTCGCCTCTTGCCATCTTCGACGAGCCTGGCACTCCTCTGGTCTGCCCGTGTAGGCATGAGAAACAACAACAACAAGATTATTCTCGTTTACTACAATGATGTGCCAGCAAGTAGGGGAGGTTTTTTGTGTAGCTCTGGTGTGAAGGCCACCATATCCAAAACCAATGTTTAGTGATCAACATGGAAGATTTTTACTGCATTTCAATTTGCCATACTATACATGTCTAGTAATTGGAACAAAAAAAACATTCATATAAATTGCGAAATTACATGGATAATTCAATTTTAAAGCGGTTTCTTTCATAATGTCCAAGTTCAAATGCTCTGGTTTAATGCCAAACAACTGCAACATTAATGTTAAATGATGGGTAAATGACAATTTAAAGTATAATTTTGATGAATGCAAGTCACCATACTACATAACCATAAATATGCTTGTGTACATAATATGAAAACGCCCAAATCATTTTGTTTCCATCCCATTGGTTGCATTGCAAGTAGTACCTATAGTTTATAAGGAAAAGTTTGAAGCAGTCAACCAAACACATTTGAGCACTGAATCAATTTAGATAATTGATGAAAATACTAACCATTAAATACACATAAAGCTTAAATAATTAATTCATTGTGTTTTGTTACATCATGTAAAATGTGTAGCTGTATATTTTCAATTGCTTTAACTAGTACAGCGGAGTCGCACTTTTACAAACCACCAATTTACGAACTGCACGTTTGTACGAACTATCACGTTGGGCCCGAATTGTATCCCATGGAAATAATATTAATTTTCCCTCCTATTTAAGAACCAAAATTACACATTCTCTCTTTTCTACAAACCAAAATTACGCATTCTCTCTTTTCTACAAACCAAAATTACACATTCTCTCTTTTCTACAAACCAAAATTACACATTCTCTCTTTTCTATAAACCAAAATTACACATTCTCTCTTTTCTACAAACTCAATTTCCAAACTTTCGATTGATTGTTTTTCTTTAGACGGGAAAAGTTTGACAGGAAAGGCCGAAATTTTTTCAGACTAGTTATACTTTGCACCTCACATGTTGGTAAGGGAGGGGGGGAACCTAAGAGTGATTCTGATCTCAGTGCAAATCAAAACCTTGAACCAGAAATTTTGTATACAAAAGGCATCCTCAAGTTCGTGAAAACCTTACATTTCATGATTTTCTGACTGTGGACGAGAATGTTCAAGCATGCACAAAGGAGATAGCAGATGATGAAATCATCAATCAGGTGTTGAACGGGAATGCCAAAGAACAGTCTGATGAAGAATGCGTAGAGGTCGTCCCAAGGCCAACTATCAAAGAAGGCACAGAATGGATGTCAGGACTACTTCGGTTCTTTAAAGCAATGACAATTTTGAGATGCTTAACAGCGTACATCAACTCTATGTTATCGTATGTTTACCGAAGTGATATGAAGCAAACAAAGATAGAATTTGGAATCGCTAATGAATAAAAGTTATTGCAAGTTGCATTTTTATAGAATTTTTAAATGCCATTTGCATTTACAAACTTTCGATTTTAAACTTTTTTTCTGTCCTTACAAGTTCCTAAAATGGGAGTTCACTGTACAACTGTTTAAGTAATTTCTGAAATTATCAAAATTTTAATAAATTGTTTTTTATTTTACAAAATTGAAATAGTTTTAACTTTTTAAAATACATGTATGAGTCTTGTGTTTAGGTCTCCAGAGTATGATTTGGGGGAGCTGCCATGACATCAAATATGTTTGACGACAATATAGTTCTAGTTTTGAGAAGAGTTGTCAAACGCATCTAAAGTTCTGTCTTGAAGGTTACACAGCCTCCATTTTAGAAAGAATCAGGATTTATCTTAAGATTCTGGTTTAGGTTTTATATTTATACTTAAAATTTGTCAACCTGTTAGGTTGATATTTACAAGTAGGAAACTGCTTAGATTCTCTTAAATATAAATCATAACATATATTTAATTATGGACTACACATATCATATTTATAAGTGTTATGAAATAATTTATTATTAGATTTGTACCACACAATAGAATAGTCCAGATTCCCAACTAGATATTTATCAACTTTTCATCCAACTTCTCAAAAAGACAAGATGACAACTAATAGACACAAACTGACTTCAACATAAATATAGTGCATATCATAATGCATTAACGATGCAAACTATGAAAAAACATTTGAATTTCAAGCTGAATTTTGAGAAAACTGTTATTACAATTTTGTCTACTTTTTACAATCAATTTGTCATCATTATGGCTTCAAAACCACAATTAAATGCCACAGTATGGGAAGTTTAACAAAAGATAAACAAGTAAAGAATTTTACTAACAAATCGAATTTATTTGAAAGAAAATTAGTGGAATTACAAAATAATAATTAAAATATTTGTAAATATTGGAGATTTTTCTTTACGACCACAAGGAAATATGCTCACAGAGCAAAATCCAGATAAATCAAAACAACAGATTTAGAGAAAAGACACTGAGGATTTGCAGCATAAAAATATCCTTTTTTGCTTTTACTCAAATATCAATAACAATGTAATTGAAAAGAAATCAATATAATTCAAAAGAAATGAAAAACAATGCAGAATTTAAAAGCAATCAAGCTTAAATGTGGTATTATTTAAAACTATTCAGTGGTAATGCTTTTAAAGCTCAACCACACACAATTTAAATATTTAATACATAATTAACCTGTGTTCTCATTTTCTATGGGATATTTTGTGATTCCAAAATAAATATAGGTAGATTGGTAACAAGTAAGGTAAACAAAGGTAAAATTAAACTTTCAAAACAATAAAAAACATTTCATATTTAAAACATATTCTTGTGTTGCTACTTTTGTGTAACGGTAATTGTCAAGAAATTTGTCAACCTTTAACACATTTTTGCAAGGACTCGCGTATAGAAACAGACACTACACTTTCAAGCATTTTAAATAAAAACTATCTGAATACTGCAGCCTATTCAGTTTTCATCACAAATTACAGGCAATCTAGGTGAAACTACTGTATGGAGTATACTGAATACTGAACAGAAGTAGTGAACAAATATATCTGCACCTTAGTAGAAAGGGTCAATTTTGTAAGTTTTTGATACAAAACCCACAACATCCAAAAAATATGTACCATGTTCTGATTCTTTCAGAGCTGTTGGAAGCCCAGTTGATAATCGTGTTTTAACAACCAACCAGATAGAAGTTCTAAACTTAAAGCAACAAAAACTGTCTTGTATTGATACATGTTAAATCTGTCATGGCATTCTACACCGTACCTAACAATAGCATGTTAGATGGTGTAGAAGTTTGGAGTGTATATTTTCCTCATCATTTGACCATGGTTGAAAATTACAAGGAATCAACCCTTAGATCTTTCTCTTCTGGTTCAATTCCAGACCACTGCATATTAAGTTGACAACAGTGCACCATAAATCCAACTACCTACCAATTCTTCCAAAATGTATTACCAGGAAAACATTGGCCGTTCTATAACTTTCATTGTCTGGAAGTGATTGGTGGTTCAGGTGGACATGACACAAAATCAGCAAATTTGGACATTAGCCTTTTTCTATCAAGGCACAGAAAAGAAATCAAGAAAATCTAGAATTACATCTGTGCAAAAGCCAAAAATTTATCTACAACTATTTGTTGGATAAAACATGATCCATGTAAACATGATGGGTTCTCACAAATAATGTATCGATTGTTTACACTCCAAAACTACTAGCAGGTCAAGGAAAATATACAATCATAACATAAGGTTGGTTGGTGGTTTTGGCGCAAAGGCCATGTTTGGAGAAGCATAAGTTAATGGTAGAATCTGAAACGAGCAAATACTGTGGTGTCATTCACAGTTAAATGACTTGACAGAAGTGCAAATTAAAAAGGCGACTTACCATGAAATGAAACCAGCTGCACGGGCAACGAATGGGCGGCATACACACGACTGATGGGTATTTCCACAGGCACGTTTCTATCAGATTCTGGAGATCCTGAAATTTCAAATCCTCCATGGTGTGGCGATATACTAATCGGCTGTCCAGAGTGTCCATTTAGAACGTTTGATAAGCTCCTAGCTCTCTGTCGTGAATCGGAGCTACTACTTGAACTACTACCGCCGTCCCTTTGGCGAAGGCTCAAAAGTCCTAGGCCACTGCTGCCCGACGTATTAGCCATTGGGGATCCACTGGAGCCAGGCTGATCCCGCGAATTGTTGTTCGAACTCTGCTTGCCGCCCATTTGAAGAAAAGACCTTTAAAACCGAAACAACAGTGTTCCACTGCATGTAAAAACACATGGAAGACGCAATGAATTCGAGCACACTTCCAGCACAATCAACATTCGAAATTTAGAAGAGCAACTGGAATAAAGCACATAATGTGACAACAGCTAGGAATCTAATCTCTTGTTATTCAATTTAAACTGTGAATCCGAATAAGTTTAAAGAGCTCAAATGTCCTGGTTTCTGGAAAAAAAACTATCACTGCGAGCTTTTCAAAGTTGAGCAGCTCTACAGCTTCTATCAAAACAAACTTGGATCAAGCTTGCTTCTATGACCCACCGCTAGAGCACGCTAGCCTAACAAACAAAGTGCTGTCCAAAAATAAAAATACAACTTTTTATTTTTTAAAAATGTTTTTCAGAACAAAACGAAATAAAACTTTTTTATTCAGAACAAAAAGTGACTGTATTTGAGTGGAAATTTAAAAGAGTTGAACTCTCGTTTTGAAACTTTAAAGAAGCAAATACAATAGAGCAAATCGCATGACGAGTTCAAGCACGCTATAGAGGTTAGGTCCATAGAGGAGATATATGGTTAGGTCGGTAGTTAATTTACGTTGCACTAGGACAACACATTGGCCTGTGGCTTCAATCCTCAAGAAAAATCTGCGAGTACAGCACCTTATAATTTAAAACCACAGTTAGATGACGAGGTCAACACCTGTGCTAGCATCCCACACTCCAAACACCCGCGCCAAGATAGATTTAACGTGCACCTGCTCCCACGAACCCGACGGTCTTTGGTTGAACCAAGTTCAGAATATTCCAGTTGGCAATCCAAAACTCTTCCAATAGTGTGAGGGCCGTTACGTTTGGAGGCGTAACGGATTAGCAACCGAAGGGCTTCAAATTCGAATCCAACCACAGACCGTGGTGTACAAGGAGGGGGGGGGGGGCCTTATACACGTTAAATATGACTTACTAGATCAACACAACGTCTATTGACGACCGTCCGGGATGAATCCCTAAAGGAAATGTCCAACCAGAAGAGGAGTTGCGAGATAATTATATCAATTTCAAATTTGAGTACTAGCTCTGTTCTGTTTCGTGATTTTTTAGTTTTAATTTCAAATTTCAACTAAAAAAATTATAAAAAATTACTTTTGCTTTGCATAAACTTCAAATACGCGAAACGTATTGCATATCTACATGAGGCGTTGCGGATTCGAAGGACGAACTCAACAAATGCTGGTTTCGAGAAAAACGCATTGAAACGCGGAGCTCTACCTCTCTTAGAGCATAGGAGAGCTACTGTCAGTCCTATTTTCATATGGTTAAAAAGAGCGAACTTATCAAAAAAGTTAATACCATTATTCAGTAATGTCTGGCAAACCAAAATATGGGAGACAAATTTTTTCGCCCAATGTTGAAGTCGCCCTTCGTATTCGCAACTCCTCAATGCTTCTCACTCAAAAGGATAATTAACAATTTGGTTTTCCTGATTGAACGACTTCCCCATTGTGATTAAATTCCGTTGAGTTTTATGAGGAAAGGCTAAACTTGGTCACAAAGTGCGCCAAACACAAAACCAAGTTAGACTTTTGAGATTTGGGGCAAATGATGCCCTTCCTCTGTCTAAAACCAAATTTACGAATTGAAAATGAAGATACAGTCAACAACTTTAAACTTTTTTTCGTAACATAGGTGGCAAGGTTTTTCTGACTAAATTGAGGTCATTATATTCAAGTATGAACAAAAACAATTTACTTGCAGTTTTTTTTTTACTTATTAAAAGCAAATGCTATATTTCAAAATGTGTCTTTGCAGTGCAATTGTTACAATTTAAGTAAGAAATGTCCTATGTAATGAATGGAAACGTAAGGATATAGAGTAATTGTAGAAACTCAAATAGTGCATTCTATAAATTTCTAAACTAATACAAATAAATTTCAAACCAATTTTGATCAAGGCGATATCTGAATGCATATTTGAATTAAGTTTATTCCCCCAATACCTTCCATCAAAAAAATTTCTGTTATATTACGCGATTCATTTTATTGTGAGTTGTAGAAAACCATTTTTTGTGTCTATTTTTATCATAATTTTTGCACATAAAGCTCACTCCTTTCAATAACGTCATAACTCAAAAACGTGATTTTTGAGGAGAGTGATTTTAAAGTTTAAAAGTAGAATAACATGTATTAAAAATAAATATTACATCTGCTCTTTGGCGGCTAAATATTGAGCGGTGAGATATGACGATCTTGCAGGGATATACTACTCTTTCAGGGCATTCTTAAAACAGGCCTTCTAAAAATCTCCTATTTTTGAGGCATGACGTTGTTGAAAGGTGTGAGCGATAAGTAAGTATACAGCCCTGGAAAAAAGTATAACGCAGGGCGAAATATCTCCAAATATGGAAAACTACTCTATGAAAATTTTTTTCGACTGTTAATGCTACCGAATAATGTGTTTGCTTGTACAATGAATATTTTCGACCCATTTCAAGTTTACCATCCGTTTTGGACCCTTCTGATGCCAAATCCGCTTCTGAGATTACTTATCTTCTTTTAGTGACTTAACTTGGTTGCGTAAGTCTGTCTGTCCGTCTTTCAGTTTTCTATCTTCTATTCTGTGTTTGTACGTTTGTACAGACATCAAATGAATTTATTCCAGACATTTGATTACAATGTGCTTTATTTTCTACATCATATTTTAGTTTAGTGAATGCAACATTAAATTTTTCTTTATTTGCATAAAGTTTCATGCTAAAACACCTAAGTGCACTTTAATCAATCATAATTTGGTAGTTTTGGAAAAACTGGAATGTATAGTGAGTATTACGATTACTTGGATTGCTGTACCGGGACTACTAAAAAAGCAATTACTTTTCCAATAACAATTTTTTATAGCATTTCAGCTCTGATACTTTATGATTACGAGTCTTATTTTTGTTCTTTGCGCAATGTAAACTGTTTCCGAATATTTGTGACAGGCGATGTTTTTCAACGAACGGAAATGAAACGGAAACTCGTGTTGGTTAATCGAGCGCGTGCAGTGATATTTTCTGTTTCGTTCGCTCTGAATTAATTTCGCATTTCTAAATTTTGTGCACTTTTTAGTTGTTTGTGGCAACAGTACAAGATCAAGAGATAAAAAAAGAATCACGAATTAATATCATTAAAACAACTTTTTACCCGACAACTGTTTTAAATATTTATTATTTTAATAAATTGTATTTCCTTTTCGTCACACTTAACACCACCACAAAGTATTGTACTTAAAGTGGCAGGTAAGTCAGAAAAAAGCAAATTTTAATTGTATGTCTTTATTCAAAGAATAATAACGTTAAAAAAATCCGAACCAGAACTTTTCGAACGTTAAAACATTAATTGTCATAATGACAGGAGAAGATGGCGAAATTCGTCAAAGTCGCATGCCTGATTTAAGTGCCACAATTAAAAAAAAATCGTTATATTGACTATGAGTGCGAGAGAACTCGCCGTAAATCGTCATTTTTATTGAGTTGAACATGAAAAGAACTCAAAGCGAATTCCAAATATCTCTCAGAATCGTCTTTTGAAGTAGTAACATTATTGTCACTTTCGTCATTGTGTAGCTTTGTCATACAGCAAGGGTGCGATGTATGCGAAATGTATTAGATGAATCGAAATGCATATGTAGGATTTGTGTCCAAAGTTGTAGAAATTATAAAAATATGGCGAAAGGTGTCAAAAGATTATTTTATTCTACGAAAGACATAAGTGATTACATATTTTGTTCATATCTTTAAACCCGGGCTCAAAATACCTGGGTGCACAGGTGCACATGAAATTAAGATTGTGGACCTAATTTTTCTCGCCAGGTGCACGCAGTTCACCTAACATTAAAAAAAAAAGTGGGGAACGTGTTTTATGTTATTTTGATGTTTGAACAAAATATATTAGTATGACCTCTCTCGCTCTAAAGGAACGTAATTGAAATTCCGGTACAGCTACACTCTACGTTTATGACTGATGGCAACGGCTTGGCGATTTTTTTTTTTGGCGCACTTCTAAACTCGCCAAGGAAAGAATTATTTCTTAACTCTTTTCCTGTCACAATTTTTTTTCTTTTTACAACACACTTTTTAAGCACATTTCAGAACGTTTTAAAAAGTATATTTTAAAAAAAATTTCATAAAAAGTAGTAAGCTTAATCACATATCAAAACACATTTGTGAACCAGCAGAGAAACTAAGCTACGAATGGTAAGAATACCCTGAAACTTATCAATTACACTAAATACAGTGAGCATGTTGAAAAAGAAAAAGATTTACAAAAGAAAAAAAACAAGAAATAATACCTGATAACGTCAGAATTCTCTCTTAAAAAAATAATGAAAACGAAAATGGTCAAAAAAACAAAACTCTTAATCCTGTCGTGAAAAAACTATTATAACAAAATTAAAATTCCACAACTGTCAAAATACAAATAAATGGACCAATGGTATCACAGAAAACGATTTAAAAGGACCAATGCAATAAAAGGATATTTTAAAAACAAAATAACCAATGGGAGGAAAGAAAAAATTTCAAACGAATCAATGAAATCAAACGATTTTAACGGATTTTGGAAGAACTTTCTAGAATATTCAAAATGAAAATTGAAAGTTTCCGTTTGCCGAGGTTGCCGTGAAAACCACAACAACAGCAACGGAATATGGGTTGCCTTAATTTATCGTAACTCGCTACAAGAAGTGCGCCAAAAAAATCGCCAAGCCGTTGCCATCACTCATAAACGTAGAGTGTAGCTGTACCGAAATTCCTAAATACACACTATGAAAAAACAAAATCGCTGGTCCTTTAAGGGTTTATACAGGAGGAAGGTTTACTTGTGCCAATGTCACCAGAACTTTCCGATGATCGAAACTTTTTAAAGATGGCTCTGTTGAAGCGACTGTCGTGACAGCCGGAGAATTTAGATCACTTGACCACCCGCGAACGATAGGGATCCCGCATTTATGTAAACACCTCGTGTTTCATTAAAGTGTAAAGCCGTAGGAATTCCTGAGAATTGTCTGGCCACTGCGTATCGTAAATAAATATTTTCATTATTTATCTATAAATTCAGATTTTATCTACTTAAAATATAGTGTACTTGTTTATTTTCTATGTGTTTTTTGCCCACCAACGTCTGATGATCACTAAATACATGTAAGTAATAATTTCGCAGATAAAAAAAATTGTTTAAATGTTTTTTTTACTTATCTATTACTAACCTATCTAAACATACCCAACTAATAAAGTAGTTTACATTACATTAATGCTCTTACATTACGTTTTTTAATGTACACCTGTAATATAATTTGTGCACCTAATTTAAAAACTTAGGTGCACAAGGTGCACCTGTATTAAAAAATATATTTCGAGGCCTGCTTTAAACTATAGTTAACCAAGTCAAACCGAGTAGGGTCAGGTATTTTGCTAGTAAACTAAAATCTATTTGTAAAAAAATCCTGATATTTTTTTGGTTATGTAAAAATTGTTTGGAAAAATGTATAAAGTCATCTGCTACATCATCTGAAAGAATTAATAAACTGAGAAAGATTTCACTCCGATTATTGAAACGAATACAAGTTTTGTGGATACAGAATTGTTTTATTATTGTGTAGTTTAATACAGAGAGGATTACAGTAATCAGAAACTGAACAAGGCAAAATACTAGCTTTAAAGATGCAAACTACAGTGGTGCTTAAAATGCACGAAAAATTGGAAAATCGAAGCTTGTAGTTAACCGCTTTCTCATTAATCGAGTTAGCTATAGCACAAAACAGTGAACAGGAAGGTCAAAGATAATTCTTTAAGGCAAGAGAGGCAGACATAGAGGCTCGCCTGCAAGTAAAAAATGTCTTCCTCGCAAATTAAAGTTGAGATGCAGTTGCCCTGTACCAGCCGAACAATAAGGCCCTGTGCACACATCCGGTTTTTCAACGTGCGGCGGCGCTGCCGCAACGCAAGTGCGGTCTGAGATACATTAGATCCAATGGAGTAGTGCACACATGTCTCCCGCGCCGCTGCGGCGACGCACGTCCAACTTGCGTGCAATTTGTACCACAGTTACCCACGACGCCGCAGCTCGCCGCACATGCTTCTCCAGTCTGAAGTACCTAGTTTTCATAAATAAATGGAATATAAATAATAATTAATAAATGGT
Source organism: Metellina segmentata (assembly GCA_947359465.1). NCBI lineage: Eukaryota > Metazoa > Arthropoda > Arachnida > Araneae > Tetragnathidae > Metellina > Metellina segmentata. The sequence continues at coordinate 79,655,294 of OX375877.1, forward strand.
TGTATCCAGTAACGTCTGTTTTGTTTCTGAATATGCTTCTTTTACACCAAGTAAGCGAAATAAACACGTTTTCTTCGATAGAATTTTTGTCGCAAATGGCGCGAAATGAGTACTTGCGTCATTTCACGGTTATGTGTGCATAGTTGGGCTTCGGTGTCGCAGCGGCGCCGCACGTTGAAAAATCGGATGCGTGCACCGGTCCTAAGAAAGTCACTGCATAGAAATCCTAATGTTGTGTACAAGAAGTTAAAAGGAAAACCTCCACTTTCTAAGCTGCATATTGATTCACGTTTAAAGTTTGCCGGGAAACATTTAAGGGCTGATACCAACTAGAATGATGTGGTGTTTTCGGAGGAGAATGGTTTTTTTTAGATGGGCCAGCCGGATTTAAGTTTTACTGGTATGATCTGGAAAGAACATCATCTTTCAAAACGCCGATTCGGAGGGGAATCTGTCATGGTTTGGGCCGCATTTGCAGCCGGTGGTTCCACTGAAATTGTTTTTGTCGATAACAAAATTAATTCAGTGGTTATATCAGGACATGCTGGCAGATCGTGTGTTACCGGTTGCTCCTCTGACTATATCAGGCGATTAAACATTTCAACAAGAAGATGCCTCTGTGCATACCTCATGCTCCACAAAATCTATATAAATAAGAATGGAGTGTTTGTTTGTACATTCAATATTTTCGACCCATTTCAAGTTTTCTATCCGTTTAGGACCCTTCTGATGCCGAATCCGCCTTTTTCTCATTTGGTGTCTGTCTGTCTGTCTGTCCGTCTGTCTGTCTGTCTGTCTGTCTGTATGTTGTGCCCTATACACGTCCACGCGGTTTAAGATATTTTCATGAAAATTTGCATACAGTGAGTACTTATCTTCAGTTAGTGAGTGGCATTGGTCGCGAAAGTCTGTCTGTCCGTCTTTCTGTTCTATGCTCGATTTTGTGTTTGTGTGTTTGTGTAGACATCACATGAATTGTATTCCAGATATTTGATTCCCTTGTACTTTATTTTATACATTATCTATTAGTTTAGTGAATGCAATATACAACAGTTCTTTATTGTTATATTTAGTTGAGTTTCATGCTAAAACACCTGAGTAAGTATACTTAAATCAACCATAATTTGGTAGTTTTAGAAAAATTGGAATGTCTATTGAATATTACGATTACTTCGATTGATTTACCAGTACTGCTGAAAAAGTAATTATTCTTCAAAAAATTATTATTTTTTTATGGAATTTCATATCTGTTACTTCATTTATTTCGAGTCTTATTTTTATTCTTTGCGCAATGAAAACGATTTCCGAATATTTGGGACAGACGATATTTTTCAATGAGAATGAACAAGATCGCGCGAGCAGTGATATTTTTTCTGATTCTTTCGCTCTGAATTAATTTCACATTTCTAAATTTTGTACACTTTTAGTTGTAAGTTGTGGCAACTGTGCGGGATCAAGAGATAAAATTGAATCACAAATTAATATCTTTAGAACAATTTTTTGCGACACCTTTTATTTTGTTTTACTTCGCTGTTTCCTGTTTTAAATATTTATTATTTTAATAAATGTGTTTTCCTTCTCATCACACGCAACAGCACCACAAAGTATTAGACCTAAAAATGTTAGGTAAGTCAGTATAAATTTTCAGTAAATTTAAAGTGTAGTTATGCCATTATTGAAAGAATAATGCCGTTATTTAAAGAATAATGCCGTTATTTTAACAATAATGCCGTTATTTAAAGAATAATGTCGTTATTGAAAGAATAATAATGTTTAAAAATCCAAACTAGAACTTTTTCCAACATTAAAAAATTCGTTGTAGTAATGACAGGAGAAGATTGCAAAATTTCACAATGTCGCATACCGGAGGCAAGAGTGCCACAAGTAAAAAAATATTGTTTTGTTGACTATGAGTGCGAGAGCACTCGCCGTAAATCGTAATTTTAATTAATTGAGTTGAACATGAAAAGAACTTAAGAAAGGGAATTCCAAATCTTCCTATAAATCGTCTTTTATAGTAGTAACCTTAGTATCACCTTTCGTCATTTTGTAGCTTAGTCATACAGCAATTGTGCGATGTATGTGAAATGTATTACATGAATGGATATGCATGTGTAGGATTTGTGTCCAAAGTAAGTTGTAGAAAATATAAAGATGGCGAAAGTTGTTAAAATAAATTTTTATTCTACAAAAAACGTAAGTCATTATATATTTTGATTACCTCTTCAATCTAGAGTAAACCAATTCAAACCGAGTAAGGTCGGGTATTTTGCTAGTCCTGGATAAAAGTGAACGAAGTAAAAACTCTTCAAAGGCCATTTCGTAGTCCCGACCTGAATCCAATGTAAAACCTTTGGAGACATTCCAGCAATTAAAAATTTCGTGGAACATTGGCCCGGACACCTTCCAAGCTCTGTCTGTTTCTATTAACCGACGATTAATACAAGTGATAGGAAAAAAAGAGGTTCCCACATCACTTACTAAAGAATAAATCATATCAACTCTATATTTTTTTCTAACTTCAACTGTATTGTAATTTTTCTTAATTCTTATAAAATTTTTCATACTGTAACTAAACTTAATAATAAACTTAAATGTAAGTTTGCTGTGATTTCATTATATCATGAAGTATCCTTACATTACATAAAAATATACATTTCGTAAAATATGATATATATTTCTTGTCTTATGTCATCTTTTATTTGCGCCGTTATACTTTTTTCCACGACTGTATTTTTATTAAAATGAGGCGTAACATATTTTTATTTTTTGTTCAAGATGCGTAATATTTCAAAACCAGGTAAATAGAATCAAAACGGCGTTGATTACTAAACATTACTATGCTGCAATTTTGCTAGTTTTTCCTATCAAGACAAGACAAAAATTGAAAAAATATATATATGTTTTTGTACTGCGAAGATTCTTATAAGTTTATAATTTATTATGTTTTGCATCACATCATTATATATCCTTAAAAGTGTTCAGTTGAGCAGAAAAAATTGATTTATTAGGAAATAAGTCATAATAGGAAAATGTTTTTACTGAGAAATAAAAATGCGAGCTTTCGGCAGAAAAAATGAGGTCTGCCGATTAAATATCGAAAAATTCCTCTCAGAATTTCCTTTTCTTCAATTTAGATTCAATGCAAGAATTTTAAAAATTTTGGTTAAAATTGCTTTGTGTGGTCGAGCTGTCTTTATACTCGTGTGAAAAAAAAATTGGTTTTAGACAGCAAACGCGGTAATTTATCTGCAAAAAGGAATTGCATTTTAAACAACTGTTATAAACAATCTATATAAATAAGAATGGAGTGTTTGTTTGTACATTCAATATTTTCGACCCATTTCAAGTTTTCTATCCGTTTTGGACCCTTCTGATGCCGAATCCGCCTTTTTCTCGTTTGGTGTCTGTCTGTCTGTATGTTGTGCCCTATACACGTCCACGCGGTTAAAGATATTTTCATGGAAATTTGCATACAGTGAGTACTTATCTTGATTTAGTGAGTGGAATTGGTTGCGAAAGTCTGTCTGTCCGTCTTTCTGTTCTATGCTCTATTTTGTGTTTGTGTGTTTGTGTAGACATCACATGAATTGTATTCCAGATATTTGATTCCCTTGTACTTTATTTTATACATTATCTATTAGTTTAGTGAATGCAATATACAACAGTTCTTTATTGTTATATTTAGTTGAGTTTCATGCTAAAACACCTGAGTAAGTATACTTAAATCAACCATAATTTGGTAGTTTTAGAAAAATTGGAATGTAGTTTGAGTATTACGATTACTTTCATTTGCTTTACCAGTAATGCAGAAAACCAATTATTTTTCAAAAAAATATTTTTTTATGGTGAAATTTTAGGTCTGATGCTTCATTTATTTCGAGTCTTATTTTTATTCTTTGCGCAATGAAAACGATTTCCGAATATTTGGGACAGACGATATTTTTCAATGAAACGAGAATGAACAAGATCGCGCGAGCAGTGATATTTTTTCTGGTTCTTTCGCTCTGAATTAATTTCACATATCTAAATTTTATACACTTTTAGTTGTAAGTTGTAGCAACTGTGCGAGATCAAGAGATAAAATTGAATCACAAATTAATATCTTTATAACAATTTTTTGCGACATCTTTTATTTTGTTTTACTTCGCTGTTTCCTGTTTTAAATATTTATTATTTTAATAAACGTGTTTTCCTTCTCATCACACGCAACAGCACCACAAAGTATTAGACTTAAAAATGTTAGGTAAGTCAGTATAAATTTTCAGTAAATTTTAAGTGTAGTTATGCCATTATTGAAAGAATAATGCCGTTATTGAAAGAATAATGCCGTTATTTAAAGAATAATGCCGTTATTTAAAGAATAATGTCGTTATTTAAAGAATAATGCCGTTATTTAAAGAATAATGTCGTTATTGAAAGAATAATAATGTTTAAAAATCCAAACTATAACTTTTTCCTACATTAAAAAATTCGTTGTAGTAATGACAGGAGAAGATTGCAAAATTTTACAATGTCGCATACCGGAGGCAAGAGTGCCTCAAGTAAAAAAATATTGTTTTGTTGACTATGAGTGCGAGAGCACTCGCCGTAAATCGTAATTTTAATTAATTGAGTTGCACATGAAAAGAACTTAATAAAGGGAATTCCAAATCTTCCTATAAATCGTCTTTTATAGTAGTAACCTTAGTATCACCTTTCGTCTTTTTGTAGCTTTGTCATACAGCAATTGTGCGATGTATGTGAAATGTATTACATGAATGGATATGCATGTGTAGGATTTGTGTCCAAAGTAAGTTGTAGAAAATATAAAGATGGCGAAAGGTGTTAAAATAAATTTTTATTCTACAAAAAACGTAAGTCATTATATATTTTGATTATCTCTTCAATCTAGAGTAAACGAATTCAAACCGAGTAAGGTCGGGTATTTTGCTAGTAATTAATGAAATCATTTTTTGTGAATAAAGAACGATTGTTGAAAATTAATATGATACTAATTATGACAATTCATCCGAATAATTGCAATAGATTTACATCTTTAAATACAAATATTGCTTTGAACGAAGGCGCTAGCCTCGCAAACGCGCGTTGAAACGCCTCATGCGAACTTGGCTTAAGGCACACCCGCGCGATTCTTGCGGCATTGGTTGAAAATACTTGCTTTAAAAGATAGTTGTTTTCTTTTTCAAAAATAGATAGCGCCACTATATTCTTGCGGTACATGACTAGCATAATGGTTTCCAAAATTAATTTGGCTTATTTCGCAATTCACGAAAGTTTTCAATAAGGTAAACAAATTTTTCTCAATTAGTTAAATTTTCTGTTGGCTGAAAAATCAGTCACTTCTCAATTGACAAATTTGACAAAAAATTGACAATAATTTAACAAAAATTTTGAAAAGTGAGACAAATTTGAAAACTTGCTGTCTAACCTTGCTTCGGGTGGTACTCCTTTGTTGACAAACAATACAATCAGAGGATAGATGGAAATGTTGCAGTGAAACATGAAACAAAATATTCCGGTAATTGAGTTCCAAGCGTCTTACAGACACGCAACGGTTGACTAACTCCTTTAGTTGGCCTTGGATCTGAATTGAAACATTGACTCTTTCAACCTTTCATATATATAAACTATATTTTCTTTCATTTACTCCTCGCTCGTGAACAATGTTCAAGGAATTTAGAAAACACAGAACATTAATCAATGCTTCAAATCTAACTTTCTACGGGAAATACATATTCAAGTTCCTTAGAAAGTTAAATTAATTAAAAGACTAAGCTCACGAAATATAACAATATAATGAATAGCTTTAATAACATTGCATTTTAAGAATAGAGGATAATTTCCTACACGTGCCTAATCTTAGAAGGGGGATGTGGAACCCTGTTCCACTCCTTCTAAGTTCTCCATAGTTTGGAACCCTGTTCCACTCCAATATTTTTCGGATGGGAGATGATCTTTTATTAAGGCGAGTAATAAAAATTAGAAAAATAGTCATTATATAGTAGCACAGTCACGTATTTAAGATTTGTTGACAGTAATCGTTAGGTATCTTATAGGTACCAGAATAAGACGCTCAAATATCAACGGCATACCTACTACCTTTTACCTCTATTTACGCTGCTTGCTACGCGAATCTGATGAACAGCTCAATTCGTGAACAATAGAGCTCAGTTAGTGAACAGCGGAGAAGTTGTATTAAACACTGCTATTGCAATAGTTTGGATTGATACAAATACGTGTTTGCGATGCCCCTTAGTGATGGTGTTGTACGACGACGCGATTCGATTGGCGTATAAGATGTGAGAAAATCAAGAATGTTGGTATACTTCTGTCACCACAACGTGTATGAGACAGAGGCTACCTTTTTGTGACGAAAAACCACCTCGTGTGTATGTTGGGAGCAGTGAATCAATATGGATAAAAGAAGACAACTGAGAACTTCAACCCATTTTTCCACTAATTTCCACAAATTTCTTTAGTTGACCTGTACTCGACTCCATCTATCTGAGAATTATTTTATTTGTGTCATCCTATTATACTGTGTAATTTTATCCCACAAAAGGTTAAGCAGGTGATAAAATCAAAGGAATCATGCCAATATGATCGAAGGAGTCACTCAATGCCTCTTTTTAAGTAGCATGGATAGGATGTTGGAGTTCAGTTCTTGTTCGGAGAATTCTTCAATGGTCGAAATCCTAAGTCTAGTGCAGCTACAGAAAGTGAATGTTAAAAGTAGATCAATTCAATTTTTCGTAGATGAAAAGCAATATACGTTAATCGCAGCTTAATTTCTTTTCTTTAGAGCCAAACTTGTCGATGATAGGAAAAAATTTTGATGAGTGTTTTAATTTTCTTGTTGGTCTGTTTGTGTTAGCTTTACAGACGATATGGACAAGTGGATTCCATTTATTTCTACCCAAAAGTTGGGATAGGAAGTGCAGATTCAATTCATGTTCCTTACACTCGATGTATTTCTCTATTCTGTGTATGGCCATTAAATTACGTTGCCAGTCTTGTGTTTGGCGGAGCTTGGCCTGCTATGGTCGTTGCGCAACACGATGGTAATCAACCCTAACAATTGGAATTCCTTGGTCTTCGGAACGATATTACTTGTTCTTATTTACGATAGGTGACGCCACTGTTTTCTTCATTAATTCCTCGTTTGTTTATTACATGATGTAAGTTTTTCCCTTGTAATTACAAACAAAAATAAGTCCCACACCCACATAATGGCTATCACGATAAGGTACCAATTGACAGTAATTTTTTCTGAGCTATATCAAAACTTCAACACCTGTATACTTAATAGCTTTCAGTGAATTTAAGTAACTGGGTGCTTCTCATATAAGAGAATAATATTTCTATTTAAAAAAACATTTTGCTTAAAAGAGAAAAATTTAATACTTTTCCTGTTTTATGTTATAATTTTTAGCAACGATGCAAAATTTGAAAGAAGTGTCTTAATTATCGTATTTATTAACAAGACTGAAGCAGAATAAGGAGAGGTAGTCAGGTATTTTAATTAACGTCGTAATGGGGAGCAACAAAATCTCACTCTCGAATACATTGTCTCTTTGCATGTATGGTATGAACTACTACTTCGAATTACCAAAATTACTAAAATTTGGAAATCTTCACAAAATCACATGACTGCTTCTGTTGATTACTTGAATTGGACCGTTTTAGAGTGAAATTTTTTTACAACTCTTATTATCGACGGAATAATAATTGGCATTGGAAATAGATTTGAAGCATTGAAGGAACACGAAGGTCGTTTTGGATTCTTGGGAAATTTGATTGCTCTGAAAAATATGGACAAAAGAGAACTCGGAAAGTGTTGATGGAAATTGCGATATTGATGCTGCAACATTGGTTGAGGAACTAACAATTTTGTAAGACAATCTTCCAACTGTCACTAAAAACAATATTCCAGACTTGTATCCGAACATCTTCATAACTATGAGAATAATTTTGACATTTCCTGTAAGCACGTAGTAGAGTGTAGTTTCTCCAAGTTGAAGCTTGTGAAAAATTACTTGAGCGAAATAATGACTCAATAAAGGCTTTCTTCATTTGCTGTTTTATCAATTGAAGCAGATATTGCTTCCAGGTTAGATTATAAGCTCATTGAAGATTTTAGTGAAAAAAAAGCAGAAAAATACCATTTTAGGAAAATTAGTACTGTATAGTTTATTAGTGTATATATTAAATTAGTGCTGTTTATTCCACTTTCATATTGATTACTGTCGACACTGTAATGAAATAATTTTTCATTCTGTAGTTGTTCTTTATAGGCTGTATACATATTATTATTAAGACTGAAAGGATTAAATTAAATTACTATTAAATTTAACCACTTTTCGAAAATGTAAATTCTACGTAACCGTATAGTAGTCGAGTGCAATAACAGGTCATAATTTTTTTTATGACCAGGGGCCTCGTTTTATTCCTTACTTATGCCTCGTATATACTAGCGCCACCACTCTGGTTACGTCTTACGGCTTATGACTCAGCTCCCTTTACCAAATTAGTGTAAAGCCGCTCTGATGCCGTTGTTCACATTTTCTGCAAAGATTGTAATACGTTACTTACCCAACACAGACAAGCATTTTCTACGAGGTAAAAGCAGGCAACGAAATATCTTATATCAGACAAAGTTTCTTGCCAACTTTCAAATGTATTCAGGAACAGAAGGATTGAATTCACGGTTTATGAGGGGCCGTTGTAGCCCATTCGGAAGAGCGACGGATAAGCAACCAGAGAGTTGCGAGTTCGAAACTCCGTCCAGCCATAGACCGTCGTGTACACTGGGGCTGGTACAAGTTAAATCTGTCGTGGGCTCAAATGTCCTCACGTTGGTGTGGTGTGGAAGTTTGGAGAGTATGGCGCCATCACAGGTGTAGTTGACCGTCATCTGACCGTGATTCAAACTATGAGTTGTTGATCTCGGATCTTTCCCTTTGGGATTCATCACTTCTTTGTTAGGAGAGCAACCTCTCTGCCCCGGTTCATGACGCAATGTACAAAGACTTACAAGCTGCATTACCAGCAATAGAGGGCTGGATGTTTTTTTTTTGGTGAAAGGGACATATATTCCCAATCCGAGGCAAATGCAAAGGACGCCAACTCATAGACATAAACAAACAATAATAGTTTTATAGTCACAGAAGAGAAGAATACTCTCAATGTAAGCTACGAGAATCGTACCTGGGCAGCCTACAACTAGAGTGCCTATATAATAAGAGTGGCGACATACGGGAAACACTTTTTGATTGGCTTAGAGACCTTTTCTACCATCCGAGGCGGTCTTTTCCTAGCTCCCGTAGACTTAACATGGGAACTTTTTGTGTGTTCGAGAAAAACTTGTGTATATTAAATTAAAAAGAAAATATAGCGCTTATTCATGTTCCATTTCGTGTTCTAGAATGAATATTTATTATTATTTTAGTGTTTTGTCAGCATAAATTTGAAGACTTTTTAATCAAATAGCTTTTTTTGAACAACATGGTGTTTCCCGCAATCTAAGTTAGCGCGTTGTGCCATCCATCTAATCAATTACGCATGTAATTGAGCGTTTATATGATTCAATTATACCGCTTGTATCCATATTATAACTATAATATGCTTTTTGTTCTCCTTGAAATGATATATTAATTCGCCCAGCAACCTACTTTGAGACGATTCTGGTAGATAAATGGCTGCCGCGCATGCGCATTGAGCCAAATTTGGTCCCTTGTCGCCAATCTTATTATATAGGCACTCGACCTACAACTAGTTGACAATGGAGAGAAAAATGGCTTGTATATTGGTCAGTATATTCGTATACCAATTTCTACCGAAGTAGGTTTGAAAAAGTGGAGATGTTCAATTGTTGTTAATTCGAATCAGTTTCACCCATATCTGTTTCCTCAAGCGTCGATCGTTGCTTCTACATGATGCATGTCCGCATTTCATACATTACACTTATTCGCAAATTACAATACAAATTCAAAATTCCTATCATAGACCCCTTGCCTCCTAGACTTGGTGTCCTGAACATTTCTCGGGGAATATAATGTTTATAACTTTTCAAACTGAGAAAAGACTGCACATTACACTATAGTCTGATTCCCGCGAGAAGGCGGTCAAGTCAAGTGGTTTTGAACGAGTCTAATTAGCAAAGGTGATGCGTTTTAACGTAAGCAAGAACTTTCAGAACTGGCATCCTTAAGCCGCTTTAACACCGGAGTTGCATATACATTTCTCTATCTTTTTGTGGAGAGGACGTTTTACGTTTCCCTATACTGACTCCTTTTCGTCCCTTTTTTAGACCGACTCCGGGGTAAACGCTTTATGGACTTCATCCGCAACCATCCGAGCGCACTCTCCTCACCCCTGGCAGTTTGGCGTGAGCCATATGGCCAGGGCAAGTGATGAGGGCAAAATATCCCAGAGAGCGAACAAAAGACGGTATGAGCGACCAGGGGGCGGCGAAGGCTAGAGGGGAGAGGTTATTGTCCAGCAATCGTCTCGGAAAAATCTCCCCCAAAAGTTGCAACTCTTTGATCTTTGTCGACTCATGGTGGAAAACAAATTTGGCCCCCAAACTCTCCAAATCGCCACCCCGACTCAAGATGACGATAAACTTAATGCCGTTTCTCGGAATAGCTTCGATGTTTGGAGAGAGAGAAATTGTGTAAATGCGGTGTAAACGCGGCTTTAGCGCGGATTTTGGTTTTAAGATTATCGTTCCGTACCCTAAGCGATGACAGTGATAGTGTGTTTTCGGGTAAATCTACCCATGCCGATCACAATTTATGCTTTTGTGTGGCACCCTTCCTCCTAATAACCTTTCGTTGGCGTGGTGTGGAAGTTTGGAGAGTGGGGTGCCAGCTCAGGTGTTGCCTCGTCATTTGGCCGTGGTTCAAAATCACGTGGTGTTGTCCTCGGATTTCTTCCCTGGGGAATTGATTACTGACCGTCGTCAATAGCCCGCCGTGTTGCTCTAGCACGACGTTAACTAAAATTACCATCATCATTACTTCGGATCTTTCCCTTAGGGTATTGATCCCGGACGGACCGTCGTCAATGGCCCGTTGTGTTGCTCTACTACTCCGTTAATTAGAATACCTACCTGATAACTTTTCACTCGTATTCAAACAGCTGCTGACTCGAGGTCGACTGCTTTCTCCTCCCTTGTCTTTGTCTCGGTACCGGAGACCCTTCCATGCAGTTGAGCTTTAGCAGTAACATTGGTTGGCGGGAATAAAATCACACAGGGCGAACGCCATTGCTTCTGCATTTGTCAACCTTCCTAATGACTTTTTACACCTATTCAAAAATGGACGGACCCAAGATCTACAAGATGAACAGTACCACACATAAAACCTTTCACATTTCTCGGGCCTCCTTGTCTTTGATCCCGGAATCAGAGGCGTAGGGGGGAAATCAGGGGGGGGGGTGTAGAGGGAATATCATTGCTGATTGCTGAGGGCAAGTAGCAGAGAGTGGGAAAGGGGTGGGGGCGGTAAGTTGCCGGTAGCCCCTAGGCGGCACCACTGCCCGGAATCGAAGAACTTTCCAGGTAGAAAGGACCTGCTCAAAGCAAAAATACTGCGCAAGAATTGAAAACAACCACAAAATTCCTAAAGTGATGGAATTTCTCAGCTCCAACATTGATTACATCTGTGAGAGCTGTGAAGTCTAAGTCGAAAGTTCTCAAAATAACTTTTCTTTTCTTTCGAAACTATTATAGGTCATATTAGCTGTCTTTTAAACGTTCTGACTTCTGGATTTAACATTATTACAGGCCTCGAAATATATTTTTTAATACAGGTGCACAAGGTGCACCTAAGTTTTTAAATTAGGTGCACAGGTGCGCCTAGCGGGAAAAAATTAGGTGCACAATTTTATTTTCATGTGCACAGTGCACCGGTGAACCCGGGTATTTCGAGCCCTGCATTATTATAATTATTATTTTTTTGAAAATTATTTTGTGTTCTTATTTCTGATTTTGTTTTTTGTTTAGGTTTATATCCTTTTTTTGCTTTTGTTTTCTCATTTTGTTCTGAGTCAATTTTTCAAACATTGTCATCCTCTTCTTTTGTCATTTTGTATTTACACGTTTTGCACTTCACTTGCCTTTCCCCTTCTGTGTATGTTTTATGTATATATTGTGGATTGCTCAGCTCCCCCTTATCCCCCGAATCTCCTCCGTAAAGCGGACTATACAGCTGAAAGCCGCACAGGTGAAACAGTGTCCGCCAACGGCGTCCAATTCAATCCATATTCTATGACAAAAACGAACCATCAGCGTTTATTTGAAAAACTACAAAATCGTAACAGTTGCCGCACTGGAAGGAATCTAGGTTTCGGTTTCCTTACTTCCCGCGTTCAAGCGCTTCTGCGAAATTTTTGTCAGATTAGGTGAACAAGCGGAAACATCTTAACCGCAGCCCCAAAAAGAAACGACGGAAAAGAACCTTGTTCTTACCAAGAACCTCGGAGGAGGGGGGGGTGCAGTAGAACAATTCCGTTGTTTTCCCTTCGGAAGAATGTAAAGGTCGGTAATTCTGGAGCAGATTACACTCTTTTATTATCATCACCTATCTGTTAACGGGTCTCCCAAAGCAAGCGACACGCGTCTCTTCCCCTTGCTGATTTGGCGCCGGCATCTAGGGTTGCCGAAATGAAATCAGTCGCACGGGACTGTAACGTGGGCTCAAGCTGAGTTGCGAGTCCCTTAAACACGGTGGTCAGGGCCATGCCAAGGACATCAGGTTAACTTGAAACAGAAGCCCTCTCTGCAATGTTTTTTAAAATTTGGAACAGAGCAATGTACGGGATTTGGTGACAAGCTTTTCAGTTTGTTTTCGATGTTTAAAAAACTTTCATGATTCCTAAATCTTCCGAGTGAGTGATTTTCAGCGTGAGGCCCTGCACAAAGACGATCTGAATACGAAAGGGGTGTCGGGGATATTTGATCGCTGTTTAAAAGTTGGGAGATAACGTGGTGATTTGAGTCGATTCCTAATTTACCTATGAGGTGAAGACTCCCTTGTCACATTTCGGGTCATCAGAGTAACATTGAGATTGCTTATTAAAAAATTGTAGATTAGCACGCATGGAAACGAGCGCTTATTTGAAAAATTGAGACATTTATTCAGGGCCCGATTTAGAAAATTTGGTATAGTAGGCACAACACGCAGGAAAGGGGCCCCCCATGTTATCCGTTCATCACAAAAACTAATTTTCAAACAATAATTGGTACTTACGTATTTGACTGTTGACCGTTTCAAAAATTGTTGAAAAAACATTCCAGAATATATGAAAAGTTATTTTTGTTTAAAATTTTTAGACACTTTTGAAACTTTGGGGCCCTTTAAATTATGGGGGCCCTAGGCCCGTGCCTCACGGGCCTAATGGTAAATCAGGGCCTGCATTTATTAACAAAATGCGACCTATACAAAATTACAAAGAACACGAATCAACTCTCTTTAACACTGCTCTAATTCATGTTTCGTTTGCTTCATCGCATTCAATGTAATAGTTTACAGTTTGCACATGCATAATACAAATTACATTTATTTATACTATAGTTTGTACCTGCTTCTCTACAAAACAAAAGGAAGTACTGGCACTTACAGTAATGTGATTTGGCACACTGGTAGTCCGAATTATTTTTGGCAATTTTTGTGCGAAGCCCGAATTTTAAAATTTAATCTGAACATTTAAAAATTAATTTGATGATATAGTTAATTTCTATTGTTTTCCTTAGAATGGCAACACCTTAAAGATATGACAGATACTAAATTTATTTTTTCGGTGTTTCCGTTTGATCGCTTTCAGCCGAAGAACAAAACAAATAAAAAGTTTCAAGTTAGTGAAAGATTTGTTATACTCAATGATGATACGATTTCAATGTTTACATAACCTGATACTACTTCCTAGACTGTTTTATTTGCAAAGGCAACCAGTTGTACCTCGGGACAAAAAAAAATGTTGTACCTTGGGACATCCTAAGGTACAACAATTTTTTTTGTCTTCTGATACAATAGTCTGGGTTTACAAATACACTTATACCCTGAAGTTAAGCGATAGATGGGACCGAAGGAAAATCGCGTACGTCTGGGCAAAAAATTTGCAACAAATTTTATTTAATTGAGACCAAGGACTAGCAAAAACACTAGTTTAAAAGAAAAATATTTTATAAAATTGCAGTTCTTTTTATACATATTAAAAAAAAATATTAAAAAATTCAATGTGCAACGTAAAAAAAAATATTTCGATGTCAATGGCTTCATAAAATCTAACAAATTCGTCTTACGACAGAATGCCTTCTTTTTATAGAATTTCTTTGCAACAAGTTGTAATATTGTTTTTTATTCCTTGCTTTGTATCTATAACGCGTTCTTCGTTGGAGTCTGTTTTCTAAAATTTTTAAACTCCTTTCATATGCCCGTGCCGCGTAAATGGTCTTCGACATCCGTCCTCTTGATTTCGAGTGCAGCTGATTTTTAACTGATTCCCTGAAAATTCTGAGGACACAGAGAGATCTGCTGGAGAGCTCGAGCTGAGCAGAGGTGTTTGTTTTGTAAGGCTCGTTTATGAGGCCACGGCAGTTGATTTTTTTGCCTGTTTTGCAGCGCCCAAGACACAGAGATGCAAATCTCTATTGTAATATAGTCTATATATAGTTTAAAAAAAAGTAAATTAGGCTGTTTCGTTGTGTTGACAGGCACACCACTCGGCCCACTACATTACTGCGTATCACAGCAAGAGAAAGACTAAAATAGTAGGTGTCAGTGTTGCCAACGATAAAATTTTGAAACTATGTGTAATCTTTCATAAATACGGAATTTAGTTGTGTGGAATTGATTTACTTTGTAGTCTACTTCAAACAGTCTAAAAGTAACATGTATTCCAAGGTACAACATGCATCCCAAGATACAACATGCATCCCAAGGTACAACATGCATCCCAAGGTACAACAACAGTATCCCAAGGTACAACAACATGTATCACAAGTAGAGCTCGGATCTATATGCAAAAATGTGACCTGAAATATGCATTACCAAATCCCGAAATATGCACTAAAACCCCAAAATATACAAAATGGCGAAATCGCAAAAAAAAATTCTTACAAAATGGGTAATGAGGAGATAAAGTGAAAATGAGTCACACTTTCATTCAATTATAATTCACAATTTTATTTTTATAGCGCAGATAAAGATAAGTAAAAAAAAAATACACAAAGCAACAAATATACAAAATAACAAATATAGAAGTATTACATAATTGAAAAATGTAGATTACAATGAAAGCACTTCAAACGTCCACAGGGACGTATTTAGGGAAGGGGGTCAAATATGTGCCCGGGCGCCGGCGGATTGGGAAGGGGCGCTAAACAAGCACAGTATTTTTTTTTTTTTTGCTATAGATATTTACGCATGATAAAAAATGAATAGGAAAACTTATTAGTTGACAACAAAAACTTTAAAAGGGAGCTAAATGCAGAATGTGTGAAGTGTTGCCTGAGTTTGATATGAGTTAAAAAGGGATGTACCGTCGTAGCGCCCGAGTGTTAAGGATAACGGGTAAAAGTCTCGTTACGTTTCCTGTCTCTAAAGTGGCTTTGATGCTTTGCGCCGGCAATAGGGATGCGATATCGACAGCAAAACATTGATGTTCAAAATTAAAACATCGATGTTGATAATATATAGCCCCAAAACCATCGATGTTTTAAAACTTTTTCCCGCAATTTCTTAATACTGGTTTAGGAACCTCAAAAATTAATGTTCGCCGGGGGGGGGGGGTTAATTTTTTTTAAAACTAAAAAAAGTAAAAAATAATAATTAACATATGTTTTATTTTCAAATTGAATAACATTAACGAAAATAATATTTGCAACACAATTTGACGTTGGTACTACTAACTGTAGGTACATAACACACTAATTAGGTAGGTACATAACAATAATTATTGTTAGTTATTAAATATTTATCAACTTATGGGGGGAAAACACAACAAAACTATTTTTCATTTACTGTAAATAAAAAATATTGAGACCTATAATTATTATAGGCCCCAATATATTTGTTATTTACAGTTTGTAAAAAAAAGAAGTTTGTGTTAACTTTCTCCATCTTAAGCCGACTTCTTTTTTCACCAGTTAAGGAAAGAACTCTTTCTGATGGGACAAATGTCGCCATCACTGACCAATACTTATTTGCACGGTTATTTTTCTTAAATTTTACTATGGTGCTTTTTTCATTCAAAAATAAAATTTCGACAACGTAAAAACATCGATGTTAAACAAACATTGGCTCCAATAAATCGATGGTAAATACAAGTTTTTTCTATTAAACATCGACATCAATGTCGCATCCCTACTTTTCAAACCCTTAACCCATGGCCAGTTTGGTCTAAAAGTATGCTCAATTAACTGATTATAAAAATTATGCTACTTGGTTATTTTTTAAAATTTTTATACTTTTCATTTAAAAATAAAACATTGACAAGTATAAGCATCGATGTTACAAAAACATCGACCCATGGCAAATTCTTCCAAAAGTAATGAATGTTATTTGTTGATGGGAAAAACAAACTGCTGCTACATTATAGCCCCAGGAAAAATATTTGTTTAAACTGTCGCAAGCTACGACCTTGTGGAAAGAGAATTACTGACCGCTACCATCTCGTAGGAAAATACTCAACAAGTAGGTAAATGAACAGTTCTTTGAAAAAGAACAGTTCATCCAAAAGAACAGTATTTTTGATCCCAATCTCTACTATTACAAAAAGAAGTGTTTGTATGTTGTGTGCGTGTTCTGTCCTGACGAATTTATGGCACATAATGAGATTTACCATAATGACATCTCATGGGCACATAATGAGATCTCACTGAGACAGCACACAGGTAGTCCGAATGTTTTGCAATTTTGTGCAAAGCCAGATTTTTAAAATTTAATCTAGAACATTTTAAAATGAATTTAATGACAAATTTAACTATTATTGTTTTCCTTAGAATAGCAACAGCATAAAGAGATGACAGATTCTTCATTTATTTTTTCAGTTTCCGTTTGATTTTGCGGAAGAACGATTTCAGCCGACGAAAAAAATAAAGTTTCATTGAAGAAGCTTTGTAGTTCTTCTTTCTATCTCCTTGATCGCTAAAGATAAGAGTAACAACTAAACTGATTTGAAATCTGCGGAAAATTTCATAATAGTTCATACCTAAATGTAGGATTTTATTTAAATAAATAATTTTAAAATTGTAACTTTTATGTTTTTCCCCATACAAATTTGACCTTCGCTGTCGAGAAATCAACAGATTCCATTTCCTGCGCTCAAAACTTTCCAGCGAAGGAAAGCAAAACAAATAAAAAACGTTTGACTAGCATTGTTTAGTTCTTTTTTGTAAAATCGGGATCGTTAAAAATAGATTGAAAATTTCAACGTATTTGAGATCTGGGGAAAATTTTACACCAGATAGTTACCTTATACGTTTAATTTTCTTTCAAAAATAATTTTTCAACAAAATATTTATATTTTTGCAAGAGATCGTGACGTCACGTCGATTGGATCTCTTCACGATTTGAATTTGGCCGCATTTTACAATGACGAGGTCATCACGGCGTTGCCCGTCATGGCTTTTATCCAATAGGCCACGAATTCCCATTTGGTTTCCGAAGCAAAGCAAATGGGAACTCGCAGCAATCACTGGGGGTCAGCGAGCAGTAGCCACAACTGACCCCACGAAAAGAACTGTCACGGGCAACGCTGTGCTGGCCACTCAGTGGCTAGTATGAAAATAAAACTTTTTTTGAATCAAGCACTTCCGTGGCGACACCAAGTCAAGGAGTGAACTTTTACTGGATTTCCGATTCAAATAAAATCTGCAAAAAATACACAACTAAGAAATTCTTTTGTAAAGCTTAGTTTTTTATGATTAGAAGGATCACACCAAATACACGAAGTTCTCATGATTCATTCTGAATGACAGAGCCCATTTTGATTTCAGCTTTCCATTTCTTCTCATTGTTTGACCCGGACGTCACTAAAAAGATTTGTCTCAACCGATGACATTGAGAAAAACTTTGATTTCATTGCAAATGTGAGATTAGAATTCAAGAGATTTTGCTTGAAATCGTCCTCTTAAGTCAATATCCATTATCTTACAGAATACCGGTGTTCTACAAAATTCTATTGTACCAGTTTGGGAAACGCTGACCATAATAAGGTATATAAAAAAATTAAGTTCTCTACTTTAGATTTATGTTTTAGAATAAAATATTTTTGTTTTTCAATTGCAAAGCACAGTGTATTTTGATCCAGAAATTTCCGTCATACGTTCATTTGAGCCTTCAGGGTCACATCTCCTTCCCTTTAGTTGTGCATGGGCTTTAAGGATCCGGGGTACTCCAGTGGTTTTTTATTTTCCCATGGACTCTCTGTTTTTAGTAAACACGGGAGTTGCACTCCCAGGATACCCAAGAGATCTTTTTCTGCTTTCATCTCACTACTATTTCCCGAATTCCACTTTTTTTCTTCCTTCATGTCGTTTTTTGCTTGTTATTGTCTGTCCTGTGTTCGGTGCAGCTTGGCCAAATATGGCCCTTTGCGCCATGAACCCCAAAACAACCAACCGTTCATTTGAAATAATGTTTGAACTGAATGGTTGCATAATAGATTAATCCTCAAATATTATCGATTTTTGTTACTATCGATTATTTTATGCAATAGATGGCGTTAATGTTTGTTTACTTTAGCTACTTTTGTTCAACTCGTTCTTTATAAAAAATTCCGTACAAATTCCATAAATATCCCAGTTAACAGTGAGGCCTCGGAATGATTTCGATTTTTTTGTAGCCAGCTAATGCCAAATTGCATCGCTAGGGTCGCCAAACGCGCCTCAATGTGAACGGTGCCTTAAAGATTATTTTCATGATGGTGGGAAATACACTAACATATTATTATTAAAAGAAAAGAACACTGTCAAAATAATTATTAAAATATTTATTTTATGACCTAAAAAGTAATAATTAGCCTTAATCAGCTGAGCAATACAATTTTGCAGCTGTTTTAGAACAGCTAAATAAGTAAAATTTTAGTTTTGTTTTTAATTTTAGTTTTTAAAGCAGATGAGCTTCTGCTTTGAGCCGACATGTTATTTTTATGCTCTAAATCGTTTGTTTTAATTATTACGAAAATAACTGGTAGAAATGCATTATTGTAGTTGTGAAGAAAGATTCGAAAAATTTATTTTGTTCTCCTTTCAAATTTTATGCACTCGGGTAACACAAACGTTTGAAAAACAAATCAGACACATTTGACAAAATGAGGCCAACTTTCAACTTGCTGATCAAGAGAGACAGCACATTTCGAAAATAAACGTCGAATTGTGAAAGCACAAACGATTTCGAACCATGTTTGTTTGCAATAACTATAAATTCAATAAATTTTCTGCTGTGTCTTAAATTTCTGTTGCAATTTTATTCATCTCGAACATAAAAAAGCCAAGCGATAAAAATTGATAAAGCGTTGAGTGGAATGTAGCTTGCGAGAAACAATTAATTTTGCATGTCCGTGTTGGAAATAAACAAGAGTGCTGCATAAAAAATGGTCGCACATATTAGGATTTTCCTGTATTTGAATGGAACGTGGGAACAGACAAAAGGAACATAATGTCTCGACACCTCGTCGCCGCAAAAGCGACACAAATGCACACACGTGTCGCCAGAGGAGCTTTTGTAGACCGTTTGTCAATATTATGATATTTATTAGGATGTTGATAAGACAAACAACATACTTATGAGCATTGACGCCTTGAGTTCTTGCAGAGGCATCTAAAAATACTTTATTTTTTCATCCGTAATGTTTTCGTATTTCTACTCCCTGAATTCTTTCAAAAGGACTCAGCATTAACATGGTTTGTAGCTTGGAATTAGGAGGTAATATATTTTAACAAAAAAAGTTTTCAGGGGAACTTATCTGATATTTCAGAAATTCTCTCCGGAATCGGCTGTGTTGGGTGGTTAAATTAAAAATTATATTCAGAGATAAGTTGTTCACTGGTTTCCGTTTTCATTTCAAGGACCACTTGAAAATTAAACATTTTCGCGGATCTCTTGATATTATAAAATGGAATGGGGCGAATGAAGGCATGCATAAGACCATAGTGATCCTTATTTTTTACCTTGATATTATTAGTAAAATATTAGGATGTATGAATAACAATTTATTAAACAAAGGAGCTGCTTTTTAGGAATTATCTCAGTAATGTTTGGTTCAATGTGTGTGAAATCAAGGGAATCTCAAATCAATAAATACTGGAACATCCTGTAAATTGTTCGAGGTTCTTAAATTTAGATATTAAAACATAAAAGAATTGAAGAAAATAACGGAATATTTAATGCTTTTGTGGGCTAATGAAATATTGCATGCAATTTCAGCTGAACGAACACACTTTGAGAACAGCTGCATTATTTAGTTACTGGTAAATTGACATTTACAGGCTGAATTTACCAGTGATCACTAATTAAGCTAAAATTTTACATTGCATTATGTTTATAGATTGTTAGCTTAAGTATAAAGCTGAAATTCTTTTCAGTTAATTTATTTTCAAGTCAAATTTTCTCATGAAATAATTTTTTTTAGATGTGATGAATGAATTAAATCCAGGTAGTGATATCAAAGAAAATCAATTTAAAAATGTATTTATCGAACTAGTGTGGTCTAAACGAGAAGATACCAACAGGGTTGCCAGATTGGGCGAAAATGTACCCTTTAGGCTCCTTTTTAACCTGTCGGCCGCCACAAATTTTTATTGGGTTCTTGCGTATTTTTGGGTCAAAAATTATGTGCTATTTCCATTATTTTTGTGTCAGATGAATTTCTCATGTATAAATTGAACAATAATATAAGATTTTACGAAACACGTATATAAAACTCTACTATTATAAAATAAAGTATTTGTATGTGTGTGTGGACTGTCCTGTCGAATTTATGACACTTACAATAATGGGATTCGGCTCACAGGTAGTCCGAAATTTTTGCAATTTTTCTATATCGCCCTCGAATTTAAAAATTTTATCCAGAACATTTTAAAATTGATTTAATGGCATTTAATATTATTATAGTTTTTTTTTAGACTGGAGACACTATAAAGAAATGACAGATTCTAAATTTATTTCTTCGTTTCATTTTGCGAAGGAATGATTTCAGCCGAAGAACAAAACAAACAAAATTTTAACTGGATTTATGTAGTTATTTTTTTTTCTATTTCCTAGATCGTTAAAGATAGAGTAAAAATTTCAACGGATTTGAAATCTGCGGATAATTTCACTTTAGACCGATACCTAAAAAAAAAAAATTCTTTAATAAATAATTTTTAAATTTTAACTTTTATATTTTTTCTAATACGAATTTTGCCGCAGCGAAGAATGACCTTAGTTCGATTCGAGATTCATTCATTTTGATTTCCTGAGCAACGGATTCCATTGAAGCAAAAAAAATTATTAAAGTTATGACTGGCGTTCTTCAAAGCTTTTTTCTATCTCAACGATCGTTAAAGATAGAATAAAAATTTCAACGGATTTAAAATCTGCGGAAAATTTTACACCATATAGATACCTTTTACGTTTGATTTTCTTTCAAAAAATAATTTTTCAATTAAATATTTATATTTTCGCAAGAGATTGTGACATCACGCAGATAGGATATCTTCGCAATTCGAATTTGGCCGCATTTGATAATGACGAGGCCGTGACGGCTTTGCCCTTGGTGGCTGTTATACAATAGGCTACGAATTCGCAAGCCAAATGGGAATTCATAGCAATCACCGGGGGTAAGAGAGCAGTGGTCACACCCAGTGCTGTAGTCGTAAAAACAACAGATGGTATACCATGGACGCACGCAGAAGTTTTTCCATGAGGAGGCGAAACATGTACTACACTTTCCACGGGGCAAAAAAACATGTACATGCAAGAACATACATATAGGAAATCCACAAGCTAGGGGGTTGACCGCCTCCCTCCTCCGGGCTCCTATGGGGTATACTCAAAGGACCGGTGAATATGTTCGAATTATACAAAGTTCAAATTATCGAGAACAATAAAGGCTATATTAATTTTGTATTACAGAATAGGAATTGGGGTAGAACTTTGAAGAAACTTCGACTTAAGCAGAAATTCGTGTCCACAAGGTTCGAGTTATTGTGAGTTTACTGTATTTATGCAAAGCAAAATATGCAGACTAGCATCGAGTGATATTCAAATTTGAAAATATCACTATATTAATATTTAACTATGATATAAAATAATTACAGGAAATGTTAAGAGAAAAATATTTAAACACATCTAAAGTAGGATGTAATTTTTTTAAAACAAATTTTAAGGCCTACCCCTATTATTTTCTTGAAATATTTTCCAAACTGCTTGACAAGAAATCCGTCTGTGTCTTTTTGTAAGCGCATACTATTGATATATTGTCAACTGAAGAGTGATGGTTGGCCCAACCAAGAATTTACAATTTTTTCAGGTTAAAAATGTTCTATAGGTGGTCCATTTGCATTAATAAACATTAGATTGGTGACGTTTGAAATCAATAAAGATGATCTCAAATCTGTTACATTGTTATTCATTAAACTAAACTCACGCTCACATTCGGCCGTGGACAAGGTAATATTTCAATTGTTCTTAAAAGAGGCTTTAAATTTTCTGGTACAACTTGGGCGGTTTTATTGGTCCCTCAAACACTGAAAAGTGCACATGTCATATATACCAAAACGTCGACAGATTCTTTTCACCTTTTTAACCAAAGGCGAATATCCCCTGTATTTATATTTTCTGGATCAAGTATGGATATATCCTTCAAAAGTTGACAATTTTCTTCATTAACATCAGAACAAAGTCTGGATTTCATTCTATCGACAATACTTTGAATGAATTGCTTTTGATTAACAGGCACGATTTTGGAATTATGTACCAAGGTGATATCTTGAAATAGAATCTTTTCTTTAGCTTCTACAGCTATCTGCGTTTCACGTTATGTTTCCTAGGAAAAGCAAAGTAGTGTACGTAGTTTTTAAGAAAAAGCAGAGGGTATACGGACTTTCCTAGAAAAACCAGAGGGTATACGGCGTATACCGCCGTATACCCTCCACTACAGCCCTGGTCACACCTGACCCCACGAAAAGAACTGTCACGGGCAACGCCGTGCTGGCCACGCAGTGGCTAGTGTAGAAAAACGTAACTTATTTGTTAGGTATTGCTGTGAGAGTTGTTGACGCCACTCTTTAATTAGCGAAACTTTTCGTGTACTTGGAAAATGTCAAAAATGTTGCCAACTTATCAGTTGTTTCTGATCTCTTGACGCGATAGGATTTCACCAGTGTTCCTTTACTTTCATGAACCATCTTTTGTGTACTTAGATAGGTAGTTGAATTAACGTCGCACTGGAGCAAAACAAGGGATTATTGGCGGCGATCTAGGATCAACTCCGAATGGAATTCGAGGACAACACCTCATAATTTTGAACCACGGTCAGATCAAAAGGTCCATACCCGAGCTGGCGCCCCACTCTTCAAACTTCCACATCACGCCACCGGTGAAGATATGTATTTGAAGCCACGACAGATTTTACGGGTATCAGCTATTTTACGGGGACAAATATAGCCCTTACACCGTTAAACGTCAGAAGACAACAATCCAGACACGATGGTCTTTGGTTGGATGGTTTTTCGAACTCACAATCCTCCGGTTGCGCCTCTTCCAACCGGACTACTCTTTTTGTTCTAAAGATATAATAGTAATTATCTGCATACTTAGAATGCGCAGCAATTTGAATCAATATCAATAAATATTGTTACAGTTCACTAAAATATAGTATTTCTGTCTAAACCGTGACAGGTATAATTGCTTATATCAGTCATGAAAAAAAATTCATAATTGTTTTCAATACACTAGTTGCGTAACACTCCTCTGTTAAATATAAGGATGTTTCCCAAAAAGCCGACACAGGGAAAGCTAAACAAAATTTTAATCAGTTATATTTAAACATTTTAAAAATTTGTTTAAAACTAAAAATTTATCAATGTCACAGTCTAATAATTTTAAAATTTCACAAGTATTATGTTAGTGTTCTCACAAATTTATCAAACGTCGCGGCTTTCGTTCAGTCGAGAACTGAGTGAGAACAGTTCCGGAATTACGCTAGCGAGAACAGCTCAGGAACGGAAGTAGTCTCAGAGCAGGGACCAGTATGGACCTTCTACAAATCTTGAGTATGGACAGAGAACGGGTGAATAAATCAAGACAAGGAAACAGTGTCAAAAAGTGTAGGATGAACAGCTGATGTTTGGGACTAAGCATAATTTAGAAAATAAAAATTTTCAAGCAGTTCGAATAGCAACAGATGTGGTTATTTAGTCTTTGAATGTGATATAGAGTAACGGCACTACACTACCCTACAATAATGGACCGGACAGAAAGATGTGATGGTATAACGGAAATAATACATGATTTAATAGGGGGATGGTCCGCCACTTGCTGCAATTACACTAGTAACCCTTCTGGGCAGACTTTCAACAAGGTTTTGATACACAGCTATGTGTATTTGTGTCCATTCCTGCTGCAAGAATGTCGCCAGCTCAGCTGTAGGGTGTGGACGTGGTTCCCTGGTCCGTAAGCGTCGCTCTAACTCGTTCCACATATGTTCTATGAGGTTTAGGTCGGGACTCTGAGCAGGCCAGGGAAGACGTTTTACATCCATACCTCGATACCACTGCTTGACAGAGGCTGCAACATGAGACATGTAGCCTTGTCGTCCTGGAAGTAACATTAGTCCATTCAATTAAATTGCCAGAGCGTAGGAAGAACCTGATTGTTCAAAATGTTCATGTTCGGCGCTCAATTTACCAGGAACAATATGCGAAGGTCCCAGGCATTAGCAGGAAAACACCCCCAAATAAATATGCAAGTTTTATGCAAATCCGCTGTCCTCCGGTCCATTATTGTAGGGTAGTGTATATAGTATACTAAATAGTGCTTTTACTTTATATCACATTAGGCACTATAGAGTATAGCGTAATGCTACACTACTCTGAAATCTCCCGATGAAAATATGTTCATAGTATTTGAACTTAAAAAACAGTCAAAAACATATCACACATCCCCAACACTAGAGACAAATAATTGTTTCAAGTTCCAACTTGAATGGATACTCACCCTTTAAGCACTAATTGATGAGAAGGCGACTGTTTCTGTGTTATCCCGGCGTACCATGAGAGGTGCTGCCACATTGCACGCATCTTAACTTGGATGGCATGCCTTACAGCAGGTCAGAGAAAGTTGGCCTTGAAGACGCCAGGAACTTGGAATCTCCAACCCGAATTCGGACCGTACAAAATTCAAACTCGCAATCAAATGCTTCAGTCATTTCTTATAGTTGTTAGGAATTTGAATTTGTGCCGCACCGGAGTAACACAAAGGTTTATTGGCAACTAGCAATCTATTCTCAAAACCCCCACACCACGCCAACGTGAGGACATTTGAGGCGAGTACAAAATGAACGTGCACCAGCTACCACGAGAACGACTGTCCTTGGTTGGGTATATATGTCTTTGGTTGGAATTCGTAACCTGCCGGTTGCTAACATGTGACTCTACCAACTGGGCTACCTCAGTCTCCCTTTTTTATCCGAATGAATCTCCGAGGATTATGTTGAGGCAGCGATTTGTAACCGGTGTTTCGTAAGAATGGCGTTGGGGTGTCTAACGGATGATGGAAAGGTTTAAATTGCAAGATTTATTTCATGTCAAGGATTCAGTTTTGAGCTTTTTACAAGTGTGTACTGAAATAACTATCCATCTCAATTAACTTTCTCAAGAGCGACGCCTTTAGCCGCTCGACACTGGTGGGCCTAATGGTACAAATAAAGTTAGTTAGAAAATACATATAAAAAAATTAATTTAGACGAAAACAAGCTCATAATGAAGTTATGGAGTCTGCCACTTGCCCCTTCTACCAATAATTCTGGCACGCCCCATCTACCAATAATTTCAATTAAATTCGGAGGCCGTCGTGGCTCAGTACGTATGTCCACCAAGGATGCTACATCGATGTTTTATAAAAACATCGATTTATTGGAGCCTATGTTTGTTTAATATCGATGTTTTTACGTTGTCGATGTTTTGTTTTTGAATTAATTTAAAAAGATACCGTAGTAAAAATTTAAAAAAAAAAAAAAAAAAAAAAACGTTGCAACTAATGTGTGTGCAAGTAGTCATCCGTCCCATCAGAAAGAGTTTTTTCCCTAACTGGTGGAATAGTTAGTGAAAAAAGAAGCCGAATTAAAGGGGAGACATTTTTTTACAAACTGTAAATAACAAATATTGGTTCATATAATAATTATTGGACCCAATATTGTTTATTTAAAGTAAATAAAAAAAAGTTTATGTTTTCTCCACAAGTTGATAAATAATTAACATAGCTAGCAACAACTATTGTTATCTATCTACCTACTTGTACTTACAGTTAGTAGTACCCAGGGACGGTCCAAGGGAGCAGCAGATGAGAGATGATGGTTTGGCGCCCTTTACCCATTTAAAAGATTCGCCGTATTGTTTCCCTCCCCCTTAGAATAGACTACTGTGAAATTAATTAATTAAATTAATTATTAATACGTATTTTATATTGCCATGGGTTTTTTCTACTAGGCCTTCATAAGATATATATATATATATATATATATATATATATATATATATATATATATATATATAAATGATTTTGTGATATTAAATACATTCGCTGTACTTAATAACAGTTATGCCGTGGTAATTGGAAAACCAAAAAAAGTATCTCTCAATGGTACTTCTTGATTTCGAGATCATAATACAGTAAAGTCAACAGTATATTTACATTATAGCATAATCTGAACAATATTTATATAGTATTTCAGCAATTATATATTGGATCATTCATTTAGTATCTCTACTATTTTAAAGGAAGTGTTTGTTTCTTGCCCGCAAAGTCCTGACAAATCTATGACACGTACAGTAATGGGATTTGGCACACGTGTAGTCCGATTTTTTTGTAATTTTTGTGTGGCGGCGAATTTTAAAATTCAATCTAGAATAATATTATAAATTAAAATAATATAAATTTATAATAATAAATTAAATTAATATTAATGAATTTAATAGTTTTTTTACCGTTATTTCTTTTTTCAGGAAATGAGAAAAAGCATCAAAATTTGGACTTTTCGCCCTCACGTCACTATTGACGTCAGTCTTTGGAACCATGGCAATTTTTTTCAACTTCCGTCTTGAATGGGAGCGAACAGATTCGAATGACCTTCGTTTCATTCGAGATTCAATCATTTTGATTTCCTGAGAAACGGATCCGAGTGAAACGAAAGAAAAAATTATTAACGTTTCCACTGGCGTTCTACAGTGCTTTTTTCTATCTCAGCGATCGTTAAAAATAGATTAAAAATTTTATAACGGATTTGAAATCAGCGGAAAATTTTACACCAGTTAGATACCTTTTCGTTTGATTTTCTTTTAACAAATAATTTATCAATTAAATATTTATAAATTATAAATATTACTTATAATATAATAAATAGAATATTAATAAATATAATATAATAAATATAATATAATAAATATAATATAATAAATATAATATAATAAATATAATATAATAAATATAATATAATAAATATAATATAATAAATATAATATAATAAATATAATATAATAAATATAATATAATAAATAGAATATAATAAATATTATATAATAAATATAATATAATATTAATTAATATAATATAATAAATATAATATAATAAATATAATATATCAAATATAATATAATACATATAATATATTAAATATAATATAATACATATAATATTAATTAATATAATATAATAAATATAATATAATAAATATAATATAATAAATATAATATAATGCCTAGTTATGTCCTATATAGGGCACTGGCCGGAGTCCCCCCAATCTTGGCGCCCGATGCGACCGCATCTGTCGTATGGGTCTGTGACCGGCACTGGTAGTACCTATTTCAAATGGTTGTAAATATTATTTTCTTTTGTATTATTCAATTTAAAAATAAAAGATTTGTAAATTAAATTTTTTTTTTTTTGACTTTGTCTTGACAGTTAAAAATTTTAGTTACAAAAAACACGTCAACTGACAAATTAAATCCCCCCACCGGGCTAACATTAATGTTAGAATATACTAAACCAGTTTTAAGAAATGGGATAATACACTGATGTTTATTAACATCGATCGATTTTGGGCGATGTATTATTAACATCGATGTTTTAATATTGAACATCCATGTTTCACTGTCGATGTTGCATCGCTAATGTCCACTGCGCTGAGAACCCACGAGTTGTAAGCGGCGAAGTTTCGATACCTGTTTGTGTTAGGTGTATTCTTTCCTTGATGTTTTTTTTTCCTTCTGTGTCAGTGGAACTCTTTGTTCGTGTTTGTCTATTTCTTAATTTTGTGTCTGACGCAGCATGGTCAAATATAGCCATTGCGCCAAAAATCCATTCACTTCAATTAGCAATTCTGTACGAATTGGTTAAAAATTGATAAAAAATAAAATTCTTTTTAACAAAAGCCTTTTAGGACTTCAACTTTTCCGGTACCGAAGTAAACTACTTCGCTCAAGGAAGTACATTAGTGTTATATCCTTTTCCCTCATTCTAAAAATACGACGAGTAGTATCTCCCCTCGCTCAAGTTTTTCTCACGTCAATCAAAAAAGCTCTTCTGAAAGTTTCCGCGGCGGACTTGGCACCAAAGCGACGGTCGCCAACGCGCGATCGGAGGCAGAATGTGGCGACGAAGAATTCACAAGTCGCCGGTAAAGAGAATTGGTGCGATGAGAACTCAGATCTAAGCATCCACATCCGTAATCGCCTGCACGACGTTATGGGCGACAGTCGAGGAGAACTCAGATAAAATCGAGGATTTTTGGACCTCAGGTTCACACGATGAAGGATAAATTTCATTTTCATTTTTTATCATCGGAGGAGTCTTGCTTATTTCGTTTCGAATGTTAGAAAAAAATCTTTTATTTTTTGATAGATAGTTCTGTTTTCTTGATAATTCAACGAAGTTTTATTGGAGACAAGAAATAAAAAATTGTTGTTGAATAGAAAAAAATTACGATGGTCCGGATCGATTCATTTTATGTGGTTTCGACCGCCGGATTTTGGAAATTTTCAAATAGCATGAAGATTGAAAATCGTCTCATAAGGTAAGTTTTATTTTCTTATAATCCTGATCATAATTATCTACACACATTTATTGTTACTTTGTTGTGTAGAAAATCGTGATAGTTGATTTTGGGTAAAATAAGTATGCAGTTGCCTAATATTTAACCTAGAAATTGCTGCTTCAAGAACAATAGTATAAATTTAGAATTAAAACAAACGGAAAAGAGGTACGAGATTTAAGGAATTCTTTGATATTTATCATCTTAAATCTTTATATACTTTTGAATAGCGTGTCAAAAATTCTGTTAATTTCATAAACAACATACTGTAAAATTAATTTTATGTACACTAAACAGTGTAAGGTTTTTGAATTAAATTATATTACCTTTATAGTATATAATTTTTTAATCTATTTTAAACTATCCCTCCTAGATTATTACGTACAACTAAAACGAGCAAAAAATTAATGTTAATATGTTAAAAGATGTTAAAGTATTATTTAACAAAAAATTTATTAGCATTTAAATTTAAATTATCATTCACACGGAAAATTATAACATATATGTAACTTGAGTTTTGCTAGCATTTACTTTTCGATTTTGGAACGGCTTACGCCATTTCCTAGCGACTTTCGTTTTACGCTTTGGCCTTGCATTAGTCCTATCTTAGAGAGGGAAGATAGCCTTTTATTTAACAATTTAATGCGTACGTGTTATAATTAACACTGGCATTTTAAGTAATGACATTTGTTATTTTCTTTTCTTATATTTCTTTTTTAATTTTGTTGCCATTTTTTATTTACGGAGCATTATTTTGTATTTTCTGTCTATTAAATGACAATTTACTCTTTGATTAGCGATACTTTCAATTGGCAACATTCAAATCAGGAAGGATACTTTCCAAAACAAACCACATTTTATAGTACCTCTTCTTGACAAATGTTCAAAACACTGTTTAGTGCAATCTAATTTTGAATGAATTTTTGATTGTTCATATGTTTAGTAATAAACAGAAAACCTTTTTCTAAATTTAAATTGTTTTTTAAGTTTGAAAACATATTTGAAATCAAAAATACAATTCAAACTGATAAGCATTATTTTAAATTAAAATTGATTGGAGAAGATTTTAGTTGAGAGAATTATATCGGAAGTCTTGCGCCATCATAACGGGTATCATTTATAAATACCATAATTATACATTTCACTATTTTTATAAGAGGAACTAATACTTTGAATCTTTAATACACATAACTTGTCTTGAGTTCTTCGGTATCTGCAGGCTTTTCTTTCTTTTTTTTTACTTTAGAACTGAGTATTTACCAACCAATTACAATGAGAAATAAAAGGGGATAATAACCTCGTTGGAAAACTTCCATCGCTCAACAAACACTTCACTCTTGTCACTAAGTGTATGTCTCTGAAACTCATTTGTTCTCATT
This sequence comes from Metellina segmentata, assembly GCA_947359465.1. Taxonomy (NCBI): domain Eukaryota; kingdom Metazoa; phylum Arthropoda; class Arachnida; order Araneae; family Tetragnathidae; genus Metellina; species Metellina segmentata. The sequence continues at coordinate 79,685,971 of OX375877.1, forward strand.
ACGTTGAGTGACCAAAAATCTCTTTGGTTATAAACTGAAAATCTTATAAATTATATCACTTCGGAGTACTTTTCAATTTCAATATTGTTATCTCGGACCCTTTTTCTATGTTTTTAATCACATTCATAAATGGTCTCATGTGTTAAATGTTAAAATTGATTTTTAAAATGAACTTAAATTTTGAACTCGCATTTAGACTGAAAATTAGGTTTTTGGATTAGATGCATTCTTGCTTTGCAGCATGAACTTCGTAAAATGGCGACTACTTTCATATCGGGTGTTGAATATGTCCCGCGATTTTTCTATGAGGATTCCCAAGTTTGACATTAACGAAGATTACTTATCAAATGAGTTAATTTCACTGTCTTCGGCTAATGCGTATTTGGCTGGATTAGCTGTAATGAAGGGACGTCAAAACGTAATTATGTGTTAAAAAAGAGTAGTTTATACATACACACGTAGCTTTATTTTTTCAGCATTGCATTTAAAACGAAAGAATGATGCAACAGATTAATATTCAAAAATTGTGAAGTTTTTTTAAACTATTCATTGTTTATTAAAAGGTTTTCCTAACTGTAAACGATATTCTAAACAAAAATTATTAGTGAATTGAAGTGCACTTTTATGGGATCTCTTCGCAATTCAAATTTGGCCGTATTTGACAATGAGCGTGGCTCGTGGTGTTCGTTTCCAATCACCGGGGGTTAGCGAGTAGTGGTCACACGTGACCCAACTAAAAGAACTGTCGCGGGCAACGCCGTGCTGGCCACGCAGTGACTAATTTATTACGTTTTCTTAAATCTTCACAATACAATCAATGAAAAGTTTAAGAGCTTGTGTTAATTCTATTACAAGAAACATTAAATTGACAGAGTTATACAAAATGCAGACGATTGCCACAGTCATTGTAGTAATTTTTTAAGGAAAAATGTGCAAATCCTCAAAAAAATTAAAACGAGCAAATAAAAAGTGGTAATACCCGTATGCAGTCTCTTAAACCGGAAATTCTCAGTATTCGGCGGATGTGATGATGAATCATTATTTTTTCTATGAAACGTAACCTTGTATAAATATTTATCATGCTGCTTTTTCAACTAGGTTTACTGAAATGTGTTAGAAATTGCGGAATTTGGCGAATATAAGATTTGTTTTCTGTTTATTTGTGTTAGTTGATCTCATGAATGCACTACTTTTTTGTGGTTGCATAAACTTTGATGCCACTCATGACACATTTCAAGAGGTCTTTCAGGATTTTTGAACTAAAATGTCGTTTATTTGTTTTGTATACGTTAAGCGAGAAAATTTTGAACGAATCATTAATCATACGTTAACTCGTATTAATACAGAACGGATATGCTGAATGCGGAGTACCACACCCAAACTGTAATTAATGGAAAAGAAATTGACAACAATCTTGATTTTAAAACTTGAATCTCAGCAGTGGCGAATAGGTAGGCTGGAGTAGCTAAGAGTTAGATCGAGTCTCGTATGGGCCGAAGTTAGAAGGACGACGACACGTAAATGCGAAAAGTCTTCCTTTAAGTTCTCCAATAGGCATGCCTCCCCCAATTTGGGGGTGCGGTGTGGCAACACATTCCTTGGTGTGCCTTAAGCTTTGGTTTCCTAAGAAAGTGGAGCCGTTATCTAACAGCCGTGATACGTCATGATTCCGCGGGCATAACTAGACGGCCGTCTAAACAAAAATCCCGACGTGTCAACTTAGACGGACAGAATACGTTGGAGAATGGGCAACACAGACGGCTGTCGTGGTTTGTTTTATTCGAGAAACAAAACAAAGTGTTTTTTTTTATTCTCTAGTTTAAAGATTCTAACTTCGGGATCGTTGAAGGTAGAGTGAAAATTTCAACAGATTTCAAATCAGCGTAAATTTCTACGCCAGATCGATATCAAAAACAGTTTTATTATTCAATTATTTACCATTTGATTATTTAATTATTTTTTAAATAATTATTTATTTATTTAAAGAAAATCACATTTAAGGTATCGATTTGGGGTCAAATTTTCCGCAGCTTTCAAATCCGTTGAAATTTTCATTCTGTGTTTAACGATCCCGATTTTACAAAACCGAATTGATCAATGGCAGTCAAAAATGTTTATTTATTTCGCTCCTCTCCGTTCGAATCGTTTGGAGCAGGAAATGAAATCTGGCCGCTACAAGAGAAAAAACGTTCCCCATCTGTTTGAGACCGCTATGACGCCAGTCATGGAAATGGCGGCTCCGATCATTTTTGTTATGCTCACAAACAACGCTCTCTAGGAAACCAACACCATGTGTCAGTATAAGCAACGTTTTAGTGACGTCACCCACCGATACATCACGGCTACCGTTTCTTAGGAAACCGAAGCTTTAGTTACGCAGAATTTGCCATGCTCTCACCAATTAGTGTGCGTGAAAGGTTCACATGATCCTAAAGCTGGCTTTGAAATAAAAACCTTTAATGCAGGAAAATCCGATATAGAACTTTACACGGAAAGCAGGGAAGAAAGGTCAATAATAGAGAACAGCTTCTAATGAAGGTTTTTGGTTTATCTCTACTATTATAAAAGGAAATATTTGCTTGTCTGTCTGTTTCTTTCGCGGCCGCAAAATCCTGACGATCTATGGCACTTACAGCAATGAGATTTGACACACATGTAGTCCAAATTTTTTGCAATTTTTGGGTCGCGGCGAAATTTTAAATTCAATCTAGAAGATTTTTAAATGAATTTAATAGTTTTATTCTCTACCTGCTTCTTCAAACGCGTTTCGTCCGGACGAAAGCAGAACCCCCCTAAAATGAACCTTTTCTACCCACGTGACTTTATTTTATATTTTTGCAAGAGATTGTGACGTCACGTAAACTTTCTCTTTCAAAAAAAAAAAGGGGGGGGGAAAAACATCACGTTTCATTTTTCTTTTTTGGCGAAAGAGAGCAAGACATAAAAAACAAATTGAAGGGGATTGTTAAGTTTTTTTTCGTAAAATTGGAATTTCTAAAGATAGATTGAAAATTTCAACGGATTTGAAATCTGCGGAAAATTTTACTATAATTGATACCTAAAAACATGATTTTCTTTAAATAAATAATTTTTAAAATAAATATATCTTCAACGGATTGGAAATTTGTGGAAAATTTTAACCAGATTAATACTTTACACCACGGGCACGGGTAACGCCGGGCTTGCCACGCAGTGGCTAATAATTTATACAAGTAGAGGTTCAGCTCACGTGCCAGAGCAAAGGCAAGAGTTTTTGGTCAGGGACAATAAAGGGGAACCGTCCTTAAGAGAGAGAGAGAGACAGCAATCATCCGCGAAAATACAGTACAGGTGGAAGAATCTAATGATGTGGAGATAATTCAGAGTTTTGAAAATTGGAAATTATATATTTCGGGTGGAAGATGGAACCCTCCTAGTGGTTGTCTTGACAAGGTATCTCGTCATTAGCAAAACTGACCAGACCTTTTTAGACGAGGTATATCGTCATTAAAAGAACCCACATCTTTAGAAGAAAACGGACCAGATCTTTTTAGACGAGGTATATCGTCATTAAAAGAACCCACGATCTCAAACGAACCAGATCTTTTTAGACGAGATATATCGTCATTAAAAGAATCCACGATCTTTAGAAGAAAACTGACCAGATCTTGATCTCGTCATCATCAAAATATCAAAAATATCTTGCTGACGAAATATCTCGTCATTAGCAAATTTGGTCAGATGTTGATGGACGGGATACCTCGTCGAAACCATTTGGAGGACTTAAAAGAGGAAGCAATTTTATTCCTATTTTATTGTGCTATTTATTTCCAACAACAGATCGATATGATAAGTCATTCTATAATAACTTACTTCAGTTTAGTATTGACTTACAAGTCGATTTTAAATGATTTCTCTAAAAAATTATCGATATAGAGAATGAGATAACTGTATTTCTTCCCGTTAATATTTAATCTGAAAAAATTCTCACAATACGCGTAGTAAAACTTGAAAATGTCAGACTGCCCTTTCTGAGCTGGCATGTCCGATTTCTATCTTTCGTTCAATGCATTTCAACTTGCCTTAGCTGTAATACAACGAGCCTCCCCAAGTCATTTTCTGGCTTGTGTTGATCTGGCAAGAGAGGATTACTACTTCGCTACTGGTCTGTCGGACGATTTGAGGGTGTTTTGAATTTGGATTTAGCCTTGATTACAGAGTGGAGCTTAGGAAAAAAAAAGAATAACGAACTATTGTGTGAAGAATTTGTTTTAACATTTTGTTTTAAATGCTCACCGTATTTAAGAATTAATGTCAACACTTACAGAAGCTTCGCTAGGAATCACATTACATAAACCAGGTCCTCAACATCCTCACTCAGGGTTCAGTAATAAGTTGAATGTTGGGCCCAGTACTAAGTAGATAGATGAAGCAGGGTTCCCACGGTCCCTGAAAATCCTTGAAAAGTACTTGAATTTCATTTTCGTTATCAAGAGCCCCGGAAAGTACTTGAATTTGGTGCAAAGTACTTGAAAGTCCTTGAATTTATTTTGAAAAATTTTAATCTGGAATTTTCCCGAGTATGATTCGGCTCGGAAACACACGCGCCTCACAATGCGCTTGAAAGTCGCGGTTTTAATCCAGTTCCGAAGTATACGCCAAATACGCTTGTTCATGAAGGCATGCGATTATTTTCTTTGCTCAAGGTCAGTGGGATCCTGTGTCAGTTTGAACATATAGAACACTAGCCACTGCGTGGCTAGCCCGGCGTTGCCCGTGCCCTTCGCAAACCAACACCACGGGCAACTCTGTGAAGTAAGGTATTAATCAGGTGTAAAATTTTCCGCAGATTTCAAATCCGAGAAAATAGTATTTTTAGGTTACAATCTAATCTGAAATTTTCCGCAGATTTTAAATCCGTTGAAATTTTTACTCTATCTATAACGGTCTAGGAGATAGAAAAAAGAAACTTGAGTGTAAATCATTTCGGGCAAAATCAAAGCGTAAACGAAAAAAATAATTTCCTCCGCGTTCTGTCGGAGCAACGGCTGACGTGTCAAAGTCATTTCTGGCGTTTCTTCTCTCTCTGGTAGTAACGGGTTCAAAAAACGATGGAGAATAAAGCTATTAAATTTATTTAAAAATTATTTATTTGAAGAAAATCATATTTTTAGGTTTTTATCCAAAGTAAAATTTTCCGCAGATTTCAAATCTGTTGAAATTTTCAATCTATCTTTAGCAATTCCGATTTTACGAAAAAAACATCAATCCGTCAATATGTTTTTTATTTCTTGCTCTCATTCGCCGAAAAGGGGACAAGAAATGTAATTCTTTTTTGTTTTTTTAACGCGAAGGGCAGAATATGCAATCTGTTTTTTTTTTTTTTTTTAGGTCTATAGGTCTATAGCATGCTTGAATATTGACTAGAAATATGTTTGGAATTGTTGAGTATGTGAATGGTAATGAAGAGGTTACATTTTGGAGAGGTTCTTCAGAAAAGTAGTCTACTAAAATGGGGGGGTTACAGAGGGAATTTCTGCCTTATTAGGATAGTCCTTGAAAAAACTTCAAATGGGCCTAGAAAAGTACTTGAATTTTTTTCCCACCAAAGAGTAGGAACCATGTGAAGGACATCTCATAAAATGCTGATGCATATTCCAGTTCTAAATATTGAACTAGTGCTCAATTTTATGTATTTTTCTTTTTTTCGTTCTCGATTGTTAAGCTTTATTGAAATAAATATAGAAAAATCACTTATGAATAATTAAAACACTAAAGACGTATATATTACAGTGCTAAGAACTTGATTAACTCCGTGTGTGTGAAATCCATCTCCCTTGTGTGATACTACCAGCGACCCCCCTCGAAAGGGTCTAATATAAATAAAGAAATATAGTATAAAACATTCTAACGGTGATTTAAATGGGAATTATAATTTTCGTCATTTTAACGGTTGCCCAATAAGCATTTCTTGTCAAAATCTCTGAACAAAATCAGTTTCGATACGGCTGAGACCTAGAAATTTTTACTGAAATTGTCCGAAAGAACTTATTATGTAAATGTGAAAGTATTTAAATAATTTTTCCGTAATTTTTACCCCTCTTTTGGAATTAATTTCTATTTCCGCCGTAGGAAATCTGTTTCTGTAAAATAAACTTTTAAATAAAATTTGAAAAAGTAAAGTTTTTATTAAAATACGAATCTAAAAATACCAAGAGTTTTAAGATAATATTGATTTAGAGAGATATTCAAACCAACACCTGTGTTCCTAAATAAAGACAGCTGTAATGTTTATACTAGGTTGCCAGAAAAAATATCGTGCAAAAAAGTAGCCTAGATGAAGCTTATTCAGAATTAGGCCATTAGAATAAAAGAAAAAATGAATTTCCTCTTGGAAAAAGTTATCCTATTTGCTTACAATTTTATTCAGTTGTATGCATAATGAAAATTTTGAGTTATTGAAGTTAACTTTGAAATACTTGATAGTCTTTGTAGAATGAATGTTTACAACTACACTTTCTAGGCTAGGCTAATATTTAAGGATTAATTAAATTATTTATTGAAATTAATATTTTTTCAGATTAGAAGAATGTTTCCCACTATTTTATTGCATTAGGTTAATATAGACGGTTCTTAATGAAACCGAATTTTATGTTTGTTTTATATAGAAGAGAGAGAGAGAAATATCATTGAATGTCCGGAGAATAAAATTATTTAGTAGGATTTTAAAAGCATAAAATTTCTCAGAAATAAGTCTTATAGATGTTTGGAAATATGGTTGTTGTATAAGGTATAATCTCGAACTATGAAGATTCAGGAAGAGGTTGCAAACCTTTTTTTGGGTACTTAATAAGTACCGTATTTATCTGTTAAATTAAAAAAATAGTCTACTTTCGTCTATTATACATTAAAAAAAATTTTTACATTTGCATTTCGACCTCACGTTGGAGTGGTGTGGAAATTTGTTTGGAGAGTCGGGTGTTGTTCTCGTCGTCTCACCGTGGTTTAAAGATGTTGTCCTTGGATATTTCCCTTCGGGATAGATCCCAGATCGTCGCAAATAGCCCGTTGTGTTGCTCCTGTGCGACGCTAATTAACTTCTTACCTACCTTCCGTTCCCGCCTATTTGATGGGAGTAATGGTGGCATGTGTGAAGAAGGTGATTGAATTAGTCGCACTTGATTAATACGACGGGCTATTGGTAACGGTCCAGGATCCATACCGAAGGGTGAAGATTCGAGGACAACAAGTAATTGGGAAGCACGATCGTATAACGAGATGAACAATTGAGCTGTTACCTCGCTCTCCAAATGTCCTCACCATGGCAGAGGCCACGATAGATTTAAGCTTTGTAGTTTTCAAGTAGAACTTTTAGACGAGCATGTCTGTACACCATAAAAAACCTCCCCACGTTGTCGCCATAGGAAGAGGGCTCGTTTATTTTGAGTAGGGAGCTCTGGTAGAGGATTTGGTTTTGTTCTATTTTAGGGGAATGTTGACATCGGAAAAAGTAGTTTACAAGTATAACTGTATTGCAGAAAGAACTAGCTTTAGTCCGGAAGGAAACGTGCAAGAGCACGAAATACTAAGGAGCAAAATTCATTTGAGAAATTTCATTACCTCTCCCTTTAACAAGGATGGATAATTTTCCACTTTTCTACGAAAACGGATTCATTTGTTCCATTACTTAAAAGTTCGGTATTTTTGCTCTGTTCAACTTGCAAAAATAGCCTCAAAGCAACCCACCGGGATTTTACCAGGACAACCTTTTTACTGGACTTTCAATAGGACAATTATGCTACAAAGGAACTTCTGTTAATGGACAATTATGCTCACCGACACAAAGAATCTCTCAACTTCCACTCTACAATCAGATTTAAAAGTTAAGGAACAATGAAAAACATTTTTTATGCTTTCCTCTGTTTCTCGTAAAATCAGTTAATGAAATCACATGTCAGCCACACCCACTACCACATGATGCAACGAAACTCCAAAATGCACCTTTACCTTCCCCATTCCAACTTCAAAATTTCATTTTTGCCTTGCACAATGCATTCACTTTGCAAAAAGTTTATTGACCTTTCCTTTGGGAAAATGCAGAAAATTTAATCTGCGGGTGGTACCTTTAAACTCGTAAGTGGGCCTCAATCACATTTTCCAAAAATATTTTTAAGAATTACTAGGTACAAAAAAAATACAGGGTTTCGGTTTTAAAATCCAGACCTTTAACGATGTCTCCAATTCTAAATGAACCGTCTGGTGTATTTAATAAGGTTTATATGAATTTCCGTCACACAAATATCGTACTTCTAAATAGGTTCAAAGTCGAAATACATAAAAAACATTTTTTTTTTGTACGTTTCAAGTAATTTCAGGTCTCTAAGATTCTAAAGCCGTTTTAGGTATTTACAGATCGTAAAATCCAAATTAGGTGATTTTAGGTGGTGTAAAATTTTCATATTGTATTCAACAAATTCCAAATCGTAAAGATTGAACAGAGAACTGAACAGGAAAAAAAACTGTTATTACCTATCTTTTTTTACTCCTGACTTAAACAAATCTTTTTTTAAACGATTTGTTTCATATTTTGGTTTTAAAAGTAGTTCTTTATTTATTTACGCAGTATTCCTTCACGTTATTGGAAAACACAATTTCTGAAAAGTTCAAAACTCAACCCTTGAAATGAAATAAATCTTGTAATTTCAACCAATTTACCATCCGTTAGGCATACTGGTGCCATTATTGTGGCATACCGGTTGAAAATCGTTACCTTACATAAGCTACGGCGACTCGTTTGTATGAAAATGGGAGCTGCGGTAGACCAAATGACGGAGTCGCTGATTGGCAACCGGAGGTTTGCGGGTTTGAAACCAGATCCAACTAAAATACCGTCGTGTACGTGTGTGGGTGCTCGTTACATTTGCAGTGGCCTCAAATGCCCTTACTTTGGCCTGCTATGGGAATTTTGGAGAGTGGAATGCTAACTCGGGTATTGATCTCGTCATTCAACCAGTGGTTCAAAATGACGAGGTGTTGTTCTCAGATCTTTTGATTCGAGATTGATCCCGAACTGTCGCTAATTGCCACCTGTGTTGCTTCAGAGCGACGTTAATCCAACAACTTATATACCTACATTATATAAAAATGTGAATTTCATTAAATCAAGTATTTAATCATTATATTTAACTGTATAAAATTATTTCAATTGACTGCATTAAAAACTTTTATGTTTGCATTTCCATTAAAAAAGATAAAATGTTGATGAATTTAACAGGGTGTTAAGATTTAAATCACTTGATTTAAATCAACGATTAAAATAATCATTTTAATCAAATGATTTAAAAAAAAATCGTTGATTTAAATCACAACCAAACATTTTTACTAAGTAAATACACTCTAGGTAATGGTAATGGTAATTTTAGTTAACGTCGTACTAGAGCAACACAACTGGCTATTGACGACGGTCCGGAATTAGTCCCTTAAGGGAAAGATTCGAGGACAACACCTCGTAATTTTGAACCACGGTCAGATGACGAAGCAACACCTGAGCTGGCACCCCATTCTCCAAACTTCCACGCCAACCCAACGTGAGGACTTTCGGCCACGACAGATTTAAGGTGCACCAGCCGCCTCTACACCATACGTTTACAAACATCCATGCCCGGACCCGGATTCGCACCAGGAACCTTCCGATCTAGAGGCTAACACCTTAACCACTATACCGGTTGGTCGGCAAATACACTCTAGGAAAATCCACTCTAGACAAATCACAGAACTCCGTCAAATGCTTTGAACTTTCTGCACTCATGGTGATTTCAGCACTTACACCCAGTACTGATCAGCTTTTGAGAATTGTTTGGCTCTTGCAAATATTCTGAGGTGTCTATGGACTGAGTAATCTGTTGAAAGTTATGACAATGTTCTTGCATAATTTTAAGTGTTACTAGCCACTGCGTGACCCGCACGGCGTTGCCCGTGACAGTTCTTTTCGTGGGGTCAGGTGTGACCACAGGTCGCTAACTCCCGGTGATAGCGAATTCCGCAAAGTTCGTAGCCTATTGGATAACAGCCATCATGGCGTTGCCTGTAGTGTTGGTTTGCTTTGCAAACCAAATGGAAAATCGTAGCCTATTGGAGCAACGCCGTAATGGCCTCGTCATTGTCAAATTCGGTCAAATTCCAATTGCAAAGAGATATAATCGGTGTGACGTCACAATCTCCTTGCGAAAATATAAATATTTAATTGAAAGATTATTTATTAAAAGAAAATCAAGTGCAAGGTATCAGCCGACCTGGTGTAAAATTTCTTAAATCTGGTGTAGAATCGTTCTGGTGTAAAATTTTCCGCAGATTTCAAATTCGTTGAAATTTTCTATCTTTCTTTAACTAACCCGATTTTGGGAAAAAAGAACTTAACAATGCAGTCAAAATGTTTTTTTATTTGTCTTGCTGAGCGCAGGAAATAAAATATGATTTCTCGAATCAAACGAAGGTCATTCTGCGCATTGTCGTTAGTATTGGTAAAAACATAAAAAAATATTTATTTAAAGAATATCATATTTTTAGGTTTCTGTGCAATGTGAAATTTTCCGTAGATTTCAAAGCCAGTTTTTTAAATGTCCTAGATAAAACTTTTAATTCGGCCTCGATAGAAAAATTGCAAGGAATTCAGACTACCTGTGTGCCGAATCCATTATTGTAAGTGCCATAGATTCGTCGCACACACACACACACACACACACACACACACACACACGCACACGCACACGCACACGCGCACGCACACGCGCACGCACACTCACTCACTCACTCACTCACTCACTCACTCACTCACTCACTCACTCACTCACTCACTCACTCACTCACTCACTCACACACACACACACACACACACGCACACTCACTCACACACACACAAGCACTCAAGCACTCAAGCACTTTATTTTATAAAAAATAAGAGACAAAAAATAAAGCATTCATTCATTCTAGTGTGGGAATAATGGAAAAATTTTGTACATTAATATTATACATAAAAAAAGCCTAGCTATTTTTATACTGTCCATGACCTGTAGTCCTACTTCTAACTACCAAAGAAACCCCCCACTAGAAGGCCTAAACTACTTAGTACCACTTTAATTGACTGTGGACAATGGCTCAGCTATATAGTGATTTTTCAACTACTTTTTTTTTTAAAATTGAGACATAAATTCAAAATAACACAATGTGATTAATAATTTAAAATAAAAAAATCAAACTGAGCTTTCTATTTGAAAGGATGAAAGTTAAACACCGTGAACATCTTTCATTTTGCAAAATGCACCCTGAAACAAGTCACCTGTCACTTTAAGAGTAGTGACTTATAACAAATATTTATCTAATCAGACTAATTTAGGTCTGTCACTTGCACTTAAAAATAACTTACTGATACATTTTTTAATCTGATGATGTAATTTACTAAAGAAAAATTATGTAGGATGTTAACTCGTTTTTTGAAGCTAAACAAATTTTTTGCCTTTTACTTTTATTTTGAAAATTTATTTTTAAATGTAATAAACAAATTTTTTGCCTTTTACTTTTATTTTGAAAATTTATTTTTAAATGTATAACCATGTGACAAACTATGATTTTTAGTAAAATAAATATTGATTAACCATGTCACAAATTCTGATTGTTTACGTAAAATAAATATTAGTTTACATGTCATGTCAAAAACTCAAATTTTTTATTTAACAAATTTATATATAATTATTATAAAAACAGTGCGTAGGGCCTACAGAAATTTAAATAAAAAAATCTAATTTTCATAAAAAAAATCAGATTTAAATAAAAAAAATTCGATTACTTGATTTTTACACCGATTTCAATTGACTGCATTAAAAACTTTCAAGTTTGCATTTCCATTAAAAAAAATAAATGTTGATGAATTTACCAAAAGTTTTAATGCGCTTTCAAAGTTCACACTCAAAGGCCAATTTTCCTTGTGCCAGGATTATGTCAAATCATGTTGGGACCTATTTGAAGCTAATAGGAAAGTTAAGGGAGTCTAGGACTCAAAATATGAAAAAAATTCCAAATTTTTTAACCTAAAAAATAATATGGATAATTCTGAATAAAATAACAACTAAAATTTGTTTCTATATATCAATTTTGCCTAACGTCAAAATTTTGACATTTTAAAATTTTAATAAAATTTTTTTGAAAGGTTTGAAAATATAAAATAGTTATAATTTTAAAATACAATGTATACATGTAGAAAAAATTTCAGAACAAAAACTTTAAAATTTAAGATTTTAGAATTTTGAGTCCCGGACCCCCTTAAGAAGCTTGCTCATTTATTACTACTTCAAATAGGGGACAAGATTAGAAACTGCATCTTTTCGTGTTCACACTTTTGCTCTCTGTTCACATCTCCTGTGTTTAATCCGAGATATGTATTTAATTTTGATCACTGTCAATGCTGGAAATCCTGACTCCAAAAATAGGGCATCGCAAAAATAATCACAACTCTAGTTATCAGTTTTTCAATGCTGTCGCCCCAAACGTTATACCGCCCTGTCTACGATCTCGACCAAACGATACTAGACACATTCGTTTCTTATGCATTATGGGTAACATTTTGTATAAACCACCAATTCGGGTAATCTTAGTGATAGAAAAATAATTTTTTGGGAGAAAATTTCCTAGTGACGTCACTTTGGAAGTTTTGGGACCAAGTTGTGGCGACAAAAACATGTTGAGATGTCCAGAGTATTGTTAGAAAAACTAACAATACGTACTCTTAGGTTGGACTGGGGCTATCATTTTAAAAGCACCTAATCATCTCACAAAATGATTATTTTGTTAAATTCATTCTAGAATTTGAGATCTGAGGATTTTAATGTCGCCGCCCTATCTGAGCACCTAGGCGCCTTGACTTAGATGATAACAAAGGCGCTTCACACTAATTTGCAACAAAAACAAAGATAACAGATAACTACTCTCAACTGATTACAACTATTTTTCCTCGTCGAGTTGCCGGGTAAGGAAGTAAGAATTTAGGACCGATCTCGCTATGAATTGTTTTCATTTTATCTTGGGCCACGCAGCCATTCAGAAAACAGAATCTACGATCTAGGGCATATCAGTTGTAGAAAAAAAAATGTGTACGTTTGGTTTATTTCAACATGTTGTTCATAAGATATGAATTTCATTTTTTGATTGAAATGATGGTTCTGAACATGACAATACGTTGGCCAGATAGAGGGTGCGTTGCATCTGTTTCAGATATCGAAAAAGGAAGCTCCAGGATTTGTTCATTTTGATATTAAGTAGAAATGTCAATTTCTAAGTAATAATTTTTTCAGCAACAGAATCGGGGGGGGGGGGGTTACCCACTGCGTTAGCAACCTGCGAATTGTAGGTGGAGCAATTTCTCTTTTGTGTCAATGAAACGTGTTTTCTCTTCTCAATTTCTCTTTTGTGTCAATGAAACGTGTTTTCTCTTCTCAATTTCTCTTTTGTGTCAGTGAAAATGTCAATTTCTAAGTAATAATTTTTTCTGCAACAGAATCGGGGGGAAGGGGGGGGGGTTACCCACTGCGTTAGCAACCTGCGAATTGTAGGTGGCGATATTTCTCTTTTGTGTCAATGAAACGTTTTTAGTGTATTTATTTGTCCACTTGACGTTTTTCGCCTTGTTTGGTGCAGCTTGGCCAAATGTGGCTCGTATTCTATAGAATTCAACAAACCAAACTTTCTTTAATATTCTCTCCAATTTTGCTCAAATGTGAATTATTTAGGGTAGGTGTTCCAAATATCGCCTACCCTAATTACTTCTCTGTATCTCAGTCTCTTGGGTTGGTAAATCAAGCAGGAAACTAAATGAATATCACTAGGAAATATTCTCCTTAGGTTTCCAGAGATCACATACCTTCATTACTTATGCCAATTTAAAGTAAACTTGTAAAACTTCAAAAAGTTTCCCAAGAGAATTTTCAAGAGCGTGTTATTAATATCGCCTACCCCTGTTCCTATCACTACCCATTAGGCGCAATGAGGAGCTACTATTAAAAAGGAGTTGCTAGTAGAGCATACCTACCTACCTACCTTTAGTATTGAATGTACTTTCAAGTCATATAAACGAAATTATGATTTGGAAACACTTACCTGGATATACCCTGAATGGATTGGAGACAAAAATTACGTTGTGATCACAGCCTCAAATACTTCAGATGCAATAGTGTCGTTGATATAACTGATAAGAAACTTGCCGGTGTGTGGCAAAACCCTAGACTTCTAATGAGGGTTAAAAACGGACGACGAGATATTTCGTCCACTACTATTTGGTCAATTTCACTTATGGACGAGGTACAACATCCAAACAAAATTTAAGATCGAAGATACAAGTTGTAAAAACAAACTGGCCCTTGCCCAGAATTAGTGACAATTTCTGTCAGGTTTTTGTAAGTCAGGTAGCCCCTACAACGCAGTTTTAGACATTAAGGTAACACGAGGAATATTAATATATCAACCAATATGTTTGTTGTATGCTACACAACTATTCGCAGAAACATTAGTTGATTATCGTACAACTAGACCAGTGACTCTCAACCACTGTGCAGCGGCACTTTTGTGTGCCGTCAAATTCTACACTTAACATGGTATCAATATTATTTCGTTAGTACCATCATTACATTATCAGCAATGTTTTTCAATATAAAACCAACAAGGTCTAATCTAAATAACTTCATAAAACACTGCTTATATTTTGTGTATGATACATAAAATAAGCTTCAGGTTCAATTCTGCAATCAATTAATTTCAATTTCCTGATAAAAATTTTCGAAGGAAAATTATCGAATATTCTCCAAATTGCAATGTTTGAAGAATATTCTCCTTCTTAGATAATATTAAACTGCTACCAACTTTAATTATGATAAGTTAATTAGTGTTGCGCAAAAAATTCTATCTGCACTTTTGACAGATCTACTATTATAAAGGGAAGTGTTTGTGTGCGTTTACGCATTGTCCTGACGAATCTATGGAACTTACAATAATGAGATTTGGCACACAACTAGTTCGAATTTTTTTGCAACTTTTGTGCGAGCCCGAATTTTAAAATTTAATCTAGAACATTTTAAAATGAATTGAATTATTATTATTATTTTTTTTTTTGAATGACAACAGCATAGAAGATCACAGATTACAAATATATTTTTTCCGTGTTTCCGTTTGAACGCTTTCAGCCGAAGAACTAAAAAAAAAAGTTTTGACTGGAGTTTTGCAGTTTTTTTTATCCTAGATCGTTAAAGACAAAGTAAAAATTTCAACAGATTTGAAATCTGCGGAAAATTTCACAGTATATCGATACCTAAAAATATGATTTTCTTGGAAGAAAAAAATTTTAAATTGTAACTTTTATATTTTTTTCCCATACGAATTTGACTTTCGCTGTCGAGAAATCAACAGATTCCATTTCCTGCGCTCAAACAATACCAGCGAAGGAAAGCAAAGCAAATAAAAAATTTTTTGACTAGCGTTGTTAAGTTCTTTTTTGTAAAATCGGGATCGTTAAAGATAGATTGAAAATTTAAAAGGATTTGAAATCTGCGGAAGGTTTTACACCATATCTTATACGTTTGTGATTTTCTTTTAATAAATTATTTTTCAACTAGATATTTATAATATCCCAAGAGATTATGACTTCACGCAGATTGAATATCCTCGCAATTCGAATGTGGCCGTATTCGACAACGCCGTATCCAATAGCCGCCGCAAACCAAATGGAATTTCGAGCATTCACCGTCTGTTAGCGAACAAACGTCATACCTGACCCAACAAAAAGAACTGTCACGGGCAACGAACGCCCTGCTGTCCACGCTGTGGCTAGACTAATATAAAAATTACATATTATTGATTAAGTAGCAACCTAATTGAAATGTTTAAAATACGATATGTATATTCATAAAAATTATAGTCATGTTTGGCACATCGTAAAAGTCTCCTTGAAGTCAATTTCAAAATGATCACAAATTTCAACTGTTCAGAAATCTCAAGTTTTCGTGAAAATAATTTTATTTGAATGTGTGGGATGGGTGAGAAAGAAGCGACTGGTTAGTTTTCGAATGGGAATTCTTGGTAACAAATTTAAAATAATTTTTCAATGGCAATAAATATTCTAAAAGTTACAATATTTTTCAATTTTAATTTCCCTGCTGTATATTGGCTGGAAGATTTTACAGGTGAAAATTGGATGAGGTCTGAATTCGGATGTTTTTCTGTATATGTTGCTTTACTGCTATATTATGTGTATCATAAAGAAGTATACTAATAGGAGAATCACACATAGCAGTCAAATGCAAAGGAATGTTGTTAGCATTGAAGTCACTTTTCAAATAATTTAAATTGTGAGCCTTTGCACATGCAATCACCTGAAGCCGAATTTTTTTAACCTAAAAACTGTATAAAAATAGCCCATCAAATTCTATATATGTGGAAAAAACCTATAAAAGTAGATAGATATACATGATTCCTTACTTCTTATTACGGATCAACTGTCTGAAAATAAAATTTATGTGCTATTTTTGAGTTGACCCCTATTTTTACCTAGGTCCCAGTTTGGGAAACGCTGTTTCGTTTCAATTATAAGTTCAAAGATATGATAGTTAATTAAAAGTAAAGATACAAAAAAAATTACCATTTTTTTATAGAAGGGAATTTGGTCACCGAGGTGGAAAGAAACAGATTTGCGAACTCATCTTTTTCCTGAGTCATGGCCATGATATGGAAGCAGGGTAATTCCATATGAAACGAACAGAAATAAAAAAGTCTATGGTCATGTGGTGATGGATTTTCATAAAATTTGGTACAGGGTTTTAGTCTGTATATAACGGTATCCAAAATATTTAGGTTCCAAATTAAATGTTTTGAAAGTTTCAGTCCTTTTTAGAACTTGTAACATTGAAGAGCGATTGTGAAATATCCTGATTTTGCACGTTTAGATATTTGTTTCCCAAAAACTATCAATGTAGACAAATATATTTGATATTATAAAAGGAAGGTTTGTCTGTCTGTCTGTTTCCTCCACGCTAAGTCCTGTCGAATCGATGGCACTTACAGTAATGGGATTTGTCACACTGGTAGTCCGGATTTTTTGCAAATTTTGAGTCGTGGCGAATTTTAAAATTCAATCTAGAACATTTTAAAATGAATTTAATAAATTTAATTATTATTAAATGCAAGAGCATAGATCACCGATTCTAAATTTATTATTTTAATTCCGTTTTCATTTTGCGCTTATGAATGATTTTCCAAGGAAGTGAGGAAAGGAAGTTTTTGTCTGTTTTTTTTGTTTCTTGCCCGAAAAGTCCTGACGAATCTATGGCACTTGCAGTAATGGGATTTGGCACACAAATAGTCCAAATTGTTTTGCAATTTTTGGGTCGCGGCGAATTTTAAAATTCAATCTAGAACATTTTAAAATGAATTTAATAGTTTTTTTCACCGTTCTTCCTTTTTTCGCGGAATGAAGAAGCATCAAAATTTAGACTTTTCTCACTCACGTCACTATTGACGTCCACCTTTTTTTTTCACATTCCGTCTCGTGAACAGACTTGAATGGCCTTTGATTCGAAATCAATTCAACATGATTTCCTGAGAAACGGATTCCAGTGAAGCAAAAGATATTACTAAAGTTATCAATGGCGTTCTTCGATGCTTTTTTCTGTCTCAGCGATCGTTAAAGGTAGAATAAAAATTTTAACGGATTTGAAAGCTGCTGAAAATTTTACACCATAGAGATACCTTATACGTTTGATATTCTTTCAATAACTAAATAATTTATCAATTAAATATTTATATTTTTTGATTTGCGAAGCAAACCAATACCACGGGAAACTCCGTTATGGCTGTTATCCAAGAGGATACGAATTCGCAAACCAAATAAGAATCCGTTACAGCTGTTTTCCAATAGGCTACGAATTCCCATTTGGTTTGCGAAGCAAACCAACTCCATGTGCAACGCCGTTATGGCTGTTATGATACCTTATACGTTTGATATTCTTTCAATAAATAAATAATTTATCAATTTAATATTTATATTTTTGGTTTGTGAAGCAAACCAATACCACGGGCAACTCCGTTATGTCTGTTATCCAAGAGGATACGAATACGCAAACCAAATGGGAATCCGTTACAGCTGTTTTCCAATAGGCTACGAATTCCCATTTGGTTTGCGAAGCAAGCCAACTCCATGGGCGACGCCGTTATGGCTGTTATCCAATAGGCTACGAATGTCAAGGATGGAATAAAATTGTTATTTTTATTCAATAGGCTAAGAATGTTAATGATTGAATCAAATTGTTAGTGTTATCCAATAGCCTACGAATTTCGCGGGTTTATTGGTTTGCTTCGCAAACCAATAAACCCACACAAGCAACTGGCATGGGCATCGCCGGGCTAGCTACGGAGTGGCTCGTCTTTTATACTTTCGCAAGAGATTGTGTGAACTTTCGATTAACCAAAAATAAACAGATTGCATTTTCTGAGGGGTGGGGGATGGAAGCAATATTCTATTTCAGCGAAGGAGAGTTTAAAAAAAAAAAAAATTTTTTTTTTGACTGGGATTGTTAATTTTTTTTTCGTAAAATCGGAATTGTTAAAGATAGATTGAAAATCTCAACGGAATTGAAATCTGCGGAAAATTTTACATAAAATTACTTCCTTACACCATGGTACGGGCAACTCCGGGCTAGCCACGCAGTGGCTAGTTTTCTATAAAATAGATATAACAATATGTGTTCTGGTTTAAGCTATATTCTGCGTCGCCCGAGTAGAACCTAAAGAGAGAGCGAACGGAAGAATATCTCCATGGTAGATGCAAATTAGACGTGGAATAAAAATTACTTTGTTGATTTATTACGAATGAAAGAAAATTTGAAAATGCAAGTTACTTTTCACATCCCCAACACACATCCATACTGACAAGTACGGATTACGTGGACGAAGATAATAGAATTACATGGATTTTTTCAAAGCATTTGCTTCTTTTTGGATGCTTTAGGTTTCCATTTAAATACTGAAATTAAATACTTTTGCGTTTCTCAATATCCAAACCCAAATTAAAATACCCATATGCATTCTATTAAAATCAATTTGGAATCAATTCTGCGGCAAAGTACGTGCTTAATCAGTATGAATGCCGATTCGGGCGTCGTAAGAAATGTAAACAATTACGTGATCGTGAGGAGACTGTAGTAGCCAGTCAAGGCGTGCGTATTATTTTAATCCGTCGATTACTTAACCTGCTGTTGGAGAATCTGCGATGTTAATAAACGCGTTCTTGATGATCTGCGATTTAATTCTTACCAGCGGATCAACTGATCCTCGGGTTAACTCGAGACTTGTGAATATGGCCGTTAGCCGATTCATTTTGTATCTGGGCTACTAAAAACTGTCATTAAAGTTTTTTAGAAAAGTTTTGCTACTATTTTTAAGAATACATGCTACACTTTCATTAATGCTGTGTCTGTGTGACGACCCCCTAAACTACATATATTTGGAATCGGGTCATAAGGGAATTTCTATCTACGGGTTGCTCCACGATGTAACCAGATAACATGTCAACGAAATCCAGCTTCCGTTAATCAAAAGTTTGGTCAGGATATGCGAAAATACAATTTTGATTTGCCAATGCTATGCCAGGGAACCTCTCAACTCAAAACACCTTTTTTGTACAAGCGAGTCGTCTTTTTAAGCCTATGAGATAAATATTATAAGTAGGGCAATTTTTTTGTTGCAGTAAAAATTGCATTTGTCATTCCCTAAAATTGCATTTATGGAAATAAAGTTGCATTTATATTTGATACACTAAATTCTAAAATAAATTATTCGTAAATAATGAAAAAAAAATTATAAATATCAAGTCAATTTTAGTCGTACAACTGTATTATAATACATACTGAAATACAGAAGAACGTTGATCTTCGATTGTTGAACCGATCCTTGGCCAGCAAATTCTTCAACATTGAAAACCTGTGCCAGCCGCAGTCATATAATGTACTGTATCGGATAGTAAAAGCGCAAAATCCTTTCGCTCAACATTCAGAGATTTTAAAACGTCATCTACAAGGCGAACAACATATTGATGATCGACACTCACCTCGCAAACTGCAGTCGATTACGCAAGTTTTCTCTGGATTATCAAGAGTGCCAACCAATGTGTTAAAGTACTTCTTGCCATTTATTTCACTTTCGTCTAAGGACGAACACCTTCTTACCATGAACTTGTTTGATCCGCAATACTTCGGCGTTCTCAAGATCAGACACACGTGATCGAAGGGTTGATTCAGAGAGCAAAAAATGAAATAGTAATTTGATATTAATTAATTTTAAGCTATATTTTAAAAAGTTGCAGGTGGTTGCATTTATGCAGAAAGTTGCATTTGTGTTGCGGTTATAACTAGTTTACTATACACCCCATGTAGGAGGAATTTTGGTTTTAGTACTTAACATGCAGCTTAGAACGCGTGAAAAAAAAGTTCCATTTGTTGCAAAAAATTGCCCTAATTATAAGTTTTCAATTCATCCTGGAAGTGCCGGAGGAAGCCTCTTCCGGGAAACTAATTTTTCCGTCTTCCGAACGGATAAAATACCTTCTTGTTTTAGCGTCAGAAATTTTCAAATGACACAAATTGTGACCTTGTGACGATTTCTGAAGAGACTGTATTGCATAAATACCGACTTTTCCGTGTTTTCTTTTCGCATACTTGCAAACTTTCCCCCTAGTGTGTTATAAAAATATTTTTTAATTATGGGTTTTTATTGAAAAACCTTACTGATAATATAACGATGATATTACTGACAGCGTATTTAACGTGTTAAACATACGGTAGGTAGTTATAATTAACGTCGCATTAGCGAAACACAGTGGGATATTGTAGACAGTCCGGGATCAATTCCTAAGTGAAAGATCCAAGGACAAAGTCTTATAATTTTGAACTACGGTCAGATGACGAGGTCAACACCTGAGCTGGCATCCCAGTCTTGATGTGGTAGGCCCATCATACTTCTAAATATGATAAGCCTAAGAAGTATATAAATACCTCCATATTTCTGCACTACATAAATATATTAGTTACGCGCGCGCGCGCGCGGATATATTAAAAACGAACTCTTTAATTCAACAAAATAACTGCATATACTGTAAAATTTATAAATAATTCACACGTCGAGCAAAACTGGAAAGCATTGCCAAAGGTTGTTCGGTGGTCTGTTGGGTTTTAAAACGCTGAGGCTATATGTGGTCAAGTTGTAGCAAACACAAAACAGACAACGTCAGGTAAATGGATACAAGACAGGTTTTTTCAAAGTAGAGAAAGTACACCCAAAATAAGTTACAAAAATAGAACCTGCGCCACTTTTAACTCTCAGGTTGCTTGAATAGTAAGTAAACCGTATGATTTTCCGAAGAGAAGGTCTTGGAGAATATATTCTCCAGAAGAAATGTACTTAAAAAAACCGAACGTTATTCGGGTGTTTCTAATACCGAAAAGTTTTCCTTAAATATATTCACGATGCATTGCAGGAATTATTATAATTTATACAACACACACAGAGAACTCACGTTCTTTCTCAAGCCTATGCGTGTTATCAAATATTTCAATATATTTCAAATACAGTAGATAAAAAATTATCTGATTTAGATAAAATTGATGGAAGATAACAAATGTCTTTTTATTTATCTTTTAATAATGATAGCAATTAAGGAGGAATAAGTAAAGAAAACAAGCAATCGTTTATTTTAAAATTGGGATCACACATGGGAAAAATATCTCTATTTTTCTCGCTTAAAAATGGGGAAACCGAGCAAAATGATTTTTGAGTTGAAAATTGCAAGATGGTCATAGCTTCATTCATCTAACAAAATGAATTATTTGATGTGTCGCAAACTACATCTGTGTAACGCATTTTGTGTGTGGTTATAATACCTACGGATTAAAAATTATTTTAAAGATTTCAGATGTAGGTATTTGTGTATTGCAAAAACTAGTATTATAGGTTGCATGGTAAAACATAAACAATTGACACATCAAATTCGGCGGCAACAGAATTATTAAAAATGTTATACTCGACATTTTTCACACCATTAAACTCAATGGCAAATTGGAAAAATGTTGATGATTATGTTACTGCGCATAAAAACGTATCGAAAACTATTCAACAAAAATATAAAAAATTTTATGTTAAATTTAAAAATGAATGTTAAATGAACTAATAAGAAATAAACTAATTAATAGATACAATTAAAACTCGAGATGCTCTGAACAACGCAAATAAATTTGGTTTAATTTGATTAAAATGTTTCGTGATCTGCTACCTTGTGTATTTTTATATTTATAAATATTCAAATACTGTTTCCAGAATCGTGGATTGCGAAAAGAATTCCTAACAACACGAGCATTATCTATAGAGTGTTAACAAACGGATGATCTGTCGACAAAATCCGGGAACATTTCAGTTAATTCAAGAATGGTCCAGAAGCAATAAAGAAATGTTTAATCATTGGTAAATAAAAATCGAATCGTAACCAACCAGTCATGCGTTCGATACTTGTACACATGCACAAGTACACAGACCATACATAACTCTAGAAACCATAAAGTTAAAACAAAAGCATTTACATAAATACACGCAAGCAATTTTATTAAATATTAATATAAACAGATTTGATCGCCTTAAACAATCTAAGAAATGGAAATTTAAATCGAGGTGAATTTATTTTCAAACTTTCGGTAGTTAAGTTTTTTACTTTTTTTTTTTTCCAAAAACGACGATTTTTAAATACGAGATCTAGATCAGAGTTACACATCAAGGGTAGGCAATGCTCTCTCTAATACATACCTCAAATCTTACTATTCATCGGATATTCTGTAAATGTTGTTTCACAGCTAGAACACTAATGTTGCGGGAAAAACTACTTGCCATGCGTGAAAAGCATTGCTATTCTTGCAAGAGCAAATGCCTCATTAGTGTTGGCGCCATCTATTTGAATTCGCAGAATGATTTTAGTGTTTAGGTTTTTTTAAATATGGGTTTTATCGGGATTGTCTCTCGATTGTGTATTTAACAAAAATTATAGTTCTTTTAATATTAAGTAGTGTAATCAAGATGAAAAAATATGCATTCTTTTATTTAAAATATGAACTATATATTTATTTAAAATATGAGCTATATATTTATTTAAATACATTTACTCTCTAATAAGCATAAAAATATATATATTTTACTGGTAAAGTACTTAGTGCTGATTTCAAATTCTTGTAGTATTGAGCGAAACTCCAATCCTGCTTAATATTGAATAACACGTAACCTAATCAAATATTGCAACTAAATAATGTCGATTCCGTTTTCACAAAATATAACCTATGAATTCTGAGTTTAATTCAGGAAAAATAGCACGAAAGCTAATGTTAATGTAGTTTATTGAATTACAATCAAGTGTATAAAAGGAAAACGAAACAGCTATAACCGCAATTGATGTTGTATACAATGAGGTAACTGCGATCCAAAATATTCGAAGTTCATATTAAATCAATTGCAACTCTGTTTACCAGAAATTTTTTTAAATTTCATATTTTACCATACACTCTGATCCTTTACCTAAATGCTTGTTTACGCCTCACAGGATAGGGATATTTTTTTGTCTTGTGGGAGCAATAGCATTTAATTCTTGCCCTTCTCTGATCTGCGCAACTTCCCAATCAAAATTTCTGCTATCCCGCTTTCCAGAGGTGATACACGTTTTATATTCAGTGGACTCACTTGCCTCACCTCACCCCTTTACTGATTTTAACAAAAAGATTAGTTATACATTTTAACAGATTTCATAAGCGAAAGTAGTCGTAGTACTAATATTTTATTTATTCTAGCAGTATTCTGAAAATGTACTAAGATTAAAATACTTTCTATTTGGCAATGTATGCCAAACGTTAAATATATTTGATCCCAAAGGATGAAAATTTATAATTAGTCTGATTCATAGCGTAGATGAAATAAAACAAAGAACCAGAATTGGGGTTATTTTCTAATAATTTATTCTGCATAGAAAATGAAACACTACAAAAAATAAATAGAACCTTGTGCAAACTGTGAAGGAAAGTGGTATATCCTTATAATTAAGATTTATCTTTTGACATTGAATACATCTATTTAAGGGCATTCGATGGTTAATGATAATGAGAAAAATTGTCCAGTTTATATAAGTTTTCTAGTTAGTTATTATCCATCAGTTTCGCACAGAAAATGTTTGATACCGACAGTTATAAAATTGACTTCCTGTCTCTAAAGAATCTTTTACTAATAGTGAAACATTTATTATTTTAAATCTTATTGCATAGAAATGCTGGAATGCAATTTACAACTCTTTCTTTCCCACATTGAAAAACTTTTCTTTCAGTTCAGTGCGTTTTCGCTGATTATAATATTTTAATGCGAATTAAACGCAAAAACACTGCATCTTATATGCTGATTCTGACCACTATAGGTTTTCTTTTCCTAAGTAAATTTGAAATCGTGTCGATATTCTATCCCAGGGGTCTTCAACCTTCCACCTTTCAACCCTTCTAGTTTATAATATTCTTCAAGGAACCAAAAATTTAGATAACTATTTCAGACAGTGTTTTGAAACTTTTTTTTATGTACTCCAAGTTGCACTTAAACATGCTTTTACGTATCATGTAAAACCGTGGCGGTAGACTATCCCCAGGGAAACACTTAGTCGCAGGCCATTCTTTGTGAAACACTAGTTTAGAAAGTGAAAAAAAATATACGAAATAAAACTTTCTTTTCTATGAAAAACATAAATACAAAACAAATTAATACACACAAACACAAGGGGAAAAAAAGTAAGCAACACAAATAAAATTTAATACTAAAATATATGTGTTATCGGCAGTTATGAATATTTGTTTTATAAATAAAATTATTGAATTTCGTCTCAGTAGTCTATCCCATAAACTCAGGTATCCTTCAAAACCGTTTCGAAACACAGGTTAAAGAACCTCGCTCTATCCTAAACCGTGGAAAAAGCAATAATTTTGCTAACGTAAAACACAATTATATCTTAAATGCCATCTTTTATTCTATAAGGTACTAAAATTTGAAATAAAGCCAACATCTAACCCGGAACCGACGCGAAAATGTTATTAATAGTACATTTAAACAAATTTATATCTAAATATGCTATCCTCCATTCTCTCCTGTACTCAAATGTTAAATTAAGTGTTATTAATAGTACATTTAAACAAATTATATCTAAATATGCTATCCCCCATTCTCTCCTGTACTCAAATGTTAAATTAAGTGTTATTAATAGTACATTTAAACAAATTATATCTAAATATGATATCCCCCATTCTCTCCTGTACTCAAATTTTAAATAAAGTCGACACTCTACCCCACAAATTGTAGCGGTATAACATTTACTGAAACGAAATGAAACTAAAAAGCTTTTATTTCTTGAATGTCATCTTTTGTTTTCTCTCAGGTACTTAAACTTGAAATGAAGCCGACACCCTACCCGAAACCGAGGCGAAAACACATCATCTGCACAGCGCTCCTCTTCACACTCCACATCAGCCTAGGACTGTGCAAGCCGCCGTCCGCCAGTGATGGTGACAACAAAGACTCCCACAACCACACCGACTCATCGCTCTCCCACCTCCCATACCCATCATCCACGATGATGCCCAACGAGGATCTGAAAGAATCAAAGCAAACCGCCGCGGCGGCCAAATTTAGGGACAAGGACACCGAGGACTCCAAAGCCATCGACTTGAGAGGCGTGTCCTTAAATAGGTACGTCGACGACACAGATCTGAATGGCCGAGATCCGCCTCGGAACAATGCCGACCCTGACTCGGCCGGTGGTCAGTACGTGGCGGTGGGCGACGTCGACTACGAGGTGGTTCCTGTAGCGGCTCTTGAGGACGACGAGAGGCATCCGGATGAAGTGGACGGCTCCCGGAAGCTGTGGCGGAGACGTCAGAGGTCTTCTTCCCACCCGCACCGCAAGAGGCGGCGGCGGCACAAGATCGCACCGCAGAGGGGCAGGGCGACAGCTCGCAAGCACCCCCGGCGCGACCGCTTCCTCCTCAAGTCCGACGGTCCGGGACACGTCATCTTCAGCGCAGACGAAGTGAAGAGGGACTGGTGTCGAACCATCCCCTTCAACCAGACGGTGACGGCCGGACGCTGCCGGGCCAAGGTGGTGCGGAACAATCTGTGCTACGGACAGTGCAACTCCTTCTTCATTCCGCAGTCGGAGAGGACGGGCAGCAAGGTGGCGTTCCAATCGTGCTCCTTCTGCAAGCCGCACCGGCTCAGGTGGGTGAACGTCACCCTGGGGTGCCCCGGGAGACACCCGCCCAAGGTGCAGAAGACCATACTCAAGATCGAGTCTTGTCGATGCATCGCTGCAGAGCGAGAGGAAGTGGACAGAAATCTGCAGTACCTGCAGAAAGGCACGAGATCGGGACACACAGTACAATGAAATAGGACCCTCAAATTCTCGTTTCAATGATCGTAACAGTGCCTTCCCCTTCAAGAATTACAGTATTCTCGATGCTTTCATTTCGGAATTTCATGTAATCAAAATTGGGAGATGTAAAATCATTCGTTAAAGCATGGCTAACTCGGAAGTTCCGGTGTCTTCCGTCCATAACATTTAAAAAGAATAAAAACATTAAAAATTTTTTGCTTGCTGCAAATTAAAGATTAAGAAAATAAAAACAATTAAATCAGAATCGATCACTTCAAGGTAACGAAAGTGATAAAAGATCAATGCCTTCCTCTCAATACATTCTGAAAGAATCAGAATAATGGGACATATTTTTTCAAACTATATTATAAAATGGGAAGAAAAAAAATAAAATAAAAAAATAAACATTACTTAAACAGTTACCAGAAACTTTCAAAATGAAAATTAGCCCTTTTTTTTACCATTTAATCTGATTTAACGTCAAATTTTATTCATAAAATTTTGTTCCAAAATTCTCGCAATAAATTAAACTTTGGCATGGTATAGATTTTATTGCAGGATTATAATGCATGGAAACTAATACCAAATGAAGACATAAATGTTCGAAATTTGCATTAATAAATTAATGGCAACCAAAACTCGAGAAGTATAGAATTATCAATACATTCTGACTATTGTACCAAATATCCAAACCATATTATATGTTCATGGTCAACTAACAACAATATCCTATCGTATACTAACCTGTCATATCACAATTGATTTTTAAAATGATTTTGAAGTGTGCTAGATCAGAGACAGAACTTTGCAATGCAGCAATCTCATAAACGAGTGCCTTTTCTTGAGATCTGAGTAGCTTTGCCAAATTGAACTGTAATTAAAATATTAGGTAGTATATTTTGTCTTGCGCAAGCGCTGTCTGAATGAATGAATGAACGAGAGTAGAACTAAAAACTAAGTGTTTCTCCCCCCACCAAGAGAGAGAACACAATTCACTTGAAGTATTCCAGAACTAAAAACACTTGTATTGACAGTAAGTGGAATAATCTATGTGTGAACTTTTTCATTGATATGTCAAATCATTTTTTTCTAGTCACAATTGTAATCCTATGAAGTGTTTTAACAAATTTTCGAAATATCTCGGAAGAAATTGTAAGATATCACTTGCTTGCCATCTCAATGTTTTATTTGAAAATGCCATTTTTCTGGGAACTTGAGGAAAGAGAGAGGTCATACTCCAGAACACTAGTTTGATTTGAAAATGTAAATGATTATGGCCACACAAACATATTGAACACATATTTTTGAAAACGAACTAATTTCAAACCTGTCCTGTAAAACCACAATTTTTAGAATGAAAAAATTTTACTTAAAACTAAGAAAGTTGTATATCTATTCATCAGATCGAACTAAAATTTCTAATGAAACCCATCTTATATGTTTCACGTGAACTTATCTTTTTAGTGATACTAAATACGTGTGACATTGACATAATTATTGTTATGGCTTGCTTTAGATGGAAAAGTAAAATAATATTTTTATTAATTGGGTTTATGTATTCTTGAAATCTAAAAGGATTAAGAAAAGTTTTTTATCGTGTATTTTAAAATTATTTTAGAACACCATTTTCATTTTGAGTTATCTGACTGTAGTGGCATTCTATTATGGTATTTGTCAACTATTCGTGGAACAATAAACCAACGCAAAAATGAACCAACTACAACAATTGCATTGATAAAAAGCAAAATTTTATTTACTATTCAGCTTACGAAAGTACGTTCCACTCGCACGGGTAGCGAAAAAAATAAAAAACGATTCTTTTATTTTGTTCCGGTAAAAGCTCGACGATCGGCGTCTATTTGCTCGGTTCTTTAGTTTTGAGGTGGAAACAACAAAGGGGACGCATGCTCGCAATCGACCATCGGTGCTTATTATCTTGACTTGCACTTATCTGTTAACTGTTCTAAGATTTGAAAATGGAATCGCGGTATTTTACACCCATAGTTTAGAGTCTATCGGCGACTACAATAGAATCGAGGTGACGTGTGCCTTTAGCTGAAAAAGTAAATAAGATAAATGATCTTTTTTCTTTGAAGACAACGCTTTGTTCGCATCAAATCTGTGTTGATACGAACTTAAGTGGAGTTGATAATCAATGCCTGATCAGTGTTGCGTCCTTTTCAATAGATAATGGGCAGCGATAGCAACAAGACAAAATACCTGAAGATGGTGGTAGTTGTCGGAAAAAAATTTTAATCTTATTTGTCACGCAATTTTTTTAATTCTGTAATTAATTCAAAAGCTTTAATCTGAATAGATATTCCATTGCATTCAAATTTAAATCGTTTATATTAATTACCTCCAGACGTGAAACTAAAATGATTCACTTCACACCAAATTGAATTAAGATTATTTAATTTAAGTTGTAAATTTATCTGAATACGTACGGGCATAGTGTTGAATTAACGTTACATTGAACCGTCACAACGGGCTATTGGCGCATGTCCAGGATTAATACCGAAGGAATTAATCCGAGGCATCTCGTTTAATGCGTTGGTTTTATTGTTGTAAAAATAATTCCCTTTTCCTTGTAGGTTGGCAGGTATGTCACTGTAAGGTTGTTGTAGATTCTACAATTCCAGAAATGAAATTAATCCCTTTTATCAATAGAACTCAAGGCATATATTTTTTTTCATTTTAAATTTATCTGAACAAGTACGGTAATGGTAATTTTAGTTAACGTCGTACTAGAGGAACACAACGGGTTATTGACGGGTAATTTGGTAATTTTTTGTTTACGTCGTACTAGAGCAACACAACGGGCTATTGACGATGGTCCGGGATAAGTCCCTTAAAGGAAAGATCCGAGGACAACACCTCGTAAATTTGAACCACGGTCAGATGACGAAGCAACACCTGAGCTGGCACCCCACTCTCCAAACTTCCACGCCAACCCAACGTGAAGTGAACAAGTACGGATATGTGTTAAACTGAGCAGCTGTATAATAAATTAGCTGTAGCAGAAAGGCTATGTAAATATTGGAGCAAACTGTATACTTATCTTATAGTTGAGCTTATGTAACACGGCAGGTTTATTGTGCTTGGTTGTAATTTAGCCTCGCGTAGTATTTATTAAATTGTGAAAATTTAATAATTAATAAACGAATTTTCCAAAGTATGTCACTAGATATATGGCAGTGGTTTTCAAACTTTTTTCTCTTCAAGGACTCACGTGACAATTAAGAATTTGTACTCCCCCCCCCTCTCTCTTGAGATTATAAAATTAAATACAATAGGACATGTTCAGGATCATAGTGATCCCTATATTTCAACTTAATACTGCGAGAAAAATGCTAAATTAAATTATATAAAACGTATAACTTAACATTAAGGATTAGTAATGACAATTTCAAGTTCCGAAACAAAATGAAAATTGTTTAATATATACAAACTCTTATTTATAAATTTTAAGTATCGGAGTCAAAAAAGGCTCTTCTTTTACAAAATTATATCAATAGCATCAAAATATAGACTGATATTAATGTGCATAATGAAAGTGCTTTTTAGCATTAGCTCAGTAATGTTTGGTGTTATGTCTGCTAATTAAGTCTTTATTCAATCCACAACTTTGAAGTCTATTTTAATGCAATAAAAACTGGAATCCCCGACTCGTTGTATTACATTTTAAAATTTAGAAGAATCTGAGAAAAATAACGGATTTTTTTTTTAGTTCTCTATTGGTTAGTGAGACTTAGCATGTTTCTCGTGAACCCATGGGGGGAAGTCAAGGATATATTGTGGAAACCACTGAGATATGGTATTAATTTATTTAGTATTGAATCAAATGCTGGAAAGCATGTATTGTTATAAAATGTTTTCAAATACAAATATTTGATTTCAAGTGAACTTTGTTGTCTCACCTCCTATTTTGGGTTGGAAACTAAATTGTCATCTTGAAGATTGTATAAATATTTTTCATTTCTAAATATGATTCAAATCTAGTAAAAAAAATTGTATCATTTTCGTCTATTTGATTTTTAATCAGGCATAATTAAACCACTTACGTAAGAAATATTTTCATAAAATGCGAGTGGCACACTTAGTAATTTTTCATAGGTTGATAGTTTAGCCTTCATTTAAATCCAAATTTACGTTTACATTGTGTAAAGAGCAACTAAGAAAAACTTATGAAACAATTTTCGTAACATTGATTTGAATTTCTGTCTTCATTGAACGATACAGCATTCAAAGAAATAATTTTATTAAAATTTGTGTACCTCTAAATAAAGTTATTCATGTAAATATGAAAACTGTCAAATAACTTCACACATCTTGTAAATATTTTGTACAGTGCCAAATGTATAATAAATTGTTAATTGTTGTATATTTTTGGTTTTCTTTCCATTTCTCTTAAATTATTTGCATTTAAAATGTTTTTCTACTTCATATCTAAATAATAAAATATATCAAGATATATTTATTACTAATATAGTTAAACTAAGCTAACATAGTCTGATCCTTAATGTTCAAAGTGCAAAATCAATTTCTCCAGATCCACGTAGCACAAAATTGAAAAATCATTCACAAAAACTCAACACATCCTTTATCTGTGGTCAAATCAAGTTTTGTTTTTAATAGCTAAAGGAAAAATCACTCAGACAAATCATGCACTGGTATTTAATTTACTTGTTGGCAAAAGTAACAGTAACTCTATACACAGAGAATATCACAAATCTTCATTATTGTTAGTTTTAAACAGATGAGTCACACAATTATCAACATAAATAAGTAAATGTATTACTAATTCAAAAATACTTAGTGGTCCCTGAGGGTATATTTGTATACCAAACCAATAATTATCGAACAGATAAAGTTATACACCATTAATCTTTAAAACAATAAAATATCTGCAGCATAAGGTTGGCGTAGTGAGAAACTGTTGTGTTTGACGTTTAGGAAGAGTCACTTGCAGGGCAGGTGTCTACTCCATTGTGTTATCGAAATGCCGAATATATTCAGATTTTTTATTGTTTGGCGCTAGCTGCTGTTCTTTCGCCACGCGCTTTACGACTTGAGCAGGCGAAATAGTGTTCTTCGCAAGTGGTGTTCGTTTAGATATGATTGTTTTTTGACTTTTTTTAACGTTGGGTTATTTTTAGACAGCGGAGAGACGTTGGAGACGAAGGTTAGTGAGAGATCCAGAAGCAGCAGGTGAAGCAGTTCACCGCGCTGGGCTGTGATATGCATGCTTCTATTTATTCGGGTATGTGACGATGTAAATACTGAATATATTCTTAATGTTCGGGGAATAAAATAAATTAAATCTTAGCCGTTGGTTGTCTTGTGTACAATTCGTACTGTTTACACGCTGTTTTGGTCCGACAACTCCACAAGGTACAATTTAATTGGACTCTCTTATTATATTGAAATTATTACTCTAAATTAATCCTGGAATTTACTCTGAGACGGCTCATACACCTGTATGTAAAGCAGTTTTCCGAAATGGACAATACCACACCCTCTGCGAGTGCTGAATAAATCTTGGAGGAAATGCTGGCTCATGGGGAAAATCGGGATGGGACATGGAGAGAAAAGGACGGCTATAAACATGTCAAATGAGAGGTTGTAAAAGCAGACACCGATTGCCCGATAGTTGAAATTTTAAGGAAGCTGCTGATTAATGTAGGCAAATTGATAGCACACCAAGCTCCTTTGATGTCATTAATTTTACTTATTTGATTGATATTAATTACTTATGCAATATATTTTTTATTTCACTTTAATAAATAGCTCTATAAATTCAGATCCAAGTTGCTTCATTTCCACAAACTAACTTATCAAAAATTACACAGCAACAGAAATATTTTAGTGAACTAAAAAAAATTATATTCACACCTAATATTGCAATTTATTAGTTGACTTTCCAGAGGGAGCGTAAAACAATTTCTTTGAAAAGGGGACATTGAGCCAAAAAAGTATGGGAAACTATAATTTAAAGTTACATTGATAACAGCAACCTACAGTTGAAGCCGTGTTATTTAAAAATGTGTTGTGATATACAACTTCAATTTGCAATGCTCATCTTTGACATTAACTGGTTTAGAGCTAAATATGTTAGAAACAGGATACTAACACTAATGTCTTAATTTAGTCGTCCATTAAGCCAACTCATTTAAGTGTATTAGTCATTGAAAATATCTATTAACATTGCAATTACGGATTCTTTTCTTAAGTAATATCAACACAAAGCTTCCCCATTCAAAATTTCAGTCAAGACCTATCATCAAACTGGATTTGCTTTATTTCCACCATCAATTTTTAGTACCCAAAGAGCCTAAATACAGTCCAATATCACCCTTCTTCTTGTGGGTGACCTAAATAAAACACTGTATTTTTATTTGATATCGGACTACAGAAGTAACAATCAATTGGCAGCTTTAAATAAAACTGACAGAAATTGCAAGATTTTAATAATAATCTAGGTTTGAAACCATTTAGCAATTTAACAACCGATATCATCTTCAGATCGAAATGCATGACTGAGTGAACAAAGAATATAACCTAAGATTGTTTAGAAAAGAAGCTGACCAAAAGTACTATAGAAATCTTATAAAATAAGTTTAAACACACTTGCACATAAGTAGTTAAATAAGAATTTCAGAGATCCCTTGGGCCATTTAATTACTAAATGCTGGTCGGTATTTTTAGACTTCATTTTTCATGAAGCCATACAATGCACCTTTCAACAAACAAACAGAAAATTTTAATATGATGGGTATGATTCAAAACATGGGATAAACAAAATTTCTATGTACAATTTGTTTTAAATAAAAATGCAGTTAGATATTGATGTGTTTACTCTATAGCTTAAAAAATTTGATAATTTACAGAGAATACTTCAAAGGGGTTACAAAAAATATGCATGCAGACATAAGATTGAATGTGAAATGCAATAGAACCCATAAATTTCATCTTCACCAAAAAAAGCAAACACTTCAATAAATATTTTGATCTTTTGTCAGACCACTAACATAATTCAGGTCTTCCTTTATTGGTTAACCATAATACTCTAACATTTTAACGTATAAAAAGTAAGAGACTAATCTATTGTTTAACTCACACACACATAGTATTTACATATATACATATTATAGCTAACTTGTGAAGGATTATGTTTTAAAAACAGATTGCAGCTTGATTAAATCACCATTGCAGATACCTCAAATAATGTCGAATTTAAAAAGTAAATTTTATACAAATAAGTTAAATTAATCCCTTTAAAAGATTATTTACATAGGAATTGAAAAACTTAATTAAACAGCATATAGAACGCAACAATATCATAAAAAACAGTTCTTACAAATTATTTCTTACATATCAGAAAGAAATATATTTTCATTATACGTACGATGCAGCAATCCTTAGCCTGTGTCCTTTCAACTCCATAGGGTACTTGATGCTAACTCTCAAACCAACATTATACACTGAATTAGAACTTTTTTCTCAGTGATTTCAGTCAAGTTAAATACCTTATTGTCAAAATTTCAATTTGATTACATTGCACAGTTCAATTTAAATAAAAGATGCATTTTCACTGCACCCCTGCAATTCTAGATTTATCTAAAAACAAGAAATATGTTATTTATCTCATCCACACAAGGTATGCATATACCTGTGTCAGGATGAGTATTGTGACCCCCCCCCCCACCCCACATGCTGCAATATCGGAAATAAAAAGAACAATTAAAACAAAGATGTTTCATAAACAAGGAGTATCGTGGATCCTTGTCAGGAATAGCTATCAAAAACCTAATATGAGTTACCTTCAATAACTTTTTGTCAAAATTGAAATGCTTAATACATTGGATAAATATTGTAGAGATGATAGTAAAGAACAAGTAAAATAAAATCTATTAACTATCTGCTGACATTCAAGACGGAAAGTAAGAAGAGAGTGATCAGTTAAAAACGCCACTAATATAGTAAATATTTTTTGCTAGCATTTTGTAAAAATTTTTAAAATTTTGATGCAGCAGTTCTCCAACATTTGTTTGTAGAACATGTATTGACTCAATAGTTATTTATGCACAAAGTGTAATTTTTATGATTTCCATCTATTATGGAACCTGGAATAAAAACATTATTGAAACAAACACTATTTGTAATTCCAAAAAATCAGACAGTTGTGTTTCATTTCATTATTCTTGCCAATCTCCCAGAAAGAAATTCGTTTCTTTATAAACGTGCAAATTTAGATATTAATGTAAACTTATCAAAAATGTCTACAAATTCTTAAAATAAAAATAAAGCTCCAATTTTGTGCTTTATTTCGCTTTATGAAAGCAATTTATAACAGAAAAAAACTGCTCTATATTATCGTGTGCTTAGTGCCAGTTCGAACTCGGAGAAATTGATGATTTTACGGTATTTAACACAGAATATGCAATTTTTTCCGAGTGAAAATTTTCTTGAAAAATCCTACCAACGAAAATTTTTTGACAATCTAACCACTGATTACTGCTTTCCACTCATGATTGCCTTCGGGCCAAAACTTCGATTTTTGTGATTAAAACTTTTCTGCAGAAAGAAAAATTTCCGAAAAAGTTGCCAGGCAGGCAATATTTTTGTCAGGGATTGAAAAGAATTTGGCATGCTTTGAAAATTTCGCATTCAGAAGACAGGAAAACCAAGTATTTTCTCAGATGCCATTCAAAACAATTGGCAAGCCGGCACTATTGTTCCTTCATGGATTTCAACGACGGGTCGCAAAGGCTGAATGAAATTTTTGCACACCCAAAAGATAAATCTGGATATTTTTTCCTACCGAAGACAGGAAAAAGTGATTTTTCGGACAACTTCCAGGTAGAGTTGGCAGATAGTTTCACTGAACTTATTCATTTCAATAAATGACATCATGATTGATTTTGAGTTACAGGAATGCTATTCAATTAACTAACATTTCCCAAACTTTGCCTAGTCTTGACCACATAAATAAGATTTCATTAGGTATTAAATTGAAATATGAAAATGAACCAAACTTTGATCAAACAAAGAATTGTTAGATGTATAAAAAAGACCCATTTCCTTGATTTTCTACCTAACATCACCTTACAGGACAGTTTGGGGACATGGTGCTATTATTCATAGTTACTACAACGCCTGTGTAGTTACTTTGATAACGAACATAATATATGTTCTAGTGGAAAATAAAATTGAGAGGATCTGCACTTGCTTCTAAGCTCAAAATTGTATAAAGGCAAAGCACAGTGCTAGTTTTCTTCGAAGTGTATGTTCTAAAACTAAACATGTAGTTATATTTCACAAGTGCAGAAACAAATGGTGAAATTTATAACATTTATTTTCAAAACTCTTAGCAGTTAACTTAAGCAGTGGAAGTGCAAGTTAACAATGCTAAATGTTTGACACCAAAAAATAACAAATCTGACATTACATCAAATATTCAACTTTCTTAATTTAAAAAAATGAGATTGAAACGAGTTTAGTAATCAGATTTGAGTAATTTAATATGTTTTCTTAAAAATCAGATGAATGATTGGTAAAGCGTTTCTATTTACTATTGATATGACATATCACATTCATATACAGAGATATTAAAATTGAACCACTTAGAACAGAAATTACTGAATTCATCTCCATGCAAACAATGTAACACACTAAATGCTAAGCCAACCTCTTGTACTGATGTTAAACACATACAAGCAAGGGTTAACTTTACAATGTAATGTAATGGAATTTCAATGTTGGTGGATATAAGATTCTGTTCTGGTATTTTTGGTCAATAAGTTGGGATCCGTAATTTCAGATACAGTTAAAATTCTTGGAAGATATGTTCTTTATATTCGTGTTAGACGAAATATAACTATGATTATGATAGGTATAATTTACATTGATGGTAGCATTTGTTTAGATACATCATATAATTACAGATAATCTTTTACCTGTCTATTAATCTTTGATTAATATTAAATAAAAGCCTTGAAGTTTCTAAGAAAATGGTAATTTCAAGTACAGGTAGGAAATATTAATTTTCACATATTTCAAGGATATGTTAAAACTTAGAATTTCAAAAGCATTTTCTATATTATTAATAAATATGATTTAATTGCCATAAATCATAGGAATTTTGATTATTTATGGTACAAAATTTTTTGTTAATATCAATATGATACATTACTTTGCCAAGTAAATGTGTAAGACGACATTTGTCATCTAAATCCTAATTCTGATTACAAACCCTAAATTATTTCGAAAACTTTTAATAAGACAGTACAATTGTTTTCTAACAGAACATATAGATTGAATAATGCATCAAAGAATGTCATTTTACTTAAACACAATGTATTTGTCACAAAATGTTATTGATAAAAATAGTCATGAATTTTACAAACTGCAATTATGTGAATTAATTATCAAGTATAATAAATTAAACAGATACAAACTTAACAACTCTTACATAACTAACATTCAAATCTGAAAATTGAAAGAATTCCATCAAACCATGTTCCTTTGACAATTTTCTTATTAAGTGAAAGCAGCAATAAACAGTAAAATGTCAACGAAATAGGAAAATTCCACTAAATATTAAACAGCATTTTTAACAAATATTTCTATGCAACAAAACAACGTATAAAATTTTGCATTACGAATAGTCATATACTACACACTTATCTTTTGTTCATAAATTGCATTATCTCAAAGTTCATGGGAAACAGACCTTGAATTTACATAAAACCATAGTCTTTATGAAGTCAACAGTTAGGAATTTCTAGGAGTTTTCTAACGAGCCAATACAAACATAATTAAAATTTGAGCTATTTTCAAGTTATGCAACATATTATCAATTCAGTTTTTCTTGTCGTTTGTTTTCCAAATCCAAAATAAAAATATTAATGTTTATCAAACATTTTATCTCCAAGTAAATTCAATTTCTAACAGTTTTTATGCAGCAAAACCTGATATATTAATTAAATACACTGCTGGCAAATAAAATTCAACATTTCATCAATTTTATACTTTTTCTGGGATTGGAAAATATAACTAAGTAATTATTCAACATCTTGATTTAAGATTTATGGTCAAGATACATAAAATTTCAGCTCAAGATATGCTGTCAATGATCTCTGGGCTTCAGAATGTTAGTTTGTAGGTTCCACACAGTAACTGTTATTATCACTGTTAGGTAAGTAGTTAGTAATGCACTATATATTATGCAAAAACAGTAGTCACCTTTGTGAAAAACTCTAAATGTACTGAGGGATATACCGTTTTCTCTGAAAACTAACAAGAACTTTTTAAACAACTTAAGTGAATTAATACAAGGAGATTATTAAACTTATTTAGCAATACAAAATCCAACATTGAGCATCTATAATATTATGATTGCATATGAAAACGTCGAGTTCATAACTATTTCAAATGCAATAAAGTGTGCAACTACCAGCTACAATTCTTTGAAATTGTACACATATAAAATATAGTTACACATCTTCTAAAATATAATTGACAATTTTGTATTCATGTGCAATTGTTCTATCAAAACTTATAAAATAGTGCATCCAATTAAAAATGAATACATAGATTTTTTTTGTTTGTTACTTTCGAAAAAGTACATGGGAAATTATATTCTCATACAAAGCATATGCTATTGGTAGGCAGTACAAGTAAATATGTGATGAGACTTTTGGCTTTGAACTTCACATTATAAAAATACTATGGTTTGAATCTAGCACAAACAAATGAAAAATCAGCTGCATATCCTGTAAAGTGGACAACAAAATATAGGCACTTTATGATGGGATATCTACATGAACATTAGGATATTTTTTCATGAATCCATCGTTGAATCTTTCAGTAGCATTCCTTTTTTGGCTAACTTTGCTTTCTGAAATATTAAAATTTTTTACTGGCATGTTTTTCAAATATGGATACAACTTTTTTTATTTTAATCCACCAACCAAATGAAATATTTTTAAAAGTTCATAATTTTCATTCATATTTTGAATCATTTAATGAAACTCACTGTGTTAAAAACAGGATTAGAGGACATTAAAATTAAAATATCAATTGAAATAAAAATTAAATGAAAATACTAAGAGCTTTACAACATTTGCAGGAACAAAACACTTTCAATTCAGTAATTTAATGGAACAAGTATATTTTTGTCAAACAAAACTAAAAGTAATTTGACTTTGACTCAACTAAACTAATTTTAATTAGATGGGTGTCGTTGACTGTTTATATTTTAGATTGTTTTGATAATTTTAATTTAATTGTATTTAAACATGCCTTCAAAATAAAATACAGTTACACCAAAAAAGGAATATAAAGTGATTTAACATTTTAACTCACTAGAACGCTAAATCAATGAGAACCCTGAGTTTGTTTCTTTGCAACAAGAAGGTTTTCTCTGAGGGTAATTTTAGACAATGACACCCGAAGTGTGTTGCTTACGTCCAGTTTATTCCGTTGTTTGGGTTGCTGTCACTGCAGAAAACCCAGATTCACACAGATAGGTTGTCGGAAATGGCAATAGAGATTTAAGTGCTATAGTGGCAAACTCAGGGTATTCCGCCATGACTTTAAATCCAGAACACCAGCAAAGTTGTTGTATCGAACGTAGTTTTAAGGCCGCCTTCATTTACAATCTCCAGCAGCTGATCTTCGTCTTGCACAGACATGCTAGATTCACCTGATTTGTTGACAAATGGGTCGCGGATCCATTCCTTACGAGTTCGTGGATCTTTTGTAGTTGGGAAGTAGAGCTCGAACTCTTTTAAAAGCAAAGACAGATCATCGTGCACCAACTGGGAGAATGAATGT
This sequence comes from Metellina segmentata, assembly GCA_947359465.1. Classification (NCBI taxonomy): domain Eukaryota; kingdom Metazoa; phylum Arthropoda; class Arachnida; order Araneae; family Tetragnathidae; genus Metellina; species Metellina segmentata. Next base: position 79,725,305 of record OX375877.1, read on the forward strand.
TTAGGCTCAGTCTCGCCTAAAATACCCCCCCACTAATGTCTGAAACATGTCCAAAATGCCTCTGTTCACGCGCCGTCCCCACTACTTCAGTGTGGCTATAAATGCAGCTACTTTGTCTGCCAACTTGAAAACAGTTGTCACATTTGTCAAAATTAGAAAATAGAGACATACAGAATTCAGAAATCATAATTGAAGCTCTAGTAACAGAACAAATTTCAAGTTCTGATTTACCGCCTCCTAATTTGAGTGGACATTTCATAGATAAGAACAAACCCGAGAGAAATACACCACAGTAAATAAAATGGAAATAATTTAATGTTCCTTGGGCGGCCCGGTACCATACGATCCACGGACCGGTCCGCGGCCCAGGGGTTGGGGACCACTGGCTTAAACTACCAGTCAATTAATCACTAAAATATATATTAAAATAGTTGCAAATTTTTATAGTATTAGCTGAAGCATCAAATCTATGTAAATTGTGTTCAGATAAAACACTTTGATTTAAACTTGTATGCCAAACTATATTATAGTGATTGGAGCAAATTCAAATTTAGTGGAAATTAAGGAAACAATGGGAACAAAAATTCAAACTTACTAAGCCAAATGGTTTATCTTTCACCTTGACTATAGTAGTAGCTTTCCTTTCTTCTTTCATTTCTTGCACCCTTCTCCTAGCCATTTCTAGCCTGAAAATTATATCAATGATAAATAAAATTAAGATATGTGCAAGTAAAAACAATAAGTGCAATTGAACATATTTATAAACTTATTAATTTCAACACTTTTTCCAAAATGTAGTACAAAACAATACTATTGAGTTGAGACTGTCCAAGTAGATTAAGGGCTCAAAGCAGATTTCTTTGAATTTGAAAATTCTACTAGACCTGTTTTTTATAGCTTTCAACATTAATTTCTACTTTTCCAACTGGGCTACTGTGGCCTGATAGTGAATGGGAAGATATAGGACAACACTAGAAAAATCTTTTACTTCTTTGCTGACTTCAGCTATTATGCATCTATTTCCTTTGAATTTTTTCTTTTGAATTAAGGTCCCATTGGAAATATAAAAACATGAAACTTTTACTAGCCACAAATAAAAAATTAATCTGTCAACCAAACTTATGTCTGCTTGTCAAATTTGTCAACGAAACCAAAGCACCTAATCTTAGAGAATATCAGAATCAACTGCATTGTCCTCATAATATGCTTTTATGAATTATGAGAATTGAGAAAAACTATTCATTTTTATTAACTATTAAATGTGTATAACTCATAAATATACATATGTTAATTTTGAATTGCTTTCTTGAATCTCCACAGAAAATAAATAATTTCGTTCCATGCTTCATTTGGCTTTCTAACGTATTGCCCAGGTATAAAAAGGTTGCAGATCTAAACAATATATCCGAATTAAAACTCAAAGTCGGTACTCTTGCATTTAAATAATAATTTGCTTTGTCTTATCAGTTGTTATAATTCTTAGATGGAGCATTGTTGAACATTGTCTTTCAATAAAAGATGTTTAAATTCATGAACTAAAGACTAAGAATAGTAAGTTATTCAAGATCTCTAATTATACAATTATTGATTTTAGATTCAAGTTGACCATTTTATAAAAATAGTAAAAGCTTTTTGTACAGCAGTATCAGAAATTATTTGTGACCCCTTTTAATATACATAAATGCTATAAGTGTAATAAAGGTTTTCAGAAATGTCGATCTAATCAATCAACGCCTAATAAATATCGAGTTCAATTTAAAAAAAAAAGAAGAAAAAAAATTGAAGAGTATAATAGGCTCTTTATAAGATAATTACACTAAAAAACCTTTATACAATCTAAAGCTCACAAAATTTTAAATTAAATTATCTGTCATTCAATATAATATAGAAAACTTTTATACAGGGTGGTCCCGAATTCATGGTACAAACTTTAATGGTAGGTACAGGACATTGTAACAATGATTTATTGTATAGGAATGTATAGTCGCAAGTGACGCGGTGAGGCGAAAACAGGGGAAATAACGGCCGAAAGGAAAAACAAAGATTTTATTGAAAGCGTTGTTGACAAGTGTCATGTTTACAGTAATTGTTCAAAATTGCGTCCACCAGTATCGATACATGCTTGACAGCGTCGGTGGAGCGATTGGCGTACACGTTCAAAGATGCCTGGTATTTCACGCACACCTGCAGCAGCTACAGATAAGCGAGCGACGAGATCCTCATCTGAGTCAACTGGAGTCTCATAAACAAGATGCTTTAGATGTCCCCATAAAAAGTAATCGAGGCTCGATAAATCGGGGTGGCCAAGGGACTGGTCCACCACGCCCAATCCATCGAGTACCAAACGTGGCATTCAGGTAATTCCGTACATCAATGCTGAAGTGTGCTGGCGCCCCATCGTGCTGAAACCACAACCGATGCATCATGTTCAACAGCGGCTAGACATCTACTGCCCTCTACCGGCAATGATACCAACCGATCACTCCATTTCTCTTTCCTTTTATTTCCCCTGTTTACGCCTCACCGCGTCACTTGCGACTATACATTCCTATACAATAAATCATTGTTACAATGTCCTGTACCTACCATTAAAGTTTGTACCATGAATTCGGGACCACCCTGTATATGTGAGAGGCAAGTGTATTTTTCAGATTAAGCAAAATAATTCAAAATGATAAAATTTGATAACAGTTAACTTACTCTTCTTTTGCCTTTCGATGTATTTCCTTTTTCCATATATCTTTGAAGTCATTGCAAAATGCTTTCCAGTAGCTAAAAAACTCTTGAGGCCATTCCGATTCATTTCCGGATTTTGCTTTCCAGCTGAAGAAAAGCATTGTTTCATTGAATCTAAACAAAATGAAAAATCATTAAGAATCGACTGCTTTTGTTAGTGTTGTTTTTGCATAAGTTTAATTAAAAGATCAATGGGCATTAAGACACTTAATTATGTATACAGTCAGTATAGGTTATATGGTCAGCTCAGCGGTCCAGAAAAATCAGACCAAAAAGCGGGGTGACCATATAAGTGGAACAATACTACACTAGTTAATTATGGCAGGATTATATTAACCTATCAGAATATAGTGCTCATAAACAAATAATTAAACTTTTAATAAATTTTTTTTAATTAATTCGCAAAGTAAATACTAAAGTAAGAAATATGCAGTGTTTTTATAGTGTAATTTATTAGCTTACCTTACCAATCTAAGTACAGTACACATACGTACGTGCATCCATATTCAATGCACTTTTCTCTATTATAAAAGGAAGTGTTTGTTTTTCTGTTTTTCGTTATCACAGTTCTGACGAATCTACTGCACTTAAAATATTGGGATTTGGTACACAGGTAGTATGATTTTTTGCAATTTTCGGGTCGCTGCAAATTTTATAATGCAATCTAGATAATTTTAAAACGAATTTAATGGAATTTAATTATTATTGTTTTCTTTGGAATGGCAACAGCATAAAAGATCGCAGATTCTAAATTTATTATTTTTGTTTTCGTTTTTATTTTGCGCAGAGTAACAATTTGTCAGCAGACTAAAAAAACAAATAAAATAATGAAAGTTCTTATTCACCACATATGATCCAAATGAAACAAAATTTTCCTTTACTCTTTTCGTCTCAATTTCAACATTTTTTTAAAACAGGGAGATAATTTCAACCAATAAACAGACAGATGTCCACCTGTTGTGCTTGGGTAGGAAGAGAATTGAGGGGATGGGTAACGCTGACGATGATTCAACGCAAAAGAGAAAGGGGTGAAGTGAAGGAGAGGGAAGTAAAGGCATAAATTTAGGCCCTCTCCTGGGTCGCAAAGACTTTTTTTCTTCTGGTCATTCCCAATCCCTGTGTTGCTCCCTGCCTCATGAAATGTTACAATAATTACTATTAAAAAAAAAAAAGATAACCTCATTGAAAAGATAAAAAACCCAACCATATAACCGATAAACAGGAAAATGAAGTGACTAAATAAGCAGAGCTCTTTAACACATGTTCGCTATTAAATTAGACGGGACTTTAGAAAACTGACCATATAATCGAGGTGACCTTATACAGGGTGGCAACAAAATCTTCGAAAAAAAGTTCCCTGATTTCCATGATAGTGTGACAAAAATTTCCCTGATTTTACAAATCCCTTAAGAAATGTCGGGATCCGTATTTGGTATCGATATACAGTACCCACGACAATATTTTTAAATATTTAGGGCCAGATGGGGTAAAAGAATCATTCTCCACAAATATTTTGTGTTTTTTCTCATCAGATATTTTAATTGTTATTGTAAGGTCTGGAACCCTTAATGGAACTCTAACAATAGCAATTGAAAAAAATGCGAAAAAAAATATTTTATTTAAAAAATATTATGAACTTTTTACACATATGTCCCTACATTATCCAAATATACATCAAAATCAAATGCAAATATACATAAAAAAATTGGTACAGCTTCAGTCTACGTTTAAAGCGGTTGCAACGATCTTAGCGTTTTTTTTTTTTTTTGGCGCATTTCTAGTAGCAAGTTAGAGCAGGTTAAGGCAACCTATCTGAATTACGATTACTATGGTTTCCATGGTAACCTCGGCAAGCGAAAAGTTAAACCTTTTTGGCCCGGTGCACACATCCGGTTTTTCAACGTACGGCGCCGCTGCAGTAAAGCAAGTGCGGTCTGAGATACATTAGATCCAATGGAGTAGTGCACACTTGCCTCCGGCGTCACTGCGGCGATGTACGTCCAACTTTGCGTGCAATTTCTACCGCAGTTCTCCACGGCGCAGCAGATCGCCGCACACGCTTCTCCGGACTGAAGTGATTAATAAATAGTTGATACTGTAACAACTATTTTGTTTCAAAATATACTTTTATAACTCTAAGTTAACGAAATAAACACGTTTTCATCGATAGAAAAATAATTGCAAATGGCGCGAAATGTCTGAATCTGAGTCATTTCACGGCTATGTGCGCATAGTTGGGCTTCGGTGCCGCATGTTGAAAAATCGGATGTGTGCACCGGGCCTTAGACTACGGCTAGTACAGCAGTTGTACCATAATCGCGAAAAGGAAGAATTTAGACAACGGCCAGCACATCAGTTGTACCTTAAAAGTTATAAGAATCGCGCCAAGAAATAATTTAGACTACGGCCGTTACAGCTGTAGTGAATTGAAAGTTATAAGAATCGCGCCAAGGAAGAATCGCGCTAATTATATCGATAGTCGTAGTCAAAAGGTTAAATTTTCATTTTGAATCTCCAATATTATAAACTGAAGTGTTTGTCAGTCTGTCTGTTTGTTTCCTGTACGCAAAGAAAGTCCTGACGAATCTATGGCACTTACATCACAGGTAGTCCGAATGTTTTGCAATTCTTGGGTCGCGGCGAATTTTAAAATTCAACAAAAATTTTGTTAAATGAATTAATGAAATGTAATTACTATGGAATGCAACAGCATAGAAGATCACAGATTCTAATTTTTTTTTTCGTTTCCGTTATCTTTTTGCGCGGAGGAATGATTTTCCAGCGGACGATAAAAAACAAATAAACTTTGATCTGGAGTTATTTAGTTCTTTTTTCTATCTGCTAGACCGTTAAAGATAGAGTAAAAATTTCAAATTTCAATGGATTTGAAATCTGCGGAAAATATCACAATAGATCAGTACCTAAAAATATGTTTTTTTTTTTTTTTTTTTTTTTTTTTTAAATAAAAATTTTTAAATTGAATATCTTTAAAATTTTCGCAGCAGATTCTGACGTTTAGAGAGATTTTCAGCGAAAGATGAAAATAAAAACACCATGGACTACACCGTTATGGCGGTTATCGAATTTGCGAAGCAATACATAGTTCACTATATTCATAGTTTGGTTTGCTTCGCAAAACCAAATGGAATTTCACAGGGAATTCATTCCAATAGGCTACGAATTTCCATTCGGTTTGCGAAGCAACCCAACACCACGGGAAACGCCATGATGGCTGTTATCCAATAGACTACGAATTATCATTTGGTTTGTTTCTCAAACCGTATTCGTAGCAATCACCAGGGGTTAGCGAGCACCAGACCCCACGAAAAGAACTGTCACGGGCAACGCCGTGCTGGCCACGCAGTGGCTAGTATTCTTTTAAGTTCTTTCAAAATTCGTTGAACTGTCGGTTGATTTTATTGATTCATTTGAAATAATTCCTTCCTTGGCAAATTTAGAAGTTCGCAAAAAAAGCGCCAAAGCCGTAACATCGCTATAAACTTAGTTTTACCAAAAAATTCTACAAAAATATAATTGCGAGCAAAAAATATTAATTTAATGCACCAAAAAACATTATTAGTTACACAAATTTAAAATTGTATACCACAAGTTGTATCGCTGTCTTCATGGCGACGAGACGCTCCGTTAACGAAAACCACGGCGGCGGTTTTCGATGGGTTCGAAAATTACGACGCCGGTGTTCTTTATACGACTTACAATTTCGGCAAAAACGATTTATTCTATTCTCAAAAGTACCTGTAATCGCGCATCTCTAAATAGTCCACAAACGACAATAGTTACAGTTTTCATAAAAAATTTTAAAATTCCCTGATTTTTTGTGAAATTTGGAAATTTTCCCTGAGAATTCCCTGATATTTCCAGAATTGAAAAGTTCCCTGAGAATTCCCTGATTTCCCGGTTCTGTTACCACCCTGTTATAAGAGAGTGACCATATAGTAGGTACTGACTGTACTTTACAAATTATGATATAACTTTTCTTTCCATGGAACACAAATTCGATAGCAATATAAAAAATTTGACATTTTCATAGAAAATAAAGAGTTTGCTTTTATTCTTTACAGTTCAACCGTAGAGAAAAAAGAACTATTTTATGTATTTCATTTGTTAGTTAACCATGATTCACTACTGTTAACATGATTTTTTATATTTCTGATTCAATTCCTTTTTATTTGTGATTTTCACTCTGCGTTTGTATTTGCAAATGGTGTTATATCCAAGAACTGTTGTGAGTTGATAAAAAGGAAAAATTTGGTGATGTCGTAACTTTATACTTTTGTAATATATAGTGTAGAACCGATTCAACTACTCTGTAGTAAAGCCCACAGCCGATATACCATCCATAAAGATGGCTGTATATATATATATCAGTCAATAAATCTTTAATTTAGATGGCAGTTGTTTCCTGTTTATTGCCGTAGCATTGGGTAGATGTTAAACCTGGTTCCAAAACATTTACCCAAATTGCTGAGTTTGGTTGGTTTTATGACATAAGATTCCATAAAGAATAAGCTGCTGCAAGACAAGTTAAGATTCAATAATAGATTTTAAAATATCATCCTAATCACCAGACCAACATTAAAATCAATATGAAGTTTAAAAAAAAAAGTAAAACAATAATGAAGACAAAAAAAATTTCAGAAGCATAAACAAGTAACTACATTAAAATATATCATCAGCATTAAATGAGATCATTATCAGGATGTCTACCAAATTTTGGAAACTTAATTTCGTAGCTTTTTCATGACCTGGTACTAACAAATTTCATGACCTAAGCTTTTAAATCTGCACATTTTTCTAAGAACTTCAAGCATATTTAAATAATCATTTATGAACCTAATATTTATTAAAAAATTATTTTTCGTACATTTCGCCTTTCACTGACAAATATTTAGTGCTTTCATATCTCCAAACTATCCATTTATTTCACTATTTAAATATATACAATAAAATTTAAATAGCCATGCACTAAGTAATGGAAATGTCAATTACATAAAAAAAAAACCACACACAACATTACTCTATGCTTTTTTTTCAATATTATGTGCATTTTTTTCAATAATAAAACCAAACTCGTCTTATAGGCCACTAATGACCAACCATAAAAAAACCTGAATAATACAACAGCCTATGCTTATTCCAGTCAAAAAGTTTTAACTTATTTTTAACACTTGGATTTTTACAAATAGTGGAGATGTTTTTTTGATACTGTCTGCGTCAATGCAAGTAATATGATTTTTTGCAGCGAGCTCCAATGCCAATGTGATACAATTAAATTTAATGGCATTTTCTAGCACTATTAAAGGAGACAGTAGCATTTTTGGGAGATTTCATAACATCTATTAATATGAAACCACTAGCTATACACAGCATCATTGCATAACATTCTGCATACGAAAAAGGTAAAGGTGGTTGATCACTCTGAAATTTTCTTAAAAAAGGTTCTACTTCTAAGGCAACTAACTGATTGCAAGAACATCAGTTTTGCCAGTAAGAGTTCATCTTTCAAAAATGTTTGTATGACTTGAAAATTACTTGAAGCAGGTGGCTTTGATTTAAATGCTTCAACATATTTTTTAATACATGAAATTACTCTTTTATGGCTCTTTCAATAACTACAATTTTCTATCCACCTTATGGAGCATAACTTTAGAAGGAACAAAGTTGAACCAGAATAGAATGTGAAATCTGCTCTTCACGAAAAAAAAATCTTTGCACATAAAATACATACCTAAATTATAGTCATCTTATGAAAACCTATTTCAATGCTTAGTGTTATGTCCTTTTTAAGAGTGGTGATTAAATTTAGTGAAAAGTTCGAAAAAAGAAGGAACATAACCAAGGCAAATTTTGATCGTACAGTGGTAAATTTGAAAAGAAAAAGACTCACTGAACCCTGCACATGAATTAACGATTAGGGGATGTCGATATCTTAAATTACGAAAGTTTACTGAAAAGAATAAAACATAGTATGAAAAATGGGATCCAAAATCCCCAAAAGGTTTCGTGCAAAAAAACGCAAAAGATACCTGTGTAATTTAACAAAGAATATTTATTAAACAAAATATGAATTAACTGTAAATCAATAGTCAACACACATAATTAATAAAAACTTATAGACCTAGAACTTAAAGGGGAAAATGGCAAGACGCTAAGGGACATGAGGGTTATAAATTAACGCGGAAGAAAGGGAATACGCGGAATTTTGAAGAGGATGGTGTGAGGAACATTACGTCCAAATTACACCATCCTGGGTCTCTGCAGAGAAAAAAGAAAAGATACTTAACAATCTGGATACACGATTTGAAAGTGGCAAAAGCCGCGCGGGCTTTTATTAACTGCTGCGTCAGCGTGTGACGTCAGCAGCGTCTATCGATAGAATTGAAACAAGCGGCTTGGCAAATAGCGCGCTTATCTGTGGCTAGGCAGGTAGAGCAGTGTGGCTTAAAAAACAGTGTTATGTCCGTTTGAGACATAACATTAGTGATATATATACTGTTGTTTACTCTTAAAATTATAACCTTTCTACAGTAAAAAAAGCAAAAGTTCTAATTACTCATGATTTTTTTAATAAAAGTAATAATAAAAAGAAACGTTCATAATACACTCGAATACAAAAAAAAGTTGCACCTGGAACGAGTAGACCGGTATAAATTAAATTTGGAGGTGTGGTACATCTGCGTTGGAGATACAAAATGATCGAATTTTCAGAATCATTTGAGCATGTGCTACGCGCAGGGCAGCTCTCAAACATGCTGCATACAGGGGCATAAAAGTACATCCAGTAGTGCAACAAATTAATTTCGACTTATGTTGTTGTGTTAGTTACATTGTTTCTCATTAAGCTATGCCTCAGGAAAATTTCGCATGCAATTAGAGCAACTGGGAGAGTTTGACAGAGATTGAGTAATTTGCCTCCGAGAAGGAGGATAGTCTTATCCACTGATTACGCAGTACATTGGTTGTAGTGATGTTACTGTTGCATGCTGTTGGAAACGGTGGATCAATTTTGCCTACATTGGCATAAAAGTACATCCAGTAGTGCAACAAATTAATTTCGACTTATGTTGTTGTGTTACATTGTTTCTCATTGAGTTATGCCTCAGGAAAATTTCCCATGCAATTTAAGCAACTGGGAGAGTTTGACAGAGATTGAGTAATTTGCCTCCGAGAAGGTGGATGGTCTTATCCACTGATTACGCAGTACATTGGTTGTAGTGATGTTACTGTTGCATGCTGTTGGAAACGGTGGATCAATGTAGATGCCAGCATCAATCATGCTCAGGAAGGCCTAGACAAAACAGACCGAGAAAGGATTGACATGTTGTAAGGCATGTGCGTACGGATCCAACGGCCACTGTTGCAGACATCCAACAGGAGGTGGGAACATCTCTGGAGAATTCAATAAGTGATCGCAGCATTTGTCAAGGGCTTCACGATGTGGGACTAAACTTACATAGAGCGTTACGATGACTGCCTTTAACAGCATTGCATCGCCGTCAAAGACTGGATTGGTGTTGTGCCAGATGGACATGGGGTATCAAATGGTGTACACTGACGAATCCTGCTTCTGCCTGGGTAGAGACGACAATTGAATCCGTGTGTGGAGGCAACGTGGTCAGTGCCAAAATTCATGGTTTATTGTACAGCGTCACACAGACAGAAGACCTAGTGTCATGGTGTGGTGTGCAATTGTGTGTGATGACAATTTACCTTTAGTATTCATTACAGGCTCTTTGACAGGCCAGTGTTATGTACAAGAAATTTTACAGCCAGTTATGCTCCCATACCTGAACCACCCAGGTTCACCCACTTTTTCAAAAAGACAATGCTTGATCCCTTATTGCTACTGTCTCTAGGGCTGGTCGATGACACAACAATATCTTACCATGGCCGGCATACTCACAAGACCTGTTCCTGATCGAGAATGTATGCGATAACATTGGACAAAGATGTCACCACTCAACTCATACTGTGTAATCTGCTGGAACCACATGACAGGGTTCAAGCAGCATGGGATAGACTGTCGTAGGACTTCACAAAGAGCCTGTATGACTCACTATAAAGGTGCTTGGCATGCTGCATTAGGAATAATGGTAGTCATACCCACACTAAATGATACCACTTTTTTTTCCCCCTCAATAAAGTTTGCATATTTCAGTCTCAAATTTTAATCATTTACTCATTCATAAGCACTTTACCAACCTTGTAAATTTCATTGCATTCTGACAATTCCTTCTAGGTGCAACTTCTTTTTGTCTTAGAGTGTATTAAAGATAAGATATTTTTTTGAGTATTAGAATACAATACTTTAAAGCTTTAATTAGAAAGCAGTGAATACACACTTGATTTTACACTCTTCAATATTTTCTTCTTGTTCCTTGTGCTCTGCATAAGCTACAAAAAAAGAGGAAAGGTGTTATTTTATGAACTGCATACCTCATATTCATTAAAATTTTATAAACATCTTGTGATTTTTGAAGAAGCAGAAAAATACATATTTTCACTGTTATTACTTAGCTGAATTTCCCTCTCTGAAACTTAAATATATTAGGGAAGACCTATTTAATAGGACATTTTATGGGCTGGTTAACAACCATTAAATACTTGTACCTCATCATCCTCGTTAAAGAATATAGTAATACAGAACTAAACATTCTTTACACATTTTAACATGACACATTAACATTGGACACTTTCCATAAGTTTCCTTATGATAGATTATTCATCAATCCTTAAAGATTGTAAAGCAATCTTCATTAATTGTTGAACAAACCATGCTTCATTTACTTGCAATGCACCTACGATTTGGCTAAGCATTTAAGAAATATTTTGTTAAATAAAAAGTATAATAATTTAATACATGCAAAAAGAAACTTTCAATACATATTGGATTGCAAGATAAAATAGCCATAATAAGAAAATAATAGTATGGCCTAATCCCAGGAGAAACCTTTAAAAGTAAAAGTTAGTATGGCATTATATTCTTTGATGTATTGAAGAAAACTTTTTAAATTTTCTTGTAAATTAAATTTTTTAAAACATCAAGATCATATTCTTTCAGAATTTCCACACTTTTCTTAAAAAATCATTTGTTGGTTAATTATGCTTTCATTAGTTATAAATGTACTACTTGGTAGCAGCAACTTAAATTTATATTTTAAATAAGAATTTTGAACTTCCCATCACATGTTTGATTTAAATCAAAATTAAAATCTAATTATTAATAAAAAGATACTCAATTTTCCGCAAGCAGATATGATTAGTGAGGGAAATTACATGATACTTGATCTAATAATTTTGTAATAAATACAAAGCAGGCTGATTCTTCGAGCTTCATAAAAGAAATATATATACACAAAGTATTGAGTTATTTTTCTGAAATGTAGTGCCGATTTTAACTGTTATTGGTTTGTTCCAGTATTGAGCCATAAATTGTAAAACAGAATGTAAAAATAAATGTTATGAAATTTATATCTTTAAAATACCTATAAGTTTATAGTGCAATTACCTTTAGTTAGAAAAGCATCCATTTTATCCTTGAACGGCTGTTGATGTTCTTCATCAGAGGAACTTAATACTTTCTGGACTTTGGATTCACAGCCTACAAGAAATTATAAGCAGATTAGACAATTTGAATGAAATTACTTAAAACATTTTGTAAAATATGTTAGAGAAATGAGGGTTTGTTAAAACATATATATTTAGATACAAGTCTATTTTTCATTGTTTTAAGGCTACATTTCATAAATATTGCAATAGAATAACCCGTTAGTATATATATATAGGAAGTAACGTTAAAAAGATGCTTGGGTTTCACAAATTCAATTTAAAAATAAACTTTTGACTAGTCTAAGTATTATGCCTTTGATTTTTGTTGACACTTGACATGAGACAAATCTTGACACGGGGCAATCACTAACCTTGATTTTTAAATACAAGTGAAATAAAGCTTAGGCTTTTAATATTTTTAATGACTTTCAGCAAATATCGAGGCTTTTTAAGAGCTCTTTACCTTAAGTAAAAGGCAGGCCTCCTTAACCGTTACATCATAGCTTACTATTTGTCATCATAATATAATGGCGCAATTAAGTGCAGTACCTGCTGTAGCATAAAGGTTAAGGCTCATTCAGAACTGCAGGAACCTCTTAAATCATGCAACAAATCAAAGATACAAATTCACACATGGTGGACTGGGGCAATAAGCTTGGATTGGTTCATAGCTGTAGTCATTTTAACTACATGAGAACCAAAGGGCAGCAGGAAACATATTAAAAAACTAAACTAAATAGAGTTCAATTTTTTATAATCTGACTAACTTGTCAACATAGATTCTCATGAATTAAGTTTCCTGATGTTGCAGTGATGAATCAATGTAAATAGACCACATTTTCAAAAGAATTTTTTTGCACTTACATTATTTTTTTCTGAAATTATGTTGAAACTCACTTTTAATTTGAGAATACAGTTTCCTAAGATCATTGGCAATATCATCAAAGTTCACTAAACTCGCCCTCTCAGAATCACTTGGTTCTGGTACTGGTAGTTTAGCCTTATCAAGAGGGTCCTGTAGAAAAATAAAATAGAGATATTTTCACCAAACCTATACATATATTGCTATGAAAGAATGATTTACAACATTAGTTGAATGGTTTGGAGTTTTTGTTTTATGGTGTAAGATCTAAAGACGGACAAGCAGTTAAACCAGAGCAAAAATAAAACAGTAAATGTATGAATGATAGAATTTAATAGCACAATAAAAGACAAAAGTCAAATTGAGAACAAATTGAAATTTCAGAGAGATTTTGGTCAACAAGATGCATACATAAAGTTGTTGAAGTTAGATCATGCTGATCAATCTAAGAAAAAAAGCCAAAACAAACAATACAGTGGAAGTAAAAAAATTTAAAACCTATGACAAATAAAGAATAAAAAGATCAGGAAATATCGTCAATGGTCATTTTGGTAGAGAAAGACGTCTTCTATCATCAGGACAGTTAGTCACAAGCAAACACAAGTTTACATATTTTGTTCTAAAACAGTGTTGTGTCAACTAACTTTTTTATTGAACCTTACCAGACCGAGTAAAGATGAGGAAGAACTAGGGTACAGCTACACTCTACTTTTATGAGAAATAGCAATGGCCTAGGCGATTTTTTTGGCGAACTTCTAAAGTTGCCAAGGAAAGAATTATTTCAAAAGTCTTTTTCTTCAAAAAATATTTTTCTTAACAACGGAAAATTAAAGCTTGAAAACACATTTGAGAAATTTAAAAAAAAGTATATTTAAAAAAAAAAACTTTTGCAAAAAGTAGTAAGTTTAACCATATTTGAACCAGCAGAAGAGCTGCTAATATTGGGTATGAATACCATGAAACATCAATTATACTATATACAGTAGGCTTTTTGAAAAGAACAATTTTTTTAAAGAAAAAAAAAAGAAAGAAAGAATACAACCTGATAAGTCAGAAATGTTTCGAAAAAAAAAATGACAAAAAACGAAAATTTCACAAATGCCAAAAAAACTATTAAACACTTTGTGAAAAATGTTCCATAACTGTAGAAATACAAATAAATGAATAAATGGTAAAACAGAACAAAAATTTAAAAGGACCAATGCAATCACAGTATATTTAAAACCAAAATAACCAATGGAAGCAAAGAAAAAACTTGAAATGAACAAATGAAATCAAACGACTTTAACGGATTTTGGAAGAACTTTCTAGAATATTCAAAATGAAAATTCAAAGTTACCCGTTTGCCGAGGTTGTCATGAAAGCCACAACAACCGTAACGAAAGATGGGTTGCCTTAATTTAACGTAACTCGCTACTAGAAGTGCGCCAAAAAAATCGCCGCCATTGCCATTACTCATAAACGTAGAGTGTAGCTGTACCATGGCATCAAGTCAGTGGTCAATGTCTTCAAAAATTCAATTCAAAAATAATACAGTCAATAAACCACCAGTTGCTTAGCAGCAGTAAAGAGTTTTGTTGTTATGTGGCAGAGTGCTAGTACTTCTACTACTAGTCTGCATGCTCATAGCATTGTGGTTGGTCGTTTGGGGGTTTTACGGCGCAAGGTACATATTTGCCCATGCTGCACAAGACATACAATATATTAAATAATAAACATACACACACTGAAAGCTTTACTGACATAGAGAAAAACACATAGAGGAATTACACATCCATTATGAGAACTTTCAAAACTATAAAATCCTTGTGTAAAGTCAGTCAAACACCCTAATTGCTTTCAGTGAGTAATTATCAAAAACTAAAATATTTGGCCCATATTAAAATGTTTGATTATTTCTACATTAACAAAACATTACATCTGAGAAATTGGATTACAAATTAATTTTAAAATAAAAACTTAACATTTTAAAATACATGTAGAGTTGAGTCTTAAAATATTTTAAATTTAGTATTAAAAAGAATTAATTCCCATGTGCGAATTCATTACATATGTCAGCATGCATCTCAAATGCCATGAAATGGCACAAATGAACCTGTAAAAAAGTTCATGTCTCATCAAACGTGCAAATGAGAGGGAATTTCTGTTTTCAAAAATACTCTACTGTATTTAGCAGCATTAAAAATTGCTTTAGCATCAATTTTGAGTTTAATTTGTCATTTTATGTATCTGTAATAAAAGAGGCATAATTTAGTACAATTGATTTTTTTTACCCCAATAAGCACTATACAATCATCTGTATTTCCAAATTGATTGCAGTAAAAATATACACTTTAAAAATTATGTTGTAATTCAAATGAGATTAGATTTCTCAAAAATTATTAACACCAACATACTAACCTTTTGAAATAATTTTACATAATTTCTCACTATATAATGAAGAAGGGTGAGAGAGCTGTCCTATAAAGAAAAAAAAAAGAGGATAAACATTTTTTGTACAATATATGAAATAAAAGCATGTTTTAATTTGTTATTAAAAAGTCTCACCTTGCTCTTCACATCTTTCAACTTTGGAAGAATTTCTAAGCCAAATCCATCAGCTTGACCCCGATTTCTGTTGCCTAAAATATAACAACCCATTTTTGTATAGTTATTTATATTAAAAACTTCACTTTTTTTTTAACACAATCTATATATATAATTCTCTTACGTGGAACGCAAAAAAGACGTTATTTGTAATCGCGTTTTGGCAACACTGTACGATTGTTTGTTTATCGCGAAGTCTCGCGCATTGATTGAATTTATAGCGTTATCGGATGAAATTTTATTGGAAAAAAAAAAAGGAAATTTTAATGAGCTGTTGCAGTTAGTTTATAATAGAAATCAAAGAAAGCGTAGGATCTTTTCAGGGCCATTTAAAAAACGGTCCTTTTCAGGGCCAACAATTATAGTCCAACAAGACGCTTGCACTACAACTTTCGGCAACAAACTCAATCAAAAAGTGTGGGTCGTTTGAGTGCTGGGAAAATGTACACACAAACAACATGCTGGGTATTCAATTTCCAAAGCAACGCTCACATTTCGAGTCAAAATTTGCACAAAGTTTTCATTTGAATTCTGATTTTAGAGATACTGTATATATTTTTTCTGTAATACAGCAAATTTAGATTTGAAAAACATTTTTTTGGTAACATATTTTGTAAACAATCCCTTCTGCTAGGACACATGTCTTCATTGAGGCGAGCGAAGCGAACCAATGAGGATTGCGAAGCAATCCTCCGGGGGTTAGCGAGCGTTAGCGAGCAGGCCCCCTAGTGTTATATATTGTTTCAAATATATTATAGGTTATCATCCTAGACAAATACTTTGAAATACTTGTTTAAAAATCAACTGTTATTTTTTAAAGATATTATTTTCAAATGAACTTTGAATTCATTCATAAAAATGTGTCACTTTTTCAAAGTATTTTTCCCAGGTAGAGTTCCTAGATTTCTATATTGTTTCAAAAATATCACAACACATACCACCATTCATGTAGTTTCCAAATGCAAGTATAAGTCCAAAAACTGTCTGTATATCTTCATCTGTCATTAAAAACTGCAAAGATAAAGTCAGCATAAAATAAAGTAAAAACCATGACAGTAAACTATTCTTTACCATGATATTAATGAAATGAAACTTAACATAACATTAACAAATTGCATGCAAAAGAAACATTGAATTTTATTTAATTATTTTTACAACTGGGTATATTTTTTTAATATTCAAATATATCTCAGTTACTTTTTGATTAATTTTATTAGTACTACAGGTAGTTATATAGCCTTATTGTTTTGCTTAAAATTAAATTAAACAATCACCAGATGACAGCACTATCTAAACAAACTCAGACAATAGAATTATGAAACAATTTTTTTACTACTTTGAAAGGCTGATTAAAATAAATTTTAACTACATTTTAGAAAACACAGTGAATGAATTTTCAAGCAACACCAACAATAAATATACTGTAATAATCTTAAAAATTATAAGATTATATATACTCTTACCTCACAAGTCATTTTGAGATTATTTAATCGATTCTCTATTGATGAAATAGTTTCAGAGAAAGCAGCTTGAAACATGATACAAGATACACGATCTGCATATTCGGGAATTTGTGCTAAATCATAGAGAAATCTATAAGAATAAATGTTAGTAAATAACATGGATACCTGAATAATTTTCAAATTAGCTAGATAAGTACAAAATGGAAATTCATAATAAATATTCTAAAATGTACTTGTACATGTACAAGTAATTTAAGACAAAAAGTTGAACGGAAGATTATACAGCCTTTGGAAAAAAGGTAATTTACATATAACACTTGAAAGATGGGAGGGACTCATCATTAAATTATTTACTGTTTTTCAAAAACTTACTGCTCAGGTTTATCTAAAGGAACATCATTCTTTAATTCAAGATGACTTTTAATTAACTGCAACTCTTCTGATGTGGGTCGCTAGAAATTAAAATGTATATTATTCCAAGCACAATAAATTATCATCGTAAATGAACAACGATGCATTTCAATTTTCAGTTTACAAATGGGACACTTATTTACAGAGCAGGTAAAGACAAGATACATCAAAATATTAAAGATATAAATCAGTTTACACTTACGATTTCATAAATAGCTTGCAGGGCATCAAGGTCTAAAGTAGAAGTATCAAAATTGTAAACAGCTGAAAGAGAAAAGTTGAATGAAGTTAACATTTAACTTAACAAAGACAGTATTTACAGAACAGGAGAGAAACACACACACACACACACATCTGGAAGAACACTCCTCTGTCTAAAAAACTCAATTGTTCATTACTTTTGTTACTTCAATTTTGTGGCTAGTTGAATTTGTAATTTTCATTTGCATATGATAAAAAAATATTAAGGTAAGGAATTGTTTATTCAAAAATTTAGTTCCTGTAAAATTTAAATTTATTCAAAATAACTAAAGAATGCAAATAGATAAATATAAATGATTGATTAAAAATAAATTAAAACATCCTTAAAAACAGGAACAGCATCTAAAGAATTTTAAATTAAGTTTTGGGTTTAAGAATTAGTAATACCTATCGATGTAATATGATTTAACTGTGTAGTTGTCAAAAAAATTATTAAATACTACATACACTAGAAACATGTAAATGTACGAGATAATGATTCATGGAATTTGTAATGCGTCACATAATCTTCGATGATAATAAGTTTTCAATCTTGTTTTCCAATCATTTTCAAGTAAATAAATTAATCTATTTTGGTTACTTGATTTGATATTTAAAAAACAGATCACATATCAGTGTAAGTCAAATAAATGTAGTCACTTACACCAAGATTGTATGAAGTCTTTTGGAGTCCTAAAGTTGCCTATTATTCTGCCTTATCTTGAATTCCAAAATATATTAAAATATTGAATGTAAATAAGGTTTGGTGTGGTGAGTATGATTTTTAAACAATGTATCTTGAGATATTTTGACTAAATCTATTATAGTAATTTAAGAGTGCTATACATAGTTAAATTTATTGAGAATTTTAACAGAATGGCCATTTAAACAAGGTATTTACTATATGCATACCATTTTCAACATCTGCTATTTCAATCCTCAGACTAGATATTAGAATGCCAACATTTTGAGATCTTTTTTGGTCTAAAAGTTTAGCTACCTGCAAAATAATTATAAATAGACAGTAAGAATATATCTACAAATTCGAATACCACAGTAACCATATTTTAAAAGCATATTTAATAAATAACTTAAAACTTGATTTTGACTAAATACTTGAAATAGTGAAAACAAGAATAAAAATTTCCTTTTCAAAGGGTGTAATTCGCTTTGAAATATAATATTTACACAAATGCGCAATAACTCTAGAACAAGAGAGGAAAATTAAGTTCCTTGATTCAGATTCAAACATCAAGTGTTTGACGTCACAAGGGCCATATCTGCCAAACAAAAGATGGACGATGTGAAAAAATGGACATATATAAGTGAGGAAAGTTTTACCGACACCGAAGAGGGAAATACACTCAGAGAGGAATTAAACCTGCATTTCATACAACTCGCAAGACATCATGAGGACATAGATTAACACAAAACACTTAGCTGCTCTAATATGAAAACATCACAATGATTTAAAAAATTATGCCAATGCCTTAAGACCTCAAATTTCCGATCAGTCTTGCATAGAGCATATGAGAGCTTTGATCTGAGAAAGGATAGTTTCTCCAACAATGAATTATCTTCAAATCCCCATTTCCAGATTTAAAAAAAATTAAGATTCTATTGTGAAAAATAAACAATTTTAGGAGCATCCATTGTCACATATGAGACAATCACAACATACACTACCCTACAATAATGGACCGGGCACGGATTTTATGCAAATCCAGTGTTCGCATGTGACCTATTACGATTAAATACGATTCGCGAAGTGGTAAAGTTGTTAGTGCTGTGTGAAATTGTGACAATATGTCGAAACGAAAATGTCCACTTAGTGCCTTTGAAAGAGGTGTTACATTTGGTTGTCACATTAGTGGCATGTCTATTCGCGCAATTGTGGTAGAATTATCACAGCCACGGTCAACTGTTTGTGATGACTATAGGATGATGAAAAAGTGAAAGACTATGGGAGATGGGACACGAACTGCACATGTTGGTTGTCCCTGTAAGCTGACTGAACAGGATTGGCATGTCCTGAAGCGGGAGGTTCGTAAGAACTGCAAGAAACCACTCCAAATCATCAACAGTGTTTCAACAGACAGCAGGGGTTACGGTGCACTCCAATACTTTGCGGAAAGAACTACGACCCTCAATATTCACGTATGTGTTGCAGCACACAAACCAAACATCACCCCATCCAACAAAGCTGGCAGACTCACTTGGTGTTTGTTTTATGGAGCGACGAGTCGCTCTTCCAGTCAGATGGGCGTGCTTGAGTTTGATGAACGCTAGGCGAACGTCTGTTACCCGGGTGTATTGTTCAAGTTCAGTGGAGGTGTACTTGTTTGGAGGTGGTTTTCATTGTATGGATTGGGACCTTCGCATGTTGTTCATGGTCAATTCAATGCCTACATGAACATTTTGGACAATCAGGTTCTACCTATGCTCTGGCAATTTATGGAATGGATGAATGTTACTTCCAGGACGACAATGCTCCATGTCATGTTGCAGCCTCTGTCAAGCACTGGTATCAAGATATGGATATGAAACGTCTTCCCTGGTCTGCTCAGAGTCCCGACCTAAGCTCCAACAATGAATATTTGTGGGAAGAGTTAGAGCTATGCTTAGGGACCAGAGACCATGTCTGAAATCTACAGCTGAGTTGGTGACATTCTTGCACAGCAGGAATGGACATAAATACCCATAGCTGTGTATCAAAACCTTGTTGAAAGTCTGTCCAGAAGGGTTGCTAGCGTAATTGCAGCACATGGGGGGGACCATCCCCCTATTAAAGCATGTATTCTTTCCCTTATACCATCACATCTTGCTGTCAGGTTCATTATTGTGTGGTAGTGTAGATATGGGTCATGAAATTGGATGTATATTTTATTATTTTTTAACAATCAAAACACACTTTTGAACTCAAGTAGCCTTATCCTAAATTTTTAGCCAACAGGTTTATCTTAAAGCACCTGTGTGAGGCATTTTTGATCATGTTGAGATGTCCCAAGTGGTGGCCTGATTTTAGTTCTTTTGTATATAAAAAATGGTTGAAATATAAAAAAGCTTTTTTTGATTAATAAAGAATAATAAAAGATAGAGCTGTTTTTCTTACCTAAAATCTGCGTGAAATTGTCATGTGCATGATGCTGAAATGCCCCTTATTGGTTAAATAATGAAACTTTAAAACCATATACACCTAATTCTGTTTTTGGCACGAATGTTATTACATGAATTTGCTTTAACACAAATTCAAAATAAATATTTCATTTTCTTTTGATATATCACAAGCAGGCCCAGCCAATTTTTAACAATTTGTACCAAAATTCTAAGATAATTTTTTGTGTCTTTTAATGTTTAGGGATCTAAGTATGTGTCATCAGCGTTATTATTGAATTTGGTGCACATCTACAATATTAGTAAAATATGTGCACACATAAATTTTTTAATTTTGCCCAAAATCAATAAATTGTAAGTTAACACATTTTTCATATTTTTATTTATTAATTATAACAGATATTTTCTGGAAGCACTTATATAATGTCATATAATTCACGTATTACCACAACGAAAAAGAAAGTGATTTCTTTGGAGCTTAAAATTCAAATTTCAGATTGTTTTGCCACTGGACAAGTTGGACTCCTGATCAAGGATACACTTTTGATCAAGTGTGGAATGCAGATAAAGTGATTGCTTCTCGAAACGAGTGCCTAACTGAACGTACATGGCCAAATTGCAGAAAACTGGTGGTGGTTTTAAGGTTGATAAGGATTGCGTGACCTATGGACCAGCAGATGGTTTGTTGAAACCACTACTATTCGAGCTCTAAACCCACGTTCAATGAAAAGAGTAGATATCAATAAATTGCCCGTTAACTGAATGGCAAACAAGAAGGCCTGTTTGGCACCACTGGCATTTCTTTACAGAATGGTTCAACAAATGTTTCGTCTCACAAGTCAGATGTTATATGAATGTGAAAGATCTTGAACTAAATGTTCTTCTAATTCTTGAAATGCACCTGATCTTCCGGTCTTGGAACATCCAAACGTACATACTTTATTTCTGCCGCCTAATACTACATCTTTGATACAACTGCTAGATCAAGGAAGATTGTAGCATTTAAAACATACTACGTAAAACCGGTGGAACATCAACATCAGAATTATGCTGATTTTGCTCAAGAGATGACAGAAAGAAATTCACTGATAGAGAAAGAAGACGATGTCCAGAACAGTTCTAGTGATAGCAGTGATATTCTAGTCATGTATGTGCCATTTATTGTCAGAAGGTAAAAAAGAATAAAATCTTGTTTTGTGTAAAACAAAATTTTTTGTTCATGAATTTTTTTTAAAATTTAAAATGCAAATTTACTTTAATACATTTTTGTTACATATTATTACATGTGTATTGTGAGCCGCGGTAGCTCAGTCAGTAGAGTGTCAGGCTCGCATCAGAAGGGTTATGGGTTCTGTCCTCGGCGGAGCCTGCAAATCTGATGGTTGCGAGATCGGTGCTTCGACCTGGCTAAAGACCGTCGTGTTCACTAATGGTGGCTGGGGCACGTTAAATAGGTTGTGTTCACTAATGGTGGCTGGGGCACATTAAATAGGTCGTGGTCACAAAGTCCCCCATGTTCCCTTACCAAATCAATACCTCTGGGGGTACCTGATCAGGGGGTTATCGGCCTCTGATTGGGATCTAAATTACGATATGTGTGAGTGAATGGATGTATGAAAGGGACCTTCCTGTAAAACGGATGTGTCATGTATGTCGAGCAAAGTCGGACTTCCTCCCAATTGGGCTCAATAACATGGAAGGCGCACCCCCTCGCCTCTTGCCATCTTCGACGGGCCTGGCACTCCTCCGGTCTGCCAGTGTAGGCATAAGAAACAACAACAACATGTGTATTGTGTTGAAATAAAATAATAAGCTTAAACAAATATTTTTATATAGTTTTTTTTGATCCAGAACTTATTTTCTTTTTTTCCATAGATACAATGTATTTAACTATCACAATTTTTTTACATGTATTCTTCGGGAATGTATCTATTGTATAAACACAGAATTTTTTGTACCAAAAATGTTTTAAAACTTAACTCTACAGAAAACATACCACTTTAGCTTTGTCTTTCATAGTTTTAACTTTGGATGTTGGTTTTCTTTCTCGAGTCTGCCGAGAAAATAGTTCAGCAAATTCATCTAAATCGGCGGGTACAGCTTCTTCAAGCTTTTGCCACAAGCTTATTTTACTTCTGTGTGCGAAATGAAAACCAAATATTTCACATAAACAATGTAAACGATAAAAATTCTGCATCACAGGAATTTGAATTTCATGGCACAATGTACAGATACAGACAAGTTTTGCCATCTGCACAGAAAATTTAGGGTATTAAATAAACAATTCCATTACATAAAATTACTTCATATTGAAATTGAAAGGGACAAGACTTTGGTTTTCTTTTTTAATGAGATAATTTTTCAATTAAAAAACATTTAAGTATGAGTATCAAAACACTTAACACTACAAATTAGGTTTAAAAAAAATAATAAAAAAAGGTAAAATACAAATGCATATCTGCTTGTATTCAAAGATATATCAAGAATTACGAAAGGTATTTTCAAGAATAATTTTATTTTTAAAGCTTTGTTTCCATTTGAAAAAAATAAATTGGCTTATACCTTTTCATACATCTGGTATATATACAGTCAGATTGATTGCCATGATTAATAATGGTCAGCAGAAAACACAAGGCTGGTCTTTCCAGAATGCGTGAGAAACACAAATGCAAGTCAGTATAGGTTTCATCCTTTCAAACCTTCCCTTACATGAAGGAAACCGGTATTACAAAAGTTAATTGCACCATTTGTATCACGTGACAAGCTCAGCTCACAAGACTACATTGCCTCATATATATGCAGAGTTCAATGCCTAGCACATAGATGTCCCTTGTATGCATACTGATAAATGTTAGAAATTGGTAATTCCTCCAGTGTAGCCCCATCCAATGCTTCTTGATAAAAAAATTACCTTGCAAGGGTATTTAAATATGATTTCTCAGTTAGCTGGAAGGCATTTAAATACAGTACCATTGGGCTAAGGGACTCAAAATTTAAAAGTACGATTCTATTTTATATATGCTATTAAAAATAAGAAGCAATTCATTTTTATAGAATGACAGTCAATCCTAAAATGAAAATTTGTTAAAAGTTTAAGACAAGAAGCTGTAGCAAAGGAACTTACTCTGGCACAGTTTCGGCGGGTGGGTCTTGGACCTGTATTCGGGTCCAATAAAGTGGTTTCATAGGCACTTTTGGACTGACAGGAGCTTTACGGGCTGGAAAAAGAATATGTTTATTTAAATTTAAAGAAACTTTTAAACGTATCAATAAAATAGAAACTGATGCAATATTTATACCCAAAATAATTTGTAACATATGAATGAATAATGTACTACTTAATTAGCTAAATACTGTTTAAATTAAAGAAATGATAAACATAATATTTCAACAAAGAAGAATTATACATGATTGTTCAATATTACTACTTAAAATGAAGAATTAGTTAAGAGCATTAATACAAGACAAGAAATGTTTGTCAGAACAGAACGAAACATTGAACAGTGATGGAAAAGCAGAATCTTCAATGTGGATTTCCTTCTTTCAAAGATATGCCTGTGTTTATTTGAATGAGAAGTTAATAAATAGACAATCACAGGTAGATCATGCAAAGCTGGAGCAAGTATGGGCAAAGCAGGTTCGTCTGTTGAGTTTTTATGGCACAAGGGCTATATTTGGTCAAGTTTTGCACCAAACAAAAAACAGATCAAGTCAAGTAATTGACATACACTCACAAAGAAAATTTTAACGACACAGAATAAAATAAACCCAGGGAGGAATCGAGTCTGCACCACCTGGATCTTGCTAGTAGTAGGTATGTATGTATTTTAATTAATGTTTGCACTGGAGCAACACAAGAGGCTATTGGCGGCGGTCTGGGATTAGTCCCAAAGAGAAAGATCATAGGACAACACCATGTAATTTTGAGCCATGATCCAATGATGAGGCAACACCTCTCCAAACTTCCACACCATGCCAACATGAGGACATTTGAGGCCACAACGGATTTAATATACACCAGTCCCCTTTGTACGGTTGCTAGTGAAACCTGCAAGTTGCACTCACTGATATGGTGCCCCTTGGACAAACTGGATTGCAGGAAAGACATTTTCTGTTGAATAGTTGACAAAGCAGCACATTGAGCATTTGTAAGGTCAATAAGAAAACTTTGATCAATTTTTGTCCAATTACAATGTAGGGTAAGACAGAAGTCCAAGAAACATTTAAGCACACACACATGTCCCTATTTCTAACCAAAAGAACTGCATAAAATCCATATAATCTAATCTATTTACAGTACATAAAAGGAAGTCAATATTAAAATTATCTTTTACCTGTTTTATAAGCACCATACCATCCACCAGGTGGGGGTGGAGGTAAAGGTGAAGGCGATATGGGAACACCACCTGCCGATGAAGCTGCTGAAAGAGCACCCATTGGGAAAAGAGATCCAGGAGGTGGTGGTGGTGGAGGTGGCATTCCACCACCTGGCATAGGTGGAGGTGGTGGAGCAAAACCCCCCATGGGTGGAGGAGGTGGTGGTGGAGGTGGAATTCCTCCCATGGGTGGAGGAGGTGGTGGTGGAGGAGGGATTCCTCCCATAAATGGAGGAGGAGGTGGTGGGGGAGGAGGAATGCCACTCATAGGTGGAGGTGGTGGTGGAGGAGGAGGCGGTATTCCTCCAATGGGTGGTAGAGGTGGTGGTAGTGGTGTCCCTACCATTGGAGGCAATGGAGGCGGAGGTGGAGGAGGTATTCCATGAGCAGATAAAGGAGGTAAAGGTGAAGCTGGAGGTATTACAGTTGATGGTGGCATAGGAGGTGGAACTGGAATTTCTCCTGCAATAAAAGAATATTCAGTCAATGACAGATCAAGGAATGTACAAGAGAAACTCTAATATCTCTCTATATTAAAAAAAGTAACTGCCACTGCAACTGCAGGATTGAAAACTATGTAGTTTAGCTCGATTCTTAGACGGTTTCCCGAAAAAGTACATATAAGAAAATTACGAAATGAACATGGTTTGTTCTTCATCGTGTTACCTAGAGAGATATTGTGGAGCATAAGCAAGCAGGGCACGGAGCCCCTAGTATACTAAATAATGAAAACATAATACAAAATGATGAAATTTGAAAGCAGGGGAGATACAAATTATATATTTACCCCTTATTCACCTCTCAGAATTCAATTTATATAATTTATAATTAATGTAATCTGTAGATAGTTTTCCGAGAAGAGAACAGAAGTAGTTACAGGTATTTATCACCTGACAATTAAAATTGGCTTGTTTGTTACATAGGGTGATTGAAAAGTCATACTACATAATAATATAAAACAAAGTTTTAAAAGTATTAATAAAAACATAAATATGAATAGAATAATAACAAAATGAAAATAACAAAATTTATAAATCAAAAATTGTGTTTTGTACATAACATTTAAAAGTTTCTCCTAGTTCATAAATCAAAGCAAAATCTTCTACCCAGATTCAAGGCTCCATTTGAGCCATCAACATTATCAATAGTAGCAGTAATGTTATAATACTCCGAAAATGATACAGATACTTGTGTTTTTGTATTACACCTTTCTGAACCCTATCATGGAAAGTTACCATAAACAGGGTTTCCACTATACTTCAGAAATAAAATTCCTTGACTTTCAAGGTTTTCCAGACGAATTTTTACAAAATTAAAGTTGTAGTTTTGCATTAAAATAACTTATATAAATAATCCAACATATTTGACTCAAAAATTTATTTGTGATTTAATGTATCATAAGCATGAAATTCTTTAATTTAAGCCAGTGGACAAAACAAAATTCTTTACCCGTTAAATATTAGCAGTTTTTTAAAAAATAGGTTGAAAAATTCAATTAATTAAATAAAGTGATATGAAACTGTACGAATCTTACTGGCTTCTCCAAAGCATCTGAGAAGCTATGATCAATAATTTTCCAGGTCATTGAGGCAATTTTCCAGGTTTTAGATAAAATTCGTAATTTTCCGACTTTTTTTTAACAAAATTAAATTTTTTGACGATTTTAGGTTTTCCCTGACTTGTGCGAACCCTGCATAAACTTTTTTTCATGGAAAGTATTGCTAAAAACAGATGATCATCCACTTTACTTTCTGTTGGAGAAACCTTTTGTTTCACAGTTACACTTTACAAGATAATTAAAAGTTTTCTCATTAGATATTGCATACAAAATGCTTCCAATAATTTGCGTATTTGATGGAAGACATAGAGGTTTCTGTATTAATGACCAACAATGGATATGAAAATAAGCATGACACTCACAGAGAAACATAACAATACAAGAATACAGATTAGAGTTACAAGTGATTTTAAAATAAAATATTACATTTAAAGATTACTTATAGATATAATCTGTTATTAAATTAAAGGAAAATAATTTTTGTAATTTTATGTAGGGCTCAAGTTTGATTGCTTGCACAATTGGTAACTTCACTTAGAGTAATAAAAGTGATAGCCATAAATTATTTGTCATTCTTTTAAAATATTATTATTTTTAACAAAAATATCAGTATACTGAAGAACACATTTAGGCTGATAAAATAAAATTAAATGTGCTTTGTAATCTACAATAAGCATTTGAATATGAAATCTATATAAGGGAAATAAATGCAAAAACTGAACTGATTATGAATCCTATCCAGCAAATATCTTGTCTGATACATTTTAACTAGTCTAAATTCTTGGGGTCCTTGTAATTTCTTACAGGAATTGGAATATTCTTGGGAATTATTAATTCCCAAGTAAAATCAATATTACCTGCTTCATAATAGTAATTAGTTATCACTTTTACAATTACTGGCCCTCTGAGGAACAACTGAGAATTATTTGAAACTTTCAACCATTTTATAGAAAAAGTCTATACATGAATGGTCAATGAATTGAAATACATACACAAAAATCCCAAACAAATAAAAATGTAACATTCAATTTTATCAAATTTATAAAATGTTGTTTCAGAACAGGATATTGGCCACGTTTTAATACATTCAGCCATTGAACTATTTTAACATAAATAATTTTTAATATCGTAACCACAAGACTTTTTAACATCTCAGTTAAATTAGATATAGGGGTTTTCTTGAATGCCACAAAATCTAATAAAACAAATATCAATCAAGTAACAGAATTGGTATTACTTCATACTTTACATGTTTCATTTGGGGATC
Source organism: Metellina segmentata (assembly GCA_947359465.1). Taxonomy (NCBI): domain Eukaryota; kingdom Metazoa; phylum Arthropoda; class Arachnida; order Araneae; family Tetragnathidae; genus Metellina; species Metellina segmentata. The sequence goes on from OX375877.1 coordinate 79,753,488, forward strand.
AACCTAGATCTACCTCCTTAGGGTTGTACTCTGGTAATATTTTTTGGCTAAACGATCTAAACTTTTCAGCAATGCAATTCAGGATTTATCAGTGAGAACTGCCCTGCAGTCAATTAATACCGCAAAGCACCCCTTTCAGCAACCATTCAAAAATGTAGGTCTCTCCTAATACACCTATCTGACCAGAAAAAAGAGCAGCAATCTGCAGTGGATGCCAAGTCACTGCGGTACCATAAGCAATGGCTGAGCTGCCAGCCAAAAAAAGAGGCAAAGATTTTACAGACATCAAATACTGAGATCCTATATCACATTATTAAATCAATAATTAAGACAACTTTCATGAATATCCTCGCAAAAGAATTCTTGGAGAGGAACTCCATGAAAACATGGTGGAACAAAATCTGACTTTCCAGATTGGTCTAGGAAGAGTCATAGCTGAATTTTGCCTTTTACTACAGGTAAAGACTGCTTTGTTAAACATCTGAAACGCATTTCTATATAAAACAATCATTTCTGAAAACTTAACAATTTCCAGAAAGGATTGTGTATAGCCTCTGAAGTCCGCTGCACTCTCAACTCCAATGTGTGTGAGATACTGGAAAGAGAGGGACTGAATGGGCCCATAGACTAATCTGTTTGATATCACTTATTCTATTGTTAGGCTTCAGTTAGCCTTGTAATTATTACCTGCCATTGGAAATTTAAAAAAAAATGTTTAATTTAACTTACAAAAGACAATAAAGAAGTAATAACAGAATTACTTACCAGGAGTTGAAATGTATAAGGATGAGGGAGGCGGGGGTGGAGGAGGAGGTGGTGGTGGTGGTACACTTGAAACAGGCATTGTCTGTGGTTCGGGTAAAGGTAAATCCACTTTGTCTTCCTCCACAGACAAGGGTGTAGCTGATGGACTTGGGAATGAATCTTCTACATTTTGTTGAGGTAGAGGTGACACTGTCTGGATGAGTGGTTTCACAGACTTTTGGCTCAGAGTGGGTAAAAGCTCTTTTATGGGTGAAGAAGCTGTATCAGTCACAGAAAGAGTCTCAGTTTGTGCAGATGCAGAGATCAAGTAAAAAGATTCTGTTTGGCAGTATCTGGATTTGGGTACAAGTGACTCTGTGATTTGGCCAGAGGATGAGAGGAACGATTTGAGGTCACACGATGGCGAAAGAGGACTTGTATCTAAGTCCCTTTTGGCTTTCCTGGTCAGTTCTTCGATGGCAGCAAGTGTTTGGTATTTCTCGACTTCTCGCTCCAAGCGAGCAACTTTTCTTTCATATTCATTCATTTTAGAAGCCTGTTCACCTCGCATATTGAAAAGAGCAATCTCCCTTTCTTTCTGGAAAAAAATGCAGCTATTAAGAGTTGAGATATATTCAGTAGAAAACCTTTAATAACTCACTAAACAATATCGCTAAAGTTACAAATATTTTCACAAAATTCTTAAAAACAATACAATAAATATAAGATAAAAAAATTAAATAAAAATTTTTAGGCTGTGTGTTTATTCCTTAAACAAATAATTTAACCAAGCAAAGAATATTATTTTATCTCACTAACTTATCATGAAAATCATTGTTGGACTTATTTTTGTTAAAAGTGAGATTGTAAAAGTTTCCTAAGCATTTAACAAGAAATTGCTCAAGTTTTAAAGACATTACATATTTGTAAGAAAACTCATCACACTATGATTAAATTGTAATACTAAGAAAATTTATGTAAGAAAATGTACAATTAATAGCTTATAAATGAAAATAAAGTACATAGCACATGCACTATACGCAATCAATGTAATAAACTAACTAATTTTTATTTACCTGAATCCTATCAATTGTCTCCCTATGATCTTTTTTTAAGTTTAAGATAACATTCTGCATCTCTGGAAAACAAAAACATATTTTAACTAACTATCCACACAATAGCAATAGAAAAAAAAATGACAAACTTGAGAAACTGCCAACAATAAAAGACTACATAAAACCAGTCTCGGGATAGTTGTTTGATTACCAATACAAATTCACAACTCTAAGAAATAAAGACAAATCATAAGATTAATGAGGTTAATTAAAAAAATTAATACATTGAAAGTATATTTCCTTTAAGATTAAAGTTAATCTGTCGTGAATGCATCATTATTTACTACATGGGTTTCCAATAATGTTTTGTAACATAGGTTTTACTGAAAATATGTATTTCACATTTATTTAAACACCTATCATAGTTAAATCAGATTTAAAATAGGGTAAAGTGGGCAAGTGCATACCAAAATTTACCAAGCTTGAATTAAAAGGTCTCTACAAAATTAATTTTTATCACTGAAATAATATTTTTTGCTGTTGAAGAGATAAGATCCTTCATATTCAAAAGCCACTATGTAATGAAGCTCAAACATTCAAAATTTTACCAAAGGTATAAGGTACCCGACTACAGCAGGGTAATTGCATACATAGCCCCTCAAGATTGCCCATTTAAATGGAGAATGATGTGGCGCATTGAAAAAGAAATAACTGAGTAATAGAATTTTTTATCGTTTGGGACTAAAAGACATGAAAGGGAAGGAAAATCACTAATAATATGTAACAGCAGAAAATATTTTATTTAATCTATATAATTATATTGCAAATTAGTTTGTAAAACAGTCTTTTTCATTGTTTTTTTTTAAAGCTTAGAAAAGATAATTTTGATACTGTTAATCAATATAACCTGGAGAACAAGAGTATAAACACAATATCAGTTTTACAAAATCTTAGGAGGCTAAAATCAAAGAGAAAAGCAGTCATTCTACTTAAAATTGAAGAGTACAAATCAATTTGTTTGAAACATAAGTATTACTAGTAACAATCCAAAGTTTAGATAAATAAATAAAACCTCAGCAAACTATTCTAGGTACAATACAACCCAATTGCGTTTAAAAATATTAATAACATCAGAAAAAATGTATAGTAATGTAATAAACTTTTAGGCCCTCGAAAAGAATATGAGCCTAATCAAGAATTAAGTGATTATGGGAAACTTATTGCACATTATAGTTTGAGAATTCAATTTCAAAAACTACTTCTCCTCATCTTCCCACTATAGGAGGAGGAAGTATGGAAATTATATAATTTTTCACTACAGAACTGATATCTTCTTTGTACGGGGGTTTGGAAGTAGTCTCTCTATATTAAAAAAAAGTTACCGCCGCTGCCACAGGATTGAAAACTGTGCTGTTTAGCTTGATTCTTAGACGGGTCATCAAGCGTAAGCGAAGTCCTTGCTGTGACGTCATGGACCGGAAAGTCAACTCAGGATTATACGAATTATTAAGATAGTTTCGCTATTCAGGAGATTCACTCTGCGAAAGGAATGTTGGTTTGCAAAGCAAACCATATGGGATTGCGTTAATCCCCGGGGGTTGGCGAGCGTAAGCGAGCAGGGGGCAGAGCCCCCTAGTTTTATAAAACTTTCGGAAAAAAACGACTTTTATTAAAAAAAAATCCGAATTTCAATAGTTCTTGAGAATACAACCAGCTTTATATAACAAGCTCAAATTGGAGTCCTTGTTTCATCAGTTTCATAGGTACAGAGAACACATATAATCTTGCACCATAATGCCAAATGTCATTATTTAGTTTAAGATTGGAAGTGACTTGTTACTTACAAGTTTGGATTCAAGGTATAGTCATTTCTCAACAAAGGTAATTTTGATATATAAGAGGTATGACGAATTAGTACAATGAAATCAAAGGTGATTGCTAAAAAGTGAGAGATGTAGTAACTAGTGACACTGCCCAATCGATTCTAGTGGTCAGGGTGATGGCTTTTGGATCTATAGGTTCCTGGTTCGAATTCGGATTTAATGCATGGATGTTTGTTGATTTAAAATGAATGTGTGGCCTTTATATATGCTTGTGCTGAGAACGTGCAGATGTATGTTAGATGCAACAAATCCTCCCATGGTGCACCAGAGTAAGACCAAATGATTCACAATTATACCTTTGTAATGCCATAATTAAGTTTCATCGGCCGGGCATTTGCAAAAAATTTAAATAGTGTCTGGAAATTACTCATACTACAAAGAAATGGGGCAGTTGGAAGTGTTTGCATATAAATGAATTATAATCAAATTTGCAACATACCATTTTCTGAAAACATTTGGCCTGGTCTGTGTTCTGGTACTTCTGGTATTGAGGGCCATACTGTGGGAGAAAGCTTCCCTGGAGGTGGGGCACTAGATGTCCGAGATTCAGAATGTGTCCAGTAATACATCAGATCAGGCTGCATTTGGCAAAAAGAACATTAGAATACAGTAGAGCCTACCAATAAAATATTATAAACTATTTTACAATCTTAATCTGTTGATTTGATGAAATTTAGATTTTTCATTAGCTTAAAGCTATAAATTTATCTTTGGGATCAAATTAATAAATTTTATCTTTTTTTCTTCTTCTTAAAATGTAATGGTAATTTGTCATCTTGATAAGTTTAAATATAATTAGATGTGATACATGCAGTTTTTAAAATAAAATTAGATAACAAATTAATATGTATGAAGGACTTGGAGAAGCAGACCAAGACAGAAATATTTCTAAAATTTGTGCATTAAAATATTAGGAACATTCAAGAAATATACATTTATAAACGCACAATTGGCATGTTATTGCATTAACTCTCTCATTGGAGTATCATTTGTAATGCAATCTGTAAAACAAAACTCTAGATAAAGCACTTTTAAGGGGAGGTATTAAATGCATTAAAAAATTCAAAGCACTTTGTGTACAGTATACAAATCTTTGTACAGAAAATCTAATTTCAATATGCCCCTTTTTTTACTGAACTTGTTTCAAGGTGTTGGCCCTTAAATATAATACCAGTTTGCATTTCTACCATAAGTCAGCAATAACCATGGTTATCTGCAGTTTACTTTATGGATAAACAGGTTTGTGAGTGATACTTGTTGGTCACTGGTGAAAGAGATATACCTGGTAGTCATTCTCTCAGAGTTATCTCTATCAACACTATCAGTTATCTCTAAAATAGTAGCCCTCAAAGACCCTTCTTTGAGGGAAGCAGATAGTTTTCAGTAAAAGGGGTCAGTCTTGCTGAATCTAAGCGAAATCATATTTGATTTTAAACAATTCTTTTCTAAGCAAAATTAAATAATTTATTTTAATAATTAATTTAAATAATTATTTAGTCACTTAAAATCACTAAACTCAAATGCAAACAGAAAATTTCTCGATAGAATAATTCTACTTCTAACTGAAATTTAACAGATTTCAATAAGCATTAAACAACTCCTGACTGAAAGAAATTCAATTAAAAAATAAATTTGAAACAAAGAAAAAATATTTTATGATAAGGCTGTAGAACACTTTGGTGCTGAAAATCTTGATTTTCTTATAACCTTTTTAAAGTTTTCAATTAAAGAGAAAAAAATTTACAAGTTTTATTTACAATTCAAATGAGATAAGTAATAGTCAGACATTTTAAAACCTATCTTTAAAAAGTTATAATTTCCAAACAAAAGATGAACTTTAAAATGACAAAATGGAAGTAGAAAATGAATTTTAAATAATTTTAATTAAAATGTTTTAGTTTTAAACAGAAATTGATTCAATTTTTTACACATCACAAAAAGTAGAAATATTTCAACGAGATCAAAAAATATTAGTTCAAATATTGATGTTTTTTGTTTGTTTAAACAGCAATCATATTTAAATACTAATAAATCACAAAAATTTTACCAACAGTAACAAAAAGCAGGTACTAAATAAACCAATTATATACACAGGAAAGTTGGAAAATGATATAACAAAAGTTCTGAAAACATGAAAATTAAATTTAAAGGCAGCAAAAACATTTTCAGTTTTATAAATTTCGAATTGTATCGCAAATATACCAATACAATTAAATAGAAGGAAATTAATATCGAAATATTCTAAAGGTAAACAACTTACCCGAAACAAGTTAGCTAAGGGGGCATTCTCATCTTCAATTTGTCTGAGGACTCCAGCAGCTAACAGATTCGTACAAAATTGAGCAGCGAGGATTTTGAGATCTTGCTTTGAAAGCAGAAAACGAAGGTAATGGTCATCGGGAAATGCAGAGCAAAGCCAGTGAATAAGCATTTGTCCTGTGATTAGTAGGAAACAGTTAAAGAATAAATTGAACATTACATTTTTGTGTGTTTTACACAAATAACAAATGTAAAAAAAACTAGGAAAAAAATAATTTTTGCACAGATAATAAAAATGAAGCTAGTAATAATAACTAAAGAAAACAAAGACTAATTTATCTTGCATATTATTTAAGTATTAAAGACAAACTAAAGTATTTAAAAATAATTATGCTGTAAATTATTGATGACAATAGTAAATAGTTTAAAATACAAAGTTAAATTCAGTTCATGGAGAGAAACCAAGTACATTTATTTATAAAGCATGTCAATGTGCGGATTTATACTAAGTCTAAAACGATCCCTAGATGACCAATATTATTGTTAATGTGATTGACGGTTTCGATTGATATGTGTTTCAATATAGCTTCAATCAACCCGTTAAACTCATTCGGTCAGTGTTTTTCGAAGAGGCGTGACGTATTTCATTTTTGAGTTAAAAAAATATTTCAAAGTCAGATTTGGACTTTCTTGACTTGACTTTGGCTGTTTGCAATCGGAAGAAAGAAAAGAGGAAAAGACGCTGGTTCAAAGAGTAATACAAACCAAGAAAGCCACTTTACTCACTAACATTCTGTGAGATACTGAATCGAACGCAGAATATTAATTTTTTGTTTTAACTATCCCTCAGTATAATCTGGTTTGTATTCTTTTTAACACATCAACCATTTTTTGCAAAGAAATACTTCTTTTGTTTAAAATTTAATTTGACTTAACTTTCCACAACTCGGGAAAATCACGATACAAAGTAATTAAAAGCATCACTAACTCCCGTTCCCAGACAGATTCGCTTTTTGTGGGCCTCGATGCATGCGTCATGTTTGCTGTCTTGAGAGAAATTGCCCGAACGATTGATTGACAATTAGGTTTTTTCACGATCAATCGTCTCCATCAATGGCTCCCGACAATGTCCTTTAATCAAAATTTCTATCAATGTCTGTCAAGCAATGGACAATCGCTTCAATCGCCTCCTACACGATCAATTGGTTGCTTCAATGAGCATCAGTGACAATATTATTGACCGTCTAGGGACCCCTCAAAAGTGCTTAATCCAACGATAACGTAGTCAATAAGAGATGAGTTTGCATCTTTATTACGTACCAAGTATCATTCAAAAATATTGTGTTTAAAAGATAATATTTGCGAACGTTAAAAAATTACAATGATAAAATCCACCACTTTTTTTTTAATATTGAAGTGTTTTTGAGAATATTGTTTACATTTGTCATGTGTAAGAAATCCAACAGACAAAACTCGTATATCTTACCTGGTAAAAGTTCACAGCATAAAATTGCAATCAAATTCAGAAATTAAAAAAAGCTCATGACAGGATGTGTGCATTAGCAACACGGAAATCAATGCTTTTTTTAAACGAAATGTTTTTGAATTTGTGTAAATTATTCAATTCTTTACAGATAAATTTGTTTAGGAAAATATTTTTTAAGAATATAGAAAGTTATTAAAGTATTAAGTATATAGAAATTGTCTATTAAGGGTAAGGACATGCATAACAAATAGTAGAGTATACTATATAGATTGAACAAAAATCAACTCTGACCAGTTGTTTATTTCAAATTATTTTCAAAATAAAACAGGGGATTATTTGTGAGACAACTTGAAACGATCAAAACAAAAGAGGAAAAATAAAATTTACGAATCAGGTTAGTTCAAGTATAACCACGATTTAAGATTCAAGACCAGTTTATCCACAAAGATTAAGATCCATAAACAGTTAATTTTAAAATTATCATGTGAACATAAAAAAGTTTAAAAGAAAGCAATAATTTCTATCCTGTCATTACTTGCATAGTAGAATTTTGACAAGTTGTTTCGATTGCACAATATTTTTAAAACACTGGCGAAAAGTTTGTTTTTGTATCGTTTTACAAGTCCTTATAATGATCAATTTTCCCCCTATAAAAGGACATTTCGCCCACTCCTTTTCAACAACGTCATATCTCAGAAAACGTGATTTTTCAAGAGATTGATTTTTAAGTTTAAAAGTAGAATAAAATGCATTAAAATAAAATATTACTTCTGCTCTCTAGCGGCTAAATATTGAACGGGGAGATATGACGATCTGTTGCAGGGATGTACTACTCTTTCAGTACATTCTGAAAACAGGCATAGCTAAAAATTGCCGATTTTTGAGATATGACGTTGTTGAAAGGAGTGACGATTAAACAGTTTGTTTTCCAAATTTTTTTTATCTCTTGTATTATAACTGTGCCCTTGTCATTGAATTGCTTAAAGTTTGTTTTCTTATTTCTATAAATATATAATTTGAAATGTGCAAAACAAACTACCATTTTTATATCACAGTAAAGACAACATTTGGCAATACCCAACACTCGAATAAATTCCAAAACCAAATTGCCAACAGGCAAACTTGACAAGATTTATCAAAACTAGCACCCATTAAAAAGATAACACAGAACTATTTCTTTCACTGCGATGAAATTCCAGAAGTTGAGAAACTTTAGTTTCTTTCCTAGGGAGGATAAATCGCTTCAAGGATTAGAGAAAGATGCCAGACCAACATCGACTTGAGCTTTCTCCTTTCCTCCTTAACTGGCTCTTCTCACTCTTTTTATTTGATCTGCAAGAGCCAAGGAGCGAAGTGATTGATTTCCTGTGGTATCGTGGAAGAGCTATTAACTCCCCACCCCTCCAAGCACTGGACCCACTCACACGTTATCCCCCAACCAGAAAAAAGTGAAAATAAAGATTTTGCTGTCTATCAGAAAGCATTCGGTGGAACAAGTTGCTACTGGTTGATTATCTTTATTCGTTCTCTGTTGCAAGGAAAATACTAATGTTCAATGCAAGTGTGCACCTAGATTTTAAATTTGGTTCTAGAAAAGAGACGGAACGGACGTATCAATTACGGAGTACCTTGCAGTGAACTGCGAACCTCCACATCAGAATTAATAAAGAATTTAATAGTTGTAAACTTAAAAATGAGGGAAGAAAGTCAAAGGTAGTGACAATGCACTATGAAAAAGGTGAATAATTTAGATAGACGATAGAATTTAGAAATTGATACAATTAGGAGTCCAATCCACGTTCCAAAGGGGGAGGAGACAGTGAGGAGGGGCAAGCAATCAGAACCGAATTGTGTGTGGAGAAAGAGTTTTTCCCCAAAGAATTTCCTTTCAAAAGAACAAAATAAAGTGGTTCATACAAGTTCCACTTAACTATTTAAAACTTCAATATTTTCGGTTAATTTTTTATTAGATTGTTAAAAATTGGACGCTGGAAATTCAATACGGAGAAATATATGACTGTGCAACAGATTAAAAGAACATCGACGATTCATTGCGCTCACAGAGAGCATATAGACGTCAGTATGGAAATAGCGGCAACTTAAGACATTTAGTTTTTTAAACTTAATAGAAAATATTCCTAATATATTCAGTTGAATAAAAAATAAATAAGTTATTTCAAGTAAAATTATGTTGTTCATTGTGTTATACAATTTTTAAATGGTAAAATGGTTTATATGGACAACCATGTGTAAGCAATAATCCAATGACATGCTGTCGGCACAGCGGCAAACCTACGAAATTACCTTTGGCTACTTTACTATAAAAATGCATTCTCAAGGTTATTGTTCGATGTTTTATGCAGTGCAAAGTCACTAGTTTGATTCGTGGGCTGAGATGATGCCCACCATTTTCATTATACAATCACATTTCAATAGTTATATAACTGAACTATTTAGTGTAAAATTTTTGAGCGTGTTCTACTGGAATTAATAATTTTGCAGATTCATGTTTTAGGCGAATTGTAGTGATATATACTAATTATTAGAATTAATCTAAACTTGTAATTTTGAAAAGGAATTTCAGAGGAATATTAGAAAACGACAAGCTTCTATAAAAAGTTCTGCAATTCAAAAACACAAAGGTGAATGAATTTGCAAACCTTTTCTTAGAAATTTGCTAAAATTTATGCTTATTATTTCCTTTAAAAATAACTAAGTGAGTCGGTGGATTCAATGTAAAGACCATCCCATTCTAATCTAAAAATCTCATACCTTGAAAATTTTGACTTAGTGTTTCACTTGTAAGTCGATGATGTACTTTCAATCGATTCGTAAAGGCTAACATTTGAATATGCGTGCCCCTCCCCCCTTTTAATTTGAAAACATTTAATCATATTCATTGCTGCAAAAATTTACGACGAACGAAAAAACCTTTTAAGCTCAAATTATGAAACACACCTAAAACTGATTTTTAACCTAAAAACATTTGCTAAGTTTGCTTTAGGAGACAATTTGAATAAGCTTTGTTAAGAATAAACTAACCTAAGTTTTGATCCTACTATGTGAGTGAGAAATAATAAATATTTCTCTTCTCGTGATAGGCAAAACAAGGGAAAAGTTCCATTGACCTCAGATTTCAGAAGAAGCAAATTTGGAAAGGGGAATAACAAGATTAGATGCACAGACTAAATCTTACAATATACGGTAAAAAAGAAAAGGAAAAGGAGCATACCTTCTCAAGAAGCAGGAAGAAAATCAATTTTAGTCTTACCATGGATAATATATGGAAATTCCATTCGTAAGGCTTCTATGGGGATAAAATGTTCCATTTTTCCACCCTGACAATGCTGTGGTCGAATCAGATAACGCGACCAAATCCATCGATGCTCAAAGTACGAAAAAGGTGCACTGCAAGACTCAAATCCTTATCGACGGTCAATCTGACTTTCGCAACGAAGAAATCGGTAAGTAGGAAGAAATGGAAAGCTTAGAACAGCCGAGTCATTAACAGGTAGAAGGAACGATATCACGCTTTAACACACAAAAGCTGCTTGAAAAGTTCTTCGTTCCACGCGGCACATCGACTTCTAAACTTCACCCATTTGCTTCCCGCCAATTTTCAGAAACACTCGTTGCCCACACGAGATGAGTCATTTGACCTCCGCCTGATAAGGCCAAAAAACATTCTAAAGAGACAAAATTTTATCCATTCAATCTGCGTAAAGCGATAGAAAATGATTTATGTCTATAGTCAAAATCAGTCTGGCATTAAAATAACTTGCATTACTCATTCGGGATGAACAATGTTTGTGCTGTGATCAGCTGATTTAATATCTTTCGTTATTGATACATTTCAGCAAGGTTAATCCTCTTATATAAATTTCAAATCTATAGTAACCGACGCTTGACGGATGTATTTATTTAATTTGGAAATAAACACATTCACGAAATGCTATATTGTTACGGTTTTGGTAAGTTTCGAAGAATATTTGTGATTCATGTTTCTTTTCACATGTCTTTTTGTCCAAATAATATTGATGAACCATTGAAAAAGTACTTTATGTGCAAGGCAAATGGAATATTTTTGAAATGGTGTAAAATTTGCATAAAAGCGATGAATGGCACAGAAAACTGGTTTAAACGGTTTAGCTGCAACCTCAAAGATTAGTATACTGAAATTAAACAGACTGATAAGTTATGGAACCTCGAAGCTCAACTTATCAAGAAATGAATTGATTTTTACAAATAATTTAATTAATTTAATAAACACATTTTACGCAGTAACTCAATATAACTTATCATTTTACACAATATTTGTCAATTGCGAGATAGTAATGGAGTTTCCTACGCGAAGCATTTAACGAGAAATTGAGAAAGTTTTTAAGGTATTGTTGATTAGAATTAATTGAAAATTCGAAGAAAAAATTTCAAGGTTTATTTGGAAAAAAGAGAATTACAGAAAACAGAAAAGCGTAATAGAAGAAAAAGTGGAATGGAATGAATAAAAACATCATTTGAAGTTTTATGATTTGTTGTAAGATGATTATCAAAAACACTAACATTGCATTATGAAACTGTATTATCAAAAACACTAACATTGCATTATGAAACTGTATTATCAAAAACACTAACATTGCATTATGAAACTGTATTATCAAAAACACTAACTTTAATGAAAAAAAATAGAATTGTAATTTTTCACTGCTATCATTCTAATGGTCTTTACAAGGCTGAAACTGTTTTCTTTCAATTATTTATTATCTGTGCAATTCAGCACGAGGCAATATAATATTTGTAAAACTTATCACTATATGATTCAATTGTAATACTCAGTAAATTTACGTGTCAAGAAATATACAATAATCAGCTTATAGTACAAAAAAATCGGAATTTGAAATAGATTCCACATAGAATATATATACAAAGAGGGGGTTATATTTTTTTTTTATAAAACAGAGAATGATTTATTTTTATTTTGTCCATAGAGCAATCGATCTTTGAAGACTGTTCTGTTTGACGTTGCGAGAGCTGAAATTAAGTCTTCGAAAATTATTAACTAAAAAATATCATATTCTTAATTTCCTTTGAAATCATTCACTTGTATGCACAGGATGGAAGAAAAAACTACCTGCGAAAGACGAGCTGGGTGAGTACTTATAAATGAGGAATCCATTTTTCCGTGCACTTCTCCTTTTGAACATATTCAAGCAAATGAACTCTAAATGCAACACCTCCTACGCGAGTTCGCAGCTCCTGTCACGACAAGCGCGTTGTCTTGCCAACAAAGACAGAAACAGATCGCATTTTTGAAATGCGACATGTAAACAAAACTATTAATTGAGTTATAAGAATAGAAAACAGTTAACAAAAAAAGTTGTTCCCAGAAATGCAGTCAGAAAACACAGTAAAGCTTTCATGCGACTAAGTATTCGGACAAATTTCAAAAGGAAAATCAATTGGTCATAATTTTCGGAAATATATTACAACCTACAGCTATTGTGCTGAATAAAATATGATCTTATACTTTAATCAAGTCCACAATCAGTTTGGAATCGGGTATTTTCATAAAGTAATCAATATTCAGTTGATACGCCAATTATATTTTGCATAATTTTCTGTAGCCGCTGTAGTTGGAAGAGTAACGATTTGCAACAGGAAGGTTGCGAGTTTAAAACTTAATCCCACATAAGAGCCCCTATGTACCCGGGTACGTGCAATTTAGATCTGTCATGGCCTCAAATGTCAATATGCTGGCGTGGTATGAAAGTTTGAAGAGTGCAGTGACAGCTCCTGTCCGTGGTTGAAATTTACGAGATGTTGTCCTTGAATCTTTCCCTTCCTGATTGATCCCGGATCATCGTCAAAAAACCCATTGTGTTGTTCTAGTGCCACGCTAAATTTAACTACCCTCTCCCACATAATTTTCTGTCTGCGGCACGTTAAATGGTTTGGTTTGGTGGTGTTTTATGGCGCAAGAGAGAGGGCCAGAACTGGCCAAACTGCGCCAAACGTTGTCTAAATTAAAAGGTCTAAACCTTTAACGACGAGATGGTTAAACACATAACACGATTGCAAAACTAAACTTATATATCAAATAAAAGCTATATATGATTTATGAAACCAATATCAGAGAGGAAGAGGCACGTTAAAATCTACAAGTTTTTAACATTAATTTTGTATTTTTTGTTTCAAAATAAAGTGCCAGCAGTCTCATTGGTTTCACAATTTCCTGTGTGTGCGCAAAGGACAATTATTTTTGCATTCTGGTTTGAAATAAATTTTATTTAAAACATTTGATTCAATTTTTGCTTATACATTGTTTCCGCTGTCACGGAAGAGAGTTGGTAATTTGTATCCGACTATCCGGAGACATAACTTTCTAAATTATGCATTCATAAAACTCAAGCAGACTAGTTATCACTCTGGCCCTCAGTTCAGCAAGCTCTGGGTTCGAATCCCGGTTTAGGCATGGATGTCGTAGTTGCTCGGAATCCACTATAGGTCTCTGTCGCCCTTGTGTAGCAGAATAGATTAAAAGTCATCACTATAACGCTGGGCTCGAAATACCCGGGTGCACATGAAAATAAAATTGTGCACCTAATTTTTTCCCGCTAGGCGCACCTGTGCACCTAATTTAAAAACTTAGGTGCACCTTGTGCACCTGTATTAAAAAATATATTTCGAGGCCTGCTATAACGGCTTGGATTTTTTAGCTACATTTGATATGCCTGTTAAAAGTCATATGAATGACAGGGTCCCCATTAATAAAATAAGATTTTATGATTACAGGACCAACTTTTTAGGTGGATTGTTAGTTGTTTGAAACGAGATTTTGTTTCAGGGTGAATTAAGAGCATATAAAAACAACATGAAAATTTCCATGTGAAGCGCAAGCAGATTGAAAATTGGTATTTATTGTTTTTAAGTTAAAAGTCAAGGAAATTACGACATAAAAGTAATGTTTTTTTCTGCAGATTATGAAGCCCGTATTTGGATTCCTTGTAGCTGTTACATCGAAAATAATTTGGAATCCACAAGTGATCTGAACATGTTACGAAAGCGATGCATATTCATAACAAAGTTTGAATTGAAACAAAAGCCGAATATTTCCGTTGCACATATGAAAAGTAATTACTTTTATCACTCTTAGGCTTAAAAAAATTCAAATAGAAATTTTGGAGCTTAAAGTCTCAATCAGCGTTTCTCAATCTAGTACTGTGTTGTAATTGGTTGATAGATGCATCTGCCAGTTTCTCGACAGTTAGAGTAGAATAGATTGACTACATGAAACGAGAGCAGTAACTTCTGGGTTAATGACCAGAGCTAAATATAACTTTCAACTTAATAAGGCCTGTAATTGGTCCATGTGGTGAGAAGCGGAAATCTAAGAAAAATTGGGAGGCAAATTTGTAGACATCTTTATTACTAAGTCCTCAAAGAAGATCTTTATTTCTGAATCTGCCGATGTGTTCAAAACACCATGTGCTTAAAATATTCTTAAAATTATGTTACATTATACAATTTATTGAATATTTAAGACACTTGTAAGAGCTTTTTAAAGTTAGAAATAGATTAATTATAATATCCAGTGCGCAAAAGGTGAGTTCCGTGATTTCAATATTTTATGCAAATCCCATTTGAACAATTCCCATTTGAAACATATTTTTAACACATTTTTTTTCTTTCAAATATCGATTTTACAAATCAGCAACTTGCATTATACACTAACATCCAATCCAATCAACAAATCATTAATCTCAATCTGTGTGAAAAACTACTTTTCAACATTTTGTTTCATTTTCAATCTAAAAAAAGTAAATAGAAAAGAGAATATCCAAGGCTAATTCCAGAGTTTATAGAATTATTCACATAATATTAATGCTATGTACGGTTTTTTTAAGTGTGTGTTTGTAGTTGTGGACACATGAAAAATTTCATGTGTTCTCCACACGTGTTTCTTCAACCCAGGTGAGCATGGATCTTTAATTTTAAATGGATCGAAATCAATGATAAATGTTAGTAATAAGGTTTCATAGAAGGCTCTTTGTCTATGACATGACAGTCATGACATTCATGACGGTGAACTGGAAATATTTTTTACTGGCTTCTAAGAATAATCGAATGTTAGAGTTGTAATATTTATAGGGTGTTAAGCTTTAAAAAATAGTTACACATTAAAAGTAAATAAAAATACTTACTCACAGACATTAGCAAAAATAAATTTTAAAGTAAACGAAACCAACATGGAGATAAATATTCTAATCCCCTTCAGGTAATAAATACTTAGCATTATTTGAATTCATTAAAATATAATCAACTACATGGACAAAAGAGAAGCAATTGAAGTAAATAGTTAACAACCAATCTGGTCTGCCAAAGCTATTTTTTTCTTTTGATTATAAAAAAAAATACCCACAATATGCAATACAAAAATACTACAACACCCACATAAGAGAAATTTTAAATTGCAGTGATAACAATTACATTGTGTGTGTGCAAGTTAAGAAATTTCATTTACAAAATATTTTGATTAGAGAAAAAAATTGAACTTCTTGAATCTTTCAAGGCGAAAACATAAGATTGTAACAGTGAAATAAATGTTGACATTAAAAAGCGCACCTGAAAATTACTGTATTAGTGAGGAAACAAAATTTTCATATATCTGTATGGTAGCAAAATTGGACTCACCTTCAAATTTTTCGTAGAGGCTGAAATCCAATTTTTCTGGAACAAACTTCGGTCTGTTCACTTTAGAGTCAATGGTGGCCTTGTCCAGTGTCAGTGAGGCGACTTTTCTCAGAACATTACCATCCAGTGGCGGCACATCACCGTAAGAAGAATGTCTTCTCGAAGGAGACGCTTGATGTTGTTGCTCCACGCCGCTGTTCCCATACAGATTCGCTGGCCTCAGACACTCTTCGGAGCCAGAGATAGCCGACTTGCCATTCTGTGCACTCGAAGATGGAGGTGGAGCAGCGAATTTGTGAGGGGGCAGAACCACCTTCCGATGCTGGGTCAACGTGAAAGGCAACGTCGATGACTGCACGCCGGAATCCAGGGACCCTCGTTGCCTGTAGTGGTAATCCTTGAGGTTGCCATTCAGCTCATGGATGTCCATGCTGCTGGATGAAGAACTGGTGCTCAAGTCGCGACCACCACTGCTGTAGGACGATGACTCTGTCTCCACGTGGGGGCGGTACCGGGACTCGTAGATGGTCGGGAACCCCATCGTGAAGTTGGACTCGGAGTGAGTGTCCCCGGGTGTTCCCGGCAACGATTGGGATGTCGACGACGGCGGTCGCTTTAGCACAGTGGACATGACATCCAGTTTGGCTTCGTCGCAGAACACAGTGATGTCGCTGAGACTTCCCGGCGACGCGTCTTGCAGGGTCGCTGTCCCATCGTCCAGGATCTGGGAATCCCCTTCCATGATTGAGTCATCCTCGCCGGCTTCGTTGGGTGTCGGCAAGTGGCTGTGAGTGTCCACATAGACCGAGCTGGACATGGAGCTCCCAGGACTCGGCGTGGACTCGACGACATCGGAACCTCTTTTGCGTTGCTGGCCGACGGTGTCGAAGTCGGGTTGCTGCTGGGGATGTTGCTGTAATTTCTTGTCGAGTTTGCCGCTCGTTCTCTGCTTGGGATCCCCTCCCTTGCCGAAGCGGAACTTGGTGCCGCTCTTGCCGTCGGCATCCTTAGGAGTGCCACCGCCTTTGCCTTTCTTGTCGCCGGGCTGGCTGCTGAGGTTTCCCATCGGGGATTCACTCACGTGCCAGTACTCGATGGAGTCGTCGGAGTCTTCATCCTTCCAGCCTCCATAGTCGAGGTGGAGGGAGTCGCCATCAGCCGGTGGGCGAGATGCCGAGGTGTAGCAACGCCCGTACTGGTTTCCACCACAATCGATTTTCTGGAGGCATGCGAGCTGGCAGATTCCACTGGCATCGTGGGGGATTGCGTCTGCGTGTGTGAACCTCTGGTCGCCATGGCGACGGGGCGTGCCGGGGCTGCGCCACGACCCATTCATGCTCCGAGCGGGCGAAGAGAACGCAGAGTGGAGGATGGCCGAGAAATCCTCGTCTCGGACAGCGGGCAGCTCGAAACGCCAGAACAGCCATCCGTTGAATCCTTCCACCGTCCCATCGGTGGATGTGTCGTTCCTTGCATTCATTGGCACAGGTTGCAACCCAGAAGCACGGGTCATTGCTCATCCATATCGCCGGTGTTGCCTTTTTCTAGAGCAAAGAAAAGGGAAAAACTCTCTTTTCTTTCTCGTTTTAATTATTAGTCTTAAACATGGAGATATTTAGTTTTTAACTATGAGTTGTGATGGCCGCGAAATTGTATTCCTGACAAATATTATATCAGTTTAAAAAAAATTTAACTTGCCACTTTTTAAAATTTCTGTTCGAAAAAGTTTTTAAAATGCTTGAATCTACTATTCTTGGTCTTTTAAAGTGGGTCCTCAAAAAATGATAGATTTTCCTAAAAACAACTTTTACTGTCTATCTTAGGAATACGTATCTCATCACACCATACGATCACTTGTAATCCAAATACACGTTTTCATATTTACAAATTTTCTAAATACTTTGTCCGGTGACTGGCGCTGGAATGAAGAATTTGTAAGGGTATACTGTTCATTTATCTTTATTTGTTCTGAAGCTCAAAATAATTTAATTAAAAAAAATTTTGAGATAAAAATATTAGAAATAACTTTTTATTAAAAAGATGTGTGTTCATTGACAACATTGTGTGTTCAAAATTCTTGAAACATCAAAGAATCAATTTTTTATTCTGATTCCAGTAAATGGCATTATTACTATGCTCGAATACCTTTTCAACGACAGAATTTCTCTTTCTGAAAATGTGCATTTCTTTATGATAGAAGATAGTTTTCCATAACGTAACTTCAGCGTTTAAAGATAAATTTACATCGTCACAAGAATTCTTTAACCATAAGATCTGGAAAATAAAATAAAATAGTTTTAGAATTTTTAAATCACAGCCATCAACATAACTTAAATGTATATAAAATTCAATGCATCTCAAAATATTACTTTTTGAATTACAAAAAACATGCATAACTTATTTTTCCTTGCTATATCGTAAGTTTTCCATACTTATAACCAGTACAGCCTACGTTTATGGTAACACAAACTATAACGAATATTAAAAGATATTCTGATTGAGAAAAACGGCGATTTGAATTTTACTCAAACAGACGGTCGATGATTTCACATAAGGTAAATTCTGACCCGCAAGATATGAATGGGGTTTGAGCTAAATGCTGATTTTAACTGCATTCTTCTTACACAAAAGTTCCGAATCAGGACCTAAACCCAAAACTCAGTCGCTTCATATTCATTTTTATATTGCAACACGAGTGAATAAAAATGAGATATGCACAATTCAAAACCGTTTCATTAGTAACTAGCAAAATACCCGACCTTACTCGGTTTGAATTGGTTTACTCTAAATTGAAGAGATTATCAAAACATATAATGACTTACGTTTTTTGTAGGATAAAAATTTATTTGAATACCTTTCACCCATCTTTATAATTTCTACAACTTACTTTGGACACAAATCCTACACATGCATATCCATTCATGTAATACATTTCACATACATCGCTCCCTCGCTGTATGACAAAGCTACAAAATGACGAAAGGTGACACTAAGGTTACTACTACAAAAGACGATTTTGAGGGAGCTTTGGAACTCCCTTTATTAAGTTCTTTTCATGTTCAACTCAATTAATAAAAGTTACGATTTACGGGGAGTGCTCTCGATCTCATAGTCAACAAAACAATATGTTTTTACTTGTGGAAATCTTGCATTCGGTATGTGACATTGTGAAATTTTGCAATTTTCTCCCGTCATAATGACAACGAATTTTTAAATGTTTGAAAAGTTCTAGTTCGGATTTTTTAAACATTATTATTCCTTCAATAACGGCATTATTCTTTCAATAATGGCAAAACTACACTTAAAATTTACTGAAAATTTATTCTGACTTACCTGCTATTATTAAGTCGAATACTTTGAGGTGGTGTTGCGTGTGATGAGAAGGAAAACACTTTTATTAAAATAATAAATATTTAATACAGAAAACAGCGAAATAAAACAAAATAAAAGGTGTCGGAAAAAATTGTTCTAAAGATATTAATTTCTGATTCATTTTTATCTCTTGATCTCGTACAGTTGCCACAACTTACAACTAAAAGTGCACAAAATTTAGAAATGCGAAATTACTTCAGAGCAAAATAAACACGAATTTCCGTTTTATTCCCGTACGTTGAAAAATATTGTCTGTCCCAAATATTCGGAAATCGTTCACATTGAGCAAAGAACAAAAATAAGACTCGAATTAAATGAAGTATCATAGCTAAAATTCCATTAAAATTTTTTTTTGAAAAATAATTGGTTTTTCAGCAGTACTGGTTAAGCAAATCAAAGTAATTGTAATGCTCAATGTACACTCCAATTTTTCCAAAACTAACAAATTATGGTTGTTTTAAGTATACTTACTCAGGTGTTTTGGCATGAAACTCATCTAAATATAAAAATAAATTAATGCTTAATATTGCATTCACTAAACTAATAGATAATGTATAAAATAAAACACATTGCAATGAAATATCTGGAATAAAATTCATGTGATGCCTGCACAAACACACAGACACAAAATAGAACATAGAACAGAAAGACAGACAGACAGACTTTCGCAACCAATTCCACTCACTAAATGAAGATAAGTACTCACTGTATGTAAATTTCCATGAAAATATATTAAACCGTGTGGACGTGTATAGGGCACAACAGACCAGACACCAAACGTAAAAGAAGCGGATTCGGCATCAGTAGGGTCCAAAACGGATAGAAAACTTGAAATGGGTCGAAAATATTGAATGTACAAACACTCCATTCTTATTTATATAGATTATTAAAAGTGTTTTATGTGAAAACATTCTGTGTATCTTTCCTTCTATTCAATCAAGTTATTGAATACATGGCAAGGATACCTTCTGGATTCGAGATATTTATATTTGTAGAAGATAATTTCTAGATTCCTTATTGATGAGAAAACATTAATGTATTGAAAATATTTAATTTATAAAGGAAATGTTTGTCTGTGTCTCTGTATACTGTACGTAGCGTCCTGACGAATCCATAGCACTTACAATAATGAAATTTGGCACACAGGTAGTCCGAAATATTTTGCAATTTTTGTGTCGCGCCCTCTCTGGAATGTGACATCAGACTGAGAAGAAAGGCGAGGATTTTGCGATTTTCGACCGCTAACGTGATAAGCGTTTTTCGTCTAAATGCCTTTGAAATCATGCCACGTTTTCCGATTCTAGCGTGTTTGATAGTAGCCACTTCGAAGCAATCGCGTGCCTGTAGAGTTCGTTTGCGAAGCAAACCAAATGCGAATACGTAGCAACCACCGGGGTTTGGCGAGCAGTGGTCAGACCTGACCCCACGAAAAGAACTGTCACGGGTAAGTCCCTGCTGGCCAGGCAGTGGCTAGTTGGTTTATAAACTTTATAAAAATAACTATTCCTGTGCACATCTGATGGTGAAATTACTTCATAAAGAATTTTTTCGACAAACTATCCGTGCCGTAAGATAATTTTAAAATGTATTAATTTATTTCAGAAAGTGTCACTAGAGGTAGTTAATTAATGTCGCACTGAAGCAACACAACGGGTTATTGGTACTGTAATCAGCTAAGACTAGCGCAAATTTAAATTTTTTGTATCAAACTTAAAGCACAAAATCAGTTGCCTTTTACTTAGAATTTGGAAAAGAAACAAATCTCAAAGGTGATCAAACTATTGAATTCTATGAGCCTCTCTACTCCAGTTCAGATGCGCCATACGAGGCTTAACTCACATTCAATTATTTTAATATGACTTTTATCCGATGACCTAGATACGTATGTCATCAAGGTTTATAGTTGTTGGCGATTTATCTCTTCCTTTCTGCTTTCTTCTTTTCTTTTCAGATCCATGGCTATGGGTGGGTAGAGGTGGGAGCCGAAAATTGTATCCTTTTATTATATAAGTTAATAATTATATAAGTTAGTGTTTTATGTATGATTTGTGTTACATCAGAATGGTCCTAAGCCAGGGGTGGATACGACACCATCATCCTAAAGCAAAGGGGACGGCAGAGGGGCGGAAAAATATCAGCTGGTAGTGAGTTCAGGAGTGGTTCTTAGATTATTTATGTAAAATCAACGGAAGCTTGGAAAAACATGAAAAGGGTATTAAAAATTAGGAAAAGTAAATTAGAATGAAAAGGAATTAAATTGGAATTTTTTTTAAATTATTTGGAGGATCTAAAAATTTTTCCGCCAGCTGGGTTCGAACTCGGGAAGTCATTCTCCGCTGCCGACGCTAATCTGAAGGTGGGTGACTTTAGCCATTAGGCCATCGATACTTCACGAAAAGAAGCTCTTTAAACTATAAGTACCTTTAATATAAGTTGGCAAGAAATACTACTATCAACAACCATACAACATATATATGAGGAGCAAATCAGAGTCAACTTGTCGGACACTTACGCTGTACGCTCAGGCGCTAGTGTATGTATTGCATTTCTACGAAACAACGCGCATATTCAAAATCAAATGGTTACTGCAACAATCAGATTGGCGAGATATCCAAGTGAAGCCAAGCCCGTGAAACTAGCCAATCAAGTTGGACTTGCGTAAAGTACTATCATGGGATTGAGCCGCTTCGGGCCAAACTGCGTCAAAATACGTCAAATAAATATACATACAGACAAAAGAAAAGTTTACTGACACAGAGAAATACATCCAGATAAGAATAAAACCTGCGACACCTACACCTCGTGGTTGGAAAACCACCTGAGCCATGGCGGCCTTATGTAATGTAGAATTTCTCGAAATTGAATACCCCGTCAATCGGATCTCTTTTTAATCTTTCATCATGAATAAATAATCATGAATAAAATAAAATCTAATTTTCAAGGACGTATTTGCTTTCAAGTAAATAGGTTCTCTTTAAATGGTACACATCTTAAGACTTTTTTCAAAGTGAAAATGGGTTGTGCGAGTATAGTTTGTTTCAACGAAATTTAAGTGATACATTCTCTCTGGGAATATCTTCTCATTTCATGCGCACTTTTCGGGGATGATATCAGAACTTAGTGCCTGTTTTAACGCGTATTCTCATAAATATTTCGTGTCAATTGGTTTCTGGTGAATAAGTTTTGTAAGAGCAGGTTCGATTTTGGAAAATTATTCTCACTGGAGTACAATAGCAGGGTCTGAACAATTTAAAAAATTAAGCGCTTTTAATCACCCTTTAATCGTTTCAGAGGCGGTGCGAAATTTGGCCTTCCACCTAGGGAGAAATAATATCCAATAAAAATTCATTTAGGACAACGAAAACTAAAAGATTTTATATAAAAAGAAATTGACTTATATTTTACGCATTTTTTATTTTCAAGCAAGACATTTGCACTAGAAAAAGTAGACTTACTCTATGCTACTGTTATATGCTAATAACTACAATAGTTGTTGTGCTAAGTGGTTAAGCGCTCAGGCAGATCACTTTAAAATCCTTTAAAATTGCATGGCTCGGGAACATAACATGTAACAAGGTCTCGAGGGTCAAAATGATTAACATAGGGAGATTCATTAAGAATCATCAGGACTTGATTATACTAAGAGACTAAGAAAAACGAACTCTCCCCCCCCTACATGTTGTATATATATTTATAATGTAACCTAGTATAATGATTTTATATAACTACTGTATAGACGTAATGATGCATATATGTAATGTGCTCTAACATTCTGCGTAGACATGTCACCTCGGTAGCATGTTCTATTCATAAAACCACACTTATTTAAACTGGTAGCGTCTCACGAAACTAGGCATGGGAGTGTGTGTTGGTGTGGAGTCCATTTAAAAAGATATTGCAAATACACTATTAATGCAATGAACAAAGCGAGTGCACGTCATAAGTTGGTTGAGTGGATTTTTATGGAACAAAAAAGGGTACTGCGCCAAACACAAGGCAAACGACATCAAGAAATGGACATACAAACAAGGAATGTTTAGCTAGCACATAAGAGTGAAATAAAACCAAGGAGGAATCGAACCATGTACAAAATAAAAGAAAAAGAACATTACTCGCGAATAAGAATTTGTTTACCTGTGGACAAAATATCAAGTGAATAGATCATTACTTTGCATTACTACTCTCGTAATTATGGGCTTTTGGGGAAATTCGTCGGGAAATGGACTTACCTTAACTCTTCTATATCCCAAGGTGAAATGAGTAAAAATATTTCCCCAGCTGTACATCGACTTTTACAAAGCATAGAAACAGCAATAAAATACCGGAAATATTACAGCAGTTATCTCAAAACGGATCGACCACATAAAAGATGTGACGACAAATGATGGTTAATTTTTCCTGGAAGTATATATACGTCACGACTTCAGGTAACGCTAAAAGACTAAACTGATACACGTCTTATGTACGGACGGATTGGGTAATGAAATTTGTGCTATAAAGTTTTAAAGATAATCAGCCCACAATATAGAATTTCGCAAATTATGTTTTGAAAGTGTGAGTTAAGAGGCAAAATACGTAGTACTCAAAATAGAAAAAAGAAAAGTTATGTCTACTTTGAAAATCTTTGTTCCTTTCGTTTCCTACGAATGTGTTTTGTTGTTTACAAATTTCGTGGGAACTTATAATTTAGTTAAGCAAATTATTTTTTAATCAGCTTTCAAAGAACAAAGAAATGTTCTTTTTCGATGTCCTTAACGAGGACGCCCAAGTGGCGAATTACTTGAACTAAAAAACATCTCTGGAAATATTGCGAAATTTAGAATTGGAAGTCTATGCAATAGAAAACATCTTGACAAACAGCAAAATGAAACAATGTCGATAAAAAAAAAATTGCCGCAGTAATTCTGATGAAATAAATGGGTTTTTCATTCTAAAGTGAAATCGAAGTGGTATAAACCAAACTGTAGTGTTGATCGTATCGCATACACAAAGTGATGCGAAATTCAGGAATTCTTCTCCGTAAAACAATACGGTAAAAACCAATAAATCGATTTACGACTCAACAGAGTTGAGCTTAATGTCAGCCTTGAGGACAGCATGATGAAATGACGAATGCATGAGGGTGATAAGATCGATGCATTACTCTACCGCTCTAGCTTTTGTGAATGTATGACATCATTTTCAGTTGCAATAGATAATACACCACCTAGGTTTAGAAATCTGTAATATTACGACAGAGCATCAATTTAGAAATTTCAAAAGGCTCGAAGGCTCTCATATTTAGTCAGAAATTAATTCAGCAGTCGTGTTATATTTTTTGACGAATGATTCGAACTGCCATGATTAATATTAAACAAATTGACTACACAAGTCACACTTATAACATTCAAAAAAAGATTATGAGTCATGAATGGAGAAAGCCCAGTCACGGAAGCAAGATGAAGGATTTGTATGGTTTGTAGTTTGGGTTTTTATGGCGCAAGAGGTCTAAAAGAGGACAAGCTATGTCATTTTATAGTTGTGGATTTCTATGTTTCGATCTAGCATTCCTTAAATTCTACAGTAAAAAGCTCGCGAAAGAAAATGTTAATTGAATTCTTATGAGCATGATTATAATTATGTGGTTAGTTAATTGAGGGTTTATTAATTATTATGGTTAGTTAATTGAGGGGTAGGGATGCGACATCGATGTCGATGTTTTCAAAACATCGATGTTTTTAACATCGATGTATTGTAGTCGATGTTTTTGTAACATCGATGTTTATACTTGTCGATGTTTTATTTTTAAATGAAAAAAGTAACGTTATAAAAATTTTAAAATTAACAAAGTAGCATAATTTTTATAATCAGCAAATTGAACATACTTATAGACCAAAGTGGCCAAGAGTGAAGGGCCTGAAAAGTAGGGATGCGACATCGATGTCGATGTTTTCAAAACATTGATGTCATATAAAAACATCGATGCATTGGAGCCGATGTCGCATCACTAGTTGCTAAACTAGTTTTAAGAAATGGGGGGGGGGTTTAAATACACTGAATTTTAAAAACATCGATGTTTTGCTGTCGATGTAGCATCAGTAGTTGCTAAACCAGTTTTAAGAGATGGGGTGAAAATTTTAAATACACTGAATTTTAAAAACATCGATGTTTTGCTGTCGATGTAACATCAGTAGTTGCTAAACCAGTTTTAAGAAATGGGGGAAAACGTTTAAATACACTGAATTTTAAAAACATCGATGTTTTGCTGTCGATGTAGCATCACTAGTTGCTAAACCAGTTTTAAGAAATGGGGGGCAAAAGTTTAAATACACTGAATTTTAAAAACATCGATGTTTTTGGGTCGATGTATTATCAACATCGATTTTTTAATTTTGAACATCGATGTTTCAAAACATCGATGTTTTGCTGTCGATGTCGCATCACTAGTTTATAGCGCAAGATCCAAACCTGCCAAGCTATGTCATTTTATAATAATGCATTTCTTTGTTTCGATCTTCCATTCCTTAAATTTTCCGGTAAGGAGCTCGCGAAAAAATTTCTAATTGAATTCTTACGAATTGATAATTACGAGGGCTGTTCTATAAAGAATGATCATAATTTTTTTTAAAGGTGAGGGAGATTAAAAAATCAAGAAAAATAAAATTCATATTGAATGTGTAGCGGGATAAGTGGAGAATAGATCGCGCAAGTTTCACGGTCATGACGTCATTGCTGAGGCCTTGACAGCCGGCCAAGAACGCCTAGTTTTATTTCGCCTACGGCAAAATGGATGTGACACGCGAAGTGCAATACACTGCATTGAAATTTTGTTTTCGCCTTAAAAAATCGTCAGATCTTTCAAAAACCAATGTCATGCGTGTTCTCCATCCTCCATCCTCCATATAGTCCTGATGTACCATGCGATTTTTTTTTCTCCCGAATTTGAAGAAACACCTCCGGGAAAAACGGTTTTCATCATCACAGTAAAAGTTGCGTAGGCGAATTTGAAGGACCTGTCAAAAAATGGCTTCCAGCATGTATTTGAAGACAGGAAAAGAGGTGGGATAAGTGCATTGAATGTAATGGAGAGTATTTTGAGAAAGACCATAAAAATGTGGAGGATTAGTACAGGAAATTATTTTTTATTAATTTATGATCATTCTTTATTGAACAGCCCTCGTAGTTGGCTAGTGGAAAATTAAATTCACTTACGCCTCGTAAACAAGTTTGAATGCTTTCTTTAATTCTATAAGCACGAAGTTTAATTTCAGCCGAGGTAAATTTTTCTAAGGATACATTCGATATTACTTCCGGTAAAAGTTAATAAGGGTGTGGCCATCGATAGCTAAGACGGCTTTTGCCATGGCATGACGAACATTAAATTATGATACAATTTGTTGAGAAGTAGCTAGCTGTCTCATTCCTTGATCCAACGCGAAACAATAGGCGCACTCAAAAGACAGAAGGTTCTTTAGAGCAGTGGTCCCCAACCCCCGGGCCGTGGACAGGTACCGGTCCGTGGATCAAATGGTACCGGGCCGCCCAAGGAATATTAAATTATTTCCATTTTATTTACTTTGGTGTATTTAACTCGGGTTTGTGCGGTTCTAATCTATGAAATATCCACTCAATTCACCACTCAAATCAGAACTGGAAATTTGTTCTGTTACTAGAGCTTCAATTATGATTTCTGAATTCTGTATGTCTCTATTTTCCAATTTTGACAAATGTGACAGCTGTTTTCAAGTTGGCAGACAAGGTAGCTGCATTTAAAGCCAAACTGAAGTTGTGGTGACGGCGTGTGAACAGAGGCATTTCGGACATGTTTCAGACATTAGCGGGGATTTTAGGCGAGACTGAGCCTAAACATTCATTCTCCTCCTAGTTGGTGCACGATCACCTGTCTTTGCTTTTAAAAGAGTTCGAGCGCTTCGTGGATATTTTGTGGTTGGGAAACCACAAAATACCCACGAACTAGTGAGGAATGGATCCGCAACCCATTTGTCAACAAATCAGGCGAATTTAGCAATTCTGTGCAAGAAGATCAACTGCTGGAGATCGCAAATGAAGGCGGCCTTAAAACTACGTTCGAGACAACAACTCTGCCGGTGTGTTCTGGATTAAAGTCATGGCGAAATACCCTGAGATTGCCACCACAGCACTTAAATCCCTATTGCCATATCCGACAACCTATCTGTGTTAAGTGGGATTTTCTGCAGTGACAGCAACCAAATTAAAACGACGGAATAAATTGGACATAAGCAACACTCTTCGGGTGTCATTGTCTCCTATTACCCACAGATGAAACCGTCTCGTTGCAAAGAAACGAGCTCAGGGTTCTCATTGATTTAGCGTTCTAGCGAGTTAAAATGTTAGAGTCACATTATTATCATAGTCACATTATATTCATTTTTTGGTGTAAACGTATTTTATTTTGAAGGCATGTTTAAATACAATTAAATTAAAATTATTAAATCAAAACAATCTAAAATATAAACAATCAACGATTATGTTAATCTTTGTTTGCTTAGTTTGTACTAATTATTTAAAATTATTTGTTTTTAGACCAGTGAGTAAAAAAAAAATTTATTTTCAATAAATGTTTTATTTTTTTCTTAAATAAAACATCATTAATACGAAATACAAGTGCTTTAATCATAAAATATGAAGCTTTCTTAGTATTTTAATTAAAATAAAACAAGCCATTGGGCACTTTCCTAACATTAGATGTATGTTTCTAAAAAAATATAAGACAGGTGGTACGCCAAAAATTTCTAAAATTTTTAAGTGGTACGCAGTTACTAAAAGGTTGGTAACCCTTATATAAGAAATAGTAGCGATAGAAGAGATCTACTTCATGAATATAAGATAACGTAATTTCTAAATATTGACTATTTTTTTCAATATTTTATATTTTTTTATACTATGCAAAGAATTTTTATATCAATTAAATTAGCATTAAAATTTCAAATATTACCAAATAATAAAATATTATTATTAAAAAAATAGTGCTTCCGTAAAATCTCGTCTGGACTTCGAAGTCCCAAATTTATATTTCATGAAATTAATGACTTTGTGGTGATGACTTTTATGAAAATTGTGCTTTAGGGTGTTTACTTGCACCTAAATTAAATATTTAATAAAGTTGGCACAAATTTAAAAAACTTTTAAGAAATTCAGTAAATAAAGGGTTAAACTCACACCACAACTTTTTTCTAATCGTTTTTCAATGGAAATTAATAATTTCATTAATAGCCATTGCATTCGCCAACGGCAGGATTTGAAAGGATGCTGCGGATTTGCATATTGATGTCCATGTATACATAATTTATCCTTTCAGTATAGAGGGGGAAAGTGACCGCCAGTGTGCAAAATTCTAAAGGTTTTCTGGAATAGCATTAGCATAATTTTCCGCGGTGTTTTATAGCGTGATGAAAGCACGTGCATTCTCATCTCAGTGACCTACAACATCCATGCTGCGGACCATGAATGATGAGGACATAAAATAAAAAGAGGACAAGGCTCAAAAGAATACAACGCGTGGAAACTCAAAAAGTATTGTTGTTTTTAAAAAGCGTTTTTATGCGTAAGCAATGAACACGAAAAGTAGTCTACAAACGCTTTTTTTTTTTTTTTTTTCCATGATTAACATGACAATGAATTAACAAATATGACAATAATCCAATAACAAAAAACTATACAGTTACCACTAAAATTTTTTTTTTCGGCTGCCACAGTAAAAGTTCTTTTGAAATGGCAATAAATTCTTACAAACAGTAGCAAAATAGCATCCTCTAAAACCTTATTATAGTAACAGTTTAAGCTGCTCAGACACAAAATGAATCGGTTAAAACACAAAATAAGCTAATTAAGACGTCAAATGCACAATGAAATCTGAATTTTCAATTTTAAAACTAAATATTTTCTTAATATGAAATTTAAATATCCAACACTGACGTCAATGAAATTTTTAAGAATTCCAACAACGAATTAAAACCGTGGTATGCTTCCAGCAAGTTGAATCAATGGCACGGTAGAAACATTTATTTTGAAAGGAATTCCAACAAATTAAATAGTTCTGTTTGCACGTAAGCAAATTATTTTATATCATTTTTCGGAATGTTATAAAGTGTTCTAATTAAACCTTAGTACGAAGTAAAATCCGCGAAACCCAATTTTCATGATGGTTGGTAGTGGTTCACATAAAATTCAAAGGTTTGTTTAGTTTCACAATTCTCTGCTAATAATCACACAAAACGTTGACAAAGTCAAAATGGATAACTTTTAAAAATCAGATAAATTTCAATTGAAAATTATACAATATTTCGACATTATTCTGTTTTCTACACTATTAAACTATGTACAAAGTTGCCCGTAAAATTGAAACACAAACCAAAATGCATGAAATTTTAAAAATAAGACATCGTTAAAGGCATTCCTATCTCACTTACGAGACAATCAGATTTTAGTGATGAAAATGGCTGTATCATTTATTATTATTTAATTAAAACTCTTTAACTATGTTCCTTTCAAGTAAGCTTATTCCAGTTTTTTGCGTACATCTGCCAATTTTTTCTATACAAAAAGTTAATATCACGTATTAGATAATCAATGGTCACATTGGGATGTCCCATACGATACACCTACAAGTAAGTTTATCTCAAATTTTTGGGTACATTTGCCATTTTTTCTATACCCAAAGACCTATTACTCAGACTTGATGTAACAATAGATGTCTCATATGACGGCTAAATATTGGGTCTTCGTGTAGCAAAAATTTTGGTTGTAGTACCCAAAACTTCAGGACTTACTTGAAGGTGTATCATATGGAACATATTAATGTGACGAGATGACCTATCGTGACGGCTTGATCTTAGCTTTTTGCGTAGAAAAAATTGCAGAAAATTGCACACACCCAAAAATTTGGCATACGCCTACTTGAAGGAAAGATAGTTAAGTTCTAAAAAGTATTTTGATTAATAGAAATTTACAAGTCACATCCATTTTCATGAGTTTGTCTAAATGTGACAGTGATGTGCGCTTATAGCGCATTTTTAGGTTTTCTTCAAAAAATGCCATTTTAGACGATCTACCTTCTAGATAACAAACACGAGAGTCACGTTTAATTCTAATTAAGAGCAAAAGTGTCTCGGATTTAAATGTCACGTTATAGATGCATTAAGTAGGCAGACGCAACGAGGCGGAAAAATTTTAACATTCGGGCTCGATGTGGTAGACATAGTAACACCTGGACCTTGACGAAGAACGTGAAGAGAATCAATGAATGGAGTGGCATTTTTTCGCATGGCTGTATCATCACTGCCATTCAACTCAACGCCAAGAACGCCTGCAATGGCTTGGTGGAAAATTGATTGGTGGCCTCTACGTATCTACTACATACCCAAAAGTCAATGAAAATTTTAAAATAAGTCATCAAGATTTTTAATGCCTCCTTTTAAAACTTTTCTAAACAACGCACAAATGTTTTAATTACATGATTATTTAAGCTCACAATGAATCATGAAAGTATTTTCCATATTTGTAGATTTCGTAATTTTGAAAACTTAAAAGTACTATAAATTGGATCAAACTCAAAATATATTTAAGGCACATTTTACGTTTGTGTTTTATGAGTATGTAATGCTCAGACAATTTGTAAAATAAATATAAACTTAAAAATCTGCCATAACCAATCAGATCTCGACACGTTCTTTTCCCAACTCAAGGATTTTTTTTCTTTAAATTTTTCCCCACGCCGCGACCATCGTGAAGAATTATAAGAAACCCAAAATACTATAGAACATAATAACTGGAAGGCAAAGGGAATATAAAAATGTTTTAAAAGCTTAACCTGACCTCTTCGGCATTCGGTTCTGCAAAGGGTGAATTGGAGGCTATTCGTGAAGGAACACACAATGATCAATTGACGGATCGCGCATTTGCAATTCTAAATAGTGTAATTTCACAGTTTAAGATGTAAAATTAGATTGAATGGAAGGCGAATACTTGTGTATTCATTTACACGAAAATTGTAAACATTAAGCTGGTTTTCGTGTTACAAGATCTCATATAGCGTGCAAGGAGAATGGTGATTTGGTAATTTTTAAGTAACGTCGTACTAGAGCAACACAACGGACTACTGACGACGGTCCGTGATCCATCATCTAAGTGAAAGATCCGAGGACAACACCACGTAATTTTGAACCAAATGAGGTAATGGTAATTTTAGTTAACGTCGTACTAGAGCAACACAACGTGAACCAAATGAGGATGGCGAATAAAATAGCTTAAAATATGTCATTTGAGCAAATCATGTCAATGTATTCCATATATCTCGATACTCGTTTGTTTTTTTAACGTTTCTTAAAAAAGTTAAAAGTTAAAAAAAAATATTTTCAATGAACCATATGCGGATTTTTTATTGGTACTCGGGAATAAATATCTGAAAAAAAAATCAGTATACATTTCGAGGGAAAACAAGATCAAGTTTAACGGAATAAATATCATTAGGTAGTATGTCAAGCACTTTCTCAACTAATATATTTTGGACAATTTTGCACTTCGCTTCAACCAAAAACATCACAGTTCCCAAATCAGCATGTTAATTAATGATTAAGATTTATCGTTTATAATTTTCGATAGACGAATACAAATACGACAACGAAACGTACTCCATCACATTTTGCACCCTCAGCTGCAAAATTACAATCACATGGTAGGTAGGTACTTAATTAACGTCGCATTGGAGCAACACTACGGGTTATTGGCTTCGGTCCGGGATCAATCCCGAAGGCAAATATCCAAGGTTAGCTCGTTCTTTTGAACCGCGGTCAGATGACGAGACCACCTGAGCTGGAACCCCAACTTCCACACCAAGCCAACGTGAGGAGATTTGAGGCAACGATAGATTTAATGTGCACTAGCGATCTATGGCTTGACCGATTTTCGAACAATAATCTATTACATAAAACAACGACAACAGGGAGAAAGATCGAGAGATGGGGAATCCACAAAGATCTGGTCATCCAATGCTGAGCATCAACGGGCTCGTCGTGAGCACCTCAAAGTTCAGGCATCACGACGTCCAAATGAACCAATACCTGATACGAATGCGCCAAATACTTCCACCGCTCAGTTTGACACGAATAGCATATCTGAAAACATAAACGCTTCATAATTGAGTGACAGAGTTAGGTATGTTTGTACCCATGGAGGTAAGTATTAAGATACAGCCATGAACATCAATAGTGAATTATGATATATGTGCGGAGCGATGAATATGCGAGAATTTGAGACAATGCTAATAGATACTTTCGAGCTGTATTCATAAATATTGAATCTGAATATTCGTATAATGTTTGTGATATTTTGGTTTGAAAAGAACTTGAAGCAGTTCACAGAACACTAGAGTGATATTATTTCTCCGCTGCGAGTTTCTTTATTCCAATGTGAATGATTTCATGATGTGTAGTCATTGTAGAACAAAAAATATCAAGAAAAAGATGGTTGGTTTGGGTGTAATGGCGCAAGGTCTAATAGTGGACAAGCTGCGCCAGACACAAGACGAAATTTGACCCAGTAAAATTTATAAAATATTTAAGAATATATTCCGTCAAATTAGAAATAGGTAAGGAATTTAAAAGTACACAGTCTAGTCACATTAATGTGACCACCACCTACTTTCGACGTCAACGTGAAATAACCGATCACATAAGACAGGTGGCAACACATTGCAGTCGAGTGTATATAAAGGATGTCCTAGGGCATCGGAAAGCATTTCAATCGTTGGCGTAATGCAGAAACGTAGCGATTTATTCGACGTTCAAATGGGCATGATTATTGGCTTTCGGGCCAAGGGTGGAAGCATTTCGGAAACTTCTAATTTTGTGAACTGTTCGCGTGCTGCCGTGGTAAAAGTATACCGTGCATGGTAAAATGGCACTATCCAAAATCAGCGGCGTGGCACATGTGGTGCACCACGGGCTATAGATGACAGAGGCGAACGAAGGCTACGGAAATACGTTCGGGCGAATAGACGTGCAACTGTTGAGCAACTGACCGCCCAGATGAACCAAGGGGCTACCAAGTGTGCATCCTCAACAACGGTTCAGCGAACGTTGCTGCGCATGGGCCTCCGCAGCAGACGCCTGACTGCTGTTCATCGGCGACGAAGGCTGGAATTTGCACGCCAGTACCGCAACTGGACGTCCACAGAGTGGCTTTTCCCGATGAAACACGTTTCAAGCTCCATCGGACAGATGGACGTTGGCGTATACGGCGTGAAACGTCTGAAAGCAAACATCCTGCAACAATTGCCATGGATCCTCAACCGCGTAATCTAGCGCAGCTGGCCACGGCACTGGAGACGGTATGGCTCACCATCCCAGGGAACACCTTCAGAAACCTAACCGAATATCTTCCTGCACGTCTAGCAGCGGTCCGCTCTGCCATAGGTGGTTATTCTGGATTTTGACAGGTGGTCACATTAATGTGACTGGACTGTGTATTTTGGTTGTAAAAATGTATAGGATTATCTTAGTCATGAGTGTAATAAATTGTATTGATGAAGTGATGGAGTATTTAAAATATGAAAGATGACAACTATATACAATTTAAAAAGTTAGAACATCGTAAAGAAGGAAGGAGTGCAGAGTGAGGAAGATTACCCAGCAAAGCGGATAAACTAGGAGAGGAAGTTTTAAAAAATTGAATGTAAAAATGCGATAAACCAGGACCTGAAGTTAAAAAATTCGAGATAGTAAGATTTCCGTTGCAGTAGTGGCAAAAAGGAGGGTTTTCTCCTTCCAGCAAGTATTGATGGGTAACTCTCGAATGTCCGACACAGAGCCGAGTTAAAAAACCGTCTAGACGGCGAGGATACAAAGGATGCCAAAATGAGATATTGGGTTGAATTCTGCGGAGTTTGTTTTCACTCTGCACCCTCCATTCATTCCAAATGATGTCTGAGATCTTTGTATGGAAAGCAAAGACTCAAGAAGTTTACAGCATTCTTTGCGGCAGCAAGTTCATTGCCGCTAATCCCATTTTGACCTAGTATCCAACAGAAAAGCATTCTATAGCTACGCCGAGTAAGGCGATGATGGAATTTCAGCACGGCAATAGCTATAGGATGTCGTGGGTGGTCTGCTGACAAGCATTCCCATATACTCTTTGAGTCCGCGTAGACAATAAAATTGAAACGCTTCATTCAAGCCACAAAATTCAGCCGTAAAAATAGATATGACACTGGTCAGCATAACTTACAGGGGTCGATCCACAGACAAAGGACTGTTGATTTCGATCCATCTGTAAAAATTGCAGTATAATCTTTGTAAAGATGACGATGAGCGGCGAAAAATTGAAGGTAAATGAGCGGACTGGTGTTCGATTTTCCAAAACCTGAGAAAAGGTCCAAATGAGAAATATTTGTAGGGTTCCAAGGGGCAAAAAAATGTAAAGGGTTCTCAGAAACGTTGATATTATTAAGAGATGTAGCACTCAGAGTATTTCACATTCGTAACCCGAAGGATGGAATGCAGGTCGGTCGATTCCTAAAAAGGCGATCAAGAGCTGTGCCAAGGAGTGAACCTCGAAGTGGATGATAGGGATGACACAGAATGCAAAAAAATATAGCCGAATCGATAACAAAAGACGTGTGGAAGTCAATGGTGGTTCCACTCATAACACATAGAGGCTTTTTACGGGTGAAATTCTAAAGGCTCCAGAACAGATCCTTAGTGCGGTGTGGTGCACTGTATCCAGCTTTTGAAGAGCAGATGGACGGGCGGAGCCATAGGCAGCACACCTAGGGTCCAATCTGGATCGAATTGTTGCACGATAGAGTTGAGCATGGAGGAGCGCCCCAAGATGTATTGGAGAGTACCTTTAAAAGATTAAGTTTCCTCTCGCAAAACGTTCGCAGCTGTTCAACGTGGGGGGAGGAAGGTAAGTTTCTGGTCGAAAACAATACCATGAAACCTTACTCTGTGCGCCACTGCAATCCTGTTACCATCCAGAAAGATCTGTGGGTCAGATGCAGGTTTCGACGTCGACAGAAATGAACGCAGGACGTCTTTTCAGATGAGAAATCAAAGCCGTTATCGTCACTCCATCTCGTGAAGCGAGAAACGACAGCCTGGAGATGTTCACTATATTGCATGTCTTTTCCTTGACAGAAGATGCTAAAGTCATCCACATAAAGA
This sequence comes from Metellina segmentata, assembly GCA_947359465.1. Classification (NCBI taxonomy): domain Eukaryota; kingdom Metazoa; phylum Arthropoda; class Arachnida; order Araneae; family Tetragnathidae; genus Metellina; species Metellina segmentata. The sequence goes on from OX375877.1 coordinate 79,789,156, forward strand.
TTTCCTTGCTGCGGGTGGTAGTTGATGCAAGATGTTATTAATTTTGATTGAAAATAGAGTTACACTCAGAATGCTACCCTGAGGTGCACCTTCCTCCTGAATGAAAGAGTCTGAGAGGGTAGAACCAATTCTTACTTGGAACTGTCGTAGTTCTAAAAATTTCTGGATGAATATGGGAAGATTATCCCGTAGTCCTAGGGCTTAAGACCGTGTCGCAAAGTGCGGTAATAGGCTTTTTCAATGTCAAAAAATATTGAAACCAGATGGTTTCGGTGTAAAGATGCACGGCGAACTTGTGTTTCGAGATTTAAGTTGTTATCCACTGTAGGGTCCATTTCTAAAGCCACTTTGATATGGTGAAAGAGCCTCTGTTGTCTCTAAGATGTGGACGAGACGAAAATTTACCATTTTTTCGAGGAGTTTGCATATGCAGTTAGTAAGAGCTATAGGTCGATAGTTGTACGGGTTGGTAGGGTCCTTTCCAGGTTTGAGAAAAAGTACAATAGCAAGCCTCCAAGCCAAATGGAAAACACGTTCTTCCCATATGCGATTATAAAGTTTCAGAGGTTAGATAGACTGTGATGGGATAGATGTTGTAGCATAATGTAAATGATGCCATCCGGACCAGGTTCCGCATCAACTCTTGTTTTGTGAAATGACAGTTGTAAGCAAATTGGGAGTTAGATTAGAAATTAATGGGTTGTGATTTTGCGCAGCGTTTTAAACGTAGAAATGTCTGTGTGTAGCTGGCAGCGCTTGAAGCTGAAGAAAAGGCGCGTGCAATTGAATTTGCTATTTCAATAGTTTCAGACACACAATGCCCATTTTCCTTAATAAATGAGATGGTATGTTCGGAGTATATTCCTAAAACTCTTTAGATGGAGTAGAAGATGTAATGCTTGAGACATAACGCTCCCATAATTCCTTTTGGCTGCGACAGGGTATTCGGCGAGCATTGGCCTTTGCATGTTTAAATGTTATTAAATTAGCAGATGTAGGGTATCTGATAATTATTCCACCATGGTCTTTGGTATTTTCGAAAGAATGGCGAATTCTTCGGGATAGCTGTATTAGCAGCTTCTATCATTACCTGTGACTGTGCGTATTGCTGCATCTATATCGCCTTCTACCATTTGAGTTGTAATATTGGCCCTAGATAGGAAATCTGGCCAGATTTCCTATCTAGGGCCAATATTACAATTACAGGCTAACAGGGTCATTTCTACCGATATGTGAGACGAATATCGGGAAATGATCACTGTTACGCAGATCATTACCGACAAAAAAAAGAAGAATGAGGTATAGCAGAAGGGGAGCAGATGGCAAGGTCGACAGCATAGAAAGTGCGAGATGGTTTCGAGTGTCCGAATCCCTGGCAGTTGAAACACCGCTGGGGGTTCGGGATATGGACGGACTGGGAAACTAAGGTACCCAGCTTTTATTCTGGACGGTAGTGTAGGGTTATCAAAAGTTAGAATCAGGTGTTTAGTGGGAAGTATCTACCCATCTGGACGACGGATGGTGATTCGACGTACTTCACAAACCTGTTAATTTCGTAAATTTTCCTAATTTCTTCTTCTGATATATATAATAAATCAGGTTCTGATAAAACCCCTCGGGATGAATTTAAAGATCTATGAGCACTGATTGATACATTAAAAGAGCCCAACGTTGTCGAATTGGTCAGTAGTTCAGATTGAGCTTCTGAAGAAACCTCAACCAGAAGGTCTCCAGTACGAAGTTTTTTTATTGATTTTACCATACCCACGAAAGATTCAATGGTTTATTGATTAAAATGGGTAAAACATGAGAAAAAGAAGTATTTGCATCATTAATTAATTTGATCATAAAAAAAACGGACATTCGAGAAAATTGGTTGGTTGGAATTGGAGGAATCCGTGCAAGTTTGTTGCTCACCTCCGGGGGTAGAATAAAAAGAAGTAGTATTCATAATTATACAAAATGAAAATTCGGGCCCTGCAGTACCACCCACCACCGAGTCCAACAAGGGGATGTAGACTGCACCGGTGCTAACAGGACCTATACGCTTGCAAATCACCCCTGTGGCAGACACCACCCTTAACGTGTTGCTCAGTAAGTGACAGTTCGCTTGATCTCTAGCCGATAACAAGGTCCAATCGACCATCCGATTGGTGTACACAGGATCAACGCACACCTCCCGTTTACCTGAAGCCGGGGCCAAAGCAGTGTATTGGGTCGGTGTATCGCCCCTCAACTACCAGGATCCCCTTTTCCAGGGACACGGGTCTCCAAACGTGGCAAACACGTGGGTGATATAATCCCCAAGAGCTGAAAGCAACAGAGTGGCGAAAAGCTTCTCAGGGGGAGCCCTCACCTCCGAAGAGGCAACCACAATGAGGGAGGAAGAAAAAGCAAACAGTAGACGAGAGGAAAAATGAAAGAGGTAGAGATTACTCCGGTACCCGGGGTTGTGAAGCCCGTACGAACCTAAAGAAGGTATGGCCCTGAGGGCACCAAGAGAAAGAAAATACCACCGTTGTCAAAATCTACTGAACTTATAATATCCACCAAAGCCAGATATGCCATCACTTGATGTGATCACAGAGCGACATATGTCACCGTGACTACCATTCATGCAACTGCGGCATTGCGCTATGAAGGACATAAGATTATGAGACAAATAAGTTATAAATGTTCCAGTCGATGTACACACCGTGATGGCATCATTGCCGCGCGATTTGATTGATGATCGATCATTCAATGTAGATATAAAGAGGAATTTAATTCATAAATCAACAAACATACTCAAGTGTGGCGGTTGGCACAAATTCTACTTTTGGCCGCACTAACGTAATGTCTAGCGGCTGTAACCCCACACAGTCCATCAGTTTTTTTCTTATGGGATTATATATAGCATAGTGATTTATTAGTCATACATTTTGTTTTATGTTTTAAGTTATGCTTTATCTTTACGAGTCAGCAACAGTTGCAAATTCAGTAGTCGATAATGAAACTTTATAAATACATAATGAAATGTATCACTCTATAATCTTTCTCTAGATGTCACCACTATCAGAAAGCTAATAATGATGTTTAAATTAATTTCAAGACTAATGCTAGCTAATTCAATTTTAATAAATTTATTGCTTTCTAGCTTTCGTAACTACCAGTGATGAGACAGGCCCATCAGGAAATGGGGAAATTAACAAAAAGCAGTGCTTTCTATAGAAAAAAGAATCACATCAGTTGAGAGAAAAGTTTATTTTATACAGTAATTAAATATTTTTCTAATTAGAGAGGCAGTATGTCAATAATACAATCATAGTCTGCATATCATTGCCTTGACTGCAGCCTTATTTTTTGTTGCACTCTAGAGCAAGGCTGATTTTAGTTGAATTAAGCTGTCCAACAATGCTTCAAGTCTAGAGACCAAAGTCCAGAAAAAAAAGGTAGTGATGCTAAAAATATGCATTGTATTAGTTTGACTAAAGCGTGCGGGTATTCACACCTTCTTTTGCTGAAAATTTTAGTTCAGTGTTTTTCAGTAGTCTGGCTGAAGATCGGTACTGGGTTCTAGCACCAACTATATCAGGAGAGATTCTATTGGAGATTTTCAATTTGTTTACTATTATCATTTTTATAACTATTTTTAATAGCAAATAGCCATTTTTAAAAGCATTTTCATTAATTCTTTTTAAAAGTGGAAAAATTCTAGAGGAAAAAATTTATGATGCATCAAAGAGCTCAGACCAAGAATGCCTAAACATATGTGTAGTAAATATATCATTAGCAACGATGCATAAAAGATAATTTCCAATGAAATTGAAAATCAAGGCAGCCTGTATTGAGTAATCAAATCTAGTAAAAAGAATATCGTTTTTTCGCAAATTCACGTGTTTCAAAACCTGAGTGTTGTGTTTTTACAATAGATCTATAGATTTAAATTTTAATATGAGCAAGAGACAAGGTGTTTTGTTTAATATCAGTGTAATTTATACTTATTTTTATATTTGTTAAGGAATGTGTAGCACATGAAATATGCACACTGTATCATACTCATCATGATTATGCTATAGAGCGACTGTGTACTTATGTTAGTTTAATGAAAGAAACCGAAAAAATTGGAAATGTATTAAAATTTGTTGGGACCAGGTCCTTGTTCGATAAGGGAATTAATGGGGCCATGGTCTTACAAAGATTGAGAACTATAATTTAGGATCCTAAGTGTACTAACAATTTTTATTATTACTAGTGAGTATCAATATTTATGTTAGTTAAAAGAATAAACTAATAATAATAAAAAATTGAAAATGTATTCATAAGTAACTTTGTTGAGATCTTGTACTGTAAGAAAATTTACCAGGTCACAATTGAACAAAGACAGAGAAAAATTAGTATAGAATAAAAAAAATGGTTCCCTCTTTCAAATTTAAAATTACTATACATAAATTGCAAGTTAAAGGTTAACTATTTCCAGATTTTGGTACAGAAAGTACCGAACATTTGAGATTGCTATGTGTCATAGACTGAAGTGCAGCTTTCATATTGGAGGGCATGTTGATATAAACACCCACAAAATACAAGCTTTTTTTTTATTTTGGTTTGAAAGTTTAAAATGCAAATTTAAAGTTTCCTCAGAAATGCAATCAGTTTTGATTGAAAGTGGAGTCTTCATTGAAGAGGAAGAATGCGTATACCATTTACTTCTGTTTACCCATAATTCATTTTAAGAAAAACTGATTGTTACACCACTCTTAAGAGATTTGGCTGCCCTCATACGATTTTTTCATTAAGACGCAATACCCTCATTTAATAAGAGATATAGCAAATGTGAAAATGTTTAACAGAGTACAATTAAAGTGACAAAAACATACCAAACACATCTCCCCAAGTGTAAAGCTTGATAAAAACAATTACCTATCGCATTGACAAAATGCAATTTTTAAGCAAAACTATTATATTTTACGTCTGAAATTAAAATTTGTAACAGTTCAGAATTGAATACTGAAATTAAAATTATAATAAAAAGAGCTTCTTTAGAATAGCGGGCTGTGGTAGATCAGCTGAAGGAGCAATGGATTAGCAACCAGAGGATTGAGTTTGAAAAACGATCCAGACAAAGACAATCATGTATACAGGGACTAGTGCATGTAAAATCTGTCATAGCCTCAAGCATCCTAACGTTGACATGTGAAAGTTTGGAGAGTGGGGTGCTAGTTTAGTTGTTTTTCTTGTCATCTTACTATGGATCAAAATTACGAAGCATCATCCTTGGGTCATTCCCTTCGAGATTGATTCTGGACCATCACCAATAGCCATTGCATTGCTCCAATGCGATGGTAATTGACTACCTACCTTTTAGAATAGCTTCTTTTGGTTGTATTGCGTGCCTTAACTTTTAGAAAGGGCAGAATATTTAATAAGTTAACTTGTAGAACAATTCACAAAAGCAATCAGAACTTGGCAATTTTTAGATTTTTTAGTTTTAAATAAGAATGTTCACATAAATAGATTAAATTTTGTTGTTATTGCTGCTTACAAATACTGCTATATTACTCTCATGCCATTAGTTCACGAGTTCTTCCATACTTTAAGCAGCACAACTAAAACTTCCAAGTGTTCAGCTGCCATAGGCAGGGCTGTAGTGGAGGGTATACGCCGTATACCCTCTGGTTTTTCCAGCAAATTCCGTATACCCTCTGCTCTTTATTAAAAACTACGAACACTGCTTTGTTTTTCCTAAAAAACATCACGTGAAACACAGATAGCTGTAGAAGCAAAAGAAAAGTTTCTATTTCAAGATATCACCTTTGTACATAATTCCAAAATCTTACCTATTAATCATAAGCAATTCATTCAAAGTATTGTCGATAGAATGAAATCCAGACCTGTTCTGATGTTAATGAAGAAAATTGTCAACTTTTGAATGATATATCCATGCTTGATCCAGAAAATATAAATACATGGGATATTCGCCGAGTAGAAAAGGAGGTAAAAAGGATCTGTTGACGTTTTGGTATCGATGAAATGTGCACTATTCTGGGTTTGAGGACCAATGAAAATGCCCAAGTTGTTCCACAAAAATTAAAGGATAACTTTTAAGAACAATTGAAATATTACCATGCTCCACCGCCGTTAGCGAGCGCGGGTTTAGTTCAATGAATACCTACCCGGTCCTTAGAAAGGATTTCCTACATATATATATGTGGCGTGTGGGTACATGATTTTTACACCCACCCCCACGTGGAAAGTGTAAGTAATAAGTATGTGTTTCTCCTCCCCATGGAAAAAATTCTGTGGATATCAGAGTGTACCATTCAAAGAGTGTACAATCAGAGGGCATACAATGGGGCCCTGCCTATACTAGTGCAGGCCCCCCCCCATCTCCATGGTATACCCTCTGATTTATTTATGACTACAGCAATGATTGGATTAAATTCTTGTTCTATGGAAAACTTTATGAGTTGAGGTAATTAAATAAGACTGCTGCAAAAATGTGTGCATAGTTAATGCTGGTAAGTTATTTTGTTCACTGAAAGTAATTTTTATGAGATTTATGAGAGAAATTAAAAACAAGTACTATCTAGCATTTCAGATGAATTAATGCAATGATGAAATTAGTAAACACAAATTTTTCAGATGTATCACTCTACATTCCTTTTAACCTTTTGACAATGGCTATAGATATAACTGGTGCGATTCTTTCTTGTCACGTTTTTTATAGCATGATCCTTATCACTTTCAAGGTACAACTCTGTACTGGCTGCAGTCTAAATTCTGTCTTGGTGCGAACAAGTTACAATTGCTGTACCTGCTGTAGTTAATATCTAATGACCTAAGTTAAGAGTTTAAAAAGTTCCTTTAGGTTTTCAATGATATTAAAAAGTGCTACAAAGTATAGTTACAGAAAAGGTAAAGATGTGAAACAGAATGAAAATAGTAATTTTAACTGAGTACATTTTATTATAAGTAATTTTTTAAAGAAATGTTAGTGAACAGCAGTGAATGTTAGAAGAAAGTGGATAGGAAGACCTCTGAACCCTGTAAAAAAAAAGGAAATTGTCAGTAAAATAGTTTCAGAAATAAGAAACTGTTAGGTAAAAAAAAAGCAATTAGAATCTTATAAAATCTAGCAAGAGGGGTAAGAAACCTTAAGTCAAGTAATATATTTATAATTTAACTTATATGTAATTATATCAACCAAGTGTATCAAATTATTATTATGAGTCAAAGGAGAAATATCATCATTTAAAGTAACAGTTAGCAATTGCATATCTAGTGGTCGTCAATACTTTGCAAGACACTCATTTCAATGCTTTTGTTTTTTAGACAATAAACATTGGTTTTCAGGAAAAGTTTCTTTATAGATCCCTAAGAATCTCTAACAATATATTTTCCAGAAACCCTATTTTATTAATGTATTAATGGACTATTTAAACATTTTATTTCACCCGATTCTCCTTGATGTTAAAAAAAATTGGTGAGATCCCATAACTGTTTTCACACCAAGACAATCTTAGCTAAGAATTCAATCTCCTAGCTCAATTTTCATGACAATTTGGCCCACTAACATAGCAATTGTTTCTCTAAACTAGATAGCCTCTATCTTTGGTTCAATGCTGTAATAATGACTGAGCATAGAGGAGAAATTTTGAGCCATAAACTTGCATTCCTTTCTATATTTTGTCCTGAAATGTTTTTCACTTAAACTCATATTCAATAAAAATAAATTTGATCTTAAATTTCTCAGTAGTAGTCATCTTTGTAAAAAGCATTGGTTTCTGTTACTCATATCTTACAAATTGTATTTTACTGAACATCCTTTATATCCAGTACACAATGCTGGATTAAGGGGAATTCATGAAAAACAACATTTGAACAAAACTAAAGTACATAAACAGCCTTGGTTTCGATTTTTATATTCAACCTATATAATGAAGATATGCAGATTAATTAGTTTTGAAATCTTATCCACATCCAGATGACTTAAGAGTAAAATAACAAACTTTATCAGAAGATTAAATATAAAGGCATTTCATAACATTTGAGTAGCTCGAAAGTACAATTTTAAAACTAATTTTAATTTGTTTTACATAATTAAGTTGAATACTTTTCCTAAAATTTATAATTTTTCCTTTTGGAAATTACATGTTTTGGTCAGAAAACCGATGCACGCATTCACATCTTATTCAAAGAACAAATTAATACACTAAGTATTAATGATGAAAAAACATCAGAAATCCTGCATAATGCAAGAAAGATTTCATTACAAATGTATTTGAACATTCAGCTCTAGTGGAACAAAAAATAGAAACCCAAACAAAAATCAAAATAACAAAAATTCAATCATAGATGACATACCTTTCTGATCTTTACAACGCACCATTACAAAACTTAATTACGCTCAAACCATGTCTTCCTAGAATAAAGAGAAATAATTACAAAAGGCTTATTTTGATTTTTTCGAGTGAAAGCATTCTTTACAAATTGATTAACAAAAGTATCGAATGAATGTTTGCTTGAAGGAACTAGATATTTAAAAAATTGTTTACTTTACAATTCTCCTGTAACTTACATCAACAAATGCGTATTTTGATTCAACGAAACTTTCTGTGAATTCAAATCCAATACAATAAAGTAACAGGTGTGCCGAGTTTATTACAGATACTGTGGAGTAGATGAACTTTTTAATAAACAAATAAAGAGAAAGAATAGCGTTTGAACGCCAGAAAAACCGGTATTAAAATAATCAAAACACAAAAATTGCGTGACAGGGGAGGAAAATGAAACAATAACAAATCTTTACTTCACTTTGCGTATTTGTTCCTTAGTCAGAAGGCTGTTGCCATGCAGAAATACAAATCGTTTCCTACTCTCGTCATCTGAGCGACCATTCCCATAGGGGATTGATCCCGGACCGTCGTCATTAGCCCGTTATGTTGCTCTGCTCTAGTACGACGTTAATTAAAAATTACCATTATTTACCCCAAAATTATTCAATTACGTAACTCATATTTGTATTAAAAAGCATGCTGAAAGGAAAGTATTTAATTAACATCAAAATGGAGCAACACAAGTGGCTTTTGACGACGGTTCGGGATCAACCAAGATCAACCTCCGAAAGGAAAAAATCGAGTTTAACACAACGTAATTTTGAATGACGTGGCTTGAGTTAAATTGGAATTTAAAGAGTCGTCAAAAAAAAGAATGAATTTTGATGCTTATCGATGTGAATGTGTACGTACTTGACGTGAAATATCATCATTAGAAAGTTGGATTTGATGGTGGAAATATAATTTTCTTTATTTACAAAAATGCGCATTAGTATTAGTAAAAAGAGATAGCTTTCAGCTTATGCAAAATGAAGAGGGTGATGGAAGTATGCAGTTCCAGTTTCGTAAATGTGACACGGCTTTGCATATTGCTGGAAAGTAACATTTTGAGGTATCCCTCACTAGATGAACCATGAAAATAAAAACGTCAAAAGTAAAAAAGCTGCGATAAATCAGACTATAGTTCTTTAGAAGTATAAATTCGTCTAGAGTTATTTGTTTATGTTCACAATGAAAAATTCTCAGACAGTATTTTTTTGACAAGGTAATGGTAATTTTTAATTAACGTATTCTAGAGCAACACAACGGGCTATTGACGACAGTCCGGGATCAATACCCTAGGAGAATGATCCGAGGACAAGACCACGTCATTATGAAACTCGGTCGGATGACGAGGCAACACCTGAGCTGGTAACCCACTCTCCAAACTTCCACACCAACCCAACGTGAGGACTTTCGGGCACGACAGCTTTAAGGTGCACCATCCGCCTCTACACCATACGCTTACAAATATCTATGCCCTGACCCGGATTCGAACCAGAAACCTTTCGATCTGGAGGCTAGCACTTTAACCACCAGACTTTCTGATGAGGACAACTAAATCTTCAGCTTGTATATTTTTTTTGTCTGCAAACAATTTAGTCTGCATTTTAGTTTATTTTGTTGTTGAAATGTATACATCGCATAGTAATAACTAGAGGTAAAACAACACCTCCAATAGATAAGATACTATAGGAGGGACAGGATATCTATAGGAGGTGTTGGGTAAAATCCCCTTTGTTTCGATTATAGCACTGAAAATACCCATTCGTTCATTAGTTCAAAATTACGTTATGCTTCCTTTGAAACCTTCCCTTTGGGATTGTTCCAGAAATGTACCTAATCGCCTTTTATGTTGCTCCAGTTCGACACTGGACGTTAATTCAACTACATACCCTCTCACTATAGAAAAAGACTGGAACAGAAAATATACTTTCCGTGTCTCCGCTGTGATGGTGTTTGACGTCAATTACAAAAAGGAGAGACTTTGAAATTGCCTTCCTGCAAAAACAAGCCAAGGTATTTCTTAAGTTAAGAAAGAAGTTATCAACACTTTCTTTTTTCCCTCTCTTTATCAGAAAATCCTCTCTTATACAACTCCATTGCAATTTCCTTCTGACATGTAAACATAGATGGCGCCACGAAAAATGGGGCTATATAAATATTTGATTGTTTGAATACTTAATAAAATTTTCAAAGTTCGTGACATGTCCTCTTGATTAATGTACTCACTATTCAAAAGGGGATTAATCAATTAAATTTTGGAATTTTTTATAAAACTTGAAAATTACTCTCCTGAATAATTTGAAGATGGTTTATCATTATGTTGATCGAAGCCCTTCGTATTCTCTTATTTTTTTTAATTTTAATGATCCCTGAGCGAAAAATGTATAGGCTTTGAAGTGAAATGACGCGACATAGCTAGATACACTAATCTAGTTAAAATTTCATAGTTTCATAAATGAGTAATTTTGTAAAACCAAGTAAATGAATTTAACTAAGTATTTTGCTTGATAATTAAAATTAACCCCCCTGATTACATTACTCGAAGTATAAGCACACCTTTCTTTCTAAACTTCTCACTTTATTATATTTGAATGTAGAAGGCTTGTTCAAAACTCGTTAAATTATTATTAGCTTCCATTTCTTATTAAAGATTTTTTCGATTTTCATAAATTTTTACTAACTATTTTTTAAGTAGTTTCAACCAGTGTTAAATAATAATTATTTATAGCGTGAATGTAAATTATAGAAACAAAAAATCAGAACTCAATAAAATATAAGTTATATTCTTAATATTTCTCAAACATACTTGAAAACTTAATACTGTCTTTTTATGACAGCATATTCGTTAAATGAACAAAATTCGTTGATTAAACTAAAAGGGCAAAGTTCTTATATTAACTATATATAGATTCGCTTGTTTTAGCTTTGGATCTTATTTATTTGAATCATGTCATCGAACTTTTATATACATTGCGCATCACGAATGTTACGATTAAAAATAATTGTGTAGGCTCTACATCCATTTATAAATTACTAAGATTACAATTATTTACGAATTCTTTCAAACGTTTAAATTAAAAAATAAGAACATAAAATCTTTTTCACGTACAAGTTATCGTGTCCTTCAATCTTTCTACCAGAACATTGTTGCATCATCCGTTTCATCATTTCATTTATCTACACTGTATGTATTTTTGTAATTATTTTTATACTTTCTATCGGTTTCCTAAATGCCCAATTATTAAACATGTTTTTCGTTTCATGATTTTTTTTAATGTTTCGGAATACTGACGCGTTTTTAGACGTATATTTTACCCAACACAGTTTTCTCTGATGTAGTTATATCAGAGGAAATAGCGCTGAAGCGCCTAAGGGAAAGTTGGACAAAATCGGGTAGGCGGATAAAACCGGGACTCGCTAGTTTTGAATATATTACACTCATGTCCATAAATTAAGGATAATTCAGAATCACACGGAAATCGAACTCTAGAGTAAAAATTTCACCTGTACAATTATCGCACACATCTTCAAGAATAATATCCAAATTAGAGGAAGCCATCAGATGACGCCGAAAGTACGCCACAATGACGTGAGTGTGAGAGAGGTGTATATAAGGAACGGTAGAAAAGAAGTAAAATTGTTCACAAGCGTTCTGTGAGCCGCTCAGTGCCACAACCGAATAGTTATGGCACAGAGGACGTATGTCGATGATTTTTTACGTGGTAGAATTATCGGCCGCCTGGTATGTGGGCGTTCTCAGGCGGAAGTTTCAGTGGAACTTGGAATCGCCCAAAGTGTCATCTCTAGGCTTTGGTAACGATTCCAAAATAATGGAAATGTCAGTAGACGTTACAGTACAGGTGTCCAACGAGTTACAACGCCGAATGACGACCGGTATTCGGCAGTAACTGCAGAAAGAAGCAGACGGAGCTCAGCATCCGACTTTCCTCGTCAGCTATCTTCAGCCACGGGAAGACAGTTTCAAGGCAAACCGTTTACAGACGTTTGGGACATGTTGGTCTATATGCTCGCAGGCCTGTCAGATGTGTTCCGCTCACGGCAACTCACTGTCGCCAGCAGTTAGCCTGGAGTAGAGAACATGCAATGTGGACATCGTCACAATGGGCTTGTGTGATGTTTTCCGACGAGTCCAGGTTTAGCTTGTAGTCTGATTCACGGCGAACGTTCATATGGAGAACGCCAGGTACCCGCTACCACCAAGACAGCATCAGTGAACGACACCGTTACGGTGGTGCGGGTTTATACTGGGGCAGAATTATACTGAACTCCAGAACAGATCTACATGTTAAAAACGGAACCAGAAGAGGCCAAATTTAAAGGGACATCATTCTGGAACAACATGTAGGTATGTTTAGGGGTGCGCATAGAATTTGTGAACCTGTCTTCTCCGTGCAAACATTGTAAACGAATGCCTTGAATCTGATGATACCACACGTATAGAATGGCCAGCATTCTCACCTGACTTGAATCCGATAGATCACGAGTGGGACATACTTAGCCGTCGAGTTGCAGCCCGTCAACCACCTTCTACATGTGTACCGGAACTTCGGAGAGCATTGTTTGCTGAGTGGAGTGGTCTTCCCCAAGATCAGCTCGATAATTTGATCCTCAGCATGCCTAGGCGTTGTACCGACTGTATTTCATCGTCTGGGAGACATACAATTTATTAACCATCATACCAACCATGTCATGCTAAGTTTTTGTAAGGTCGATATTTTTTGTAATTGCTCCAGTGAGCAAAAATCGCAGTTTTTATGAATTTTATCATACATACACCATATTTTTTGTTCTTTAACTTTTGTTTAATAAATGGGCTTGATGAATAAGTCAAGTTTGTTTTGTTTCTGAACCGTTATTTGTAGGAGCTGGTATTATCCTTATTTTATGGACATGAGTGTATTACTGCTATCTGTTAGATAACACATGAAACTAGTTGCAGAAAGCCCCCATGTTGTTTGGAGTTGAATGAAAGGCAGTGTAGATCACGTGTTTGATGCCGATGTTTTTAAAAATATGAGTAGAAAAGGTTCGATTTTTACCCCACCGATTTTACTCTATAGTTTCGAATTGCTTGAAGGTTTTTTTTTTTTGGTAAGTATACAACCCCTGATAACACCTCTTTCAGCTATTATTTTAAATTATTAAACGTTTTGCATCATGTTTGAAATATGCTAAGCTTTCTTTTCTGATTAATGGCGTAGTCGGATAAAACCGGGACCTTGGCAGTAGAACAAGTCCGGGAAGGAATAGGAGCTTGTAGAACAAGAAAAAACCAAAAACCCAGAAAAGAAAAACTCAAGCAGAAACTGTTTAAGGTTCATAAGCAAAAAACTGTCATAACAAGGAAGAGAAGAACAAGTTCAGAGTTAAAATACTCATTGGCATCAGATGAAAACAAAGTGGAATGTGACGAAGCCTGTATATTTTGTAATGCATTGAACGCCAGGTCAAAATCTCTGAAAGGTTTGATATAATGTCCCAACTGTAAAGGATGGGCGCATGAAGCCTGTAGCAATGCAGAGGAGCATGATCAAAAATTATTTGTGATTTCTGTTCTTAAAACTTCTTACAAATATGATCAATTAAGTAATTTTGAATTTAATGTGTTTGGAATGTATTGTTAATTAAGTTAGGTTCCGTGATTTTTAAACCCACATATATTTCTCAGTGCAGGTAGGCCGTTGTACAAATTTATTGCTATAAATAAATATTTCAGCAGTAAAACATTAATGTTTTTTCATTATTCCTATACATTCCCGGTTTTATCTGACTTGGTCGAATAAAACCGGGTTCTTACATACTTCCAAAAAATAATTTATTTACCCTCCAAAAATATTGTACTTCTATATTGAAAAATATTTATTTTTGGAACTTAAGAACTAATTTATCATTCAAATAGAAATGTAAGAAATTAAATAATTTATTAACTCTCAAAAAATATTGTTCTTCTATATTGAAAAAATATTTATTTTTGGAACTAAAGAACTAATTTATCATTCAAATAGAAATTTAAGGAATTTTATTCACGTAGGTGGCTTAGGAAAACAATCTTTTGGGCCCGGTTTTGTCCGACTTTCCCCTATCTGATAGCTTTCTAATTTCATAATCATTTCGGGAATCCTTTGAGCCTCGTGGACACTAACCGGAACTCACCGTTGCTCTTGATGAGTGCTTTCTGAATTATATTAATGTGAACTAAGAACAAAATGGGCTGCATGTCGTCTTTCAACAGAAAAAACAACCTACAAAGGACAAACAAGTACAAAATTAATAACATCGAAAAACCGTATTATCTGGTCATAATCTTTTGAAGTTTGAGGCATCCTGAGACTTTTTCTTCAAAAAAGGACACCACCTTTTTTGACGAAGAGGCTTGTTTAAAAACGAAACAGAATTGGAGGGGAGGGGGGGGGGCACACATAAAAAGTCGAGTTTAAAGAGTTAAAATGTTTTGTCTTATGTTTTCAGAACAAGAAACATCCAAACGAGGAACAAAAAAAAAAAGAGTCGTGTTGACAAAGGATGTCCGTACCTGATAAGACCTTCAGTCCGTGTGAGCAGACTCAGTGAGCTCGGGGAGGTCTGCAATACGTCAAAATTCAACTGTGCTGGACGAGCTATGGGCCAATGTAACTTTGGATTACATTGAGTGGGGGCTGCTTAAGGGGTGTCATTCGAAAGCTACTGAATCACGCTAAAATCACAGGACTTCGATCAATACATTTGTCCTTCAATATACATATCACACTGCACTGAAATCGCTCAAACTGTAAATTAACTGCTGTGAATATTTCTAATAAACAATCGTTCAAACTTCCTGTGTCTGCTTCATTTATTCCACAGTCCAACATCAGGCCCGAGTATTCAAGCCAAAACTAAGGTTTGTGTCCTCGACACAATCTACCATTTCCCCCCTCACTAGTGCACTCCTAGCACGTACGTTGGGCCCGTGACATAAATCATAAAATATTAGGATACTAATATTTGTATGAACTTTGCACACTCCTTCAGACGAAATAACCAAGCTACCTAATAAGACAGATAGAGTTACTGGATATTTGGTTTCAAGAATTATCTGTATATTTAAATTATCTACCTCGGGTGTTTGGAGATCCCCAATCAAACAAATAAAAGGGGGCTCCAGGGAGAAAGGGCCCTTAGAGTTCAGGGCGTGGTTGTTTTGTTGAAACATCTTAGGCCCGGTGCACACATTAGGTTTTTCAACGTGCGGCGCCGCTGCGGCACCGAAGCCCAACTATGCATACATAACCGTGAAATGACGCAAGTGCTCATTTCGCGCCATTTGCGATAAATGTTCTATAGAAGAAGACGTGTTTATTTCGCTTACTTGGTGTAAAAAAAGTATGTTTTGAAACAAAATAGACGTTACTGGACATGACCATTTGTAAATTATTACTTATATTCCATTTGTTTACGAAAACAAGGTACTTCAGAACGGAGACGCGTGTGCGGCGAGCTGCGGCGCCGTGAGGAACTACGGTCCAAATTGCACACGTTGGACGTACGTTGCCGCAGCGGTGCCGGAGGCATGTGTGCACTACTCCATTGGATCTAATGTATCTCAGACCGCACTTACGTTGCCGCAGCAGCGCCGTACGTTGAAAAACCGGATGTGTGCACCGGGCCTTAAGTGGCTCCTCATCAGTATGCTATTTTCATTTTGAGTGTCACTAGATTTCCGAATAGTGTAATATTAATTCACCATAAATCTTTTAAGGCCGGGTGCACAAATCCAGTTATTCAACGTGCGGCGCCGTTGACGCAACGCAAGTGCGGTCTGAGATACATTAGATCCAATGGAGTAGTGCACACATGCCTCCAGCGTCGTTGGGGCGACGTACGTCCAACTTGTGTGCAATTTGTACCGCAGTTCCCCATGGCGCCGCAGTTCGCCGCACACACTTCTCCGGCCTGAAGTACCTTGTTTTCATAAATAAATGGAATATAAATAATAGTTAATAAATGGTTGTATCCAATAACGTCTATTTTGTTACAAAATATACCTTTTTTACACCAAGTGAGCGAAATAAACACGTTTTCTTCAATAGAATACTTATAGCAAATGGCGCGAAATGAGTTCGTTCGTCATTTTACGGTTATGTGTGCATAGTTGGCCTACGCATCCGCACGTTAAAAAACCGGATATGTGCACCGGACCTAATGCGAAGGATTTTAGACGGATGATTTGGTGGAGTCGCTGCCGTATAATCTCAGAGGTGTTGGAAGCTCAAGATTTGACTCGGGTAGATTGGCTATCAAAGCTCAGGTAAGCGTTTTACATCAAGATTCCAACATTATTAATTAGTCTTACGACTACATAGCGCTCTTTCTTCTAATCCCAAATAGAACAAAAGATGCAAACGAAAAGGCGTCAGGTGAAAGACGTAATTCCCTCCCGTGTATCTGGAGGGAATTAATTCCTAAAGCTAGAACGAACGGAGGATCGCGAATCTCGGAAGAAGGCTAACGCGATAGTTCCCGCGACGCTCCAGTCTAGTAGCACTGTGCTGAACCAACACAGTACAGTTCTACTGTAGTGTACATTGGTGGATTACCACTGTACTTTTATCCACTTAAAGGTGCGATTCCTATAGCACGTATGACGTGATGCGTCTGACGCAGAGCACTGCTACAATGGGATGTTACTGATACATTGGAGTCAATTACATCATTCCTAAACCAATTTTTACAGGTAATACATCACATAAAAGAAAACAAACTGTTCTTTAAAATGAGCTGTAAAACATAAAAATCCGTTAAGTAATGAAAGTGCTGTAATATGTTTAAGTCGGGATAATTATGGAACTGTTTCCCACAGTGCGTCAGCTAAGGAAGCGCTAACTATGCGCCAGCAGTACTGCAATAGACGCACTACGTAAGCCGCATGCGTCAGACGCGTTATAGGAATTGCACCTTTAGGTACCCGGGTGTTTTGTTGGCATCAAACTCGCATTTGATAACGCTTCATGTGAACAGGGCCTAACGATCGCAAAGATGTGAACTTCATATTCCGAATCTCATCTTCCCAACACACCAAACGGCTTATAGTTTCTAAAGGGGAGGATGATACTGCCACCAGCACACAGGTCGCTAGGTATCCACACTGACGTACAGGAACCGCATACGCCTACACTCTGAGGAACGGGGGCGGCATTTGTTAAATCCAAGAATTACATTTGATATATTTCCCCAACATGGGCATAGTGTTAAAACATAGACCGGCACATTATACAGAAGAACAATACTGTACCATATGGTACTTGCCGACCCTTTTCCCTAACACGTGGACGCTGGAATGTTTCGGAATGCGAAAACAACTTTATTCTGCACGTGCGGTTCCCCGGTCTCGTATCTGGGATCACGTTTTTGCGGTGGCATGAGAGACGGTTTTCGCAGCTGTGTGGGGGTGTTTCTGTTCGGCAGAGAACATAAACATCTCTAGAGGGCTCGGAATTCACCCCCCTCTCGTTGTCAGCGGCGGTTCTGCGAAGCGAACGTGGATTTTGAGGGAATTCGGACTCGAGATTCAACGAGAGACAGACGTCTCTGTTTTGCCAATTGTGTTACTTTGGCTTCAGGCAGGTTTCGATTGTCGATGGCTGTGCCCATAATTATCTTGTAAATATTTATGTAAATAAATAGTTTAATTTTAAATCAGCTGTCCGTCAAATTCTTACATGACGGTACAGCTTATTAATTTGGTGGCAGCGGGGTTGATAGATTAAAACAGCCTCGACAAGTAAATCGAACCTGCCGTTTTGCCTGAAAGAGAAGGCCGATAGAACTTCGAAACCAGAAGTTCGGATTGTCATTTCGCTGTCGGATTGTCACTTTCGCTGGAGACCGTTTCCCTTGTCTTAGAGAAAGCGAGAAGGAGGTACCGGAGTCACCGACCCCATCCATCACCAAAACTCGTCGCAAGAAGTTCTGGTTTTGGTTTCGAGTTGCCGGCCCTTTTCAACGGAGCGTGAGCGGAATCGACGGAAAGTTCGACAAGTCCTGTTCATCAGGGGAATAGATTCTCCACCGGTTCGTCCAGAGATCATCTTGATCGGCTATTATAGGTTCATCGCGAACCGTTTTTTTCGTCAGTGGCGCAGTGCTATTTGTGCGCGTTGTGGAAGAGGTCGAGACGACCTACACCAGTGGGCTTTCAGCCGAAGAGTGTGTTTGTGGGCTTTTTAGCCGAAGATAGTGCAGTGCAGTGTTTCCACCCGTGGTCCAACCTGTGGACAGTGGTGCCAAGTGATCCAAGTCAGCAGATACAGGTTAGTGCCATTTCCCTATTTTGTCACTGTGACTAAGTTTCAAGAATTGTGTAATAGCTAAAATTTTGTTAATCTCAATTAGTGTGGTCACTCCAAAGGGAATTGATTTAGCTTAAGTATCTTTTTTTTGAATCTGTATTGTGCATTTTAGAATTGCTAAATTATTGTATGTTGTGAGATTACGGTATGTCGTAAAAAGTATTGAATTGGGTGTTGTGCAAAAGAATTGAATTTTTTTGTTTTTTTTGGCAATTTTGAATTTTCGAAATGGCATACTTGGGCAAAGGTAGGAAACAAGATCTAGAGGAACTAGCGGAATTTTTGGAAAGAACGGTTACTCCGGGATTACTGACATCCCAACTTAAGGAGTTAATCCTCTCGCACGATTCCTACGATGAGGAATACACAAAAGTGGCGTTAGAAAGGATTATACAGGAAAGACGGGAGAGGCAGGAAAAAGAACAAGTAAGTAAGGATAGGGATAGGGAACAAGAACGACAGTATAACTTTGAGCTTGAAAAACTACGGATTGAGGCATCCCGACGAGAACCCCGCGATCACGTCGACTCGTTAAGGCAAAAGGTTTTGGCGTTGTGTCACGAAGGGACATCGGCGCACATGGGGGGTACGAAATCAAAGGATAAGCTTGCGCGGTATTTTTATTGGCCCGGGTGTTTTCGGGAGATGGAAGATTATGTTGCGGCCCCGTTGGCGATAAATAAGACCGACGCGGAGTTGAGATCGGGCGAGACTATTAGTCTTCTTATGACAGAGGCTAACGACCAGAAAAAAGAACTAAAGGGGCAGAGAGACGACGATGTTTCTGGAGGGGAGAAAGTAAGTCCCCAAGTAGCCAAGTTATGCTCTCCGAGGGTGGTAATCCAGACCGCTATCGCAAAGGTGCGATCGAAAGAACCGTTGGTTCTTCCAGTGGGGGTAGCAAGTGAAACGACGGGAATGATTTTCCTGGAAATACCGAATAGCAGTAAGGGAAAGATAACGGAAGGTGGCCCAGGGTTAGAAGAAGAATTAGAGGTTTCCGTTTCCGTTCAGGGGGAAACTTTTGAAATAGGTCACGTGGGCAAAAAGGGGAAAAGAAAAGAGTTGCTAGTGAGTGAAGGGGTGAAGCCAAGACCTTTAGAGTTAGGTTCCGGAGCCGGATCAGATTGGGACCCACAACTTACACCGTTAGTGTTTTCCACGGTACACGTGAGCAGCGTTTACGCCCCGGCAGAATTGGTGCACGGGAAGAGTATAAAAACCCCAGACACCTTGCGGTATAAGAAATGGCTAGGACCCCAGATAAAATTGTCACGAGATTGGCAGGAATGTGAAATCGGGAGGGTATTAATGATTTTGGCAATGCATCGACCAAAAAAATTGGAAATTCCGCGATCGAACACCGATCTGGGAAAGGAAAAAAAAAACACTTGAATGCCGACAGTCTGAGTCGCGCTTTTCACGAAAATTCAAAGAGCTAAATAAAATGTAATTGAGGAAGATTTGTGTTGTATAGTGTAATATTATTGCGAATCATGTTTTGAGTTGAGTGAAATGGAGATTTTTGTAGTTATGGGCATTTCACTTAAATGTTTCTTTTTCTTTCTGGAGATTTTAAGTGCTAAAATTGTGAATCATGTTTGCTCGGAGTGAAATTGGTAGCCTTGTAATTATGAAATATTCATTCAATGATATCAGTATCTTTTGCTGAGGATTTTAAATGTTAAAAGTTGTAAATTATGTTTTGCGTATGGTGGAATTGATTTCTTGTATCTATGTTCTTCACTCGAGTACTTTTCGCTGAAAGCTACGTGCAAATTTAAATTATGTTTTGTGTAGAGTGGAAATTAATTTTGTGTTTAGGATGTTTTCACTCTGTCATTCTAAACCACTGTCGAAGATTTGTAGTTTTAAAATTGCAACTCATGACGTGTGTTGAGTGAAACTTAGGAATTTGGTTTTCGCTTAACAAGATTGATATTTTATATATGTTTTGGTGTATTTTGGTTGGTTTAATGAAAGTATTATTATATAGTTCGTATTGTGTATTGAAATTTTGGGTTTCGCTTAACGAAATTCTTATATGTGATGTGGTTAATGTGATTTGGTTTTAGTTTTAACGAATTTGGTATAAGTCTTAATGTTTGGTGTTTATTTTGTTTTTATTTTAATTTGGTATTTGAGCCTTGAGTGACCATACTGTAAGGGAGTAGAAAGTTACTCCGGTATATGAATTTTAAATTGATTGGATTTAACTTGCCTTACACATATTCTTGAGTCACGGTTTCAGGATATGGTGGTGGTAAGTGATCTGTTATTCTGAATTGCCAGTGGGTGATTATCCGTGCGTCTGTGGATGCGTACGTTGAAAACTTTTCACCTTTGGGAAAAGTTTTTTCAGTAGTGGGGGCGGTTGTACCATATGGTACTTGCCGACCCTTTTCCCTAACACGTGGACGCTGGAATGTTTCGGAATGCGAAAACAACTTTATTCTGCACGTGCGGTTCCCCGGTCTCGTATCTGAGATCACGTTTTTGCGGTGGCATGAGAGACGGTTTTCGCAGCTGTGTGGGGGTGTTTCTGTTCGGCAGAGAACATAAACATCTCTAGAGGGCTCGGAATTCACCCCCCTCTCGTTGTCAGCGGCGGTTCTGCGAAGCGAACGTGGATTTTGAGGGAATTCGGACTCGAGATTCAACGAGAGACAGACGTCTCTGTTTTGCCAATTGTGTTACTTTGGCTTCAGGCAGGTTTCGATTGTCGATGGCTGTGCCCATAATTATCTTGTAAATATTTATGTAAATAAATAGTTTAATTTTAAATCAGCTGTCCGTCAAATTCTTACATGACGGTACAATACCAAACATTACACGAAACACTCGGCGGAGCCCGCAATTCTGATGATTGCGAGATCGGCGCTTCGACCTGGCTAAAGACCGTCGTGTTCACTAATGGTGACTGGGACACGTTAAATAGGTCGTGGTCACAAACTCCCCCATGTTCCCATACCGAATCAATACCTCTGGGGGTACCTGATCAGGGGGTTATCGGCCTCTGATTGGAATCTAAATTACGATATGTGTGAGTGAATGGATGTATGAAAGGGACCTTCCTGTAAAACGGATGTGTCATGTATGTCGAGCAAAGTCGGACTTCCTCCCAATGGGGCTCAATAACATGGAAGGCGCACCCCCCTCGCCTCTTGCCGTCTTCGACGGGCCTGGCACTCCTCTGGTCTGCCAGTGTAGGCATGAGAAACAACAACAACAGCAACATGAAATAAAATTAAACACAGAATTAAACATTTGACAAAACAAGAGAAAACAACAAAAAAAGTTTAAAAGAAAACTTAGACTAGAAAAGATGGTAACTGGGACTAGGGAGGAATAAAAGTGCCCTTTTATAGCGGAGAAAACGCTGTTCGTGTGATTGGTTTCTGGTTGCATCTCAAAACTCCTGCGAACGGAGAATCTCGAATCACAACAGGGATTGGAAAAATGAAGTTTCATCATTTTTTCAATGAAGGCACACATTTCGAATTCTGTAATCTCTAGCTACTCACGTTTTTTGATTACATCAAATGCGCGTTTGATAACGCTCTATGCGAAGAGGGTCTAAACAGAAAGGCTTCGTGACTATGACCTTCAATTTTTCAGTGAGGAGAGAACCAGTTTCCGCGAGTGTTGTGATGGTAGTCGTATTTTGGATGCTCCAATGGAGGACACACCGGTGAAAGATTTCCTCTTGTAAATCTCCACCAGGGTAAATACTATTTTTTTTAGCTCAATTACTGTCCTTTTTGAAGCAATCAGATTTGTCTCAGTGCTGATGGTAAGGAGGAAAACGCTAGTAAATGCTTATGTAAAAATTAAGAGAATACATAAATTAAATTCTTTTACAACACACAAATCGAAAACATTTTCTATTTGCGTTATTTTTATTGCAGCAAATTGAATATTCGGTGTTTAATATGGTAATCATTATTTTGATATTTTTACAAAGTGTATGTAAAAAAATACTTTAGTTATAAACCTTTTTCTGATACCACAAAACTCTTTCAATCTCCCTATATATATTTCGTACGTTTTTCCCCGGAGCAGAAAGTACTTAAAACTGCGACGCACATCGCAGAACAAAGTCTTTGCAGAACAATTTTTCCATTATTTTATCAAAATTTTGGCCGTTTTTTTCAATTCTAAGTTATGATGTTCTGCAAAGCAAAGCGCGCTCCTCGCCACACTTTTTTTTCTTCTCTTAGCTACGGAACACCCTCCCTACACCGTTCCAAATTACCACAAACACATTATAAATAACACATCGTATATGTCAATGACAAAATATTTAACTTCAAAAGTCATCAACAGAAATGCAAATTCTGAAAGTATTGCCTTGGTTTCAAATAAAGTAAGTTAATTAATTTTGAAGTTTTATTTTTACATGTAATACATATTTAGCCGATAGTTGTGTTTTAGGTCTGTTTTTGATTTGACTGCAGTTTTCAAAATTCTGCCAAAATGCCTGCAGAACAATTGCAATTGCTTGGAGTTGTGTTGCAGAACATTGAATATAATTCTGCACCTCCTGGGCGTAT
Source organism: Metellina segmentata (assembly GCA_947359465.1). Taxonomy (NCBI): domain Eukaryota; kingdom Metazoa; phylum Arthropoda; class Arachnida; order Araneae; family Tetragnathidae; genus Metellina; species Metellina segmentata. The sequence continues at coordinate 79,812,418 of OX375877.1, forward strand.
GTAAACCGGCATAGTGGCTAAGGTGTTAGCCTCTAGATCGGAAGGTTCCTGGTTCGAATCCGGGTCCTGGCACGGATATTTGTAAGCGTATGGTGTAAAGGCGGCTGGTGCACCTTAAATCTGTCGTTTCCGAAAGTCCTCACGTTGGGTTGGTGTCGAAATTAGGAGAGCGGGGTGCCAGCTCAGGTGTTGCTTCGTCATCTGACCGCGGTTCAAAAATACGAAGTGCTGTCATCGGATCTTTCCCTTAAGTGATTGATCCCGGACCGGTCTCAATAGCCCGTTGTGTTGCTCTAGTACGACTTTAACTAAAATTACCTTACCTGGGCGTATGTATGCGAATCGCGTATGTATGCGAAAAAATGCGAATCGCCTTTTAACAAGGGGATGGGATGAAATTAAAGTATACGTTTAGAATCTAATTGTAACATGACTGAGGTATGTCTTCTTCCATGTATTTTATTGGAAAAAAGAATTAACATCAGTAAAAGTAAACGAAATGCTGTTTTTTCATAATTTTATTTCATTTAGAGGTATGGAATACAATTATGTGTGAAAATAGATGTGTTCATTATACATGGATTTAAATAAGATATGAAACGTGAGATATCGATATTTTGCCGTCAGTATACATAAACAATTAAGAAAGTTTAGCTCAGATGGACAAGCGAGGGTCTACTACCTAGTTATCGATAAATTCTATTGAGACAGTAGTGAAAAGGGTTTGCAAATATTGAATTTAAGATGTTCTTAACATAAATGAAATGACATTAGTTAACGAAACTGTTAATACAAGGAAGTGGTAATTTGCAATAGTAGCTGTTAGTGACCGTTGACATTTCCGTAAAATTTCAGTTTGTCAATATCTATAGGCTATTTAAACAAAGGATTTCAAATTAATCAAAATTCAAAATACAACTTGTCGAATTAACAATGTGATGCTAAGTGAGTGTTTGGCTAAATATTTCAGTCTTGTCTAATTTATGTATTCTTGACTAATAAACGAATTAATTACAACCATATAATGTTTTGTTGACTTCTTAGAAATCAATAGAAAATAATTTGCATTAAATGTTTTTCCTTGTGAAACTCGGAGTTATCTACTTCTATGTATAGTTTTACAAAGTAACGAAGCAACTACAAGTAAGCTTTGGTAGATTCAATTGCAAATCAGTAATTGTGCAGCCCGCAACACCCATGAGCAAAACGCATTATTTTAAGCACTATATATTTGTTTTTAATTTACGCAATTCCAACGCTTACGGATTGCTGCCACATTCTACAAGACTTGAAACAGCCACTTGAAAATTTCCGAAGGGATCAATAAGGTTTTTTGAATGTGTTCACCATTTATCCCTTGATAAATGGTAAACTTTATATTTTTTAGAATGCTTATATCAAATTTAGCATATATTTATTGTTTTTATAAACTACCAAAACTCGAAATTGCAACTTCATAACTATTGAAGAGATCGATCAAATTTTTAAATATGCACCCTTCATCCCTTGATGAACGACGGACTTCATATTTTTGAAGAATACTAATATCAAATCCAATTCTTACTGATTTTTGCCATATTATTCAAAACTTGAAATAGGAACTAGATAACTACAGACTGGTAGAATCAGGATTTAGAACAGTGATTCTCAACGTTTTTTTTTGTCGCGGCACACTTTAACGAGTTCAAAATTTGGCGGCACACAAAGAAAAAGATAAGTTTAAAAGTTGTTTACTTACCTATAATACACTGTGTAAAATATTTTATGATAATAATTTTTAATGTGAAATAAAATAATATAATATGTACTGCAAAAACAACAGTACGTTTATTAAGGGATTAATTACAAGGTAATAATAAGAATACTTTTAATGAGAAATTTGAGCTTGATGTTTTTTTGATAATTTCATTCATATTTGGTCGTAAAAATGACAATGCTGCTCTCATATCGTCTTCTACATTTAACAGTCTCGATCTTTTTTCGTTTTCATGTTGGTTAATACTGAAAATCCGAATTCACACAAATAAGATGTAGAAAATTGTAATAATATTTTTTAAAGCTTTTTTGACTATCATGGTATAATCGCATCTAATGTTAATCCAAAATAAATTAATTGATTCTTCAGAATATTTTAAAATTAAATCTCGATTATTAGAAAGTGAAATTAGTTATTCCTCTTCATTCAAAGTTAGTTCAAATACAGAAGTATTCGTTATCACAAATGGATTACGAACGCAATCACATTTTTTTATATATAAATTTGGGAAATAGTGAATAATTCTCTCAATGTTGTCAAATGGTCAATAACAATTTTATGAATAGTTTTATTAAAATCTTCTGGGAACACTTGAAATTTCTTCACGTTGGGGCGAATATTTCACTTTATGAAAGGTCACAGTTATCGAAGATAAAAACAGCTAAAAATATGGTATTTAACTGTAAAAACAACAGTTTTCTTTTACAGTGTACTTTTCTTTAATTTAAACAAACTTTACTCGTAATAAAAAAAAGCATCATAATTTTTACTATATACATTTCTAAAATTTGGTGGCACACTCCAAGAATTAGGTGGCACACAAAAGTGCCGCGGCACAGTGGTTGAGAAACACTGATTTAGAAAGTGCACTATTTATCACGAATACCCTTGATAAATGGCTTATTTGTCGATTATTGTATTATTGTAGAATTGTATTTGTCGATTATTGTAGAATTGTATTTGTCGATTTTTTTTTATCGAATACCAATCGAATTTTCTATTATCAAGAATACCTTGAATTCGTGTTTATCGCTTGCTCATCATTTCCTTGACTGATTCGATTCATCTAAGATTACGTGCATTATCACTGTTATTTTATGTGATATACATATTACTGTGTCAACTACAATGGAATAACGGCACGTTCTGTATTTATAACGCCTATAACAAGGAAATAATAAAATTTGGAAGAAAGTGAATGAGAGAGAGATGGCCATTGTGTGTTAAGTGTGAAATTTATAAGCTCTTCACACAGTGCGCAGCATGTATAATTTTCCCGATACACAGTGATTATTTCCTCAAAAACATCTATCTTTAAATGCGATCTTGATTTTGGAGGCCTCTTATTTTATTTGATAAATTATCGTTTTTTTTTTCGTGACAAAGCGTTCTCTGAGAAATTGCCCAAAGAAATGATAAGACCTCGGCACGTTTTAGCAACGCTACATATCGAAAGCTCGTGAAGCCCTGATGACACACTTTATGTTGTTCATATAGGGTTATCACGAGCTTTCGCTCCGATCGTGTGTTTGAGATAAAACATGAAGTTTTACTCATAATTGAGCCGTTATTTTCGAAAGTGGTATGAGTCCATTTTTTCATACATCGAGATATTTAAGGGTTTGCGTTTGAATTAATTTAAAAGTATTGGCAAACGTTACTCAATTCGGATGATGTTTTTAACACCATAAACCTGTTAAATTTTACTATGCAATAATAATTATTAAAATTGTTAAAGAAAATAAACACTTTTTTTTTTCAAAGTGGACTTAAACAACTTTAAAAAAAACCGGCTCAATTATTATTGAAAAAATATCGTAGATCTTCGTATATATTCTTAGTCCACCTGTATACAATTAGCAATATGGAATTAAAAAATTCACATACAAGAATTCAAAAGTGTTTAGTTTCAAAGGGAATATTTTAAAGGAAGGGATTTGAAATATTGTAATACTGCTATTGTGTAATAACAATTTGCCTGTAAGACTTTTTCTTGCGCATTTTGAGGTATGGTGTAAAATTAACAGTGGAACTTTTTAGAACGAATGCACTTTTATTTTGCAGTAGACGAGGATAATACAGGAATACGTACAATACATATACTTAAGCAATTCAATATTCACATAAAAAGATGTTGTAATGAACAGTTGGGGAGGGGGGGGGGAAGAGTGATTTCGCAATCCTTAATAGTTGAAAAGTATGAAATCTACCGTATTTAAACGAAGTGTAATGTTTTCTCGCATTACGTAAACTATTCAACCTAGAAGCCTGTAATTTTCCTCAAAGGTAATTTACCCATACCGAGGATGCATCCCGGGTTTCTATTTTAGAATTTTTAGGTTTTAGACATGAAAAGATGTGTGAACCTGAAAATGAATTCCTTTCTGGGTAGAAAAAGAACGTCTTCTGCACGAGGAAACAAATTTTTCCCAGTATAATTTTTACAGAATCTAAATTCAAGTTTGTTATGTTTGAACTTGCTTTTTATTTATTTACAAATTAAAACAATTGTCAAGTAATAAGACTATTTAAAGACTGTTGATTGAAAAACATTTTAGTGATGAAAATAAATTTGAAAGATAACATTTTCCCACAAACGCTTCTACAATTTTAAAAGCATATGTGTGTAAGCTAAAAATACTTACTTTAACATTTGTTTTGATGGAAACAAATTTTTAATTCAATAAGAAAAGTGCAAGAGAAAAATTCTCACTGATAATAAAAATTCAACTTTGCTACCAGTTTCTGACAATGATAGAATTAATGTTTTATCAAGTTCATGGGAAAAAAAAATGTTCGTCTTAACAGACAAAAGTGAAATAAATGGCAAGAAGTACTTTTAATTACATTGGTTGGCACTCTTGATAATCCAGAGGAAACTTGAGTAATCGACTACAGAGTTTGCGAGTCGAGTTTCGATCATCAATATGTTGTTCGCCTTGTAGATGACGTTTTAAAATCTCTGACTGTTGAATGAAAGGATTTTGCGCTCCTGCTATCCAATATAGAATATTATATGACTGCGGCTGGTACCACATTCAAGGTGCTTTATCCGCAATTGCTCCTTGCGTGCGACACTTGTTTCTTACTTGCGTGGCACACTTGTTTCACAACTGCAGAAAAAGTCCACGGATTTTACACAAATGTGGACGATCTCATCGCTTGTGTTAAGGCAGCCACAGTACAAAGCAACCTCCGAAAAGCCGCTTTGCATACCATCGGTCAACTCTGAGCCGGTATCACCGACTGGGCGACGTGGCTTCGGGCAGCATTGTACTACGACAACCACCTTATCATTGTACAGGACATTGCGAGCGGTTTCAGTGGCGATAGCGTTTTAATGCGTCGCGTAGAAAAAGAAGTGTGTGACCCAAAGCTGCCAAAAAGTTTGCTGAGAATCAAAACCAGCTACGAATGTTTGATTCATCTTGTAGAAAAATCGGAATAGAAAGCGTACAACATCGAGACAGCATATGAAGATATCAGATCGATGGATTTTAAAGAAGATCTTACAACGTTAAAGCGTTTCTTAAAAACGATTGGAAAAGAATAATGACCCGACAGTTATTGCTACACTTTACCGAGATGATTTCCCCTCAAGTCAGTATTTGCTACTGCAACAATGTCAGGCAACACCAGTCTCTGTTGAGCGAAGTTTTCTATGTTAAAGAAATTACCAGTCAAGGATCGACCATTCAACGACATTAATGTTCTTCTGTGTTAAATTATGTAACAGAAAACTGTTGTTCACCTGTTAAAATTGCGAATAAATGTTTTTTTTTTTTACAAATAATTTATTTTTAGATTTTAGAGTATCAAAAATAAATGTAACTTTATTTACATAAATTCAATTTTAGGGAATGATAAATGCAACTTTTCCCATTGTAACTGCAACAAAAAAAGTTGCCCTAGTTATGAGCAAGGGGCTTCTAAAGTTACCTGCATTAGTTTATTGAGTGGGAAAAAGTATCTTTAGAAAAAAAAATTACGGGCTAATAAAAAAAATATTAATTAAAAAAAAAAAAAAGGGCTCATTGACTGAGAAAGAATGTTTAATTCCTTTTAAAGCTTTTGATTAAATTTAAGAAATGTTTTGAGGATATTTCAGTTATTTTGGGTGAAAAGAAATTTTGACCTAGTAAGCCATGACGTTACTGACTCAGCTGTGTATTATGCTACTAACGGATTTTATAACGTAACTAAGAGCATCCAATTGGTCCGACTGGCTATGAGGTACTTTACACTCAGCCAATCAAATTCAATCACAGTTTAGAATCACAATCGCAGTTTAAAATCATAGATATTATTCAGTAACAGTCACAGTTAGAACTGTTACTGTGAAATCACTATTTGTAACATCCCTATTCACAGTATGCAAAGTTTCAGGAAAATATATTCAGCCGTTTGGACGTAACTTTTGCACCCGCATACAGACAGACACCAAACGCGCAAGAGACGGATTTGGCATCAGAAGGGCCCGAAACGGATAGAAAACTTGAAATGGGTCGAGAATATTCAATGTAAAACACTCCATACTTACTTATATAAATGCCTCTTGGATTCTACATGTAATATAAAGTAAATATGTCAATAGATGGTTACGTTCAGTGTGAACAAGGAAGTTCTGTACTATAGATGAAAAAAATAAAATAATAACTATTCGTTATTCAGTAGTCGCCTCAGTAATTCAGGGAAAAACATTTTGTCTCTTTGTTTCGTAATAAACAGTATTCCTTGTTTTGGTAATTATGTAGAAACATTGTTGAAAATGTATTTATTACGGAATTTTCTTTTCATGCGCGAATTTATGTTTCTTGGACAACACTAATAACAATCTTAACTGTCCTCCATTTTATATGAATATAATAAGGGATTTTACGAGCTAAATTATTACTTTTTATACGCATTTTCATTTTATCCTTTCTTTTCCACGATACAGTCTTTAATATTCAGGAAAATATAAACTAGAATGAAAAATAATAACTCTACAGTAAATTTCCTGTCAAATATTTAACTAATATTTTTTTTTTGCAAATTATCCTTTCACTAGAAGGTTTGAAAGTTACATTTGCTCTTTCGGTTCACGTCTTTAGAATTGTTGCAAAGCGAATCTTCAGACCGAGCAACAGGGAGAAATAACATGAAGCTGCCGGAACATACTCCGTCTATTTCATTTGAAGGTCGATGATTAACTTCTAGTGACGAATTGAGAATGTTTGTATCGATTTATATGATTTTATTGTTTTGGAATTGATTGCCAATCTAATCGTTGACGGCAAGTGTCGAATTTTTTTCTTTATAATTTAATTTACAATTCCATATCTACTATTGAGTGGCAACGTTTAAGACAGGTATTTAATTAACGTACGCCGTACTGGAGCAACACAACGGGCTACAGACGACGGTCGGGATCAATCCCCTAGGGCAGTGCTCCCCAACCTTTTTATAGCCGCGGACCGGATCAACGTTTGATAATTTTAACGCGGCCCGCTGAAAGGGGGACGTTGATTGTTTTTATTTAATAATTTTAATTTAATTGTGCATTTAAACATGCCTTCAAAGTAAAATATAGTTATACCGAAAAATGAATATAAAGTGATTTAACATTTTAACTCACTAGAACGCTAAATCAATGAGAACCCTGAGTTTGTTTCTTTGCAAAGAGACTGTTTCATCTGGGGGTAATAGGAGACAATGACACCCGAAGTGTGTTGCTTATGTCCAGTTTATTCCATTGTTTTGTTTTGGTTGCTGTCACTGCAGAAAACCCCGCTTCACACAGATAGGTTGTCGGAAATGGCAATAGGGATTTAAGTGCTGTGGTGGCAATCTCAGGTTATTCCGCCATGACTTTAATCCAGAACACCGACAGAGTTGTCTCGAACGTAGTTTTAAGGTCGACTTCATTTGCAATCTCCAGCAGTTGATCTTCTTCTTGCACAGACATGCTAGATTCGCCTGATTTGTTTACAAATGGGTCGCGGATCCATGCCTTACTAGTTCGTGGGTCTTTTGTGGTTGGGAAGTAGCGCTCAAACTTTTTTAAAAGCAAAGACAGGTGATCGTACACCAACTGGGAGAATAAATGTTTAGGCTCAGTCTTGCCTAAAATATCCGCTAATGACTGAACACCATTTGATCTGATACCATTTGATGTCCAAAAGGCCTCTGTTCACGCGCCGTCCCCACAGCTTCAGTTTGGCTTTAAATTCAGCTACTTTGTCTGCCAACTTGAAAACAGTTTTACATTTGTCACAATTGGAAAATAGAGACGTACTGAATTCAGAAATCGTAATTGAAGCTCTAGTAACAGAACAAATTTCAAGTTCTGATTTACCGCCTCCTAATTTGAGTGGACATTTCATAGATAAGAACCGCACAAACCCGAGAGAAATACACCACAGTAAATAAGATGGAAATAATTTAATGTTCCTTGCGCGGCCCGGTACCATTTGATCCACGGACCGGTACCGGTCCGCGGCCCGGGGGTTGGGGACCACTGCCCTAGGGGAATGAACCGAGGACAAGACCACGTAATTATGAATCACGGTCGGATGACGAGGCAACACCTGAGATGTCACCCCACTCTCCAAACTTCCACACCTCGCCAACGTGTGGACATTTGAGACCACGACAGATTTAAAGAGCCCCTGCCCCCTTTGTTCACGACTGTATTTGTTGGATTCGAGTCCGCAGCCCCTGCAACGTTTAAGGAAAAACAACGTTAAGAAAGGATATATATAATAAAAGTTTTTTAAGAGAGTTGGATACAACAATTTGAAAAATATAAAAAATTTAACACACTAACAGAGGAGTGCGCAAAAAGCTGCAACTATCTCTGACAGGTAAATATTTATATAATTCAAATACGCGAATTAACGAAAGAGCTAAATAAAAGGCAGGGGTATACAACCAGAAAACGAAAGTTAAAACTAACCATGCAAGCGGCGTCGAAAGCTGCAGACATAGCATGGTTAGCAATATAGTTTCTAAAACAAACCTCTTCACGGAGATAACCTCCTCCTAGAGATATAAATGCCATGAAGACTGCATTGCTGGATGAGTAGAACTTAATTGCCGAAACTGTGGTTAACAACATTATTGCCAGCATGAAATCACGTTGTGATATGTGTGTACAAGTCAGGGGTGACCACATTCCATATTAAATTCCTAAGCCATGATCTTTTTTTGAGTTATTCTTCTTTTTCTTTCTGTCTCATATTATTACCATATTTATTGTTTCTTGCTGCAGTTTTATGTCATTTGCAGCGTTCTTAAAATTTTTACTTTGTATTTATGTGTTGTGATGTTATGTCTCATTCTACACAAATTCATAAAATTATAGTTCACAGTTTCTGAGAAATCCATGATTCCATGCATGTAAAGATAATTTTGGTCACCAGTGTATAAAGCACCTAAAAATGTTGTAAAAAATATTTGATTTTCAGTAAACCATTGCATATTGTCTCTGATGTATCTGAGATTTGTATTTCTGTGTTAAAATTACAGAGGAAATTTAAGAAATTAGAGAGAAAATAAGTACTTAATGGAACTGTTTATTGTTTGAAAACACGGAGAAATAATAGGCATAGTTTGGGAGAAGAAAATAGACGTTCACATAACCGTTGGGTAATTTCCATTTATGCAACAGTAAATGACCTTCATACACATTAATACCAAACTCTGAACACAGCTTAAGTTTTTGTGACTTCCGTGACTTTTGGCTACAGTAGAGATCTCTTTCCGCATTGTGTAGCTGAAATAAGGTATGGAATATATTGCTTTCCATAACTAATGCAAATTTATACAGTCTTAAATTTTGTATTTTCATAATTTAATTGCCATTTATAGTAGAAAAATGGCTTTTTATATAGATTTATAAATGCTCCACATTGATATTTTGAACGAAACTCTATCGGATTGTTTAACACAAAATGTATAAATTTTTTAAATTTAATTTAAGGTTTTTTAATTTAACAGTTTTTTATACAATACTTCATGAAACTAAGACCTTTTTCTGGATACCAGAAATATATTACTTTTTGCATTTGTTTGTGATTATACAGTTATGGATTGCTTTTCGTTGTCAAATTTAAAAGTGTAAACAGATACTATTATGAACATCATAAATTTGGGATATTTCATTGTTTTAGTCATAATTGGGAGTAAATTAAGTTTTTTTTTCTCTTTTATCTGCTTTTCAAATTTCAAATTCTTAAAACAAATTATTTTCTTGCATAAAACAAATTCTTTTACAAATTATTGCTTTGATATATATGATTTTAAATTTGAATACAATTTAAACAAACATGACCAAGTGCATTATTAGCATTTATGATAAATCCAGTAAAAGTTATATGGGAAAAAAGGTGGTCTGTAACAATATTCCTCTGAACTTTAAACTAGATTTTTGTTCTTTGTTCATGTCTTTTCTTCATGGGTCTATCAATGTAACTGCAACCACTCGTTTTGAATTGTTTGTTGAAATTTGAAGTGTGGATATACATACAAAATATGCATTAGTATTTTAGTTCACAATTTTTGAAAGCTCTTAGACCTTGACTGACAGTTTCATTCTATCGTATTTGCTTCATGTTATTCAATTGTTCTGTAAAAAGTAGATTTTGGGCTTCAAAATTCTTTTTCTAGTTGAAATTGGTATGGGTGTTCTTTGAAACAGAGTTGGATTTCATGAGGTTTTATACTTATTATTTATTACGTTCTTTTACAATTTCACGAACTATTTTCAAAGGATTTTGTGTTTGATGGATGCTCAATTTTCTTGTTCTTAAAAATAAGTGTACCAGCTTGAGAAACAATTCTTAGGTTACGTGACAAGTAAGCATCAAAAGAGGCCTTGTATCTCGAGAATCTATCTAAAATTTCTTTGAACAGCTTGTAGTAGATAAAGAAATAAGCCATTCTACTCTTCTTACATGTTATACTCGAATGTACAGCAGATTATAGCATGAAATGAGCCATAGGTGTCGAGCGTGCTTCTGGGATTGGACACGTACCAGTCTGATTCCCAGAGTTGGAACAAAAACTGCAGATTCCTTAGATATCAATGACAGGACATCTTTGGATAGGCTATTGCTGAAGTAAGAATGGAAAAGAAAGTTAAAACCTCTTATAATCTTTATTGAATGCTGTTAGTATTTGTGTTGTGGTGAAATTGTTACTGAATAATAGTATTAATCAGTATTGCTATTTCTCGATAACTGTTATTATTAGCTGCAAATACTAACAGTTTTATTATCTGTTAGCAACTGAATTTAACAATTTAGCGGTTGTCCTCAACAATAAGAAATTGATTTTACATTTGTTTAACTGTTTTATCAAATACCTGAATTCGCTATTAAATAATTTTAAAATACTTCGTTTTACAATTTCAATTTTCATTGAATATTTTAAAAATTTGAATGTTTTATTTAAAATGAAATTCAAGTTAAACACAGTTTTAGTTTACCACAACAGTATAGATAACTTTTTACACTTTCGATAACTTTTGGTAACTGTTATTTTGCAATAACGCTGTTATTTAAACTGCTGTAGAAAATTAAAGTTAAACACGATTTCAGTTTACCACAATCGAATTACAGTATAGATTACTTTTTACACTTTCGATAACTGTTGCTAACTGTTATTTCGCAATAACTCTGTTATTTAAACTGCTGTAGAAATTATAGCTCATCTCTATAATGTACATTATGCCCTGTACTGTTAGTTGCATACGTCTACTTTTAAGGTGGTCACTAGTATCATCGTATCAGGTGTTGACTTATGGGACAATAAGATCAAAATGTACTTTTTTTATAAATACACTCCAATGGAGCGTGAGTTTATCTTTCCTTATATTACGTGTCAAAATTGCACTCTTTAGTCTTAGCCCTCACACGGATATACGAGTATTCTTTTTACAAACCATAGTCTTCATTGCATGACTTCGAATCAGTTTAGCTTCTTGGGCAATCCGAAACTCTTCATGGATACTTTTAGTAATTAGATGGGGCCATTTAGTCATTATGTGTGTTGAGAGGGAAACGCAAAATTTCACATCTGGGAAATTTCGGGATACTCAGAACTTTAATAATTAGGTTTGAAATTGCTTTTTTGAAAAATAAGTCGTTTTCATCATATTTAAATGAAGTATTTCTATCTTCTATGGTAGTAAAGCTTTCCTTGTGCGTGTATGTCCATTTACGGGTAGCTTGGCCAAAGACGTCCCTTGCTCCATAAAATCCTAAAAACCGAAACCAACCATTATTATTACGTTCACTACTTTCCTTTTTCCTCGTGTGGAACGACATAATTATCCTTAGAAACTAATAAATCGAAAAATAATTTCCCTTACTATAATTATCTAATATTATTTTTTTTTATGACAAATCTAATGCATGTATAATTACATAGTAAACCCGACCATTTATGAATAGTGGTTAGTTTATAAAATTTTCTTTGTTTTTTTTTGGGAAACAGGAAACATTTGCATTATATAGATATGGAAGATACACGTGATAATTATTTTTTGTAAAACAATAAGCGACCTTCATGTTTTCTGGAATGTATTTTGATGTTGAGGGATGGATGCGAAATTACATAGATCTTAAACTTCAAGTGAACAGAAGCTTTTCTTCTTTTCGCATTTACGTTTGTGCAGGTAAATGTATAAAAATGTATCATTAATTATAATTTGTCACAATTTATAGGTAATTTAGATTCACAACTATTGGAACTAATTCTGATTATATTAAAATTTAAAATACGGAAATTGTGTGTTGTGTGTGTCGATGCACGTGTTGTCATGTGTTTTTAAAAATTCTATGAGATTTAATGTTTTAGTATGTTTGAAAAATATTATGTGAATACGATAACTAATGATAACATTCTAAGAACTGAAATAAAACTTGACGTGAGTTGTTTTTAGATTTGGACAGTATCTTTCATTTAATATCTCTCAATAATGTTTATAACTGTTTTTCAAAATGTATATCATCTGATTTAGAGTTTGCATAATAAATAAATACTTTATATACAGAAAAAGAAGTTCCCATAATTTTGTGAAACCGAGTTGTAATTTTTGGAAAATATTTCTTTCTATAAACTTTATAATGGGAAATGTATGCATAAAGTTTTATACAGTACGTTCTGCAATTGCTTTTGAAACTGCTGTTCAGAAATTATTTTAGTATGTTAAAAGTATTTAATCTACTTTACTTTGACTGTTCTCAAATAATTAATAGTTTTAGTGAGAAATTTCGGAAGACAAAGAAATGCATAACATTTTTGTAGACACCAATTAAGATATTTTATGTAGTGGGCTAAAATGCACTTGTATTTTCTCATATTTTATTTCACAAAACTTATTATTTTTGTTCAGTGCGACACTTACTTTAATATCGTTTCTACAAGAGCAAATATTCTTATGTAAATATATTTAATTTCATTTAAGTCGGGAATTCAGGATGTATTTCTCTACAGTAGAATGAAGGGTAATCATATTTTTCTTACGCGATGAATTTGTTTTTATTGTATTACTCCCTTTCGTTTTCCGTTGTTGCGATAATATTTCTACTCAAATTGAATTGATAACTGTTCAACTTTCTTTAGGTTGCAATACTTTTCAATTGTAATTGCTGTTATTTTTGATAGTAGAAAGTGAAAACGCCATTCATTATCAGTTTGTGCGATTTTATCTATTTAAATGATAAATCATATTTGACATTTCAAAATAACAGAAGCGTTAAAGGACAAAGAAAACTCTTCCCGTTAAAAAACTAATCGAATCATCAAATTCAAAAGCATAAAAAATATTGTATCAAATAGGAAATTCAGGAAATTACGGGTTATTTTCGCAGTTATAGTCCCATTTTTATGGAATTTGCACAGACTCTTTGTGTAATACTAAAAAACCTATACATAAAGTTGTGTAAAAATATTCAGCTTTCGGAAGTCATTAGATAAAACGTGGAAATTTTTTTTTTGATAAATTAGCATGAATTAATAGGTCTTATGCTCATTATTTTAAATATATAAATCAAATTAACACCATCTGGATAGTGTATGACTGATTTGTAATGCAAAAAATAAATTTTTATTAAAGCACTTAAATTGTATGTAAAAAAATTAAACTGCATTTTAAACCAAAATTTAAAAATTTCGAAGCCTAACAAATTTATCATTTGCATTTAGATACAGATAATAGAATGCAAAAATCATTTCAAAACATTTTAAGGACATCAATTAACTCTCTTGTGGTGGTTATATCGCCGAGTTATCTCGTACTTAGCAAAACAATTAGCAGATCTTGGTGGACGAGGTATCTCGTCATTAGAAGAAAACTGACCAGATATTGATATCGTCATGAAAAAAAAAATCGACACCATCTTCTTGACGAGTTATCTCGTTCGATTAGCAAAATTGCCAAAAGTTTCTCAATCGCAGAAATACGTGTTTTTGTTGAAGACTTACTATACTTATCTACTTTATCATTGATGTTGTTGCATATGTAAATCCGTCAGAAATTACCGGAATAGAAAAATTAATTTTGTTGTCTAGAGAATTCGATATCGTTTAATTTTAACGATAAAATTTAAAAGAATCGATTTTGTTGATTTTGAAAGTCTACTGTCTCCTTAAACAAAATAAACTAAAGGAAAAAGGATTTCTAACATTTACTAATTCAAAGAAAGCGAGAAGCAATACTATCGAACATTTCGGAATACGAAACATGAACAGACAATATTGCTCGTGGTTTGGTTACCATTCATTAGATTACAGGCTGTTTAGAAATACAAAAATTATTTATAGAATAAATGTTTTCTGAAAATGAAGGGTATTTATTTTCCATACTTGACTGATTTTGTTTTACAAAAAGTATTCATGGGCAATGTACGGAATTTCAAAATTTTAGTTTTATGTAGAACACAAATGTAATCAGTTTGATGAAATGAGTTTATAGACATTTATTAAACCAATAAAATCTGTAGCTGATAACAGATTATCATATATTTTTCATATGAATGAATATCAATATAACCAAGAGGCTTTTATTCAAAACTAAATGTAGATTACGCTAGAGATTTTTTGGCAGAACGTGTTCTTATACGCTTTCCGGTCTGGTTGACAATCAGATTCTTGTATCAATTCTTGTCTTTTTTTTGTCTATACAACTTTTTTCATCTCATGGCACCATAAACTAAGAACTAAAATTATGGTGTGCACCGGGATCAGTCCCTTAAGGGAAAGATCCGAAGGTAAGAAGTCATGAAGCAACGATTGAAAGTTGTGGAACGAATATATCGCGCCTCGGCAAAGAAAAGTGACACAACTTAAAATCGCAGCATTTGAGAAAAGTCAACTTAAAGGATACTATAAAACCTATATTGAAATATTAAAAGCTTCTTTTAATTTTCGAAGAAGTATTTATGTCTTTAAATTATATTATATTCTATAGAATAGTAATATAACACGCGCTGGGGTACCTCATACATATTTTTCAATGACATAACATGAAAAGTTTTATTTTTTGACTTGTGTCACTTTTCTTGCCGGGGTGTGATATATTATTGAACCCCTCAGAGGATTAAGTAAGTGGGGCACATTGAATTTCATCTGTGAATTGACAGTGCGAATCTTGCGCTTTGATAATCTTTTACCCCCAGTTTCGTCTCGTTTATAGCTTTAAAATGTAAATCAAGCGTTTGTGTAAAGATGTTTTCTTTTCTTCCAGATACGGGAAAGTCAGAAAATGTGTAAAGAAAAGAAGATTCCGAACGAAGAACAGTTTTTACCTCTAACGTTCACTGGACTCAATGACCGATTGCGCGCAAAAGCCCAAGAAGAGCTAAATGAAACTGAAGACAACAGACGAAAAGGATTAGCTGATCTCCGGTGGCTTATGAAACGTATGATCTTAGTATGTTTTTTATAGAAAAAAAAATGTTGAATGTGTGGTAGGGATAGTGCGGTCTCGAGGTAAGTGCGTACATTGAATATAAAACGTGTCTGTGGAAAAAGGAGGAGTTTCTACCATAGAGGAAATTGAAAAATAGAGTGAGCAATTATAACTTTATATATGTGCCGAGAATTATTTGACCAAAGCTAGTAGTAAAGTTACCCTTAGACTACTTTCTACCCCCCTACTACGGGAGGAAACGAATATCTAATTCGAAAAGAGGAATCTAATTCGTAAAGAATCCATTGATTCATCATCTGATTATTTCATGCCATAGTAGTTGACATTGGCGATGCCTCCATATTTGCCCCACTCTATTGAAATGCGCATTCACGCCCTACCTGTTATAGGATGTTGTATCGTCAATCGAGCTGATAAGATGCCAAATTGGTAAACCAAATTAATTTTCACAGATTAGTCACATGATATCTTGCCTACATGTTGGGCACATGTTTGGAAAGCTCCTCTCAATAGCACCAATCAACTTATTTTCACTTCAATGGTCTCTACCTGAGTTTAAAGGACTCCTAAAAATTAGCTTCACTGCTAGGGTGTTTCGAATTTTGGCACAGAATATGCTTACATCAAAGAAGGGGTAAGAATAAATGACATGCTATAACCACACCCACAATACTATCATACTGAAAACAAGAAAATAGTTCATGGTTGGCTTTTGCTCTTCGTGGGGGCTAGCTTTTAATATTTTTCATACCAATTTCATGTAATTCTCAGTAGCTGCAGTAGAAAAATAAGTACTGAAGTAAGTAGATTTTATCATATATAAGCATATGTCTTTCCAGCTTTGATTAGTTGGTTGTTTTTATATTTCATGAGGAAATGGCCATATTTGGCAAAGCTGCCCAAACACAAGACAACATCATGTAAAAAATGTCCTGAAAGGAATAAAGAAAGATTGAGAATTTAGTAGAGCACCAAAATTTTAATCAGTTTTTAGATGAATACGCTTATTAATTTAACAAAACCTCGGGAATATATTTTCAAGTATAAAAGTCATATTTCATATTATTGTTTGGATATATATATATTTAAAAGGCTTATGGTCGACATAATACCATATGAACATTTAGTTTGATTTCACATTTACAATAATATAGTTCTACCTTATATATCTTACCTTACACAGGGTGATTCATAAGTAAGTATACAATTTCAACGTACTATATAACAGTGACATTGTATTTTATGCTACCAGTAACAGAAGTATAGGCGAATGTTTCAAGTTTTTTTTAGAAACAGTTACAGATGTTCTATGTGTGCACCCTCAGGCACACAACAGACATCGAACCGGTAACCCATTTCCGCCCAGTGATGCAGTGATAGTTGATGTGATAAACTGTTTCAACTCCGCTAGATCAATAGGAAAAGGAGGGTTAAATACATTATCCTTTACGTAGCCCCAAAGAAAAAAGTCACATGGTGTTAAGTCAGGGCATATGGATGGCCATATTGAGTTAGTAGCATGTTGTAGTCGGCGCTTCATCCAATCCATCGGTGAAGAAGATGTAAATAGAGGTAATTTTGCACGTCACCTGACCAATTGGGTGGTGCACCATCCAATTGGAAAATAAAGTTTTTCGATTTAGTATCCAATTGGGTGAATAAAGTTTTCGACAGCATCTGCAAATACACTAGGTCGTCCTGGCTTTGGAACTTTGCACAAACAGCCCGTAGTTTCAAACTTTTTAAACTAATCGTAAATGAATTTTTTGGGTTGGAGGTTCTTTTGCAAATTGTGATCTAAAATGCCGTTGCACAACGGTGGCAGATTCCGTTTTGATCAATCCAAGAACACAAAAAGCCTTCTTCACTGCAGACGCAGACATTTTCACTGACTAGTCACGTGACACGCTCGCTATCGACTACATCACTTCGCACGGGAGGGGGACACAAACTTTATGAGTATACCTAGCTAACAGTTCGCGTTTGGGGATCGTGTCTTAAACTGTTCCTGAATTGCAGCATCTAGAAACTGTATACGTACTTATGAATCACCCTGCGTATCTTACCGTATATATATTACCTTATATACCTTAACCTTAGTTATATAATATTGTGGTGTAGTCGTCCCCAAAAACAGCATGAATCGTACTCACGGTGAAGACAACCAACACAGCTGTGATATTTAAGTTCTTATTATTCCAAGAACATGAAGAAATATATACAGTATTCACAACATCACATTAACATCGTTACAACAACAAATAAAAGTATGTATATCACATTCCAGAGCGGTGGACCAACCTCAACCGCTGCTTCTCCCTCTCTCTATCTCTAACCGTCGTTCTTAACTTGCTTTGCCGCAGTATAAAAATAACACAAAGGTTAGTAAACAACCAATCAGAGATCATCTGGACGAACACCACCTGTAGAGGACGCTCTATTTTCATCTGCTCCTTTTAACTCGTTGTAAAAGGCGCGACGCAAGAACAGCAGCTGGCACCAAAATATAACCAATCAAAATACATTCGGCATTCCGATGACACAATGGAGCGGGCACCTGCCCTGCAAGTGACCCTTCTTAAAGGTCAATCACAACAGAGTTTCTCACTTTGTCACAATATGGATGAAATATGCATTATAAAATAAAAGTACGACGATACAAATGCGAGTTCTTGTGTTTTTGATAATATTGCACAACTTAGTTTATTTATTTTTTTAATTTAGAAGAAAATCTTCCCTCTAAGTTGGACGATGCTTTACTCCTTCAATTCCTCCGAGTGGCCAAGTTCGACATAAAAAAGTGCCAACAACGCCTGGCTTCATACTGTTCATTGAGAAAACAGCAGTACTACACAAACCGTCTGGATGAGAAAAAAATACTCAACGTACTCGACCACAATATCGTGGGAATACTACCCAACAGAGATAGTCAAGGAAGAGCTATTTTGTATGTCCTAGCACGTGAGTATGTTTGAGGTATAATAGCTGTTTTCACTATAATAATATATCGGGATAACAATGTGCCATTTTTAAAACATTTGGCGTCCTGAACTTATAATATTTTCTCCAGCTTGAAAGGCCGAGGTAGCCTGGTAAGTAGAGTAACGGACTAGCAACTGGAGGGTTACGAGTTCGAAAGTCGATCCAACCAAAGACCCCACGTCTTTGGTTGGATCCGATGATTTGGTTGGGTCTGTGGACGTTAAATTTAAAGTGGCCTAAAAAAATCATCATTTTGGTATGTTGTAGAAGTTTCTGGGATGCAGTCCTGGGTGTTGATATCGTCAACCATGATTCAAAATTACGAGGTGTTGTAGTCGAACCTTTTCTATCTGGATTGATACTCGATTGTCGACAATAGCCCGTTGTGTTGCTCCATTGC
Source organism: Metellina segmentata (assembly GCA_947359465.1). Classification (NCBI taxonomy): domain Eukaryota; kingdom Metazoa; phylum Arthropoda; class Arachnida; order Araneae; family Tetragnathidae; genus Metellina; species Metellina segmentata. The sequence continues at coordinate 79,831,474 of OX375877.1, forward strand.
GACGTTAATTCAAATACACCCAGCTTGAAGAAACTTATAATATAAACTTATATATAATATAAACTAATTATTATTAGGCTCTGCGTGCAACTATTTAAGTTCTGGAATTTATTTCTCAAATGGAACAAGAGTTCATTTATTAGAGTTTTCAGGCATTAAAAATAAAAATTTTAAATATTTAGATGAATTGTATTATTTTCTATTTAAAAAAAATTAAGACAATGGAAAATAAGCAAACAAAAAAAAAATGCAGTTTTCAGGTGTTGAAAATACGGACCTATCTCTTGGAAATAAGGGATTCAATTGCCTGGAATCATTTAGGAATCATCAAGCAATTAGAATTCATAATACTATGTTTTTTCGATATTATCTATCCGTGTTGAGTCTATATTATTGTTCAGCATGAGGATTTTGATAAATTAACAACTAGACTCAAATGATACATTCGTTTAGGGAAACAAATAAGGGGGGAAATTACTTGATACCTCAATGGATTTTTTTTACCCAAAATAAGTTTATTTTCCGATCGATTTCTATTAATAATTTTATATATCAAGCAGAAAATTTATTTGTATGAGGTAGCAAAAAGGCGCTGAACCCTGGTGTCATGGCATTTGCACAAGATTTACTCTGTACGGAATTTCCAGGACAACACAAGTATTTGCGGCTCTCTACATGTTTATATTAGGATCATAGGAATAAAATTAAAATAGGACATTAGCAAGAATAAAATTTACTATAGAACGTTATGCAAGATGAACAATCGGTATGATATGTAATCCAGATGATAAAATAGAGACACGTGAAACGGACAAAACTAAAAAAATGTTCACAATGTAATGAAACTGCTTAAGAAACAGAGGGCGCAACTTTGTTTGTCTGACCCTGCAAACATTCGGGCAAAGCCCCGCATAGTTACGTTGTAATTGTAGAATCTTCATACATATATCCCCGAATGAAATAACATTATCAAAAATATATAACAGCATTCGTTTACTTTTACTGGCAGCAGTTATTTCCAGTAAAATACACGACGTAAAGCACGCCTTAGTCATGTTACCATGATTAGTAGGGCAACTTTTTTCTTGCAGTAAAAATGGGAAAAGTTGCATTTATCATTCCCTAAAGTTGCATTTATTTTTGATACACTAAAATCTAAAATAAATTATTCGTAAAAAATGAAAAAGCTCAAAATATATTGACAATTTTAGTCGTGTACAACAGTATTATAATGCATCATTAATTACAGAAGAACGTTGAATGGCCTATACTTGGACAGTAATTTCTTTAACATTGAAAAAGTGCGCCAGGCGCATGCATATAATGTGCTATATTGGATAGCAGAAGCGCAAAATCCTTTCGTCCAACATTCAGAGATTTTAAAACGTCATCTACAAGGCGAACAACATATTGATGATCGAAACTCACCTTGCAAACACTGCAGTCGATTGCGCAAAGTTCCTCTGGGTTATCAAGAGTGCCAACCAATGTGTTAAAAGTACTTCTTGCCATTAATTTCACTTTTGTCTATTTGGACGAACACCTCTTTCCATGAATTTCTTGTTTGATCCTCAATACTTCGGCGTTCGTAAGATCATACATGTGATCGAAGGGTTGATTCAGAGGGCAAAAAATGAAATAGTAATATCATACTAGTTAATTTTAAGCTAAATTTTAAAAAGTTGCATTTATGCAGAAAGTCGCATCTATGTTGCGGTTATAACTCACTTACAATACACCCCATGAAGGAGAAACTTTGGTTTTAGTACTTAACATGCAGCGTAGAACGTGTGAAAAAAAGTTGCATTTGTTGCAAAAAGTTGCCTTAATGATTAGATTCTGAACGTCTACAATCTCAACTCATTCCCTTGTTCAAAGCGAGTCAGTGTTTTCGGATGCTAAACCTATTTCTGCTCATATTTCTTCTGCGCTGATTTCTATTTTCCCGATTTATTATTGCTTAAACAGAAAAAATGGAAATACAACTGGGTGTGGACTAACATAGTTACGTTTTTAGTTTTTAGATTCTGTCTTTCATTCTATTTTCATGACCCCATATATATCTTACCGAATCTCATAAGTTTTTTATTAATACAGATGCCTGGAATCCTGATGTCTGTGATATTGAGGATCTTGCTGTATGTCTTTTCGCGCTGTTCCATTTCTTGTTGTCGTTTCCAGCAACCACAGTGAGTGGTGTCAACTTACTAACGGATTCTAGAGTCGATTATCCAAGCTACCATTTTTCGTACATGAATCTCATCAAGAATCATTTATCAGGTTTAGTAAGTGAAGATTTGTTACATATATAATAGAACCTTGACTATCCGAGGTAATGTGAACCTAGGCTATCTCGGTAACCAGAAATTCGTATAATACGAAACACAAAACAGCTTGGGAGTCATTCCACGAATAAACCTTACAATAAAGAGTTAATTTCAACCTGACCTTCTCCGATTTTTATAGTTTTCGGCCTTCACATTCCCCAGGAAGATGTTAGCTACTTGACAGAACGCATCCCAATTCTGTTTTTCTTTAATTTGAATAACTTTCTCAAACTTGGGATCTCTGAAGAGCTGTTTAATCTGAGGCCCCACACTCTTTAATTGTGGTTTTACTGAGACTAGGAAATTTTTCATATAGGTACTTAAGTGCTAGTCCATTCTTATCCGTTGCTTTTATTAAGTTTTTCATAAGGCCAAACTGATGTGTAAAGGAGGAGCGATAATTTTATGTGGTTCTACAAATGGTGTGTGCTGTACATTAATTTCTCCAGGCTTAAAAGATGCTCTCGATGGACAGTGTTTCTTGATGCAGTGCAGATCGATTGCTTGGCTATCCCATAAACAAAGAAAACCTGAGCATTTTGTATATCCCTGCTGTAAACCCATTTACAAAGCCATTACCTTCAGGTCATCACATATCTGCCAGCCATACTTGCTGTTGTTAATCCTCTTTAATGATAGCTTTAGAGTGTCGTACGTCTCCTTCAGGACAGCCTGCCCGATAGGTATGGATGAAAGCTAGTTACCATTATGCAGCAAAACCGCCTTGAGACTCAGTTCTGACGCGTCTATAAACAGCCGCCATGCATAGGACTCATGTGCAATGCCGAGGTCTTGTAGTAGGTCATCAATATCGCAGCAAAACACAATGCTTTTTTCTTTTGCAAAGAAAATTTGAAGGACTCATGTGAAATGAAGTCACATGGACATTTTGTTCGAGTATATTCCACTGTCGAAATCTTGAGGCCAGTAATTCCGCTTTGCATTTGGACGGATACAAATCTCGAGCAAGATCGTTCAATTCATCCGAGCTAAGTTTATGTGGCGCAGATGTTTCATCAAAACACGAAAGTCAATCATCCATAGTGTCACCGCATGCTGACGTCAACGGTTTGGGAGATTTTGCTGACGCATGATCCTCCTTGTCTGAATTGATAGAAAATGGAATAGGCAGTCTCAAATTGTACCCCAAGGGGATACCCTGCACGAAAGAATGTGATATTTTTCTGAGGCGATTACTATTGATTTTACAATGCAAAAGTGATAATTATCACTGATACTAATATTTAAATGAGATAGATACATCGTGTGGTTTTGTAGGTTGGTTTGAAGGTGCAAAGGCTATATATTTGGGCAAGCTCCGGTAAGTGGACATACAAACAACAAATGTTTTACTGCTACAGAAGAGAGAAATGAATCAAGGCCTGCTCTGACAACAACTCGTAGGTTGGTAGGGCAGTGGACAAACTACTGAACCACCAAACATAGTGCGAGAACGAAGAAATGAAAGGCGAAAATAATATGTCTAACTGATGAGTTGAAACATAGAAGAAAAGGTTTTGCATAATACACTTAGCAGAATACCCTGCTGTAATGATTCGATACTCTCAAAATATCAGATAATTAATTTTCATTCTCCTTTTCCTGCTGTAGAAAAATTTATTCATAGAAAAATATTTTTTAATGTGTTTTTAATATTAGTCTTATAACTATAGTATCATAAATATAGAATATTTCATTCATTAATGTAAATCCATATGCATTACTATATTTCCTTTATATTTCTCGATCATTATTCTTCTTCTTTTCAGATATATTTTCGAATCTAATTAATGTCACAAGTGTTCTAACAGACGTATGACAAGTAATTTGATAGAATATGAATGAATCTTACAAGGAAGGATTTACCCTAATTTATGCGTCAAAACATATTTCAACAGGTTTATGAACAGTTTGAATTGCATTTAAATTTATGTAAATGGTTTGCTAAATCTAGAGTTAGGGGAAATTATAGGTAGACTCAAATGCTGATTAATTACAGACGGAAGTTCTCAATGTCGGTTTTTGGTTCTACTTATTTAGCAGTGTTACAAACTGTTTTTGTTGTTACTGTAGTGTTGCGAAACATCAGCTTAGTCACATAACCGCAATTAACTGTTTTCAACCGTCGAATGTATCGCATAATTGCTCTGCTTAGTAGGATATCTCTTCTTTTTGTTTCTCTCCGTTCTTTAATGTTACATAGTATATTTAGTTGTTAAATTTTCTAGTGCTTAACTAACTTTGAATTTTGAATTTTCTTAACATTTGCTCCATGCTTTTTAATCCTCTAATGAATTCATAGATAATACAATCTTGTAACCTGCAGTCTTCCCGAAATTACTCCTAATCAGTTTTGACCTTCTTGAAGAATACAATCTTTCTGAATGATTCTATTTTAAGAAAGGCATAAACAGCATAACCCCAAAGGACTTTATTATATGGAAAGGAGAAATCAAATACTTTCAAAGGATTATATTCTAAGGAAAGGAGAAATTGAATGATTGCAAAAGTTTTACTTCCAAAGAAAGCAGCAATCAAATCTTCCAAGAGTTTCTATTCTAAGGAAATGATTGATTGAAGAAATCCACGGACTCCTTCAATCAATAAGATGTGTTTATTTAATCATTAAGTGCGGTGTGAGGTGCACATACTATACTACTCAGAAATCATGTGACTATCAGATGGTTAAGCAATCTATACACAAATTAATATAACACCAAGTATACGGCACCCGGGTCCATTAGTGGTGACCCGGACGTGATTCAAATATGTAACCTAATGCTATATTTTTTCCTCATTCACTCTTTTGTTTATCGGTATGGTATCTGCATAACATATTAGATATGTGGTAATTAAATGTGTTGTACGAACACGGTCTATTTCTCAGACCTCTGACTCTAAGAGGGCTAAAACATTTGATGTTACAGATTTCATTTGGGCAGAGAACGAAATCTTTATCAGATCATAATTACCAGATATTTGCAACCTCCATTAAAGAATATACTTAATTTTTAACTAATTTGAACACACCACTCGTTTATCAAGAGAATAAAATTCTAAACAGTTTATCTCCACAAGCGGTTTCGACGAGATATCTCGTCCATCAAGGTATGATCAGTTTTGCTAATGAGGAGACAACTCGTCATCAAGATATTGTCGATTTTTTACTGATTCCGGGATTAAGATATGTTTAGTTTTCTTCCATTGACAACATATCTCGTTCATCAAGATGCAGTCAGTTTTCTTCTATTTACGATATATGTGGTCTATCAAGATCTGGTCAGTTTTCTTCCATTGTCGACAGATCTCGTCCATTAAGATCTGTTCAGTTTCTTCCATTGACGACATCGACATGTCCATCAAGATCTAGTAAGTTTTCTTCCATTGATGACATATCTCGTCCATCAAGATCCAGTCAGTTTTCTTCTATTTACGATATATGTGGTCTATCAAGATCTGGTCAGTTTTCTTTCATTGACGACGGATCTCGTCCATTAAGATCTGTTCAGTTTTTTCCATTGACGACATCGACATGTTCATCAAGATCCAGTCAGTTTTCTTCCAATGACAATTATTGACATTGACATCTCGTGCATCAAGATTTAGTTACTTTTACTAATGACAAGATATCTCGTCGAGATAACCACCAGGGAGTTTAAATCTTAAATAGTTGTTCTAAAGTTTTTAAATCTTAGAGAAAAATATTTTTTTAAGAACTTTCGTGCTTTTTCAAGCCTTTTTTGAATAAATATTTTAGAAAAACTTCGAATGTATGAAACAGGTACTTGAAGAATTAAATGGAATTTAGGTTAACTATTACAAATTTGCAAGACTATATTTCATTGCATCAATTTTTAATAAAGAATGGCATAAAATGAAAACTAAAAGAGTCTCTTTTCAGATGTCATTACCCATAAGATTGCAAAGATTAGATCTGAATAACGTAAACGTCTTTTGCCGCTTCTGTTACAAAGCAATACGTCCCGTTCTTCCATCGAAGATAACGAAGAGAGTAAGTAGTCATCTCTTTCATTTCTGTCCATTCAGATATTAGTTTAAAGCATATTTAAAATAGAGAAAAAAATCGACGCGTTTAAAACTCCAAATAAAACAATTTTCTTTTTGTTTAATTTTACCCATGAGATGAGCAAAGATGTGAAATTGTGCTTTTCTGGATGTACAACTGTTTGAAGATCAAAGTAATAGTTTCTCAAACATTTTTGACTCGACTCTATCTCTACAAAGATAATAGACACATACAGTACAAAGATAATAGATAATAAATTCTACACCCATCTAGAAAACTGTCTCAACTAATTATAAATTAAAAGTATACTTATAATTTCACCAAAATTTTCAGGTAAATGTGTGTATAGTTTTAGAATGATTCACTCAAAAACGATTGTTGTCTATCGTTGATAATGAAGCCCGCCACTTTTATATCCAGGTCAGATAACTAAGAGTCCGGATCATTAAAGGACGAACTACGAGAGCTCACTATGACAGTTCCATTTTGTTTCAGGTTCACCTGCACGGCGATTGTGGACCCTCAATTCTTAAAGTGTACCCTGAATTTATTCTTCCGAGTGAATTTGGTGGTTCAATGGGTCCACTGAGCAACAATCACTTCCGAGAACAACTCTTGCTATTTCTAAAGGAATTGAAATTGGAGGACAGCTTATTTTAATTCCTAAGCCCATGAACAAAATTCTTCAAAAATTGTAAGATGTGAACTTTGTGAACTGTGGGTTTTGAGAGAAGAGTCCGAAAAACCCTTCTTCTCATGATCAGAAAACTTTGCAAGAACTTTTAAACGAAATTTTACATACATCTATTTATGGACATAAGGACGTAAAAGTCTTCAACTTTCATCTTGGATTGAATGAGTTGGTAACTACTTTATCTTTTTGCATACTGTTGAATACGATGTATCGAACTTTCTGCGATAAATAGTGGAATCATTTTTTTAAAGATGGCATATCTGGAACTGCAAAATTCTCACATACAAGAAAGTTATTAGCTATGTAATTCTAATAAATTATGTATTACAGGAAACGTAATTTCGGGCAAAAGAAATGGTTCATATATTTTCTTTCTTAAAACAATTAAAATTTTACAAACCAAAAACTAAAATGAAGTTGTTAAGTTTAGAAAATATGATCACTCATCTTTTGAAAATAGAAGAGTCAATTTGCTTGAATTAACAATCGTACCAAAAAAGAATCGAGTATGAAAATACGATATCCATACTTAAACTTATTTATTTTCTTTTATGCAATTACATTTTAATAATCAGTTCATTAGAAGCTTTCTAAAATACAGACATTTTTGTCATATTTTGATATAGAAATATCAAAATGTCTTTTGAGATGAGAATTTCTTATAGAAATCAAATAAACCTTATAATCCTTGGGGCGAACGTATCATTTTCTTATAGTATTAAGGTATTTTTTCTGCTAATTATGTACGATTTTCGTTTTCTGATTGAGATGCCACACCGTTATTTTACTGAATGTAAATTATGTAGTGAGTGCTAACGTATTTTAAAAGTAATATTTATTTATTTGTGTCGCGAGGTTTTTATTGTTGCGTAATTTGTGTAAAATGCTCTGTACGGTGAAGTCAAATTTTAAATACCATTTTTTTGTTTTAATTTTCAATTGATTTTGTATATACTGAATAAATTCATTCTTTAAAATATTTCCTACACTGACTTTTTTTAAATTTTGCATAATGTTTTGTTACTACTTTGGGTTTTGTAAATTCTTTTTTCCTATTACATTATACTTTTCCTTAATTTTTTTTATTTTTTGATAGCAGTGTACATAATGACAGAACTCAGTTAAAAACTTTGTGGTGTGAAGAAATCTGCAGTGAAGTGATTTAAGTGAGAATTAAGTTATTCACTAAAACATTAGCCAAAATAACTAAATATTGAAAATAATACTGCGGTTTAATGAATTTTATCATATTTCAGTCGTGCTGTGCGAACTGGCTGCAAATTTAATGTGTTTTGAATGCACACACATACAAAGACGATCGAGACTTCTTATGTATGATTTCATGTTGGGACTAATTTTTGAAGGAAAATGTTATCTGTTAGATTAACCAGCCTTTTATATTTATGATATTTTTGATGAATATTTATTAAAGATAATATATATTTCTTACATGTATCGCGTTATACATTGAACCAGTACTTACTTAGCCATAGGCTCATTTGGATTAGAGATCATAGCATAAAATGTATGTATAGTTAACCCACTGAGTGGCATCCACGCCTCTGTCCATTATGAAATCTAGTCTGTCCTCCATTATACGTCTCCTTGTGAAATCAAACCCAACCAACCGGCATTATTTCTAGACCCATTTGGACCTTTGTGACTGATGAAATCTTTCATAGGATTTTTCAACCTCTTGTCTCACAGAGGGTTAATTATTATAAAAATATTAGCCATGTGCTCCCAACATTTACATCTGCTATTAACGATGAAACTTTTGAAGTTTGTGTTACTAATAAAACTATGCAGGTATCAGCTGAAGTTACAGTTCATGTAAGTAAGTTCTCTTTTCCTTTACTTTTGTTAGACATTGAACTCTTAGATTTGAATCTCATTAAACGAGTATACAATCAGTTTTCACATCAGTATGATTTTATCAACTTTAAACTGTGTTCCACATTAATTTTTAAATAAATAACAATGTATAGCATAGTAAACAATTAAAACAACTTAGCACAACAGGGTATAAAGTACTATTATAGAAACATTTCATATGAATAAAATTACAATTGATCACAATCCAAGAAATTGCAAATGTTGGTCATCAACATGTTTTATTTTGAATGTCCTTTTCAATTAGCCTAGTACATTAACTTCTTTCGAAAGCACAAGTAATTGTAATATCTTCAGAACAAAAACACAAGCTGATTGAGCAACAAAAAAGGTCGCTGTCTTCATAAACATTGTATAAACTCGCGCCTTGGAAACACTACACAAATGAATTGGGTGATGAAGGAATTTTTATTAGGTTTCATTGTCATGCAATTTCAGTTTGAAATCGTCAATGAAAAGCTTTTGATGCTCCTACTATAGTGTGGCTCCGGTAAAAAAAAGCAGATGACCTTGGGGAAATCCATTTGGGCAGAAGTGGTTAAGCTCGCCAGAGCAAACTCAAATTCACGTATGGAGAACACCACAGGTGAATACTTGTTTCGTCAACTAATTTTCACTGCTATAATTCAGTGAACGATCAAGCTAGAGTAAGATGCCAATTGTATAACAGAACTGTTTACAATCACTCCCTACCTCTAATTAAACGAGAGTTCAAAACCATGTCACTCAAATACTAACTCTCCGGCGTCAGACTATGATCTAAACCTCTTTCAGCACCAATCATTTACAGATTTCAACAGGACAATAGTGCTATTAGGGAAACTTTTTTAGGTTAGTAGTCAGTGACATAAAATGTCGAATTCTACTGATTCAAGACCTCACCCAAACAGTAATCAGGAATACGTTTCAACAGGCATCCAGTCTATTGAAACAGTGCATGAAAGTGTGCGAATAGATTTTGGGCACGAACGATGAAGATTGTTGTCAGTTTTCGTGGTCATAAAACATCGAATTTATGCTTATTCCAGGATCACCCAACAGCAACGACGAACAAATTTCGGCAGGCCTTCAGTCGTTTGAAGCAGCGCATGTAAGTGTAGAAATAAGTTTTGGGGATAAACTATGAAGGATGTAGTTAATTGTCTGAGTCACGAAACATTGAGTCTTCCGACTTCATTTTCTTCAAGAACCTCAGGAAGTCGTTTCGGAAGTGTTCGTTGGAAGTTGGGCCCATTGTCCCACCAAATTCTGTAGGGAGGTTGGAGGGATGGCAGAAACCAGGGACAGAGATTTCAAGTTCTTTCTGTATATGCATCTGATGGAGAAAAAAAGACATTATAATAATTAATTAAAAACAGGTAAAAGAAAAATATATTTCATATACTTGAATGATCGAGTGACAGTTGAATGATTCCGTTATAGTTGAATACATCCTGCATAGCAATCAACAGAAAAATCCCGAAATGTTCTATGACTAGACTCAGAAACCTAAGACTGTGTAATGTTTAAAGGAAAGCTTCAAAATTATAAGCTGGAAACTATCTACAACTACTATCATCAACAGAGAAATCACGAAATTTTCTATGAATAGACTCAGAAACCTAAGGGTATGGACTGTGTAATCGTTAAAGGAAAGCTTCAAAAATATAAGCTGGAAACTATCTACGGAAATAATTTATTCACATTCTCATTGTTCTTTTATACAATCCATGGAGACTTTTTGTCGGTACAAGTTTGAAAATATAGAATACAGTTGAGTCAATAAGCGTTAAATCCCCGGAGAGTGCGCCCATTTTGATGCAGTAAGTTGAATGGTTGTTAAACATAATTAAATTAAATTTTACTATCGATAGTAAAATTAGACATATTTTTGTACCATTGTTTTCCATTTGAGAATGCATGGGATCAGAAAGAAAATATCTACGAAGTTTTAAGATCAATTCACTAAACAAGAGTGAATACGTAAGTAAATGTGGAAACACTATAATTTCAATTCAAGTCTTTCCAACTTCTTCAAGTTGTTCATGTGGTATGAGAGAAAAGACAATGATGATTTAAAGTTTTTCGCAAGCACCAAAATGAATTCTTTTAATTTTGATATTGTAGTGATAAAATTATTATCATGAAATGGTATTAATAAGATAGTTTAATGATAGTAATTGAAAAAGACAATTACTGAATGTGTGATTTGATCTTGGAAGATGATACCTACGAACTGTTTAAAACAATTAACTTAAAGCGGTAACACACAGAGAGAGAGAGAGAGAGAGAGAGAGAAAGAAAGAAAGAAAGACCGAGAGAGAAAGAGAGAGCAATGCAGCTTTGTGACATACCACATAAAATTTTTTAATAATTCTTTATATATTACTTTTATATCTATCGTGTATGGGACCACCAATTCTAACTAATTCTTTATTTATATTTCGCCTTACGTTTTCTTTACGGAACATAAAAAAAATTCTTAATATATGGGACAGACGATAAAGAGAATAAAATATGTAGCACAAAACTTTTTTATAAAAGAACTATTAGCTAATATGGCAACTTTGGTAATTTTTTAATCGTTTGCGTTTTTATACTTGTATAATTCGTTGGGGTTTATAATCTAAGAATCTATTTTAAAGCAGATACACTTTTTCATTGCGTTTTGTTCGAAGTTTTATTAAATCTCTTTAAAGATGTATTTCTGAATTTTCAATTTGACGTTTTTCGTTGAATATCTGTAATCAAGGTAAGAATGGTTTAATCAGTTCTAAAAACATTTTAATCCTTGAGTGATAATTTTGAGAAACGATTTTGTTTTAAATGATTTGAATTGTTCTATGCGTTTTCTGGATAACATTGGCACACTCTATAAACTTTTATTTCTTACTATAAATTTAAATTCTACAAAAACAAAAATGTAAATTTGACATCTATTTACATGTGTGAAATTGTGTATTTAAGAATTCTGTACCTTATTAGAATGTGGTATTTCTTGCATGTTATGGATAGAAATTACAATTTATTAACGAAAACGGAAATTAGTTAACTATTTCAAACCGAGTACGCCAGGTAATTCTGCTTAGTGATTATATGGATATATATCTTGTATACATATTTGTGTCCTAAGTAAATTGTAGAAGCTATGAAAACTTAAAACTGTGTTAAAAAATTATTTTCCGTGCACTTAAATGATACGTGCATTTTTTATGAAAGATAATTAATTAGTTTGATCACTTTCTATTCAACATTTAATACATTATAAAACCGAGCAACGCCGGTTAATTCTTCTTATATGTTAATATATCACATTTTAACTCTACTTGAAAATGACAGTTTTTAACATGTATCTTGTAGATGTTAAAAATTGTTTTGGCTTGACGAAATCGACAACCAAATTCTAACAATGCTTTTCATAATTCTATAACATTAGACACATATGTTTTTTATATTAACCTTGATTTCTGAATTAAGTTTTAATATTAACCGTAATTTTAATTTCGGTGCTTTTTTTGGTGTCACGAATTATATCTTTTTCTAAGAGTTGAAACGTGCTAAATTCTACTGTATGGGTTACTTCACTTATTAAATAATTTTTGTTACATGTAGAAAAATTTATAAAATAATACATGTAACTATGTAGTTACGAGACCATACTTAACTGTTGTTTTAGTATAAGAAATCCGTTGATCTGATTACTCACCCTTGATGTCACTTTAGCTGGAAGAAAGTGACGAATCGCTCCATAACAAAAACGAATAAATGCATTTGCTTGAACAACTATGACACCTTTCAGGCGAATCGGCAAACATAACTGAAATAAACATATCTACATTTAAAAACATACATTCTTATCACATAAGTGTCATTTTAAAAGCTTGAGATCTTGATGAATTTATCTAACGCGGTATGGACAGTGAAACATGTGTCAATATTTGGTAAGAAATTACCAGTACAGATTATGGGGTCTATCATAGTTTACTATATTTTCTCCAGAGAGAGAATATATTAGATTGGAACAAGTGTCCCAATAGCTTTCTACGTTCACAATGGTCTTTGGTTGGATCAAGTTTTGAATTCACACCCCTTCGGTTGCTTATCCCCTATTTCTCCAGAATAAAAATTCCTACTCGTAGCAGATACAGGATACATACAACTTCAGTGATGCTAAAAGAATAATTTGTTTAATTGAATGACTGGCAGTGACGTCAAAACTTTAAACCCGAATATTTCCAGAATACCAAGTCCAGTTGAAAAAGCAAAGACCTTTTACGGATTGGTTTTCGATGAGAATTAGCATTATAATTAGCATATATTAAATTATTTAGCATATATTAGAATATTAAATTAAAAATTCATCGGAATATAATATTTATTACAAATTTAAAATTCCGATGAATTTTTAATTTTTTTGTTAATCAGAATAAAATTCAAACGAACATTAACAAATTTGAAACCATAAACTTTAAGTTTTCTAGACAATTTATCTTAATTTCAAGGTCAAACATTTGAAAATAAATTTTAGATATTTACGATTGGATTTAGAATCAAAGTTGACATTTAATGCTGATTGATTTACTCTCAAGCAACCTGCACCCCCAGAGACTCGAAAACGAGTTTGGTAGGTAAACATTTTAATCAACGTCTCACTGGAGCAACACAACGGAAAATTGGCGACGTTCCGGGATCAAACCCGAAGGGAAAGATCCGAGGAAAACACCACGTAATTTTGAACCACGGTCGGATGATGAGGTAACACTTGAGATGGTAGACGACTCTTCAAACTTCCTCACCACACCAACGTGAGGACATTTGAGGCCACGACAGATTTATCTTGTAGCAGCCCCCATGTACACTTTTCTCTGCCACGGCCCAGTGGTCACGGGAATAGCAATTAAAATTTGTGGAAGACTGGCATTTCATGAGAGATATCCTAGCAAAGTTATAGGAAAGGAAATATTTGCCATCTTTTTACAGTAAGGGTCAATACTATTCAACAACCCAGTGGTTTTTTGGTTTTTAAAATATTTCTTAACTGCTTGTTAAGTATATTAAATCATTTATTCACATTGTACTATATCAACACCTTAGGCTGTATCCTTGTCAACTCATTGGGATTTTGCAATATTCTGTAATGTTGCATTATAATTTATAAATATCGTAATATAGGCTCTGTATATTCAATTTTTTGTTATTTTCAATTTTTTCCCATGTACGAGGAGCAATACCCTTCCTCGGTCGCTAGGGATTGTTTCAATGCTAGAAAGGCACGACTAGATATTTATGTATATCGCTGAAATTATTTGTACAGCATATAGTCCCATTCTTCAACAGTTTCAAACTATCACTAGCCATTATAAAACTTTGTAGTTCAAAAATAATTTTTTAAATGTACTTTTTCTCTCATTTTTGATTTTTTCAAGGCCCAAGTATTTGTACCAAGATATTTATGTTTTTCTCTGAAATCATTTTATAGAATCAGAGGCCCACTCATCAAAGATTTCCGGGTATTTTTAATAAAATATCATTTTTTAAATATTGTATCTAAAGGTACTGGATTTAGCTTTTTTTTATAATTTTCAATTTCGTTCAAGGACAGTGGGCTAGGCTAGATATTTTTGGACGTCGATAAGATCCTTCAGCACAGAATGACAAAAACAGTTCCAATCGTGGATTCGGAGGGGATCCAGAAGGGATCGTCACAATCCAGGTTTTTTTCGTGGCATTCCAAAATACGCAATATCAACTGCTTCCTGCATTGACATTTCAGGCTATGGATCACACCTTGATCCACAGATGGCAGCACTGATGTTGTATTGATATTGGCGAGTAAAATTCCCGTGAAAGACCTGAAACTAATCTTGAAAATTGGGTTTTCTGGTTCCCTATATCCGAATTCCTTGCTTTTGAAGATCGTTACAAGCATTTGAAATATACATTAGTGACATAGGAGTTTGGTTGGGACCATTTTAAAGTTCGTTCTTATCGAGGGATCGTTATGTCCCGCGTTCGTTATGTCCCGAGTTCGTTATCACGGAGTCTGACTGTATGTGTATCTTATCATAAATATTATACTCTGCATTGCTCGTTTCTTATATCTATTTTATGATTTAATATTTGTTTTTTTGTGCGCCAGCGATTTCTTGTGAAAGTCTTTATATATGACTTTAGCCGATGATAAAGCGAGTACTATATAAATATGACCAATGATAAAGCGAGTATAAAAAAAGATCTCATTAAACAAGTGGCCATGCCTGCTTTTTATATTAAAAAGGTGTACCATATTACAGTTTTCAAAATTTTAAATAAAAAAAGGAACGTGATGGCCATGTAAAATTTGTAATTTTCGTTCCAATAAGTACAGTTTGCTCAGCGTCGCTCCCTCTGCATATTGAGATTTTTCTCATCCAGAAGTGCGATATATCGAGGAGTTAAAGTATAGTATAAACATGATATCTTACCATGCTACTGGTTTGATTCTTGTACACAGTGATGTCCATAAGCGTGCGTCTTGGGTTGTTGGTACTTGAGTTGATCACATATCGGAGGCCACTAATAGTGGTAGCTGGGAACGACAAGGCGTATTGGACGAGCGCACAGTGACCCGCAGTAAGACTCTTTTCGGTGCAGATATCGGAGTTCCACACTTCTAAACAGACAAGACAGAACATGAGTTATAGATGCCACTACAACAAAGATGCACCAACCAGCCCAAGGGGCATTTCTATCCATCTCAGAAAGGTAGCAGCTGCCTCATCCACGTCATGGTAACAAATATACACCAAAAATTATATGTCTTTACGCATCACTTTATCGTAAGGCAATACCACGGAAGACATCACAAATACATCGTTTATGTTTATATCTTAGGGACAAACTATTAAGATAGCAGCGTTTTCCCAACGGCTTCTATGCTGTTCACTAAGGAGTCGTTCGTCTCATTTGCGTTGCTTGCAGCTTAAATAAGGAGAAAATGTACTATGCCATCGAAATCTGAACGTCTTAATCAAGTTCCTATGTGATACCTGTCTATTTTTAATAACATATCTAAAATACGAGGCTGTATTATTTGGGGCACTACCAATTTCAACCACTGTGAAACGAAGGAAAGTGAATTTGTGATAAAAGCACACAGGGGAGATGTTTTGAAATGATTTTGAAAACATTAAAGCATTTAAAAGGCCTTTGAAAACATCAATTTCAACACAAAAGGTACTCTTGCTTATCCATCATATAATACTAGCCACTGCGTGGCTAGCCCAGCGTTGCAAACCAACACCACAGGCAACGCCGTGATGTAAGGTATTAAACTGGTGTAAAATTTTCCTCAGATTTCAAATCCGGTGAAGATATAGTCAATTTAAAAATTATTTATTTAAAGAAAATCACATTTTTAGGTACCAATCTAAATTGAAATTTTCCGCAGATTTCAAATCCGTTGAAATTTTTAATCTATCTTTATCGATTCCGATTTTACGAAAAAAAAGCTTAACAATCCCAATCAATTGGGTTTTTTTTTGCTCCCATTCGCGGAAATGGGATAAGAAATGTAACCTGTTTTTTTAACGCGAACGGCACGAAATGAATTTGGTTATTCTTGAAAAGGGAAAGTTACCGTGACGTCACAATCTCGTGCGAAAATATAAAAGATATATTCAATTTAAAAGTTATTTATATAAAAAAAAAATCATATTTTTAGGTATGGATCTAATGTAAAATTTTCAGCAGATTTCAAATCCGCTGAAATTTTTTCTCCATCTTTAACGGTTTAGGAGACAGAAAAAGAACTAATTGACTCCAGTTAAGAGATTGTTTGTTTTTATCGTCTGGCTAAAAATGATTCCTCCGATCAAAATCAAAACGGAAATGAAAGCAATAAATTTAGAATATGTGATCTCTTCTATGCTGTAGCATTCAATAATGATTAAATTTCATTACATTCATTTTAAAATCTTCTAGATTGAATTTTTAAATTAGTCGCTACCCAAAAATTGCAAAAAATTTGGACTACCTGTGTGCCAAATCTCAATGCTGTAAGTGCCATAGAATCATCAGGATTTTGCGGCCACGAAAAAAAAACGCAGACAAACACTTCCTTTTATAATAGTAGATATATATAGACACACAAATATATATCCATAAAAAGTGAGGCAAAAGTAAGAAATGCAAAGAAAAATCAGTATATGTGAAAAAGTTAAGACAAATGAAAACTTTAACGAGAGGTAAGCTTATTTACTCCATCGAAAGGAGTAAAGTGAAAGTCATTAGTCATTTCGTTTTGACAGCGAGAGACGACGAGAATTAATCGATGTGAATTTAAACCGAGTTTCATAAAATTATACCGATTAGATTCTTAACTATCTTGATTTTTCTGGTTTTTCCTTAATTAATGGAAATTAGCATATGTAGCTTTCTATACATTAATTCTGATCTAAAAGATATTTTGTAATATACACATTGAAAATGGTTATTTTTTTAAGTACACATATTCATTGAATAAGGTATTCTTATAAAATTATTTGAATTCATTGAATAGTATTCAATAGATCAAAAAAAATTTTATATATAGTCACATTAGACCCATTATTTAAGATCTATTAATTTAAAGTGAAATTCCTTTTACCTAATACATACTACATTACTACATTATTATCAATTCCATTATATTTCATTCCATGATGAAATCTATCATTTTCGTTCACAATTTTTTTTTTATTAAACTAAAAGTTTTTAAATTAAGGGTGTCCAAGACACAAAAATCGTCAAATTTTCCAAATTTTTTTTATTATTTTTAGAAATTCTCTGTGTTTTTCTGCTGAAAATGACGTCTAAATCATGTTTCTATCTTAATAAGAACAACAGATATAATAATTTTTGTAGTGCGTTGTTTTGAAAATCTAACACTCTTGACAGTTGTTGTCATGGCAACAACATCTGTCTTTAAAACTTTTAATGCGTTTTTCTCCATGATACATTTTTTCAAGATTTCCTGTATTCAAATTGCTATAAGTCGAAAACCAATAAAGTTTAAGGGTTGAAATTTGGAACATATCTTTTTCAAACATTATACTTTAATTTTGATTCAGCAAATTTGAAACAAATATTTATTTTTAAAAATATGACTTTAAAAAAAAGTACCTTAAAATTTTCAAAAATTTTAAGGTACTTTTTTTTAAAGTCATATATACTTTTAAAAATATGACTTTTTTTTTTAAAAAGTACCTTAAAATTTTCAAAATTTTTCATTCAAATATTTTTTATTTTTTATTACATTAATATTTTTTAAATTGCTGAATCAAAATTAATGTTTATAAATTTGTGAATAATTTACTGCAAGAATTTTGAAAATTGATCAAAAATATTTTAAGCCTTAGCAATTTAAAATGACCCCTCTTTTTTTCAAAACATTTTAAATAAAAAATTTTTAAGAACTTTTGGAAAAATTTTGTTTTGTGATTTCGCTTATTAGTTAGATGGGTAATCAGTACAAAAAAAAAATTCAAAATTCTAAATTAATTAATAAAATTTTTTTTTCAAAGTGTCCCGGACCCCCTTAAAGCAAAATTCCTCACCGGCTATATTGTACATGATAGCTGCTCCTTGATTATCTCTATATGGTAATAATCCAAGGATGTTGGAATCAATTACTGTCATGATATCATCTTCGTCAAACAATTCCACAAATTCCCTCTTCCCTCTCATTGTACAATAGTTCACCAACCGTTCTTGACAATTCTTTAGGTTGAATTTGGCTACTCGTAAGAACTGCAGGAGCAGTTCGTCATCTAATTTTCCAGGCAAGCTCTCATCTGAAAGAAACATATAGTTTTTACACATTAGCTCGTCCAAAGGTAAAAAAAATAGGAAGTGTTTTATTCAACTGAACACGATTCATAAACTGCATATAATAACAGAGATTATGTGTTGTTTCCAATTTCCCCCAAAATTTAGACTTATTTCTTGTTAAAAGAATAATATAAAGCATCAATCTATATAAAGTATAAATATAAACAATAATTCTAAATAGGCAAGTTTAACAATAGTTCCATGGAGGAACATTTGAGAATAAGTGACGAAAACAATTGGTGCTATTAATCCAGAGATATCGTATTTTGCATGATAAAGTGATATACTTGATCAGTTAGT
Source organism: Metellina segmentata (assembly GCA_947359465.1). Lineage (NCBI taxonomy): Eukaryota > Metazoa > Arthropoda > Arachnida > Araneae > Tetragnathidae > Metellina > Metellina segmentata. The sequence continues at coordinate 79,850,543 of OX375877.1, forward strand.
TAATAGTTCAAATTTGTTGCATGATTTTCGCCAAAGCGGTAGGTTGTAAAAAGTATTAGTAGGTTGTAAAACTAGTATTTTTATAATCTAAAATGCGTAATATTACTTTAACAAGAAAATACAGTCTAAAAATGACCAAGTAAAAATATTTTAGAGAAATGTTTTATGATAGATTTATAGATTATGAAAGCATTAATGGAGGATTTTTCTTAGAATCTAAATTGGCGAGTAGGGTGTGTGTAGAGGGGTGACGTGTAAGTACTTGAGCGTGAACCCTAAAAAATTACGATCTCGCTCTATGTTTGGGCGTAAAAATTAAAATTATTCTTCACTTATAACCACCCAAAACAATGAATTTATATCTTAACCTTCCTCGAGTAACAAAGACGGATTCACACCATAAACAATTTCAGTTTTGTCCCCGAGCACAGCCCTCCCATTTTTATGGTAGACAATGTTTTACTGCCTCCTTTTCTCGTTTTGATATAATAAACAAGTTTGTTTCTAATGTTGTAAAGAGTAAAAACCAAAAGAAATAATGGGAAAGGAACTAAATTCAGAGTATAGAAAATACCTTCGATGAATTGCCGTAGATTCTCCAACCCTTTATTCCTGCTGTATTCCGTTTCGTTTAGCTCTTTCTCAGCTTGGTAACGAAGTTCTTTGTTTAGATCTCTGTAGTGAAGAGGTAACAATGACGCTTGGACTTGATTAGACATGATTCTTTCAGTTGCTTCTTCACACTACCGAATATCTATGCCTGGAACAAACAATCGATGCACTGTTAATGATTTAGTTAATGCGTTTATACTATTTGTATACACTCACTGCCAAAAGTTAAGCACGAAAAGTAAAATCAGAAAAAACGACGAGTACAGCTTTGATTGACACGAAATGTAGCAAATAGGCTTATGCGTGAAACAAAACAAAAAATTAAATACAATGATGAAAACAATATTGAATTTTCATAAATTATAAGATGAAGTCATATTGGAGTCAATAACAAAAGGATGTTTAAAGCCAAAACAAGTAAACAAAACCGACATTAATAGGGTATGTGACCACCCCTCATCCTTATACAAAGTTTAAAGCGTGCGACCATCTTTCCATGAGGTAATCCATCGCCAAGTAATCACCATTCCTCCTGTAGAGCAGTTTGCAAAACTGTGAGAGTAACTGGGGATGGGAAACGTGCAGACACAGCACGATCGAGGGCATCCCAAAGATTTTCAATAGGACTAAGTTCGAGCGAGTACGCCGGACAAACTATATGCGCAATCACCTCACTCTCCAGGTAGTAGTCGGCGATGGGGACGCGCATTATCATCCATTAAAACGAAAGATGGAAAACCTGCTGTAGCGTACAAACTCACAGTGGGTTCTAGGACCTCATCCCGATACCGGACAGCCGTCACAGAATCCCGTCTATAGATGTGCAGGTCGGTGTGATATCCCAACGAAATCCCGGCTCACACCATGATGCTTCCGCCTCGGAATGCGTGATGTTCGGAGGCCGATTGAGTGTTCCTTGTTCTCTCCAGACCCTTACACGAATGTCATCTGGCTTCAGGGCAAATCTAGACTCATCCGTGAACATAACGTTAGCCGAATCAGACACAATCCAATTCACACGTTGCATACATCAGTTTAATCGTGCCCCTCTGGATTGGACGGATAAAGGAACACAAAATCGTGGTACCCGGGCGTACAGTCCATTCATTTGTAGCCTTCGGCGCACAATAGTGGCAGCTATTTTACCAATGGACGCTGCAACCATATATGTCACACGTGTGGACGTTGCTCTTCGATTCCGCTTCGCTACAACAGCAATATATCGATCTTCCTCGGGGGTCGTAACCCTTGAGCGGGCGGCCACAGGTCTTCGGAAGACTGTTTGGCTTGTTTGGAATTGTTCAATGCTTGTTTGGAATTGTTCAATGGCTTGTTTGGAATTGTTCAATCGTAAAATGACGGAATGATGAACGCCAAAGAGCAACATCAGTGATTGATTGGCCTGCTTCTAAGCGTCCTACAGAACGCTAGAGCTCAATATCTGCCATTCGTCTTCCAGAAGCCATAGAAACACGTCTGTCTTGAAAGCTAATCGTACGAAAGTTCTAAACACTTTTTACCATCACTTACATGCAACTCCTCTAACCCTTCACAATGCTGACTTTTTATACGACTGCCTTTTTTTCATATTTCTCGACACGAAACCATGATTGACTGTTATATAACACATTTGCATACTTCCAGCTACCTTTGCAGCAAATTTCAGCCTCTCAAAATCAGATTAGCTTCTGGAAATAACCATTTTCCTCTCCGTGCTCAACTTTGACCGTGATTGTAAATATGAATACTTTAGTTATTTTACTACATACAAGCAGACCCATGCAAAGCAGCTGCGTCTAACTTTCCTAAGTGCTTATATCTATTGATATCAAAAGGTTTTTTCGCACTTTTCATATGGTATGTCAATCAATCTATAATGAATATAGCATCCAAATTATATAAATGAATTGCATACCTCAAATGAAATAGAATTATCCAAGAGTATATAACAGCATTTCGTTTACTTTTACTGATGTTAGTTCTTATTTCCAATAAAATGCATGGCAAAATGCACACCTCAGTCATGTTAACACAGCTAGATTCCGGAAGTTTACTTCAATTTCACACCATTCCCTTGTTCAAAGGCGATTTGGCATTTTTGACGCTTAACCTATTTTCTATCATACTTTCTTTATTTGCCCTGATTTTTTTCTTCAAGATTTTTTTTATTACTTTCTATAATCATACTACGGAAAAACTTTATTAGAGTGACGAGCTTTATCGTGAGTCTTAGGTATAATATGCAGCTCCCCTTAGCTCAAATCAAACATACTTAAAAAATGTCGAATTAACTTCGTAGCGATCGATTTTATGTTTATTATCTTTTTTTTACTATGCAGTAAACAAATAACGTCGATTTTATAACTTTTTAATATAAATTCTAAATTGGGATGGGGTTCCTATCCACCATAACTCAAATTGTGTTTCTGGAATGGAACTTGTACTCTAAATCCTCTTAAGAAATGCTGCCAAATCAATTGGTAAGTCTTAAAAGTTCTTAATAGATTATAAGTTTAACACAAAGTATTAGAATTTTAATTCCACAAAAATAGTTTTTTTTTTCTTTTTTGCAGAAATACTTGTGTATGAAACAATCTGAGTTCTAACCTTTATCCCTAAGACACGCAATCTCAGTCCTTCCACTGCTACGTTAAGGTTTATTGAAGTGCGGAATACTCCATGGAAAATGTTTGGCGTGAAACGTGTACAAAACACACACAAAGAAATTTAAATAATGTCAAGTTTGTATAATGTCATTTAAATAATGTAACTCATCAAGTTAAAATATACGACATTTATATGAAAATATTGAATGATTTTTATGTAATATTGCACAAACATACAAACGCATTGACTTAAAAAAAGGAAGACATACGGATGCTGCGTTATTCATTCAATTACAGTAAACATTGAAAGTATACATAATTTTATGTAAAATATATCCATCCATTTGAATGTAGTACAGGCGTAAATATACATACAGATAATAAATGCCCAAACCACCTGATTTTGTATTAAAATACCCAAACGAAAGAAAATATTCAAAACGGAAGAAATATTCAATGTACAGACATTTCATTTTTTTATTTACAAAATACCACTTAATAAAAGCTGTTTTTATTTTATGTTATTGCTTGATTATATTATCTGATTCATTGTAAGATGTGCAATTATCGCAGACATGTGTTTTACAATAGAACCTGCTTGAAAAAAACTGAACGTTTTAACGCCGTATACTTAATTTTGATATTTTCTGACAGCTAGACCCTTTTTATTGTCATATTCCACCTTAATATTCCTCAGTAAAAGTAAACTGATTCTATTGTAATTTTCTTATTGATATAAATTACACTTAACACCAAATGAGTCGTCTATTTTCAAAATATGACAAGAGTTCAAATGTTCGAAACCTGATAACTCTATTTTAATTTTTAAACCTTATTTGTCTTTTTTTAACCACGGACAATTATTTTCAAAGAAAATTACATTATATCTTTATTGCTTTATTTTATTGTAATATTTGCATGCTTATTTGTAAGAGTCATTTTGATTCTGTCAAAATCTTTAACGCTCTGGATAGGACACCTTTTGATTAGACCTTGCGTAGGAAGACGTTGCACTATTGAGACAAACCAACCAAACAACTATATTATTTTAAACTAGGGGGCTCGCCCCCTGCTCGCAAACGCTCGCCAACCCCCGGAGGATTTCTTCGCAATCCTCATTGGTTCGCTGCGCGAACCTATGCTCGCTTCGCTCGCATCAATGAAGACATGTGTCCTAGCAGAAGGAATTGTTTACAAAATATGATATTCCAAAAAAACATTTTTCAAACCTAAATTTTTTTTGCTATTTTTCAGAAAAGATATATACAGTACCGATAAAATCTGAATTCAAGTGAAAACTTTGAGAAAATTTTGACTCGAAATGTGAGGGCGGATTTGGAAATTGGGTGGAGTGGTCGTTCACGGTAAGAAGGCGATTTGTCGCCAAATATGGTAACCTACGCCTTTTGAGGATTTTCTTCACATCTGCCGTTTTTGTTATGGCAACCCTATCTGCTGTTACGGAATTCGGCCGCCATCTTGATTTGGCGACAAACGTCTTACCCCGTGAACGACCACTCCACCGGAAATTGAATACCCAGCATGTTGTTTGAGTGTATATTTACCCCTGCACTCGAGCCACCCACGCATTTTCATTGAGTTTGCTGTCGAAAGTTGTAGTGCAAGCGTCTTGTTGAACTATAATTGTTGGCCCTGAAAAGAACCTTTTTTAAATGGCCCTGAAAAGATCCTCCGCTTTCTTTGATTTCTATTATTAACTGCAACAGCTCGATGAAAATTCATTTTTTTTTCAATAAAATTTTATCCGATAACGCTATAAATTCAATTCAAGCGCGAGGCTTCGTGTAAAACAAATAATCGTACAATGTTGCCAAAACGCGATAGCTAATAACGTCTTTTTTGCGTGCCACGTAAGAGAATTATATATATAGACAATCAATTGTATGAACTGATTATTTTACTATATAAACTAACGTAGTCGAACTGATAAATAATTTGTGCGTGGTGATTTTTTTAATGTTGTTTTATTTATCACATAACAACATACATTTTTGGAGTTTTATGCTTTTTAATAAACCCTAAAGTTTGTTACTTAAAATATGAATAGGTAATGAGTGAGTAAATAGAAAAGGAAACGTCAAACACATTACAGATTCACCGCGATTTATTTTTTAAAAAATAACCAACATTTAAGAGTTAATCCCAAAAAATTAAATCAAAGAACAGATCACTTGAATCCGCGTAAAAATTAAATTGGAGTTATAAGTGAATAATTAACATCTTATTTATTTCTCATTGTTACGTTTATAATAAACTAACTCCAATGCGAAATTCTTAAACACTAATTCTTACCTTTCTTATGTGTCCAGCGATGCTGCCACCTACCTTCACAACGTAAGACTGAATGACCGATCTGATTTGTATATTTAGATTCCTTGTACTGACGTACTCTCTCTACGGAAAGTTATCAAAAAGAAATACTTCAGGGCCAACCGGTTCGTAATGGGTACACCTCTTTACCCCGTCACAATATATAATGATATGCACAAAAAACGTGCATAAAAATGTCCTTGCGTCACACTGGTTTACGTCCTATAATAAGTTGCAATATATGCAGAGTACCATTTAACCGGTTCAAGCGTTCGATCATCATATTTACAATCATGGAGTTTGAAAGAAAAAAAACGGCTATGTAATCGAAAACTGAATTAGGAGGTAAGTTTAGTCATGGGTATCACAAAAAATAAAACCTGTTCAATTTCGCAGCCCAAAATAATAAAAACTTTTCCTACCTATGACAATTATTTACTTTAAAATATTAGCGCTGGATTCCAAACTGTAATAGCGTCATTAAAGTTATATCTAGAGACTGATTACATATACATAATTACTTTAGTCTGATTCGTAATTATATAAGTAATCTTTGACTCAACTGTTTAATAATTCATTTTCATAATAAGAATTCGATGTAGATTTCTTGGTAAAAGAATTTCTTTGAACAGATCATGTTGTTTTAAAATTTTCACACATAGTTATCTATATATATAATTCTCTTACGTGGAACGCAAAAAAGACGTTATTTGTTATCGCGTTTTGGCAACGCTGTACGTTTGTTTGTTTATCACGAAGCCTCGCGCCGTAATTGAAATTATAGCATTATTGGATGAAATTTTATTGAAAATAAATAAATATTAGTCGAGCCGTTGTAGCTTATACACAAACAACATGCTGGGTATTCGATTTCCAAAGCGGCGCTCACATTTCGAGTCCAAATTTGCTCAAAGTTTTCATTTGAATTCCAAATTGTTCGAGTTCTGATTCCAGAGGTACTATATAACTTTTCTGCAGTACTACAAATTTATATTTGAAAAATATTTTTTTGGAGTATCATATTTTGTAAACAATCCCTTCTGCTAGGACACATGTCTTCATTAATGCGAGCGAAGCGAGTAAAGTTCGCGCAGCGACCCAATGAGGATTGCAAAGCAATCCTCCGGGGGTTGGCGAGCTGCAGCGAGCAGGGGGCGGACCCCCTAGTTCACTATATTTGGCTGACCGATTATAGGCCGGCTCTTTTAACGTTGGTAATTTCGGTAGCATGTAATTTCTCTGTACACAGGTAAATCTACTCTGTCCCCTTTTCACGTCTTTGGATTATTAAACTAGTAGCCACTGGGTGGCTAGCCTGGCGTTGCCGGTGCCGGCGGTACCACGGGCAACGCCGAGTTGTATTAATCTAGTGTAAAATTTTCCGCAGATTTCAAATCTGTTGAAATTTTCAATCGATCTTTGACGATTCCGTTTTTACGAAAACGAACTTTCCAATCCCAGTCAAAATGTTTTTATATTTTTTTTGCTCTCATTAGCTCAAATAGAATAGGACAGGAAATGTAATCTGTTTCTTTTTTTTAATGCGAAGGGCAGAAGATGCAATCTGTTTATTTTTCGAAAGAGAAAGTTCACGGCGACGTCACAATCTCTCTTGCGAAAATATAAAAGATATATTTAATTTACAAATGATTTATTTAAAGAAAATCATATTTTTAGGTATCGATCTAAACTGAAATTTTTTTATAATATTAGAGATGATCAATATGTCTTAGTTTATGTTTTTATGCCTTGCTGGTATCACACTCACTGGCTCTACACTAAACGGTTCGTATATATGGTCAGGTATCTCCCAAACCTTTTCTCTATTTCATTTACAACTTATCTTATAAAGTTGCTACCTTTATTCAATATTTCAACAGCAGTGAAAAGTTCACTGACAGGATATTGGATCAATATTGTCCCTGACCTGATCAGGATTGGGTTTGCCGACTAGTCGTTTTCAACAACTCAAGAGTTCAAGGACACGCAGTCTAGCCAACTGGACTGGAAATTTCAAGCCAGAAATGTTGGTCTATGCTAACCAGAACTTGAAATTATCACATTCTTGTGGACACTTGAAACATGTTTTAAAATTTAAGATGAGGGAAGGATATGTGTTGAAGGCTTCTCACCACATTTATTATCTACACTAAGAAAAATAGATACGCTCTTTTAATGATCTCTATCTCATGAAGTTGAAGGACAGAAATTATAGACAATTCCTGTCCTTCAACTTCATGTCAATAACCCCGTCTGGGTCACATTTTCTATAGGTGTGTTCGGGCATCACAACCAAGGAGTATTCAAGTGATCTGCTTCCCTTTTGCTTTCCCCTGTCTTGCACTTCTCCCTGATTCTCTGTTCCCTCTTTCTTAGTGTGGTTGCTTCTTCGGAGGTAAGTGCTCCCCCTGAGAAATTTTGAGGGTTTGAGGAGTTGAGGTTTTTTTTTTCTTTGGTTGCTTTTTCGAAGAGACAGAGAGGCAAGTTCTCCTTTTGAGAAGTTTAGATGGTTTTAGAAGTTAAGAAGTTTTCTCTTATTGTGGTTGCTTTTTTTCGGAGGTGAGTGCTCCCCTTGAGAAGTTTAGAGGGGTTTGAAGTTGAGAAGTCTCCCTTAATGTGGCTGCTTCATCGGAGGTGAGTGCTTCCCGTGAAAAATTTAGAGGTTTTGAGAATTTGAGAAGTTTTTCCTTATTGTGGTTGCTTCTTCGGATGTGAGTGCTCCTCTTGAGAAGTTTAGAGGGTTTGAGAATTTTAGAATTTTTCTCTTATTGTTGTTGCTTTTTTTTTTTTTTCGGAGGTGTGTGCTCCCATTGAGAAGTTTAGAGGGTTTTTGAAGTTGAGAAGTCTCCCTTAATGGTGGCTGCTTCATCGGAGGTGTGTGCTTCCCGTGAAAAATTTAGAGGTTTTGAGAGAATTTGAGAAGTTTTTCCTTATTGTGGTTGCTTCTTCGGATGTGAGTGCTCCTCTTGAGAAGTTTAGAGGGTTTGAGAATTTTAGAATTTTTCTCTTATTGTTGTTGCTTTTTTTTTTTTTTCGGTGGTGAATGCTCCCCTTGAGAAGTTTGTTTGAAAGTTGTGGTTTTCCCATATTGCGGTTGTTTTTTTGGAGAGATAGATAGTTTATATGGATCCCTTTCGCTTTCCCCTATCCTACACATCTGCTCTGTTCCTTCTTCCTTAGTGTGGTTGCTTCATAGAAGGTGAGTGCTCATTTGAAACGTTTTGAGGCTCTGAGAAGTTTAGAAAATTTCACTTTCAGTGGTTGCTTCTTCGGAGGTGAGTGTTCCCCTTTAGAAGTTTAGAGTTTGAGAATTTAAAAAGGTTTCCCTTACTTTGGTTGTGAGTTTTTTGAAGGTTAGTGCTACTCTTAAGAAATTTTGAAAGTTTGAGGAGTTGAGGTTTTCCTTTTTGTGATTGCTTTTTCGAAGAGAGAGAGGTAAGTTCTCCCTTTGAAAAGTTTAGAGGGTTTTAGAAGTTGAAAAGTTTTTCCTTTTTGTGGTTGCTTTTTCGGAGGTGAGTGCTCCCCTTGAGAAGTTTAGAGGGGTTTTGAAGTTGAGAAGTCTCCCTTATTGTGATTGCTTCATCGGAGGTGAGTGCTTCTCGTGAAAACTTTAGAGGTTTTGAGAATTTGAGAAGTTTTTCCATATTATGGTTGCTTCTTTGGATGTGAGTGCTCCTCTTGAGAAGTTTAGAGGGTTTGAGAAATTTAGAAGTTTCCCTCATTGTGGCTGCTTCTTCGGATGTTAGTGCTCCCCTTGTGAGTTTAGAGGGTTTTAGAATTTTAGAATTTTTCTTTTATTGTGTTGTTGCTTTTTCGGAGGTGAATGCTCCCCTTGAGAAGTTTAGACTGTTTGAGAAGTAGAGGTTTTCCCTTATTGTGGTTGTTTTTTCGGAGAGAGAGAGAGAAAGATAGGTAAGTTCCCTTTGAGAAGTTTAGATGGTTTTAGAAGTTGCGAAGTTTTTCCTTATTGTGGTTGCTTCTTCGGATGTAAGTGCTCCCCTCGAAAAGTTTTTAGCCGCTATGTTGTTATTTGCTCCTCTTGTGTGTTATGTAACCCACGTGTGTTGCCATGTGTGGAGACTAGGGTGGTCACAAAAAATCAATTTTCGAATTTCTACCGGGGCACCTTCCTAAAAGTTGCCAATGGGCTAGAAAATGTGATTGGCAAAGTTTTAGCTCATTCTGATAATATTAACCCGTGCCTCATTGAGGTTAAAGTTAAGAAAAAGAGCGATTTTTAGCAAAAAAATCGTAGTTTTTACTCTTTAAAATTGAAACTATTCGTCCTAGAAACCTGGTTCCTGTCTTATTTCATAGGAAATTTTATTGACTTGAAGTTTGATCTCATCCACTTTTTTTGCTAAAACTGATAGTGTCGAAAACGGCCTCCCAAAAATTTGTATGTAAATTACAAGCGGTGCTGTCGTCGCTCTTTGAGTATATAAACTCATCGCTTGAAAGCCTTTTGGCTAAGATTCGGCGTAGATGTATCAGTCCTTGTATTATTTCAATCACGATTAAACTTATTTTATTTAAAAGGCAGACTACTCGATCATTTTGAATTCCTTGATTTATTTTTATATGTAATAGAAAAACATAGGCAAGCTCAGCCCGGATTAGAATTTGGAGAAGAGAGGGTAAGTGGAAACTTACTTTTCATCGAAAGTTTTTGAATACATCTTTGAAAATTCAACATGGCATCCCTACCGGGACTCGAGCTTGAAGAATATTAATTTTGAGAAAAGTAAATTGTAGTCGTGTCTCGAACAAATCAACTTGAAATTAGAATTTATCATGATTTTGAATTGTGTTTATAGGTTTAAGAATTTTGCCTCTTTTACGAAATACTTTGAATATTTGAAATAATTTGAACCCATTTTTGATCATCTAGAACTTATTTGTATTCGGATCTTTCTATATTTCGAACTTGATACATTGAACAGTGTGTAGTGTTAACTTTTCGTACAATTAGAAACTTGTAAAATTTTTCATCTTGAACTGAAGTTTCCTTTTGAGTTTACTTTGGTGATTAGTTAAAATGGCTGAAGCACAAGCATTTGAGATGTTAAAACGGAAACGAAAATCACTTAGAACATCTGTTACTAAGGCAGTTTATAATTTGGAAGCTGAATTAACTAATACTGATTTAAATGTTGAGAATTTAGTAGAGCTAATTGAAGTTTTATCCATTAAATTTGAACCTCTAAATTTAGTTGATAAACAAATTGAACCCCTTTTTATGCTAGAAGAATTTGATAGCGCGAATTTGAAGCTACACAAGACTATAGGGAAAAGGTACTACTCTGGCAGTTTCGAGCTAAAAGAAAAATTGTGTGACGAACTGACTAAATCCCAGGAGGTGACATCCCTCTCTAGGACACCTTCACTATCGCCACTTCAAACAGAACATGTCCCTAACTCGTATAGCATTCGGATTAAGATCCCTAAGTATTATATTGCTAAATTTTATGGTGACGACTGCTCAAAATGGTTGACGTTTTAGAATAGTTTTGAGACAGCCGTTCACATGAATGAATCCTTAAACAAAATTGATAAATTTAATTATCTGAAGGCGCATTTAGGAGCATCTGCTTTGAACACTCTCGAAGGTTTTCCTATTTCGGCAGAAGCCTACGATGAAGCGGTTCTACTACTAAAGAACAGATTTGCTAGTCCGGAAATATTAATTCAGGCCCACATGAACACAATTCTATATTTTCAACCATTAAGAAATTCGAATGATATTCGTTCCTTTCGAAAATTTGTCGACAATTGCAACGTGCAATTAAGAAGCTTGGATTCATTGGGTGTGTCCCCCACACACTATGGAAGTATTTTATGTCCCATGTTATTAAAACTCATTTCTGCTGATCTGGTATTAGATTATAATAAGTTGCAACAAAAGAATTCGGGATTAGACATTAAACAACTGCTTTCGTTTGTCACACACGATTTAACAGCGCGCGAACAAACTTTTTCGAATAATTCGTCTTTTGAATTATACAATCGAAAATCGGATATGAAACCGCACTTCATGCGAGAACGAAGTCGGTACAAAAGACAAAATCAAAATACTCTTATTTCTACCGCCAATGATTTATTCTCGGCCCCAGTTGGGAAAAATAGAACTAGTAAGAAAACCATTTGTATATTTTATGAATCCACTCATGATTCCAATCGCTGTGACGTTGTTATGAACTTTTCATTAGATGATAGAAAAAATGCTTTGATGAGGAAAGGTGCTTGCTTTAATTGTCTGAAAGTTGAAAAGCATTTATCGCGTTACTGTCCGGTGAAAAAGACGAAATGTGATTTTTGTTCTGGATCGCATCACAATTTTTTTATTGTTTTGAACAACAAAAAAGAATGGTAACTAAGGGGAATAAGGAGGTGTCTACAGACCTGAATAATCAATGCAAAGGAGAGGTTTTTCTGCAAACTTTAACTGTTTACATAGAAAATGAAAACTCCAGGCAATTGGTGAGGGCAATTTGTGACACGGGATCGCAAAAAAGTTACGTTTCGAAATATGTTGTGCCAAATGTATGGGTTTGAAAAGTATCGGGAAGGAGACAATAACGCATGGACTTTTTGGAGGTCAACAAATGACTGAAGTTCACAATAGATATTCGATTAAATTACGTAATCTTGATGGGAAATTTAATTTTACTATGGAAGTAAATGATCAGAAGAACATTTGCTTGGGAATCTCTAGAATTAATGATTATCGTATTCTACGAGAACTGAAAAGACTTAATGTATATATAAGTGATAGTCTTGTAAATGAAAAACTTTGCCTTTTCGAAACAAATGCTAGTGAAATTCATATTTTATTAGGATCTGACATTGTAGGAAAATTATTTACTGGTGAGATAAAACAACTTTCTGGGGGGCTCACAGCAGTAAATACTCGTTTAGGATGGACGGTTATGGGGAAATTTAACCATGAATCTAATTTTGAACCCAACTATTCGCCGTTTGTTCATTCTTTGCTTACGAACCAGACGAAAATATCAGAACTATGGGAATTGGACTCGTTAGGTATAACCGATCCTAGTGAAAAAAGATCGAAATTAGAGTTGCAAGACCTTGCTTTGAAACATTTTGAGAATACTGTATCACTAGAAGCCGATGGTAGATACCTTGTTCGTAGTCCGTGGATAGAGGGACATGAAAAACTCGGAGACAATTTAAGCTTAGCGGAAAAGAGACTAAAGAATACCGTAAGATCTTTGGAAACTGTAGAAAAACTATCAGAGTACGAACAGGTGTTTGTGGACTGGGAAAGTGAGGGCATTATTGAAAAGGTCGCCCCGGATAAACATAACAGTGGGAAATTTCACTATTTACCACACCGACCAGTATTTAAGGAAAATTCCACGACTAAGATTCGCACAGTTTTTGATGGGTCAGCTCGTCATGGAAATTTTTGTTCGCTAAACGATTGCTTAGAAAAATGTCCCAATTTGATTGAAATGATACCCGCAATTTTGAATCGGTTCCGCTTAGGAAAAATCGGGGTCATATCTGATAGTCGAAAAGCCTTCTTGCAAATCGCTTTACACAAAAAAGACACAAACTTTCTACGTTTCTTGTGGTGGGAATGAGGTAACCCTAAGAAGGTTGTTGTCTATAGACATTGCAGAGTCGTTTTCGGAATTTCGTGCAGTCCCTTTCTACTAGCTGCAGTATTAAACCATCACTTGAAACAAGTCCCTAACCATCTGAGAAACGTAGCTGAAAAACTGAAAGACTCTATGTACGTTGACAACTGTGTCACCAGTGCGAATTCATCCGAAGAACTCGAATCTTTTCAACGAAACTCCAAACATTTGTTAACATTGGGGAAATTCGACTTACGTGGTTGGCGGCATAATGATAGAGGTGGACCAAACTTTGACGTTAGAGTTGGCCAACAGGAACTCGATCCACCAGAAGTACAAATACTTCGGCTTTTGTGGAATATAGCAGAAGATACCCTGTCCATCTCTTACAAAGAAGCAGATCTTAAAGAAGATCTCGTCACTAAAAGAAAAATCCTTTCCTTGGCGCATCGAATTTTCGATCCGATAGGATTCACGTGCACTATCTCACTGATTCCCAAATTGCTTTTACAAGAATGTTGGAAGATGGAAGCTTCGTGGGACTCTAAATCACCTGTAGAAATCGTGAAAAAATTTGAAACTTGGATAAAACAACTTGCAGAAGACGTCAAAATCCCCGTAGACTCTCGAATCTTGACCTTAAGGATGCTAACCTGTCCCTACAAGTTTATTGTGATGCTTCAAAATTGTCCTAAGCTACATGTATTTTCCTGCATGTTTTTCATGTTTTTCTACATGAAGTGACCTGTCGACTGATTCAAGCTCGATCAAAAGTCGCACCATTGAAAGGAACTTCTATTCCAAGATTAGAGTTGTTAGCTTGTACGATTGGAGTAAGGTTAGCTGATTCAGTGAAAAGGAATTGCATATGGAAGATATAACAACAACTTTCCGGTCAGACTTGATGGATGTTCTTCATTGGATAAAACGGGAAGGCCCATGGGCGACGTTCGTTGCTAATAGGGTTGAAAAAATTAGAAGACTCTCATCGAGGGAAAATTGGAAGTACGTTCCGGAAGCTCAAAATCCTGCTGATCTCCCATCGAGAAGATGTTCGGTTAGGACTCTCATCAAAGGACGTTGATGGGAAGGACCCGCTTGGATTAAAAACCCATCAGAAGATTGGCCAAAATCTGAACATTTTCCAAATATGGAAGTAGTTAATTCATTAAAGAAGAAAACTATTATATCTGCAGCTGCTTTACAAAGAGAAGAAAAGTATTACCATCGATATTCGTCGTACGTTAAACTGGTTAGAATTATAGCTTGGATCACAAGGTTTTTAAAAAATCTAAAGAAAATTAAAGGTGAAAGAATATTAGGAGATTTGAAGCTTGACGAAATTAAAAAGGCTGAAAGTACATTGTTGAAGCAAGTACAAATGGACGTATTTAATAATGTGAGACGGACAAAAGATTAAATTCTTTACAAATAATTAAAGACCCTAAAGGAATTTTAAGACTAAAAACCAAAGTTTTTTTCAGAGATGACCACAAAAATTTCCGTTTGCCTATTATACTTCCTTCCAACCATCCAGTTGTTAAACTCTCATTATTTATAAACATGAACATCTAGGTCATTCCGGGGTTCAGACGCTTTTGAACAATCTCGGAGAGAATTATTGGATTTTGAAAAGTAAAAAAGTATTAAAGAAGTCGTCAGGTCATGCGTTATTTGCCGCAGGTACAATGTTAAACCCATTTCAGTATCGGAAGGACTCTTGCCTTTAGAACGTGTGAGAGATGCTGCTGTTTTTGAAATCATAGGAGTGGACTTGGCAGGACCTCTTATTTTGACAGAAGGAAGAAAGGCTTGGATCCTGATATTAACTTGTGCCGTATACCGTGCTGTTCACTTTGAATTATTATCAATCTCGACCGAAAATTTCCTTCTTGGTCTAAGGAGATTTATAGCACGCAGAGGTAGACCATCAGTCATCTATTCAGACAACGGAACCAACTTTACAGGTGCTTCTCGGCTACTTGAGAAAGTGGATTTAGGAAAGTTGAATAACCTAGAAGAATTAACCCCAATTTTGTGGAAATTCATACCTCCTTCTGCTCCCTGGTGGGGAGGTTTTTGGGAGAGACTTATTGGACTTATGAAGAAGATTTTAAGAAAAACTCTGGGGAAAACCTCATTGAATTATGAAGAAATGAATACAGTTCTTTGTGATTGTGAAAGCCTGATTAACTCAAGGCCTTTGACTTACGTTTCAGATGATGTTGACGACCTGATACCCTTGACTCCAGCAATGTTCTTACACGACATTAGAGAAGTTGGATCAAATAGATGAAAGTAAGTTGAAGAAGAGATTAACATACCGAAACACAGAGTACAAAAAGATCTGAGAAAGCGTTTCAGAATCGAATATTTGGGACAATTAAGAGAACTGCATAAGGTTAAAAGGGAAATTGCCTTAAGAGAAGAAGACGTAGTTTTGGTGGGAGAAGACCACACCAAAAGACTGAACTCGAATTTGGGGAGGATTTTGAAGCTCTACCCTGGAAAGGACAACAGAGTTAGGGTAGCTCTTGTTAAAACCAAATTTGGCTCTGTTCTGCGACCAGTGCAGAAATTATACCCACTAGAAGTGAAAGAGAAATACACATTATATAGTATGTGCCCTACTAACACTCCTCCAATTTCAGATGCTAATGGAAGAGATTCTTTACCCAGTAATTTAGCCTCTGATCCAGTAGAATACCCGGATGAGAACCCTACTTCAGTCCAGTCCTGTTCAGATGATCCTGGCAGTGGAGTTGACCTGGAGACTACCTCCGACCCACTTCGTTCGCCACCTGATGTTCTTGATCCTGCTGGACCAGATGAACCTCAACCGCTGGAACCTCGACGATCCCGCTACGGGCGAGTTGTGAGACCCGCTAAAGTGACTTTTGACTATTATTGAGTTTTTTTTCTTGATTAAGATGCAAAACTCAAAGTGGGGAGTGTCAAAAACGGCCTCCCAAAAATTTGTATGTAAATTACAAGCGGCGCTGTCGTCGCTCTTTGAGTATATAAACTCATCGCTTGAAAGCCTTTTGGCTAAGATTCGGCGTAGATGTATCAGTCCTTGTAATATTTCAATCATGATTAAACTTATTTTATTTAAAAGGCAGACTACTCGATCATTTTGAATTCCTTGATTTATTTTTATATGTAATAGAAAAACATAGGCAAGCTCAGCCCGGATTAGAATTCAGAGAAGAGAGGGTAAGTGCAAACTTACTTTTCATCGAAAGTTTTTGAATACATCTTTGAAAATTCAACAGATAGAATGGTATTTAGCATCTTTCAGGTAAGATAGTAGTGGATACCCTCAAAAGTGAATTTTTATACAAAGCCCCAAAAAACATTACAATATTTAATTACATCTGCTTTCCAGATTTTGCCATTGTATTTTTCATTTTGTACCTTAGAAAGGCTTTTGTTAGAGGTATTTTCAAAAATAAATCCGACAGCATTCAAATTCAAAATGAAGGAATTAGGGGTAAAGAAGAGGAAGCAAGGAGTAAAAATAACAACAAATAGTGTTCAAATGTATTTACTAATTATATTGTTGAATTATGCATCATTACATTATTATTATTTAAAAATACAAATTAGATGGTAATTACAAATTAAGGTGGTAATGCCTTAGATAGTGTAGCTTTTAAAGAGTCTTGAAAAATGTGCCTACATTCAGATACAACTTGTGAGTGGTCTTTAGCATTTTTCAGGCATTAGGTCATGACCCACAGAATTTAATTCTAGGTAGAAGTATCATACGACTCCGCTACTGATCTCATCAAAAATAGATTTAGAAATTCCGATTTACAGGGAGCTGTTGTGCACTGGGTTGGAAAATTGCTTCCAGATTTGTTGAGTGAAGAAAATGTGAAGCGGATAGCGATTTTGATTACATGTGGCGATGAAGAACAGTTGATAGGTGTTCCAATCCTTGAAAATAGTACGAGGATAATTCAGGCAAAAGCTGTATCATCAGCAGTTGAGCAGCGTGTGTGTGTGTGGGGGGGGGGGCAGTTGGGAAAATCCAGGCATTATGTTTTGATACATCGGCAGTAAATACTGGTCGCCTTAGGGGAACCTGCGTTTTGCTAGGGCAGTTATTAGAGAAAAACTTTCTGAATTTAACATGTCGCCACCATGTTTTAGAAGTTGCTTACAAAGCCTATTTTAATTGCAAAATGGGCATCCACTGGTCCTCAGCCAAATATTTTTCGAAAATTCCAGACTCGGTGGTCTAAGCTAGACAAGAAGAAATACAAACAGGTATAGAAGATGAAAATATTAGAAATAAAATAAGCTATCCAGACCAAATTTCAAGTTTTCTTTTTGAACAATTAAAAAACCGACAGCCCATTGATGATTATAAAGAATTCATCCAACTTTGCTTAATTCATTTAGGGCGTCTTCCTCAATAAGACATTACTTTTAGAGTACCTGGTGCTATTCATCACGTCAGATGGATGGCAATTGCCATTTATTCTCTTAAAATACATGTTTTCAGGGATCAATTTTTATTAACTGATTTAGAGAGAAAAGGTATTGCATATATTTGTTTATTTATAGTCAATATTTATGTAAAAGCATGGTTCAATGCCCACAAACCCACTTTGGCCCCCAACCTAGACCTACAATTATTAAAATCTTTAGTTAGATACAGGAAAATTGATAAAAGGTTGTAGACAAGGCCCTGTCTAAAATAATAAACCATCTGTGGTATCTGAACTCGGAGCAAGTTGCATTTTCATTTTTCGATGATACTTTGGGAAAAAATGTCAAAACAAGCATGGTTGAAAAATTAAGGTCCGAAGTAGAAAATGATGAAGATGATTGTGATGATAATTATGTAAAACCAAAACTCAATCTCCCAAAAGTTGATCAATTATTGGCCAAAGAAGTTAATTGTTTTGTTTCTGCTTGAATTCTAAATTATTTTAAGAGATTTGAAATCGATACAGATTTTTTAAATTCTGATCCCGATGTATGGTGTGAAAATCAACATTATTTAAAAGCTAAAAAAAATAGTGAACGGTTTTTAAGGGTTGTTAATGATACTTCTGAGAGAGGAGTAAAATTAAGTTAAGACTTTAATTCCTCTTTGACGAAAGACAAAGAACAACAGCAGTTCCATTTACAAGTAGTATCTGAATGTAGACAAATTTTTTCGAACTCTTCAAAAGCTACAATATTTTAGACAGTACCACCTTAATTTGTAATTACCACTTAATTTGTATATTTCAATAATAATAATATAATGATGTATAATTAAACTATATAATTAATAAAATACATTTGAACACTATTTGAGGTAATTTTTACTCCTTGCTTCCTCTTCTTTACCCATAATTCCTTCATTTTGAATTTGAATGTTGTTGGATTTATTTTTAAAAATACCTCTAACAAAAGCGTTTTTAATGTACAAAATGTAAAATACAAAAGCAAAATCTGGAAAGCAGATGTAATTGAATATTGTAATGTTTTTAGGGGCTTTGCATGAAAATTCACTTTTGAGGATATCCACTACGACCTTACCTGAAAAATGCTAAATACCATTCTATAAGTTTTAGCAAAAAAAGTGGATGATATCAAACTTCAAGTCAGTAAAATTTCCTATGAAATTAGACAAGAACCAGGTTTCTAGGACGAATAATTTCGATTTTATAGTGTAAAAACTACGATTTTTTTGCTAAAAATCGCTTATTTTCTTAACTTTAACCTCAATGAGGCAAGGGTTAATGTTATCAGGTTGAGCTGAAACTTTGCCAATCACGGTTTCTAGCCTATTGGCACATTTTAGGGGGGTGCCATGGAAGATTGGACGGAATTTTTTTTCCCCATTTACCTTGTGACCACCCTAGTGGAGACCCATGCTTCTTGAAAAGGGGATCCTAACAAATGATTCGGCGACTTACTGACCTAATACACTGTGCAGGGAAGGTGTGCAGAGACCCAGTGAACATCAAACGACTGGTCTGTTCTCAGGCTTGAGATAAAGCGATCATTCACCTACTAAGCAATACGTTCAGGACGGTGTCTGCTACAGGGGTGATTCATAAGCGTACAGGCTCTGTCAGCATTGATGTAGGTGTATTCTCTTGGGGACGGTAGGGACGGTGAACCTTTTAAGGAAGTTGGTCAAATTTTGTTCGTTATTTTTTTAGTATTAGCTCGTGGGTCACTTGCAAAGAGGGAAGGGAGCATGGTAAAAAACAACATTTTATTGGTTCACAATTTGTTAATCCTTTAAAAAGTTAACGATTCCCTTTTTTTGCAACTTTTACTTTTACAAGTGAAGAGCAAAAAATCTGTATAAAGGGGGAGAAATCATGCCTAGCCCCCCTGCACTGATTTTTTAATGACCAAGGAAAAGAAAACCCCATATATGTACATATATATGTATGAAAATATTTTAATAGGTAATATAGAGAGAGTTACAGGTATGTGTATGTACAATAGGGAGAAAAAAACTGATTGAGACAAATTTAAAAAAAACTATTCAATTTCCTAATGGTAATTTTTGTAATCAAATTGATAAACTCCACACATACTACTCTAATTTGATGTATTCATTTTCAATCCAGTTTCTACATTTTAAATAAGTAAAGAATTCTGAGCAGAATTAAATCTCTGAAAAGCTTCGCTTTGGAGACATCCTTGTTTAAGTATCTGATAAACAGGCACAAGCTTTGAGTAGCAAAAATACTCTTCGTTCTTTCACTGTTTCAGCTTCACAGCAAGTGTCTTTAAATATACCTCGAGGAATAACTTATAAATCCAAATTGCTGAACATTCCAGAACAACTTAAAAAAATTAAGTGACGAGCATGCTTGCAAAGTACATCGCATTATAATCCGTCAAGATGAGAAGATCTTCCCTACGAAGCATTGAACCTCTACTTTTGACAATCCTTCACTACCATCACGAGTTAGGCTGTATTTTTGAGTTGCCCAGTTCAAGTATTTATTCCAAATCCCTGGTAATGCTTTAAGTGCCAGATTCAGATACTCAACATTTTCCTGTCGTGCCACTGAACCTTGAGCTTGTTGTGCAAAACCTGACAATGAAAGTGATTCCTGCAATGCGTCACCACGTTACATGAACTGCAACGGTGACTTTTCAACTTGTTCAAAATTTTGCAATAAATGGTAGCTCAAAAAGGCCATTCCACTCTCCGCGGGATCGAGCATGGATCCTAGGAAGCACTATTGCTCTTCTATTGGCTGATATAAGCCTTCTCCGCCTGGGGTTGGGTGAATGAAGCCCTAGACCTGCGACAGGTGCATACTTGTCTAGACTATAGTTCAGTTACGCCTGAGATACTGTAGTGAGACATTGTGTATCACTCTGATATAGTGAAGCGCATTCCAACATGGAGTCCGAGTTCTTGTTTGTATACAAGGTTAGCAGTGTTTAGTTTTTATTTATATATGAACAGAAACCTTTCCTTATGCCTGCCTCTTCTAGTTCGCGTCGTAAGTGCTTACACAGCCCCGATTCGTTTTGTTATATATGTGGCAATTTTACCACTCCCTGTCAAAGGATAAACATAAGTATATTTGTCAGGAAGCCTATTTTAAAGTGAAAATTGGTGATCAAGATAAATCATGGGCCCCTCACAAAGTGTGCAAGCAGTGTGTAGAGAGTTTACGGATGTGAATGAAGTGAACACGTGATAAATTTCCATTTGGTATACCTATGATTTGGCGAGAGCCCAGAGATCACTCAAGTGATGGTTAATTTTGCAAAGTGAAAATGTCAGGATCTAACAAAAAAAATGTAAAATAGATTATCCTAGTTTACCATCATCCATACGCCCTGTGCCTCATTCAGCCGAAGTCTCAATGCCAGTTTTCAAAGAATTACCCTCTTTGGAAATACAGGAATAGGAGTCGGGTGAAGATCAAAGTGACCCCAACGACGAAGATTTTGAAATTGATCTTGATTCCGTTCATAAGGATTTGAGCAGCATGAGTTGAATGATAGGCCACCAACAGCGAGGTGGTACATAAAATAGTGGGCAATTCAGATACCTCCATCCGCAGTCGAATCCTCAGGCTCCTTATGGAAACCTGGGAATTGCGATGGACCGGAGATAGAATTGGCCGAAACACGCACACGTTTTTCCCAACACCGCATCTTAAACGGTACGTGTACCACCTAATAGCCTCACAGTTACTCACCGGTCACTGTCGTTTTCCGTAGTACTTCCATCGCTTCGGAAAGCACGACTCTGGTCTTTGCAAATGCGGAAATGTAGTGGATTCTCTCCACTATATATTCGATTGCAAGCTTACAGAGCACCTACGAGGTGAACTCCTTTTCCTCAAAAAGGCTCCAACGACTTACACCCACAACCCGCAGATATACAAGGCCTTTCTTGCCTTGGGCAGCTTCGTCACTGAGAAGCTAATACTTAGCCTATTCTAACCACTCTCTCTCAAGAGTACTATTTAAGGCAATGGTAAGTTGGTGAGTAAATTTACTGTAAGTAGGAAATGAGCGTTGACAGTTGGTTTGAGAAGGCACTCGCCGGAGGCCCGAAGAAGATACGCACAAAAATGCATTTTGTGTCTGACACATTGGCAAAAAACCATCCGCCCTAGGATGGAGGTAACTGCAATAGCAGTTGCAGGTCAAAGATTCCCATACAAGAGTGTTAGTTCGTAATTGAAGAACTTTGGACGTCCAGACCTGGACACCGGTACTACGGTACCGTTCACGCCGCTTAGGCAAAGCATCTTTCCGAAGATGTACGCACTGCAACTCATTTGGCGAGGGCAGATGCTAGTCAGGGTTTAATCCTAACACGGCAGGGGCAAACTCTGACTGTCCTTTCAGGACAACCGATCCCATTGGACCGACCACGTTCACGTCCCGACTTAGCCATTCAAGGTGGTCAGAGGATTTATCGAGCGGAGCGTCCTGGGTCTGTTCTGCTTTCATTTCCTAATAAAGGATTTCCCCAGCTGCTCAATTGAGCGGCAATCTCATATACCCAAGTGAGGGTGTCACGAAGGGGGTCTTCCTTTATAGAAGAAGATGAATGATTTGGCACGAGATTTGGGACTATCCAAAAAGCTTCAGAGCTGTTAGCATCAAGACTGCACGAGAAAAACTTGCTTGAAAAAGGGGCTAAGATACCTTACTTTCGATCAAGAAAAAGTGCTTTTCTGCAGTACTTTCAAAGTGATGATGTATTTGTGTATTGCCATAACGTACATGGTTTAATGGAAGAGTTGGGAATTTCAGCCTATAACGCAACTGAATGGCGTTTTATTGTCGATAGCTCAAAGCAGAGATTGAAGTGTGTCCTATTCTACAGTGGAAATTAATTTGGTTCAGTCCCAATAGGCTATTTAGTTTGTTTGCGTAAAGAATATGAAGACATGAAGATAATCATTGATTTGTTGCAACATCACATGCACCAATGGATAATCTGTGTTGACCTTAAAATGGACTGCATCCCTGTTTTTTGCGTATGTGGGACAGCAGAGCTCGTGAGAAGCATTGGGTGCAGTCGAACTGGCCGCCAAGATCTGACCTGAAACCTGGTGATCTAAACAATCTACATCAGACACTTGTGGATAGAAAGAACATTATATTTCCATCTCTGCATATTAAACTGGGTATCATGAAGCAATTTGTTAAAGCTTTGTCAGTTGAAGGAGACTGTTTGGAGAACCTCATTTCGGCATTTCCTAGCCTGTCATTTGAAAATAAAAAGGCAGGTGTGATGATGGTTCACAAATTCGGCAGCTCGGAAAGATGAATATTTTATCGGAACAATGACAGAAAAATGCCTGGTTGGCATTCAAAAACATTGTCAGAGACTTTCTTGGAAATACACGAGCACATAATTACACCAAAATTGTCCAGCAACCGTTGAAGAGCTTCAAAATGCTTGCCGATGGAAGCGATTCCACCAAGATTTGAAGGTCATGGAGGCACGGTATCAAGATAGATGGGATGTACGAGTACATATGCTGGTTGACTATTGTTGGAGCAGGAGCATCAAGCGAGAATGTCCACAGATTAAACACTCCAGAAAAAGCTATAAGCGAAATGTTTTCTTTAATACGTATGTTTATCATTTGGTAAAAAAACTTTACTATTTGTAAGAACACAATTTGCCTTTGTATTAATAAAACTATTCTTTGCAAACAGTATAGTTGATAAGTTTTAACTTTATTTTCCTTTATATGCACATCTTATATGACTTTTGAGACAAAGAGAGGGTATCCTGTAGCTTAAAAAGTTGACGTGATAGACAAAAACTGAGGTTATTTTTGGATCCAAAAGTCAAAAGTTAGTCAAAAACAAGTCACAGATCTAAGACAACGAAATTGTTGTTCCCTAGTGATATCTTTCTCTTTGATGTAACATAATAATACATGATAGATAACTTTCACACACACATGTTTTCGGCGTTACTTCCCTAAGTCCTTATAATTAACTAGAAATGGAACATGAGAAACGGTTTTAATACCGAGAATTCCAGTAGTTTATCAGATTTGTATTTTAGTTTCAAACGTCCTACAAGAGTCTGCCTTAGCATGACAGTAAATAAAGCACAGGGACAGATGAGGCTTGTGAATCCAGAGAGTTTTTTATTAATGATATTGAGTCAAAATATATAACTTTTCACCTGACGGAAGTTTGAAACCTACATATTTCAAAAGATAATAAACGTTTAGAAAAAATTATGTGACAGCGACAAACCAATCAATGGAGAGCGAAATTATGATAAAAGAAATTTATTAGATGCAGTAGAATACTAATGAGAGAGACTGTGACCTCAAATATTAACATTTCAGTCATTACTTAGTTGACGTCATTAAAGGATCAGACGCAGTTGTTTCTCTGAAAATTTTCTGTTTGCTTACATAAAAAAAACAAAAATTCCTAATTTACTTTTTGATTCCTTATTAGTAACCAGGAAACCAGTTAAACATGTTGTGTCAAAAGCGTTGGTTGAATTAGTCTTTTATTTTCAATGTTAAATTTCCTTTTGTAAAAACGTCTTTTACTGTTACCAGGATAACTTCATTACGAAATATCGTTCTTTTATCAATACATCCAGTGCTGAAATCAGAGTAGGGCGAATTATGGGGATCTGAGCAACCCCGCCAAATAAGAGATTCTTGATTTTTAAAATATCCCAACAAATAAAATACAATGTAAGCATGAAATACCTTTATATTCTTCCAAAAAGTAGTTTTATTCTTGAAGTTATTTTTACGTTATAAATACTTCGTAATGAATATTTTAATTAACTTCTTATATAACATTATAACTTTTTTATCTACATAAATAATGCTGAAGTGTTTGTATATTGAATATTTTTGATCCATTTCAAGTTATTTATCCGTTTTAGGCCCTTCTATTACAAAATAGGTGTGTTACTCGTTTGGTGTCTGTTTATATAGCAGATCATCTACACTATAAATATCAGGTAAGCCACTTTCTAAAGTTTCCTGCAGAAACATAGAAGGTGTCAAAGCAATCATATCGATGATATCTTCAGATAAGTAAGTTAAGGGTTAAGAGTTGTGTGTGTGTGTGATTATACTTTCAATATTGGACAACACTGTGTTTGGTTCTTCGTAATTCAACAAATCCTGCCTTAATATTCTACGTAAAACTTGTTTGACCATATCAATCAATATATCCTATCATCCCCCAACATGGTGCAGATGGAGGGATAAGTTTTCAAGTTATCTTCCTCAGCATAGATTCAAATTTTATTTTTAGCCGATCTACTTTGAAAAGTTTGCTGTGAGGTTTAACAGAACTACTGCCATTACCACAGTAAATAAGAGTGAGTTTCGCTCTACGAGCTTTAAATCATCTTGCTGTCAAGGATATTAATAATTCCATGTACGCTGAGCGATATACTGCACAAGTGAACATAACTATCCAGGATTTTGTTCCGTCTTTCAAATACAGCGGTCCGGCAAGATAAACACCTAAGACTTCGCGGGAATATCATTGCATCCCTTACTCTATCTTCAGGTAAAAAAAGAGGCTCTTGGTTCTGGATGGGACACAGTGAATCGTTTGCATCGGATACATTTTAAGATAACTTGTCTATTAGTTTGTCTGCTACGCAATATCCAATAACTTTCTCTTAGCTGATTCATCAATATTTGGACTCCAGGATGTCTTAATTCTTTATGCTTACTATCTATAAGCATATGCACTATTCTATGTTTTGATGGTAAGATTACGGGCAGTCGAAAGTTCTTTTTGTCTCCGGTTAAAAATGCGCGTTTTTGCTTATGCCCTTTTTGTCGAGTACAGGATAAAGAGGCTTTATTTGTTGATCATTTACGCCAACAGGAAATTCTTCGCTTTGGATAATTTTTAACAAAACTATTTCTACATGATTTGTTTATTTCAAAGTTAGAACCCCAAGGTAACGCGATGTTTTTAATTTTACATTAGCGAAAAATCTATAAATCCAAGCAATTACTCTCACAAATTTGACATATGAAGATATTCTATGAAAGGTTTCCTCTGTTTCTAGTTTTACGTGTGTGTTAGATACAGCACTTTTCTGATTTCTTGAATAATGTTTTCCTGATTGTATAACAATTTTGTTGTTGTCCATTCACCTTCATTTTCTGTAACCATGCGGGTCCCTCCCACCATTTAACTGACAAAAGCTGTTTGGCTGTACAGACACTGGATGTAAGGTATGCAGGATTATCTGTTCCTGATACATGTCTTCATGCATCCGGTTTGTTAGTTTCCAGATTTCTTCATTTTGGATCCAGGTCAAAACAGTGGTTGAATCAGTCCAAAAATATAATTCAATGTTTTGCCATTGCAAACCTTCTGAAACTGAGGTGCAGAGTCTCGCTCCCACCATTGCAGCTATCAACTCAAGACGTGGAATCGTGATAGATTTCACCGAAGCTACTCTGGACTTAGAATCTAATAAATTAACTTCAACTCCATAAGATGTCTGAATTCTCAGGAACACCACGGCAGGATATGCATTACAACTGTCATCGCAGAAGGTGTAAATGCTATACAAATGTTTGTTGTCTCTGTTGGTGTGTATCCATCGAGGTATAGAAATTTCTTTTGAAAGATTCAGATTTCTGAACCAACTTAGAAACTTTTCCTTCGTATTTTAATCAACTTCGGTATTCCAAGAAATTCCCATTTTCCATTATCTTTGTAACAATATATTAGGAAGCATTAGAACAGGGCTTATAGTTCCAATCGGGTCATATACTATGCGGGCATTGCCAAAATAATGCTCATAGTTACTTCCATCAATTTGAAGCCTTCTAACCAAATCAGGATCACAGTTAAAAAATACTTCTGGTAATCCCGTTATAGACCCAATATTGGTGAATCTACTCCTGTTTGTAGGTCATCTCCAGTGCTTAACCAACCTTGGAGATAAAACTTTCCTTAATACATTATTTTTTTGAGTTTCTTCAATAAAAAATGTCCTTTCATGCTCATCGTTAAAACTAGTAACAGGGATGCATATTTGCAACATATTTTTATCATAATCAGAATTTTACATACATTTCTACAAAGGAAATTCTATTACAGTTTTTAAAAGAAAAGTATAGCATTAAGAAATATTTTAGTTCCTTTTAATTCACATTTTCCACCAAAAGAATCTAAAAAAAGAAAATCACGATCATCGGGTTTTACACTGATCTGTAAAAATGCCTTTTCTATATCTGGTATGGCTGGAAATTTACCCTCCCGAAATCTGAGTATTAGACCTATTAAATTCGGACCACTTTCTAAGCACTGATTTAGAGACGGAGAATGCTTCACTCTCGCAGAAGCGTCGAATACCGGTCTTATTGGTGTAGAGCTATTTTCTTTTATAACCGGTCGGTTGGCATATAGTGTCCATCATCAATGATCACACTTTGTTTGACATTATACCTAGATCGAGCCAAGTCTTGAAAACCTCCTTGTACAATATGAACAGATTTTGTGCGCAAAGTTTCTACTCTGAAGATTCCAAACGCTTCACAGTTAAATCGTTATTGGTGAGTAGCGGAAGATGGAATCTTCAGACCAGGGAAAAACAACTTCATAGCGTCCTTCACTGTTAAGTGAAATGGAATTTTGAAATTGCAACTTTGTTTAAAAATCTTTCTTCTCTGGCATTTTGTGTGGCCGGGTCAACTATTCCAATTGTTTCAAAATTTCAGAGTTCGGGGACAGTTACATCCTTAAGAAAGAAATTTGTAACTGACATCGTAGAATTGTCATCAGTAGTTTCATAGTATGGCATCCTTCCCATCAAGGTCCTACCTAAATATGTTCCTACAGCAACAAGTCCACATGGCAGATGAATAATCGTTCAATTGAAGAGTTTACCCACAACATTAGCCCCGATTAATAGATCAGTTTCTAGCGATTCTTCTTGTTCAGAGATTAATTTATAAGTTACAGTAATGTTATGGTAATCAAGCTCCTTTGCACATGGTTTTTATATTGGAATGGGTATACTGAACAAATTGTTTCCTGTCAAGGACCTCAAAGTTACCATTGTAATCACCTTTCAAACTGTTTATGAATACTCTGCATCGAAAAGGTTTCTCGTTATTTTCTCTGTCCCCAAATAAATTATGTATGTTAATAACACTTTCTTCTTTAATAAAGTCATATTTCATTTCGTTCACGACACGTTTACTCATATAAGATCGTTGACTTCCAGAGTCGACAAATGCACAAACTATTTTCCCCTCATTTGTTGCCCCTCGTAAACGTACATATAGTGTTTGTAAAAGAACTGTACAAGAAAAGTGCGATTGCTTAAAACTGTATCATTGACCACATTTTGACTATTACTTTCACTTGTGTTCGTTTTCAATAAGTGAACTTTAAATTTAACTTCATTATACATAAAAGCATAATGTCTGCTCCTACACTTTTCACAATTAATCTTGCATCTGCAATCTCGATATATGTGATCGATTTTTAGGCATAGAAAACAACGACCTTTTTTTATTAATATTTTACTTTTATCATCCAAGCTCATTTTTAACACTATTCTGCAAGCTTGTGACTCCTGCGTTCTCTTATAAAATAAGCACATTGCTTGTTTATTACGACGAGTCTCAGATTGATTCGTCATGTATCCATACACGAATCAATCAAGCATTATTAAAAAGTCCAATTGTAGTTGGAAATTGTTGATCATTATTAGATGTCGAATAGGAATATTTGTCCTTACGTTTTTCATCTAAACCAAACCCTTCTTTTGCTATTGAAATTATTTCTTCCCCCTCAACTTCTTATTTTAGGAAGCTCATAAGAGCGGTCAGTTTATTTGTCATTTTCCTAGTTTCATTTGTTAAACTAATACTTCTTTCCCATAATCGAATCATGTCTTCTGGTAAACAGCTTTCAACTAGGGGATACAGCATAGAAGCATACTTATCTGAAGTTACACCTAATGTTTCAAGGGCACTTAGGTGTGCTTCAATTTTATCATACAATTTGGCGAGACGCGTAACTTTAACTTGAAGCAAAGAATTGTTCAAAATTAAGTTTAACAAAAATAATTGAATTGAATGAACTTACATAGGGCTCCCGACAAGTTAGAGAAAATGGACGTTGAAAGTCCTAAATATTTAGAGTTCTGCACTTGAAGAGATCACATGAGCGTTTGTTTCAAGTTTCAGCATGTCTACATCTCCAAGCTCTGTGTACTTATGACGTCACCTATTTCAACGCCGAAAAGAAAACATCAGACCACTGGCGACGGTACAGGATCAACACCGAGAAGACTGCAAAGGTTACGACAGTCTGAATATATGCGTGCCTATACTACATCCAAACGGCTGGGTCTACATTCATAAAATTGCATTATGAGTATTTGCTTTCATTTGGTAACGGAACTAACTTCGTTGCGTTGGTCTGTCTATCTGTCCGTCTAATCTGCTTTTGTGTATATATGTTTGCGTAAGTGTAACATAAAATTTACTAAATATGTTTTGATACAATGTTCTATATTTTATAAATTATATTTTAATTTAGTGAAAAAATAATTTTAAGGTCCTTTGTCTACATATTTAGACAATTTTCCTGTTAAAACACTCAGAAAATGTACTTCAATCAATACTAATTTGGTACTTTCGTAGATGGAATGTATTTTGCGTATTTCAATTACTTGGATTATTTTAATGTAGTACTGCTAAAACAGCATTTATTTTTTTTCAAAAACTGCTTTTACAGAATTTTAGCTTATTATTTACTTTGAGCTTTATTTTTCTTTGCCAAATATAAGCAATTTTCCAATATTTGGGACAGACAATATCTTGCAACAAACGGAAATAACATTCGTGTCCGTTAGTAACAATAATAATAATTGTGTTCGTTGATAACAACAATAATAATCGTGTTCTTTGCCCTAGTGCAATATTGTCTGTTATTTTTTCGCTCGGAATTAATTTCATATTCGTAAGTTTGGTTGAATTTTTAGTTACAAGTTGTGGCAACACGTGATATTAAGAGATAAAAAATAATCACGAACCAATATCTCGGGAACAACTTTTGTACAGTCAACTTTTCTTTTGTTTTACTTCGTTGTTTTCTCTGTTGTAATTTATGTGTGAATATCAATAAATTGTAATTCCTTTACATCACACACAACAACACAACAAATATAGGATTTAAAGCGACATGTAAGTTAGTATAAAGTAAATTTGAAGTAGATTTTGCTATTATTCAAAAAGCGTTAATGTTAAAAGCACATTGAAGTTGAACATACAAATTAGTAGAAATGATGGAGTTGATTGACTGGCAAAAACTATGTTTAATATTTAAATGCATAAAGGAATTTTGAATGATTGCTTTTTTTTATAACGATTCCTTAAAAAAACAGGATTTTTAACTTTTTTTAAAATACATTTTACCAATGACATATTAGTGTTTTTAAAATAAAGAAAATGATTGCATGTAACAATTTGACATTGGAACATAAGAAAAAAAATTTACGAAATTCAACAAAATATTTTGTTTTCTTAAAAACATCTTGTTTTAAAACACATTATGATGAAGTTAGGGAGTCTCAAACATTTTTAACGAATTAACTAGAATTTGTATGATTTTTAGTTTTATAAAAAATTAAAACATTATAACAGTGAACAGTGTAAAAAGCATGACAAGTATTTTAATTCTTTTTGATAAATGTACATTTAGAGCACTATAGATATTTTAATAGCTATTTTGTTGTACGGCTTAATCGAAAATATATATATTGGTTACCACTTTATCAAACTTTTTTATACACACAATATGCAGCATAAAAATCAAAACAAATATTATAATTATTTTTAAAATAAATTCATTTGAATGTATGTGGATGATAAAGTTGATATCAATGACATAGAAATTAGATAGAGTCATAAAACAACAAAATTCCTATTGAAAGATACGGAGCCTCAATAGAAAATGAATATTGGTGGAAGCCATTTTATCAATGTGTATACTTACACCAGAGCTAATTTATTACAGTCTGTCTAGAGATAATATATTTAGGAGCATTTACTTCCGTAACTCATATTTAAAATATAATTTCGCAGTAGCATAGTACTGGAAGCTATTTCAAGTTTAAAATAATCATATCTTATACGCTTCACAACCATTAGCAATAAATAACATCATAACCAGGATAAGAACAACATCAAAATACGATTGAGTTATAAAACAGCAAAATAGCTTTCGAAAAGTCTAGACTCAATCTAAAAACTTGTTTGAAATCTATTTGACCAACGCGTGCATACATATCAGAACAATATATTATTCCGTCGAGAAATAATATATTAGGCGCATCTGCTACTCCAATGAGTCCTTTAAAATACTATTTTACAGCATTGTATTGCTGTTTTCAAGTAAACGAAAACCATTACTCGTGCACTTCATAATCCAGAACCAAAACAGAATTTAAAGTGATATTTGTTCAGAAAAGAATATTTTAATTTAACTTCATCTATTATAGCATATCGCCACCTGAATGTAATAACTATGTAAATCGCAAAACGAGTATTTCGAGTTCTAGTTAAATTAGTATAGCTGGGAACATGCAGAATTCAATGGAAGAACAAGAGAAAACTTTTTTTGACCACCTAAGATATATCGTCTTATTAGAAATGTAAGCATATATGAAACATACAATGGCATAGAAACTGGTTTCCTCTTTCTCTCGTAAAACAAAAAAAGGAGTTGTCTAGTTTTTGAATTCAGAGGACGATTTATTATGTTTAAAAACTCAAAAAATTGATGATGGAAACTTTTATTTTTCCCTTAAGAATGCATCCGAAAATATGTGGTTCAGTGTGATTAGTCCATATTTGCGCTGTCAAAGAAAATGGTCCATTTTTTTTCTTGTTTTTATTATTTTTAGTCTTTAATACTAAAATATGTAGCATGATTTAAAAAGTGAAAGAAAACATTTTAGGTCAAACATTTTTAATAGCCTACTTTACATTTTGGCATTTATTGATTTATCTTATTTAAAAAGTCATTCTGATAAGGTCTTAATCCCACTACTATTGAAAAGAAATAATTGACATTAACCACATAAATAGAGATGGAGTCATGAACATAACCTTTTTCAACTAGTTTGTAACTTGTGTAACTAGTAAGCCTCCACTACACTAAGTGTAAAAATGTTTCCCGTAACTAAAGTTACGACACTGCAGGCTATTTTGCTCTATTTTACTTTACTAACCCTTACAAAAACGCCTAAACTTGGATACGGATTTGAATTCTTCACCAAACGAGTTATTTAATTTCCTATTATTGAATCATATTAGTGAAAGATGAGGAATAAGATAAAGCAAACTACCTAAAAAGACATTTAATAGTACTACGCTGCTTAACAAACAAGAATTGCATGTATTTAGTTACATATACAAAACCACAATCATCAATATAGAGAACAATGCACTGTTGAACTGTTAAAAACAGTAATTAAAATGAGTCATCAACACAAATGCTACTTTGATCGCCAATTTTTTTAGCACCAGTTTTCGAAGATTACACAAAATTTACGTGCGCGTTCAAAACAATCGTAATTATACTCTTATTCTTTTTAATGCAGAACATAAATTGATTATGATGTTATAGAAGAGATTGGTTTTTGTGTCGTAATGGCCGTATTTGGTCAAGCTGTACTAAACATAGGACAGAAAACGCCAAGTAATAGACATGCACACAATAAAAGTTTTACTGATACAGAAGAGAGAAATACACCTAGAGTAGAAATTAGAAGTCTGTTTTAAAAGTTAAATTATCTTACGTCATTATTATCATTGTTTATTACAGACCTCACTCAAGAACAACTAACCGATTTCAAAAGGTCTTAGGAACTTGAAGAACTTGAAAGATCGAAACATACACACAGTACGTTAGTACTCTATGCAATTAAAATTCTTCTGGGAACTATTGGATGTTGGTCAGTTATTTGGACTATAAAACACTGAAATTCTGTAAATTCAACAGATCATTTAATAGGTACAAAAGATTCATGATGCACTCTTTTGAAACAGCAGGTGCAAGCATGAAACTTAGTTTTGGGGAAGGATTATGAAGGAAGGAAAGTAGGTAGTTAATTAATGTCACACCGAACTAATACAGTGGTTTTTGGCGACTGTGTCTGGTGCCTATCCCGAAAGGAATATGATCCAAGGACAATACCGTAATTTTGAACCACGGTCAGATGACGAGACAACACCTGAGCTGGCACTCAAAGCAGAACCCTGAGTAGCTCCCTAAACTTCCAGACCATCCAACGTGACAACTATGAAGGATTTTGTCATAGCCATGAAACAATAAAATTCTGTTAGTTCAAGACCTCACCCAACAGCAACCACGAAAATATTTCGGTGCAAGTTTTAGGGATAATATTTGAATTCTATTGAACTAGCAAGTGCAAGTATGGAATGTTTTGTGGGATGAACTATGAAAGATGATGCCAGTTGTCTGGGTCATAAAACATGTAAATTATGATAGTTCAAGACGTCATCCAACAGCAACCACGAACAAATTTGAACAGGCTTTCAGTCTATTGAAATAGAGCAAGTATGAAAAGTTTTTGGCGATGAACTATGAAGGATATCAGGTGTCTGAGTCAGAACATTGATTCGTCCGACTTCAATTTCTTCAGGAACCTATGGAAATCTTCTCGGAAATGATCGTTGGAGACTGGACCCATCGTCCCACCGAATTCACTCGGGAGGATAGAAGGATGGCAGAAACCCGGGACCGAGATTTTTAGATCTTTCTGTATATGCATCTGATGGAGATAAATAAGGCACACATTTTTACTTAAAATACAATGTTAATGCAAATTTTATAAAAAAGATTATAAATTACATGTTAAGATTTGCATGCATGTCTACAAGAACTACAACCAAGGATTGTCTGGGCGGCTAGTCTATTTATTAATATGTATAAGTATTCCTATTTTATTATTATATTGTAGCGAGCTTAGCTATCACTCCAAAATTAACTTACAAAGGGGTAGTATAAATACCAGTGTAACCCAACTCTACCCTGAAGTACTTTTTGGTAGACACTAAGTTACGCTGGTTTATTCGCGCTTGCTAAATTGGTGACCCGGACGTGATTTAAACATGCTTAAAAATTTACTTTAAAAAAAAAATAATAAAAAAAAAATCGATGGATGGCATACAATGTCCAGTAGAATTCGCCATGGTTGATACTAATTACCTTTCTACCACTAGGGGAAGCTGTGATAGCAGAAACTGCTAATGTTATGTCACATCCTCCATTCGTGCAATTGCCGCATGGATAAAATAACATGTAAAAAAGGCAGCACGGCAACTGTAATCTTAATACAGCTCTTACAGTCAAAAGCAAAATGGCAATCATTCTACAAGTGACGTCAACTATCGAATTTTGGCGACTGCTAAAATTCTGGAGGGGGAGTACTGTAGCGAGCTTAGCTACCACTCCAAAATTAACTTACAAAGGGGTAGTATAAATACCAGTGTAACCCAACTCTACCCTGAAGTACTTTTTGGTAGACACTAAGTTACGCTGGTTTATTCGCGCTTGCTAAATTGGTGACCCGGACGTGATTTAAACATGCTTAAAAATTTACTAAAAAAAAAATAAAAAAAAAATTCGATGGATGGCATACAATGTCCAGTAGAATTCGCCATGGTTGATACTAATTACCTTTCTACCACTAGGGGAAGCTGTGATAGCAGAAACTGCTAATGTTATGTCACATCCTCCATTCGTGCAATTGCCGCATGGATAAAATAACATGTAAAAAAGGCAGCACGGCAACTGTAATCTTAATACAGCTCTTACAGTCAAAAGCAAAATGGCAATCATTCTACAAGTGACGTCAACTATCGAATTTTGGCGACTGCTAAAATTCTGGAGGGGGAGTACTGTAGCGAGCTTAGCTACCACTCCAAAATTAACTTACAAAGGGGTAGTATAAATACCAGTGTAACCCAACTCTACCCTGAAGTACTTTTTGGTAGACACTAAGTTACGCTGGTTTATTCGCGCTTGCTAAATTGGTGACCCGGACGTGATTTAAACATGCTTAAAAATTTACAAAAAAAAAATTCAATGGATGGCACACAATGTTCAGTAGAATTCGCCATGGTTGATACTAATTACCTTTCTACCACTAGGGGAAGCTGTGATAGCAGAAACTGCTAATGTTATATCACATCCTCCATTCGTGCAATTGCCGCATGGATAAAATAACATGTAAAAGGCAGCACGGCAACTGTAATCTTAATACAGCTCTTACAGTCAAAAGCAAAATGGCAATCATTCTACAAGTGACGTCAACTATCGAATTTTGGCGACTGCTAAAATTCTTGAGGGGGAGTACTGTAGCGAGCTTAGCTACCACTCCAAAATTAACTTACAAAGGGGTAGTATAAATACCAGTGTAACCCAACTCTACCCTGAAGTACTTTTTGGTAGACACTAAGTTACGCTGGTTTATTCGCGCTTGCTAAAATATAAAGCGTTTGTTATAACTTTTGAAGATTTCGAGATCTCTCGTTGGCTATCATCAACTGCAGAATTAACTGACATAAAATTTAACAAACTGAAAAGGAATGGATTGATTGTAAATGCGTCACAAAGTGATGCGAACTTTTTAATACTATTACGAACTTGTTGCTTTTTTAGAATTACCCTACAAAAAAATAATAGATTGTGTGTTAAGCGTCACAATGGGATGCGAAGTTTTTTTTAATTGCTTTCACTTTTGTAGTGTATGCCATCGAACTTCTGAATGGAGGCCGATTTATGGGTTGCTATGGCGTCAGAAGAGACGTCATAACACGTCATTGTAAGTGGGGATGGTAGTGTCACGCCGAATCATTATTCTCTAACATCATGTAGGCCTCGTGATTCACACTATATGCTTTGAATAATGATTCTAAGTATAGTCTTCTGGCCTGTGTGCAATTGGACTTGTTTTGAGCGTTGATGGCCGTTTTATTGTTCAATTTGTATTTTTGATATGAAATACATATATTCCCGTTTTGCTATTCATCACACATATTTTAAATGCTGTTAATATACTTTATTTTAACTCCAACAATTGGAAACGGGTTAGAAAATTGATTTGAGTTTCACGATACACA
The DNA here is from genome assembly GCA_947359465.1 of Metellina segmentata. Classification (NCBI taxonomy): domain Eukaryota; kingdom Metazoa; phylum Arthropoda; class Arachnida; order Araneae; family Tetragnathidae; genus Metellina; species Metellina segmentata. The sequence goes on from OX375877.1 coordinate 79,886,345, forward strand.
AAATCTTACTTTCGCAATTCTCTCAGTGTAGTTCTGGTATTTTCAATTTTGTTCCTTCTCAACATACTTTTTAATTTCGTCTATAAATTCGGTCAGATTTTTTTTTATTTTTTCCAAATGCGTTAAGCAATTGAAAATGTGGTAAATCGTACAATTAACGAAACAATAACTATTGTAAAACGCAAGGGATAAATGAAATAAGTTAATACATGAAACTTTGAAAACTATGCAGCTTAGACACATGTCTCACTCTGCATGCAATCCAAATGCTCTATCTGTTTTATTAGAAGTTCAATATTTCAGAAAGTCAATATGAATTCTTACCCTTGATGTCACTTTAGCCGGAAGAAAATGACGAATAGCTCCATAGCAAAATCGAATAAATGCATTTGCCTGAACAACTACAACACTTTTCAGACGAATGGGGTAAGATAACTAGAAAAAGATAATATTTACAGTTTTAAATATGCGTCCATATCAAACGAATGACATTCCAAATATTTTTTTACAAACTGAAGAGATCTGTATACATTTTAACTTCTAATGACATTTTAACCTAGGCTGCTTAGTTTGAAATAAACAGTACCCTATTTATTATGTTAGTATTTATTTCCTAGTAATATTATTCTTCAGAGGTGTCCAGTTAGGTTTCTTGTTTTACGATAATCTAACTTCGTGATGATTGCTGTCGATTTACCACGAGAGAAAATGACCCGTACCCTATTTGTTAATGTTAGTAGTATTCTTCAGAGGTGTCTAGCTATGTTTGTTACTTCACGATCATCTTACAATGTGAGGATGGCTGTCTATCTACCATAAGAGAAAGTCTGCTGCTCTATGTTGTTTGTCTACCACGAGACTACCCATTTTCCATAGGGGATTTTAGAATCATTAGAATTTGTCATATTGGCGCACTTAATGACAATCAAAGCGTTTGCTATAACATACACGATTCTGAGAAGCTGTATTCAAAGCATCGCCAAAGTAGCCAAATTAAGTTATACATTGTTATGATCACTATCATGGAGCTACTCACATGATAGTGGTCAATGCCTGAAAGAATTTAATTTTATAAGAAAAGTCTAAAGGGCTTAGGGGGTGTTGTGCATTTGATATCGCAATCGGGCCTGATTTCTTTTGGCTTTAGAGAAGTGACAATTTATCGCTTGACAGTAATGTTCAATTGAGAGGGTTGAAATGCAATGTGAGTAAACAAAGAAATTTCAGGCGAAAATAAATATAATACTAAGGAATTTTAGCTGAATAAACAGAGACAGGAGTACATAACTTTATTATATTTTGTTGGCCCTTCTGGGTGGTTATCTCGACGAGGTATCTCGTTATTAGCACAACTCACCAAATATTTATGAACGACATATCTTGTCATTAGAAGAAACCTGACCAGATCTTTATGAACGAGCTGTCTCATAATTCGAAGGAATCTACCAAATCTTGATCTCGTCATCATGAAAAACACCCGGCAATTTCTTGATGAAGAAATATCTTGTCAGTAGCAAAATTGGTTAGATATTGATGGACGAGATATCTTGTCAAAACCGCTTGGTTGGTTAAAGACTTACCAAATCAAAAATACGATAAACTGTACATTTCACTTGATGTGGATATTAAATACATGAAACAATACTTTTTTCACGAACTAAAAGTACTCCAAATACCACATGGTGTACACGTTCTCTTGGTTATAAAACGTTGATTTAGGGAATTTGTAACTTGCATATTAACTTTTATAATTATATAATAGTATGCTAAAAACGTATGCAAACATTTAGGAGCATGGTTATCTGGGTATTATGGCATAAGGGCCATATTCGGCCATTCAACAAAAGACACAACACAAACATCAAGAAAAAGACATGCACACCAGGAAGGCTTTACTGGAAAAAATACACCAGAGAGAAATGCACCTAGGTAGGAATTGAACTTTACAAGAATTGAGAGAACAAGAACAAAACACTGCTATTTTGGTTGTAAATGCAATGTAAAATGATACATGAAAATGCTTTAACATTGGAAAAAGAATGACGAACCTATCTCGTGTTCGTCTAAAAAAGATTAATACAAAAAATAATGATTTTTTTAGATTAAGTAATTGTTCTGATGAATGAACTGCAATATTGGTTGCAAAAACTTTAATGTGTAGGAGATGAGGGATAGGTGTGACATCGGCGGCGGAGCTATAAACCTACACGATCTGTGGAACGTTTCAAATGAAAAGAACTTCTTTTTGCGATTCAGTTCTAATCGTCAGCCCTGCAAGATTTGAGAACCATAAATATTCAACCAGATAAGATTTCATTTGTTAGTGTTAGTGATGGCGTTAATGTATTTTCATGTTTTAAATTGGATTCAACTCTTCTAATTGGATAGACATATCCCCGTTTATACACCGCTGTTCTAGAGTGAAGTTTCGATACACAAGATGAATGTTTAAAACTTTTGTATTTTACAGGTGCTAACAATTTTTAATCAAACAGTGAACGATCCTTATTAGTCAGTCTCTTGAAGGAAAATTACGCTAATGGTCATCGACAGTACAATACAATAAGGGAAGCATCCAATATTTTGAAACAAGAAGTAGCATGTACTGAAATATCCCCCACACAAACATCCATCCAATACTCACCTTTCAATGCCGAGGCGTGTAGCAGAATTATTCCTCCCATGGTGGCTACACAAAATATTATTGAGCAGAATTATTGGAAGTCGAACGTATCTGTAATTTCAATAATTTCATCCTTGTGCTTTATGATGTTTGTATAAGTATGTCTTTGAAAACTTTTGGCCTTCATGGTGCCGCGTTTCCGATGACCAGCAGTGTTATTTTTCGTAGAAAATGAAAGCTATATTTGTTAAATAATCTGGAATGGCTTCTCAATTAAAAAAATTATGATATTTCAGTAGAAAAACCTTTTTTTTATTAAATAGTAAACATTTCCGTTCATGTAAGAAGGATACAATTTAACAAATGTGAAAAGCTAAAATTTATTTATCACGTATTTCTAAAGCAATTTAAACAATTTCACAGATCTGTGCGCAAGTAATGAACCTCAACTCTTAATTCAAATCAAACTAAATGATTTAGTCAAAGATGGGCTTCCTAAATTATACTGAAGCTTATGGGCTCTCAATGCAAAGAACGCATGTTTTCTCTGTGAGTAGAACCAAGAAATACGCATTGGATTCGGTAGAAATGCACCATTCAGGCAATCGTTACAACCTGGTACATAGATTGTAATACAGATGAGCTCGATTAACTTAGAGAAGATGTTAATCTTACCAATTCATATCAAGTGTAGTCTGATGAAACAGTTTGTCAAGGCCTTGTCTAAGAATGCAAACTGCTTTTTTGTACCTAATTAGTACGTTCCAAGCCTAATCCGATACTGAATTGAAGAAGGGAACATTTACTGGATCAAACATTAGAAAACATAAATCTAGGTCATAGTTCGAAACGGTCATGAATGCCAGAGAAAGTACAGATTGGATTTCATTTAAGGAAGTGAGTTATGAATGAGAATAAAAGGCAAAAGGTTTCACCAAGATATTAAGAACAAGGAAAGGAGGTACCAAGGACACGTGGATGTTAACGTGATAACGGATCATTGTCATTTAAAGTAATGGACATGAAGTATGCAAATGTCGTGCCAATAAACACTGTTTTGTAAATAAAAATTACAAGGGCAAATATAACACATTTTATGCAAGATATTAATCAGTTTATGCTGTTTCACTTTTATACGTGAAGAAACAGTGATATTGACAAAAAGAATACAGAAATGATAAGTTCAGTGTTAAATATTTTCATCACATTGAATACTAAACTTAAAAACGGGTTTATGCCAAATTCTGAAGTGATAGAAATATTAAAAAACATTTTTTGTTTATATGTACAAGTAAAAATATCCAAAAGTTTTCAAACAACTTTTCTGAAAATAAATTTTGCATACCTGTATCATCAAAGTTTCAAACAGAAGTTTATTCCGTTTTTTCACAATTTTACTTACAAGAAAACACACCACTGATACATTTTAAAATTTCAATATTTATTACAAATGTGAAATTCAGATGTATTTTCAAGATTTTTTTTTTATTGATCCAAATAAAATTCAGACGAACTTCACAACTTCGTATCCCGGTTTTCAAAATGCAATTCGTTTTTATTTCAAGGTCAAATATTTAAAACTGAATATTTAATATTTACGATTCAATTTAAAATAAAGATTGATATTTAAGCTGATTGTATTTTTTTGGATTTGGATTTGGATAGACACAAAACTTGTAAAGGGACGAATCTTCAAGAACTAACACCAGCACATTCGTAGCGGCAAATGGTACAGAAACAGTAGATCTGAAATGGTTGTAAATGGGCAGAGCATTTTAAGCAAACCGTCTCACCTACTTTGAATGAAACCTTAAGACCATCGCCTTCATCAGAGCCTCAGCAATTGTTGCAAAGGGGCTCCAGGTTTTTCTTTTGTTTTCTTGTTGATAAAAGTTAGCGCTACTAAGGGAGAATTTTTAAGAGATAAAAAGGAAGATTTTGCATTACTTTAAAGTATCATTTAGAGAGAGAATACATTAAAAAAAGTTGTAAATATTGACACATTCATAATAAACAATTGTTTATGTTATGAAAAGAGTTAACATCATTCAGATGCAAGTAAACAGTTCTTATTGTATCCTTCATGTAATTGCGCTGCGTTGCTCTAGTACGACGTTAATTAAAATTACCTTACCTTCATGAAATTGATTTCTAAGATTGATCTGGTTTTTTTTTTCTTCCGGATACTCATCATGCCAACACTGTTTGTTCTAGCGCCATTGGTGTTCGGTATGTAATCAATCAGTAGTTGTTTCTAGTGTCATGTGGTTTATTGATATGCCAGTCTAATACCCACTTTTTCATTACAAACGTTACAAGCATGTGCCTTTACCAGTTGGATTCCTGCCTTTTAAAAATTTATCCTAAATTTTTTGTACTTGCTCGTTCGTTGATTTGGGGTTGGTTATAGCGTTGAGGTGGAGCTGATTATCTGTCCAGTTCATAACAATCTTAAACTCTTGGCTCTTAATGTATGTTGCTGTTTCTTGTACATTCTCTAATTCAACTTGGAAGTTCGAATTTTGTTTATGAAATTCTTAGGACCATTCGAATGTATTATTGCCATTGGTAAGAATACAGAATGGTATGTTTACACCTTCTTCCATCCTTATCCATCTGTAAACAGTTTGATGCCAGATACTGTTGTTACCCTGTTGAAACGTCAATTCTCTTTCTTGTAGGGTTATTGCTCGGTGTGCCGTCCAACCTGTGATTTTTTTCTTCAAATATGTAGTGTTGAAGATGTGGTATTCTTGGGGGATTTATTATGATTTATTATGATTTGTTCTCTTTCTTGTAGGGTTATTGCTCGGTGTGCCGTCCAACCTGTGATTCAACTTGGAAGTTCGAATTTTGTTTTTGAAATTCTTAGGACCATTCGAATGTATTATTGCCATTGGTAAGAATACAGAATGGTATGTTTACACCTTCTTCCATCCTTATCCATCTGTAAACAGTTTTATACCAGATACTGTTGTTACCCTGTTGAAACGTCAATTCTCTTTCTTGTAGGGTTATTGCTCGGTGTGCCGTCCAACCTGTGATTTTTTTCTTCAAATATGTAGTGTTGAAGATGTGGTATTCTTGGGGGATTTATTATGATTTGTTTTGTTGTCAAGATGTATGTAACTTCAGCTTAGACTCTTAAATGGATATGAGGAAAATCAGTTATCTGGAGTGCGACCGTTAGTGTTGTTACGTAAATACTTGAGCCAAGTTATAAATTACCTTTGGATTGAAATCAGGTTTTGTCTACTCATTTGGTCGGATTTCTGCACCATGCATTTCCGTGACATGGTACATACTATGATGAACTTGAAGAACTGAATTCTAAATTTATGCGTGAATCCTAGTTTGAAACGACAGCTCTTCTTAATATTTGTTGTTGGGAATTAACTTTTGCTAATCTCTCTATATTAAAAAAAAGTTACCGCCGCCGCCGCAGGATTGAAAACTGTGCTGTTTAGCTCGATTCTAAAACGATTTCCCGAGTAAGTACTGATCGGAAAAAAACGGTTTTGGCGAGAGTAAACGAGCAGGGGGCTGAGCCCCCTAGTAGATTAAAAGTTTCTGAATGAGGAGATATTTTTTGGTTATAACTCAAACGTACTCTATATAAATATTCAACTCAAAACACTCGATTCGTAAATATCTGATCGGTCATTGCTTTCTAGGGATATTTAAAAATACTTGTGCAATTCTAATCTATTTTTAAATTTAATATATGAGGATAGGAAAATTTTTGATAAATGAAATAAAAATTAATACTAATAATAAAAATTTCAATATCCATTACAAAATTTGTGGAAAACCTCAAGTTTGTACATTACTGTTATACGCAATGGGGATTTAGTGAATGTAAATTCCATTTATCGGATTAAATTTACGATTCGAAGTACTCTTACTAATTCTTTTATCCGATTTGAGTTCATTTTTTGCTTGATAGATGGCGACAAGATATAGGTATAGGTCAAATCAATTTTTTATTTCTCTCCATTTAACTACTTAGTTTACGGAACTTCGTATAAAGAACTAACGTATGACTTAAAATTCTTTTAAATATAAAAATAAAAAGACTGAAATAAATTGCAAAAAGTCATGAAATTAGAAACGGTTGGTTCAAATCGTTAATCATCCATAAGGTGTATTACATATATCAAGCTTAAATTTAGAGCGTAACATTTTGTGAACTAGAATTCCTTCTGACCAATTTTTAAAACGGTTCAACACATCCTATTGATGGTAATTACACTTGTTTCCATCAATTTAGAAAAAATAAAAAAATTCATATGTTAATTGAAAAATCTAATGGTACAAATTTTCGAAATTTGGTGTTTACAATATTTGGCTTGAATCAAATAAAAAAACAAATTAGTCTAAAAATAGAAACACAGTGTTTAATTTTTATTGGAAAATTCAACGATACAGGAATTTGTTTCTAAAATAGCATACCAGAGTTGAATGTCTGAGCAGCTCCAATATGGAGTGCGATAACCTCTAACAAATATTCAGGACTGACAATAGCGCGATGTGCCCATTATGATCTTAACTTTACCTAAGTCAAATGTGTAAGCAGCTCAGCTTCAATAAGCAGTGTGGTCTCATCTAACAGGTAATAAGGATCCACAACAATGCTAGATGTTCATGATACTGTCGATCAACTCATGAGGCAGGAATGACCATTGCCCCTTTGTAGAAGTTGATAGCCCATCACGGATTTGAAGGGACGGGTTGAGAACAGCAACAAATCTCCCTAGAGGATCCAAACATTCTCCATCGATTGATGTAATGAGTTATCAGTCCATTCTATGCATTCAATGGTCTCGCTGTAGTGTTCCACTAGGCGAGCGAGAGTGTGTGAGTACTATCATCTTGTAGGATAAAGAAATCAACTATTACAGTAAAGGTATACGATTGGATCAAAGATGTCGTCACTATCCTATGCATTAAGGCTACCTCTTGGCAGAATAAAGTAGTAGTATGTGCACCCATCTAAAGACATGCCACTCCAAACACATAAACTGCCTCTAACAATCTATATCACTGATGCTACTGGAATGATAATGGGTCTCCGATTATCTCCAGATGAAAACACATTTGGAATCACTCTGAAAACTTTGCCCGGATTAGTCAATGAAGAGTACAGACGTCAGTTGGTTTTCACTCCAGCCGATAACCAGGCGTGCCCAACAGTCCCTTCTCTTCGGTGGCATGAGGTGAGGTCTACCCAAATTGTGGTCCTCTAGTATTTAGACCAGTCACCATAAGCCTTATGCGAACATTTGAAACTTATACCAGCCTTCCAGTACCGGTAGCATGAGCAGATCTGAGCTGAGTTGATGTAGTAGTACATACACACGTAACGAAAGTTTTAGTGGTACATAAGAGAAAAATACACCGAAGCAATATGAATAGAACCTATGCCACCTACAAACCGCTGGAAGACGAATTGTTGGTAGGTAAGTATTTAATTAATGGTGCCCTAGAACAAACAGCACATCGGGATATTGGTGACTTTTCAAGATCAGACCCGAGGTGACGATTCGAGGACAACAGTATGTAATTTTGAACCATGGTCGATTGTAGACAAAACGAGAAAACAGGTAAGTAGGTATTTGAATTTACGGGTTTTGGGCAAAACACAACGGGGTATTGGGGACAATCCTGGATAGAAAAATTCTAGGACAACAAACCTAATTTAATGAAGAACTCGGACAGCAGATGTGGGAGGATGAACGTCTTAGATCATTGCCTCATCGTGTGATCTAATAAAGGGTTCATGGTTATATACAAGCTTTTTATGGCATTCAGAAGAAAAACTGTTGTTAAGGACTGGGATACCGGAATCCTTTGGTAAACATTTATTGGCCGAATCAACTTCAATTGATGTCTTACTATATTATACACAAGATTCTTGTTGGTAGTTTTGTCCATTAGCGTGTGTCTTGGGTAATTGGTACTTGAATTTATTGGTATTGGAATTGGTACACGAAAAGGGACGGCTGAAGAGATTATTGCCACATTATGTGACCTAACAAAGGGACGAAATTTTTGTGTCATGAAAAGAAAATCTTGATGAAGACTTGGTTGCCAGAAGCATTTAGTGAGTGTTGACTGGTCATATAAGCTTCATTTGATGTTTTACTATAGTATGGATGTGATTCTTCTAGGTATTAATGTCCATAAGCATGCGTTTTGATCAATTGGTATTTTGTTTTCTTGGTGCTTACTGTAATTGTGGTACTCTTAAGGGGACGGCGTAAGATTTTATTGCTTCAGTATTTGATCTTACAAAGAGTACATGAGTAGACGAGTTTTTTGTGGCATGGAAATGAAAACCATTGTTAACCCTCTAAGTGGTTTTAATGAGATATCTGATTCGTCTCACAAATTACGGGATATCTCGTCGAGATAATCAGCAAGAGGGCTGAAGACTTTGGATACCAGAAACTTTATGTCAGAGTTCATTGGCCGAATCAACTTCAACTGATGTCTTACCATATTATAGGCGTGGTTCTTGTAGGTAGTTATGTCCATGAGCGTGCGTCTTGGGTAATTGGTACTTGAATTTATCACATAGTTGAGGCCACTCACAGTAGTGGCTGGGAAAGACAAAACGAACTCACCGAGAGCGTAATGACATGCGGCGAGGTTTTTCTCGTCGCACACATCGGCGTTCCATATACCTAAACAGTCAAACAAATACTACATTTGTCACACACCATCGCAAATGTACTACTTAAAGAGTCAAATGGATTAGTTTTCCAACATCAAAATTAGAACCTAAACTAGACCAGGCCTACTTGAGGCTTTCGGTCACACATATTATCTTCTAAGCCTAGCCGATTTACTCAAAGATTCACGAAAAATAAACACAAATAAAATATAAAATGAAGAGAAACGCAATCAGAGCTACTGTGTCCAAGTCATATATGACACGAAACACAAAATAGGTCAAAACTAAAGATATGATTTTTAAACTCATTCATAATTTTTATCTTGGAATAAGTACCCGGAACTAGCTTACATGATTTTAAGTACTATCAACTACGTGAACTGAAAGATACTGCCGCTTGTGAGCTAGAGAACTTTTCATTATTTCGGTCGTTAACGTTCCTTATTTTGTAGCTCTGATGAAATTCTAATTTGTTTGTTTCATCTTTACTTCTTCACTCATTACTGTTTTGATGCCATTACAAAAATAAAATAATAATTATAATAATAAAATCCTTGGTATCAGCACTGAAGGAAGATATTTATTTATTAAGTTAAGGGTGTTTGTATTTTGAAGAGGTGGTTGTTGAACGGTTTTTGAAAAAGAGCTGTAGATTTTTCTGCTATAAAATTTTATTCTATTCTAAATTTGTCAAGAATTTGGAGTTTCTTACTTTTTGAAATGGATTAAAGACATTTCTGAAGAAAAAAAAACGACTCAGTAATTGCTAAAGTAGACATAAAATTAAAATTCACAAAGAAAAGAAAGCAAATAACTAATAAGTTTGTAAAAGATGAGGAAATGAAATAAATTTAACAAAAGTTGTTTAATTTTTTAGTCTTTCTGTTGCCGATCCCAGAACGATTTGTGATGAGGCCATGCCAGGCATAAGCAAATTTGTAGCACATATATTGTCACTAAAGATAGCTGATTAAACAGACGAACAGGATGTATACCTATTCAAGCAGATTAGTTAACTGCATCAACAGATGCAACCAAAAGTTCTCTTTCTTACATCAAAGAGTTACTAAAATATAATTTTGCGAATTTATTTTGTATTTTAAAAATAGTCTTACCTTTTTATTTTAAGGGTATTTATTATTTTCTACAGAAAATCAAATCTCAAAATGTGTCACTATGATGCAGCCTAAGTAGGTAAACAAGTCCAGCAGTATACAACCTATTTATTGAAAGCACCACAATCAATGGCGTATTTATAAATAGATTGAATAGGTGTTCACTCCACAATGAATGGCGTATTTCTAAATAGGTTGAGAAGCACTCAATGTATACAGAAATATATCATTTTCAACGCATTGCGTAAATGTACGTTGTAGTCTCTTCTATAATTTATTTTATCACATAATTCGTTTTACATTATTATTCATTTCATAGATTGAAGTTGATTAAATAGATTCTATTCATTTTAATAAACAATTATGAATGCTAGTTCATAGTGAAATAATTTTTTAATTTCAAAAGTTAGTTCTCACCGGCAATATTGTACATGATAGCTGCTCCGTGACTGTCTCTGTAAGGTAATAACCCAAGGATGTTGGAATCGATTATTTCCATAATTTTATCTTCGTTGAACAGTTCCACGAACTCCCTGTCTCCTCGCATTGTGCAATATCGCACAAGACGCTCTTGACAACTCTTTAGGTTGTATTTGGCTACTCGCAAGAACTGCAAGAGCACTTCATCATCTAAGTTTCCAGGCAGGTCTTCATCTAAAAGAAACATTCAGTTTCACACACCAGTAGGTCCGAAGGATAAAATAATATAAGATGTTAGTCTCTTCTAATATTTTAGAGAGAAAAACATACAGATGAATTAAATAATCTCCGAGCTCGTTATTTCTAAATATTTTGATTAAACTTGCGTTCAGACTTATTTCTATAGTGCTGCTTATTAGTACAATTGAAGCGTTGACATTAAAAATGAAGGAAAGAGCCAAATATTTTGAAACAATTTAAATGATTCTATGTTCCAATGCCAATCACACTGAAAAGTAGGTAAGTTCGTAACTTATGGAGTCAAGAAAAAAAAACCACCTTCAGATTTAACGGAAACTTGATCACTCTTGGCTCTAAGAATGAGGTAAGAGAAATTTTCAACTTGCTTGTCCTGTCAAATTTAGTTTTCGGGACTTAACCTTAGCGGAACTTACTTCCTTTTCAACGTCACCGTTTCAATTATCTTGGTTTTATTTACTTATTCCATACGTGGTAACATCTTAATATAAATTAAGATGTTGCTTCTTATCAAATAAATAGTTAATATTAGTTAATAAACAGTATAAATTATAATTATAATCTGCAACAACAAAAAAACATTTTTGTTTTCGTCAGTCTGGCATCTTGGTGAGTTTCTAATGGATCACTTAAAAGGGGGAAACAAAAGAGAACTAATGTGGAATTTGAAACGCCAAAATACTTTCGATAAACTCCCGAAGATCTTCTAATCCCCTTCTTCTAGTTTCTTCCGTTTCATTCAGCTCTCTTTCTGCTTTGAAGCGAAGCTCTTTTGTTAGACCTTTGTACTGTAGAGGCAAAAATAACTCTTGAACTTGATTAGACATGGTGCTCTTAGTCTATGTGATGGAATCTACATTGGATCTGAAAGAAACAATTTATGCTTGTTATTGCGTTAATATTTTCATGCTATCGACAGAGACAAAGACACGGCTGCTTGGCCATATAAGGCCCTTGCGCCCATAAAAACCCAAAAACAAGCCACAAAACATTGTTACTTCAGTTGTCCCGGTCTATTCGTTCTACGAGACACGTTAACACCATGTATTACAAGATCGGAAGGCTCCTGGTTCGAATCCGGGTCCGGGAATGGATGTTTGTAAGTGTATGGTGTGGAGGCGGCTGGTGCACCTTAAATCTGTCGTGGCTGAAAGTCCTCACGTTGGGTTGGTGTGGAAGTTTGGAGAGTAGGGTGCCAGCTCAGGTGTTGCTCGTCATCTGACCGTGGTTCAAAATTACGAGGTGTTGTCCTCGGGTCTTTCCCTTAAGGGACTGATCCCGGACCGTCGTCAGTAACCCGTTGTGTTGCTCTAGTACGACGTTAACTAAAATCACCATTACCATTACCGTGTATTACAACATTTTGTGTGTACATTTCATATTTATCCTTTCAGTGATGTTCTAACGTCTCCCTAAAATGTTTAAGACTAGATATACACACATTCTAAGTATGTTAACCACTTGGTTGTCTCGATAAAGTAGCTCGTCATTAGCATAATTGATCAAAATTTGATGGATGATATATGTCGTAATTTGTAAAACTACCATATATGTATTCTGTCGTCATACAAAATTGGCAATATCCTGATGCCAAGATATCTCACCATTAGCAAAATTGGTCATGTTTTGATGAACGAGATGTCTCGTCGAAACCATTTGAAGGGTGGAGGCTCTTAAGGTATGACCTCGCCATCGATCTTTGGAAATTCAGAGCTAAAAACACCGAACTACTTTTTTGGCGTCCATGTGATTGATGGTATCTCAAAATTAAGCGAAACACATTCAAACATAAAGCACCAGATGCATATCGTCACTCAAAGTGCAAAAGGGTATAAATCAAAATTAGCCGACCAACCGCACTGGATCGGAAGGTTCCTGGTTCGAATCCAGGGTCAGGGCATGGATGTAAATTGTGCTGTCCTTCATTAGGGGCAATGATGGTCCACCCACTGCTTGCCCCTTCACAAGTGACCATCACTTAAGGCCTTGTAGTTTGTAAGGACAAGTCTTTAGTGCCCGCCATTGGAAGTAGATACCATCGCTTCCGGCCTTGTAGTGGCCAAGGAAAAAGTTCATTGCGCATCCATTGAACAAAAAAATACATCAAAATTTCCATTTTTTTTCTTTTATTATTGCTATATGCGGCATTTTACGATTTCCACCTGGTGACAAAATCTCTTATGTCATCATCTGATTCAATGAACTAAGAACAAAGTCCAAAGTATGCAATAATAGAATCAAATCACATCAGAACAAAATCAGTTATTAGTTTTTTTTTGCTCTCCTGAAAAATACAACTTTTAGACATACGACCTTCCGTTTGTGACGATATGCATATCCGAAAATGTACGTGTGAAACTATTAGTTGTAGTACCTATGTTCACATCACCGTTATGCCGCGTTCAATCGAGAAACGGACATTCTTCGGGGTTGTTTTCGACAAGGAATAACGTGATATGCTTATTATGCTGTCGATTCTTACCTCTGGATTAAGCATTTTCTCATTGGTGTTTGGAAGTGCTCTCCATTTAGCACAAAATATTTTTTGTGTAAAATTCATTCATATAGGGTGATGTGTCTTCAAACTGTAAACAAAATCTCCATGAAGAACCTTTTTATACTTATTTAGCTAATAAGAAAATTTGTAAACGTTATCTGCAATATATGTATAAACAAATTAAATATCGTAATGAGTATTACCTCCATAAATTTCTCCTAGACCTCACTGTTTATTCGATAGTCAGCATTTTTATATCCTATATGTATAATTTATGAGTTTCCAAACAAACTTTTATTAAATTATATTGTATTTCATAATTTATATCACACTTCATATTATCATGATAAGGTGCATTGCGAGCGAGCGAGCATGGTTCAAATAGCGAATCAATGAAGATGAGGTTGGCGAGCCTCAGAAAGCAGGGGTGGAGCCTTTTAGTTAACCCTTGGGGTTGTGTCGATGAGGTATTTTGGCATTAGCAAAGCTGACCAGATTTTTAAGGATGAGGTATCTTGTTGAAACCACTTGTAAGGTTAACGTATAAATAGAAAATATACATTTCAGTTTCGCTGGTTAAGTTTCTTCGGGTATTTTTTAATGCTTTTCTTCATTTTTAAGTTCTTTGGATTACGAGTCTTTTAAAATTACTTGTTTTTAAACTGGAAAATAAACCGTGCAAAGCAGGCTGTTTCTCTGAGACAAAAAGTTTTTATAATTTTGTTGCAAATAACCACGAAGTTTCTTCAGCTTGTTTATAAGCTTCCATATGTTTTGAATTTGATACAGAATCAGAGGTCTGGGTTTACGTTACTTTAGCTTTTTTAATGATTTTTTAATATTAATGTTATTAATATGAGAACAATTAAAGTAGCTGTTTGTATTTTTGGGGAGCAAAAACAAAATACGTGGACCGAATGTTTTGCAATAAGAGATATTTCTCACTACTGAAGATCAACTGTTGAATCTCAGTGCGTTAGAAACGAGGTAAGATTGGATAAATTGGTGAGATAAAAGAATAAGCCGTAAAGAGGTCCTAAAGCTTCGCTCTAACTCGTCCCACAAATGTTCTACGGGGTTTAAGTCAGGACTCTGAGCAGGCCAGGGGAGACGTTTTACATCCATATCGATACCACTGCTTGACAGAAGCTGCAACATGACATGCAGCGTTGTCGTACTTGAGTCCCGACCTAAACCCCATAGAACATTTGTGGAACGAGTTAGAGCGACGCTTACGTACCAGGGAACCACATACGAAATCTACAGCTGAGCTTGCAGCAGGAATGAACACAAATACCCATAGCTGTGTGTCATAATCTTGTTGAAAGTAGGCCCAGAAGGGTGGCTAGTGTAACTGCAGCACGTGAGGGCAGACCAATCTGCAGCACTAACGACCATGAAAATTGGCCCACAGGTAGTCCTAACAGTGCCCCTCGAAGTTCCAATTTTAAAATATAAAGTTTGTTTTCCTACAATAGATGAATATTGACAAGGAAACACGTTCTACACGAAACTTACCACCCTCATCCATTACATCTTGCTGTCCGGTTCATTATTGTAGGGTAGTGTGTATACTTTGACTGACCATGGTTCAAAATTATGAGTATTGATCTCGGATCCTTCCCATCGGAGTTGAACCCAGACTGTCGCCAATAGCATGGCGTGTTGCTCCGGTGTGATCCGGTAAATCAAGCTCTTATTTACCCACTTGGTCTAGACAAGCTGGACCAAATCCACGAGTTCATATACCTCCGAAAATTATTCTGTCACATTGATTTTACCCTTCTGGTTCACCCTTTAACCTGGTAAATGTCGGGAGGTGAGCGAGTCATCTGAGGTGACTAACCCTGCTGGTTATGGTATCGAAGACGTATTTGACTTGAAAACTGACTTTCGAGGAACTTCATTGGCAAAACTGACTAGATTCTTGATACACGATGTACCTCGTCGTTAGAGACTACTGGTCAGATATTGATGTCATTCTAAGGAATATGTTTATAGATCAAGATACATGACGAGATATCTCGTCATTAGTAAAATTCATGGGCAGGATATCTCGTTGAAAGCACTTGAAGGGTTAATACCGTTTTATTTCTAAAATAAATCATTCTTTACTTTAGAGTAAATTACTTTAGCTAAACTTAGTCATTCTTTTTTTTTAAACTTTAGAGTAACTTTACTTTAGAGTTGTACTAAAAAGTTAATTTCAAATCTGATATAATTTATACCTTTTCTACATTTTCATCTACATATTTATGTAACGATGTTTGCAAAACTTTTCTTTAAAAAGGTAATCACAAATTAAAAGAAATAGTATTATATATATATATATATATATATATATATATATATATCGTCGCATATGTACTAGTAGGTTAAAATGTTTGAAAATGTACCTACAAAAACTCTTGAAAATCACAAAACACACTTTGTTTTGTAACGAGTGGTACGACAACAACATGTGGTCAACTCTCACTGCACTGTATCATGGGGGGGTCTTTCTTGAGTAGTTCATGGTATTCCCACGTGATAACAGCACCAATCAGAGCCAAAACCTCGGTATTTCATATTTCCCGACTATTCCATAATACCCTCCTCTCCTCTATATATACATAAAAATTAATATATATACATATCTATACGTATAAATAAGAATGGAGTGTTTGTTTGTACATTCAATATTTTCGACCCATTTCAAGTTTTCTATCCGTTTTGGACCCTTCTGATGCCGAATCCGCCTTTTTCTCGTTTGGTGTCTGTCTGTCCGTCTGTCTGTCTGTCTGTATGTTGTGCCCTATACACGTCCACGCGGTTTAAGATATTTTCATGGAAATTTGCATACAGTGAGTACTTATCTTCATTTAGTGAGTGGAATTGGTTGCGAAAGTCTGTCTGTCCGTCTTTATGTTCTATGCTCGATTTTGTGATTGTGTGTTTGTGTAGGAATCACATGAATTGTTTTCCAGATATTTGATTGCAGTGTATTTTATTTTATACATTCTTTATTAGTTTAGTGAATGCAATTTTAAACATATCTTTATTGTTATATTTAGATGATTTTCATGCTAAAACACCTGAGTAAGTATACTTAAATCAACCATAATTTGGTAGTTTTGGAAAAATTGGAATGTCTATTGAATATTACGATTACTTCCATTGCTTTACCAGTACTGCTCAAAAAGTAATTATTCTTCAAAAAATTATATTTTTTAATGGAATTTCAACTCTGATACTTCATTTATTTCGATTCCTATCTTTGTTCTTTGCGCAATGAAAACGATTTCGGAATATTTGAGACAGACGATATTTTTCAACGAAACGAGAATGAACAAGATTGCGTGAGCAGTGATATTTTCTGTTTCTTTCGCTCTGAATTAATTTCCCATTTCTAAATTGTGTGCACTTTTAGTTGTAAAGTGTGGTAACTGTGCGAGATCAAGAGATAAAAATGAATCACAAATTAATATCTTAAGAACAATTTTTCCGACATCTTTTATTTTGTTCTATTTCACTGTTTTCTGTTTTAAATATTTATTATTTTAATAAATGTGTTTTCCTTCTCATCACACGCAACAGCAACACAAAATATTAAACTTAAAAATGTTAGGTAAGTCAGTATAAATTTTCAGTAAATTTTAAGTGTAGTTATGCCATTATTGAAAGAATAATGCCGTTATTGAAAGAATAATAATGTTTAAAAATCCAAACTAGAACTTTTTCCAACATTAAAAAATTTGTTGTAATAATGACAGGAAAAGATTGCAAAATTTCACAATGTTGCATACCGGAGGCAAGAATGGCACAAGTAAAAAAATATTGTTTTGTTGACTATGAGTGCGAGAGCACTCGCCGTAAATCGTAATTTTAATTAATTAAGTTGAACATGAAAAGAACTTAAGAAAGGGAATTCCAAATCTCCCTCAAAATCGTCTTTTATAGTAGTAACCTTAGTATCACCTTTCGTCATTTTGTAGCTTTGTCATACAGCAATTGTGCGATGTATGTGAAATGTATTACATGAATGGATATGCAAGTGTAGGATTTGTGTCCAAAGTAAGTTGTAGAAAATATAAAGATGGCGGAAGGTGTTAAAATAAATTTTTATTCTATATAAAACGTAAGTCATTATATATTTTGATTATCTCTTCAATCTAGAGTAAACCAATTCAAACCGAGTAAGGTCGAGTATTTTGCTAGTGTATATATAAATTTTGTCTGTTATCACGTTTTATTGAGTAACTTATTTTTCAATAATTTTTTCTATTATAAATAATTAATTTTTAAGTCAGGCATATTTTGAGGTTTGTAAAGTATCACCTAAAGTAAAAATTAATTAAACAAATGTTTTACTTACTCTTTTCCAAATGACTTGGATTCTACCACTAAGCCTCAGAGAGAACATTTAGCAATTTTAATACGAACGTTATCTCTGACATTGAAGGTTTGACGTAGTATCAAGGAGAACCGGTATTACTAAATGACAGAAATACTTTTTTTAGTAAAAAGTAATAAAAAAAAAAGCATTCTTGTTTTAGGTTTGTTTATTTCTTCTACGCAAAATGCAACCATTAAACCGGTTTCAGCATTCGTTAATACTATTTAAAATTCAGGAACAAAAAATAGCTAAATTATTCAATACCCTTATCTGAACTCGTTTTTTCAGTACCAGTTTCGAAACACTAATATGTATAACAAGCTCCCAATATCAATACAAGACAATCTAACAATCCTTATCGCCAATACTGTACCAATACTTGTACTAATACTCCAGTGAGACAAATTAATTAATTTCCAATTACAAACCTGATAATTTTTATCGAACCCTTACAAGTATGAATTATTTTGCGGTTATGAAAAATATATTTGGTTGCGTTAATCAGACAAAAGCAAATATTTTTATTTTTGAAAAATCTGATTACGTTTTTGAATATTTTCAGTTAGTAGATTTAATTTTGTTTAAGGTTCATTTGCTGCAAAAGTTACGTTCACACTCATGATACTATGTTTATTAACTAAATATATAACTAGAAAATATACCCCCCCCTGCATAGCACTGAGCTGAAACTTTCAGTAGTTACTCAGTGTGCACTCAGTGTAGTTACTCAGTTCTCATGGCTTGATTAAATTCGTTTATAATCTATATAAGCCATGATTTGCAAATAAATTTCTCACCTCTTACTAAAATAAAGAAGTTAGAAAATATAATATCTTGAATAGATATCGAGTGCATGGAATATATATTTATATTTCGCATCTTTTCTTGTTTTATGCCAGTCTCTGGACTCAATCGAAAAGCAACCCGATGTTTTGAAGCTAAAACATACGACGTAGTTAGCACTGAAAAAGGATACAGATAGAACTATTGCATAACTTATCTATTTGTAATTAATACTGATTTCTGCTACTAAATTTTAAAGAGTATTACTGGACACTGAAACAGTTTAGTTGTTACATTTCAGGTAGGAGAATTAAACCAATCTGAAGCAAGAATGCTTTTCTTATAACTGTTGGATATATGGTACGAAGATTTTCTAGTAAAAACTGTTGCAAGTATAAAAGTTTTCACTTACTTTTGCAATTTCGTTCTTGCATTCCATATTAAAATTTCCATTAGATTTATTTGTAAACTTGCTCTATAGCATAGATATAAGAAAAAGTTCACTTTTCTGAACTTGAGACTCTGAAGGAGTAACACTCATGGATGATCTATATTTTTTTTTGTCGTGGAATGAAATGCAATTAGAGTAAAATTATTAGCTTCTACATAAATATCTACATAGAAGACACGTTTCATGTTCCCATCAAATGCAGTCTTTACCCTTTGGAATATTGATTCCGCTATGACCGCAGCACAAATAACAAGTATAAATACTTGAATCTTCCATCTGAGATACAACCCCTAAACACCTAATTTCGATATTTTTGACATAGAGACGATCTATGAAAGAACTTGGAGATATGGAAAATTGCGCTATCAACACAAAACGGGTTTGAGGGAAATCTAATTTTTTTTAAATTGTTTTTGAAGAAAGACTTTTAATGTCAGAATCAATGATGTAGTAGTTATTTTGAAACTGAAAGGATTGCAAGAAAATTGTATGAGTGCTACAGCATCCAGTGGATAAGGTCGAGAGCTTCAAACCTTTTTGCGTGAAATACAAATATACAAAAACCAGGACGGCATACCCTCTAATGAGCTGAACCTAAAAAAAGAACATCGGAAGTCTAGAGCATTTTAGAAATTACTACCCAAATGGAAACTGTAAAAGGCTAGAAAAGAAAAATACCTGCTCCAACTCATGGTTTTTGCCCCTCCCCGATGCATATTTTTAATGACTTTTTAAAAATGCTCAAATTAGTCCTAAAGTTTCTATCGAGGTTCGTGTAAGTCTGGTGGAGAGCAAGTGTAAGAAGTTGTAAAGTTTTATTTCATGGGATATAATTTTAGACTTCCTATTTCGAAGAAATTATTTTGTTTTACAATTTGTAATAAAATTTAGTTAAAAAGTTGAGTTGTCATTAAAAACAAATACAAGTGTCTCACTATGTTGTAGTGTGTGGCCTAAACAACAGTCCTGTCTGCCATTTTACAGACACCATACTGCAACAGTGACCTAAACCACTTTTTGCTGTTATTTTTTTAAATGTGCTCATTCAAATTGTTTTAAATTGCAAAACAACTCACTGTTGATCACTAAAAAACAAATATTTAGAATCTAAAATAAATACAAAAAATGGTGCCAAATAAACCGCATTTATCTCAATTGGATCTGTTGGTGCGTTAGGCCTCTCTTGCTGTGAAAGCCTCATATACACTAAGCTAAATCCTTCGTAGGTCAAACAAAAAAATTTTGTCATTCATATAACTATAATTCAAAATTATTGTGCAACTATAATTGATTCGCTAAATGTAAAAAGGGGTCCTGTCTCATGTTTTCGAAGTTCCGTGTTTTGATTTATTCGTGTAATAGAGACGCAAACGCGTCGTTTAGTGGCAAAATGGGTTATGTCTCGTCTCTAGATATGTCTGTATTCCACAAGACACTAAAATAAAAAATTTTACTAATAACGTTCTACTGGAGAAGATGTGTTTTATTACTCTCCTGAAAACTTTAGAAAATAACCCTTGACCCCTTTTTACACTTAGCGATTCAATTATGTACTTTACAATTTGAAGATAAATATAAATGTCCTAGACCTATCCTTCATAGGCTTAACGGTTAAATTCAGTGACAATACATTTAAATGCAGCATTTTTTATCCATTTCAAACAAAACGATGGAGTTAACAGATCTTTACTTACTTAATATCAGCAGGGAAAAGAGTGGAAAGCACTTTAATAAATCCGTATTTCTTAGACGTCTAACAGTAACACATTATAAAATTTAAGCCTTTGAAACAGTGGTTATTCTTTGATGCATTTTGAAAGCTGTTTAGATCTCACAAGGCTCATGTAGAACTGGGTGTCCAAGCTCCATTTTCTCCTCTGACAGAGACAATTTCATAACGATGGGGTTAATGAGATGTGATGCGATTTGTAATATGTCCATGGGATATTCCCATGGCACTGGTCCTTGGGAATTCTGGGTTTCACTGGGTTGAAACATCTTGCATTAATTTGGTATTCCAAACGTGGACGTGCTCTACGTAAGACACGCTCAACTTTTTTCTACCTAAGATCTGTTCTCTCTGACCTTGCCTATTACCTTTAAATGAGTTGGAATGACGAGTAGCATCCAACGAAAGTTATTCCGTTCTCCTTTTAATTCCTTCGGCCCAAGGAGAATTGCGTGACTACTTTCAATTGCATCTGGTACATTTAGAGTTATATTCCAGTGAGATCACGCAAAACAAAACAATCCTATTTTGTCTTTTTAAAATGGGAAAAATCGTCGGAATCCGTCTCGTATCTTGCACAAGGGAAGATTAAGGCCCGGTGCACACATCCGGATTTTCAACGTCGCTGCGGCACCGAAGCCAAATTATGCACACATAACCGTGAAATGACGCACGAACTCTTTTCGCGCCATTTGCGATAAATATTCTATAGAAGAAAACGTGTTTATTTTGCTTGCTTGGTGAAAAAAAAAGTATATTTTGAAACAAAATAGACGTTACTAGATACAACAATTTATTAATTATTATTTATATTCCATTTGTTTATGAAAACAAGGTACTTCAGAACGGAGACTCATGTGCGGCGACCGTGCGGCGCCGTGGGGAACTGAGGTACAAATTGCACGCAAGTTGGACGTGCGGCACCGGTAGCATGTGTGCATCACTCCATTGGATCTAATGTATCTCTAACCGCACTTGCGTTACGGTAGCGGCGCCGCACGTTGAAAAACCGGATATGTGCACCGGGCCTCAGACAGACTTGAGAAAGCATGTCTGTATATTGTGAGGCAAGCACTTTTCCCAACTAGGTTGTTTTTAGCAGTGCAGGAAATTCTTTTATCGCAATAAATAAAACCTGCAATGTGTTAACCTAAGAATTATTGTAGTGTTTTGGTTCCCAGTTGCACCACGAAGCATATGAGTGTTTTTTGCTCCATATAACTAGTGGTATATTCGCTCGTTTGAGGTACATCGGTGCAAGTACTTGGATGAAATAATGGCTTAATTTTGGACATGAGAGTAAAACATTTGTGTTGGTATATGTGGTTAACATATTTATTGTGTTTAGATATAAACTTATATGGATGATTTATCACTCCGTGGCTGTTTTTGCATCAGAATTTGCGGCGCTGGAGGCTTGTGTGCACTGCTCCATTGGATCTAATGTATCTCAGACCGCAATTGCGTTGCGGCAGTGGCGCCGCACATTGAAAAATCGGATGTGTGCATCGGGCCTAAGTGTGTCAAACTACATGTGTTTTAAAAATTCATGTAGAGAACACAAGTTTTAAATGAAGATACTACCAAATGATAATTGCATATTACTGTTGGAAACACTAGTATCATTTTCACTTTGAACCCGCTTAAAAACACAATTAATGCAATATTTAATTAAAAACCAATAATTGGAGAGATTATACGGGTTTTCACTCTTTAAAATGGACAGTTAATTGTGAGAGTTGTTAATGTCAGACTTACTTTAGTACAAGAAAAATAACTCAACCTCTCAAACCATTTCTAATAGAAAGTACGGCGAGAGCTTTGAAAGAGGAGAGTAAGTATCAAAATAGTCATCAGCACATGACGAAAATGTATTATAAATACAAAGTGACAAGGGAATTAATTATATACCAGTTCAAAAGTTAATTAAAATTCTGAGTTCGTATCAAGCAATGTCACTTGCTCTTAATCCAATACATGCTTAGAATGCTCTCAGACGTCGCATTGCAGCCTAAACACCACTACCAAGGACCAGAATCTTATGGATGCCATAAGAACTGTTGGATAGCCTTGTGGAAAGCATGTCTATGTATCATGCTGTGTGAAGTTTGTGTTAGGGTCAGATGCATTTTAGCTTTTAACACATAAGTAATTTTTTTTGCAAAGAGTAAAACCCAGAATGTGTTCACCAAAGCATTTTTGTCATTTCTTTAGTTCCCATCATTAAAGACATCAAGAGGTATGAGGATGTTCTTAGTTTCATTTGTCATTTTAGGTACTTTAGTATGGGTAATAGCCGCGAGACTCATCTTGGATTACATTATCCTTAATGTTTGAACATGTGTGTATAAGGATGACTGAAAGAAATGCTTTTAATCTCGTTTAATCTTGCACTTTGTAAAATGCTTTACATTCTTATGCGATCTTGAAAGAATATAAATGAGGTTCTTAATTTCCTCCTCAGTTGAACAAAATATTACTTTGAAAAATTATGAGTATTGTGGTGCACCTAACGCACAATGAACAGAAACCAGTTCACTAAAAATATTTTGTTATTTCGTCTATCAATGTCCACCTTTTTACATCCCTCTGTAATAAACGTCTATAGGAAGTATTTATGTTCTTAAGATTTTAAAGAGGATATATCACTAAAACTAACACCTGACGCAATCTTCATTGCAATCACGTACTAGTGGATTTGCTTCAACTTGTTTTTATAGTTTGTGTGACTCCAAAAACGGACCTGTTATTGTACTAGTATGGGTAAAATCGCGAATGGCCATCTGGTTCTCACCGGATCATCACATTTTGGGAGCATACCGGTCTAGTATATCTCCCAGTATCATACAAAATATGCAAATAAAAAATACTTTTTAATCTCACGAGTGTATTTACGTAAAGGAAATGTGGGTTGACATGTACATTTCTTCTGTAGTTATAGCCATCACGAGTTGATATGTATCGGCAAACTCCCATCTCTAGATCGACCAGTGGACAATTTAATTTCATCATAGTTTAAAGGTCTTCTCTATCATAGAGTAAATATAGAGGTAGCAGTGGTATATAACTTTTTCATTTTCTTTTAGAAATGCCCATTACTAGATCTTTTATATCTTTAGTAAAGTTTTAATCTGCTTGCTGCTTCAATCATTTGTATTGCTGATGTAATCTGTATAAATTTTGATTTTTAGATACTACATATATAGATTAGGTAGACCAAATTGAAAAGTTAAGTATACTTGACGATGATTTTTAATCTGTTTTGTCCCACTTTCCTGTAAAGTTTATTTATTCTCTTTGGTTGTATCACTTTTTTTATGATTGGTAATTGGTAATTTTTAGTTAACGTCGTACTAGAGCAACACAACGGGCTATTGACGACGGTCCGGGATCAATCCCCTAAGGGAAAGATCCGAGGACAACACCTCGTAATTTTGAACCACGGTCAGATGACGAAGCAATACCTGATCTGGCACCCCACTCTCCAAACTTCCACGCCAACCCAACGTGAGGACTTTTGGCCACGACAGATTTAAAGTGCACCAGCCGACTCTACACCATACGCTTACAAACATCCATGCCCGAACCCGGATTCGAACCAGGAACCTTTCAATCTAGAGGCTAACACCTTAACCACTATACCGGTTGGTCGGACACATTTTTTATGAAGCACGATGTATAAGGGATCTTGAAAAAGAAAGTTATGATATTGACGTTAAGCTCAATAAAACTACTTAGAAGACGCCCATCTATTGATTCATCATCTGATTGGTCAGTAGGCTTAGGTAATTTCACCACTTTTCCGCCACTCAAAAGAAATGCGCATTCACATACCAACCGTGTCATGAGATGTTACGTTAAAAACGAGGCGCTAAAATGTCAAATAAGCCAACCAAGTAAATTTTTCACAGCGCAGTCACGTGACTACTAGTCGATATGTTGGTCACACTTATTGAAGATCCTCTCAATAACAATGCTCTGTCTATTTACACTGAAGAGCCAAAACATTATGTAAACAATAACGCTTTGCGCCTCCTTTGGCCTGCAAAACAACCGTAACTCTCCTGGGCATAGATGCCACAAATTCTTGGTACATGGCTGGAGAAAGGTTGTACCAAATGTCTAAGCAGCGTTCAAGCAAAGGGGAGATATTCGGACATGGTGGTGTTTGAGCTCTGAGCTGCCGTTCCATGAAACCCCAAATGTGCTCTATGGTATTAAGATTTGACTAGTTATGTGGCCAGGACATTAAGTGGAATTCATCAGTAAAATCCTCGAACCACTCCAACACAATCCGAGCCTTGTGATATGCGGCGTTGTCCTGCTGGAAGATTCCAGTTGGGAAGACAGACGCCATGTAAGGGTGCAACTGATCCGCAATCAGATAGTTCGCAGCGTTCATGGTCTGTTCTTCCACAATTACGGGTCCCAGAGTCGCCCATGAGAATGTCCCAAAACACATAATACCGCCACAACCAGCCTGTGTATGACCTCTGTACAAGAGGGGAGCAACTGTTCGCCTGGCAGACGGCGTAACCTGATACAACCATCGACGTGATGAATGAGAAATCGGGATTCATCTGACCAGGCAATTCTCTTCCACTCATCCATGGTCCAGTCTCGATGTTCCCGCGCCCACTATAGGCGTAGTTGACGATAACGCTTGGCCGGCAAGGCACACGAGTGGGACGTCTGCTGCACAGTCCCATATCCAACAGTGTCCGCTGAACTGTGTGTTCCGGAACACTTGCGTTTGTACCTGTATTGTATTGGGGTGTCAGCTGAGCCACTGTCTCGCGCCGATTTTGCTTTATCAAGCGGGACAGCCTCCGACGTCCTTTTTCTTTGATAACGCGTGAACGAACAGCACCTTGGCGTCTACTGCTGGTTTCACCGTCATTTATCCACTTTGCATAAATACTAACTACGGCAGATCGTGAACAACCTACCAATCGTGCAGTTTCGGTGATAATCGTTCCGAGTCTTCGTGCCATTACGATCTGCGCTCTATTAAATTCGTTTAGATCAGCAGCTTTTCTCATCACTTGCAAAATTATGTGCAAGAATGATTACTTACCTTCTCCAGCAGCAGTTAAATACCATCCTCACTTAGTCACGGGCCCTCCACGTCATTAAGAGATTTCATTGAAAAATGTGGGTATGGTTATAATGTTTAGACTCGTCAGTGTATATTTAACGTCTATGTTTCCGATCTGTCAGAAATGCAATAAGAGGCAGTCCTCTCTTAGTCACTTCCCTATTTGTTTAAGGGTTTGTTACCAGGGAGCATCTGCAGTTTAATGCTTTGCTCGTCTTGAAATTTTTGAAGTTGCACTAATTCACAGGAATAAGAAGTAACATACTTTTCTGATCATTTGAAGATACACATTTTGTTCTTTGTTTGGTTTGTAATAATCTTCATTACATGTTCTGTCTCTAGATTTGGTATGGTGTGGAAGTTTGGAGAGGTGGGGTGCGAGTTCAGGTGTTGACTAGGGATGCGACATCTATGTCGATGTTTTATAAAAAAACATCGATAATGTTTTTGGGACCTGATGTTTTTGTAACATCGATGTTTTATTTTTAAATGAAAAAAGTACCATTTAAAATTTTAAAAATAACCAAGTACCATAACTTTCTAATCAGTAAATTGAACAGACTTTTAGACCAAGTGGCCAAGGGTGAAGGGTCTGAAAAGTAGGGATGCGACATCGATATTGATGTTTTATAAAAACATTGTTGTATTTACCATCGATTTATTGAACCGATGTTTGTTTAACATCGATGTTTTTACGTTATCGATGTTTTTTTTTTATTGAAAAAAGCACCATAGAAAAAATTAAGAAAAATAACGGTGCAACAAAGTATTTGTCAGTGATAGCAACATCAGTCCCATTAGAAATAGTTTTTTCCCTAACTGATGGGATAGTTAGTGAAAAAGAAGTAGGCTTAAGGTGGAGAAAGTTAACAAACTTATTTTTTAACAAAAAGTAAATAACAAATATCAGGACATATAATATTTATGAGGCCCTATATTTTTTATTTACAGAAAAAAAAAGTTTGTTATGTTCACCCCCCCCCCATAAGTTGATAAATAATTAATAATAACTAACACTAATTATTGTTATGCACCTACCTAATCACACTTATAGTTAGTAGTACCTATGTCAAATTGTTGTAAATATTATTTTCTTTTATATTATCCAGTATGAAAATAAAAGATTTGTTAATAGTTCTTGTCACACACACCCTATTTTCTCTATCTTAACCTCTGGTGAGTGGTTCGTTTGTCTACTGGAGAGGGCAACACCATAGATATATTTAATCTATTTATTGGACATTCTGGGTTATATAGGAATACATTACATAATAGTATAAAACAGCAGCAGAAAGACCATCATCCGTCCGTTGTCTACCGTCTTCGATGGTCGAATTCTTTCTTTTTTCCCTCTCTCCCCTTTTCTCCTCCTTGCCGGGGTGACCTTTTACCGACACCCCCGCCAACGTCCCTAGAAGATGTCTCGTTTCCCCCGCCAACCATTACTCCCTGTGTTGGTAGAAGAACCTCAGAACCTCACAGTTCTTATTAATTTTTTTTACTTTGTTTTGACAGTTAAAAAAGGTCTTACTTATAACTTCATAAACATGGCAAATAACAAATTAGATCTCCCCTTCCGGCGAACATTAATGTTTGAGGTTGCTAAACCAATTTAAAGGTATGGGGAAAAAAGTTTTAAAATATCGATGGTTTTTGGACGATGTATCATCAACATCGATGTTTTAATTTTGAACATCGATGTTTTGCTGCCGATGTCGCATCCCTAGTGTTGATCTCGTCATTTAACCATAGTACATAATGTCTTCGGATCAATTTGGAAGTATTGCTCTAATATTTACTGTTGTATTTCTCCAGCACGACGTTAATTAACTACCTACCTGTCGATAGATTTTACATTAAAATTATTTTTTATCAGTTAATGAAAAACAGTTTCTATTTCATTCTTCTAATTGCATACACGCGTGTAATTGAGTGCTGTTTGGCAATATTTTAACTCACAACTTTCAGTATGAGAACCACCCTGTTTCTGACCACAAATATCTTCTTCATGTCAAACATATCTTGCACTTACGTATTTCACTAATCACCCTGTTCCTACCAGGTGTTGCGTAACTACTAATTTCCAAGAACTAACTCGTGTATAAATACCTAAGCTAGATTATAATCTTATAAATGATGAAAAATTCAACACGTCCTCCTGGAAAGTTCTCCGACGACCTGATTTCCTTCAGTTTTTTAGATTGTAACGAGTTTATCAATTGGAATTGAGTGTTTCACTAGACAAAACCGAGTAAAACTCAGAATTAATTAATAGTAAGCACGCTTTAAAAAGTAATGGTTCTAAAAAATAAATGTTATCTTTTTGCTACGTCTCACACTATAACTTCTCACTGGATTAATTAAAATCTTAATTTAGTTTATAGACTATTTAATAACATAGAGTGAATAAACGTTTTATGAGTTGTCATAGAATATCAATGAGGATGTCAATTTTTACTATTACAGTTATGAATGATTGCTGACATCAGTAAAGGGTCATAGGTACTATTTACGTGGTTGTATAGTTTAATATGGGTGAACTAAAATTTTCGTTCAATTGACTTTTTGAATTCTATGAAAATCTCGTAATGGATTCATAGAATCCCCAAGCGTCCCTATTTTTATTTGCTTTGAAACTTTGATAGTTAAGACCTATTTTTGTCCTTATTAGAAAAACATTTGAGGGGATGAAAATGAAAGAGAAGAAACAAATTTATTAAATTTAAACTTTAATCAAAAAATTCATTGAGCGTTTTCGTGTACTTTTGAAGTCATCTGCTCCTCAGGGAGATTTTATTATCCTCAACTTCAGGGAATCTTTGTAATTAACCCCACTAGTCGTACATTAAAAATTTCAATATTCGGATAACAAGGTTTCCATCCAGTACACAACGCTTAAACAAAATAGTCATGCTTCGCTCTGAATTCCACCCACTACTCGTACATAAAATTTCAATATTAATTCCAGGGTTTTCAGAGCACGCCTGCATAAACAGAATGACATGCTCTACGCTCTGAGTTCTTCCCACAAATCGTACTTAAAATTTCAATATTCTGATTACGAGGTTTTCCAGAGCATCCCACATAAACAGAATACTTGCTCTACGCTCTGAATACTTTACACAACTCGTACGTAAAATTTCAATGTTATGTTGACAGGGTTTCCAGAGCACACCGCATAAACAGGACAGTCATGCTCTACGCTCTGAATGTTTAGCACAGCTCGTCCGTAAAATATCAATGTTATGTTGACAGGGTTTCCAGAGTACGCCACATAAACAGAATAGTCTTTCTCACCGCTCTGAATACTTTCCACAGCTCGTACATTTCAATGTTATGTTAACAGGGTTTCCAGAGTACGCAACATAAACAGAATAGTCTTTCTCTCCGCTCTGAATACTTTCCACAGCTCGTACATTTCAATGTTATGTTGACAGTGTTTCCAGAGTACGCCACATAAACAGAATAGTCTTTCTCTCCGCTCTGAATACTTTCCACAGCTCGTACATTTCGATGTTATGTTGACAGGGTTTCCAGAGTACGCCACATAAACAGAATAGTCTTTCTCTCCGCTCTGAATACTTTCCACAGCTCGTACATTTCAATATTATGTTGACAGGGTTTCCAGAGTACTCCGGCATAAGCAGAATAATCATGATCTACACTTTGAATGCTTCCCCTAACTCGTATGTAAAATTTCAATGTTTTGATTGCACGATTTCCAGTATAAAACAAAATAGTCATACTCGTTGATTTGAATTCCTACCTTTACACGTACATGAAATTTCAATCTTCTGAATACTGGATTTCCAATACATAAACCGCATCAGAATAGTCATGCTCTACACTATGAATTGCTTCCACTACTAGTACTTACGATTTCAATATTCTGATGACATGGTTTCGTGCGAATATACACCGCCCTTAACATAATAGTCATACGTTTTGAATTTCTTCTGCTATTCATACATAAAATTTAAAAAATCCACTAACAGGGTTTTCAGTACACACTGTTTAAACAGATAGTCATGTTCTTCGCTCTGAATTTCTTCTACTTCTCACATGTAAAATTTCAATGTTCTGATA
The DNA here is from genome assembly GCA_947359465.1 of Metellina segmentata. NCBI lineage: Eukaryota > Metazoa > Arthropoda > Arachnida > Araneae > Tetragnathidae > Metellina > Metellina segmentata. The sequence continues at coordinate 79,916,456 of OX375877.1, forward strand.
ACAATGTGTTTCCAATAAAACACCCCATAAACTCATAATAGTCATAATCCTCGCACTGAATTTTATAACTACTCATATATATATCATTATCAAAACACCCATTCTTGATGAGTTTCTATCAAATATCCAAATGTTTATTGAGAAAAAAATTTGTTTAGATCCATGTCTATCTTTTATCGCAATCCTGAATAGAACAAAAATATAGAGACGCTGACTTATAAAATAGGAAAATTTATTAAGGGACGTTTCCAATTTATCCTAATAGTAGGTGTCTTGATGTGATAACTTGTCATTAGCAAAACTGACAAGATTTTGATGAACGAGATATCTCTTTATAAGAAAGAAATCTGTCCGTATTCTAATCTCGTCATCATTGAAAAATCAGCATTATCTTGAGGATATTTCGTTTTCATACAAATGTAGGTACTTCAATATACATTTTCGTCAGTCATATCAATCCAGATTAAATTAGTTTGTTTCTTAGAGTTAAATTCTCCGTTTTAAAACCCTTTCTTTGCATTTCCAGTGTTACGAAAACTAAGACGATGCAATAGCTGTGAGTAAAATTTTTAATTAACATCATATCTAAGAAAAAGAAACCATCCATCCATTCCAAACCTGTTTGATGAAATCAAGGCTTGTAAGCTAAAAAAGAAAGATGCGAAGAAACGAAAGTCTCTAAAAGTTCGACCTGAAAAAGGACGATAAGCAAACTAATGCAAAAAGGATAAATTAATCGATTAGTTGAAAAGCAAAACCTTGAAAACCTTTTCGGAGAAGCTATCTATTCTTAGGGCGATTAGTGCATGACGAATAACAATTTCAATAAAACGAACAAGCAGAAATCAAGAGGATAAATCTATTCTTTTTAACCCTGTTGTCTCGAGGAGGTATATTGCCGCTGGCAAAACTGACCAGATAAATATTGATGGATGATATATTTAGTCACAAAAAGAAAAAACTCTCCATATCTTGATCCTCTCATCATAAAAAAAATTGACATTATCTTGATGACGAGATGTCTCGTCGTTGACAAAATGTATCAGATATAGACGAAAGAGATATCCTTTCGAAACCACTTAGAAGTCTAGTCTTAGAAGTCTTAGAAATAGCTGGCAAAGTCCTGGCAACGATTTATCCTCGTTTAAGAATATTCTTTTTAGTTTTATGGGAGCGAATATTTGACCATCGTGTTTAATTAAAAAGGACTACTGTTCCAAACATTGATATCTATGCTGCTATAATACTCAGATCTTAAGAAATCATATGAAAATTAAACGCGGCATTTGCATTTTAGTAATAGGCAGTTGTACATAACATCTTTATTAATAGACCCATAAACTACAGAAGGATTAAATATACCTCTGCGATTTCCATTACAAAAAAATAGTGATAGTATTTAACATTGTTGTAATGAGAGGGAAAATGTGATAAACTAATTCAGCGTAAGTGAAGAAATGGAAGAAGTAAGTATATCAGCCATGAAATATTTCATGGATGAAATAGCCACGAAACAAATAGACGAATAAATACAGAAAAGAACCTATCTCACGTAATCATAATGGGTCGAAAGAAAGTGGTAAACACATTTCTTTTAAACAGCAATAACAGTCAACAAATAGTCTGGAAAACTGCTGTTTTCCAGTCTTAGACAATTTGACATAAAAACTGAAAAAGGAGATTTAAAATGCTAATATCAGAACGAATTGCGTGGATGACCTCTTACATAAAAGTTCCCGAAAACTCTTACTGAATTCATGTAAAGAATCTGAATTGCTCAATTATAAACTCTAACAATACTGGATTTCATTTCGCAGGGCAAATAGGCTGCCAAAATAAAAGTCAATGACAGCAAGATGTAAACGAAGGACTTAAATGGACAAGGACGAAGAGGGAAGTCCGAGAGCCGAAAGTGTTTAAAACTACGACGTATTTCGCAGAACAAAGTCTTTGCAGAACAATTTTTCCTTAATTTTATCACAATTTTTATGGCCGTTTTTTTTAATCATAAGTTACGATATTCTGCAGTGCAAAGCTTGCTGCTTACCGCATTTTTTTTCTTCTTTAGCCACGGAACAACCTCCTTACATATCCCCAAATTATCACAAACACTTTATAAATAACGCATCTTCTATGTCAATTACAAAATATTTAACTTCAAAAGTTATCGACAGAATTGCGAATTCTGAAAGTATGCATTAGTTTTAAGTAAAGGAAGTTTATTAAGTTTGATGTTTTATTATAAATATGTAATAATATTTAGCCGATAATTGTGTTTTACGTCTGTTGTTGATTTTACGGCAGTTTTCAAAATTCGGACAAAATGCCTGCTGAACGATTGCAATTGCTTGAAGTTGTGTTGCAGAACACTGAATATAATTCTGCAAATGGGAGTGGGAAGGACAGTTCAAACTGGAAATTTTTACAAATTAAGACCAGTTTCAAGAGTTTATTAAACCTAATGAAAGTTATAAATGTATAATTCAAAAAATAAGAGTTTATAGATTACATTCTTTAATCAGTACAAACTGATTGGATTGGTTGATTGGGGATTTTATGGCACAAGGGCCAAATTTGGCCAAGCTGCTCCAAACACAAGAAAACATAAAATAAAAAAATGTGAAAGGGAAAACAAGAGGAATTTGGGAACAGAGTAGTGGAATGAAAGTCGAAAAAGATCGCTGGGGTATACCGGGAATGAGACCCTGTGTTTACTGAAGACAGTAAGGCCCTGTTCACATGAGGCGTTTCCTAACGCGCGTTTTCGAGGTCAGCTTTCCGTTTGTGTTAAATTAAGTTTTTTTTTTAAATTCCTGTAATTCAAGTTTCTATCTTTGCGATCGTTGAAGATAAATTGAAAATTTCAACAGATTTCAAATCAGCGTAAAATTCTACACCAGATCGATACGAAAAACAAATTTATAATTTAACTATTTACCATTTGATTATTTAATTATTTATTAAATAATAATTTATTTATTTAAAGAACATCACCGTTAAGGTATCGATCTGGTGAAAAGTTTTCCACAGATTTCAAATCCGTTCAAATTTTCACTCTATCTTCAACGATCGCAAGTATAGAAACTTGAACTAGAGGGAAAAAAAAAACATAATTTAATGATTTCGTAAAACTGACCTCGAAAACGCGCCTTAGAAAACGCCTCATATGAACATGGCCTAAGCCTCATGGGAAACGAAAATATCACTCGAGTTCCTCGGATTCGTAAGACCTGTACACATCTGGAGGTATGACCTTGAGGGCACAAAGTAATTGGAATAACAACATGTCTGAAGTTTCTCGAACTGTCCTGCTAACGACGGTTTACTCCACCACGCTACGAGCATTCAGTTTTTTTATTGCTTCTTTCCTCAAGCTTTCAGAACTAGAAATATTAGATTGGTTGATTGGGTTTTTATATCACGGAGCGAAGGTCATATTTAGAATCTCTGCTCAAGCTGCGACATGAAATTTCAAATAATTGGACAATACACAAGGAAAGTTTTGTTCACACAGAAGATAGAAATATATTCTTATATAAATTGAGCCTGTGTAGCCAACAACTCGCATGGTGCTAGCGCAATGACTATCGATGCTGTAGCACCTGCTCCGGTACTCATTAGGCCTTATGCACACATCCGGTTTTTCAACCTGCGGTGCCGCAAGTGCGGTCTGAGATACATTAGATCCAATGGAGCAGTGCACACATGCCTCCGGCGCCTCTGCTGCGACGCACGTCCTACTTGCGTGCAATTTGCACCGCAGCTCGCCGCAAACGCTTCTCCGTTCTGAAGTACCTTGTTTTCATGTATAAATGGAATATTTTTTTTAAATTACGGCGGGCACTCGATTGTTAATCATAGGCCACTGCAAGGCCGGGAGGCGATGGTCATTTGTGAAGGGGCACCCAATGGGCTACTATCACTACCCCTAACTAAGGACAGCACAATTACATCCACGGTTTCGAACCAGGAACCTTCCGATCCAGAGGCCAACACCTTAACCACTAGACCGGTTGGTCGGCATAAATGGAATATAAATAATAGTTAATAAATGATTGTATCCAGTAACGCCTATTTTGTTACAAAATATACTTTTTTTTTACACCAAGTAAGCCAAATAAACACGTTTTCTTTGCAAGAATATCTATCGCAAATAAAGCGAAATGAGAAGTTGCGTCGTTTCACAGTTATGTGTGCATACTTGGGCTTCGATGCCGCAGCAGTGCCGCACGTTGTAAAACCTAGAGTGCCTATATAATAAGAGTGGCGACAAGGGACCAAATTTGGCTCAATGCGCATGTGCGGCAGCCATTTTTCTACCAGAATCGTCTCAAAGTAGGTTGCTGGGCGAATTAATATATCATTTCAGGGAGAACAAAAAGCATATGATTGTTATAATATGGATACATTCGGTATAAATGAATCATATAAACGCTCAATTATATGCGTAATGGATGAGATGGATTGCACAACGCGCTAACTTAGATTGCGGGAAACACCATGTTGTTAAAAAAAAAGCTATTTATTTAAAAAGTCTTCAAATTTATGCTGACAAAACACTAAAATAATAATAAATAAACATTCTAGAACACGAAATGGAACATGAAAAAGCTATATTTTCTTTAAAATTTAATATACACACGTTTTTCTGGAACACACAAAAAGTTCCCGTGCTAAGTCTACGGGAGCTAGGAAAAGACCGCCTCGGGCGGTAGAAAAGGTCTCTAAGCCAATCAGAAAGTGTTTCCCGTATGTCGCCACTCTTACTATATAGGCACTCTAGTAAAACCTGATGTGTGCACCGGGCCTTAGTCGCCCTTAACCCGCTGAGTCACGGCGATCACAGATCTAAGGAATGCTTCTCTAAAGCAGTGGTGCGCGACCGTAGGTCTCGACCACTTTGAGGGCTGCGTGAAAATTTTTGTGGGTCGCCAAATTCAAAGAAATTTATCTGACAGTAGAAAATGTGCGTCTTTTTTTCAACAAGTATCAGGTACCAGTAAAATATAGAAATGAGATAATAATATTAAAAAAAAGAACTATTTTTTTTACGAAAACAGTTGTTTGTATTAGCATATAATACCTATACTTCGGCAACCGGCAGGCGGATAGACATAGTATTAAAAGATAACTGTCAACTTATGATGCCCTTTACCTGTTCTCTGGAGGGATTCACATACAACTTGGGTTGGTCTGACGTTTAGCATCTTTACTACAGCTTTTGAAATCTAGATGTGTCCCCCTGCTATTCAGTCTTTATACTGTGACCACAGAGAGGACCGTGCAGTTCTTCCCGTCTGTGCATCAGTAGTTTGATTTTGCTGCTTCTTACGTTCATTCACAAGTGTATATTGTAATTCTTTTATATACTACTTTTGTTAATATGGTAACGATTTAAAAACGACACCATTTTCAAGAGAAACCGTTTCTCGCCGAATTTCCGCCATATAAAGTAATATAGAATCAATTTTGTTAAATCAATTACAAGACTCACCTGTATTTGCTCTACAACTTGACGAAATTACTGACACTACTAAACTGTCACACTTAACTCTTTTGTGTCGCGGTTTGCACTGATGGTGCTGCAGCCTTAACAGGTAGTAATGAAGAACTAAGAGGGTTTATAAAGAATGCTTCTCATTTAGTATTCAACCATTGCATGATACATAGACAACATCTTGTTGCAAAAGACATTGATGAAGAATTGCACAAGATATTACTGCATTTGCTGTATACAGATATTACTGTACTGCAATTGCGCCTTAAACAGTCGTCTCTTTTCAATACTCTGTACCTGGGGTATAGGTTATGGGTAGGAGACATTATTACTACATACCGAAATCAGATGGCTGTCATGTGCTGCGACGTACTTTAGATTAAGTACTCAAAATTCTTTACTCAAAATACTGCGACGTATTTTAGATTTAAGAAACGAAATTTTTTTTTTAGTAGCAAATAAACATATTGGCAAGTTTATTCATTAATGAAGTTGGCTCAATAAACTCAGTTACGTGGTTGACATTTTCGAAAAACTTAACGATTTGAATTTATGTCTACAGGGAGAGAGTACAAACATTTTAACACCGAGCAGGTAAGATTGCAGCTTTTTAGAATAATCTGATACTTTGGCAAGTAGAATTGAACAAAAACAACAGACATGTTCCCGTGCTCTTCAGAATTTACTAAAGAAAATCATATAGATTTCTTGTTTGTTAAAAACTTCATTTTTCCCGTCATATGTATCCTTACGTTGAGACCAGTGTCAAGAGCTGTATGTAACAGCCAACTAGAAAGATTACCTGTTTTTAGGAAAAATAAACATAGTAACCCCATTTCCGAATATTTCTAATTCCAATATTAAAACAGCTAATCCTTGTACCCTCTCCGCCTGATAATGGTTTTCACATAACCTATTTTCAAACACGCTTATTTTGAAAAACAATTTTGGAATTTATTGTTTGCATAATGTTTCAGTGTTTTAATTAATTTCCAATATCCCTTGTTCGTATTTAATTTTTATCTCATTGGATAAAATTTAAATAGTTTAGTTTGAAACTAGTACGCCTCGTTTTTTTAATGTTGAAGTACAAATTATAGCTTTTGTTGAGTAACATGTGAATTTCTGTACATTCGAACTGCCAGCTTTCAACATATACCTGTTTCTATCATTGAAAAATGGGTCATTTTGACCCCTTTGCTAGATCATTACAGGTACCATACTTTAAAATGTAATTCCAACTCCATTAAAATAATACTTTTCAAATGAATAACCCAAAGTTTGTGCAGAATTCGTAAATTTTCTTGTGAACATTAAATGTTGCTTAATTATTTCAATAATATAATATTTATGTTTTGTTTCAAATATTCTTAAAAGGTACATTTTTAAATATTTCTTTTAATACTAAAAAATAAAATAACAGGTTTCTGAAGACACTTGTCTCCTAATTTAAAAGTACACTACTGATTAAACTTGAAAGAATTATTTCAAAAATCTTTTTCTATCACAAATATTTTTCTTTTTACAACGGAAAACGAAATCTTCAAATCACATTTGAAAATGTTTCAAAAAATATATATTTTTTAAACTTTCACAAAAAGTAATAAGCTTAAACTGAATTTTTTTTTACAAAAGAAAGTAATTAGTTTTAACGGAATGCAAGAAATAATACAACCTGATCTGTCAGATCTGTACCGTGAAAAAAATTATAATAAAAGAAAATTCCACAGCTGGCGAAAAACCATTAAATGAACCAATGAAAACAAATTTAAAAGGACCAATGCAATCAAACGACTTTAACAGATTTTGAAAGAACTTTCTAGAATAATCAAAATGAAAATTTAAGCTTTCCGGTTGAAAACGAAACGACCGAAAAAAAGAAGCATTCCCTTAAAAGAATAAGTTAAAATTAAAGAAACAAGTTCATACATTAGTAAGATTTCCTTATTCATAAATTAAGATTATTTTTAAGGTCAGAAGACATTAAAAAGTTGCTATTTTAAGCACTTATGCTAAAAATACTTAAAGAATATTTAGCTTTTAATCAGAAATTCAAATGGCGTTCCTATTAGAATAAAACAGTCTGAGATGGTTGTTATGGAAACCTCGTCTGTTTGTTATGGAAACCTCGTCTGGTTGTTATGGAAACCTCATCTGGTTGTTATGGAAACCTAGTTTGGTTGTTATGGAAACGAGGCCTAGGTCCGATGCTATAGTAGTGTCAAGTGACTCCAACCGAGGACGCCAGCGTCTATGCGATTTCCCATGTTATTTAGAAGTCCATTGCTTCTTATGGCAGTGAAACCTCTGACTTTTACTTCTCTGTTGTCCTCAACAACCTCCCCGTCCCTAGTCCTCTCAACCCGTTTGTGAAAGAATCAAGGCCCCTTGCTCTGGACCACCTGGAGTCTTGGAAATTCTACAATGGGCATCTAGTTCAGTCTAATGTTTTTTATATTATCAACACGAACTGAACCATCCATTCGATAGTTGTGGGAACAGAGATTTGTAAGTAACCTCGAGTTCGCGCACCGCTACAGAGAGGGAAGGGGATGCGCTTTCTTGACTTTGCGCAGCACCGCACAAACTTCAATTCAGTATAACTCGGGATTGCGAAGCGCTGCGACGTCGAAATTGGTCACGAAAGGAACCGTCGGAATTTGTCAATGTAAGACATTGGAAGCAGAATAGAACACAGTGTTGGTTGTGAAATTTTGGATTGCAGTTGGAAACTTAGTAAAAATTTAATGATGTCGACACATACTTGTTGAAAAGCCAAGCAGAAATACATCGAACGTTGTTTACGCGGAAGAGCAACTCCTCAGCTTTCGATAAACACTAAATTGACTACTCAATTAATTTCACTTCCATTTGCAACACCCAAGTAAATACTGAGCTATAAACGATATGTATTCATGTAAAAACTTGAGCCCGTGCTTCAACACAGTCTATCGGTATATTTTTGACGTAGAATACGTCTTAGTATTCGAAACCGAGGTACCACGCTTAATTTTCGAGTGTCACAAAAAAGCGTGAGTGCAAAAAATTTAATAACTTGAAAAATATAAATGATCCATAAATGAACGAAATCGCGTTCAAAAGAGCATTAAACAAAGAATGTTATAAACGCTCATTGATAATGCGCAGATGTGATCGGCTGATGAAATTGCAGCGCAAAGTTGAGTCACGAAAAAGCGCACTAGCTCACATAAATTTAGTCTAGCTCCAGTCTCCTTTGTGTGAGCACGACGCTTGAGGTGTCATTTGTTTCTGTTTTTTTGCTGCTTCTTTATAATAGTAATATAAATAGAACTTGAATATTTAATACTTCTTTAGATATCGGACTTCAAAATGTGGAAAATCGCAAAAATTTCAAAATGTCCAGATATATGCGTAATAAACACCAGAAAAATTATAGAAAACGTCAACAAGTAGATAGATTGAGAGATGGGGAATCCAAGAAAAATAGGACATCCAATACTGAGTGCCATATTGCCACACTGACGTGTTCTACGCCTTAAACCTAGCGGTCATGTCCCGACCCAGTCCCGTCCTTTTTTATATGGGTGAGAGTGCTATTAAAATATTTTTTTTAAATATTTTAATACTGGAGGGACGTACAGACGAAACAGCCATATTACACAAAGGAAAATGATGATCCAAACAGGAAAAAACAAACTGTCCCTTTCCCAAACATGATGACGATTTCGTAAAGGTAAAGTTTTTTGTTTCAAAGTCTGAATACTACCCGACAGTTTTCGACACAAAGGTAGACCACCAGGAGGTTTAAAACGTTAATTTTGTCAGAATCCTTTTCATGTTCTGTAAAAATATTACTGAAAATGAGCCGAATTATCTGGAAAATGTCTTTAAAATTCACACATAACCAGTATGTAGACGCGTCGATTGAATTCTGATCCCGAAATTTTACAGGATTGTGGATCTTCTGTGAATTTTTGTTGCAACAACGAGGGATAATTTTTATTATGAATTAGTGACTGCTTTGCTGTTATGATTGGTCCTCGGAAATATAACCATCTGTCAACCTGAAATGTAAAAAGGAAATTTGCAAATTTTCAACAACTTGACGCCTAGTAAATTACTTTATTATTCATTAGGTGAGTTTTATAATTAATTATTAATTGATTCGACGATGATTTTGGCGACATCAATTCAAGGTCAAGGGCCGGTGACACCAGTGTCTAAAAGTGGTGACTATTCAAAAGTCTATGTGAGCGCATGCACGCAATCGGATAATTTAATTCTTATTACTTGCGTGCAACGGATACTTTCGCATTTGTAAACATTTTAGCACAGGGGTTTGGTAACTCCTGGGCCCGTTGCATTTGAAGATTGAATTTATGTTTTAAAACGCATTATGTCGTCTTATGGAAGTTAATTGTCGGATAAAGTTATTAAACTCGCTTAAAGTATAAATTTTTCTTTTAGTGTAGTAAGCCACTCCCGATATTTAATAATATAAAAAATTGTTTGCCATTTTGTAACCCCCGTCTTTAATGACTCCCGGGGCGCCCCGTACCCACAACACCATCTTCCTACGCCACTGGGTGCTGTCTCCTGATATTTTCCGTCGGGTTTGATCCCGAACCGTCGCCAATAGCCCGTTGTCGCACCTACCTACATTACTAATATGATAAAGATTACTCGTATCACTACCATCTTTTTCTATACCGAGGCCTTTCGGATTGTAGCAACGTTTAATCCCTTAAAGGGGTCCGGGACACATTGAAAAAAATTTGTTATTAATTATTTTAGAATTTTGATTTTTTTTGTACTGATTAACCATCTAACTAATAAACGAAATCACAACACAAAAATTTTCCAAAAGTTCTTTAAAAATTTTAAATTAAAATTTTTTGAAAAAAAAGAGGGATTATTTTAAATTGCTAAGGCTCAAAATATTCTTGATCAATTTTCAAAATTCTTGCAGTAAATTATTCACAAATTTATAAACTTTAATTATGATTCAGCAATTTAAAAAATATTAATTAAAAAAATAATAATAAATATTTGAAAGAAAATTTTTGAAAATTTTAAGGTATTTTTTTTTAAGTCATATTTTTAAAAGTAAATATATTTGTTTCAAATTTGCTGAATCAAAATTAAAGTATAATGTTTGAAAAAGATATATTCCAAATTTCAACCCTTAAACTTTATCGGTTTTCGACTTCTAGCAATTTGAATACAGGAAATCTTGAAAAAATGTGTCATGGAGAAAAATGCATTTAAAGTTTTAAAGAAAGATTTTGTTGCCATGACAACAACTGTTAAGAGTGTTAGATTTTCAAAACAGCGCACCACAAAAATTATTATATCTCTAGTTCTAATGATTTAGACGTCATTTTAAGCAGAAAAACACAGAGAATTTCTTAAAATATTAAAACAAATTTCGAAAATTTGACGATTTTTGTGTCCCGGACCCCCTTAATTGAACTTTTATCGCCTTTACTTTCAAGTACCATAGAAACAAATTCTAGTCGTATTATGATGATGAAGAGTTAACTTTATTATTGATCAGTGACAGTTTCCTGTTATTCTAATTGGGAAAACATTAAAATTGCTGCATAAAACAAGCTGTAATTTTCTATGCCATATTGTTTTTCCGCTGCCCTACCACATTCTAGATTACTGCCTCTAGGGAATTTCTCGAAGCCTGTCCGTCACTCATGAAAGGAATTCGAGAGCGTCATTACTGCCCTAGCCAATCGACGCGAGTTGACGTCACTACAACTTAGTGACGTCAAGAGGCGTGGTTTGAAGCACTTTTCAAGGAATTGGTTCATTAATTAGTATTCAATACGTGTTATGAAAATTACGATTAAATTTCCACCTGTTCATCATATCGTAATGTTAATTTAACTTGAGTCTGTAGATTTGTTTGCGTTTATTTTCACGTTCTAGTTAAAATAAAACCTGCACAGAACTTGGCATAAGAAATCGTGTAAAATGCGTTGGTTTTGTTCACACTTTTTCCTAGCACACACACACACACACACACACATACACCTCGCCCAAATTTTAATAGACGTTATCAAGCAGAATTTGAAGAAAAGAAAATGGCCATGTCAGACAAGACATTAAAAGCTTACAAAAATTGCTAATGAACATGAAAAGACGATGAAAAGCTGTTTCTTTTAAAGCTTAGTTTAGCTTCTTAGTTGATCGGTTCATCTTACATATTTTTCGTTTATCAAGTATCCACAGAGCTTCGGTTATAAAATATCCATATTCAAACGCCAGAGTGCTTTAATCTTCCAATCCGTTTAGATAACCATTACTGAAGCACAGTACAGGATTCATCATCCCCATTTTCAAAAATGTTGTGCTATGAAAAGAAGTTTCTGGCGAGCGGTCCCATATACACCACCTATTGAAACTTTCATTGAAGCTTTGAGCTTGACAATGACCACATTTAGCTAGTTTATGGTCACTTATACCAATATGGTACCAATATTTTGCATTAATATTGGTTTCATGGCAAGTATAACAGGGCCTGACAAAGAATTAGAGCACAAATAGTTACAGTTTTTCAATATGTTTTGTATTTACACCATGTCTCGTAATCTGTTGGACATAAGCAATGTTCGGGGAAAGTAAAAATAGCTTGAAAAATAAGTATCCCAAACAATTTTAGACATATTCTGAACAAAATTACTTGAATTGAGTCGTATGGCTAAGTCAAGGTACGCTTGGATTCAATCGATTTCTCGATCGCACGCGTCCAGTCCAATAACTTTTTTCTTCATAACTTGTTTTAGCTTTCGTAGCCGTGTTTCCATTCCTTTTTGTACATGTCCGATGCATTCTTGTTTTCTGTTACACCTGAGTTGATCTTTGGAATCACCATCGTCATGATATCAAAGCCGACATCCGGCATCTGATCTTTCATACATTTGTCAGACTACTGTAGCTTCCATACCGACACAAAGGTCTACGTAATTTTGTCGTATTTATGGTCTTTTGAAGGGCTATCCCTACATTTATAAGAATAGTCACAAGACTTTCGAAGTGCATCCCTTTTCTAGTCTCTAATGATGTATACCACAACAAAGATGCATGGCATCTTTATTGCTATGATCAGTCAAATGCACCGGCTTACACCAGCTAATACTAGTTTCCTCAGTTACGTCCTTCATAGAGGATGTTGATGCATAATTCAGGATGTCAAAAATCTGTTCATGATAGGTCGTAATAAGTTGATGTGAAGGTCACAAATTCATTATGGCATAGAACACTTCTGAGGATTTAGATCATCTACGAATGCATCGTATTCCATAAACAAGTCTAATATTGACATCAAACTGGTTCTTTGAAATAGGTTTTCATAAAATCCGGTGAACTCCTACATGCAGTGCATCTGAATGCTAAAGTAAGCACGAGCCCGTTGTGTTTTGCCTTCAATTTCTACAACCATTGTACCTTCTTTATTGCAATGTTTACACCAACACTTTTCTTCAAGAGATCAGATAAAATAGTACACTATCATCTACTATTGCCTTCAACGATTCAAATTAGAATATCAGATAATTTTCTCTTGAAATTTGATGCTGCTTTTTCCAAAACTGTCTTTTTAGAATTCGAGTTGTTTTGTAAATTTGAATTAGTATTATTTAGTGTATTTTTCATTTTGTTTCTTTGAGCTTCCGTCTAAAAAAATATAAAATACAAACTTACCAATACATCAAAAGAATTTTAAGCCCGAGATTTAATTCGAAAGTTCACTTTCAAAACTTCTTTTGATGTATTGTTTAATGACCTTTATTGTTTAATGACCTTTTTCTTTTTCTCTGAAGATAGTTTTCATATATTTTTATAGACTTTTATCCTTTAATTACAATTTAAATAATAATTACTTGATGATTAGCATTTTTTAAACAAGCGAATAAAGCTCTAAAATAGCTACTTAGTGTATTTTAAGTTGTATGAATTAAATACATCTTTTTCGAAAGAACTTACATCTCTTTTACAATTCCAGTCGATCATGTTGCAAGGCATTTCGAAGTTTGTATTACTTGAGATCAGAGATGGTCAAAAATGGGCAAAACAGACGATTTCGCTCTAAAAAAGAACATTAAGTGTGATTTCAGTTTTAAATACAATAGGTGTTTATCAATGCATAATTTTCAAAGGTTTTTACTGGGGTGTTAATAAATGCTAGATAGAAAAAAAGCTTTTGACTATGCACATTACGAAAACAAAAAACATGAGGAGGTACTTGCTTTTTTAGAAAATTGCTACTATAAGAATTTAATTGTTCGTAAATTAAAGGTATCGTAACATTCCAATAATTCTAAAATGAAATCCGGACCGATGTCTGTTCTTCTCTTCTTGATATTCATTCATGGTTTGTTTATAATTGTGAGATGCATTGCATAAGACACACAGGAATGTACTCGTATGTATAAATCTGCTTGGATATATATCTCTGCTTAGATCTGCTTAGTTTAATATAGATATATGTGAAATAACGTTAGACTCCGATTTGCTACTTTATAATTGAGTGTATGAATGAGTTTGATTTCTCTCTGTAAATATTTTTAAACCGTATCTGTCTGTCATTCGGGTAAACTACTCGAGATAGGTTAGGTTCGTAGCCATTTGGGTCTCGTACCTCCGAGGGAAGTCACAATGTGTTGGTGATATCCTCAGAGTGAGAAATGCGTTCAAGATAAAACGGATGATCGTGGTGGTCAAACGACGGGTCCACCACGACCGATCCATCAAGCCCCAAAAATATGTAAAGTGTAAAAATGTAAAGAGAAATACATGATCAGCTAATATAAATTGTATGACGAAGTGAAACTAAATTGTTATACAAGTATTTCTAACCTGATTTTTTATATGAGAAATCGACATTCCATAGTCAGGACAAGTTTGCATACGAATTCCGAGATGACTGACATGTACCAAACTTTTCAGCAATGAATTTACCCACATCTAAGCTACGTGCAACAGCTTGCTTGATTCTCCCAGTTTTCTATCAGCCTCGTGTAGAATGTATTTCATATCTGGAGTTGTCTAACTTCTAGGACGACCAGTGTCAAGCCTGCTGACATAAATAATCCGGTTTTTCACAGAAGCCGGTGCAAATACGCAAACGTTCGGTACTCGCCTGCTGTGTAGTTGTGGAAGAGTACACGATTCAATCTTTGGGGAATTATCATATTTTACATACATGTCAGCCATGCGGTAATTTCTGTGAGGCTCCATTCACATGATATATCCACGTTGAGGATTACAAAGTTTTAACCCTCCAAGAGTGATTTTGACCACATATCTCGTCCATAAAGATCTGACTAATTTTGCTAATGACGATATACTACTGTGATCAAACAGTATCCGTAATGCTTCCTTTAAATTACATATACAGGGTGATTCTACGGTCATGGGACAAACTTGGAATGATGGTACAGCTTACTAAAACATACATTTTTCGTATAGGAATATGTATGGTCGGAAGTAAAGCGTGGATGCATGAACACAAAAAAATGAGACATGAACAGAAAAACATTTATTTACAACATCATTGCAACGTGATTCTTTGCAGCAATGTTTACAATAAATGCTCAGAATTGCGACCACCAACAGTAATACAAACTCGGTAGTTGTGATTGGCTGGCAATGTTGTGGTAGAAGGCAGTAGTGTACCTGGCTATCTGTGATCTGATGCATCTATGTGAAAACGTCATTTGCAACAGTGCTATTGTCCATGATGAGAGATTTTGCAAATAGTGAAAAGGCGGACATGTATATGATGTACGGTGCTGCTAATGGGAACTGCAGAGCAGCGCAACGTCTGTATCAGGAACGTTTTCCGAACAGACGTATGCCGAACCACAAAATGTTTGAGAGGTTGCATCAGCACCTTTGTGTGAAAATGGTTCATTCATCGCCAGCTCTGACTGAAGAACTGTATAAAAACCGACATCCAAAGATGGAAGAAGCCATCTTCAACATTGTGGATGAAAAAAAAAACCACACAAGTACAAGAGCTATTGCATGTCGTGTACATGTAAGTCAACCCACCGTTTGGAGAGTCTTAAAGGAAGAACGTTTACACCCATTCCATATTCAGAGTCCAAGCGTTGCAGACAAGTGATTACCCGCTGTGAGTAGAATTCTGCCAATGGTTCTTGTAGCAATGTGCGTTGCAGCTGGATTTCCCAGCTTCTGTGTCATTCACTGATGAGGCGACTTTTACACAGGAAGGTGTTTTTCAGTGTGCACAATACTCATGTGTCGGCAACAGAAAATCCACACGCTACAGGTCCACATGCATTCCAAAAACGCTTCTGTGTGAATGTTTGGGCGGATGTTGTGAATGATTTCCTCATAGGCCCATATCTCCTACCATCGCGACTCAATGTGGCTCACATTATCGTATTTTTCTGGAATAGGTTTTACCAGAATTGCTGCAAGATGTTCCGACTGTCGTTCGTAATCACATGTGGTTTCAGCATGATGGTGTGCCAGCCTATTTCAAAGCGGTTTTCCGCAATTACCTGGATGTCAGTTTTGTGGGGCGATGGATTGGGCGTGGTGGACCAGTCCGATGGGCAGATTTATCGAGCATTGATTACTTCTTATGGGGGCATCTTAAGACCATCATTTACGGTACTTCAGTTGCCTCAATTGAGGACCTCGTTTCTCGACTATCCATTGCGTCTGCAAGTGCGCGAAATGCCTGGCATCTTTTGATATGTTCGCCAATCACTCCTTCAACGCTACCAAGCATCTATTAATGTTAATTTCGCAATTTTGAGCATTTATTGAAACATCAATGCAAAGAAGCACTTTGTAAGGATGTTGTAAATAAACAACGTTTTTCTGTTCATGTCTCATTTTTTGTATTCGTGCCTCCCCGCGTCACTTCCGACCATGCATTCTTACACTAAAAATGTATGTTTTAGTAAGCCGTACTACCCCTCCAAGTTTGTCCAATGACCGTAGAAACACACTGTATAGTAGATATCGTCTGCATACTTTTATCAAATACTTTTACGAGTTATATAAACATGTGGCAACAACCGGGGATTTATTTAATTTTATCGTCTGAAAATCTATTTTTTTTAATAAGAGAAGAATTTTTACTCCGTTGATTTTCCAAAATGTCGAATTGAGCAAAGAACATGCAACAAATTTTGTTTCTTCAATAAAATTTCTGCCACAAACACATTTGAAGTGTTGCAAAAAGCTTTTACAGACGACTGCTTATCAAAACCAACTGTACTTGATTGGAATAAAATGTTTAAAGAAGGTAGAGAATCTATCTTAGATGATTCGCGATCTGGTTAACCATTCACTTCGACAAATAATCAACATGTCAATCAGGTCAGAATTGGTACTTAGCGATCGTCGTTCAACAATGAGAGACATTATTGAACAGGTTCCTATATCATTTGGTTCCTGTCCAGCCATTTTGAAAGATAATTTAAGTTTGCGACGCGTCGCTACTCGAGTTGTTTCAAACACTTTGAATTCGTTCCAAAACCGACAACGTGAAGTAGTGTCCCAAGAGATGCTTTCTCAAAGCGATTCCTTTTAAAAGCGCATTGTTACCCTTGATGAACCTTGGATCTATGCTTTCGATACAGAAACAGCTCAACAATAAAGTGAATGGCGTCTGAAAAGTGAAGCAAGACCGCAAAGACCACGTCAAAGTCGCTCAAAAATCAAGGTAATGTGACTGGTTTGTTTGATTTCCGTGATGTTGTGCATTACGAATTTCTACCAACTGACCATACGGTCAATAAAGATTATTATTTAAGTGTTTTGTGCCGTTTGCGTGAATTATGGCGGGTTAATTCATGGATTTTGCATCACGATAATGCGCCTTCTCACAATTCCATTATCATTCGTGATTTTATGACAAAACTTTCAACAAAAATATTTTGTCTAAAAAGTTTAATTTGTTTTGTCATTTTTTTGTCATTAAAAAATTTATAATTTTGTGAATTTTTTAAAAAAATTAAAAGCCTCGAGTTAAAGTTTTTAAAAGTATTCAACTGTTATAATGTAAAAATTTCATATTAGTACAGTAATTTATGAACAAATGAGATGCCCCAAAGTTTGTGAATTTAACATGGATGTCTATGGAGATACCGGACTCCCTTAAAGCACCCTTTAAAGTTTGTCAGAGAACATTTCTATTCACCCTGTTTTTTTTTACCTCACAGAAGGATGATTGGATAGCGCATCTCAAGTTGATGCCATATACAATTCAATTCGAGAGAAAATAAATTAAAATTGTGACAGTCGTTACCGAGAAACCAAAATATTCTGCGAAACATGCAAAGAGCATTGCCAAAGGCGTTCGCTTTTATCTTGAATACGGTTCTTATCTGAGATTCTCGCACAAATGACAAAACGTCTCGCGTGGGCTTTTGATCGTGTACTGCTTCCCATAAATCATTTCCTGTCAAAAGAAGAAAAAAAAAATCTGACTAATACTAAGGGGCGTACTTTCCGCTAATGTCCTTTTTTCTAGCTACTCATAAACACATTGTTATAGATTGGAAATAATACCTAGGGTGTTATCACGGTGCAGGATATCTTATTGTTTGAATTCGGGTTTTTTGCGCAGAAGGTCGAATTCTGTGCATGAGATAAAAACAATCCTCACTTATCACTCAATCGATAACTCCCAACATGGAATATGTCCTTGCGATGCATAACCCCTTGGGTATACCTGAGTGCAGTAGAAGTATAGAACTTCGACGGTGGTGAGATTAGACGCGCGACTTGAAGGGGTGTTGAGATTCTAAGCTGAATTGCGAAGTAAGAAAATATTCGATGCTATTTTATGCGCATTAAAGGTGTTGAAATGTGTTTGGACAACTAACCATGTGTGTCGAATCGAAATGTTTTCCGAGTGGATTTATACTTGTTAATAAGCAGGAACACTTTGTGATAAATCGACAATTGTTTTGAACACCATGATAAATTTTAAAATTGTCTCATTCAAATTAGGTTAACTCAATTTTATTAAATATATCGTCTAATTAATTTTCATAACTCGTAACTGCTATATGTCAACAGTGGAATTACGAGCTTTGCTAATTAGCATGACGATATTCCAATCTCATGGTAGTACAAAGTCACGATGATAAAACTGCGTGGTAATAAGTATGATCATTCCATTGAACGGCGATTTGATAATCAAGCCCGGATTCTTAGACCTAGTTATACCTCTCAGCCCTCTATTTCAAATCTGAACATCCCTTTTTGTAATTTGAAGTTTTCTGAACAAAATATAGAAATTTTAGAGAACATAAAAATGTCTAATTTTGGATTTATAAAAAACTAAACATTTGGAATTCTTGAAGAATAAAAAATTTCGAGTCAAAATTGCAGACATTTTAAAATTTATTGAAACTGCATAATTGACAAAGTGTATTGTAAATTATAGTGAACTACATATTTGCAAAATACGATTTTCGAATGTATATATTTTAATTGCAAGCTTGAAGTGATTAAATTTAAAATTCAATAGCTTTTCTAAACCATTAAACTAAATCATCAGCAATAATGAATCTGAAAAATGTTAAAATATTACAAAATAATTAAATTTAACGATGGCTTATAACTCTCTCAAAAAAGGAAAACAGTAGACGAGATTAAAGTTTAGCAAATCATAACTACAAACATTTAAACCAATTAAAATTATATAATTGAAAAAACATAATATATTTCAAATTACGGTGAAGTAAAAATTTGCAAAATACGAGGATTTAAAATGTATACATTTTCATTTCATGCTTGAAATTAATGAACATAAAATTTTTACAAGAGGAATAAATAGTAGTAGATAGTAAATAGTAGGAATAAATAGATTGTTAAAAGATACAGTTTACTTTTATTCTTTTTCAACATTTCCATTCAGTATTACATATTGGAAAATATTACATTAATTCCGTAAGTGTTTCAGATAATAAGATAAGAATGAAGAAAAGAAAAACAAATAGTTTAAGAAATAAAACACACATGTCTATCTAATTTATTTTATTCACTCTCTTATAAATTTATAAAATATGCATATGCTTTAGTGTGGAAAGTTTAATTTTTACCTAGTTTAAAACCAGTCTTTTATTTTATTCGTAATCATTTTTCTTTCTAACTTCATTTTGAAAAGTAAAGACCCGAAATCTTGAAGAATTTAGAACAATAAAATCTTATAGCAGGAAACGGCTTTTTTTTCTAGCCTCTGCAAATTTGGTAATATCTTTCCAAAATATTAATACTTTAACCTGTAAAACATCGCTGTTTCAGTAAGTACTATTCAAACAAATTTTTTTTACTTAATACCTTGTTGGTGAGATATCTCGTCGTTAGCAAAATTGGTCGGTTTTTGATGAACTATCTACCTTGTGGAAACCAAGAGTTAAGATGGAGGATTGAATTTCCATGGCCTACTATTTAAAGTCAATTCCTCTTTTTAGTTAGAAAACTTGTTACCACACTAAATCTACGTTCAACTGAGATAGGAAGACGGAAATGTAATCCAATTTAAGTTGGAAGTGCGCGTAGAGACATACATGCTAACACTAGCTTGTTACGATCTGACGTTTTGTTTCTTGACCTATCAGTTGTAACTTGCATTTTACAAGTTATAATTCATACAACAATGCATAATTGTAGTGAGTGTCTGAACAGTCAAGTGCATAAGTATTTGATTAAAACATTTCTGGACGATATATTTGTTTGTATCTTAGTGACCATTCTTACTCAACTCCCCCTCTATTTCTTCTATTGTCAGCATTGACTCCTAAGATTCCTTTTTAGCTTCGCGTGCTTTTTTCAGAATATATCTGCAGCAAGCTGAATAACTTTTTTGGTTATTCAAGCATATTTTCCTTTCAGAACTTCCCTATGCAGTTAAATTCGTATTATTTTGCAGTTTGAATTTTTCTATTTGTTGTTCCGATGGTTTGTATAACATAATTATAATGTAGTATAATCGTTTGTATAATATAATTATAATATAATATAATCGTTTGTATAATATAATTATAATATAATTATAATATAATACAATCGTTTGTATATTATAATTATAATATAATTATAGTATAATATAATCGTTTGTATAATATATAATATAATTATAGTATAATATAATCGTTTGTATAATATATAATATAATTATAGTATAATATAATCGTTTGTATAATATATAATATAATTATTGTATAATATAATCGTTTGAATAATATATAATAAAATTTCTACTTTTTTTAAATTTAACGAATCAGAATTCTGGTTGTCATTCTTATGTTTTTCTGTTGATGCTTAGTAATTTAAAAGTACTTACAAAAAGGCAAATAAATTTATTTAGCAAATTTGACTGCAATATCTTTGAATTAATTTGATGGTAATTGGTAATTTTAGTTAACGTCGTACTAGAGCAACACAACGGGCTATTGACGACGGTCCGGGATCAGTCCCGTAAGAGAAAATTTTTGAATTCATTTGAACTTTTGAAAATACGGACCATTGACTTGAAACAATAAGAGTCATTCTCCGATACCAACAAATATTTTAAGTTCTTTTTTTTTATTTATTCCAAAAAAAAAAGTGTATTAATGTCCATTTGAAAGCAAAGCTCACCACTGGTAAACTATAATATAGATAATAATGTATGTTCACACCATTGTACACTAAAAAGGAAAACATTTTCAAGTGGAGGGAGGAATTTTTACCAGAAAAGAGAACATATCCTCTAGGAATATTTTATAATAACTTTATCTCGAACAAAATAGTTGATCATATAACTCATTCATCGAAGAGAAAACATTCATTGGGAAACTTAAGAGAAACCTTCGATTGATTGAATCTGAACACTCACAACAAAGATGAAGAAATGGACCAGAATTCCATTGCCCCCAGGATTAATACAGTTGACCCATGCATCAAACTGATTAATTAGCTAAATTACAGGTTGAAATTTGAGTTTCAACACTCAAGTACATGTTCTCAAGGACTATTTCGATCGCTTACGTCAATGGTTTGCTATCTATGGAGTTATTGTCATTTCTTAAGATAAAATTTAGATAACAACGAAGAATTGACCGCAAAAGCAAAAATGATTGTTTCTTTTGTCTCAATGTAACGAAAATCGAATTATGAGAACATGCGGCACAACAAAATTATAGATACTCAATGCGATGCCTAAGAAGAGCGATATATTAAAGGGTTACTGTATATGCATTTCTGATCAAAAATAATGAAATTTAAGATTCGGATGCCTCTTGGAAAATAATGCGGCTCCGATGAAGGCAGTCGACCTTGGGTCAGTCGATTTTCGAAGAGGTGTGAAACCTTGTTAGGAGAAGACTTACATACTTTAAAGTATGAGTTGCGGCCGTCGTGGCTGGTTTCCCTTCAACAAGCGTTATCACTGCTGTCACTTTCATCACCGAATTATAAAAGATCCAGAATCTGTCAAATGCCAAAAAACGCCAATAGCGGAAGCTATTTGTTTACTCTACCACCACTCCCCTTATTTAATGACTACACTAGTTCAAAATCGCGACTGCGAATTTCCGGTAGCCGGATTATAATAGACAAACACAATGGTACAAGCGGGATGAAGGAAAGATGCAAGTTTAACTCCTGTAAGGGGATCCGGGACACATTGAAAAAAAATTTTATTAATTAATTTAGAATTTTTAATTTTTTTGTACTGATTACCCATCTAACTAATAAACAAAATCACAACACAAAAATTTTCCAAAAGTTCTTTAAAAATTTTAAATTAAAATTTTTTGAAAAAAAGAGGGATCATTTTAAATTGCTACGGCTCAAAATATTCTTGATCAATTTTCAAAATTCTTGCAGTAAATTATTCACAAATTTATAAACTTTAATTTTGATTCAGCAATTTAAAAAATATTAATTTTTAAAAAAAATGTGAATGAAAATTTTTTTAAATTTTAAGGTACTTTTTTTTTAAAGTCATATTTTTAAAAGTAAATATTTGTTTTAAATTTGCTGAATCGAAATTAAAGTATAATGTTTGAAAAAGATATATTCCAAATTTCAACCCTTAAACTTTATCGGTTTTCGACTTATAGCAATTTGAATACAGGAAATCTTGAAAAAATGTATCATGGAGAAAAATACATTTAAAGTTTTAAAGAGAGATTTTGTTGCCATGACAACAACTGTTAAGAGTGTTAGATTTTCAAAACAGCGCACCACAAAAATTATTATATCTCTAGTTTTAATTAAGATAGAAACATGATTTAGACTTCATTTTAAGCAGAAAAACACAAAGAATTTCTTAAAATAATAACAATTAAAAAAAAATCGAAAATTTGACGATTTTTGTGTCTAGGACCCCCTTGAAATGAAAATGTAAAGCTGGCTGCTCACATTA
This sequence comes from Metellina segmentata, assembly GCA_947359465.1. NCBI lineage: Eukaryota > Metazoa > Arthropoda > Arachnida > Araneae > Tetragnathidae > Metellina > Metellina segmentata. The sequence goes on from OX375877.1 coordinate 79,939,351, forward strand.
TAAACAGTCGCTTTATTAATAATTCGTAAGATTTAAGTTATTGCTTTTTTTAAACTAATGTTGTCGTTGATGGATAAAACACTTCCAGTGAAATTGATTTACACTCATGTCCAAAAATAAAGGGTAATGCCAGCTCCAGCAAATAAAGATTCAGAAACTAAACAAACGTGACTTATTCATAAATCCCATTTATTATACAAAAGATTAAAAACAAAAAAGATGGTGTATGTACGATACCATTCATAAAAACTATGATTTACAAAAAATATTGACCTTACAAAAACTTAACATGACATGGTTGGTATGATGGTTAATACATTGTATGTCTCCCAGACGATGAAATACAGTCCGTACAACGCCTAGGCATGTTGAAGATCAAATTATCGAGCTGATATTGGGGAAGATCACTCCACTCAGCAGGCAATGCCTCCGAAGTTCCGGTACACACGTAGGAGGTGGTTGACAGGCTGCAACTCGTCGGTCAAGCATGTCCCACACAAGTTCTATCGGATTCAAGTCAGGTGAGAATGCTGGCCATTCCATACGGGTGATATCCTCAGATTCAAGGAATTCGCTTACAATGTTTGCACCGTGAGAACGGGCGCATTGCCATCCATAAACACAAATTCTGCACCCATGGCACCCCTAAAGAAGGTTCCAGAATGATGTCCCGATAAATTTGGACTCTCATGGTTCCGATTTTAACATGTAGATCTGTTCTGGAGCCCAGTATAATTCTGCCCCAACTGAGCAAACCTGCACCACCGTAACGCTGTCGTTCAATGATGTTGTCTTGGTGGTAGCGGGTGCCTGGCGTTCTCCATATGAACCTTCGCCGTGAATCCGACTGCAAGCTAAACCTGGACTCGTAGGAAAACAAATGTGACGATGTCCACGTTGCATGTTCTCTACTCCAGGCTAACCGCTGACGACAGTGAGTTGCCGTGAGCGGAACACATCTGACAGGCCTGTGAGCACATAGACCAACATGTCCCAAATGTCTGTAACACCACGTAATTCTAAAAACACCACGTACGTACAAACGTCTGTAAAACCATCACTTCAGCCATGTACCCGTGGCTGAAGATAGCTGACGAGAATGGTCGGATGCTGTGCTCCGTCAGCTTCTTTTTGCAGTTACTGCCAAATACCGGTCGTCATTCGGCGTTGTAAATCGGGGGAGACCTGTACTGTAACATACCTGTCTGTGCCAAGACCTGTCTGTGCCATAACTATTCGGTCGTGGCACTGAGCGGCTTACAGAACGCTAGTGAACAATGTTACTTATTCTCTACCAGTCCTTATATACACCTCTCTTACACTCTCGTCATTGGGACGTACTATTGGCGTCATCTGATGGCTTTCTGTAATTTGGATATTATTCTTGAAGATGTGTGCGATAATTCTACAGGTGAAATTTTTACTTTAGAGTCCGATTTCCGTGTGATTCTGAATTATCCTTAATTTATGGACATGAGTGTATATGAGCAGTGAATCAGCTACAGAAGTCTTACGAAAATTGTGAACTAAAAATTGGGTAGGTAGGTATCTTTAATTAAGGGGACGCAGTACCTAAAAATCACTCAAAGTATCGAATTTTTTTTATTGCTTTAAATTAGAGCTATAACCTTTCTAAATAAGTGTGCAAAATTTTAAACTCGTAACTGCATTAATTAAAAAGTTATAGACACTTTTCTGATCCAAGACACAATAAAAATTACGCGCTTCGAAGTAGGTGTGCGACCTTCAAAGACGAAATTTTTAAATTTTAATTCAAAGTGTGTTGGCAAGAATATAACGAAGATTCCTGGTGCTTTTACCAAGCTGCATTGGCTCTTGGTATAACTCTTGGTTCGCATATGAAGCATATTAAACGAATATATATCAACATATCAACGAATCGCATTTTGCAAAAATACTGTCAATTTACCAAAGGCTTGCTTCAACTGAACTGTTACAACGTTCTGTAATGTGTACCTCACAAAACTCTAATGTAAGCATGCACAGTGCAATATGGAGTAAGTGCTCAAAGCAAAGTTGTGCATCACTGCAACGTGTTACGATTGCTGTTTTTGATGCTATCACATAATTCAATGTGGATACTCTAAAAGATATAGAAGGTTTTCAAAAAGAAAACAATCTTTCATTTAGTGTGCATTCTAAACATCTTGCTATCTATAAGGACTATTGTAGAACATAGTTAAGAAACAGAAAGAAGACCAGCAGTTTATTTACTAGCTCAGAATGAAATTAAAACTGCACGGCTGCAAAGACAAAGCATTCAACTAAAAAATGAATGAATTTTGAATTAATCTGGCTACTTTTAAATATACACACTGTTTAATGCCTTTTCAATTATATTTTTAATTTGTGTAAAGTTATTATAAACTGGATACTAAAAAAATTAAAATTCAAAACTGGAAAATTATGTATTGATGAATTTTTGAGTTCACGTCGATAACGAAATGTTTTTAAACTTCAACAAAATAACTTATCCTTACGGGTTATATTTTAGTTAAATAGATTTAAATTTGAGTGAAAAATGCTTTGAATTGCTTTAATTGGTATGGAAATCAACATATTAAGTCCAAATAGCTCTGAATTTTGTAAATAATTTTTTATACGGGTTTTTTTTAAAACTTTAAAAGCATTTTTCTCAGCTTTGGTTTTTTTGGCACTATAAGGTATTCAAAATACTAAGGCTTTTTATGTATCACAGAAAAAGTTTCCAAACTTTTTACACTTATTTTTAAATATCTTTAGAATAAAACTGTGTATGGATTTACATCTAAGTGCTATATTTATTTTTTTAGAAATAGTTAAATATAAACATTTTTATTTTCGGTGGTTTTTGTATCATTTTAGCTTTAAAAAATTGTATAAAATTAACTATGTTTTTTATTTAAAAATCCATACACAGTTTTGTTAAGTATATTTGAAATAAAGTTGAGAAAAAAATTTGAAGCAAAAAAAATAAAAATTGAAAGAGTAGTAACATTTTTAAAAAATTCAAAAATATTTGTAAAAATTGATTTTTTTTAAAAATTGCTTATTTAACAAGATTTTTTCTTCTAAAATCAACTTATTGCTTACAAAACAATAGACAAACAACAATATTTTAATTCTAATATTAAAATTGAAGAAAATTTTTTAAATGGTAATGCGTCCCCTTAACTGGAGCAACACAGCGGGCGATTGGCGACGGTTCAGGGTCAAACCAGTAGGGAAAGAACCGATAAGATCAACACGTAATTTTGAGCCACGGTCAGATGACGAGCTGAAAGAAAGTAAGGGTCCAATGAGTGTTAGAGGACTTAACAACCTTGAACATAATTTCGAACAAACGGGGGGTAAATGGGCAGATTGTCCTTGTAGACTGAAGTTATCAAAGGATCATGATAATGTCATAGGATCGCGAAGGAGGATTTCGTAGATTGTTATGATTGTTGATTGTTCGCAGATAATTTAAAGGGTTTGATCTGTTAGGTTTCCCATTTTCAGGATTTTATTGGCTTTTCTTTTTTAATTTGGTCTCATCTATCCTATATATCTTAACCTTGTTTGATAATTCACTATACGGACAAAAATATTAGGACACTGCATGTTTTACAGAAAATCGCTTTATTTTTTTTATTTAGTAACGGGTAGGCCCTCGTTTTGCGTGTATTACAGCTGTAACAGTTCGAGGCATACTTTCCACAAGTTCTCAGTAAGTCTGGACAGGAATAGCTCGCCATGCTTCTTGCAATGCTGTGAGAAGAGATTGTTGTGAAGATGGACTTGCGTGGCAGTGTCGTACTCGTTACTCTAGTTTGACTCACAAGTGCTTGATCGGATTGAGATCGGGGCTCTGAACAGACCAGTCAAGCAAATTCATCTCATTTTCAAGAAACCAATCCAGCACACGTTTTGCAGTATGACATGGAGCTCGATCCTGTTGGAAGAAACAACCATCATCGCCGTAGTATTACCATAGTGTGTGCTAGGCCGAATGATCCAGAACGTCGAGGTTCATGGCGTCATGATACCAGGTACATAAAGCAATGAGCCGAGTCCTAACCAATAGAAACAACCCCACACAAAGATGAATCCTCCTCCGAATTTCTGCTGTCCAAATACTTTTGTCCATACAGTGCATGTATTCTTTTGCTGTTGTGATGATTATTGAGGATAATAATCAAAATTTCCAAAGATATCTTCTACTATTTCATAATTAGTTTAAGGGAAAATATTGGGTGAATATGTCGATAAGAGAAGTGAATTGTTTGTTCATGTGAGTAGGGAGATGATTATTGATGATGACATTTATGAGGTATCCAATTTGTTATGAGGTATCCAATTTGTTTCTCCTTCACTCGTGTTGGCTTGAGCAATTCAAAAATTATGGTGGGATTTGAAATTCTAGAAAGTGTGTGGGGTTTGAAGTGCTGGAACCAAATTGGTCTAATTCTTTCGTTGAAAATTTCCCTTTCCGACTGTAAATATCCATGTTGTTTAAGTATTGATTTTTTGAGCCGTGCAATTCCTAAGACGATGTTCGTTTATTGTTGAGGCATATTGTATTACAGAGGCATACGTTTTCATTTATTGATGAGGGAGGAAAATTTAAAGTTCTTTATTTTTAACGCGAGGTGCATTTTCCTATGTCATCAATCAGAGGTTATGGAAAGTCTAGCTAGACCAAAATTCTAAAATATTGTTGTATAATCTTTAATTAAATTATTTGCTTACATCCCCTAAACGAAAAGGAAACAAAAATGTATAATTTACAGAGAACAGTTAAAAAATGTAAACGTCATCAAGTTTGCATTCTAAGTGTTAATCTACTGTGGGGCTTAGAATATCTGTTTAGATTCAACTTTGAAACAACCTTAATTTGGAAGTTTTGTAGAAGGGATCTCTACACTCTTTAAGGTAATCGCTATCTGTACCAAACAAAGCTAATTTGGTTAATAGGAAGTAAAATCTCCGCCTTTAGTCTAGTTTGTTTATTTACACTGAAAATTTCTTCTTCGAGGTGATGGGTCTTACCCTACCAATAAAAAATATTTTACCCTAGTTCTATTCAAAAAGATCTCATCTGATCGTGGTTCAAAATTACGAGGTGTTGTCCTCGAATCTTTCTCATAGGGGATTGATGCCAAACCGTCGTTAACAGCCCATTGTGTTGCTCTAGTACTAGGTTAATTAAAAATTACCAAATTAGTATTCAAAAAGGGCCGCAGTAGCCCAGTTGATAGAGTAGTGAATTAGCAACTGCAGAGTTGCGAGTTCTCGGAACTAGATCCAATCAAATACGTCTTGTATATGAACAGTGGTGCACTTTAAATCTGTCGTCGCCTAAAATGAGCTCACGTTGGCCTGTTGTGGAAGCTTGGAGACTAGGGTGCTAGCTCAAGTATTAATCCTCTTATCTGACCGTGGTTCTAAATTACGAGATGTTGTCCTCGAATCTTCCTTTTCCGGGTTGATTCCGGACCGTCGACAATTACCCGATGTGTTGCTCAGATATGACGTCATTCAACTAGCTATCTAAAAGTCAAAAGGTTAAGATCTTCTCCAGAGAATAGTAACTGCAAATGGCAACAGATACTTCTTTACGGTCAGCTTTTCCACCATTACTCAATTCTTTTCGTACTCTCGAATTACGCATCACACACAACAGGTTGGATTTTGTAGCATGATAATCATTTTCTATCAAGCTACAGACAGACGACGATAGTGTATATGCGGCGATACGTGTTGAATGTCAACCGTCACCAAAACGGCGATAAACTACATTTTGAGATAACCCTAATATGTATCCTGGAGAGCATTTGGCCAAATGCAATAAAATATTTGCAGACAGTTCGGTTTTCTTTTCACTGAAAATACTTCTCATGATGCATTTTCAGCGGAAAAAAACGAAGTAAAAAAAATAAGTAGGTAGTTTGGTTAGCATCACACTGGAGCAACATAGCGAGCTATTGGCGACGGTCCATAATCAACCCTATAGGGAAAGATCGATAACACCTCGAAATTTTTAACCACGGTCAGATGAAGAGTACGAGTTTTGAGCTAGGAGCCCACTCGTTTAGTAAAAAGGATAAAAATGGTTTAGTTCCTGGCCAAATTACACGAAACCTATATGTAAACCAAACCAACAGAACAAAACTTAGCCGAGGAAAAGAAATCCAGGGATCGAATTTTGTCTGTTAAAAGGTTTTCCAAACAACTCTTCTCTCATTGGAAAAAAAAATTTACCATTATATTTGCAACAACTCTCCTTTTAAAAATAGATAACGTGTAGCCTGGACCTTGAGCGTGGGTGTGCTTATCGGGAAGGCTTGTTTCCGCTGCCCTAACACACCTTTCTCCGTCTGAACAAAAATTGGCTAAAAAAATCTGAAGCCACGTTGCACTGCGTGCATCATCAAACAATGCAACTATCCAGATGTGCCTCTTTGTTGTCTCGCCCTTGATATATCCCCTACCTTCTCTGTATATTCTGTCATATTTTCTACGTGCTGTCAGCGTTTCGGTTTTCGTTCTGATTTTCTCAATGTGTACCATTACTATAATTTACCATTACAATTGAGTCCTTTGCAATAATGTAATGGAGTACTGGGAAGATTCCTCTTGGTAAAATCTTTTGCTGGATTGTTAGAATGATAACCTAAAGTTAATAATTTCTTTTTTTCTCATTTTTAAGTATTTTCACCGAAATTGAAAGATGGCGGACACCCCTCCAACTATAAACGAGCCGCTTTTTCTGGTAAAAGGCATCGGATTGATTGTAAGTTTCTTCATCGGAGTATTTGCTGTGTTCTACTTCATTTGGAAGGGTAACTACGACGCCTCATCATGCGCATTGGTTTTGGGTAAGTTTGATGATTTGTTTACTTAGTTATAAAGACTAACACACATCAGTTTTCTCTGATAGTCTCTGTCGAAGTTTGTTTATACACTTAAAATTTGATTCATAAGAAGATCTACGATGGGATGTTTTTTTCAAAATTAAATTGGTTGTTTTAAGTAATGGCAACATTTTGTTTTGGAAAAACTTTTAAATAAAATATTTTCAATATTTTTTTATATTGAGAACTTAATGCCGTTGTTTAGGGAACATGACATCGGCTAAATGACCGCCTCTGGCTAATGTAGTCTCTTTGGACTACGTTTTCCATTACTTGAGCACATTTCAGGGGTTATTTGTTTAATTTCTTCGCGTATGTTTCGCTTAAACTGTTGAACTGTTGTCTTAACGTAATCCCATTCCTTTAAGAAAGAACAAAATCCGGAGAGGTCAAATCAGGGAACGAGGGAGCCAATCAACGACACTAGATTTTGACATCATTCGACCATTGTGCCCTTCAGAGTACACATGATTGCATGAGCTGTGTGACATGTTCTTTCATGTTGATGAAACCACGCGTGTTGTAAACCTTTTGTCAATTAATTTAAATCATTCACAATTGTCTGTAACCGTGTTTTCATTAGAATCCTCGGAAACAAATTGGTAGCTTCCGTAAAAGACACAATCCATAGGTTTGACTTGAATACTCGGGTCTGATTTTCGATTTCAAAACAAATGGAGCAGTCATAATTTGCATGAGCTGTGTGACATGTTCTTTCATGTTGATGAAACCACGCTTGTTGTAAATCTTTTGTCAACTAATTTAAATCATTCACAATTTCCAGTAACTGTGTTTTCATTAGAATCCAAGGAAACAAATTGGTCTTGCGTAAAAGACACAATCCATAGGTTTGTCTTGAATACTCGTGTCAGATTTTAGATTTCAAAATAAATGTAACAGACATAGGAAGTGTTCGAATGATTGTTTGTTGTGAATATTCAACAATCAATTTACAATTTGAACGATTCAAGTGCAGTTTGATATAAAAAATTGAATAATTTTTTTGATGGAAGGCCTGTGATTGTAACTTTAGAATGTCACCACATATGCAGTCCTCACTCAACGGAATCAAAAGTTACACTGTCCCAAAGCTCGCCCAGCATCGTAGTTTCGACATATTGTAGACCCCCCTACCCGCTCTCAATGCCACCAATAACATTCTGTCCTTAGGTCATATCATATACGGACATCTTTTTTCTACACGACGCTATATCCATCTCCTGGATGTTTCCTCCAATTCTGAATCCAAAAGACAAAACAGCTGTAATGCTTTTTTGTTACGCTCAACTTTGATGCACGTTCTCTCAGTACTGTTCCGACGTATCGCGTCAAAAAAAAAGGTGAATAGCGCTGCCTCTTCAAATTGTGCCCCAGCTGCTCTACAGGGATATAGATACCATTCGTGAATTACCTTATAATTTTTTATTCCAATATTATTGTCCCGTTGCTTTACGTATCCACTGATGTCGAAATAAAGCACGAAGAAATTAAACAAATTGTATGGTCGAAAGAGCTCATATTTACAGTGCGACGAAAGACGGTTATTTGCCTGATGGCATGCTTCATGAAAATATGTACCAAAAGTGCTTTGTTTTAAAGTTATTCTAAAACAAAATAGCACCCTTAAATAATAAAATACTGTACATTTCAAAAGTATCTTTATTTTCACATGGAATCACTTTTGAATACATCTAAAAGCAAAATACATCGCACAGCAAAATATCACAACTCAAAAGTTATAAGTATTCATAGGCGTCAGAATGGTAAATGCATTGTGATGGTACTGGTAAATGCTCTCTCAATTGAGCATATAGCCGACCAACCGGTATAGTGGTTAAGGTGTTAGCCTCTGGATTGGAAGGTTTCTGGTTCGAATCCGTGTCAGGGCATGGATGTTTGTAAGCGTATGGTGTAGAGGCGGCTGGTGCACCTTAAATATGCCGTGGCCGAAAGTCCTCACGTTGTGTTGGCGTGGAAGTTTGGAGAGTGGAGTGCCAGCTCAAGTGTTGCTTCGTCACCTGACAGTGGTTCAAAATTACGAGGTGTCCTCTGATCTATCCCTTAAGGGACTGATACCGGACCGTCGTCAATAGCCCGTTGTGTTGCTCTAGTACGACGTTAACTAAAATTACCAAATTATCATTACCAATTGAGCATACCTTTTAATTGTCAAAACAGTGTTATGACCATTATGACACGTAATTGTATGGATAAGTCATTACACTCTTGTATAGTGACAGTTGAGGAAAAAAAACTTGGTTTGCTCGGTTATAGCAGAGTACAGCTCTTTCTCACAGAATTTCATACATAAGTCATCACGCTTGCATATTTACAGTTCAGGGCAATAAACTTCATTTCCCCGTTTAGAACCGAGTTTAGCTTCTCCTGAGAGAATAAACTTTAATTGCATTAAACCGTTAAATTGTTGTAAGATATTAAATGTAAATTCACGGTAAAATTTTTAATAAAGTGATATCTCACCAGTTTGTGGTCTCTGGTTTTTGACTTGGGCTACTAAAAGTTCAACAACACTACTATTTCAAACTAACAGGTAACATTTGTTATTGAAAATATTAACAGTTACCGATTAATACAGTCGGTATAGCAGTGAAGCAATTTAAATCAAATTAAAATTTGTTTAAATAAATTGAAATCGAGAGAAAAGATTATCTCTCTATATTAAAAAAAAGTTACCGCCGCCGCCGCCGCCGAAGAATTGAAATTTTTGTTGTTTAGCTCCATTCTTAGACGGTTTCCCGAGAAAGTACTGATCGGAAAAATATGAAATTAACATGCTTTGTTCTTCATCGTATTCCCTGGATAATTATTAAGATTTTTTTCCGATGCGGCTATTAGTTTAGGTTTTATTAAGTGTTAAAGTTGAAGAAGTGAAATTTCTTCCGCGAGTGAGCAAAACACATTCAAAATTTCAGTCTTTAGTCGTGAGTTTTTTTTTAAGAGTACCTCTTAACGTAAATTTTTGCAGCTCGTCGAGTTTTTTTTGAAATTTAAATGTGGTTCTTGATAATATTTTTTTGAAATTCGGGAAAAATCGGGACATTTTTGTTACTTTTTTTTAAAACTGCCGTATCTATATCTAATTACTATTAGTTTTTAATTTTTAAAATATCGCAGTATACCTCAGAATATACTCTTTCTTACGGTACTATTATTTTTGAAATCGGTTAATAATTAAATTGGATGCGATCAAAAGTTCGTGATACAAAATTCGGAATCTTCGGATATTTTCGCTACGTTTTGTTAAAACCGTTATGTCTACGGCAAAAACCATTATTTTTTAAATTTGAGAACATCACTGAATACACTACATTACACTCTTTCTTATGGTACAATTATTTTTCAAATTGGTTAATAAACAAAATCGATGCAATTAAAAGTAGGTCATACAATTTTCGGAACTTTCAGATCGTAACTTCCGATACAAAACTAAAATGGTCATATCTATATAGTATTACTGTTAGTTTTTAATTTTAAAAATATTGCAGTATACCTCACAATGTACTCTTTCTTACGGTACAATTATTTTTAAAATTGGTTCATAAATAAATTCGATGCAATCAAAAGTTGGTGACACAAATTTCGTATTTTTCAGTTCGCATAGCTGGTTCGGCAAACAGCAGTGGGTTGCATTTTCTACTATCGGGTTTGCCAGATATCAAATTTATCGTAGCAACAATTGCCATAAAAACGATTTCTTTTTATTTGGCGAGGAAAAAGGCTCGCTTTTTTCCCTCTGTTCTCAAGACAGTTTACCGACAAAGTACAATGTATTGATATTAACACTGTTTACTTAAAATTGTACAGGGAACAAGATACAGAAGATTTTTTACTGATGCGGCTATTAGTTTAGGGTGCATTAAGTGTTAAAGCAAAAAAAAGTGAAATCAATTGCGAAAGAAGTATTGGTTTGAGAAAGCAAACCAAACGGGATTGCGTAGCAATCCCCGGGGTCGGCGAGCGTAAGCGAGCAGGGCGCGAAGCCCTCGCTGTGACGTCATGTACCGGAAAGTGAAATCAGCATAATACGAATTATTCAGATAGTTTCACTCTGTGAAAGGAATGTTGGTTTGCGAAGCAAACCAAATGACATCTGTGAAAGGAGTGTTGGTTTGCGAAGCAAACCAAATGGGATTGCGCAGCAATCCCCGGGGGTTGGCGAGCGTAAGCGAGCAGGGGGCGGAGCCCCCTAGTGTGATAAAAATAAAAAGTTGAAATTTCTAAATAGGTATTTTAAAATAATTTTAATGGTTAATTAAAGCAGTTGATGACCAGTTAAGCTAAACGTTAGTGTCAATTTCTAGCATTTAATAAGAACTTTTAAATTTAGTTGCTAAAACTGATAACAAGTTTTAATATATTAACTGCTAATAATAATAATGCAAATTATTGCAAATTAACAATAACAGTTACGAGTTATTTTATGATAACAGTTACTATTGTTGTGTTGTAAGAGATTTGCCCGTCTCTATTGAAAACACATATCACCTTTAGCAAAAGAACCTCAGCTTCATAATAAATACCAGCAAGACCACTCATCCCACAATCAATTATTCTGGTTCCCTGACCCCTCCTATTTTCTAGTAGACACACTAGTAGTCATGGTCAGTGTAACAAAAAGAAACAACAGATTGTAGTTTTGTTGACTTATTGTGGTACTTTTGTTATTAGAATTGCGATATTTGTGTGTGTGTGTGTGTGTGTGTGTGTGTGTGTGTGTGTGTGTGTGTGTGTGTGTGTGTGTGTGTGTGTGTGTGTGTGTGTATAAGCCAGATTTGGGATAGTATTCCTTCAGTAGGTTTTCTGTGGACTTAATTTAAAAGGTGCGTTTTTTGAGTTGCGAAATCACTTTTATCAAGGAGTGCGATATGCTTACAATGAAGGTCTATTTTTTCCACCCGCATAGATTCCAGCAAAAGTAAATTACAGTGTAGGTAGGTAATTATCGTTCCGCTAGAGAAACACAACGGGCTATTTTTATCCCTATCCGGGATCAATCCCCAAATGAAAGATCTGCATTTACAGTGTAAAAACGTTTCAAAGATAAACTTCGTATATTAGCTGTATAATTGGGTTTTGGTTGGTTGGTTGGTTGGTTGGTGAAGGACCATATTTAGCCAAGGCGCGCCACATACAAGACAGAAAATGTCAAGTATTAGCGAAAAGAAAAGATTGAGAGGAGAAAGTAGAGAGAGATCTCGTGTATATCTTGGGGTCGAGACCACCATTTTTGCCATAGACAGTAAACCCCATGTTAAAAGAATAGATCACTAAGGTACCTCGTGTTTCTGAAGCCCGAACAAACCTAAAAATGTGTCCCTGAGGAATTATCTATCTGGTATAGTGGTCATATCGTTAGTCTGCCATTTACTAGGTCGAGGGATTGAATCCCGCTTTGTAAGCGCATGAATGTTGGTGATTGTTCCAGTTAGGAGTGTACTTAGCCATTGTGTATGTGTGTCCTTCCCACAAATAACGGTCAGTTTGTCCCTTGTAGTGCTGAAGGTCGATGGAAAAGATTATTTGACGTTAAAAAAATTCGAATGCCCTTGTGTCGTATGACCATTTTTCTAATTTATTTTTATATTTTGTTCTTTATGGTTCTTGGGGAGTGTATAAGCAGTTATTAGCGTACCGCTGCTTATACGTAAAAAGTACAATTTTGTGTTATCTGGGCCAGACTCCTCCCTGATGACGTCCTGATCCACTAACGCTTCTCCATTTTCTTACTGCTTTTGTAAATTTTCCTCTTTATTTAATATAAATTTCCTTTGATCCTGAAATTATTTAAAATTTTAACTTTGTTCACGATGAATACCCCGGCGGCACACGACTATAGAAGACTGCCTCTGTTATGAGCAATGGCAGGTTAACTATTGGTTGTTTCCTCGCAAATACTCACCAGCTGGTCCTGATAGCAAAAAGATCAGTGCTCAGGCAATTATAATAGTCTACCTCTGACATAAACTAAATAGAAAATGTTTGAAACGTAGCTATTCAAGTGAAGTCTAAAGCATTACATTTCAATGCAATAATTAACCTTGTGACTATTCTTCCATTCGATCGTGACATTTCCTTCTTGATATAATTTCCCAGATAATAAAACCTCACACACAAGGTTAAGTTCGAAAAGTAAAACAATTTCTTTCCAGACAAGCAATTAGTTTCCACTTTCTGAATTTCTTCGTAGTCAATCTCTGTCCTTCAAATTTTTATCAATATAGTCTAGACTAAGTGAATACTTTGCACGTCTAATTATAAATTAATATCGACCAACTATGTTTACTAGGCCTGACTAAGGACAACAAATGCTCTAAGATCAGTAAAGTTTGGCCGTGTTACTAAATTATCATTTTTAATATTGTTTATTTAACATTAAATTTTATTTTCTTAACAGAAAAATGTTCTTTGTTCAGGTACAAGTTGTATGCCTCCCATTTTTTTTTGTGTTATAAATTTAAATTGTTAATGGTTGACTCAGACGTGTCTTAAACATAATTCCTGTTGCTATAACAAAGCGATTTTTAACCTTTTTCGTTTCATGGCACACATAAACTAATTGCTAAAATTTTGCTTTCTAACTAATATTTTTTGCTGTTATGACACGAAACAGTTATGATTTTGATTTACAATAATAATAATAATAATAATTAGCTCGCCCTTTTGTTCCACAAAGAGGCTTTTCAAAAACTATTTTTGAAACAATTTATGCTTTGTAATAATTTATATAGCACCATGGGATAAGCATCAAAACAATATATCCTTTCTGCACACTCCAGTCTTTCTTGGTTGATTTCTAACCTTTTTTTACCTTCTCGACTTACAGAATCTTTCCTGGGACTCTTTTAACCAATCGGAATGGTCATTTGGCCGTTATGTGTGCTGTGGGGCAAAGTAATACCACAATACTCTTAGTAGCACTCAGAAATATCTTAGTACTAAGAGGGACACTTAAATATTGAGTTCAAGGAATTCACATTTTTAATTAAATGAAAATCCTTTTGTACCCAGCACTTGTCATATACACTAGAACTGGATACTAGGCTGCTGTTGTGAAAGACCTGATTTTGAATAAGAGATAAGAGAATAAGAAAGTGGATCAGTGGCATTTTCTAATAATACAGTCCTGGCACTGATGATTCAACGTCTTGTACCTTCAAGAAATCCGAGGTAACAAAGGGTGATGGTGTTACTCGTATAAGGTGGTTTTGTATTTGGTGGAAGAGAGTGAGAATGGGTTGGTGGGTCAATGATACATCTTACGCATAGGGGAGTCTTTTGATCAAAATTGTTCAGTCGGGTGATTTGTGTAAAAGTTCGGTTTATTCGTTTATAGTTGATAGGATGAAAGGTATTTGATAGTCGATTGACGTCGTACTGAAGAAACACAACGGGCTATTGGCGAGGGTCCTGGATCAATCCCCTAAGGGAAAGATCCATGGATAACGCCTCGTAATTTTGAACCACGGTCAGATGACGAAAGCAACACCAGAGCTGGCATCCCACTCTTCAAACTTCCGTACCTACCAGAGTGATGACATTTGAGGCCATGGCATATTTAACGCACGCTAGCTCCCCATGTACACGACGGTCTTTGACTGGACCTAGTTTCGAACACGCAACCCTCCGGCTGATAATTCGTTGCTCTTCCAACAGGTCTACAGAGATCCCGCTGATTGGATGAAACTGTCTAACACAGGTGATACCCCTCACCCGAAAAGCGAGGCTTACACCCAAAAATACACAACTTACTTGGAGAAGCCCCATCCCTCCAAAAAAATCGGGGCTTACGCATTGGAGCCCCTCCTCCTTAAAAACACAAGAACATCTTCCTTGGACGTCTGCAGTCAACAAAACACAGAGACGTACAATGGGATCCCCCTTAAAAGGAACTTAGGGGAGTACTCTGGGAGGTTCTCCACTCAACGAAACACAAGGGAGTACTTGAGGTAGACCCTCATCTACGAAAATACATAGATGTATTGAAGGCATCCCCTAAGATTCACAGACATGAACTTGGGAATGCCTCTCCCCCCTCCAAAACAAATGGAAGTATAACAACCTTCTTTGATATCAGGGGCCCTTCCCCAAATATATGTGGGTAGGGCCCCGATATTGGGAGAGAGTTCCTCCCATATATATATGGTCTCAAGAAGCAATCATAAAAGCTGTATGCTAGTTTATCGTTTAATCGTGGTTTTGCTTTAGAAAACTGCCGGAATACGGAAAAGCAATCAAATAAATTCTAATTGGTTATTACTGCAACTTTATGGACTTGGGTACAAAGATTGGACTCACAAAGATATGACTGGGCTATCCCCTGAAATTATTTTCTGTATACATGCTTATTTTATAATACCCGTGGTTACCAACTCCCATACTTACTGATTTCAAAAGAATTTAAGGGCGAGATAAGTACTTGATCGACAACACAACCCGGCACCTTAAAAATTATTTTTTTACTGACAGAAATTTTGGACAAACTTTTTGCAGTTTCTTATGCCGAGAATATTATTTAAAAATTTTCTTCAAAATGTGCTAAAATTTTTAAAATTAAAAAAAGTTGAAAAATTTAAGAATTTTTAGTGTATTTTCTTTTTTAATTATCATGATATGCTTGATTTTTTTTATATTATTCCTTTAACTATAATCTAAATTTCTAGGTATGGAATTGAAGATACTTTGATTAGATCTTGAAATAAAAAATTAAACCTGAAATGTTATGTAAAATATCACAAAAAAAGCCACTTTACTGCACATTTATGTATATATTTTTAAATTTTACTCAGAATAACTAAAAATGCATACCTGTATTTCATAATACGATTCCATATATAATGTAAAAAAATTTTGAAGTCAATTGATTGGAAATTAAAAAGGCCTTTGCATTTTGAATTATAAGATGTATACAAAAAAAATAACGTAGGAGAAAAAGCAGTTTAAAGTTTTAAAATTAAAATTATGCTTCAAAATTAGAAATAAAAATTATTCAAATCTTTATTTCTTATAGCTACTTTCTACAAATAAGTGAAGTTTTAAACTTCCCTGGACCATAAGTAATCCCTTCTTTTCTTAAGAGCCAATTCTTTTGTTCTGATTGCTGTTTTTACTAATTTTCGAACGTGTTGAAATTTGGCACTTAAACAGTTCTTTCGAGCATCAATTATCTGTCCACGTTTTAAGGTATCAGATCATAACCTAATCCCAACAGCTTTCTGAATACGTTGAATTGTTGAAAGTACCCCTATATTATACTCGCAAACTGCTTCTGATGTGGCCATTTCCACGCGGGTTTTTTTTTACACGAAATTCTCATTTGTACACTTGGACCAAATCATGCTATATAGACTCTTATTTGTCATGGACTTTGGAACATCCTTCCAAACGTTCATCAGAAGCAAGACGCTGGTATATTTAATAATTATTATTAAATGTTTTGGCGTCCCCATCCGAAAGTAAAGTTGTATAAAATACCTAAATACCTTCCTACTTTGTATACCTTCACACCTGTGTCGTTTACGTTTAGGTATAATTAATAATAACGTATAAACAGAAAAAGAAACAACATAATAACAAATGTCAAACAGGAAACCAAACCTAACGCCTTCTTTTTTCTAAAATTATCGCTATAACTTACTCGTATAGCCCCTAATACTGATACAAATAAAAAAAGCCATGATATCAGTAACAGTTACAAAGAAACGTTTTATCTTCTAAGCTATTTCATTTAATTAATCGAAAATAAATATCAAGTCTTTGCAGATGCACAAATGCTGTTATTTTTGGTTTCGAAATACTATGATCGCACAAGTACACTCACAAAAATCCTTAAAACTTTTTTTAAAAAATACAAGAATCAGTCAGATTTTCTAGGACGACATTTTAAGCAGTACAAGCCAACTTTTTAAACAAAAAATAATTCTGTATTTTTGTCATTTTTAAGGTGCTAGGTCCATTTAACAAATAACAAACTGAAGACTCAGATGTAACTTCATATCTATGCTCGAAAATAGAACTTGAGATGATTACTTCTCCTTACCTCCTTGTAATTTATCTAGGCAATAACGGAGATTAAAATGTTCTAAAGTGGCGCGTTTCCTTTCTCTTTTGCAGAAGTGGTATGCGTGTCCCTTCTTAATATAAATACGGCATACAAGAAGGGAACTCTGCGACAAAAGTTTAAGGTGAGTATTATGACGCTGCTGATGGTGATTGGAGCTATTGCTGGGGCATCTATGCTTGTTTCGACGATCTTCTACTCATACAAGGCAATTCAACAAGAGGAAGGTATGTAATTGCAACCTTATGTCTCTGTGTCTCTGATGATGATGAGTAATCTTTAATTCACACACACACACACACACACACATATATATATATACACATTACCCTACAATAATGGATCGGACAGCAAGTTTGATGGTATTCGGGAAAGAAGAATACATGCTCTAATAGGGGGATGGTCCCCCACGTGCTGCAATTACACTAGCAACCATTCTGGGGATACTTTCAACAAGGTTTTGATACACAGCTATGGGTGTGTCCATTCCTGCTGCAAGAATGCCGCCAGCTCATCTGTAGATTTCGGATGTGGTTCCCTGGTCCGTAAGCGTCGCTCTAACGCATCTCAAAAGTGTTCTATAGGGTTAATTCTATGGCCTGCTCAGGGTCGGGACTCTGAGCAGGCCATGGACGACGTTTTACATCCATATCGTGATAATACTGCTTGACAGAGGCTGCAACATGACATGGAGCATTGTTGTCCTGGAAGTAACGTTCGTCCATTCCATTAAATTGCCCGAGCGTAGGAAGAACCTGATTGCCCAAAATGTTCATGGAGGCGTCGGCGTTCAATTGACCATGATCAACATGCAAAGATCCCTGGCCATTCCACGAAAAACACCCCCAAGCAAGTACACCACCACCAAACTTGGATGTTGGAACGATGCACTTGGGTAACAGATGTTCGCCTGGCATTCGCCAAATCCAACCAAGTCCATCCGACTGGAAGAGCGTGTAGCGTGACTCGTCCTATCCATAAAACAGTTTTCCAGTGATCAACAGTTCAGTTGCGACGTTGCAAACAGCAAGCGAGTCTGTCGATTTTGTTGGATGGGGTGATGTTTAGTTTGTGTGCGGCAAAACATCCGTGGATATTGAGGGCGTGCAGTTCTTCCCGCAAAGTATTGGGGTGCACCGTAACCCCTGCTGCCTGTTGAAACTCACTGTTGATGATTTTTGGTGGTTCTTACGAACCTCACGTTTCAGGACACGCCGATCCCGTTCGGTCAGTTTACGGGGACGACCAACGTGTGTAGTTCATGTCCCAACTCCCGTAGTCTTCCACTTCTTCAAGACATCACCAACAGTTGACCGTGGCTGTGATATAATTCTACCGCAATTGCCACTAATGTGACTATTAGTATATATATATATATATATATATATATATATATATATATATATATATATATATCCCAATAAGTATTTGGACACCTGTGAAAGGAAAGAAAAACAAAATTTATTCATATTCAATAGTTGGTAGAGCCTTCACGAGAGGCAATTACAGCCCCAACCAACCAGGGCATGCTTTCCACAAGTCCTTGTATAACGGCTAGTGGTATTTTCTTTTACTCGGCTTGGAGAAGACTTGTTCTTTCATCCATTTTGGACAGTTGTTGCACCCCTTAATTCGGCGATCCAACTCGTCTCAGAGGTTCTTGATAGGGTTCAGGTCTGGGTTCTGGGCAGGTTAGTTTTATTTTGTTAACCTCATTGTCACCATACCAATGCATGGTGGACCTCGCAACATGACAGATGGCGTTGTCGTCCTGGAAGCAACATGAGTCCAACTACTATAACGTAGGAAGCACATTGTTATCCAAAATAGTGCAGTAGGCCTCGGCGTTGTACTTGCCATGAATTTGGACCAAGGGTCGCAGTCCATACTAGGAGAAACACCCCTTGACTATAATTCCACCTCCACTTTACTGTAGGTACAAAACATTCTGGCAGGAGGCGTTCTCCAGGCGGAAGCCAGACCCTACCATCCGAACGATAGAGAGTGAACCTTGATTCGTCGCTCCAGAGAACCCGTTTCTACTGATCTACGGTCCACTTTCGACGTGCTTTGCACCACCTTAACCGAGCAACGCGGTTGGACTTTGTGATCAAAGGCTTATGGGTGGCAGCACGATCATGAAAACCAAGCAGATGTGCTTCCTTACGGGTAATATTAATTAAAACAACACTCCCGGATACCTGTTGGAACTCCTGGAGTATGTGGGCCATCAGTTGGATGCGGTTCTTCCGAATTTCTCTGGGCAGCACCCGTCGATCAGTTTCGTGGGTCTGCCAACTCAGAGCACATTCCGACAATCAACGCTCACCTTACACTTCTGAATCACATAAGCCACTCTCGATTTTGGGTTATTCAGCTCGCTAGATATATCTCTTAAGGATCGGCCATTTCTGTGATAACCGACGATTACACCTTTCTCGAAATCAGATAGCTCTGCACTTCGTGGCATCCTGCATGCGACTAATGCCAATGTTGTTTCCTACACGATATTTAACGGCGGAGGGCGTGACGTATATCAGGACCGAAGATATCGTCATTTGCATGTGGGTGTCCAAATACTTATTGTTAGATACAGTGTGTATATACACTCATTGCTATAAAAATTTGCACACCAAGAAATAATTGTGGGGTCGTAACCAAACTTGGCATGAAGGTACATGTCGGCCAGATATGCAAATGAATAGAAATGCAGCGTGATTGCGCATTGTGTAATGCCACTAGAGGGCGTTGAACTTCGTTCTCCTTGGAGTATAAAACAGGTAAGCAGAGCTTGTTTGAGTGTACTTAATCTTTTGCAAAGGAAACGCTGAGGTAGACATGTCGTTACGCCGCCATCGAAGAAAATATGAGCATCTGTCAGAGTTCGAGAGGGGAAGAATCATCGGGATGATGGAAGCTGGGTGGTCAGCTCGGCGAGTAGCTCGTCAAGTAGGCCGTTCTGATATTACTGTGAGGTGTTGGGACCAGTGGACAGAAGAGACGTCATTTACACGGCGTCCAGGCTCAGGATGCTCTCGACAGACCAGTCGTCGAGAAGACCGTCACATCATACGAAACGCACGTGTAGAGCCAACTGCGTCATTGGCCGCTATCCAGACACAAGCATGACCTTCACTACGGGCCCCTGTGTCTTCCCGAACCATCGCAAGGCGCCTGGCTGAAGGACATCTGGTATCGCGGCGCCCATTACGTGTGCTGCCAATGACACCCACCCACTCACGCGTCCGTTTGGAGTGGTGTCGCGCACGACGGGATTGGACTGCAACGGAATGGAACCAGGTCGTCTTCAGCGACAAATCTAGATTCAATTGGAGCAGTGATGACAATCGTGTTCGTGTGTTGAGGCCCCGTGGTGAACGCCTCAATCCTGCCTTCGCTCTACAGCGACACACCGCTCCCACAGCTGGTGTGATGATATGGGGTGCCATTGCTTACGATACACGGTCACTCCTAATATTGATCCATGGCACAATAACAGCTCAGCGATACGTCAATGACATCCTTCAGCCGCATGTGATGCCACTCATGGCAGGGCTCCCTGGAGCCATTTTCAACAAGACAATGTTCGGCCACACACAGCAAGGATGTCACAAGACTGCCTCCGCCACATTACCACCCTTCCCTGGGCTGCTCGATCCTCAGATTTGTTCCCCAGTCGAGCGTATCTGGGATCATTCGGGACGGCAAGTTGGACATCCTACGAGTTTGGTCGAACTAGAGGCGCGTGTACAGCAACTGTGAAACGAGATGTCTCAGGACATCATACGGAACTTGTATGCCTCAATGCCCGCTCGTATCGCATCGTGTATTCGCGCTAGAGGGGGTCCAACAGAGTACTAAAACTTAAGATCATTTGTAAATTTTTCTGCAATAAATTATACTTTTTCTTTGATTATCTAATCACTTACTTATATCAAAGTACAGGGTGGTCATAAAAAAACTTGGCCGATATATGGACCTCTAGCGGCCGTTTCGTTCAACCGATCGAGATAAGATTTCAGATATAGTTATTCAAAGGTATGAGCTCGGGATTCTGTGAACGACAACAAAATGGCACTCACAGTTACGGTTATAGGTAGAGAAACTCGCAATTTTCGAATGGCAACACCCACTTTTTCCTGTCTCAAAATGCTCAGCGCATGTGAAAACCCTAAAGAGCGTTGGAACGGTACGTGTATCACAAAAAACGGAAGCGTTATGCACTCACAAAAAACAGCTCTGCGAACGTCCAACAAAACAAAGATCGAAGCCCACGAAGGAAATTTGCATATGTTGGAGGCAAGACACCAACCACAGAACGCCTTTCGCCAAATATTCAGTCAGATCTTCAGTCGGGAGCTAGCACACGCCAACGAAATGAATCTGTCAGCGAAAGTTAATGGAAAATTGGTAAAATTCTATTATTAAAATGGAATGAATGCCGTGGAAGGGGCCTTGCGTGTTTACCGTCGAAACCATCGCCAAATACGAGGCCCATGTATCTGGAGAAAGGCGTTCTGTGGTTGGTGTCTTGCCTCTGTCATATGCAAATTTCCTCCGTGCCCCCAGAACGTGGTTTTGTTGGCCGTTCTCAGAACTGTTTTTTTGTGAGTGCATAACGCGTCCGTGTTTTGTGATACACATACCGTTCCAACGCTGTTTAGGGTTTTCGCATGCGCTGAGCATTTTGAGACGGGAAAAAGTGGGCGTTGTCATTCGAAAATTTCGAGTTTCTCTACCTGTAACTGTAACCGTGAGTACCACTTTGTTGTCGTTCACAGAATCCCGAGCTCATACCTCTGAATAACTATATCTTAAATCTCATCTCGATCGGTTGAACGGAACGGCCGCTAGAGGTTCGTATATCGGCCAAGTTTTTTTATGACCACCCTGTAGTACTTACATGTGTAAAATTTCGTTTCATTATATATATACTCCTTTTCTTGAACGAAATCTAATAATCCTTTGATGAATTATTTAATTCACGTTAATTTAAAAACTAGACGTTGGTACTATATTCGTAGTGTATGATGCCAATGTAATGTTCTTAGGATTTTAAGTTTGTTTGCTTTCTATGTAATTGCAGGCTTCGTTCTCGAAAGACATGGGAATGGGCCTCCTGCCGTCCTGTCTGCAATGGCTAGTTTTTGGGGTGCTATTTTGTTCGTGGACGGCGTCAGGTTCAAGGCCATCCTGGAAAACAGATTATCTCCAATATGAACACTGACAGCTGGAGTCTAACTCGTTTTCTCACCTACCTATACATGAACATTAATCTTTTCTTATGAATATACTTATTTGTTTTTGGACAAGATTGTGAGTTTATATGTTTGTGTTACAGCTGACATGGTTACAAATATACCAAAGATTGAATGAATTCCCTTTCATAAAATCATTGAATAAGCCCATTTTCGTTTGGATTTTGGAACACAAAACATACTTAAATTTTTGTTTTATCTCATTTGGTCTAGGCTAGCTAGACCAAATCCATAATAACATACAATTTCAAAAAGGCCAAGACGAGGAAATGATTAAAATACGGGTTTTCTCTGTACAGCCCTTGACAAGCATAACCACACGGACGTGTTCTGGATTCTTACTGAACTTGGTCTCTAAACTAGCTAGACCAAATCCGTGAGTTCATGGATCTTCTAAAAGTCTAATACAAGTAAGGAGATTAAAACAACAGAGATCCTCATTGGATAGTCCCAGACAAGCAAAGACACGATCAGGCCTGCTTCATGTTGTATTTCTAAAAGGGTGGGAAAGCTTTTATGTCAAGATAAATGAAATTTGTCTCAAATGTTCACCAATCTATAGATTTCAGTTTGATGATGTGTATCACCCACGACTTTGTGAGGGCGCCTCCACACTTTAATTCATACAAGGTAAATAGAAACGAAATAATGCGGAATTCTCCTACTTTTCGTACCTCACAGTTTGAAACAAATTTTCAGGAAGGAATAATCTATCGACACTAATAACAGCAAGTTATTTTTAAAATTTGTTTGTATTTTGAGTTTTGTCCATAGAGGAGATATACAAGCAGATGAGTATTAGTAATTTTTTTTAGCCTTTCATCATGTGACCACACTAGTAGTAACGTGATACTTAGACTACTTTCGTCTGCCAAGAGGTAAAGAACATTCATCATAATTCATCATGATTGGTAAGCGCAACATAGACATTGGTGATTACACCATTTTGGTCACCATTCTAAAAATGTGCATTCACACATTATACTGTCATATATTACATTGCTTAACGCGGCGATAAAATCACCCAATCAAATCAATTATTCGTATCACAGCCAGGGGGCTATTAGTCAATATGTTGCTTACATTTCTTAGGTAAATCTAACTAGCAATAATCAATCTACTTATATTTCACGTCTATCGCTTCACCTAAGGACATTAGAACTTTTCTGGAACGTACTGGTCAAATTGGGAAGAGGAGGAAAATTCCAATGCTTTAATTAGCTGCCTTAAAACGGCCAGCTAATTAAAAAAGATACTGTACGATGTTTACGTTTCCGAAGTCTCTATATGCACTAATTTTATTCTGAGAAGGAATGGAGGGGATTTTTAGTGGGTAGATCAGTGATTCTCAACCTTTTTTTGTCGCGGCACACTTTTAATGATTTCAAAATTTAGGCGGCACACAAAGAAAAAGATAAGTTTAAAAGTTGTTTGTAAAACTTATAGTTATTACTATAAGTTTAAAAGTTTTAAAGAAAAAAACAGTGAAAAATATGGTATGTAACTGTAAAAACAACAATTTTCTTTTACAGTGTACTTTTCTTTAATTAAAAAAAACTTTAATCGTGATAAAAAAAAGCATTATAATTTTTACTATACACATTTCTAAAATTTGGCGGCACACAAAAGTGCCGCGGCACAGTGATTGAGAATCACTGGTTTAGACAAACTAATTGGCCTGAGAATATTTTTTCTGCTGTCGAAATTCTCTCACGTGATACATATCGGAGTTACCTTACAATGTTGTTTGTCACTACTCCGATCGTTTTGTGCTTAATAAAAATTGTTCATCAATCAACAAACAAAAAACAATTCGGGATTTGTTCTTCGGGATTTTTATTGGCATAGTGCTGAAATAGTTTTCGGAAAGCAATCCAAGTTCAGAATACGTACAGGAAACATGTTACGCCTCGAAACACTACACCCCCCGCCCCCATCAGTATCCCAGCTTGTCAGAAAATAGCTCTCGGAAAAGAAAGAAGTGTCACGTTCAGAATACGTACATGAATCACGTTTCGCTTAGAAATACTACAGCCCCTCACCCACCTCCAGAAAATGCCTCTCATATGACTAACTCTAACCTGTTGGGCGTGTTGGATTTTTCAGTTTGAACATGAACAAGCAATAGGGTGAACAATTTACTTCCTCTTAAAAACTAATTTAATTTAAAATCGTTCCGGTGACGTTTGGCGTTCCTTTAAATATCAGGTCATTTAGAAAGTATGTTTCCCACGGCCCGTAAAAAGAAACAAAACATAATTACCTGGAAAGATTCATTGCAAAAGAGCTACAGCAATATTTCAGCTACTTCTCAATATAATAACCACCGGAATTTTAACACTTGTCATACCGTGGGATAAGTTTTTTTAGTCCAGTGTCATAGAAGTCTACCTCATGGGAATGGAGCCAGCGTGTCACATTTTGCCTACCTTCAGAAAAATCCCACCAACGACGAATTATCTGCTTGCTCATCACATCCGGTCAATACACTAAAAACAATTTAAATAGATTTCGATCGTTGTTACCTTCTGTGTGTATGAAAACTTTATCAAAGACCTCACCTCGCAGTCGGCGGGAGAAGAAATGAGAGACAAGATCTTCACGCACACTACACCGACTCGTTAATGAAAAGTTACGGTTTCCCAAGAAAGCGGAGCCGTTATCTAGCAGTCATGATATGTCATGATGCCGCGGGCATAATTAGGCGGCCGTCTTAACAGAGACCAGATGTCAACTTAGACGGACAGAGTACAGTGTAGAATGGGCAATACAGACGGCTGTCGTGGTTTATTTTAGTCGAGAAACTAAACAAAGTGACATTTTTATTCTCTAGTCCAAGTTTCTAACTTCGGGATCGTTGAAAGAGTGAAAATATTTCAACAGATTTCAAATCAGCGTAAAATTCTATGCCAGATCGATACCAAAAACAGATTTATTATTCAGTTATGTACCATTTGACTATTTATCAAATAATGATAATTATTTATTTAAAGAAAATTACATTTAAGGTATCGATCTGGTGTAAAATTTTCCGCAGATTTCAAATCCGTTGAAATTTTCAATCTATCTTTAACGATCCCGATTTTACAAAAACGAACTAAACAATGCCAGTCAAACATTTTTGTTTGTTCTGCTTCCCTCCGCTCGAATCGTTTGGCGCAGGAAATGAAATGTCGCCTCTACGAGAGAAAAAACTTCCCCAACAATTTGAGACCGCTATGACGATCGTCACGCAAATTACGGCTCCGCTAATTTTCGTTGCGCTCACAAACAACGCTCTCTTGGAAACGAACGCCATCTGTTTGTATAAACAAATTTTTAGTGATGTCATCCACAGCTACATTACTACTGCTAGGCAACGGCTCCGCTTTCTTAGGAAACCATAGCTTAAGAGATCGGGAAGTTACAACTGCCGCATACGATAGCCGCACCCACAGCCTACCCGGCCTGTGCCTTCGCGTTTCGTGCCTTTTGCATCGCCATCTTTAGCGATGTGGGAAACTTACTTTCTGGGTGACCCTCGTATACCTCGCTGCAAATTACTATTTCGAGTAACATACCAAATGACGTCAGATGTTATGAAAGCTACCGGCTCCCTCTGCAGAGTGTTTAAAACGTTTCAGCACAAACATTAAGGGAAGGTAGGAATCGCAAAATTCAGACGTACTCACTTAGGGATGTGTATCATGCGCCATTTGGATGTGATCGTGAATACTGAGGTGAGAAATGTAAAACAGCATGAGTGAACAACATTTACATTTGTAATAATTCTAGTTTGATTCATTTGAGTCATCGACATATGTATATTTTCAAAGTAGACGCTCAAAGTTCCGACATTAACAAAACTCATGCAAAGCGCCAATGTACAATTCATAAGACTCTTGGTTGGCATTCCTCGGCCACTTGCAGCCATGACAACGATTCTTGCGATGAAAATGGAGATTTTTAGTCAAGTCTGATATATTCCCATAGGGGATACATGTTCAGTCCATAAAAGCTCTGGGCCTTTCATGGACATTGATTCTTATGATGAGGTCAACTTCGGAGTCAATGGGGGTCCCGAGGCGATACTAGAGGCATTTTCTGTGAAGATAGATGGCCGTAGTGTTTCTACGATAATAGTGTTTCCTGCACGAATTTTGAAGGTGACGTTAATTGGCTTGTTTTTCAATTACAATTTCAGAGCACGTCACCTATAAAAATTCTAACGTATCAATTCTGAATTGTTTTTGCTGATTGGTCAACGCCAATTAGTATATTAAACGTGTGATAGAGTTTTGGTATCAAGTGATTTCGGCTACGGGCTACAGCGGTAAAGCAGATAATCCTACAGTCAATCCAGTGATGTAGGTGTTTTATTTAATGTCGCTCGGAAGCAATACTTCGGGCTATTGGGAACGATGCGAGATAAACCCGAAGGGAAACATCCTAAGACAACACCATGTAAAGGTGAATCAAGGTCAGATGACAGGGTCAATATCTTTGCTAGAACCCCTCTCCAAAATTCACATCTTGCCAACTTGACGATACTTGAGCGCAGATTCAATGTGCACCAGCCTCCGTGTTGGACGATTTTTGTTAGGTCGAATTTCGATTGTCTTTGGCTGTTCGTGTTTCAAACTCAAATCTGTCCAATTGCTAGTCCTATACTCTACCAACTGGGTTAGGTAGGTAAGTGTTTTAATTAACGTTGGTCTGGATCATTACAAAGGGCAACTGGCGGAGTCGGATCAAAGCCCAAAAGAAAGATCCGGGAACATTACCACGTAATTTTGAACAAAGGTCAGATGAAAAAACAACACATGAACTCCAACTGAGTTACGTTGGGTAGGCGTGGGTGGTTGGAGAGTGGGGTGCCAGATCAGGTGTTGCTTCGTCATCTGACAGTGGTTCAAAATTACGAGGTGTTGTCCTCGGTTCTTTCCCTTAAGGGACTGATCCCGGACCGTCGTCAATAGCCCGTTGTGTTGCTCTAGTACGACGTTAACCTTATTTAAAAAAAAAAACTGAGTTACAACGGCTCTATATACATGACGGTGAAAAAGTAACAACGGGAGAAAAAATACTTCTGGTCAAGAACTAATTTTATTTGTCTTGCATTATATCCCAAATATATACACCTCGTTACTAAAAACGTTATCAAAACACTAAGACCCTTTATATTTAACTTAAAAAAATCCTGAGTTCTTGGACCGTCGTCAACAGACCGTTGTGTTGCTCGAGTACGACGTTAAACAAAAAAATTACCTTGCGGTCAAGGTAGGTAGTTGACTGAACGTCACACTGGAACAAGGCAACGGGTTATTGGCGAATGTCTGGGATCATCCCACGGTAAAATATGCATGTTATTTATGTAACAATGAATATTTTTACGTATTTATTGATGATTGAATACACATATAATGCAACTTGAAACGTGAACTCAAAGATCTGCTTATGAATCGTCGCCAAGTAAGACATACAGGTAAGGTATTGTATTTTTAATTAACGTCACACTGGTAACACAGATGGGCTATTGGTGACGGTCCATGGCTCAACCAACGAAGGAAAAGATTCGAGGACAACACCACGGTCAGATGACAAGGTCAGACTTGAGCAGACACCCCATTTCTTCAAGCTTTCACACCACGCCAACGTGAAAACATTGAGGCTCAGGAGTAGCCTCGTCATCTGACCGTGGTTCAAAATTACATGGTGTTGTCCGGATCAATTTCCGTTGGAATTGATCCCGGACCGCCGTAGTCAACAGCACATTGTGTTGCCCTAGTATGACGTTAATAAAAATTACCAATTACCTTTGGGATTGATCCTAGATTATCGGAACTAGACCATTGTGTTTCTCTAGTGCGACGTTAACTAAAATACCTACCTACCTTGGATCTTTCTTTGGGTATTGATCCCAGATCGTCGTCAATAGACCATTGCGTTGCTACAGTGCGATGTTAATTAACGATCCAGATGCTGTGCAGTGCGTGATAGTCAAATTTGGAAGTCGAGCTCACTCTTGGTGTGACTTCCACGCATGTTCCGAGTACATTATTAATTTAGATTAACTATAAATATCTGTGCAACAGAGCACGTCTTTCTCAGTTTCAAAGGCAACCATGACTTCTATCGACTCGTCCCGAGTGAGTGAACTACCCTCAAATTGCGATTCCTACCCTCGTCCCAAATTCCAGCGCCTGTTTGGGCAAGAATCCGAGTACCAGTGGCAGATCGTGAATTTCAGCATGTGCCCCCAGAAGAAAGGAGAAACGCTCGTGTCCACCTCATTCGCCGTGGACTCCTTGGACCAGTCCCAGTTTCGACTGGTGCTCTACCCGAGAGGTCAAGAGGATGACGCGATCGAGAACGTCACCTGCTTCATCGAATGCCTCAAGGAACCAGGCTTCAAATTACGCGTCGTCATTTCGGTTATGAACAGCAACAACACCCCCTTTGTGGCCAATTCGAAGGACCTGATCTTGCGTAATGGCCAAAGAATCTTTTTTGTCCTCCTGCCCGATCGGCAAGAGTTGGTGACCAGGAAATGCATCCTCTTACCCCAAGATGTGCTAACCATTCGCTGCGTCGTGACACCGGAGTATCGCGCTTCTTATGTCTCCGACGACTTCTTGGACATTTCCAAGGAGTATGGCAATCTACTTAGATCCGGGAAGTTCACTGATTTTGTGATAATTGGGCCTGGTAAAGAAAGGTTTCCGGTTCACAAGGTCATCTTGACAATCAGAAGCAATGAACTTGCCAAAAAACTCGGTCTGATGAACGATAACCCTGCCAAAGAGGCTACAATTCACGACATATCTGCTCCAGTAATTGAAGTCATTCTCAACTACCTGTACAGCGGAAACTTGCCAGAGGATCTTACCCCTGAGGTGTTAAACGAAGTATACGAAGTGGCTAAAAGGCTGAAGATGGACCACTTAAAGAGGGACGTGTTTCCAGTAGAGACTTGCACCAACGCCTACACTAACATAAAAGTGGATCGCCGATTAATTTCATGGGACCTGGTGGATTTTCATCAGCGGATGGAGACCAACCATTGGCCTATGCGCACGTTCATCGATCTGACATTGGGACGGTTTGTAATCTCCTTTACTGTGATGGAATATGGTGGCAAACTTAAAACTATTATCGATGTTTGCTGTCATACTTTGACGCTGGACAAGTCCGTTTTAATGAAGTGCACTGTGCTCGTGGACAACGGAGAAGGTGGGCCTAAGCCTGAACTCAGTAGTGGTGAGCATTGGTTCGAAGTGGAGAAAGACTATGCCGCCCTGTTTACGATGACAGGAGACCACGATCTTCTGTACACATGGAAATCACTGCAGCAATACCCGGAAAACATCGGGCTTGTGTTTGAGTTCACCTTGTCCAATCCCCGATCTTGCACGATTTGTCGAAACGTGGAAGTGAAAGGCTCATTGGAATCTCCGAACGCCATTTATAAACGCTCTTACCAGAGACTGAGCTCTGATTTCGATAAAGCGTTCAAAGACACGTACTACAATGATGGTGACAGTCACAGTGATAGAAATCCTGGAACCTTCAGCGACTTGGTAATAAAATCGGAAAGTGGCAAGTTTATCCTTTCGCACAGGTGCATCCTCTCTGCTAGATCAAGCGTATTTCACGAGTTGATTTCGAAGGATGGCCTCGACAGGATAGCCAATCATCTGGACCTTGGTGACCTGAGCGATGGGAATCTGAGGGACGTGTTGAGATATATGTATTCTGGCATAATAAAAGACAGGAAATTAAACCAGGTTTTGACCTTGTACGGTGCTGCAAGCAAGTATCTAGTTGTTGCTCTGATGAAGAGGTGTGCACATTTTGTGAAAACAAAAATGACCATCTCGGATGTCTACAGAATCTTGGTACTAGCTGAAGAGCATAAAGACGACAATTTGTTTAAAATGTTGCTAGGTTACGTACAACTAAATCAAAATTCTGTCCTCGAATCGGAACAATGGAGGAAAATAGTAGCAGAGAAACCACATTTTGCTTCGAAAGCGATTAGTGAAATGAGTTTAAAAATCGTCCTGGACACCTAAAGGCAGTGACACAGATTAATGTTTACTATCTATCGATAAAAACTATTATGGTTATTCATTTTACAAATTCTGAGGAACGGAAGTTTTAAACTAGATTATCCGATAATTTTTAACTATTGTTATCGTATTATTTTAACTTGTCGCAAGTTTCAAATGTTGTCCTTGACAAATTCTTTAGGAATGATTACAACTGCTGGTGACTGTTTAGACTTTTTAGTTATTTCGTAAGTAGGGTAATTTTACAATTTGTTTGCCATCGAAACTGTAAAATAAACTTCACTTCAAATTTGAGTTTCATGGTTTCGTGCTATTTTAATAAACGTGAGAGAAATATGCATTTTTTTTATACCCAGTCGCTTCATTGAAATTGAACTAGCTGCTGTCTGATTTTAATGTTTTATCTATTTATCCAAGTGGTTTCTACGAGATATCTCGTCATTATCAACATTGATCAGATCTTGATGGAAAAGATCTTATCAGTTTTCCTAATGATGAGTTAACTCGTCGAGAAAGCCATCAGGAGGTTTAATTAAATTTCAATTCTACGTTGCTGTGTTAGGGGTCCGGCACTCAAAAATTCTAAAATTCTCAATTTTAAAGTTTTTGTTCTGAAATTTTTTTTTGTAGGTATACATTGTGTATTTTGCAATTATGACAACTATTTTATATTTTTAAAACTCTAAATTTTTTTATAACAGTTAAAAAATGTCAAAATTTGGACGTTGGGCAAAATTGATGTCTTAAATGAAGTGATGTTATGAAACACATTATATTTGCATTAATTAACTTCTAAAAGTTCATACTATAAACTATCTTTGTAATTTTTAGTTTAAACAATAAGAAAAATTAAAATATATATATTTTGTTAAAAAACTACATAAAACGCATAATATACAAAGTTCGCAAAATTATAGAAAAATATATGTACACAGTTGAAGACAAATTAAAGAATGACCAACCGGTATAGTGGTTCAGGTGTTAGCCTCTAGATCGGAAGGTTCCTGGTTTGAATCCGGGTCCTAGCATGGATGTTTGTAAGCGTATGGTGTAGGGGCGTCTGGTGCACCTTAAAACTGTCGTGGCCGAAAGTCCTCACGTTGGGTTGGTGTGGAAGTTTGGAGAGTGGGGTGCCAGCTCGGGTGTTGCTTCTTCATCTGACCGTGGTTCAAAATTACGAAGTGTTGTCCTCGGATCTTTCCCTTAAGGGACTGATCCCGGACCGTCGTCAAAAGCCCGTTGTGTTGCTATAGTACGACGTTAAGTAAAATTACCGTTACCATTACAAATTAAAGAAATATATTTGAAAAATAAGTGTAGAAAATTTCATTCATTCATTTATAACTAGTAGTTTTTAAGTTAGATGGGATTTCAGTAGTGAAAAATACATATAACACTAAAGAAAGCGTTTAAAATTATGAAGGATCGTTTGGTTTACAGCTGTCGTGTTTATAAAAAAGTTGAATATTTCCGGTTCCACTGATGGTAGAAACAAAGTTTAGGTGTCCTTTTATTCAGAAATATCTATTATTTTTAAGATAATAAAATAAAATATGAAAAAAAAAGTCCAATTTTGAGTCCTAAACCCCCTTTTGGTTTGAAAGCTATAAACGTAATATACGAAAACATACTAGCACACTAGAAGGAAATGTCCAGCTTCCACATTGAGGAAGTCGGAACATGATCTCGCGAACCCTAATAACTAATTATAGCCCGATCAACGTAACGCGCTTAAAAAATAAGGCAAGTTAACATTCCCGATGTTCAGAAACTAAGTTCTAATGAATTATAGAAGAAACCATCTTAAGCAGTAAAATTATAAAACCCTTGTAGTCTATCCCTAATTACGCGAAATATTCATGGTGTAACTATTGTATTTAAAGTGGAATTCAAATTCCACTTTCTACTCGAATTTTAGTTTTGCCTAGAGAAAGTGATTTTGTATATTTAGTGATGAACTGATTACATGAGTTGTAATTTCACTGTTTACGAATGCTACTTCTGTAATTCATTAGGACTCTTGATTTCTGTTCAGAAAGTTAGAAAGCTAACTTTTTAAGCGTTTTACATTAATCGGTTACAATTCATTATTAGGGTCCACTATTCACATTTACATGAAATGAGGGGAGAAATTGTGAGTCATTGCAACGATGTCCTTGAAGCGAAAAATATTTGCTATAACTTGATTATCAAGCATCGTGCTTTTTAGCCCAAGAATTATAAGATACTAGCCACTGCGTGGCCAGCACGGCAATGCACGTGACAGTTCTTTTCGTCGGTGTGACCACTGCTCTCTAACCCCCGGTGATTTCGTAGCCTATTGGATAACAGCCATCATGGCGTTGCCCGTAGTGTGGGTTTGCTTCGCAAACCAAATGGAAATTCGTAGCCTATTTGATTGAATTCACTGCGAATTCCAATTCCGCTTCGCAAACCAAATTATAAATATTATGAACTATGGTTTGCAAAGCAAACCAACACCACGGGCAACGCCTGGATGGCCTCGTCATTGTCAAATGCGGCCAAATTCGATAAGAGCCATCATGGCGTTGCCCGTGATGTTGATTTGCTTGGCAAACCAAATGGAAATTATTCCCATTTGGTTTGCTTATCCAAATTATGATTATACACTGACGAGCCAAAGCATTATGACCATCTCCACATATTTCAATGAATTCGTCAATATGACGTGGAGGGCATGTGATTAAGTGAGAATCTTATTTAATTGCTGCTGGAGAAGTTAAGTAATCATTCTTGCACTTACTTTTGCGAGTGATGAGAAAGGTGCTGATCTAAGCGAATTTGATAGAAGGCAGATCGTAATGGCCCGAAGATTCGGAACGAGTATCACCGAAACTGCGCAGTTGGTAGGTTGTTCACGATCAACTGTGTTGTTAGTATACATTCAAAGTGGATAAATGACGGTGACATCAGCAGTAGACGTTAAGGTGTTGGTCGTCCACGCGTCATCAAAGAAAAAGGACGTCGGAGACTGTCCCGCTTAGTAAAGCAAAATCTGCGAGACGCAGTGGCTCAGCTGACAGCCCAATACAATGCAGGTCCAAGCGCAAGTGTTTCGGAACACACAGTTCAGCGGAAACTGGTGGATATGGGACTGTGCAGCAGACGTCCCACTGGTGTGCCTCTGTTTACCAATCGCCATGGTCAACTACGCCTAAAGTGGGCCCAAAAACATCGAGACTGGACCATGAATGAGTGGAAAAGAGTTGCCTGGTCAGATGAATCCCGATTTCTCATTCATCACGTTGATGGTCGTGTCAGGGTACACCGTCTGCCAGGCGAACAGTTGTTCTCTTGCACAGCAGGTCATACACAGACTGGTGGTGGCGGTATTATGCTTTGGGGAACGTTCTCATGGGCGACTCTTGGACCCGTTGTTGCGGTAGAACAGACCATGAACACTTCGAACTATCTGAACATCATTGCGGATCGGTTGTACCCTTACATGGCGTCTGTCTTCCCAACTGGAAATGGAATCTCCCAGCAGGACAACGCACCATGTCACAAGTCTCGGATTGTGTGGGAGTGGTTCGAGGAGCATACTGATGAATTCCATTTAATGTCCTGGCCACCTAACTTAATCCTATAGAGCACATTTGGGGTAGGTGTCATGGAGCGGCAGTTCAGAGCTCAAACACCACCATGTCCGAATATCTCGACTTTGCGTGACCGCTGCTTAGACATTTGGTATAACCTGT
Source organism: Metellina segmentata (assembly GCA_947359465.1). Classification (NCBI taxonomy): domain Eukaryota; kingdom Metazoa; phylum Arthropoda; class Arachnida; order Araneae; family Tetragnathidae; genus Metellina; species Metellina segmentata. The sequence goes on from OX375877.1 coordinate 79,973,353, forward strand.
CTCCAGTCATGTACCAAGAACCTATGGCATCTATGCCCAGGCGAGCTGCAGCCGTTTTGCAGGCCAAAGGAGGCGCAACGCGTTATTGAGTATGTGGTCATGATGTTTTGGCTCTTTAGTGTATAAACCAAATTATGATTATTATGAACTATGGTTTGCTTCTTAAACCAACACCACGGGCAACGCAGCCTCGTCAATATCAAATTCGGACAAATTCCTATTGCGAAGAAATCCAATCAGCATGACCTCACAATCTCTTACAAAACTATAAGTATTTAATTTAAAAATTATGTATTAAAAGAAAATCAAATGCAAGGTATCGAGCTAATGTAAAATAAATTTTCCGTAGATTACAAATCCGTTGCAATTTTTAATCTATATTTAACAATACCGATTTTACGTAAAAAAACTAAACAATGCAAGTCAAAATGTTTTTTTTATTTGTTTTGCTGAGCACAGGAAATGATATCTGATTGCTCGAATCTGGAATCAATCGAAGGTCATTCTGCGCAACGGCGTTCGTATTGGGAAAAAAATATAAAAATTTCGATTTAAAAATTATTTATTCAAAGAAAATCCTATTTTTAGGTTTCGATCTAGTTTGAAATCTTTCGGATTTCAAATCGGTTGAAATTTTTACTCTATCTTTAGCGGTCTAGGAGATAGAAAAAATAACTACATAACTAAAGGAAAAAGATGTTTTTTATCCTCTGTGAGGGAAAATCATTCCTCCGCGCAAAATGATAACGGAAACGGAAAAAATAAATTTATAAACTGCGATCTTTCATGGTGCTGCCATCTATATATACAATTCTCTTACAGGGCACGCAAAAAAGACGATATTTGTTATCGCGTTTTGGCAACATTGTACGATTGTTTGTGTACCAACAATTGAGTCGCCTCAATTGAATGTATACCGTTATTGGATGAAATTTTATTGAAAAAAAAAAGAATTTTAGTCAAGCTGTTGCAGTTTAAAATTACAAATCAAAGAAAGCGGAGGATCATTTCAGGGCCATTTAAAAAACGGTCCTTTTCAGGGTCAACAATCATAGTTCAACAAGACGCTTGCGCTATAACTTTTCGACAACAAACTGAATGAAAAAGTTTGTGTGACTCAAGAGTACTTTATGGAAATGTACACACAAACACAACATGCTGGGTATTCCATTTCCAAAGCAGCGCTCACATTTCGACTCAAAATTTGCTCAAAGTTTTCATTTGAATTCTGATTTTAGGTTACTGTATATATATTTTCTGTAATACAGCAAATTTAGATTTGAAAAATATTTTTTTGGTATATCATATTTTGTAAACAATTCTTTCTGCTAGGACGCATGTCTTCATTGATGCGAGCGAAGCGAGCATATGTACGCGTAGCGAACCAATGAGGATTGCCTTGCAATCCTCCGGGGGTTGTTGAGCTTTAGCGAGCAGGGGGCTGGCCCCCTAGTTCCAAAGAAAACAATAATAATTAAATTTGATTAAATTCATTTTAAAATATTCTAGATTAAATTTTAAAATTCGCCGTAACCCAAAAATTGCAAAAAATTCGGACGACCTGTGTGCCAAGTCCCATTACTGTAAGTGCCATAGATTCGTCAGGACTGATAACAGAAAACAGACAAACACTTCCTTTTATAATAGAGATATTTATATTTTACTTATATGTCTACGAAATGGTGACTAAATTAAGAAAGTATTGGTATGTTATAGTGCCCTGATTCACTCCTCTCAGCAACACGTCTTATAATTTATAAATGATATTTAAGTGCGTTTAATGCATTGAAAAAATATGAATAGATTTGAAAATTTTTAATTTTCGTAAAATCATTTAAAGCTAACGTAAGTGTAAAAAGGCATCAAACTTTCACCACTTTACTAAACGAAGGAACACCAAATTTGTAAATCGTAGTTCAGTAGTTTTATGTCTCTGTAATTACAAAATTTTTAGTGTAATAATTATTGCAGAGTAAATTTAGATCGCTGTTTTACCCAAGTCTTTCCCCTTATATTTTTTCCATTAACAACCAATGTTAAACTTTTTAATATGTAAAAAGGATGTAAATCCAAGAGGAATGATCTAGACATTAATTGTAATAATTTAACAAAAGCATTGAAAACGCAAATAACAATTTATAAACTATTTTAAACTTTCCATCCTGAAATGTACTAACCTTCAGACAACGGCCCAGTACATCAGTTTTATAGTAATCCGCCAAGAAAGAATTTTGACTAGCCAGTACAGTAGTTGTACCTTGAAAGTTATAAGAATCGTGGCAAGAAAGAATCGCCTCAGTTATATCTAACCGTAGTTAAAAGGCTAAACTACCTCGAAATAGAGTATTTGAAATTAGGGATGCGACATCAATGTCGATGTTTTCAAAACATCGATGTTTTATTAAAAAAAACATCGATGCATTTACCATCGATGTATTGGAGCCGATGTTTTTTTAACATCGATGTTTATACTTGTCGATGTTTTTACGTTGTCGATGTTTATTTTTCAATTAAAAAAGTACCATTATAAAAAAGAAAAAATAAATAACCAAAGTGGCCAAGTGTGAAGGGTTTGAAAAGGACGAGGATAAAAGGGGGAACGGTGCCCCTAGCAACGATACATTGGGGATGCGATGTCGATGTTTCCAAAACATCGATGTTTTATAAAAAAACATGGATTTATTGGAGCCGATGTTTGCTTAACATCGATGTTTTTACATTGTCTATGTTTTTACGTTGTTGATGTTTCATTTTTGAACCAGTACTAAACCAGTTAATGGAGGGAAAAAAAGTTTAAATACATCGATGTTTAAAAACATTGATGGTTTTGGGGCGATGTATTTTTAACATCGATGTTTTGTTGTGGATGTCGCATCCCTATTTGAAATCACCCACTACTTACTGATTCAACCGATATTGATTAATAGCGCAAGGTCCAAAATCAAACAAGCTACACCCCAATGTTCTCCATTCACAATTACTTTCATCGAGCTATAATTTTATAATCCAGAGAATTGCTTAGACTACGAAGAAAACATATTAACTATTTTTTCACACAAATCAGTATTGATACTTCAAATACGAGCCGTTAAACTGCATACACTTTCTAATGCAGTAGACCAAACACGTAGATAAAGTAACTCGTAAGATTTCAGTAGGGTATGATACATGGGAGATTGGCGATAGAAGCCCTAACTTGCTTTAATCACGATAGCGGCGACCAACCGGTATAGTGGTTAAGGTGTTAGCCTATAGATCGGAAGGTTCCTGATTCGAATCCGGGTCTGGGCATGGAGGTTTGTAAGCGTATGGTGTAGGGGCGTCTGGTGCACCTTAAAACTGGCGTGGTCAGAAGTCCTCACGTTGGGTTGGTGTGGAAGTTTGGAGAGTGGGGTGCCAGCTCAGGTGGTGCTTCGTCATCTGACCGTGGTTCAAAATTACGAGGTGTTATCCTCGGATCTTTCCCTTAAAGGACTGATCCCGGACCGTCGTCAATAGCCCGTTGTGTTGCTCTAGTATGACGTTAACTAAAATTACCAAATTACCCTGACCGTCGTCAATAAGCCGTTGTGTTGCTACCCTGTTGCAAATTACCTGTCCGACGTTAATTAAAAATTACCAATTACATTGATCATCGTCAATAGCCAGTTGTGTTGCTCCAGTGCGAAGTTAATTAAAATACCTACGTGCCTACCTTCGAACCGTCGCCAATAGCCCATTGTGCGACGTAATTAAATAGTACTTCAAGGTAATAGTAATTTTAATAATCGTCGTACTAGAGCAACACAACGCTTACAAACATCCATGCCCGGACTCGGATTCGAACCAGGAACCTTCCGATCTAGAGGCTAACACCTTAACCACCATACCGGTTGGTCGGCTCCTCAAGATTTTAAAGTAGTTAACGTCGCACTAAATCAACGACAACGATTCAAGTAACTACTACACTACTGTTTCGTGCTTTTTGAATGTTTGACTTAATCAAGCGTAGAGGATTGTTCGAAACTCGATCCTTAAAAAGACCGTTGGGTTCATGACTGTTGCATGTTAAATCTGGCGTGGCCTCAGATGTCCCAAGATTAGCTTGGTTTGTAGCTCAGTTCTTGAGACCTGATCGTGTTTCAAAATAACGCGATGTCCTCGGTAAGAAGGTAGGTAGGCGTTTTAATTAACGTCTTACTTGTGCAAAGTTACGGGTTATTGACGACGGTCCGGGATCAAACCAGAAAAGAAAGATCCGCGAGATGCCATCGATTCATTCCCTTCAGAAGTAATCATAGACTGTCGCCTATAGCCCATTGTGTTGTGTCAATGCTCTTTTTTATTCACTACCAACTACTCAAGTGTTAACTTAGCCATCACTACAAATATGACCTTACGCTGCTATATATACCCCATAAAACTGCATGTAACTCATCAGAATCAAAAATACTTTTAGGTGGATAAAATGCACTATATTCCTCATATCTTGCCAAATAGGTGACTGGTGGATGTGATTAGGTAATGGTAATTTTTAGTTAACGTCGTACTAGAGCAACACAACGGGCTATTGACGACGGTCCGGGATCAGTCCCACGAGGGAAAGATCCGAGGACAACACCTCGTAATTTTGAACCCCGGTCAGATGACGAAGAAACACCTGAGCTGGCACCCCACTCTCCAAACTTCCACGCCAACCCAACGTGAGGACATTCGGCCACGACAGATTTAAGGTGCACCAGCCGCCTCTACACCATACGCTTACAAACATCCATGCCCGAACCCGGATTCGAACCAGGAACCTTCCGATCTAGAGGCTAACACCTTAGCCACTATACTGGTTGATCGGCGTATGTGATTAGGAATTAGCGACCTTTCAGAAATCAGCCAAAAGGCTCTTGACAAATTACACGATGTCCACAATGAGTAGTTGATGTTGATGGTAATGGTAATTCTAGTTAACGTCGTACTAGAGCAACACAACGGGCTATTGACGACGGTCCGGGATCAATCCCTTAAGGGAAAGATCCGAGGCCAACGCCTCGTAATTTTGAACCACGGTCAGATGACGAAGCAACACCTGAGCTGGCACCCCACTCTCCAAACTTACACACCAACCCAACGTGAGGACTTTCGGCCACGACAGATTTAAGGTGCACCAGCCGCCTCTACACTATAATCTTACAAATATCCATGCCCGGACCCGGATTCGAACCAGGAACCTTCCGATCTAGAGGCAAACACCTTACAATGAGTAGTTGAATCGCCAATACGATGCAGATGACTTCCGACTGCTTAGCTCTGAGAAGACATACTCCCATACAGCTTTACTCTTCATTACCATTCAACCTTCATAGGGCATTTTACACTCGGCTTCTGAAGGCAATACAGAACGCCTAAAAGGCCGCATTAATTATATTGCACGATCTTAATACATCTCCCACGATTTTACGCGATTGGCAATTTGTCAAATTACTGGTAGCATATATCGTATCCATCACTTCTAAATTCTGGATAGATGGTATTTCAATCATAGTCACACTAGGTTAACACACGGGATTTTTAGCGATGATCTTGGTAATTGGCATTTTTAATTACTGTCATACTAGAGCAACACGCTATTGACGACGGTCCGGGATCAATTCCGAAGGGGGTAGATCCAAGGACACCACGTAATTTTGAGCCACGGTCAGATAATGAGGTCACACCCGAGTTGGCACCCCACTCGGGTGTGAACTCGTTATCTGACAGTGGATCTAAATTACGTGGTGTTGTCGGATATTTCCCTACGACGGTTACTCCCGGACTTTCAATCCTCACGTTGGGTTGGCGTGGAAGTTTGGAGAGTGGGGTGTCAGCTCAGGTGTTGCTTCGTCATCTGACCGTGGTTCAAAATTACGAGGTGTTGTCCTCGAATCTTTCCCTTAAGGGACTGATCCCGGACCGTCCTCAATATCCCGTTGTGTTGCTCTAGTACGACGTTAACACAAAAAAAATTACCAATTACCATCATTGAAAGTCCGGGTAATGGTAATGGTAATTTTAGTTAACGTCGTACTAGAGCTACACAACGGGCTATTGACGACGGTCCGGGATCAGTCCCTTACGGGAAAGATCCGAGGACGACACCTCGTAATTTTGAACCCCGGTCAGATGACGAAGAAACACCTGAGCTGGCACCCCACTCTCCAAACTTCCACGCCAACCCAACGTGAGGACTTTCGGCCACGACAGATTTAAGGTGCACCAGCCGCCTCTACACCATACGTTTACAAACATCCATGCCCGGACCCGGATTCGAACCAGGAACCTTCCGATCTAGAGGCTAACACCTTAACCACTATACCGGTTGGTCGGATTTTCAATGATGGAATAAATGTAAAACTTATGACTTACAGAATGTATAACTATCGCACTATGGTCTCAAGCTATAGAAACTGACATGCATATCTCGTAGTTATCCAAAAAGCATGTTGATTTATGTGCATGTTCTGTCTCTAGTCAACCCAGCTAATGATCAACCCTTAGGGAATCCGCCAGGTCATCGAACATGGGACAAAAAAGAAAATTCATATGCATACGTAGCTTGAGCAGAAAAGCATATCGATACGAGGGTGAATTTTTCAATTTAGTTTCGCATGATTGTGCTTCAAATGCTATGCACTAGCCCACTGAATTGGACGCGTGTAATCCATGCATGTAAGTGAATAAATTCCCAGAAGCAGGACCAGATTTATTTTTAAAGGTTTATTCTTTTGACATTCCATGACGCATCATGTACTTAAAAACAGACGAATTTACAACCAAGTGAACTAATAAAAATTTATGTACAAAAAAACACCGATCAGTTGAATTTCATTTGATGATACGAGTGTTGGATGGTATAAAAGCAGACATCGGTATATATACAATTAAAATACACTGAAGTTCGTCTAGATTATCAGCAACTGTTGATGGCGAGCTCTAAGTACTGATTCTTTCCTATCGTCTTGTTTGGGGATCCACAAAGAACGGTTACAGGTGGCTGTGAAAACCGCTTTCTGGAATGGAACCAAAAGTTATTAATTATCTTAAATTTGTTTTTGACATGAGTATACATCTTTAAATTTAATCGAGTATATACAGTACGAAAATTCTAGCGACGAAATAATGTGAAGACACTTGTCACGTTTATACTTTTTATACCATGAGTGATAATTATGGGCTAGGTGATTGTCTTTAAATGGGTTGATTGTTGAACGTATGTCACACTTGAACAACAACGGGTTATTGCCTACAATCCAAAAGGTAAAAATCCTAGGACTATAACCACGAAATTTTGATCCGCGGTCAGACGTCATGTTAACACCTGAGATGGCACAACACTCTAAACTTCCACATCACGCAAACGTGATGAAATTTGAGGCCATGAAGTATTTAACAAGATTTCACCAGATCCCGCGTATTCGGTGGTCTTCGGTTGGATCTAGTTTCTTACTCGCAACTCTCCGGTTGCGAATCCGTGAGTTTTCCAAGCGGGCTAACGCGGACCATTTGGTGAAAGGAAAGAGTGAAATTTGGTACTACCACTATAACGTCAAGCAGTGCAGATAACAGTTTTGGAATAAATTCATGGTACACATAAAACAACTAAATAAAGAGAAATATTTTATACATCGCTTTACATGGATCACTATTGGATACACATTAGTAAATTACAATTCAGAGTTAACCTGTTGTAACAATTTGTTTGGACAAATTCTTACTGTAATGTTTAGTTTCGAATCTAGAATTTAATGAATCGAGTTCTGAACTCGCAACCCTCCAGTTCCAAGCAGCAACTCTTCCAACTAGACTACAACGGCACCTAACCTTCTGAGTAATACACACGCAGTATTCCACCAAGTAATCAGTAATTTTCTCTGCATGATTTCTAACCAGTTTTAGACATTTTGACCAATTGAATCCTTTCCTGGACAAAGGGAGTTCAATTTGGGAAAAGGGATCCCAATTTAGAAGAGCAACGGATTAGCAACAGGAGTGTTGAGTTCGAAACTCGGTTCAGCTAAAGGGTGCGTACTCCATTGTGTCATCGGGATTTGAGTTGTCCTATTGGAAACGCAAGGAATATTCCGAAGAACGCAATGAATGTTCTGCTCTGGAGAAGAAAGGGGATTGGTTCCTGAAGGGGATCACGATCAAGACCGTTGAACATGACCGGCTCTGTTAGGACGGCCAAGGAGTTGCGGTTTTTCGTTCTGCTTGTAGACGATGGAGTAGAGAGGCATAGGGTGACGGTTGGCCACCGCGCTGGACTGTGATGAAACATACTTTTATGTATTGGTGTAATGATGGTTAAAGATACGATGTAAATACTGTATAAAGTTTTTTAATGTTCTTGGAATAATAAGAACTTAAAAATCTTAGCTGTCGGATGTCTTCTATACGATTCGTACTGTTTTCACGCTACCGCTTTGGGCGACTACACCACAAAACGTTAAAGAGAGCTTAATCGGCGCACATCGAAGTTTGGTTAATCAATTAAGCAAAAGATGCGTTAATCGTGCAAACACAACATACTGCAAGACTGGATCTCCCTCGAAATTGTTAGGACAGTTATCATTTTCTAACGGTAATTTTAATAGTTGTATTAAACTGTGTGTTTACAAAAAAAATTGTTTCAGAGAAATTTACAAAGTGCACATAAATTTATAGAGTAAACGATGGGATAAATCGACCAAAATTTGTAACAGATGACATAATAAGAAAAACTTGCAAGTCTTATACTCACATTTTTGATTGCAAATCGATTGGCACGACTTCAATTTTTTTCAAATTGAGCCCGGACGATACAGAAGATGTGGCAGCAACGTCGGGTTTGGACGAGTAACCCCACCAAACTTTGGCGCCTTGTATTTCTCCAATAGGGTAACGACTTGTCGCCAAATATACATACTGGCCTCCAGGTTTCATTTCGGGTGTAGCTCTGACGTAAAAGAAGTAATGCAAAAGAATATAACATTCTATTACAAAATTAGCCATTAAATTTCAAAAATCATTCATTCAAAACTATCTTCTCCATCCTGGACATGAAACTAATTGCAAAAGTTTAATACATCATGATGGGCTGGTTAGGGTTTTATGGCACAAGGTTCGTTAGCGGACAAGCTAAACCCAAACGCCAGATTAAATATATCCAATAGAGACAGGAAAAATAGTCAGTCAAGGACGTAAAATAGTAAGGACAAGAAAGTTAAGTTTTCAACTACAAAAAGGAGGATTTTCACCATCCAGTAAGTATCGATGTGTATTCACAGAATGCCCAATACGGAGCATAGTTAATATTACATCCAGGCGACGAAGACACAGGAAAGAAGACCAAAAAGAGATAACAGGTTGAATTCTGTGGAGTTTGTTTCCCACTCTACACTCCACTCATTCCAAATGATGTCCGACATTTTTTCAGATCTTTGTATAGAACACAAAGACTCAAGAAGTTTACAGCATTCTTTGCAGCAGTGGCAGCAAGTTCATTGTCAGTAATCTCAGGGTGACCTGGTATTCGACCGACGATGGAATTTCATCACGGCACTAGCTAAAGGATTTTGTGGGCTATCTGCTGACAAGCATTCCAATTTGCTTTTCAAGTCCGTGTATACGATAAAATTGCCTATTCCTTGATAAGAAATATACTTCAACGCGTCATTCAAACCACAAAATTCAGCCGTTAATATGTATATATGACAATGGGTAAAACATAAATATCAATGGTTGATCCACATAGGTTGATGGGAAATATCCTAATGGTGGATGTACGAGCGATACATCTGTGAAAGCATCAATAGCTCTTTCCACTGGTAGAAAGGAAGTTATCACGGTATAAGCTATTTTCAACGCGATATAAGTTGGTGCTTGTGAGGTAGGTCGTAGCATTTTGGAGGCATAGAAGTTTAGATTGTCACGTACTACCATCTCAAGAAACTGACTGCAAGAATTCTGGCAAACCCTATAATTTACGACAGCAGTATGGCCGTAAAAAGAGTGGATGAACGCGACCAGCGTCAGATGGCAAACCTCGGTTCACGTGATAGGCGTTCAACACTGCCTCAAATAAAATCGGAATTGAATGCTGGGCACTCAACACTGTGAGGACTGCAACGTTCAAAAAAAATATACATATTTCTTCAAGCAACTTAATGGAGGTTTAAAACATGAAGAATAATATTAGGAATAATTTCCGACAGGAATGGTCTTTCTTTCCACATTAGAATTTGAGATATGACGTTTCAAAAAACACTTGTAGCGAAAACAATCATACTGTAGCGAAATTTATTCACTTCGTCTGAATATCATGGCTCAGTCGGAATTGCACCCGACTGCGAAGCGGAAGGTACGAAGTTCCAATCTCACTAGAGGCGAGTGGCCCTAAAAGTAGATTCCATTTTAAAGTTTCCTTTCTGTTTGTTTCTCACTTCTTCAAGAATATACTTATGTTAATTTCAAGAACTTTCCAATTCTCGAATGTTCAAATCATTTTCGGAAAAGGTATAAAAGCAGATGTATCACTCAGTTCAAGTGAATAATAAAGTCTCGAGTTGAGATCAGTAATCTTTGTTCTCGCTCGTCTTTTGCAAAGATACACGAAGAGGTTAGCCTACCTACGATAAATCTACGCGACAATATCTTTATTAGTTAATTAATTATTCGCAGTCTGACTTTTTCTTCCTGAAATGATTTTAAGAATACACCTATTACCTGTTGTAAAAAAGCTAAATTTTAAAGTCAAAATTAAAAAAAAATATTTTAGTGTATACGTACGCCTTAATGTAATTTCTGTTGAAGAAACAGCTATATATATACCATATGAAATCAGAATTTATTCTTTGGAATTTTTATTGCCGAAAAACTGAAATAATATTTGAAAATACTTTTAGAATCCGTTAAGAAAACACTATAAAAGGTGAATAAAATTACAATCATTTTTCCTGTTAGAAAGTGAAAAGCAAACGTTTGCATCTTACTTATCATCCAAGTTAAGTCGGATCAGTTTTCCAACACGTGTTTTTAATTCCAGCCGTACGACTCCTGGATTGAACCCAGTCTTCGAAGAATCATCTGCATCACCACAGAAACCGTGATCGCATCCAGTCTCCACAATCACTTGATACTGATACACTATCAAAATTATATCGATTAGTTCTCTTTTAAAATATAATCTCATCAGAAAAAGGTAAAAGGTATAATTCTCAGTAAAAAAATTAAGATAAATCGATGCAAGAATTTCAATTTTTTTGTTTATAGTTTCAAGCTGTATTTATTTCTATGAACAACGTAACGTAGTTTCGAAAATATCTGCCCAAATTGTAAAGGGTGGTAGACGAGCACAATATATGCACTTTTTGTCAAAGAATATGTCCTAAGATACCACTTTAAAGTGGGAATGGGCGTTATTTAGGTCCATCGATGACATCTTTTCTGTGGCGTAAGTCGTCTTTTCCCGTTCAGATTGTCAGTAGCAAACATCGCTACACGAATTCGAAGCTTGCAGATATGGATCTAATGCATGGAGATACGAACGAACTGCTCTAACGTCGTAGTGGTCAGAATGTTGCTTCTGGAATCAAAGGTTTCTGGTTCGAATCCGCGGTCAAACATTAATATTTGTCCGTCCTCAATGAATGTGTTCGATTTAAATAAATATTTTAGGCCTTCAAAGTATCCTTCAAAGTTTGGCTAGATATTTTTGAAACGCAGTGTGTAGGGGGAAAATAACTTTAAAACTTGTGAATGTGAACAAAATTCCCGAAAAGATGATAAAAATATCATATTGAGCGGCACTGGTAATGAACGTCGCACTGGAGCAACACGTTGAGCTATTGGCTACGGTTGGGAACCAATCCCCAAGGTGAAGGACACGAGAACACCACTTAATTTTGATTCACGGGCAGATGACGAGGTCATACCTGAGCTGGTAACCCATCCTCCAAACTTCCACCACGCCAAAGTGAGGACTTTTGAGGCCAAGGCAGATTTAAAGTGCACCCCCCCCCCTTTTTACAAGGCGGTATTTGGCAGAACCTATTTGGAACGCGTAACCCTCCGATTGCTAATTCGTTGATCTTCCAATTTGGCTACCGCTTCTCTCAACTCACTGGAGATGATCTTTTATTCAGTCAGGTTCCCCTTGACCATATAGACCAAAGTCAATGAGCTGACCTTTCTCTGCTGACTTTCTGTGCTAACCGACTCATTACGCTCAGCTGTAGAGCAGGCAGCACACCGGATGCAATTTTTTGCTCACAAGAAAGGTCAGCACATTGAAAGTGGTCGATATGTGGTCAAGGAGAACCTGATTCTGGAATAAAAGATCGTTTCGCGAGTTGAATCTATGTTAATTAGCGTCTGATGAGTTTTTTTTTTTTAATTCATCGCGCCTCATAACCAGCTGCAATGAGTGCCGCGTTTGTGTTGCTCACGCAATCGAAACCTTGCATTATCCATTTTATTCCAAATATTTTGCCATTTTCGACTCGAACACCGCCAACTTTTCTTCTAGTTATGGCTTTCGGTTCTAAAACGTTTTTTCACGAAACGCATCTTCACATATCTTCTAGATAAAAAAAAATTCGGCTCAATTCCGTTTATTCGATTTTAGCTAGAGATATCTTGGAAGATTGGGTAATTTCATGGCATCGCCTGTGGTTCCTTCGTAGAAACATTTCATAAGGCTAGGCAACTACTTGCGATTTCTAGTCGCAACGACCGAAAAATTGCTGCCGGAGAAAATCTGCAAGGTGCACACACTGCGATAGATAAAGCGCTGAATTAGATTAAATTATGTTTTTTATTCCCCCAATTCAAGTTTTTATCATTGCGATCGTTGAAGATAGAAGTGAAAATTTCAACGGATTCCAAATCAGAGTAACTACGCCAGATCGAAACCAAAAACAGATATGTTATTTAATTATTTACCATTTGATTATTTAATTATTTATTAAATCATTAATTATTAAAAATAATCATTATAAAAAACATCTATAAATAATCATAAATCATTAATAAATAATAAATAATTAAATAATTAATTATTTTTTTTAACGAACATCACATTTATGGTATTGATAATGTATAAAATCTTTCGTAGATTTCAAATCCGTTGAAATTTTTACTCTATCTTCAACGATCGTAAAGATAGAAGCTTGAATTAGGGGAATAAAAAACATAATTTAATGTACATTGGGTAGAGCGACAGTCGCGTCGCAGCGAAAATAGGACCGGTTGCAACTTTTTAATCGCTACGAATGTTTAGTCGCAAGTATGTGCATTTGTATTTGAATCAATGAGTTCATTTCTGCGACGAAAAATCGCGCGACTAGAAATCGCAAGCGGAGGCCTAGCTTAAATCCGAACACTTTTAGATGGGGCTTGAGGGGGGGATGACGACCTCCCCTGCTGGTTACGCCATAGCTTCAAATGGTCTGAAAAGTTGGTTTCTTCAACAACTACCCTGAGGAAAATGAGATTCTCGGCGGAGTTTTGAAAGCAGGTGAAAGTTTTGTAATATGAACAGATGGCAAAAATTGGGACAGATGGTCGGAACAGAAGGGACATATAACACGCCCTAATACAGACTACGTTGTTTATTATATTGCTTATCTGAGTCCGTCAAGGACCGTTCCGAAATATTTGTTTTACTCTAGCGTTCTTGCATTGACACTACCTCCGAAAGATTTCTAAGCATAACAAACAAAAAATAAAAAGGTTGTTCTGATTCTTCTTTCAAATTTTTGAAATAAAGGAAAGAACGCGACATTTTTATTGCATTGTTACAAAACGCAATCTGGCTATCTTTTAGTACATTTCCAAATAAATTGCCAGCAGTAGTTACTTCCCTCTTACTTGACGTAAACACTTTAATAAAATATTCTTGTAAAAGTACGTGCAATTCGTACTAATGCAAGAGTTAATTTTTCATTTACGTGATATTGATCATATATATATGATAACGATCATATATATTGGATATTTATCATATTAGAGACTAAATTCATCTGCAAAAGAAATGTTCTGTAAACGGATACTAAATGAAGAGATGTTCTTTACCAAAATTGCTTTTGGTTACCGATTATCTTGATTTCAAAATTTGTTTCATTTAGTAAACTAGCCATATCTAAACTTGCAATCACTGCATTCTTAATTGTACTAGACAGGAAAATTAAATAATAGTTTTACAAGATTTCTTCTAAGGCAAAAGAAACTTAACGAAAATGAATACTTTCAAATGCTTGGAAATCATGTTTCAAATTTCATGAGGGGAATGATTGCTTATGTGAAAAAAAATTATTGTTTGGCCTATCTCTAGTATTATAAAAGGAAGTGTATGTTTGTCGGTCTGATTTGTTTATTTATTTATTTATTTATTTCGCGGCTGTAAAATCCTGACGATCTATGGCACTTACAGCAATGAGATTTGGCACACAGGTAGTCCGAATTTTTTACAATTTTTGGGTCGCGGCGAAATTATAAAATTCAATTTAGAAGATTTTTAAATGAATTTAATAGTTTCATTCTCTACCTGGTTCTTCAAACGCGTTTCATCCGGACGAAAGAAGAAAACCCCCAAAATGAACTTTTTGAACCTTTGTGACCTTTTATATTTCGCACGTAAACAAACAGATTGCATATTCTGCCCTTCGATACTGAATGGGATAGTTAAGTTTTTTTTCGTAAAATCGGAATTGCTAAAGATAGATTGAAAATTTCAACGAATGTGAAATTTGCGGAAAATTTCACTTTAGATTGTTACCTAAAAATATGATTTTCTTTAAATAAGTAATTTTTTAAATTGAATACATCTTCAACGGATTTGAAATCTGCGGAAAATTTTACACCAGATTAATACCTTACGGCACGGTCAAATCCTATGCCAAGCAGTGGCTAGTTGTATATATTCATATTTCTTCGTCAGGATAACTTTCAAAGCTGTTTTTCACATGCAACGCATATTTAGAGACTTCCTTTTAGAGACTAACAGAGAGATGAAAGTCGAATTTTAATTTATACTATCAATAATTGCTATAGCGGTTTTAAAACTGGCATAAGCTTGAGAAGACTAAATTGAAATAAAATTATTTTGATTTTATACGAATTGATGTGTAATATTTCAATATTTTTTTTATTTGTTCCACGATTCTGATCATATGTTCGACTGAGTATAAGGACGGGATGGTATTTGCTTTTATTTTGTTTCGTTTGCTTTCACAAGTTTGGGAATTTTCTTAGAAGCATCGGGGAATTCTTTTGTATTTCTTTATTTCATTTCTATGATTCTTTATTTCAAATTTCTGTTGATAAGGATATTTATCTGATTCGTATTTTGTGTGATTAGAAGGAAATAGAAATTACTGTCTGACTCTGAACTCCAAAATCTGTCGAACCAAACAAAAACAGATTTCCGAGCTTCAGTGAGGTATTATGGAAGTTTTTTTCTTTACATTCATTTACAAAGTTCCGAGAATGAAAGCGCAAACAGGTTTATACGTGACTATTATCGAAAACAGTTCCCAGAATGAAAGGCTTTTCTTTGTTTTTTTAAGGCCCTTGATAAGTATGTGCTACGAATTTGTTTTTTCTATTGCATATGAATCGAAGTCATTAATGGAGACCCGTAAGGAAAAACCCAAAATTCTTATTATTCATTTCACATAACCTATTTTTTTAGTGATAATAAGGCACATATTTTAAAGCAATAATCATTAAAAAATGTAGTTTTTATTTGTAATTATATTTTATATTACGATTTTAATATGTTTTTTCAGCCTTTATACACACTTTTTATAAACCCTACTCCTCTGTCAATTTTTAATAATTTTGTATGAAATAAATTTTTATAATATTGTTGTAGTATATGCAAAAGACCTAGGGAGAGATTTTTAAAAATTTATTTACGAGTTTTCAAAAAAAAAATAACATTTTACTCGTTATGTGTTAAATTTCTATAAAAATATCCAATTTTTTATGTTTATTAATTTTTATAAATTTTTCTGAACTATTCATACAAAAAAAGCTCTCACTGTGTCTGTTAAACAGTTATTCAAAATCTACAAAATGTTAACAGTTTAACTCTAAGTGCATTTATCAAAAAGCCTTAGTACTTTGAACTTTGGCAAAAATGCAAAAAACTGATTTTGAGATAATCGCATTTTAAGTACAAAATACAACGGAAGTTTACGAAAACAACTTACTTTTTGCAAATACTATTTTTTTAGTAATTTCTATTACAGTAAGACTCTTATCAAAACAAGAGTTTTTACCGTAAGTTTGTATATATATATATTTTTTAAGCCAGTTTTATCTCTGATGACAACCGAGTGATTTGTGATAATACACTGAAAAATTATTCATTTCTTGTTTAATGAACTGAAAAAAAAATATTTTATTGGATCATTACTATGTTAAAATAAACCTTCACTGGAAAACCACAGCTTTTTTTCTACAGCTTTTTCTTTTTCTGTAAACATTCCTTTTTGTATTGATACGCATGCGACGAAAGTTAGCATTATTTTTTCAATGTGTTTCCTTCAATGGCGTCACCACATGTTTTACATGAGGACCTTAATTTTGTCCTTTAGCTTTCGCCGATTAATAGAAAAACCAGGAGCTTACACCTTAAAATATTTGGGATAGTCGTCGGTGATACACTATGATATAATGTTGCATAAATGGAGGTTTTCATGGAAACCGAAGCCAATGGTTGGCAATGGTTATGTAGTTGGAAGGTCAAATAAAAGTTAAAAAGCAGAAGTTAGCAATTTTCTTCGACTCTGAAATTTTGTCCATTTGTTCTTGAATATCTGATGCATCGTTTTATCCAATAAACCAAAAAACACTTTTTGAAATTTTTTTTCGAAATTTTGGGTTCTCCGGTCTCTCTTAATACGAATCTAGCTGTTCGTTGGTCGAAACGAGGTAGCGCCATCTAGTAGATCTTTTTAACACTTATAACTAGTGCACATAACAAAAGATATGCTAAATTAAGTCATGTTTCAGCCACTAGAGTGTAAACAGTACTAAAATCAAATTTTCAATGCATTATTTCAGTTCTTGGTGTCCTTAATTTTTTATGTTGGAGAAATTTTTAACTAAACAAATAGTAACACTTTTTATGCTCACCTGAAACATTTATATATAAATGAAAATCTACCTTTTTTTTAAAGTTGTGTCATAATTAATATGTCTATGGAAAGAGTTGAAAATTGTTTTATTCAATAGTTGATATTTGAAAGGTCCTGTTATTTTTGGTTTTGGTAATTCAATTTTAAAATATTATTTATAAATGTTTTGGTTCCATTTTAGGACCCCTTATTCTAGGAATTTATTCTAGGTATTCTAGGAATTTCCAGTTATATAGCTTACCGGATACCAATCAATGACTGCGTATTTCTATAGCCTTTGGCAAAGACCAACAGAAAGAACTGATGTCATGGAATATGTCCTCTGGTTCAGTGTTCTTCAACCTTGTAGCAATGGCGGCAAGGCGAAAGTGGGAGAAATATTTCGCGGACCGGCTTCAGCCAGAAATAAAAACTTATCTGGATAGAATTTTTTGTATTAAATCTTATGTTATAAAATTCAATTTTTGGTTAATGCAACATCTACTGCTGCTTCTTTGTAAGCAAATTTCACAAACGTGGCGCAGCATTGTTTCAGAGACTAAAGCTTCGGTTTCCTAAGAAAGTGGAGCCGTTATCTAACAACCGTGATACGTCATGATGCCGCGGGCATAACTAGGCGGCCGTCTAAACAGAGTCCAGAGGTGTCAACTTAGATGTACAGAATACGTTGGAGAATGGGCAACACAGACGGCTGTCATGGTTTATTTTATTCGATAAACAAAACAAAGTGGCATTTTTATTCTCTAGTCCAAAGTTTCTAACTTCGGGATCGTTGAAGATAGTGAAAATTTCAACGGATTTGAAATCAACGTAAAATTCTACGCCAGATCAAAACCAAAAAAAAAAAGTTTTATTATTAAATTATTTACCATTTGATGATTTATTTATTAGATAGTTAATTATTTAACGAAAATCCCATTTAAGATACCGTTCTGGTGGAAAATTTCCCGCAGATTTCAAATCCATTGAAATTTTCATTCTATGTTTAACAGTCCCGATTTTGCAAAAACGAACTAACCAATTCCAGTTAAAAAATTTTGTTTTATTTGCTTCTTTCCGATGGAATTGTTTAGCGCAGGAGATTAATTGTTGCCGCTACAAGAGAAAAAAACGTTCCCCAACTGTTTGAGACCGCTATGACGAGTCATGGAAATGGCGGCTCCGCTAATTTTCGTTACGCTCACAAACAACGCTCTTTTGGAAACCAACGCCATCTCTTTGCATAAACAACGTTTTAGTGACGTCACCCACAGCTACATCAAGGCTACGCTTTCTAAAGCTTCGGTTTCCTAAGAAACGGTAGCCGTGATCTAGCGGCCGTGATGTATCGGTGGGTGACGTCACTAAAACGTTGCTTATACTAACACATGGTGTTGGTTTCCTAGAGAGCGTTGTTTGTGAGCGTAACAAAAATGATCGGAGCCGCCATTTCCATGACTGGCGTCATAGCGGTCTCAAACAGATGGGGAACGTTTTTTCTCTTGTAGCGGCCAGATTTCATTTCCTGCTCCAAACGATTCGAACGGAGAGGAGCGAAATAAATAAACATTTTTGACTGCCATTGATCAATTCGGTTTTGTAAAATCGGGATCGTTAAACACAGAATAAAAATTTCAACGGATTTGAAAGCTGCGGAAAATTTGACACCAAATCGATACCTTAAATGTGATTTTCTTTAAATAAATAAATAATTATTTAAAAAATAATTAAATAATCAAATGGTAAATAATTGAATAATAAAACTGTTTTTGATATCGATCTGGCGTAGAAATTTACGCTGATTTGAAATCTGTTGAAATTTTCACTCTACCTTCAACGATCCCGAAGTTAGAATCTTTAAACTAGAGAATAAAAAAACCACTTTGTTTTGTTTCTCGAATAAAACAAACCACGACAGCCGTCTGTGTTGCCCATTCTCCAACGTATTCTGTCCGTCTAAGTTGACACGTCGGGATTTTTGTTTAGACGGCCGTCTAGTTATGCCCGCGGAATCATGACGTATCACGGCTGTTAGATAACGGCTCCACTTTCTTAGGAAACCAAAGCTTTAGGAAACCGAAGGGGGTTACATTTTAACATCCATTCGATTTCTGTTTGGTTTTTACACTGACATAAGCTAAAAAGAGTCTTTTCACACAAATAAAAGTAGGAAAAAAGGACCAACGATTTGACAGCTTAATAACTCAGATGTGAAATTTCATTGAGGGATATCCAAAATTTGAGACAGTCATTGCATTTTATGTCTGAATACCAGAGTGACATCAGAAGTCAACTCGATCAACTGTTTTTTCTCACGAGGATCAAGAGTGCATGATTTTATATCTTCCAGAAAGAGATTAATCCAGAAGTAATCTTTACGTGGATCTTTCCGGGAAATAATTATTCAAGTTTTCAGCTAACGCTCTTAAGTGTTGGCTTATGCCGAAAATGACCTTCTCGTTGATATCAGCAGCATTCAAAAACTCTCTAAAAAATGAAAACATTTCTATATCTCCCACTTGCACGCGACAATTCCAAAGAGCCAGATGTTTAGTACGAATCAGCAATTTTCTTCTGAATATTGTCCTTGCTTCTACTGAAAGTTAAAAGGCTTCGCAGTTTGACTTTTTTTTTTATCCTTGTAGGGTTTCAAATTTTACGAAAGAGATACTTTTTTTTCCAAAATTCAACAACGCAATATTTAAAAAAAAAAAAAAATATGCACAAGTGCCATAAAGTAAGAATTCTTGTAACGTGTCGTCAACAGGGGAACTGGCGTAATACTGGCGTTCGGCGGTCGTGCACTTCATCTATACTCGTCGCCTGCAGCGCCCCCACTGAGAATTCCCCGAATCGTGAAGCGGTATAGTCGGGTAAAAGCTTTCTTGGACCGGCAAAAAAATCTTGTGAACTGGTACCGGTCTGTAGACCACCAGTTGAAGACCACTGCTCTAGTTGACTTTGATAAGCACATAATTTTATTTTCACTGTTCACTACTTTTAATTTTAAAACGATTAAAAACATTTATCGATAAAAAAAAAGTGGTATGCGCTTTCAGCTGATCTTTACCCGACCAAGACACAGTTAAATTTTGATAAACTTTAGTCTTCTATTTTGATTCCACTTTAAAGGCTCATTTACACTTATACGTCTATCCACATCCGCTCGCAGTATTCGGAACAATCGAACAACGAGAAAGGGAGTGGTTCAACCTGTCCTACCACTCCCATATTCGTTAATCATTGATTCGACTTCTCGAAATATTGAGGGTGGATTCGCGTAATATACAATGTGATTTAATCCAATACAAATGAATCGCGTGCTTTGTCTGAAGTGGGATAAACAAGTTCGTCACGTCAAACGCGACACATATTACTGTGAAGAGCTGATACCGAGATGTCCATCTGTACTATTATAAAAGGTAGTGTGTGTTTGTTTGTTTCTCTGTCTGTTTGGGGCCGCAAAATCATGACGATTCTATGGCACTTACAGCAATGAGATTTGGCACACAGGTAGTTCGAATTATTTGCAAGTTTTGGGTCGCGGCGAATTTTAAAATTCAATCTAGAAGATTTTTAAATGAATTTCAGTTTTATTCTCCATCGGTTTTTCAAACGCGGAGAACTTTTTCTTCCCCTACGACCTTACAGTAAGGGTTTGGAATCATGCCAAGTTTTTTTCATCCGCAAAACGGTGAGAAAATTATTTTTTGTTGTTTCCGCTTTGATTTTGCGCGATTGATTTCCCAACCAGACGGTAAATCTTTTAACGGAAGTCAAAGTTCTTTTTTCTTCTCCTAGACGGTAAAAGATAGAATAAAAATTTAAAGCGGGTTTGAAATTTGCGGAAAATTTTAGTTTAGATTGTTACTTAAAAATATGATTTTCTTTAAATAAATAATTTTTTAATTGAATATATCTTCAACGGATTTGAAATATGCGTAAAATTTTACACCAGCTTAATACGTTACATCACGGAGTTGCCCGTGGTCCGCAAACCAACACGGGCAACGCCGGGCTAGCCACACAGTGACTAGTTTAAGTATATAAAGCAATTTTAGAATCTAAAAAAAATGTCAAGTGCGTATTTAGCCACTAGATGGCGCCATCTCGGTTTGTAGTTATATAACAAGAACTGTTATGTAGCACTGGTACGAAGTGTCTTTGTGCTTGTGAGAGGCCTTTGCGGTGGTTCCGATTGTGGTTTGGTTGATTAATTTTGGGTTTTATGGTGCTATAGCCATATTGGGCCAACTACAAGATGATGTCAAGTAATAATAAAAGGAAAAGATGAAGAGAAGAAAGGTCGTCTGGGTATCTTGGGGACGCGATCCTTCAGGTTTACCAGAGGCAGTAAACCCCATGGAAAAAGAATAGATCACAGAATAACTGGGATTCGTGAAGCCCGTAAACATATATGTCCAATGCGTCGTTAATTGAAATGCGTACAAACCAAGGGACGATTATGATTCGGAAATTATGTATCCCTTTAAATAATTGTTAGATTTTAATGAGTCTTTGTTTTATTTTAAAATTAACCCCTAGACTATCCACAGAACAGTATGAATTCAACTCACGGCAGAAGGGTTCATCATCCGACGTCTTCACGTAGTACTCGTGTAGCGTGCTGTGTGGCTCCCGCTCCACGAAGAGGTTGCTGAGGTAGCCCATGAGGGCACAGTCCCCGGGGTGGGAGCAGTCGGCGCACCTGCCCTGGGCGTACGTCTCCCAGTCCCTGCACGCCACCCCCACGTGCTGGCACGCACTGCCACCGTCCAATCGGGGCTCGATGGGTGACCGGATGCTGTCGATGAAGTACTCCACAGAGCGGAAGTGGTCGCACGTTATGTAGTACCTGGCAGCTGAGGAGAAACGAATTTTGTGGATTAATTTCTACTGTCCCTACAGGGTATTTCAAAACTTCGAAACTGTGAAGGGGTAGGAAAACATTAAAGAATACCGTATTTCCCCATGAGAGACATTTTCTGTTAAGCTAAATATAGATTGCGGTAGGGCTTCTGTGGTGATGCGTATTTCATGTACAGGTGACCCTCGTATAACACGGTACTCTTATAACATGGATTCCCTACAGCACGATACTCTTATAACACGGTAATCTTATAACACGGATTCCCTACAACACGGTACTAAAATTGCGACAACCCTCGTATAACACGATAATAGTTTCGATATAACACGGTTTAATTTTTATCTATTGTAAGTCAATTGGACGGTTAAATAGTACTCAGATACTATAGTACTTAAATATACGTCAGATTTTTTTTCACCATTTTTACCAAACCAATGCGTGTGCAATTTTTGATTAACAGTTTTATAATTGATCCTTATCACTGGTGTGATAGGGAGCACTCCGTATAACACTGTTTTACTTTCCTTATTACACGGAACGCAATCTCCATTTTTATATGATTCCCAAGTTTCGCTCAACACGGTTTCTATACAATACGATATATACAACACGATTTCATATAACACGGTACCAAATATACAAAATTGTATGACCCCCATCTTTCGTATAACACGGTATCATTTGACCGTGTTACAAGAGGGTCACCTGTACATATTCTGAACATTACGCAAGTTGATTTATTTTTCGAATACGATTTCAGCACTTTTGTCAGTAGCAAAAATGCAGGTATAACAGGGAAGAAAAAATACGAGTATACTCGTAACGCAAGGGTAAAACGAAAGGGAGAACAGATCACTGGAGTACCTCGAGTTTGTAATGTCTGTGTTTTTCCAGAAGAAGGTAAGACCCATGAGGGGTTCATGTTTGTCATAGTCGCTAAGGTCTCAATCATCGATATGTTCTAAATAAATAAGATCGATTTTTAATTCCATAAACCGGTAGTAATTACGATGAAGAAATCTTCCACTGAAAATATTATTTTTAAATGCATCAAATTGAATAGTTAAAAATATCGTTGCATTTAAGTTCTGTTTGAAAAAAAGCAAAACCGTTTAGTCAGGATTGAAATGCGTTAAAAATAAGACCATAAGTGAATAAAACTTTACATCAAAAATGGGAATTATACTATTTATTGTTTTGGCGTAAATTAGTCCTAGCGTATCTGTTAATTTTATTTCTCTAAGTTGGACATCACTCATTTTTTAGGTACAAAAGCATATTGTATTGGCATATATTCCAAAAATAATTCACAGATTTATTCTGTTTTTTGTGAACAAAATCCTTGGCAATTTAAAAAACTAAAGACGTATTTATAGAGTAAACTGTTGTGTCTTAAAAAATGGTATCGCAGATTTAGAAAAACTATGCACCAATGATGTATTTTTTCGTGGCGCCATCTAGGAGATATAGTGTTAAATAATATGAATTACTTTAATGTGAAATAAAACAGCCACAGATTTCAAAGAATTTATTTTTAACTCACAAAAATAAGGTGTTTTTAAAAAATTTAGTATTAATATTTCTCTGAAGAGTTTATAAATATGCAATTATCATTTTTGACGCCCGTTACCAAATATTTTTAAATAAAGACACTTTGTAAAAAAAAAAGAAGAAAAATGTGCATTATTTAGATTCAAATTTTTGATTTGCTTCATGTAAAGTTTTTAAATTTGAAATTTATAACACAAGAGGAGGTGCATTTGGACGGTGTTTGATCAAATTAGTTTCGTGTCCATCTTAATATACATGAAGAACAAACAACTTATATTGTATACCCTGAAAGTTTTCTATCTGCACGGAAAAATAACCACAAATAAAAAAATACTAAGCTATTCGGATGTTTTTGAATTGACTATAGACAAACGGGGACCAATTTTCACAAGCCCACAAAATCTTGCCTATGTATTTCAAAATATTAAAAGTTGATACTCTAAAGTAAAAGATTAATTTAAGTCACTGTCATAAAAATCGATAGGACACATTATCAAAACTGCTACAGTAAATTTAAAAAAATTTGAAACTTTTCCGAGTCTTTTGGATGAGATTAGAACTGGTATTCAAATCCTTGCTGCGTTGCCATTTGAACACGTTTTCAACGGAACTCAAATTTGAGTAATTGCTTGTTTAGTTACTTATTGATGTTATTTGGTCTGAAGTCTCACCTCGAAATTGTTAAAACATAGTAAATCAAAGCTGTGTACAGATGTGATAAAAATTAGGTTGGTATTTTAATTAACGTCGCAATGGGGAACAACACAGCGGGCTGCTGGTGACAGCCGGTGTAAGGTAATTTTAATTAATGTCGTACTAGAACAACACAACAGGCTTTTGACGACGATCCGGGTAATTTGGTTGCCGACCAACCGGTATAGTGGTTAAGGTGTTAGCCTCTAGATCGGAAGGTTCCTGGTTCGAATCCGGGTACGGGCATGGATGTTTGTAAGCGTATGGTGTAGAGGCGGCTGGTGCACCTTAAATCTATCGTGGCCGAAAGTCTTCACGTTGAGTTTGTGCGGATGTTTGGAGAGCCAGCTCAGTTGTTGCCTCATCATCTGACCGTGGTTTAAAATTACGTGATGTTGTCCTCGATTATTTCCCTTGAGGGACTGATCCCGGACCGTCGTCAATAGCCCGTTGTGTTGCTCTAGTACGACGTTAACTAAAATTACCATTACCATTACCGGGTAATTTGGTAATTTATAATTTACGTCGTACTAGAGCAACACAACGGGCTATTGACGACGGTCCGGGATCATTCCCTTAAGGGAAATAATCGAGGACAACATCACGTAATTTTAAACCACGGTCAGATGACGAGGCAACAACTGAGCTGGCTCTCCAAACATCCGCACAAACTCAACGTGAAGACTTTCGGCCACGATAGATTTAAGGTGCACCAACCGCCTCTACATCATACGCTTACAAACATCCATGCACTGACCCGGATTCGAACCAGGAACCTTACGATCTAGAGGCTAATACCTTAACCACTATACCGGTTGGTCGGCCTGGAGCATCAAAGTTATTTAGAACCCTTGTCCGATGACGAGTTCACACCTGAGCTGCCATCCCATTCTCCAAGCTTCCACATCGCACCAACGTGAAGACCTTTGATGCCACGACTGAATTAAAGTGCACCAGCCCCCTTATACACGAGTTTGGGTTGGATTCGAACTCTCAACCCTCCAGTTGCTAATACGGCAGTCTTCCAACTGGGTAACACCCATCCCGTAAAAGACACTGCCATGCAAAAATTAAGGAGCAGTTATATTTTCAGCTGATTCGTTTCACTGAAGTGTTGTGGGTTTGGATAAGATATAGAGAGTATATTCGGACGTACTGTGCAGTATTTGGACGTACTACTACAATAGATAAACACAGAATGAAAGTTTTACTGTCACAGAAGAGAGAAATACTCCCATGTAGGAATCGAACCTGCACAGCCTGCAACTTTCAGGTTGCTAGGCAACAGTGGCTAGGAACACATTATGAAAAGTCGGAAAAATAAAACGCTGAGCATTGAAAATATTCCAATGCAGACGTTTTACTTAGATTGTGTTGTTGAAGTTTATGTTAGTGAACTGTGTATGGACGCATTTGGGGCAAGGGCACGTATAACTTGCGTACGTTTATGAAGTGAATGCTCGTAAAAGAAGTGCCGTGAAATTCATACAGACCCCTGTGTATTCCTATCTTGGGGAGAATCGTGAACGGCGAACTGTGACACCCGGGTTGATCTTTCCCGCCATTGGGGTAGAAGTCCACGTGACCTACTTGCGACTTCATACCCAAACCTGTAAAGAAAAAGGAATGCCGTGAATGTCAAGAAAGCATTTGCTTTCCATTTCTTTTGAGGTGTTTCACCCGGATGCAGTTTGGCGTATTCTTAGCAATCTTAGCCGCGGGAAATCTAAAAATCTTAGAAAAGTTTCGATAGGTGCGATGAAAAATATAACCCATACAGTGAACCTTCTATTAACCATCAGGGTCGTGACCTTGACGGTTAATCGAATAGACGGATTACAGAAAAACCTTAAACAACCCAATTCCATCCATTGTATATGAACGTATAGAAAATGCACTGTACAAACATGTATTTTATTTTTCGTGGTATGTGTTAATTAATTAAATTTTAAAAGTGTGTATGACGTTAACTTTTCATAAAAGACTGACGGTTAACATAAGCTGAGTGAAAAGAGTGACGGTTAATCGAAGTTTCACTGTACTTTTTCGTCGTAATGTACTTTTTCGTCGTAAATAATCTCACATGCGAATTTTCGAGTGTTTTCAAATCTGGCTGGCGAAAATTTGTAAAATTCAGGCACTCCAACTTTAATGAATTTTTCTTGTTCCCTGAAAGCGAAATATTTACTGATAGGCACACCAGGCAATGCAGTAGATTACTAATATCGTGGTAGGTAATATTTTATCATCGACTGCCCAAATATCTGTTGCTATTAGTGGAGTAATGGTGCGTCGATGTAACACTAGTAATCGGTCATTGGTGAATGTTGTGGTAATTTATTAATATCACGAAATTAAAAAAAAATTAAGCTACGGAATTTTAGTAAAATATTTGTTAAATAATGATATGTTGGCTGTACCGCAAAGATATTCGTTGCGTGCCGCGAATTTGATGTGCTTGGCTAAGATAAAGGCCACCACTCCTGAGTGGTGTGTTGCACTTGCGGTAGTCTAGAAAAGGTGTAGGACCTTTAAAAAAGGTAGGTAGTTAAAGGAGTGGTAGTCTAGAAAAAAGTAGGGCCAACTTAAAATCCCAATCCAGAAGATGCACACAATTTTTCAGAAATAAAAAGTGATTAACTTAAGTATTACTGTATTATTATCAACTTAAGAGCAGGATAGGCAGCATTATCAACTTATGAGCATGATATTGTGAAAGACACTTTTGCCATTTCATTTACGTTTGCTCTATTTGCGTTCATAAATTTCCAAAGCATTTATGGGGGATTTATTCGAGTTGTCAAATGTTTCTGAAGAGGTAGCTTATTAAATCACCGACGGCTTTGTCGAGGTTCAGAAGTATCCATGAAGTCAATTCCATTCCGGAAGCCAGGGAGATTGGAAATAGCTTATTGAACCATCTTACTCTTCGAACGTGTGCAGGTAATACTTCAAGAATGATTCTGGGGGTTGGAACAAGTTTCACCGAATTTCTTATTGCCACGGATGTATAAATTGAGAAGTATTTTATATACACACAACACAGCACAAAATAAATTATGCGTCCAGTTTTTTTGACATGATTTGAACGTTATTAAATTTAAAGGAGCTTCTACAACAACCAAAGATTAATCACCATTACATTTATTCTTATTATTATTAGGGGTTCGAACTAGAGATGCGACATCAACAGCAAAACATCGATGTTTAAAATTAAAACATCGATGTTCAAAATTAAAACATCGATGTTCAAAATTAAAACATCGATGTTCAAAATTAAAACATCGATGTTCAAAATTAAAACATCGATGTTCAAAATTAAAACATCGATGTTCAAAATTAAAACATCGATGTTCAAAATTAAAACATCGATGTTCAAAATTAAAACATCGATGTTCAAAATTAAAACATCGATGTTCAAAATTAAAACATCGATGTTCAAAATTAAAACATCGATGTTCAAAATTAAAACATCGATGTTCAAAATTAAAACATCGATGTTCAAAATTAAAACATCGATGTTCAAAATTAAAACATCGATGTTGGTAATACATCGCCCCAAAAACATAGATGTTTTTATATTCAGTGTATGTAAACTTTTTACCCACATTTCTTAAAACTGGTTTAGCAACTAGTGATGCTACATCAACAGCAAAACTTCGATGTTTTGAAACATCGATGTTGACAATACATCGCCCCCAAACCATCGATGTTTTTAAAATTCAGTGCATTTAAACTTTTTTCCCCATTTCTTAAAACTTGTTTACCAACTAGTGATGCGACATCGACTCCAATACATTGATGTTTTTTTAGAAAACATCAATGTTTTGAAAACATCGACATTGATGTCGCATCCCTACTTTTCAGACCCTTCACCCTTGGCCACTTCGGTCTAAAAGTATGTTCAATTTGCTGACTGAAAATTATGCTACTTGGTTATTTTTTAAATTTCCATAACGGTACTTTTTTTTCATTTAAAAATGAAACATCGACAGGTATAAACATCGATGTTACAAAAATATCGACTCCAATACATTGATGTCGCATTCCTTGTTCGAACCCTCCCTCAATAATTTGATGAAGTGGCCCGTTACCCCAAACGGGAGGGGAATTTTAAACACTCATAAAAGGTGCGCAAACTCCCCTCGGGTCCTAATATTTTTCTTTTGGAAGTTTAAAATAAATTTGGGATTTTGTGGTGTAAGGCCCAGTATTGTGAAGCTGAAGCACTCTAAAACATGAGGGGAAACATTAAAAATATAAATAATATTGCTAACTGAAAGTGAAGGGTGACGAAACCTTATTAATTCAATTGTTTGCTCTATCGACGCCTTTTATCTTATTAGCCTAAACAGCTTGGGCCCCCTATATTTTTATGTTTAGGTATAAGGTAGTTATTTTAAATAATATCGCACTGGAGAAAGTGATAACATTGGTTACCACTTTAGACATTTTTTTAAACACTTTCACACTTTTTGTACAAACCGAACAAGAGCTCCGAAACACACAAGTTAGTTTATTTGGTCCGCCTCAATAATTTCCCTAATTGGCCCCTCCATCCTGTATAATTACCATGATACGGTTCTGAATCTAGTTCTACGGTTTCTGATTTTGGGGGAGAAAGATTCATTGAATCCCCTTGTTAAAAACAGATTGGCGTATGCTGTGTTAAATGACGCTTGCGTATAATATCCCCCACTGAATTACAATGAGTTTGACTCAAAGAATGACGCGGGGGGTATTTCTGGCGCGAAAGAGTAGACCAAGGCCCCACCTTCCAGCAGACCGTGTCCTGCGTCCGTGTGAATCGCATCCACGAACTCTGCGTCAGAGGGGTCCAGCCGCTCTTCCAGAGGGACGTCATAAAACCTAGGACCAGCAGGGTCCAGAGCTGAAAAGACACAAGCGATTAGTATCAAATGACTCTCTTACCTCTCCGTGCTTTTAAAAGCTTGGTTTAAGCAAGTATGTGTAGATGCGGGTCAAACTAAATATTAAAGACGATAATGATCAATCGTTGTTTGGATAGGATTGGACGCCGTAGGCGGACACTGTTTGACCTGTGTGACCTTCAGCTATACAGTCCTACTTACGGAGGAGTTTCGGGGATTAGGTAGAGCCGAGTAATCCATTATATACGTATAAAACATTTAATATAGTACATAATAAAACAAAAGTGAAGGGGGAAGACGTAAGCTCAAAAATGCAATGATGTAAGAAAAGGATTTAAAAAAATTTATAAAATTTAGAGAACTAAAATAAAATGCAAATTTAGGGGAACAATATAAGACCAACAAAAATACATATTCGATAGATTCAAAAGCAAAATGTCTTGCAAGATTATTGTAAGATATGGATGAAAAGAAATTTCAAAGAAATAGTCTTAGTGTTTCTAAGAAAATTTCCAATCCAAACAACGAGTGATCAATATCGTCTTTAATATTTAGTTTAGTTTGACCCGCATCTACACGTACTTGCTTAAACCAAGCTTTTCTTTTTTTCGAAAATTTTCGATTCAATTCACAATTGTATAATTAGTGTTGGAGCTGGGGAATTCCATCATTTTAAGAATTTTTGGGTGCAATATTGTTTTTGTTTTCAGCAGTATTTAAGCACCAATGCGAAAAGTTTTGTGATGAAAGTTTTCCCAAAATGACATGGACTTGTGAGGTCAGTCAAAAAGGTAGTGGATGGGATCACCTTCACTACCGTAGATGCACGGTGCACTTGTTTTTGAATGGAAACAAAAGTTGTTACATTGTAAAAATTTTGTTACATTTACGTCGAAGAAATTAATAATAATATATAGACCATATACACACCCAATAAACGGTAACAATAATGAACATGGAAAGATATTCAGGAAAAAATTTATAAAAGCAAAACGTCTAAAAAGACGACTAAATATAAAATACAGCTATACTAATTTCGTAAGAAAAGCTAGGTTATTTCGAGAACGTGCCACTTCTCAGCTCTCGGATGTAATCAATATTGAAGCAGATAAATTAAATCACCATAGGGATTTTGTGTTGGCAGTGTCTATTCTTGGCAGTACTTTGGCACCAATGATAGTACTTTTGAAAAGAAGATTTCGCCAAATGCCACGGACATGCAAGAAGGTAGTGGATGGGATCACTTTTACGGCCGGTATTTTAGCTACAAACAACCAGTACTTAGTAGGCAGGTATTTTAATTAACGTCCTACAGGAGCAGCGCCAGTGCTCAGAAAGTGACAAAAAGATTGATTGAATTTTTATGGCACAAGTGCCAGGTTTTCTCAAGCAGCGCCAAACTGCCGATTATTAAATATTGTTATCATGATTTGTTAGTAAATTTAAAGCTAAGCATCGAAATTTAACTCAAATAAAATAGCACAAAAACACACATGTCAAATTCAAATCAAAAATTTTAAATATAATTATAAAAACCTTTGTCTGATATAAATAAAAACAGATTTGGATGTGGAGGATGCCAATAAATCAGTAACACTAGGATTAGTAGCATGAAAGTGGTTGAGTTTAATAGTATTTAAATTCACTTAGAATGTGTCTAACAGATAGGATTGTATCACATTTACACATGTCAGATCTAGTTCTGATTGTAGAAAATGCATGTGAGTCAAATATATGTAAGTGACTAAGAGATCTGTTCACAAGAAATCCCGAGTCTTAATTTTCCGATTTCACTTCCATATGTTAGTTCTACACCCTGTAGTCTTCTTCCCTGTATAACTTTAGCGAGTTTTGACATTTTTGGACAATAGGGTCTTTCCTGGGATTCCTCAACATTAAATTTACCGACCATTTTTAAATACCTATTTTTATCGAAACGGATTAAGTGATCTATTTTCCGTTTGTATGCAGGTTGCTGTGGAATTAGTGCTTGAAACAATAAAACTCCATCTTTGAATAAAAATTATAAACCAAATAAATTCAAAAATATATTTGTTTTGACTTTTTAAGTAGTTTTATTTTTTTAATATTCTATAGACAAATCTAGATTAATTTCACACAATTTTTAGATGCTAGGTTGCTTTCCACTTTCCACTTTACATTTCCACTTTCCACTTCTTGAACAAAGATGAGATTTTAGTGGCTGTATTTCCATATCCGTGTCTTGGCTCTTTTTAAGCACACTAATAATTTTTCTTGAGCTTGATTTTTAGTCCCTTTTTCTCAAGTGGTGTATATGCTCATTATCAGAAGTATATATGGAATGGTTTTAGAGTTGACAATGTTATAGGTAGGTAGTTAATAAACGTTGCACTGGAGCAAAACAACTAGCAACATTCTAAATACACATAATATTAAACCAGTCAAATGACTCGGTAAAAATAGATATATTGCATACGTACGTCTGATGCAAGGTAAAGTTAAATACACACTACTAAATTAATTTTATAAACGTTTCAGGTAGGTATTTTAAGCAGTCAACTTTAGCAACACAACGGGCTATTGGTGACTGACCGGGTAAGACAAAGTAATTTTAATTAATGTCGTACTAGAACAACACAACGGGCTATTGTCGACGGTCTGCGATCAATCTCCCAAAGTCAGAGATCCGAGGTGACTGACCGAGTAATTGGTAATTTTTAGTTAACGTCGTACTAAAGCAACACAACGGGCTATTGACGACGGTCCGGGATCAGTCCTTTAAGGGAAAGATCCGAGGACAACACCTCGTAATTTTGAACCACGGTCAGATGACGAAGCAATACCTGAGCTGGCACCTCACTCTTCAAACTTCCACGCCAACCCAACGTGAAGACTTTCGACCACGACAGATTTAAGGTGCACCAGCCGCCTCTACACCATACGTTTACAAACATCCATGCCCGGACCCGGATTCGAACCAGGAACCTTCCGATCCAGAGGCTAACATCTTAACCACTATACCGGTTGGTCGGCATCAAACCCTGACCGAGATCAAACCCGAAAGGAAAGATCCGATAAGCATTTCAGGAAAAGTAAATTCGATCGCGGAAAAGCTATAATAAAAAAAGTAATTATAAGTCAAAATTCCAAATCGGATCATTTGACCAGTTTGGTATATTTGGTTGGTAGTTTTAGGGGTTTTATAGCGCGCAAGGACCATATTTGGCCAAACTGCGACCAACACAAGACAACCTCAAGTGAAAAAAGTCGCTAAAGGAAAAAGATGGGTTGGAAACAGAATAGCAAGATCAAAGCAGGAAAAGATCGCTTGGGTATATCCCGGGAACACAACCCTCTTGTTTACTGAAGACAGTGAAACCCCATCTAAAAGGAAAGATCGCTTGAGAATCTAGAGTTGGCGAGCCCATTCTCACCTAAAGATGTTTCCCCGAGGACGGATAAATTTGGTGCTAAGCGAGTCGATGGATTTATTTAGTCATTATGCGAATTGCGGGGAGAAGCAATACCACACAACTTCGAAACTCTACGAGGCTCCGAAAGTTGTTAGAAAGAACACAGGAAAAGAGCTCGTGGTGTCGATAACCGTTTCATGCCCTCCCGCGTCCCTAATTGCGAGCGCGGGAAGTGCAGAAATAGTCGACAAGAGCGATAGATGCCCTCCCAAATAGAAACCTCAGCGTGTAAAAAAAGCACCGAGCATTCTGCGAGGGGGAAGGGCAGCAGACGGGAATAATGATGGGAGAGGCAGTGCTCACCGGAAATCCTTCCCAGATGTGGAACGGAGTGGCCGACCAGTGCAGCGATGTGGCTACCTAGGCTGTGCCCGATCAGGTGAAAGTTGCCGGGATCAGCGCCCGTTGACACCTATAGGGAAAAAACAAGAAAGGTTATTGAATTGCATTTGCGTGCAGAAAAAGTATCGGAATGTTCCCATTAATTCGCCATGCATTAAAAAGGGATCGATAAAAAAGTTGCTGGTTACGGCAGTAGCGTAGCCGGGATTTTATTTCGGAGTAAACCCGTGGAATAATATCAATAATAATATCTGTGGAAGTCTTATTTAATTGTTATCAAAGGAACTATTAGTAAACATGCGTCTATTTCTGATGCATCAGCCTGGTTCATGGATAAAAAATTATCAATTTATTTCTTTGTGGTTTCTCTTTCTACTATTCTATTTATCGAATTCACTTAATCGTTTTTTTCAGACCATTAAAAGGTACTATAACTATATATTTATTTGCTTGTTTTTAGATAAACACCATGGGTCCTAAGTCATTAAAAATCTAGAAATATATCCTGAAGAAAATACGTTGAATTCTATTAGTGACGTCAATCATGGTGTCCCAAT
Organism: Metellina segmentata; assembly: GCA_947359465.1. Taxonomy (NCBI): domain Eukaryota; kingdom Metazoa; phylum Arthropoda; class Arachnida; order Araneae; family Tetragnathidae; genus Metellina; species Metellina segmentata. Next base: position 80,006,824 of record OX375877.1, read on the forward strand.
AACGACAGCTGCTAAAAACAAAGTGCCACCAATAACCTTAATGTATAAAGCTAAGGGAAAATCGCCAAGCACCGATAAAAAGGTCTGTCTTCAACACTGAGTGCTAATGAAGAACAAATAATTTTTCTGATTGGATAGCATCAATAGCAAATGCTGGATTTACAATTTCTAAAAACAACGTATTGGATAGTGTCCAGTAGCTTATTAAAGAATTTCGAAAGGAAAATCTATTTGTAAATGATCGACCTGGCCAAACGTGGTTTTAACGAGTGACCAACGTGGAACGAAGAAATATTTCGTCGTCGGAAGATGAAGCCGAGTGTATTGCCTCAGGAAGGCAGTATGATGTTAGATAAAAAAATTGATACAAACGTGTTTCTTTTTTAAGTATTGTTTAATAAATCGCCATAAGCATTGCAAAAGCACTTTAGTCAATATTTATTTTAGTCTGATTTTTCTGTTTTTATTCATGGCTTAAAATATTGATAGTACATAAAGATTAACGTTTGTTTAATGTTGATGGTTGCTGTTCAAGTAAAAATTGCTTTAGAATATTTGATCATTTTTTAAAGAATGTAAAAGGGGGGGGGGGTGTATCTATGCTTTATTAGTATCCCATTTATTTGCCTTCTAAAAACTATATTTTAAACGTTAGCTTTGAATTTCCAAAATAGACCCTGTCTATTACTGGTACAAAATATATCTAATTCTGGATTTTTGAAAATTCCAAGTGTCTAATTACACTACTCTGCAAAAAAAAATTTCCCAGCAATTTGTTCATTTATTTTCTACATATCCCAAGCTTCCAGCCCCTCCTTTTCCTCCCCCCCCCCAACACCCCAAATAATAAAAATATATAGCAACAATTTGGCTAAAAGCGGGTGAGAAGGAAGAGGTCCCGAATCCATCTCAAGAAAGTTTGTAAGATTCACTGTACTACGGTGACGCTCTCAATAACTCGTGCAATTCGTAGTTTGCGCAGGAATTTTCAAGCTTCGACAATTTTTAATTTGCATTGCTTTTATCACTACAGTTGTGAACTGATATCGTTATATTACCTCATTACATCTTTCGCGATCGTAGAGTCAACTTTTCGGTATTCTAGGCGGGGACTCTGTGTTTCCAAATTGTTTAAACTGTGTAAAACGGTCTAAATTTTTGCTCCGGCTTTTTCAAATTGAATTACGGTACGTGAGTGTAAGTTGTGATTAATACCGAGCATTGATTTACTGTTTAATTATGCCACCCGAGTGTAAAATCATCCCGATAGCTTCCGCTATGTTTACGGTGAATTAACTTTAAAAGCTCAACGAAAACCCCTTTATCCGCTTCTTAAAACTGCTCATCAATTTTACTTTGATTGCCCGTTACCATGGTAAAGTCGACAGCTCACAAGTGTGGATCTGCTGTAATGTTGCACGATGGTAGGTGCCATACAGTATCGTCATTTTTGTGAAGTACATCATGCAGTCTTCAAGACATTCGAGGAATATTTTTGTAAAAAGATAGCGGAAGATTGGGATTGGGGCAATCATGAAGAGAAATATAGGTTTGAGTTTGATACATTCATTTGTGCTGATGTTAATTGTAAGAATACAGAACCTACCTGAAGAAAATTGACGAGTTTTGTCAGTTCGCTTGCAGTAATTTTCGAATTCTGAATAGCCTGGTAATAAGGAAACTCGTTTCCGCATGACCAATCAACGATGATCACATTGTAATCCCCAGTGGACAGGAACTTCGTTTTCATTCTCTGTAACAAAACACCAACGTTCAAAATAATGCTGCTGTGAAATCATTCAAATGAGCATCTCAATACAAGATGGCCAGTCAGTCCTTCAGTAGCCTTAATCTATGCATTCTGCGTATAAAACAACGAGACATCGAAACGTCATGTATCCCAAAATGAACTGCATATTGAATTAATTTGAACGAGTTTAAAAACTAAAAAGATTACTTGATTACTGGTTCATCTGTATGCAAAAATGAATATCTATATATAATTCTCTTACGTGGCACGCTAAAAAAGACGTTATTTGTAATCGCGTTTTGGGAACACTGTACGATTGTTTGTTTATCGCGAAGTCTCGCGCATCAATTGAATTTATAGCGTTATCGGATGAAATTTTTTTGAAAAAAAAAAGGAAATTTTAATGAGCTGTTGCAGTTAGTTTATAATAGAAATCAAAGAAAGCGGAGGATCTTTTCAGGGCCATTTAAAAAACGGTCCTTTTCAGGGCCAACAATTATAGTTCAACAAGACGCTTGCACTACAAGACGCTTGCACGGCAACAAACTCAATGAAAAAGTGTGGGTCGTTTGAGTGCTGGGAAAATGTACACACAAACAACATGCTGGGTATTCAATTTCCAAAGCAACGCTCACATTTCGAGTCAAAATTTGCACAAAGTTTTCATTTGAATTCTGATTTTAGAGATACTGTATATATTTTTTCTGTAATACAGCAAATTTAGATTTGAAAAACATTGTTTTGGTAACATATTTTGTAAACAATCCCTTCTGCTAGGACACATGTCTTCATTGAGGCGAGCGAAGCGAGCATAGGTTCGCGCAGCGAACCAATGAGGATTGTGAAGCAATCCTCCGGGGGTTGGCGAGCGTTAGCGAGCAGGGGGCAGGCCCCCTAGTATGTAGTTATTTTCCTAATTGATTTATATAGATTTATTATCCTATTTTAAATCCTTGATGGACATTTCGATTTTATTCGATACCGGATATGTGTAGATTTATGGCACTCTCGGCTATGTTGCACCAGACGCCTGATTTGGAAGATGATTGGTTGGGTTTTAATGACGCAAGGGCCATATTTGGTCATGCTGCGCCAAACACAAGACATAATACAACTATCAAGAAATGTACATACATACACAAAGAAAGTTTTACTAACACAGAAGACATAAATACACCCAAGGATATAAATCGAACCTGCTCCCACTACAACTCGCATGTTGCTAGCGTAATGGACTTACTCATTGACCCACGACGGCCCTCGTGATTTGAGAGAATTGTAAACTTTTCTTAGTGTAGAGGCGATCTCTCCTGGTTCTGGACTAGCAAATTCTACAATTTTTTTTTACAGGATTGGTAATGTTTTGTAGTATTACTAAATGTATTTTAGCTATGCATGTGTAATCTAACCATGCTATGGAATGTGATAACAAATTAACTAGGAATTTAGAAAAACTGGAGACTGGATATAAAGGAGTTGATCAGTATTCTTTGAAATTTCCATATCTCCCTTGGCTTTTTAATTAATGTCTATTTTTTTTATCTAAGTGTTCGTCTATGTATACAACCAAAATCCTTGTCTACAATTTATTACAATTTTATTGCCATAAGAGTTAGACAGTGTCTTCACCTCCAATGTGAATTACGAACTGACTCGGTATCGCTATCTCCTGAAATTTAAATGGCGACAGTGGTGTGATTGTTCCATCTCCAACAGTCTTGAACCCCCTGGTGGTTGTGTTGACAAGATATCTCGTCATTAGAAGACAAATGATGAGATATCTTGCTGAATTAATATAAATTTCCCAACGGTTACTCATTTGTTCAGTTATTAATTTTCTGGTTAAACTTTATATTGAAATTTCCTGCTAGGATTATCGCCGTCAGCACTACACATTTAGTTACGTCGGAACAGTTACACTCTACGTTTATGAGCGATGGCAACGGCCTTGCCGATTTTTTTGGCGAACTTCTAAAGTTGACAAGGAAAGTATTATTTCCCAACTCTTTTTCTGTCACAATTTTTTTTCTTTCTACAACACACTTTTTAAACGCATTTCAGAACGTTTTGAAAAGTACATTTTGAAAAAACTTTCACAAAAGTAGCAAGTTTAAGCACATATCAAAACACATTTATTGTGAACCAGCAGAGAAACTAAGCTGCGAATGTTGGGTAAAAATACCCTGAAACTTATAAATTACACTACAGTGGGCATATTGAAAAAGGAAAAGATTTACAAAAAAAAAGCAAGGAATAATACAACCTGAAGTCTGAATTCTGTCGTAAAAAAATAATGAAAACGAAAATAGTTAAAAAAAACAAAACTCATAATCCGTTCATGAAAACTATATTTTAAATAAAAATTCCAGAACTGTCAGAATACAAATAAATGGACCAATGGTATCACAGAAAAAGGAAAAATGCAATCAAAGGATATTTTAAAAACAAAATAACCAATGGGAGGAAAGAAAAAATTTCAAACCAATCAATGAAATCAAACGACTTTAACGGATTTTGGAAGAACTTTCTAGAGTATTCAAAATGAAAATTGAAAGTTTCCGTTTGCTGAGGTTGCCATGAAAACCACAACAACCGCAACGAAAGATGGGTTGCCTTAATTTATCGTAAGTCGCTACAAGAAGTGCGCCAAAAAAAAATCGCCAAGCCGTTGCCATCACTCATAAACGTAGAATGTAGTTGTACCGTTACGTCATTAACCATCTTCAGCCACTTCCGAAGAAAAAAAGCAGAAGTTTTAGCAATCCATCAACTCAAGACTCACCTGCATCCAATCGCTGATGTGCATGTTGTCCACGAATCCGTGCACTATGACCTTAGTGTTGATGGAAGGGTCGAAGTCGGACTTGTAAAGGAGATCCTGGTCGCCGGGCACGAGGGGCCTGTGTTTGTCGGGGTGCACTCGCGAGAAGAGCTGGAAGTGGGTGAAGTTCTTCCCAGCACCCACGCAGTGAAACCTCGATGGCAGAGTCGACAGCAAGTCGCCCATTAAGGCAGAACCTGTGCACACAAGAAATTTGGTGAAGTTTGATGTAATTTTTTATGTATGCTAAATGGTCTAAGACTTAGGTAACTGCGATTCCATTTTCGAAATTCCTAATTTATTTGGAGAAAACTTACTAACTTGGAAATCGCGAAGTGTGATGATAAACTCTGTAGTAGTTAGGAGGTGCACCTTTTTCCCGAAGGATTTTTTGGTTAGATTTAACTTAAAAACTAGATGTAGAGAGCATAACGAAATAAAACTGTCCATCTGTCCGCAGTTCATTACTTCTTTATATTAATCGAAAAATACTTTCGATGTAGAACCCAACTTCAACTAAGCAACGAAATACATAGAAATCAAACAAATAAATAAGCACTGTTGTTGGTGGGAGAAAACTCTCATTGTTGGTGGGAGAAAACTCTCATTGTTGGTGGGAGAAAACTCTCATTGTTGGTGGGAGAAAACTCTCATTGTTGGTGGGAGAAAACTCTCATTGTTGGTAGGAGAAAACTCTCATTGTTGGTAGGAGAAAACTCTCATTGTTGGTAGGAGAAAACTCTCATTGTTGGTGGAAGAAAACTCTCATTGTTGGTGGAAGAAAACTCTCATTGTTGGTGGAAGAAAACTCTCATTGTTGGTGGAAGAAAACTCTCATTGTTGGTGGAAGAAAACTCTCATTGTTGGTGGAAGAAAACTCTCATTGTTGGTGGAAGAAAACTCTCATTGTTGGTGGAAGAAAACTCTCATTGTTGGTGGAAGAAAACTCTCATTGTTGGTGGAAGAAAACTCTCATTGTTGGTGGAAGAAAACTCTCATTGTTGGTGGAAGAAAACTCTCATTGTTGGTGGAAGAAAACTCTCATTGTTGGTGGAAGAAAACTCTCATTGTTGGTGGAAGAAAACTCTCATTGTTGGTGGAAGAAAACTCTCATTGTTGGTGGAAGAAAACTCTCATTGTTGGTGGAAGAAAACTCTCATTGTTGGTGGGACAAAACTCTCATTGTTGCCATTTATTGTACTTGCGAAACAACAATTTATCTTCAAATACAGAATCTTGTTATATTGCTCACGGATACGGCTGTATCGCTCTTCATGACTTATACCTCATTATTTTTTTTGTTTACGAACGAAAGAGAAGATCTCGATTTGTTATATAATATTAGTTTGTCAGTTATGCCGAACTGGAATAGGTCCTGGTCTGGAACTCGATTAGGAATAACCCTTGTAAAGAAAAAAAAAGATTACCGGAAAGTGACAAATCAAACGTAAAATGAATTTGTAAAAGATAGTTGGATGTCTTGAAAGCATAAATGAGAAGGAATTGGTATTTAAATATGTTAAACCACATTTAACACTATTTTTCAAATTTTTAGTCGATTTTGCGTAAAGTGTAGTTTTACGTGCTTCTAAATAAAATATTGTCTAAGCAAGTGTTTTTTTTAACCCTTGCTATATTTAATTTTACTTGTATGTTGTTCCTCAGCCGAAAAATATCCAATTAAAGGAACAAAAATATGCGATCCAAAAATTGCAGATATGCAAATAGTTAGATAAGAGATAAAACATATTACTTTCATTGAAGAAGATTATTAATTTAATTAAAATGATTAAACACTATCAATCTCCGATAAAAAAAAATTGTTTAAGAAACCTATTTGTAGCAAAATTGTTTCATACATCGTACATTATTTTACATTATTTTCAAAGTCATAACAAAAAATAATTTAGTTTCTGGTGATATACCTCGCATTGATATGATCGCGGAACTTTCTTGTGCCGAAATGGGCAATGTATCGTGGTGGTTTCTTTATCATTTCCAAAAAGTATCTTCATAAATTTCAAACGCCCTTCAGTTAATATTGAAGTATTTTCTGGCCCACAACTTTCATGAAAAATCTTCCTCGTCACTTTTCGATGAAGCCGGTTAATGCTTCCCACGCTGCTATTAATCTCACATGTCATCCATACAGTATGAAAAATTTCGTTTGGGTTGGTTAGTTGATTGAGTTTTTATGGCGTAATATTGCCACATATGGCCAAGCTGCACCAGACAAGACAAAAAATCTCTAGATAAAATAAAGAATGATGTAAAATTTATCTATTTGCAATTTTGAATTAAAACCAATCAATATAAATAAAATTCACAAAACGGATGTTGGAGATGAATAAAAACTAATCTTTGTACTGAAAGGATTTTCCAAAAAGTCGTATGGTTGGATCGTTTGGGTAGAAAGCTTCACTGCCTTCAAGAAAGGGAAATCCGAACCATGCGGGTTGGACAAGTCCAACGCGTTCCAGACAAAAAGCGTAGAGGCGTCGTATTCCACTATCCTCAAAGGTGTTCCCAAAAGAGGCACCCCCGCAGGGTCAAGGGATTAACAGGTGGGATCGATTGCAGGGCCTGATAACAAGTTCGGCAAAGGGCAACACGTTTTTGTGGTAACCAGGTTTGAAGGAAAGGCCGAAACTGATCTTCTGGTATCAGGAAAAGTACCGCGCCGTCTTACACCGAAAGAGTTTACATTTTCTTCAATGTGTGGATGTGAAATAAAAATGCAATAAAATGGAATCCAATTGAATCGGTGACAAAGCTTCGTGAAACAAATCGAGTCTATAGTGACAAAACGAAATAATCTATTCGCTTTAACTACTCAATCCACAGCAGTGACTTTAAAATTTTCCGTGGGAACTATTTAAACTGCTCATTCAATCGGTGAGTGAATAAGCATTCAAGTCAACATTACCTAGGAACCTTTGAATATCGTTTCTTTTCATCGAGTTCTGTTACACGACGTATACATAGACGTAAAACTGACTGTCTTAACTATTATTAAAAGCTATTATTTTTAATTTGATGGAGCAATGGCAGTTCAAATACAGCCAAAAGATAAGCAGAAATGATGAATGAGCCTCTTATTCTTGATATAATTTTTAGCGAATATTAATTTAATAGTGACTGGAAACATTTATGTTCTATAGGTCCCCAATTAAATCTTTTCTTTCATCAATTCTGCAATTAAACCAAATCCACGTGGAATTTTCAACATTTTTCACTTTATCCAGTCCATTCCTTTTAAACGATTTTTTTTATCAGAAGTATTAACTTTTTGGTCCTAATTCTTATCAATACCAACTTGTATTTCCTTAAAGCTAACTACTAAAGTATCTTGAAAATTGTGATCAGCATCTTGTCCTACACCGAACACATTAAAAGGGGCCGTACTGGAGGCATTGCCTCCCAATTGTAAACCTCAGCAAGACGCTCCCTTCTCTTAAGAACACCTATAAACTATCTTTAATGAGAGCTTGTTGATAATTTTAGTAAGCATTTTCAAAATGCAAGCAGATTCATAATTCTTTTTTCATTACAACCACAAAGAGAACCTGAAATTACGATTTAAAAATGAAAATTATTACAAAATTTAAGAGAGGACGGTTCATTGATCTCTCACCATGCGTATATAAATATCACTATAAATCTTAATAGATTTGAATCTTGATTACACGAACTCCGATTAACTGAGAATCCGAGTTATCCGAGTCGAGATGGATACCGAGTTCTTTTAAGCTTTAAATTCGTATAGGATGTTCAGTGTTTCTGTATCCATATTATCCGACTTCCTGTTTATCCGTCGTGACTTCGGTTAACATTACCACGGATAATCGCGGGGAGGGGATTAATTGTACTATCTTAATATAATAATCATTATTGCTGTCTATCTCTAGTCCGAGCTGCTGTCCATCACTACTCTTTGCTTCTATCCATCACTACTCTTTGCTTCTATCCATCACTACTCTTTGCTTCTATCCATCACTACTCTTTGCTTCTATCCATCACTACTCTTTGCTTCTATCCATCACTACTCTTTGCTTCTATCCATCACTACTCTTTGCTTCTATCCATCACTACTCTTTGCTTCTATCCATCACTACTCTTTGCTTCTATCCATCACTACTTTTTGCTTCTATCCATCACTACTCTTTGCTTCTATCCATCACTACTCTTTGCTTCTATCCATCACTACTCTTTGCTTCTATCCATCACTACTCTTTGCTTCTATCCATCACTACTCTTTGCTTCTATCCATCACTACTCTTTGCTTCTATCCATCACTACTCTTTGCTTCTATCCATCACTACTCTTTGCTTCTATCCATCACTACTCTTTGCTTCTATCCATCACTACTCTTTGCTTCTATCCATCACTACTCTTTGCTTCTATCCATCACTACTCTTTGCTTCTATCCATCACTACTCTTTGCTTCTATCCATCACTACTCTTTGCTTCTATCCATCACCACTCTTTGCTTCTATCCATCACCACTCTTTGCTTCTATCCATCACCACTCTTTGCATCTATCCATCACCACTCTTTGCATCTATCCATCACCACTCTTTGCATCTATCCATCACCATTCTTTGCTTCTATCCATCACTACTCTTTGCTTCTATCCATCACCACTCTTTGCTTCTATCCATAACTACTCTAAGCTACTATCGCTTAAAGCTGACAGTTTTTGCTTCAAATTAACCGTCTCTACGTTTCATGATTATGTGCAATTGAGCGTCCAGCACACCATTCAGAAACGGTCGAGTACACTAACAGATTCCGATGCTATGAACCTCAAATATTGTTAAATAAAAAACGCAACAGCCATCACTTCTCTCCCCACGAGAACCAAAATACATAAACATTCCCCAATGACGTGGCGTGGTATTTTCCATACAAGAAATGCATCTCAGTAAAAGTATATTCCATTCCGAAATTCGTAAAGTATGGAGAAAAAGGAAACCGAATGCATAACTTCCACTTCAGTGACCCCAAAATGGGAATGAACTCGGCTCATGCTCGCTTTCGGGTAGCTTGATACGGGTCATAAAAAAAGCGAGTGTTCGTCAAAAAATTATGTCAGTATTTGGAATATGGATGCCGAACTCCGATCTCGTGAAGGAACAAAGCGTACGTGCAGCCATCTTGTAGATTTGAAAAACGCTGAGATAAGTTTCCCAAATCTCTGCCTAGAATGTCAATCTCAAATACAGACACATTGTAGCAACACAAGCTTTTCTAACTTAATCCTCCAAGTGGTACCAACGTGATATCTTATCCATCAACATCTAACCAATTTGGCTATTGACGAGATATCTCGTTATCAAGATAATGTTGGATATTTTTTGATGACGAGATCAAGATCTGGTCATTATTCTAATGACGAGATATTTCGTCGACAAAGATCTGCTAATGATTTTGCAAATGGCTAAATACCTCGACGAGGCAATCATGAGGTTTAATGCAATTTTCAATTTTCGAAGTTTGAGAAGAATTTTAATCTAGAAGGGCTTTGGACATTATATTGATAAATAACTTCAAATTTTTTAAGCTAGCAATTTTCAAGTATCAAAAATGTTACAAAGTTATCCACAATTCAAGAGATAATCTTACTTTTAAGTATTATTTTATCCTCTTGAATACTGTGTTTTTAACTTGTTCATTACGAAATATTTTATTGTAACCCGAAGCAATTTTATTTTAATTATCTATTACCTTTTAATCAAATAGAAACTTAAATCTCTGAAAATTAGTTCAACCTGACGTGAAGAGCTGATCCGTTCCATCTTTAGACGATACCAAGGACGAATTTAGAAAAATAGGGTAGCCCAGACATTTCCTTTCTCGGATCAAATTGCCATAGTACCGATTGTGTACTCTGCTTCTAAGATCAAGACCATCGAGTTGTTGATTAACTTATTCCTTAGGCTCACGTAAGTGGTAGGGATACGGCATCGCCCCCAAAACATCGATGTTTTTAAACATTGATGTTTTTAAAATTCAGTGTATTTAAACTTTTTTACCCATTTCTTAAAACTGGTTTAGCACCTAGTGATGCAACATCGACAGCAAAATATCGATGTTCAAAATTAAAACATCGATGTTGATAATACATCGCCCCCAAAACATCAATGTTTTTAAAATTCAGTGTATTTAAACTTTTTACCCCATTTCTTAAAACTGGTTTAGAAACTAGTGATGCTACATCGATAGAAAAACATCGATGTTTTGAAACATCATGTTAAAAATAAAACATCGATGGTGATAACACATCGCCCCCAAATCATCCATGTTTTTAAAATTCAGTGTATTTAAACTTTTTCCCCCATTTATTAAAACTGGTTTAGCAACTAGTGATGCGACATTGGCTCCAATACATCGATGTTTTTTTCTAAAAAATTAATGTTTAGAAGACATCGATGTCGCATCCCTACTGTTCAGACCCTTCACCCTTGGCCACTTTGGTCTAAAAGTATGTTCAATTTGCTGATTATGAAAATTAAGCTACTTGGTTATTTTTTTAAATTTTATAGCTGTACTTTTTTAATTTAAAAATAAAAAAATCGACAAGTATAAACATCGATGTTACAAAAACATCGACTCCATTACATCGATGTTAAATACATCGATGTTGTTTTGAAAACATCGACATCGATGTCGCATCCCTAGTAAGTGGGCCTTTGGTTGTCCCTTGACATCCAAAGGACAAAATGTTTTATTGTAACCACCAGGAGTTTTGTGTCGGAGGAGAGCCGAGAACTTAATCTGGAACTTAATGTCAACAGATTTTTTTAAACATGTATTTTTGTTATTTCTTATTACCGGCAGGTAGTTAGATCAACGTAGCACTGTAGCAGCACAACCGGCTATTGGTGACTGTCCGGAATCGATCACGATGGAAAAGATCCGAGGACACCTCGCATTTTTGAACCAAAATCGAACAAGATAAAAACCTGATCTGACCATTCCGCTCTCCACTTCCACACCCCGCTCACACGAAGACATTTATGGCCACGGAAGATTTAACGTACACCAGCCCCCATGTACATAACGGTTTAAAATTGGACAGTTTCAAATTCGCAATCCTCCGGATGCTAATCCGCAACTCTTCCAACCGAGCTACCGATTAGAATTGAAAACCACAAGAAGCCTCCTTCCGAAATTATTTTCTGAATGCCTGCTGCTAATCGCAATAATTTGATAATCCACGATTATTTCCAAATCGCTTTTCTAAAAACTAGACGCGCAATAAAGGAGCCCCCTACCACTTCATGTCTTCCGGTAGAAGACGTTTGTAAACAACCTTACTGGAGAGGGCAACTTTTTTTCAACGTCTAATGGCGAAATGCGTTAACACCTTGACATTGCTTGACATTGTACTCTCCCCGTCCGCTGCAAGGATCGTGTTAAACGCTTCAAGGACTGAAGTCCCAATAACAAAAGAATGCAGTAAACTCCACCAATTATTTTTTACGGTATTTGCCGATGATGGCCTTCAGAGCCCGATGCTCGTATCAGATGCATGCGTGAAGTGTGATGGGGTTTCCCATTGTTGTTGGTAAAAAAAAAAAACATTCAGAAAAAAGCACCGAGGATTTGGGTTATTTTATCGCTATGGTGTTTTTTGCAGTATGAGGGTTAATTTGGCAGGGATCAGGGCGAAGAACAAGATATGCGGGTCTTGTATAACATCTAATAAAGTTTTCGCCGGCATATCTTAATTATTTACGTTTAAACGGATGCTTCAATCCAATTATTTCCAGACATGTTAATTGGTTGATTAAATTTCATGACGTAAGGGCCATGCTTTGCCAAGCTGCGCCAAACACAGGATGAAAATTTTAAGCAAAATAAAGTAGACTATTTAGTAATTTACTGTCAATTTTATAGTCAAGGTATTAAATCTAAATAATGCTCATAAAAAGAATGCCAGAAGTGAATAAAAATAAATTTTTGCTGCGAGGATTTTCCAAAAGGTGTTTTAAGGTTGGATTTGAAACTCCAAATAGATTGGTTGGTTTTGGGTTTCATGATGTAAGGGCTACATTTGGCCAAACTGCGCCAAACACAAAACAGATGCCGATTGGGAAAAGAAAGGATGGGAAGAAGTATCGCTTGGGCATTCAGAGATTCCAAATCAGATTTGTTTATAGTTATTCACAGCTCTACATTCAATAAAAATGTGTCTAACAGTAAAAATACAGTGGCAAGTTGAACACAATGAGCGAATTCTGATCAAGTGTCTGCCCGTAAAACTGGAGTGGACCTGCAAAGTCTTGTTAGTTGTATTGTTTTTTATGGCTAATGGGTCACATTTGACCAAGCTTCACCAAACACAAGACAGGTAACATTAAGAAATGGGTATACACAAACAAAGGTTTCATTGACACAGAAGAGGAAATGCACCCACGGATTGGATGATGGTGTTTTATGGTACAAGGTCCAAAAAACGGTTTAATCTTCGCCAAAATACACCCAGGTAGGTAATAGGTAATTTTTAATCAATGTCGTACTAGAGAGCAATACAACGGGCTATTGACGACGGTCCGGGATCAATCCCCTAAGAGAGCGATCCAATGACAACACCACGTAATTTTTGAACCACGGTCAGATGACGAGGCAACAAGCTGGTATCCAACTCTCCAAATTTCCACACCAACCCAACGTGAGGACTTTCGGCCACGACAGATTAAGGTGCACCAGCCGTACACCCAGGGAGGAATCGATTCTGATATAGTACGGTTTGGATTCCCGAGGACTGCCCACACGGAACATCGTAATACTGTAGGTAGGTATTTCAATTAATATCGCACTGGAACAACACAACGGGTGATTGGCAATGGTCCGGGATCAAACCCAGAATTTTTGGAATTAAATCTATATACACTACCCTACAATAATGGATCTGATGGCAGCCGATTTGAATAAAATCCGACTGCTTGTTTGGGGGTGGTTTTCGTGGTATGGCCTGGCACCTTTGCATGTTGTTCCTCGTAAATTGAACGCCGACTCCTACATGAACATTTTAGATAATCAGGTTCTTCCTACGCTCTGGTAATTTCTTGGAATGGACGAATGTTACTTCCAGGACAACAACGCTTCATGTCATGTTCCAGACTCTGTCAAGCAGTGGTATCAAGATATGGATGTAAAACGTCTTCCCTGGCTGTTCAGAGTCCCGACCTAAACCCCTTAGAACATTTGTGAACGAGTTAGAGTGAAGCTTACATACCAGGGAACCACGTCCGAAATCTACAGCTGAGCTGGCGACATTCTTGCAGCAGGAATGGACACAAATACCCATAGCTGTATATTAAAAACTTTGTTGAAAGTATGACCAGAAGGGTTGTTAGTGTAATTATACCACGTGGGGAACAATCCCCCTATTAAAGCATGTATTCTTTCCCTTATACTATCACATATTGCTGTCCAGTCCATTATTGTAAGAGGGGTAGTGTATAAACTAAATCCCTCTATTTTTTTAATAGCACATGTAGAAATTTTGTGCCCCTGCCACTTAGAGCTGCAAAAAGCCAAGAGTATCCAACGATTAACTTCAATTTTAAATACTGTACATTCTGTGCAATCGAATGTTTTAAAAGCAAATTTTTAAATTATTTTTCTCTCCAATGAGTATTTATTAAAATATCAAGAGCTCAATAAATTAAAATTATCGTACTCTTGACATTTATTTTTTTTAATGTCGTCTGAACTTCAAATCGGTTAGTTGTTTTGGGGTTTCATGGCGCAAGAGCCACATTATGGTCAAGGTGCGCCAAGTAAATAATGTCATGAAACAAGGTAAAAAGTATTGGGGGGAAAAGAGAAGAAGGTCGGAAGCTGGAAAATATCCAGTGGCTATCCCGAGTTGGCGACACCGTGTTTAATAAAGACGTTAAATCCGATGGGAAAAGAAAATATCAATAAAGTACCTCGTGTCTTTGAAGCCCTTACACACCTGAGGGAGATGTGCCCCGTTGAGGCATTTAAAATACAGGGAATTTTCTGATGCCAGAGGTTACTTCATTTAAAAAAGTAACTACACACGTGTGGGTAAACCAAACTTAATTTGATATGACCTACTTATGACAAGAAGGCTTCTTGCCCACAGAAATATCATTTATTAAGGGGTTATACCATATGTAATGCTGACTATCAATGTTCGTAAAATGTGAAAAACCAATTATTTAGCACATAAATTTAAAAACAGGAAAACGTATTTTCGTAATTTTTCTTATTGAATATAAAGTAAAATCGTGTGGTACAGCTTCAATGGTTTTTTATTGCTATACAAGATATGCAATGTGTTTATATATCGAATACAAGGAACTTAATTTCGATCATCAATCATTTAATCGTGTATACTTCATATGTTTGAACTGCCTCACGCTTCCCATTATGAAATTTTTCCATTACTGAACACGAAGACTGGTGAAAATAAAAGTCGTGGAACCCTTGATTTTTCATAAATTAGACGAAAGCCTCCTTTGCAAAAATCATGTGTAAACAAAATTATAAAACTACTAAAAGTTTTAGAAAAATTGATGAAATTTTTTTTTTAATCAATTAAAGTGCTTTGGACAGCATAATGATAAGCCCCTTTTTTAAATTTTGATACTGGCAAGCAATTTCCAGTTTTTAAAAATTCTAAAATAATAATGGTTTATCCACAATTCAAGAGTTTCAATGCTATCTTAAGATTTCGAGTACTATGCACTCATTCAAACAATAAAAAACTCCTTTAATCTTCGTAAATTTTCTTATCTTTTCACTAACGAGCATTTTTGTGACTTATTACTATGTTGCCCGGAACCCTTCAGATTTTTTGTGACGCAAAACATTAATATTCTTGGGTAAAAAAGTATATTATACATTTAATAAAACTTTTAAATTATACCAAGATCGAAAACATATTTTCAACTATTTTACTCACCTATCACTTTTTTCAACTTGAACGCAGAACCAATATTTAAAAAGTTAACGTTCCAAGCGATGACGATGAAAATAAGAAGTCGACAGTGCCCCAAACGATTCATGGCGCAATACTAGCATCGCATATGAAACTGAATATCTGTTTCGGAACGCGTCCTGAAAACGAGTGGAAATCTCGGACGAGTCAACTGTGACATCCGCAGGTGGAATTGCAATTGATGGGCGGGTTTTCGAATAGAAATCGAGAATAGGCCAGTTTCGTTCATAGGGGCGAATAACCAACTGGTCATAGATTTAGAAATTCTTCGAATATCGTTGACAAGATAAATATTAGAATTTAAAGAGACTTTTAAGGTGTAATACTCGATATGAATGTTTTCAAAAGAATTTGTTAGTTACTCATAGTTTTGACTGTTTATCTGTATGTTGCTTTATTTGATGTTTGTTTACTGCCACTTAAATAATATGAAACTAATATTAGCATCTATACTTCTCTGGAAAGTAATAATTTTGGGATGATTTTTATGTTTTAAAAATATTTGAATTCGTAAGTTATCAAACAAATAAAACAAAAGAATAGAACAAACTGTCATTAATTTTCTGAATTCATTACACCAGGTTATAAACTCAAGATCATTACAGCAATCTCAATTAGGATGACCTGATCCATAAAATTTGCCTTTCAATGATATCACTTAAACTTTTACTTCTGAACACATTTACCCGACCAGTAAACCATATAAGGCCCTCTAAATATTTTGTTCATGCTAGTAGACCAGATGCAGTCCTTCCAGCCTGAAGACACGATATGGCCCTCCAAGTATTTTTATCAGGCCCGCAGATCTGACTTCCAGTTGCTAATACGAGACTACCAACTGGGCTACCGTTGCAACTCCAATATTTTGAGAAATAGAATGATTAATTGTTAATTTACAATAGGCTTCAGTACAGAGGTAAATGATGACCTAACTAAATACAAATGTGTGCTTCAAGTACTATTCAATCCGGTCCACCTAAAGTATAATTGTATTATGCAATATTTAAGTGCCATCAGAAACTGCCAAATTTTTGGTTTGAAGATTGATTTTATCCATTTAAAACTTTATCAAAACACAAAAACTCGGTTATGTACTCAAGTATTTAATTTAAGTTTCAATTTTTACACATCCACATGGGGGACAGTGGAAATAAAAAAAGCTTTTCGCTCAAATATTCGTCGCCTCAAGTTGTGCGAACTCACGAAATTTCAACTCTAAAGAGTAACTCATAAAACTTTTTTATTGATCGACAGTTACTGGATAGACAGAAGAAAGTTTTACGGATACAGAAAAGAGAAATGCACCTTGGGTGTAATCGAGAAAGCTCGCAGATTTTTAGCACACAGGGTGAGAACGAAAGGACGGGATATCAATTTAATTCATCTGTCACTAATTTTCAAGTTAAAAATAACTCGCATTTAAGCTGAAATTTTCCCGGATTATCTCTATTATAAAAGGAAGTGTTTGTGTCTGTGTGTTTATGTTTTCAGACGATTTATACCATTTACAGACCTGAAATTTGGCAGATAGTCATAATTTTGAGCGAAGCCCGAATTTTAAAATGTAATCGAACAATTCTTAATTAATTTATTGGTATTTATTATTTGTTTTCCTTAGAATGGCAACTGAAGAGATCATAGTCTAAATTGATTTTTGTCCGTTCATTTCCCGAGAACTAACAATTCCAGCAAAACAAATAAGTTTTGACAGGCGTTTCTATTTTTTTTTCTTTAGTTCAAGTTTCTATCTTCGCGATCGTTAAAAATAGAGTAAAAATTTCAATGGATGTGAAATCTGCGGAAAATTTTACTCCAGATCGATACCTTAAATGTGATTCTTTTAATAAATAATTTTTCAATTGTGACTTTTATATTTTCGCAATACGAATTTGGCCGCATTTGACGAAGACATTCATTACGAACACAAAAACGACTATCTTAGGTTTTCTAACTTCGCAATCTTAAATGTAATGAAAATTTCAACAGATTTGAAATCTGTGCGTAAAATTTTACACCAGATCGATACCTCAGGTAGTTCAGTATCAGTAAAGAGATGAAAAGAACCGTCACGGACAATAGCGTACTGGCCTGCTAGTACCTAAACAAGCTTTCAAAACGAGGTCGTCATAAATTCAAGAGCTTTTTTTATCACCTAGTTCTACCTACAGGGATTACTCATTCTCCGGCATCTAATTTCTCCACATCAGATTCTTATTAGTGACTATGCGGGCGTGGTACACTTTCCCTTTCAAACGGGAACAGTGAGAGCAACTTTTAGCCCAGTTTTCTGCTTTTTACGAGTTGTAGCCCTTCAGCTATGCGGTTCTATGCAGCTACTCTTGATCCACAATCAAAGTTGACGTTTTTATGCACATCGGAATTGATGGCGCAAAAATCCAAACGTATAGTGCGGTCATTGTTGGCCCGTTCCGGCCATTTTGCTGTGTCATAATGGGCGTGCTTTGTCGCGTTAAATGTTGGCAAAGGTCACAGATTATAACGATGCTTTCGCTTCCCCATTTAAAAAGCATTCAGCTCTTGCATCATTTCTTATATGAAAGAATCCTACAATGGAATGAATTTCATAAACAGGCTAGTTATTGAATACGTCTTTAAAGTCGGTACAGTAAGGTGGAGGGTATGTACGAAAAGTTGAACGTTACCAAAAAGCGTTACAATTGTTTTGTCTTATGGTTTCAGAACTAGAAATATCCAAAAGATAAATATAACATCGTGTAGACAAATGATGTACGTACCTCCTATGACCATTGTTCTTTAAATCATTCTCCCTATTCAATGCCATCAACAAAGACAAATCCGTGGAGTGCTTGTTGAGTGCTTTTTCATTGGACCCTACCAAAGAACGACTGGAGTGGATCAAGAAGCTGTCGCTCCAGATTACCAAAGACAAAGCCCTCAAAGCTGCAACAACCCAAGACGACTGCAAACACAAGCAGTGCAACCGAGGTGGTTGTCCCTGCAATTACACTCACCCTAGCCAACACCTTCTAGATAGTATCTAGAAAGTGTTGCCCTAGCACTGTCAAGACGATCTGTCGTCATATGTGATCAGGCCATACAGGTTGGTGATGACTCCTTTCTGACTGAGGATGTCCCCCAGCCAGATTTAGTCAGTAACCTTAATAATCAAAGCTGTGATACTGCTGTGATTCATTGCATCAGCGAGATGGATCAAGCATGTGCCAGTGTAGTCAGTGTACCAAGTAGAGCTATCGAAACAACAACCATCGAATCGAGTGCGCTGGAGCCTTGGAGGGAGTCCGCAACATATCGAAACTCTACGTTGTTGAGCGAGTTTTGGGCCAGTGTTACTTTGGATTGCGTGGAGTGGGGAATCAGTATGGTGGCGTCATTCGAAAGCTAACGAACTACTCTACAATTAATATTGGACAACAATCTCTCAGCAATTAATATGAAACCGCGTCAATCGTTCAAACTCCAAATTAATTGATGAATAACAATAAATAATCGCTGAACTCTTCCTATGTCTGCTTTGTTCATTCTACCAATTGACGTGAATACTCGGGCCTGATGATGAAAACTGTTTGTGTCTCGGATACAAGAACCAATTTTTTTTCTTAAATAAACACCTAGTGTTTATATGGTAGGTATTTTAACTAACGTCGTATTGGAGCAACACAACGGGCTATTGACTATTGTCCGGAATCAATCACCAATGTTGCAAATTACGCAAAACTACAAGGCTGCCTCAAAGTTCTGTGTTCCTAGAAATATTTAATATTGAACTAAATACGGTACAGTATTTTTTAAATACAATCCTTCTCGTCCACGCTGTTCAGGTACCCAATTTTTATTTACCACTCCAGTTTAGGACAACTGCTTGAAAGAAGTGACCTTTGAACATTCAACTCTAAATATATTGAGACTTCCTTTGGTGTTAGCAAAACTAAAGTTAAGAATTTTAATGTAACGTCACTGAAGGAACACAACGTGCTGTTGGCGACGGTACAAGATCAAATCGGGAGAAGATCCGATGACGACTCTACCTAATTTTGAACCACGGTCAAATGACTACTAATATATATATATGAACCGATATCCAAAAGTATGGACCATACACAAATCCGATTTGGAGTTTCTAATACAACCTTTAATAACCTTTCGGGATCCTTACGACAGAAATTTATTTTTACTAACTGGCCCACGCATAGCATCTGCGCTGAACTTTCTTAATTGCTTGGATATCTATTGATGGCAAATTTTTAATACTAACAATTTATGCCTTATTACTATCCATTTATTACGAATATAACAATCGTATTCATAAATGCATTTCATACTTCTAACAGAAATTAAATTTATCAAATATATGTAATAGCATTTCATTTACTTGTATTAGTGTTAATTCTTAATTGCAATAAAATGCATGGCAAAAAGCACACTTCCGTCATGTTATCACAGTTATATTCTGAACGTCTACATCAATTTCATTCCCTTGTTTAATGGCTATTCGCCACTTTTTGATGCTAGACATGTTACGCTAACATCTTTAGTTTTCTTTTCTGAACTCATTCCCATCTCTTCCAGACTTCTCTCATTGCTTTCTGTAATCAGACTGCTGAAGAAATTTATTAGTTTATTAGTTATTATTCCGTGTAGTTATAGTAATATACAGCTTCGTAGGTCAAGTTAAGAATATTTAAATCAAATGGCGAAATAGGAGAATGGATCCTTAACGGTCAATTTTATATTGTTTACTAGCAGAAACAATATAAAATATATTTAGATTATCCGACGTTTCTCTGGTTGAATTGGTTAAAACAGTGATTGAAAGTGATCCGTAAATTACTTTTTTCCGTCCTAGAAAACTTCAAACAGGAAAAATAAGCGATATGAAAACCATTTTTGACACTCAATTTTGACATTTTCATAGCTTCTATAATTTACTTTGGACTAAATACGTATGCTTTCTTTATGCATCCATATAATCCAATTCACATTCATTGCACTGTTGTGTAAGACAAAACTACAAAAGGCGACAATGAGAGGGCTATTACAGAAGTCGATTTTTGAGTTTTAGTGATTATAAATTCCCTTTCATTTTTTTCCTGTAAAAATGACACAAATTGCAGCAATTTATTGCACTCAGTTTTAATATTAATAACTTTTGACTTTCAGCACTCTAGCACCATGAATGCGATAATTCCGAATTCCACCGTTATTATGAAAGGTTTACAAATCATTGATTCGATATTCATGATCAATATCTTTTCTAACTAATGTATTTTTTTTGCAAATGCCATTCCAAAATTAAATATCTTTAGTAAAGACGAAACAAAGTTAGTCGATTACTACAAGTTTTCAAAAAGCGAAAGGTCGCATATACATCGATTTTTTTTAATCCGTTCTCATGGAATGTTTGATAGTAAAGTTGCATAATTGCTTGAATTCGTAAACTACTCGTTTTTCTCGCACTTAAAACAAATTTCCAACTTTTTCAAAATAACTAGTTAGAATATTTTGTAACCGTGATATTATTCCAAGATCAGCAATGTTTTATTTGCAATTCTATTTACTCCAAATGGCATACAGTTTTAAATCGATTCTTTATGGTACTTTCTTTTGTCAGTTCAGAGATCCTACACTTAAATGAAAACTATACGTATCTGCTTAGAATATTGCTTCTTGACTATTCAGTACAGTTTTCTATAAAATGTTTAAAAAAATATTTGAGCTGCAAAGTATGCGCCTTATTTTAGCGTTAACTGTCTTGTTTCAAAATAGCTTTATTTTATATTTACCCTCTTTCTAACGTAAAATTACAGCCTTATTTAACAGATTTTGTTGTGTACCCTTGTGTGTGTGTGATTTATTTTTATGAATCTCGGAATTCTACAAATCAGTATGTATTGAATGATTGAATTTTATGGAAAGTCGATCGGAACAAATGTATATACCTGTAAGAGATGAACCAATATCTTAAGCTATATTTTGCGCAATAAATAATTCGAAAAAAATTAGAAAATAAAGTATTAATTTTGGCGTTGTCGGGTACCAAGTAGCAAAATAATACAAAATAATAGTAGCAAAATAATGTTTATCAGCGAGTTTTTCGAATTAAATAGACTCTTTTACTTTGTGGAGAGTGGGATGTCAGTTCATGTGTTCACCTCGTTATCTGACGGTGGTTCATAATTACATGGTGGATTGTCATTGGATCTTTCCCTTTATTATCGATCCTGGACCGTCACTAATGGTCCGTTGTAATGTTCCAGTGTGACGTTAATTACCTACCCCCCCCCTTACAAAATGTAAATTATTCAAACTTAAATGTTTTTAACCATTTCATATTATTAGTTAAATATTTATAAATTAGGATATTAAATTTATAAATTAGGGCTTTGGAAAACAATAAGTTTAAACATGAGTATTATAATTGAAATTCTTTAACAATCTGTGTTTTGTACCATACTCGTAATAATACTCAATGTTATTCCTATTGGGATTAGAAATTGTTTTTAGTCCCCTCTACATCTCTAAGACAAGTAGAACGGGAGTAAATATGTTGCCTATATTACACACAGGGATCCAATAGGTGTATCAAATATGGTGTGGATTGGTCAAACGGTGCAGATTTGTATGAAGAGGTAATATTTGCAAAAGATTCCATCGTAACGAAAGGTGCAATTGAATCATTCCAAAGGATTCTGTTGTGGAATGGACAGACAGAATTCGTCCTAAATGTTGAAAGAATCCATGGATTCTTCCAATCAATAGGTGTTATTATCTAGCCATCGACTGTGTTGTGTTGAAAAACAATACACTGCTCGCCACGCTTGCAGCTGTATTCACACGTCCAGCCGTCAATCAACCATAATCCCCGATTATAGAAGAAACCATATTCACAATGCCTGATCCTAGGTTTAGGCAGTTTGTTTCGGTGTTAAGTTTAAATACATTAGACAACCCTGAATTTATGAGACAGATGGCCCTTGAGACAATCAATCAAACACCTAAAGATGCTCTTCTAATGTATACAGATGGCAGCAAGAATGGTAAAGGCCATTCTGGTAATGGTATCCTCATCAAGACTCATACTTCTACATTTAGACTTAAAATTAGAAACACAAATTCTTGCTATGTGTTCAGATCTGAACTCATTGCTATCGAGAGAGGCCTGAGCTATGCTGAGAACATTGTGGAACCTGACTTTGTGGATATTTGGATCTTAACAGACAGCCGATCCTGTTCAACATCTAAGTAACTAGACAATTGTCGGGGACAGAGCTGGCATTTCCATCCTGAACCTAATTTCTAGACTTTCAGTCAATTCCAAGGTGCACATTCAATGGATTCCCTCCCATGTCGGTATAAATGGCAACGAGATCGCGGATTCCCTGGCAAAGGCTGCTTCCTTAGAGACTCTCCAGTCAGATATGCCTTGTACTTAGAGTGAAGCGTTCTCAGAGTGTAGGAAGACATCTAAAGATATCTGGAATGTACCTCCAGTACATGAGTGGTACTCGAGAAGTCGTCCTGGAGGCGCCCTATTCTTTGAGGGCCATAGAAGTCAGCATTGTATTTCACGTTTTGCTAGTGGACACTTGAGGAGTCTCTCCTACGAACAGGGCTAGAAGGTTTTCAGAACTTATACCAAGTGCGGAGCTGATCAGGCTTCGCCAGCTCATATGTTAAAATGTATTGACTTTACAATGGACAAGAATTTTTTGGAACCTCTACTTTTCTTGGATTTATTGGGGGTTTATGGACTTGTGGACTTGGTCTAATTTAAAAAGACCACGTCGGGGATTAGTAACAACAAGATTTAAATCATCCATGGTTTAACACTCGTTGAGGGTAAACACATTCGCAGTATTATCTTTTTGCGTAGAAAGCGATATACTTGCAAACAAAACAAAATGGATGACACTTCATTTTGTGCAAAAGTACAGTATTCGACTAATCTTGCATGAATCATAACAAGAACTTGATAACATTTTCTACAGAATAAATATACAACGATTCAATGTTCTGGTTCGAACGATATTTTGGCTCCAGAGTATCGCCCAATGAGAGCGAATGGTAGAATATGAAAATAAAATAGCAGCTTTAAGAACATTCTTATTCTTGACAATAAAATGAAAGAAAAGACTAGATTCTGAAAGAGAATGGCCATTTTTTAACTTGAGTGTCGTTGATTTCCCTTGTGCGGGTCGAAATATATATTTTTATATAAAATATGAAGTTTCCTTTTATTCTCGACGACTGCATACTGACTAAGGATTCTTAAATATTAGCTATAGTAGTTGAGATTGGTACCAACTGTTTTAAATTACATTTATTCATGTGATGAATCTAGTGATGTTATTATTATTCGGAATCGCAAGGAGTATAAGGTAAGCCATTCAGTAATTGACCAGTTAGTGCTAATTTTTCTTTAAAAAATTCCCTAGAGCTAATTTTCATCTGCACTTAGAAGACTTTTGTAGCTGGATACAGTCTCCACTATTATAAAAGGAAGTGTTTTTCAGTTTTTTTCGTGGCCGCAAAATCCTGACGATTCTATGGCACTTCCAGCAATGAGATTTGGCACACAAGTAGTCCAAATGTTTTCCAATTTTTGGATCGCGGCGAATTTTAAAATTCAATCTAGTAGATTTTTAAATTAATTTAATAGTTTTATTCTCCATCGGTTTTTCAACTCGTTTCTTCCGGAGAAAAGAAGAAACACCCGGATCTGGACCTTTTCTACTCACGTGACCTTGCCGTCAGAAAAACCATTCAAAAGTTTTTTTCATCCGACAGTACGCGGAGATAATTATTTTTTTCGTTTCCGCTTTAATTTTGCGCGGAGGAATGATTTTCCAGCCAGACGATAAATCTTTTAACTGGAGTCAGTTCTTTTTTCCATCTCTCAGACCGTTAAAGATTGAGTAAAAATTTCAACGGATTTGAAATCTGCGAAAAATTTTACACTAGCTTTATACCTTACACCACGGGCACGGGCAACGCCGTGCTAGCCACGCAGTAGCTAGTATCTTATAAAGATGGTGATTAAAATGAGCAATAGCAGAATGCCTATTACTACATGGTTTTAGAATTTTTATTTCAAAGGTCATAAGAGTAATTTAATCAGTAATTGATCACACATCCAGTAATTGATTATTTACTTTTTATATAAAATTCAAATTGAAATGATTTGTGCAAATATTTTAACATTTATTTATCAGTACATTTGAATTAAGTATAGCGGGCTAAGCAATTTTGTATGATATTCTCAATAAAATTTAGGGAAACATTCAATATCAAATTTATTAGTCAAGTAAACATGATAATGGTATTTACTAATTTTAAACAAGTAAATTTTATAGTTAAAAGATAAACTAATATAAATAATGTTACTTAAACAAATAAAATAAATCTTGCAACGTTAAAGGATTCTTTAGATTTAATTAAAACAGAAACTAGTCAATCACTGCAAATTCCATCAATTTCTGGAAAACATGAAATCAACATTTTCATTGTGTTTTCAGACAAAAACAATCCTATCCAAACTGCAAAAAAATGTCTTTTAGAAATGCATTTATACGTTCCGGAGCATCTATCACATTTATACAGTTCGTGCTTTTAGGTTAAATATCTTTTTCGTTTTGCCAGTTACCTTCACATTTTCCGCAAATTCAACACCTTCCCAATTAGTTATTAGGAAGTATTTCCTCTTTTGATATCAGTTTGATATTTTCTCTGGGTTTGAGGTAAAATCTTCTTTGTGATTCTTATTTACTCTTTGAACCTTTTCTTACTTTGTCCTTTCTTTCACAATATACTAACCACCTTTTGTCACAGCAGTTGTTTGGGTCCTTCAAAATCGCCTACGCAACTTTTACCACTGCCTGTAATGTTGAGAACCGCTTTTCCCGGAGGTGTTTCTTCGAATTCGGGAAAAGAAAAAACAAATCGCATGGTGCTACATCAGGACTATATGGAGGATAGAGAACACACGTGACATTGGTATTTGAAAGACCTGAGGTTTTTAGTATAAGGCGAAAACAAAATTTCAATGCAGTGTATTGCACTTCGCTTGTCGCATCTATTTTTGCCTTAGGTGAAAGTAAAACTATGTGTTCTTTTCCAGCTGCCAAGGCCTCAGCAATGACGCATGACCTTGAAACTTGTGCCATCTATTCTCCACTTATCCCGCCACACATTCAATATAAATTTTATTTTTCTTGATTTTTTTTATCACCTTTAAAAAAAAATTAT
Organism: Metellina segmentata; assembly: GCA_947359465.1. Lineage (NCBI taxonomy): Eukaryota > Metazoa > Arthropoda > Arachnida > Araneae > Tetragnathidae > Metellina > Metellina segmentata. The sequence goes on from OX375877.1 coordinate 80,032,621, forward strand.
GATAATTTTTTTATTGAACAGCCCTTGTATATCATTAGTGATTGATCATCTTTCAATAATTGACTATCTGGTCAAATACTTGATACAGGCTCATATTAGATGCTTAATTTCCCACAAATAATTGCCAAAAACAGTCATTATGAATTATCTAACTTCAAATATAAAATTAAAAGTTGCCTAAAAATCCAGTCATTGACAAAGGTGGTGAAACGCAGGCAGTTTTGTTCTACCAGTTTATTGACTACCATGTTTATGACATAAAAATTAATTTAGATAATAAATTACCGTGCACCAAAAATGGCCCATATCGTGTGATGGAGAGAAGACGGTAATAGACCATCACAGCGAGCTTATCGCTTTAATAGGTGAATCAACTTAAATCGTGGCTTGTGAATACAATTCTTGGAATATCCGTGCTTTAACCCTGACCCCCGGATTAGCTGATCCATGGATACATGTGAATACATGAACTCGATACATATGAAAGCGGCCGTTAGTGTTAAAATAAAGAAACAAATAAGTTACATCTTAGGTTTGAGAGTGACGATCTTAGGACGAAAAAATGATCCGCCGTTGTGACCCTGACATCGAATTTTTCCCAGTGTAGTAACCTTTACATGAGTTGGTTTCAATCGGGTTTTAGGACGCAAAGGACATCTTTGGACATATGTGCCAATCCCAAGACGAGTCAGTGGACGTTGTCAATTCCACCTCTACAGGGGGACTTGAGACACTTCGACAAAAATCTATTAGGATCTAAGGGTCTTGTTCTTGAAAGTCATCTAACCCCATTTAAGTTACGATAAGTAGGTTGGGTTTTTATGATGCAATCTGTCCAAGCTGCGCAAAACACAAGACAGCGTCAAGTAATACATACACTCAAAGAATGTTTTACCTACACATAATAGAGGTAGATAGTTGAATTAAGTTATTACATCGCACTGGAGCCATATATAGCCCGGGGAGCAGAAAGTGCTTAAAACTGCGACGTATGTCACACAACAAAGTCTTTGTAAAACTGTTTTTCATTAAAATTTTGACCGATTTTTTTAAAACATAAGTTAACCCGGGAAAGCCTAGCGATACCATATGGTACCAGAAATGAAGGTTTAAAATATTACAATTTTCTTCGTTATAATTCAAATATTTTGTCTGTTTGTTAGTAGATGGCACTACACAAGAGAGTGAAAAATCCTGTCGGGATAATAATTTAAGTGAACAACAAGTCAGATTTTTACTTTGAGCGGAAGAAACAAGAACATTTTTGGGCTATGACAAAATGACGCATCGAAAAAGTAAGTGCAACCTTTCTCTCTTTACTGATACATACAGAAATGAAAGTTTGACACAATATTTATCGTTTATGTCTAGATATTACGTGCACAGTGTTTCAAAAATATATAATAATATTATGTACATCTTTTTTGTATTGGAATGTTACTGGTACCGTATGGTACCACTAGGCTTTTACACTATATTTTCGTCATTGCTTAGATTTTCATTGATCTTTGCTCTAGAAAATATAAAAATGGTTTAAAAGTGTATAATTAAATTTTTTTACAAATTATAATAGAATAATTAAAAAATAAATGTGTATAAAATAATTATACAAAAATTTTGCATTAAAAATTTTTTAAAAAAATTAAAAAAAAAAAAAACAGTATTTTTATTGCTTATTTCATAAAAATAAAAAAGGCAAAAGTATAAAATGGAGAGGGAGTTGTAGGTTAAAATGCAGTTATGGAATTAAAATGTGTCTTTGACTATATTTTTAAGCACATTATTTCTTATGGCAGTTTTTATGTATATATTTAAATTATGTGTATATTTTATTATTTTGAAATACAGTTTCATTTTTCAGAAATATTTAACACTAGAAGAAGCTCTTCTGCTATTTGAAGAATTTAACTCAGAGTCGGACTAAGAATATATCTATATTGAACCTCCTGATGTTGCAGTAGTATCACAAATGAAGACTCTGCAGAAGAAGAGAAGGAGAACTTACAGATAATTTATCTGTTCGTCAGTTACGTGTAAATGTAGAAACTTCACGGAAAAAATCCACAGAAACTATTATTTAGATTTAGGTTCAGAAGAGAGAGGGCCTGGCAAACTCTGCTAACTAAAAAAGTAGCAAAAATAATCAAGAAGACTGGTACAAGTAAATTAAAAAGAAATTGGGTTCAAGATGTGCTGCTATTAACTACACTAGTCGAGTTGACACTATGTGCGTAAAATGTGACGTAGGGCTTTGTATTTTTTTTAATTTTTTTTTTTAGACTTTTACTCAAAATAACATTGCAAATAGACGATGTAATAAAGTTATTGATTATATTTCATAAAAAAATGCAAGTATTATTAGTAATATTATTGGTATTACCATTTGGATTATGCATTCTGGTTAGTAAAAATGTTCTCTAATTTTCTTATAATTTTTTTTTACTATTATATATTTATCAAAATGTGTTCTTTCATGCCATACATTTGTATTTTTGTATAAATTTCAAATTATAAACTGGTAAAAATATATTTAAACAGCTTGCGTCAGTATCAATAAGAAATTGCATTATTTACAATTTGCTCCCTTAAAAGCCTAGTGGAACCATATGGTACCATGCATTTTTTCCAATATTATTGAAATTTTACAACAAAAAAAGGCTTTTCCTACATAAATAGCATCCTATCAACAATATACTAGAAAGAAATTGATAGTGGAAAAAAAATAATTAATTCAGGCTTTGCCGGGTTAAGATGTTCTTCAACGCAAAGCGCGCTCCTTTCCAAACATTTTTTCTTTTCTAGATACAGAACAACCTCCCGACATCGCTCAAAATACCACAAACACTTTATAAGTAACACATATTCTATGTCAATGACAAACTATTTAACTTCAAAAGTTATAGACAGAAATGCAAATTCTGAAAGTATGCCTCGGTTTTAAATAAAGTAAGTTTATTAATTTTGATGTTTTTCTCCATCATAAATATGTAATACATATTTAGCCGTTAAATGTCTTTTACATCTGCTTTTGATTTTACTGCAGTTTTCAAAATTCGCCAAAATGTCTTCAATTGCTTGGAGTTGTGTTGCAGAACACTGAATATAATTCTTCACCTGGATATATAGCCGCTGACTATTGGCGACGATCCGGGATCAATCTCGAAGAGAAAGAGCCGAGGATAACACAACTCTAAATAAAAATTGTGAACCACGCCATAATATTTTATCCTCAATTCCCCATCTGTAAATATCTATTGCGAATTCATTCAAAATGAGATCTTCAATACATTCTTTTTTATTCCTATGGTAAAGGACAGAAAGTAATCCATTCCTTCCTCTTGGGGTGCCAGCTGAGGTTTTGTTCTCGTCTTTTGACCGTGGTTCAAAAATACGAGGCGTCTTAGGTTCTTTCACTTCCGGGATCCATCCCGGACCGTCGCCATTACCCCGTTGTGTTGCTAAAGTGAGACGTAAATTCAACGATAGATATTTCGAGTCTGAATGAAGAAATTGCACCAGTGAGGAAAATGCTCATTTCTGTGTTTTATTAATAGATTGATCGTCAAAATGTTCAAAAACGACAATTAAAACCCATAAAATGGATTTAATTAATTAAAATTTCAAGTTTTAAATTACCGAAAAGTACGGCAAAAGCACAAGACCTCAAAACTCTACTCGACGTCATTGTGCACCACGGTGTAAAGTTTACGTTTGTCTAGCGCGCTGAAATTTCATATTGCTTGCTCTTTTAATTTTAAACAATCGATTAAAAAAATTTTCTTGCTATTTCAACGTCACTATCAAAGTAAGGCCCGGTTCAAACATCCGGTTTTTCAACGTGCGGCACCGAATCCCAACTATGCACATATAACCGTGAAATGACGCACGAACTCATTTCGTGCCATTTGCGATAAATATTCTATCGAAGAAAACGTGTTTATTTCGCTTACTTGGTGTAAAAAAAAGTATATTTTGAAACAAAATAGACGTTACTGGATACACCTATTTTTTAATTATTATTTATATTCCCTTTGTTTATGAAAACAAGGTACTTCAGAACGGGGACTCGTGTGCGGCGCCGTGGGGAACTGCGGTACAAGTTGGACGTGCGTCGCCCCAGCGGCGCTGGAGGCATGTGTGCACTGCTCCATTGGATCTAATGTATCTCAGACCGCACTTGCGTTGCGGCAGCGGCGCCGCACGTTTAAAAACCGGATGTGTGCACCGGTCCTTAATAGACCATCATGTGGCATAGTGACGTCACAAGAAGCTGCTTAGGAAAACTAGCGTTTTTGAGATCAAGTAAATCGTGCGAACTTAATTTTTTTTTTACCTTTTCGGGCTATAAAAGTAAAAAAGAAAGATATTTTCCATCATATTTTTTCATTTTCTATGTTATAAAAATATAAACAAAAAACGTGCAAGTTCCTCATTCTTGTGGTTATCTGTACGGTTTAAATCTTAAGGCTTTGTTACGCATAGTAAGTTATGCACAATTCAGTCCAGGACTCACCAGCTAATGGCGGCAGAATGTTCTACTAAATTAATTACTACTTCCATATTTAATAAAAACGAAAGACAAGATTTCAAGGCCAAACCATGTCCCAGTTTCAGTATTTTCAAATTTCCTAATCTCAGAATCGTTTATATGATAGTACTTAAGATGTCATCTTACAGAACTCAACTTCCGCAACCTATAACTAGCTCCATGCTTGACCTTTAATCTCCAATCACTTCCATATTTAATAAAATTGGAAAACACTAGATTTGAAGCTGTCCCAAGTTCACGCACGGAAGTTTCAGTACTTTTAATCGAATTTCCTAATCCCAGTATCGTTTATTGGTACTTAAGATGTCACCTTGTTGACCACCACCTTCTGAGAAAAGAATATTTTACATAATCAGATGGCGATCTCGCGAGCAAAGTGCATCAGATTCATTTCACGAAGCACATTTTTAAAAATGGAGATAGAGAATATGGTTAGCTGGAAAGGGAAGATAACCGAGGTCAACGTCATGACAGCTTTTGATAGGGAATACATCTGTTGACCCTTATGTTTTTTAAAGAATCTGGATCAAGAGGATTGAAAAGTCATTGGAGATCAGTATAAAGGACGAGTCAGAGCAACTAATTATTGCTAAAATTAATCGATAATTCAGTGACAACTCCATATATTCTTCTCCCTGGGGCAAGAAAAATATGCGATGTATTGAAAAGTGCGATATAGATGCTCCAGAAAAACTTTACCCTTAAAATGACAAGGCAGAAATTACCTTAAACTATGTTTAATTATTACTTTAGTACGTGAACTGAAATAGTGTTGCCTTCAAATGTAGTGTCTTCCAATTATCCATTTTCATTAAATATGGAAGTAAATTAGAGATTAAAGTTAACTATGAAAATAACCTATAATTATATCATTCAATATGGAGCTAAATATAGGGGTCAGAAAGTTGGGTTTCAACTAAGTACTATTAAAAAAAAGTTACTTTTTATTTAAATTGAGTAACTACAAGGCTACCACAAAGTTGTGTTCCTAGAAATATTTAATATTAAACTAAATACGTTTAAATATTTTTTTTTAAATACAATCCTTCTCATCCACGCTATTTAGGAACCCAAATATTATTTACCACTCTAGTTTGGGACAACTGCTTTAAAGATGTGAACTTTGAACTATCAATTCCAAATAAATATATTGAGACTTCCTTTTCGTGCTAACAAAATTAAAGTTCGACGGTAGGTAGATATTTTAACATAACGTCACTGGAGCAACACAGCGGGCTATTGCTGATGGTCCAGAATCAAACCGGGAAAAGATCCAAGGACAGCACCAAGTAATTTTGAACTACTGTCAGATGACCAGAAATCTGAGCTGGTCCCCAAAGCACAACCCTGAGCAGCTCTCCAAACTTCCACACCACCAAACGTGAGAACTATGAAAGATTAATATTGAATCACGGTCAAATGACAAGGTCACACCAGTGCTGACACCACTCTCCAAATTTCCACACCACCAAACATGAGAACTATGAAAGATTAATATTGAATCACGGTCAAATGACAAGGTCACACCAGTGCTGACACCACTCTCCAAACTTCCACACCACCAAACGTGAGAACTATGAAAGATTAATATTGAATCACGGTAAAATGACAAGGTCACACCAGTGCTGACACCACTCTCCAAATTTCCACACCACCAAACATGAGAACTATGAAAGATTAATATTGAATCACGGTCAAATGACAAGGTCACACCAGTGCTGACACCACTCTCCAAACTTCCACACCACCAAACGTGAGAACTATGAAAGATTAATATTGAATCACGGTAAAATGACACGGTCACACCAGTGCTGACACCACTCTCCAAACTTCCACACCACCAAACGTGAGAACTATGAAAGATTAATATTGAATCACGGTCAAATGACAAGGTCACACCAGTGCTGACACCACTCTCCAAATTTCCACACCACCAAACATGAGAACTATGAAAGATTAATATTGAATCACGGTCAAATGACAAGGTCACACCAGTGCTGACACCACTCTCCAAACTTCCACACCACCAAACGTGAGAACTATGAAAGATTAATATTGAATCACGGTAAAATGACAAGGTCACACCAGTGCTGACACCACTCTCCAAACTTCCACACCATCAAACGTGAGAACTATGAAAGATTAATATTGAATCACGGTCAAATGACAAGGTCACACCAGTGCTGACACCACTCTCCAAATTTCCACACCACCAAACATGAGAACTATGAAAGATTAATATTGAATCACGGTCAAATGACAAGGTCACACCAGTGCTGACACCACTCTCCAAACTTCCACACCACCAAACGTGAGAACTATGAAAGATTAATATTGAATCACGGTCAAATGACAAGGTCACACCAGTGCTGACACCACTCTCCAAATTTCCACACCACCAAACATGAGAACTATGAAAGATTAATATTGAATCACGGTCAAATGACAAGGTCACACCAGTGCTGACACCACTCTCCAAACTTCCACACCACCAAACGTGAGAACTATGAAAGATTAATATTGAATCACGGTCAAATGACAAGGTCACACCTGACACCACTCTCCAAAAGTCCACACCACGCCAGTGTGAGATATTTTTTGGCCACGACGGATTTAACATGCACCAGCACTCTTTGTACACTACGGTCTTTAGTTGGATTCAAACTCACAACTCTTCGGTTGCTAGTCTGTTGTCCGTGAAGTCAAGGTAGGTAGTTGACTGAACAACGCACTGGAGCAAGATCACCCCAAGGTAAAATATGCATACGTTATTTATGTCGTAATGTATATTTTTATTGTGGGTATGTATATTTTTAATGTATTGATTGATGATTGAATACACATAATCCGACTTGATACTTGGTGACGATTCATTAGCAGATTCTTGAGATCAAGACATACACACAAGGTATTGGTATTTTTAATTAACGTCACACTGGAGCAACACATCGGGCTACAGGTGACAGCCCAGGATCAATACCCGAAGGTTGAGAATCGAGGATATCACCACTGGTATTTACTGGTATTGGTATTTTTAATTAACGTCACACTGGAGCAACACATCGGGCTACAGGTGACAGCCCAGGATCAATACCTGAAGGTTGAGAATCGAGGATATCACCACGTAATTTTGATCCACGGTCATGACGAGGTCACACCTGAACTGGCACCCCACTCTCCAAACTTCCACACCACGCCAACGCGAGGACATTTGAGGTCACGAGAGATTTAACATGCACCAGCCCATTTTCTAGACGGTCTTTGGTTGGATTTGAACCCTCTGGTTGCTAATGCGTTACTCTTCCAACCGGGATACCGCGGCCCCGGCCATATTTGGTCACGTCGCGCCCTTCATGAGAGACAACTTCAACAAGATGGACATACACACCCGAGGTTTACTGACATATAACAAGAAATACACTCGATGGAAAATCAAGCCTGCACCGCCAGGTTGTACTAACCTGTACCAGATTGCTAAATATTTCCCCAAGGTGCTATTAATTGATTTCAACAGTGAAATAAATTAGTCAGTGAGATCAATACCAGCAAATCTTTATAACGAAGTAATCGATGCAACATATAGATCAATGGCATTAACGTGTGTTAGTAGGTTGGCTTTGGGATTTTATGACACAAGCACCCATAGATAAACTTTTTTTGCTGAACCATGATATACAAGAGGAGGATGGAAACTGTTGGTAAACTTGGGAGCATCTGCTAATGAGTCGAATTCCAACCGAGAACAGAGGAAGCTTAGTGGTGAAATTACTAATGACATTTCACGGTACTTGCAGGTATATTGAAATAAAATTGAATTAAAAAACTTTGCATCCCGTCCACTCTGAAACTCCACTACAAATGTGATTGGTTGGTTTAGGGTTTTATAGCGCTAAGATTGTATTTGACCAGGCTGTGCAAACACAAGACAGACAACATCAAGCAGTTTACGCACACGAGGAAAGTTTTACTGACAGAGAAGTAGTAGGAATTTGAAATAACGGAGCTCTCTCTCCGGGTCAGTGCATGGATGTTTGAAAGCGTATGGTGCACAGGCGACTGATACACCTTAAATATGTCGTGGCCAAAAGGTAATGGTAATTTTAGTTAACGTCGTACTAGAGCAACACATCGGGCTATTGACGACGGTCCGGGATCAGTCCCTTCAGGGAAAGATCCGAGGACAACACCTCGTAATTTTGAACCACGGTCAGATGACGAAGCAACACCTGAGCAGGCACCACAATCTCCAAACTTCCACACCAACCCAACGTCGTGGCCGAAAGTCCTCACGTTGGGAGTAGATCACGACTCATTGTGTTGCTCCAGCGCGACGTTATTTTAACTACTGATCTATACTTTACATTTCGATAGAGTTGATGTTCGAAACCTGGTTGCTATCCTAGGTGTATCTTTTCCTTAGGGCCGACTAACCGGTATAATGGTTAAGGTGTTAGCCTCTAGATCGGAAGGTTCCTGGTTCGAATCCGGGTTCGGGCATGGATGTTTGTAAACGTATGGTGTAGAGGCGGCTGGTGCACCTTAAATCTGTCGTGGCCGAAAGTCCTCACGTTGGGTTGGCGTGGAAGTTTGGAGAGTGGGGTGCCAGCTCAGGTGTTGCTTCGTCATCTGACCGTGGTTCGAAATTACGTGATGTTGTCCTCGGATCTTTCCTTTAGGGGTTTGATCCCGGATCGTCATAAATAGCCCGTTGTGTTGCTCTAGCACGATGTTAATTAAAAATTACCAATTACACAATAGGAAGGTGGATAATTAGATATTTAATTAACGACACACTGGAGCAACACGACGGGCTATTGGCGACGTTCCGGGATCAAACCCCGAAAGGAAAGATCCGACGAAGACATCACGTAATATTTAAAAATGTTTAGGTATGTAGGTATTTTAGTTCACGTCGCATTGGAGCAACACAACAGGTTATTGGCGTTGGTCCGGGATCAATCCTCAAGGGAAAAATCAGAGGAAACACCACATAATTTTGATCCAAGGTCAGACGACGACAAAACACATGACCTTGAACCCCACTCTCCGAACTTCCACATCATGCCAATGTGAGAACATTTGAGACTGTCAGATTTAACGTTCAACATCCCCCGTCAAGACAATTTTTGATTGGACGAACTTTCAACCTTCCGTTTGCTAACCCGTTGCCTTCGAACTGGACTCAAGGGCAGCCGCCGACCAACCGGTAGTGGTTAAGGTTTTAGCATCCAAATCGGAAGGTTCTTGGTTCAAATCCGGATCCGGGCATGGATGTTTGTAAGCTTATGGTAAGGCGGCTGGTGCACCTTAAATCTATCGTAGCCGAAAGTCCTCACGTTGGGTTGGTGTGGAGGTTTGGAGTATGGTGCCAGCTCAGGTGTTGCTTCGTCATCTGACCGTGGTTCAAAATTACGAGGTGTTGTCCTCGGTTCTTTCCCTTAAGGAATTTATCCCGGACCGTCGTCAATAGCACGTTATGTTGCTCTAGTACGACGTTAATTAAAATTACTATTACTCACGGCCAGCCAAGCACTGGAATCCAAGAGGGTAGGTAGTTTATTACCGTCGTAATGAAGCAACACGCCAAGCTATTGGTGACGGTCCGGGATCAATCCCGAAAGGAAAGATCCAAACATACCTATTAATTTTGAACCATGATCAGATGACGAGATCACCTGATCTTGCACTTCACACTCCAAACTTCCACATCACGACAACTTAAGGACATTTGAGGTAATAATTTGGTAATTTAAATTAACGTCGTACTGTAACAACACAACGGACTACTGACAACGGTCCGGGTAATTTGTAATTAACATCGTACTAGAGTAACACAACGGGCTGACGACGGTCCGGTATCAATCCTATAAGGAAAAGATCCGAGTACAACACCGCGTAATTCTGAACCACGGTCAGATAACGAGGCAACACCTCAGCTGGCACCCCACTTTCCAAAATCCACAACAACCCAATGTGAAGACTTTCGTCCACGACAGATTTTAGATGTACCAGCTGCCTGTACGCCATACGCTTACAAACAGCCATGCACTGACACTTATCCAAACCTTCCTATCTTCAGGCTAACACCTTAACCAACAGACTGGTTTGTCGGCGGACATTTGTGGACACGATCGATTTAATGCGCATTAGCCAACATGACACCAAGACGGAAAATTGGATAACTTTGTCTTCTGGCATAGGATTAAAAATGTCCGCGCAAAATCAAAGCGGAAATGGCAGAAAAAATTTTCTCCGGGTAGAAAAAGTTCTCCGCGTTTAAAAAACGATGAAAAATAAAACTATTAAATTCATTTAAAAATCTTCCAGATTGAATTTTAAAATTCGCCGCGACCCAAAAATTGCAAATAATTCGGACTACTTGTGTACCAAATCTCATTGCTGTAAGTGCTATAGAATCATCAGGATTTTGCGGCTACAAACAGACAAACAAACACTTTTATAATAGTAGAGATTGAACATCTTACTTTCAATTTTTTGTTTCTCAACGGATATATACTGTTATAGTGAATGGCGATTTTATATTATATCGACATAACATTTTTTATGTTTGAATAATTATTGAACTGTCATTTTTCGTCACACGATGTCGTGTAAAAAAATATTCGTATTAAAAAAAATTTGTAAAAAATGCACCTAATTTCCTTATATGCCACAAAACGTAACTTCAGTATAACCTATGACTCTAATAGAACACTTGAAAACTTAGCTAGCTAATTTCTGAAAAAAGATGCATAGGAAATAAATCTATTTCTGTCAAAAATAACTTCTAAGTTGAAGTTTTGAGTCGAAGTTTAATGTTACACTTTGTTACATTATTTTATTGTTCAGTTAGATATGAAAAAAGTCGATCAGAAAACTTCAAAGCACTCTGCTTAAGTGAAGTAACTGCTAATTTGTTATAAATTCTAAATTTTCTTTTTTATGTAATTTTTTGTAAAAATCACAGAATTTGAAAAGCATTGTAAAGTGTATCTAACTCTGTAAAGATGACGAATTACTTCGGAGAGTAATCCATATTTATTTTAAAATGTACTCTCCCTTTTCAAGTTAATAAATTTAATACCATTTCGTATCCCTGGATGACTTAAAACAAACACTTGTAATCTGAAACAAATCTTCAAACAAAAGAGGGACATCTTAAAATAAATTAATCAAATTGTTCCATTAAATTAACAGAATCATAGTAAGAAAAATCAGTTCCTACCTAAAATCTGCCTCAAAAATGTTTGATATCCAGTCGTCAACGTACAGAGGACGAAAAACGTTGTTATTTTCAAACATGATCGCATCTTGACAGTAAGGCTATCTCTGAACTCAAAATATGATTTTACTGACGTTCAATAACAGTTTTCGTTGATATCTAACTTTCAGTCATTTCATCAGTCTGCTAGAAACAGATAATCATCCCTTTTTTGGCAAAGACCACTCATTATTTAAAAGCATGTTGCCAAAGTCGCCAATCCAGCTCCCTTATGTTATTGGATCATTCGGATTAAATTGTGCTAGTCAATTTATTGTAAGCTGTTACAATATTCAGTAAAGGTACGACTTTTATTTTATTTTAAAATAATCATAATTTCTGCATTTCTGTTCGATCGTGTAATTGCAACCTTGTAATTTCCAGTCTGGTGGGCCGACCAACCGGTATAGTGGTTAAGGTGTTAGCCTCTAGATCGGAAGGTTCCTGGTTTGAGTTGCATGGATGTTTGTAAGCGTATGGTGTAGAGGTGGCTGGTGCACTTTAAATCTGTCGTGGCCGAAAGTCCTCACGTTGGGTTGGTGTGGAAGTTCGAAGAGTGGGTACCAGCTCAGGTGTTGTCTCGTCATCTGACCGTGGTACAATGACATGGTGTTATACTCGGATCTTTCCCTTAGGGCAGGGGTTCACAAAGTGCGTGCCCCCATGATCTCTACTCTAAGCTTTTGCTAAGCAACAAAAAATCGTGTTAGGCCACTCATCAAAAACCGGTTCGCTCCCCAAACACGAGTATGATGAATGTAATTTTATTTGTTTTATTTATATTTTAACCAACCTATGTTTTCCTTTTAAGTACAATTAAAGTATTTGTGAGTAATTTGTAATTTTTTAGTTAACGTCATACTAGAGCAACACAGCGGGCTATTGACGACGGTCCGGGATCAGTCCCTTAGGTATTTGTGAGAATTTTAAATACGAGTTGTAATTAATTATGTATATATATATATATATATATATATATATATATATATATATATATATATATATATATATATATACTACAGGTAAGGTAAGGCAATTTTAATTAACGTCGTACTAGAACGACACAACGGGCTATTGACGACGGTCCGGGATCAATCCCCTAAGGAAAAGATCCGATGACGACACCACGTAATTTTGAACCACGGTCACATGGCAAGGCAAGACCTGAGCTGCCACCCCACTCTCCAAACTTACACACCAACCCAATGTGAGGATTTTCGGCCACGACAGACTTAAGGTGCACCAGCCGCCTCTACACCATACGCTTACAAACGTCCCTGTACTGCCCCGGATTCGAACCAGGAACCTTCTGATCCAGAAGCTAACACCTTAACCACTATACCGGTTGGTCGGCTAATATATCACAGATGGATATTACATGACGAGGGTGCCGTGAGAAAATTATTTCTCTTAAAAGTGCCACGACTTGGATACGTTTGGGAACCCCTGCCTTAGGGTATTGATTCCGGACCATTGTGAATAGTCCGCTGTGTTGCTCTAGTACGACGTTATTTAAAGTTGCCATTAACTTTAATGTACTACTACTACTTACCCAACCAAAGATCGTCAGGTACGTGGGGGCTGGTGTACGTCAAATCTATCGAGGCCTCAAATGTCCTAACGTTAGGTGTGGGGTGAAACTTTGAAGTTTGGGGTACTCTGGTATTGACCTCGTCATGACCGTGGTTCAAAATTACGAGGTGTTATCCTCCGATCTTTTCCTTCCGGATTGATACCGGACAGTAGATCACGACTCATTGTGTTGCTCCAGCGCGACGTTATTTTAACTACCGATCTATACTTTACATTTCGATAAAGTTGATGTTCGAAACCTGGTTGCTATCCTAGGTGTATCTTTTCCTTAGGGCCGACTAACCGGTACAGTGGTTAAGGTGTTAGCCTCTAGATCGGAAGGTTCCTGGTTCGAATCCGGGTTCGGGCATGGATGTTTGTAAACGTATGGTGTAGTGGCGGCTGGTGCACCTTAAATCTGTCGTGGCCGAAAGTCCTCACGTTGGGTTGGCGTGGAAGTTTGGAGAGTGGGGTGCCAGCTCAGGTGTTGCTTCGTCATCTGACCGTGGTTCAAAATTACGAGGTGTCGTCCTCGGATCTTTCCCTTGAGGGACTGATCCCGGACCGTCGTCAATAGCCCGTTGTGTTGCTCTAGTTCGACGTTAACTAAAATTACCATTACCATTACTTTTCCTTAGGGGATTGATCCCGGAACGTCGTCAATAGCTTATTGTGTTGCTCTAGTACTACGTTAATTAAAGATTATCAAATTAATTAAGGGACTGATCCCGGACCGTCGTCAAAAGCCCGTTGTGTTGCTCTAGTAGGACGTTAACTAAAATTACCATAACCAAATTAATTACCCGGACGTCGCCAATAGCCCGTTGTGTTGTGTTCCAGTGCTACGTTAATTAAAATATCAACCTACCTCTTTCTGGTATGGTATTTTAACTGTAAATAGCTCGTTGTATTGCTACAGTGTGACGTTAAACTAAGTGTAAGAGTGGTTTTTCTGAACTTTTGTATGTAAAAAAATAAATATAGAAACAGAATAAGTGTTGAAGAGGACTTAAGAGTGAAGTTAAGCTCCATTGCACCTCATATTGACATTTTGTTAAAACACAGACAAGTTTCGCTCTAAAAATTGATTTTTGATTAGGTTAATCTTTGTTTGCTTAGTTTGCAGTAATTATTTAAAATTATTTGTCTTTAGACCTGTGAGTAACAAATAAAACTGTAATTTTCACTAATCGTTTTATTTTTTTTCCTTTATTAAAACATCATTAATACAAAATACAAGTGTATTAATCATAAAATGTGAAGCTTTCTTAGTATTTTAATTAAAATAAAACAAGCCATTGGGCACTTTTCTGACATTAGAAATCTGTTTCTAAAAAAATATAAGACTGGTGGTACGCCAAAAACTAAAAATTTCAAGTGGTACGCAGTTACTAAAAGGTTGGGAACCCCTGCCCTAAGGGAAAGATACGAGGGCAACACCACGTAATTTTGGACCACGATCAGATGACGAGGCAATACCTGAGCTGGCGCCCAACTCTCAAAACTTCCACACCAACCCAACGTAAGGACTATCGGCCAAGACAGATATAAGGTGCACCAGCCGCCTCTACACCATACGTTTACAAATATCCATGCACTGGCCCGGATTCGAACCAGGAGCCTTTCGATCTAGAGGCCTTAACATCTTAACCACAAGACCGGTTGGACGGCGTAGTTGACTGCCCAATGTCATTGGATTAAACGCCAAATGTTATCAAAATGGCGATAAACTACATTTTTAGGTAACCCCGATTTGTATCCAAGACTTCTGCGTTAATGCATATTCTTCAGAGACCGGGTTCTATCCAAGAGTGATACGATAGCCTCTTGTGTTGCTCGAATGGTACGTTAATTAACCTATGAATGAATTTACACAATTTTACGGTAGTGGTCGACAAATGACGGTACTATAGAGCAGTGCTCCCCAACCTTTTTAACGCCGCGGACCGGATCAACGTTTGATAATTTTAACGCGGCCCGCTGAGGGGGGGGGGACATTGATTGTTTATATCTGAGATTGTTTTGATTTAATAATTTTAGTTTAATTGTATTTAAACATGCCTTCAAAATAAAATACAGTTACACCAAAAATGAAAATGAAGTTATTTAACATTTTAACTCACTAGAACGCTAAATCAACAAGAACCCTGAGCTTGTTTCTTTGCAACGAGACGGTTTCATCTGGGGGTAATAGGATACAATGATACACGAAGTGTGTTGTTTATATCCAGTTTATTCCGTCGTTTTGGTTGCTGTCACTGCAGAAAACCCCGATCCACACAGATAGGTTGTCGGAAATGGCAATAGGGATTTAAGTGCTGTGGTGGCAATCTCAGGGTATTCCACCATGACTTTAATTCAGGACACCGGCAGAGTCGTTGTCTCGACGTAGTTTTAAGGCCGCCTTCATTTGCAATCTCCAGCAGTTGATCTTCTTCTTGCACAGACATGCTAGATTCTCCTGATTTGTTGACTAATGGGTCGCGGATCCATTCCTTACTACTAGTTCGTGGGTCTTTTGTGCTTGGGAAGTAGCGCTCGAACTCTTTTAAAATCAAAGACAGGTGATCATGTACCAACTGGGAGAATGAATGTTTAGGCTCAGTCTCGCCTAAAATCCCCGCTATGTCTGAAACATGTTCAAAATGCCTCTGTTCAAGCGCCGTCCCCACAACTTCAGTTTGGCTTTAAATGCAGCTACTGCCAACTTGAAAACAGCTGTCACATTTGTCAAAATTGGAAAATAGAGACATACAGAATTCCGAAATCATAATTGAAGCTCTAGTAACAGAACAAATTTCAAGTTCTGATTTATCGCCTCCTAATTTGAGTGGACATTTCATACATAAGAACAGCACAAACAGGAGATAAATACACCACAATAAATAAAATGGAAATAATTTAATGTTCCTTGCGCGGCCCGGTATCATTTGATACAAGGACCGGTGTCCGCGGCCCGGGGGTTGGGGACCACTGCTATAGAGCACCCTTGTAGAGCGGTTATCCGCGTACACAAAACAATATACAATTAGCCTACTAATTTTAAATTGTGGTTTCGTAGTGTAACCACCTACTTCACTTGAAAAAGTTAAAGAAGAATTTTACAGAATTTAGTATGCATTTTTTTGGACGAATTCCAAAAATTTATTTCTGATGTAAGACCAAGGGTACCTTAATCTCTCTACGGTTAATTGTATGTTCCTACCAATATATATTATATTGGATCGTTTATATTGAATCAATATTAGTTGTGTAGCAGAAATTAAATTTTATAAACTAATAATTGTTAGACTTTCTCCAATTAATATACAATTTTCTTACATGCATTATGTGTTATTCATAGATGGTTTTTTCTCAAAAATTGGTTTTCTTTCTGAAATTATAAACTATGAACCACTACGATCGTTTTATAGCATTTACAAACAATTTTTACAGATAATTTTTTGTTTGTTATGGTTATAAAAACCTCGTACTTTAAAATCATTTTCAATGTTTACTTCGAATGATTTTAATGAGATTTTCAGACAAATTTGATTAATTATAAAAAACAAGAAATCGTTTGGATCAATTCGTCTATTTTGTGTTTATAAAAGTTACAATTTTTTGGGGATTGAATAATCTTTATTCGCTAACGGCGAACGAACGCGACTTTTTGAATTAGAAATTCCGTATCTCTCGATTGATTTCTGATCGATTTTTATACGATTATTTATTACGATAATTTTTATACGATTATTTATTACGATAATTTTTATACGATTATCATTTAATACGACTATAGCGAACATTCTTTTCTTTGAAACTTGTTTGAGATATAGGTGATACTATTTTCTACACCACATACGTAAATTGCATGAAATATTTACCCATACACAAAACTGTGTGTCGTTTTACAACGATGTAGTCCTGTTCACAATGATAAATTTATTTAACCCGTTTATTTAGATGTTACGTAACGTGCATAGGGGTGAGAGGATTGAGCTGCATAGAGGTTAAAATCAGGAGAAAGAAAGAGAGAAGCATGAGTGTGAGAAACGACAAGTAAGAGCGGGGAAAGTGTTGAATCAGCAAAGTCAAAGGTGAAGCTAGGCCAAATATGTCCCTTTCACAATAAAAACCAGAAACTGTCTGAATAATGACGCCGTGTCTGAGAACTCGATCGAGAAACGAATAGCGAAGACAATAAAGAAACACCAAGCAAAATATTCTGAGGTTTTTGTTGCATATATACAAAAATAATCCGGTTTTGAACAAACGCCATTAGAACGACACAACGCGTGAGCGTAGGCGTGGTACCATGGCAGATACTATTAAATTGTGGTGGCGCCATCTATCGTTAACAGATGACAACTATTTTGTTTAGCAATTCTAATTGTTTAACTTTAGAAGAATTCAACTCTTATTAGTTTATTATGAGCATCATAAATCCCCCTCGAAGTTCTATGTGATTTATATTTGTTTTATTTCTTCCTCTTCTTTCTTAGTATTGCTCAATAATTCCACATGCAACTAAGTAAACCGAAGAAACAGGTAAAAATATTCTCCCATGAAATCTAAAAATTGCTATCAGAAGAAACTGTTGTTCATAATTTTCGAAAAATAAGGCGTTTAGTCTTATTCTGTTCTTCTAAAATATGTAGACGAACATGATAGCAGTAATTATGCATCGTTTTTATACTTCAACTGTCTACAGTTAGATCAAGCTCAAAGTCGTCGTTTTGCCTAGACAAGTTAAGAAACAAAAATAACATCATAGGAATGTATTTTTTTGCCCACAAAACGTAAAAGTTTATAATGATGCACTGCAACGCAATCATACATTAAAGGAGAGCCACAGGTAGAGAATTTTTTAAGACATATTTCCAACTTTGAAACTTTGAACAACATTTTCAAACTTACAGTTATATAGATCTTGATAAATTAAAACAATTATAGAAATATTATAATGAAGAGAATAGTAACAAACTCTATCAATAAGAAAACTAATAAGTTATTGTTATACAGGAAATGTATTTTCAACATATCCTTTCCACCTAGAACCAGAAAATTAAAACTAGATGGTTAATACACTCGATTGGATCGTACTTACGTACATTAAAGCGGAAACCAAATACGAAAATAAAATAAAATCAGAGGTGGGAAGATATTAATATACAATTTGATCAATGAACTTACATCAAATACATTTTCGTTCGTTCGAAATTCATGAAACAACGAATTTCATTCATCCATCATTAAACTAGTGATTGAAAAAATTACATTTCTTTTAAAAACCCTTCAATCTTTTCGCTTGTTTAAAAAATTTTATAACATAAATTTGAGTGCTGTTGCCATACTTCTATATTTACTTGATAAGAAAGGACAAAATGAATATGAAAGTGCTACTTTTATATGAATAATGACGAATTTAGCACTCAATGTTTTCAAAATTCAGATTATACTAAAAATGTTGGGAAAAGTCTAAAACCATTACGAATTCAATATATTAGAGTAAATATAATTGCGGCGCTTACATTGAAAAGGAGGTAAGTGCCAAATTGGTTATTTCATTGAAATGATTCTATGTTCCAATGCCAGTAACATTGATTTAGGAGTTCAAGTCCATAACTCACGAAGTCCAGTTCAGGAACAACCCAAAAGATGTCACTAACAGAAACTTGATCACTCTCGGCTCCAGAAGGAGGTAAGTGAAGCTTTCAACTTGCTTATCCTGTAAAATTTAGTTTTTGGTCCTTCTTTTTACGGTCAACGCCTTAATTTTGGTGCTGCCATCTATATTCTATTATTTAAAACAAAAGTTAGTTTCAAATTATCAGCACATACCTTTATTTATTTAGCTCGTATAAAAGCTCTAAGAAAATTCAAAAGGAAAAATAAGTAAAATTTGTTTTGACACACAACGGTCAATTGAAATATTGTTTGATACAAACGCATCAAATCAACAACATTAAGAAATTTATCATTACATAGAAATTTTGGTGCTGCCATCTATCTTCAAAACTCTGCACTATTGATATATTAATATAATTTTTAAATATTTTTCATCGTAAGTAAGCTTAAATTGTTTGTGCAGTATTACAAAGTATCCCATGAAGAAAAGAAACGCAATAGCAATTGTAAATATTAGTTATATTATCATTTACAATTAGCGTTCATTCATAAATATATTGTTGAATTATACAATTTGGTTAATCTCTGATATCGATTTCGAATTTTTTGGGACAATTATTTATCATTTTCATCCCCTGTCACTGTGGAGAGGAATATATTATTGATGAAAATGTATTAGATAAATCAATATAAATTCTGTAAAATGTTTTTATTTATTTATTTTTCTACTTTTTAAATATAAGCTTCAACAAGATATGAAATATCGTATTGGTTTTATTAGAATATAATTATTTAGAATAACATAC
The DNA here is from genome assembly GCA_947359465.1 of Metellina segmentata. Taxonomy (NCBI): domain Eukaryota; kingdom Metazoa; phylum Arthropoda; class Arachnida; order Araneae; family Tetragnathidae; genus Metellina; species Metellina segmentata. The sequence goes on from OX375877.1 coordinate 80,052,419, forward strand.
ATTATTAAAAGTTATGCCTAATATTCTCAATTTATATTGATTTCTCATTTAATAATTAGTGAAAAATATAATTTTTGAGGAAATTTTCTCAATTGCAAATCAACCTATGCTTTTTTCTTCTATTAAATTAACTAATACGTGAAGTCCAAAAAGTGGGTCCGTTCTACCCCATGGAGTTTCTAATCACTTTCTTATTCTTCATATATGTATTAGTATATAAAAATGTAACCAAAAGTACTACTTAAAATTTACCCACATAGATGCTTAGTCTATCTAATTTAATCACACAATTAAAGCAATAACAAGCAAAAAATTATGAAAAAGTTTGTTAATAATATTTAAAACATAACATTACTTATGACTTCAGACGCATAATAATATATTACTGGATCTCATTTATATCACTGGATCTGAAGTTGCATGTAGACGGCTGGAATTGGTATATTTGGATTTATTATTAATACTAAGAATAAATATGCATATATTAATATGAAATATATGTTTTACGTATTGAAATGTTTTATGGTAATTAAGATTTGCTGCACAAACTCTGATACAGCATGACTATGATCTAAACCACCTTAATTAGAATATATAGGTCTAGTTGACAAAAAAATCAAAATGTATAAAAATATGATTTCAATCTGAAAAAAACTTCAAATGAAATCGTCATAAAATAGTGAAATGCGTTGAAATTACGTTTACCGGGAGAATAGAATAAAACTGGATTAAAGTAGGATCTAATTTGACCAAAACATGATCTAAACATTACAATTTTGAATTAAGCGGTCATAGGGGTTCAAGAGAAAATGCAGCAAAATATTTGAAATATTTGTGTATTCAATTTTGTTTTACATTTGCACATTTAAGGTTAGTTTGCTTTTATGTCTCAAGGACCACTTTTGGCCAAACTGCGTCAAGTAATATTTCTTTCCTTCCAAGTAAGTGGACGTTCATACAAACAAGGAAAGTTTTTACTGGCACAGAAGATAGAAACACACCAGACAAGTTACAGGAGCTGGTTGGAAAAATTTTGTGTAGCTATTTCTCAAAAATGGATGCTTTTAAAAATCACTCAGTATTATCAGTCACTGTAGTATTCTGTTTATTTATGTTAATTATTTTCCATAGCATCAAAACGTCCCCCCAACCTCTTATATTTCTTACGACTTCAAATTCAAAAGTATGATTCAAGTTAATTTGTGAAAGACAATGGTAGCTGAATTGGTAGAGTCGGAGATTAGCAACAGAAGCATTGCGGATTAGCAACAGTTGGAGACGAACCAACCAAATACAGCCGTGTACGTGGGGGTTGGTGCACGTTCAATTTGTAGTGGCCTCAAATAATCTCGTGTTGGCGTGAAAGTTTGGAAAATGCAAGATCAGATGTCGACCTCGTCATCTGACCGTTGTTCAAAATCACGCGATGCTGTGCTGGATCTTATCCGTCGTGATTGATCCTGAACCATCACCAATAGCCTGTCATGTTACTCTTAGTGCGACGTAATTTCAACTGCCAACCAGTCAAGTTAATTTTATTTTAAAAAGTAAACGGCATGGGGGAAAAAACCTTCAATTTTACTATCGATCAAGCATTATTTGTATTCAAAATGCTCTTACATCTTACTCGTTTTAAAACATTTATATTACTTTTGGAAATTTTTGTCATTTTTAATACATATATTTCTCTTACGTGGCACGAAAAAGAGCCTTATCTATTCTACTACTAATAGATCATAAAATCTAGGAAAATACAAACTTTTTCACCTGATTTCAAACAAAGCAAATCCTACAAGTCTTCAATTTTATACACTCTATAACAACAAAAATAACGACGCATCAAGATGGAGTTGTCCAAGAGTAGTGCCGGGCTGGATCAACTTGGAACCGCGTTGACTGGGGACATATAGTCTTTAGTGACGAGTCCCGTTTCCAAATGTGTCCTAACGACAACCAACGTTTCTGGAGACGTCCAGGGCAGCGTGGGGATCCTGCCCTTAGTATCACACGCCACACATGCCCACAACTGTGCGTTATGGTATGGGGTGCCATATCCTTTGATAGCCGGTCCCCTTTGGTTGTCATTTCTGACCGATGCCACCGATAGTCCGTTGTGTTGATAAATTTTATTTTTGCCTCACACTTCCCTAATATACGTACACTGTTTTGTTTAAACATACCATTGACATAATTTAAGAAATACATTCCACTGTTATTTGCATGGGAAAGAGGATCGCATTTGAGGGGCAAATGCATATCATGGACTGCTTTGTTGTTTGAAGTATGATAAGATTGGGAGAGGGGCGAAATCATATCATTTCATTCATGCCCTTCTATGACATGTGTGTTTCTCTATCTTCTGCATCAGTAAAGCTTTCTTCGTGTGTATGTCGATTTACTTAACTGGTGCAGCTTGTCCAAATATAGTTTTTGTGCCATGAAAAATATCCAATCGACCATTTTTTGTCTGCGTAACTTCCCTGTATAGTGTATAGAATATAAGTATATAGGTAGGTAGGTATTTAACTAACGTTGCACTGAAGCAACACAGCGGGCTATTGGCAATGAACCGGGATCAAATTCAACGCATAAATATGAAGGAAACAGTAGACTGGGCAACACCAAAAGTACAGCCAACATATAAACTAATAGTCACGTGATTGCTCTGAGTAAATTTGACTTGGTTGGCATATTACCATCGAATCCAGGCCAGGGCATGGATGTTTGTAAGCGCATGGTGTAGATGTTGCTGGTGCACCTTAAATCTGTCATGGCCGAAAGTCCTCAGGTTGGTGTGGAAGTTTGGAGAGTCGGGTGCCTGCTCAGATGTTGCCTCGTCATCTGACCGTGGTTCAAAATTATACGGCGATACATCGAATGGCTTTGGCTGGGACGGTGGGAACTAGTTGAATTGCCATGTTGCTTGGACCAATCGAAATCGAGCTTGAGATTGAGCTCCCTAGTTAGATTAAATATGTTTTTTTTTTTCAGACGCTTTTCAAATTGGAGGGGTATACGATTTACTCTATACAAATACTATTCTTTTTAATAAAGCAAGCAATTGCGACATAAGTGTAATTCGAGCGTTAACTATACCATCTGTTCATGGTGTATAAAAAAATAACAATATGAAACAAAAAGTATCTGTGAACAAAGGAAAGCTCTTGACATATTCGCAGGCGTAGGAGATAACATATCTGTGAAACACAATAGAAGATGCTGCTACATCTTAAACAAATCGATAAGAAATTTTACTTCTTCCAGGCTTTTGGAGTTTAAATAATGAAAACAATTGCCAGGAAGAGTAGTTGAATTTCTAATTTATCTCGGTAGACGTTTTAAAGAACATTTTGTTGTTCTGAGTTCACGATGTTCACCTTCCAACGGTATCTGATAAGAACTTGTTTGCAATAAAAATCATGCCAAAAATGTAAAAATAAAGTATTGATATTCGTCTCAAATACACGCGTCGAAGACTCCAAGAAATGCAACAGAATTTTCTTGTAAATTGCATAAATACCGTTTGTTTGCTACCAATTTTTATAATTTTGTACGAAATTTTAACTTGGCGACTTTTATTATTTTGTAAAGTGTTTACGCTGGTAGCATGCTTTCAATCCGGCATGAGAATGTTTTCTGAGAAACAATATCGAGAATGCTTGTTTGACCACTTTAGATATTGTTTTTGTTTCAATCTCAAAATATTGTATATAGCTATGTCACAAGAAATTAAAGGTTACATAACTATTTCTTCGCCCGCATAATTTGAACTGAAATATAACGTTGTTATAAATTGCATCTTGTAAATATCCCTCTCCCCAGAAATTAAAAAGCGTAGTTATTTTAAATTGCACTTAAACAGATATTTGATTGTTTTTTTAATAAGTATAACAAACATAAAATTTAAAGAAAAGATATCTCCATAAAAGTGGTTAGAGTTGAAAGTCAAGAATTCGTTTTTCGAATTAGGATCGTTATTTAAAACTCCTAGTGAAACCAAACCGTGCCATTTTTCAATACGATGGTATAGAGTGTTAGTACGGGATGGAATATCCGTTTCACCAAAGCATCTACCCCCCCCCCGCAAACACACTCATCGTAAACCTTGAAATAGATTGTTAAGCTACGACATGTTTATGTCCAAGTTTATTCGACATGGAGATCTATGGCAATACATCGTTAAGCATTGAAGTAAAGATAATGTTAAACTGTGACTTAACAAAATTCGACGATTCATTACATACAGAACGCGCTGACTCTTTTCCATTTGTTCGCAATTTTTTGCTGTCACCTTCAAAATCATATTTTATCTGACTAGAAATTATCTTTTTCAACAGAACAAAATTTCAAGGTTCCATTCTAGTTCTTAGGTTCTCGAATTTCTTGTCACGTGAACTTACGACAATTTATTATTTTAACTGCTAAAGACTTTTAATATAGTGTCGTAACTGAGAAGTATTCTTTTTTCTCAATAGGATAACAATTCCTTCGAGACGAATGTCTTTTTTAAAGGAATTTGTTTTTCAGCTTCCTCTAAGACCATTCGTTGTGGGCGTGGTTTTTTAGTTTGGATAGTGGGCACTAGCTCTCAGAAGTTGACCTCGTCATCTGAACGTGATTTAAAATTACGAGGTTTGTCCACCCCTCCCCCCATAGGCAGTGCTGTCGTTGCCATGGCAACAGAGCCTGTGGGTCCGGGCAAATGGGCAGAAAAATGCGATTAAAAAAATTCATAAAACTGGCGATGATGTTGAAAATAACTTTTTCACACGTTAAATTAAAATGTAAAAAATACTTAAAATGTAACATTCTCCGTGATGAAACTAAGAAATTAATAATTTATTCATGGTTGCTTATCAAGGACACTTTGCTATTAAATATTATTAAAGTTTGAAATCTATTTTGATCAGTTATTTTGATTTTTAATTTCAATTGAAGAATGATACATGTAACAAATAAAATTTCGATTTTCCGGATATTAAAACTGCATGGTACTAGTAATTATGTTTACTAACCAACATTTTTTACCTAAATGTCTTGTTTGCTATATGGTATATCACTCTTATAAACCTATATGGAACATGTTTTAGGATTAAACTGAACATGGGTGAGGGCCCCGTCATTTTACATGGAAACGGGGCCCGTTATAACAGTCGGCAAAGCGTCCCACAGATTGATGTGAGGGCCTGGTGTTGTCCTTCGGGATTGATCCCGGATCACCAATAGTTCAATGTTGCTCCAATGAGACGAAAATTGAACTATCTACCTACTTAACATTAGAGACAAACATTTTGTGGCTGTCGATAGAGATTTGCGGCACCACGAACCCAAGCCAAAACCCCGATGTCCCCATTCGAGATGTCTGAAAAATCTTCCCAAAAGGATGATACCGAATCGCAACCAATCCTGATGAAGTAAGATAGAACAGATGAGAAAATGCAATCGCAGTCCGGCTATCAAGAACATTCAAACGTGGAGATATGCGGTTCCAAAGCACCCCCCACATAGCATGTTTCAACAATCCCAAGCCCCGAACCAGAGTTTGGACAAACAATTAGAACAGTCGATAAGCTCTGACCAGAGCGGAGAGACTCCGTCACGTGATCTTCCCGAATAACTTGTCCAGGAGTGGCATTAATGACCTTGACTTTCGAAATGTTACTTTCATAATTTGTGGAACGCCTTTCTACTGGGCCCATCTTCCCGGTGAAGGAAACGCTGTGTTCGAGACTGCCGAAAACAGCTTGAAATAGGTCACGCAGCTAGTATGACCCAGCTATGGTTCGATTCGACTAGGAATATTTTCATTTGTTCTTTCCTTTGGAAAAGAAGGACCTCATTGGTATCGTTCGAATTACCGAAGAAGCCTTTCAGAACAAAAACATAGACAACGCATAAAAATTTACTACACTTAGGATAGCCTCACTGCAACGATACGAAATTCTCGCCATTGAATCTTTTAAAAATCCAAAGCGTTTTCCAGTCATCTTGTACCGCTGATTGAACATACACAAAATATCTTGCTGTGTAACTTTACTCATAGTATGGGACTTAACCCGAGTACCGAAACATTGGGTTCATGGTTGGTTGATTTTTCGACTTTTTTTACGATGAAAAAAGCACACCTGGCTCAGATTGATTCCATGAATACGTCACAATGGATCAGATGTCTTAGCAATCTGTCGTATTCAGTTCAACAACTTTTGTTTTATCGTTTACGATGGCATTTTCAATGAATTTCAAATTTAAAGATAAATTATAGGTATACAGCTCTAGTAAAAAAAAAATGTGCCGTACTCATCCGCTCTAAGTTGACGATACGGTTTGCCCAACAATCTTGTTAAATAAGTTCGTCCTTACATTTCAATAACTCATTTTCTTCCTTTATTTAAAAGTATGTTTTAGCAGTCCTTAAATTAGGAATTTCTCTAGCTACAGCACAGAAATTTTCAATCATTAATTGGTATAATCAATCAATAATCAATTTTTTCTTTGCGGTCAACTAGTCTACTTCAATCGCGACTAAAACGTATGCTCTCAAAAAAATTAAAGTTGTTCGCAGTCAATTTTTAGCATTATTCTAATAATAATTGGTAATTATTAGTCAACGTCGTACAAGAGCAACACAACGGGCTATTGACGACGGTCCGGGATAAATCCATTAAGGGAAAGATCCGAGGACAACACCTCGTAATTTTGAACCACGGTCAGAAGACGAGGCAACACTTGAGCTGGCACCCCACTCTACAAACTTCCACACCAACCCAACGTGGACTTTTCGCCATGACAAATTTAAGGTGTACCAACCGGCCTCTACACCTTATGCTTACAAACATCCTTGCACTGACCCATATTCGAACCAGAAACCTTCCGATCTAGAAGCTAACACCTTAAAATTTAAGGAGTTTAATTTGTTTGTCGCTGCGATCACTTTTTGATACACGAGGGCAAATTAAACAGCTTTCCCATTGTGGGCGGCCCTTAAGTAACAATTCTTACTTTATATGAATGTGAACAGATAAATAATTATATAGCTGCAATGATATACATGTGTACAAAACAGATATGAATTCTACATATATAATTTACGACCAAGAATAACTATATTGAAGGTGTATAAAATTAGTGGTGATTTCTGACTGTTTAAAACGAAAAATTCGATATTTTTTACGTGCAAAACCATTTATATCGTATCCATAGTTCATCGGCATGGTTATATACGGCGGACATTCGCCGTACTGCCAGACATCGTATCTCTAATTTCTTTTCCGCAGTCTCAGCCTGATTTACCCACCTGGTACATGAAATTGCTCAGCTATAAGGAAGATAATGCTGAGCTTATATAAACGTTAACCTCGATGATTTTTGTTGCAGGCTGTATGTTAAAACTGCATTTATTTTTTTTTGTTACAGAATTAGTTTTAATATCTTGATACACTTATGTATTGGTATGATGTGAATTTTCTTTCATTGTGATTAGATGAATTTGATAAATTTTAGTGCAAATTTATGTTGTTAAGAGTTAACATTCGAATAATTTTAAATTTCTATACAATTAGTTTATTCCAAAAAGAATAAAAAAAATTCAATATTTCAGTTTGAAAATAAACAAAATACAGTTTGTAAGTTCTTTGCGATAACTATAATACTGGACAAGAAACGCGAACACATTATCCAAATAAGCATATTTTTATTTTCAATTTAAAAGGTAAATTAAATTTAAACACTTATCTCTTTTAGTTCTGGTGCAATAGATCCTGTTGCCATCCCATGCATAAAAATTTTTTTTTGACAGAAATTTTATATTAGTATTTTAGAAGAAACACGATTATTCATATTATCGTATTCCATTTAAACATTCCATGAAATCCAAAATATTATTCATAATTTTCAGTTATAGTAAAGTTGCTTTTCAACATTAAACAATAAATTAAGGCTTAATCAAAAATTTCCGTTTGATATTCACTAAATCGTTTGCAAATTTTAAAGTGATTTATTTTCTCAAACTGTGAGTGTAAATATATATAGCTAATATAATTTAAAACTAATTGTTATTAGATGAATATAGTTTTCTACACAATCGAGAATTTCTTGCTGATCAAGAGCTAATTTGATAAATGAAATAAAAACTCATGTGTAATTATGTGGAATCTATTTCTAACTGGAGATCTATTAAATTTTCTTGCACTTTTTTCACAATCGATGAAAACAATAGTGCGAACCTTTTTATACTTCTATCCTCTTACTTTTTAAGACGACCGTATGAGTAAGTTTGCATGCAAGTTATTATAATTTCTCTAATATAATACTTAATTATAAAGCATAAAAAAATACTCTAAACACTACTTAAAATCTCAATTTTGAAGTCGACAATTAATTCAAAATTTGGAACTCTGAATATAAAAAGTTAGAAAATTGCATTTAAATTAAAGAAAATCCCGAAATAGATTTTTCCTAAACATTCCCGGAATAAAACACAAGTATACTATTGAAAACAAAATTACATTTTAAATCGTATTTTCATTTATATACCAATTTTGTAATTTTTTTACAAACTAAATTTTCAAGTTCTACTATCGGAAAAGAATTGAGTCATGGTTGTTATCGGAAACACCGTGAGCATATTTACAATCAGTGGAACATCTCAGAGATCCCCACAGAATTCTCAGATAATGCATCATCTCACTAATCTTTGTTTGCTAAAACCCCTTCTTTGGGTCGAAAAGTCTAACAAATTCTCAAGAAAATCATTTAGAAAGTTGTAGTCCCTTTTCAGATATGATAGAAAGATGAACTGTATCCGAATGTTTCATGGAAAGCTTTTCCTCGACGTTTTAATAGAAACTAATATCTTTGTATCGTTTTACTTCGATTATCCCAATCCTATCTTATTAAATCTAAGCAAATCGACATTTGTTTTTTGTTCAGTAATTTTTAGTAGCGATTAGCTACTCTTATGAATGTTTTTTCAAAGTGCTTGCTTGGACGGCAAAAAGAAAAAACAAACAATGTACGTAGTTAAAAACACCGTGATAAAAGTACAAAATATTCAACCAACGTTAAATGAACTTAATTTCAAACATTTGTGAGTTGTTAATGCTTTCAAGGAAAAATAACATTTTATTTTTTCAATAACAATATTCTATCTCTAAAATTATACTCATTTAAAAGTTCTTATAATCAGTACTACGACTGGTTCTTGAACTCTGAATTACTGCGTTTTCGAAAAGCCGGAAATTTTAATTTACGACTTGGCCAATTGATTCGGATAACTTTGGTTTGCCTATAAACTATCATTTTTAGCGGGCTAATAAAGCTGGACTTCGAGTTCCAAACCACTGCAAACATCCATGGCTAGACCGAGATTCCAACCCAGAACCTTTGCCTGATTAGAATTTGTACAAGATTATTCTTTATTTTATTTATTATGTTTGATGTACTTCGAAAATCAAGATATAGGTTTCCAACGCGTATTAAAATCAGTTTTAATGTTTCGTATTCTTAACAATTTCATTTTTTTAAAGTCGCAAATCACTTTAAATCGATGTTCCAAAAGAAACGTAGTGATAGAAACTCCAACTTTTGTAATTAATTTATTCTTTCAATCATTTGGTATTACTTCGCAGGTATGGCGATTGCTTCAGGTTGAACAAATTCCGAAGAATTATAAACTCATGACAAGTGACAAAAATAGACGAAATTTTATTTCTATCTTACAACTTTTTGAAATTTAAAAGTTTTTAATAATTTCGTAACCTTAAACACCGTCAAGGAAAGATGAATTTTTTTTCAAATGGAGCGCCATGTGTTAGGTAAGGGAAAGGTGAGGTATACACCTTTCAGGGCACACGTCACACACAATAAGAGGAAGAGAAGACCCATTGTATTAAAAAGCGCAGCTGAAGGCTTTTCAGGAACAGCCAACCCCCTAAAGACCCCCTTCCGAAACGCGCGCTTTTGCACTGTACACTCAGTTGTTTTGCATCCTTCTAAGGAAAGAGTCACCCTGTTAAGTTCCGACAGTGCTCCAATCACGTGCACATCCCCAGCGACACGTGGCAAGCAGGCGATTGTGACCCCCCCCCCACCCGATCCCCTCTAATAAAATGCCTTCTGTCAGCTGAAAAAAAGAGGGGAGGGGGATAATGTACAATTACTATGTATAGTTGACTATACACAGTGACAATGTGCTTCCCTCTTTTTTCTGCTTTGAACTCGTTCGAAGCAATATCGTTTGCTTTTGGCAAAAATTCTTGGTTCTAGTCTAGAGCCAAGAGGTTTCAATTTGTTAACAGTAAAATCGGCAGTATATTGGTTGGAGAATATTCAATACGGTTTTGCTTTTTTATAAAGTAACCAATACATTTAGATCACTTAGAATATGTTGAGAAAAATTATCTGTACATAATACATTATTAAAATAATATTGAACAAGGTGACGGTAAATGCATGTGTTCAATAAAAATACAGACAAGGTTACATGGGTGATTAGACACCATATCTAGTTAGAATAGTTTTGGGGTTGTTATGTATGATAGATTTTATTGTAGACTGAATATCAATAAATGTAAAGCACATCTTATATTATATTAAAAATTGTGTAAAAATTCCACATGTCCCCCAAAAAAGTTTAAAAAGTAAAATCATTTAAATATAAGCAAGTCTCTTAGATAGGAAATAACATTAAAAATCATAAAAACTAATTTTATATAGTTGATACATTTTTTTAAATATTTTCTTCAATATTCTCTTTATATTGATCTTCAAAAATTAAAAAGTGTTCAGATGGCAAGATTCAGAATACATAAATTTGAATTATTAGAACAAGCTTTAAAACAGAAGTTCCTAAATAATTTATTCTGTATGTTTTATTATGCCTGAGAATTATTCGATTGATATTAATTATTTTATTTCAAATGGAACTCTTAGATGTTACATGAACAGCAAGTATCGTGCTTATGCTGTGCTTTATTCAGATTTTGTTTTCAAATTTTAAAAACTATTTTTTACCATCCATTCACTTTGTTTTTCAGAACACTTTTAGTTACTTTGAGTATACACCGGGTTAATTTTTCTGTTACTTTGTGCACACCATACACAAACATAATATTTAACACTGATACACACCAACAAGATGCAGTAATAATGTTTAACATATTTTTATTATGTTTAGAACCCTTTAAACTTCTTAAAATCATTTCATCATCAAATACTGCTGAGAACTATTTTGAAAGTAGAAGAGCAATTGGTAGTTTTATAATCTTTCAAGCAGTTTACGGCAAGTTTTTATTCTGAATGAGCTTGACGGTTGTAAAATATATATATAATAAATTGTTTTCTGGAATTTTAACTAGTATTAATAACATAGAACGCAAAACTATTCTACTATCATTTAGGCATACCAACAATAACTATACTAACAGAATCAGTAAGTCCATACACTGAAATCCACAATTGCATCAATACTTTGCAAAAACACTGTTATTAGCACAGCATTAAAGTGAACATGAAGTAAAAATACAGGATACAAGAAAATCTGTGAACCTAAAGTATCATAGCCTAATAAAGAATTGAATGAAAAAGTAGTTAAATAATCTTAAATTGAACTAATCTAGTAACTTTTTTCTTAATTAATTTTACTTCTGTAATTTTTGACAAAACACTATGGCTCATTCACAATCTCTTACAAGAGGGTTAAGTTCATATTTTATTGAGCATTCAAAAAATATCAAGTTTTAAAACATTTACTGGTTAAAAATAGTTTTAAAAACAAACAATTAAGGTGAATATTTTTGCACTATTCCTAAACACTCTTTCCTATGTCATAATAACAATATGGTAAGTGATTTCATCATGCCACAAAAGCTTGCTTTAGCTTTTCCAGTATCACCTCTTGTCACATATTACTTTTGACTCTTTATGATTCCAGACAATAAAATTGGTGCAGTAATGAAAGTTCAGAAATTAGGTTTAAATAAAGATAACACAATTGTTTATATTTTACCATTTCTAATCTGTTGGGAAAATAAATCTATACACAAAGGTGCAGAAACAGCCAAATTTATCATTTTTAAATGCATATTTAGACACAAAAACTTTACGTGGTTATTTAATATGGTAAGTGCAAAAAAACTTTCTTACTAATACTACAACTCATTCAATACAAGATTCACTCACAATTTTTAAACAATAATCTTAAGACTTTAAATTTATTTCCGTGAGTTGTAGTTTCACATATAACATGGATAGATGTAACAGAAAGGCACAATTCTTTAACACAGCAATTCTAAAAAATACAATATTTATTATTAATATTAGAGTGCAAGCTTAATTTCAACATTAATACTTATACAAAGTGTTAATGCAGCAAATTGACATGGATTTTCTCAAGAAATATCTCAAATTCTATCAATTTAAAATACTTATTAGTTTTTTTTTCATGAGTGTATTTGAAAATAATTTTATCATTTACATGAAATAAACAAAGCTGTGTTTTATTTCTATTTATTAATGCCTGTGAATAATTTTTAATTTCAGAGAAATTCAAGAGTAAAATCCTCTTTACCAAACACAATACAAGTATAACAAAATAAGAAAAATATTTAATTATTATTATTAAGGCACTTTAATTTTAAATATGAAGATACTGGGTCATTCTCTGAATTAATTTCAAGATAATCCCCCCTAAAATATAACCAATCAATTTTTTCTTTGGAATATTTTCTTGAAACCAGTGTAACAAACTACTCATTCTCAACAAACAATTCAATTTGAGTCATTAGATCAAAGTGGTTCAGTTTGGTGTCATTTATTGACAAACAGAGAAAGCATTTGATCCGCAGGTCGACTTTAAAGTTTCAATTCAATTGAATGTTGTTTTCATTTTCCCCGCGAACGATCTTAACTGAATATTTACAGTAGGTCTAACCGCGGACAAAATATTTTGAATCAAAAATTTTATACATATTTGTCGATGTAAAAAAATGCTGCGGAAAGAAGGGTAAATTCTTCAAGTTTTTGAGGAACAGAAAATCGAACAAACGTTTGCAGTAATTTTTTATCTCGGATTCAAAATATAAACTTTCGATCACAACGAAAAGTGCGCGTGATGTCACAGAATGTTGGAACTGCAGCCAAGAGCAAACCATACTCATAACATTATCATTCCCTAAAAAGAAAAACATCGCCAAATGTTTTGACATTTCATTGCTGTAGATAGGAACCATGTTTCAATATTTGAAAACTTTGGCGAACTTATTTCGTCGCCACGAATGATAACCCTATGAGAGAGTAAGTACTGCGCAAACTCTTGGTTTTTAGCGCTTGCTGGATTTGGCGCGTTGCCTGTTATTTCTCAGCTGGGAAACGGACATCGGTGGTTCGAACGACGGGATTCCAGTGAGTGCTTCCATGTTGTTTTCTTCATGGTGTATTTTCTAAAATTCATTAAAAATATTAATTCTCATTCCTGTCTTTCAAAAATTTGTGTGTATGTATTAGATAGATGCTAGTTTATTACCAAGCACTTTTTGTAAATTTATCGTCTGAAATTATTTTTAAATATCTTGCGGAATAGGTTTTAGTGTACTGCTTCGTCAGCATACATTCATCGGCTAAAATGTTATAATAAGATTTGTAAAAATGATTTTCGGCTATAAAATTGTTTTCATGTTTGATGTTGCAAAATTATAATACAGAATACTACTGTTTTCCGTCTCATTTTTCTAAATTAAAAATTTATGAAAATTCCGGAACAAAAAATTCGAAGTCTTACAATCTTCTATTTTTTAGAAATTCATCTCTGATTTCTTCGACCTGAATTTAAAAATAAATCCATTCACACAATCGAGATGTCACATAGAAAGTAAGTGTTTTAAGTTATGATGTATTTTTGTATTTTTTACGGAATTTTGAACATTAACCCTTACCTGAAATCGCCGACACTGTATATTTGTATTTGTTTTATAGTATGAAATACGATCGTCCTTCTCGTCAGCCTGCAATTTTAGCACGCAAAAGGAAAATGAATAAAGATATACTGGTAAGTTTAATTTTAAAATTTCAAAATCTTTTTCTCTGAGCCTAAATTTTCACATCCTGTACACGTTTGAGCTGATGCATATCGCCCGCCATAAATACGATATATTTATGAACTTTTCTGAATATGATGTATACTTATGATTTTGTTTGTGGTTAATATGTATTTTTGTGTTGTATGATGTTATTCAAGTTAGAAAACATCAATATTTTATCGGTATTCAATATCAGTTTAGGCGGTAAGTCTTCCCGCCATAACCATGTTGTACCGGTAGGACCGGACGACGTGTGAATTCCTTTTGGCGCGCTCAAATTCCGGAACTTTTTTTTAAATACTCTTGTGATTTTTGTTATTAATAACTCATAATTAATTCATACTTGTAATAAAATAATTATTTTTTACACAAAAAAATTTATTGCATAGGTAAGTCAGTTCGTTGAGTTTGGCGGGACGATGACAATCTGTTAATTTTTCACCGATTCTTCTAAAAAATATTTTTTAAATAGTCCGTCATTATTTTGAAAGAAAAATAAGTAAAGGTTTGCAAATTTTCCATTTTGTATTTTAATTGTAAATAACCGAAAATATAGTGTTTTTCATAATGTAAACAATCTATTAGCCCAATCTTGTGTTGTAGCTTATGGTATGGTTGATTAGCTTATCAATTAAGAGCTTACAATTCCCTTGATTTTATTTTTGTGTTAACTACAGTCATTAATCCTTCCAATGTCTTGATTTCTGTATTTTTAGCTCAAGCATAATTTTGTGATTTTTCATGGGGAAGTTTTAGTAAATCTTAGTTTGTAAACTTTAAGTGGTGTTCTGTTTTTAGATATTTAATTCTCATTAAATTGTTCAAGTGTTAAAGAATGCATGTAGTGTACTAGTACAAAATTCTATTGTGATCTTTAAAAGCTGCATTTCAGCTATTTTCTCTATATTTCAATTAGCTATAACTATGTTTCAGGTTTTCAGATCAACTAATTCATTACAAATGTTTTCATCTTTGCCCATTTATTTGTATTAACTAAATCTTTACCGTTTTAAATTTCAAGATTAAAAGTCATTAAAGGAATATTCTTGCAAATGCATATTTGCTCAGTGCTATTTGTGCCATCCTTGTTATTTGATTTTAGATATAAATTTTTTCTTTGTATAGCATGAAGTCTGAATACATGCTAAATATTTTCATATCCAAGTTGAATTCTAAAATTTTAGGTCGAAACAATATGCAAATTGTTTTTCTGTGATGTGGTGGACACATAAAATAACATCAGAATCATTTTGATTACTTATACTCTTCAAGTAAAAAATAAAATGCACAATTTTTTTTAACTTGTTGATGTTTAAAAAATTGTTGTCATCAAATATTTGGAGGGCAATATTTTTTTTCTGTGAGAATTTTTACTGAAGAATGAATGATAGATTTTTTCTTAAAACACTGGAAAGTGAAGATAAATATACTTAGTCTCTTATTGAATAATAGGTACTTATTTTAACACAAGAAAATAAATTAAGAATAACTTAATAAGTTGATCCCCTCATATTTAAGGAAAGTTTAAAATTTCATTCCACTTTTACGTTTTAAATATTAATTAGTAGGCCTTCATATAAGTTTGAACAAGTTTCCAATACTAAACTAAACAATTAAAAAATATGAAATATAAATACTGAAAAATATAAAATATATATTTTTAAGATTTGAATAAAATCTGTATTTAATGTACTTATACTTTCATTTGTCCTGGTTATAAAATGGTTTCTGTTTAAGAAAATACAAATAATTTTCTTCTGAGTATTCTAACAGTTAGTATTGCATTTTTCCTATATTGTTTCTCTGTTTCAGCATTAGTTTTAAAGGCATCCTAATGATGATAAATTACATGATGTCCTTGAAACTTTCCCTTAGCCGAATGATCCCAGACCGTCGTCAATAGCCTGTTATGTTGCTCTAGTATGACATGTTTAAAAACTAACAAATTACCTAAAGGGATATTTTTATCCTTGATGAGGGATATTGTAAATGTGAAATAAGGTTTTAAAAAAATCAGAAATTTAAATATGAAGTCCTATTTTAAAAAAAAATATTTGATAGAGCTTGTTTTGCAATAACTTCAAAATTATCTAAGAGTTGATGATTAGATTTCTGATATTCAATTTAGATTAAAAGT
The DNA here is from genome assembly GCA_947359465.1 of Metellina segmentata. Classification (NCBI taxonomy): domain Eukaryota; kingdom Metazoa; phylum Arthropoda; class Arachnida; order Araneae; family Tetragnathidae; genus Metellina; species Metellina segmentata. Next base: position 80,068,628 of record OX375877.1, read on the forward strand.
TATATAATTGTGGAATTAAAAAAAATTAAGTCGGGAGATATTTATTAGTTAATAATAAGGTTCAATTTTTTTTTTTAAAGTTGATATGTCTGTAGACAAACATGTAGATAGGTTTTTAAATCCTCAAAAAATTGAGAATAAGCCTGTCAAAAATATGTAATAGATGAAAATAAAATTTATTTTATACAAGTAGAAAATCAGTTTGATATAATTCTTTAATTTCTTCCTCAAGATATTAAAAAAAATCACTTTTTATTTCAAAGCATTGTTTTTTTTTCTCCCTTTGCTTTTCTGTATTTGATTTTTGCTTAAAACAGTCCCTTTTTGCAGTTATGTCTTAATGTGCTTTCGAAATGTAAATCTTTTAAATGTAATAAAAACAGCATTTTTTCCTGTACCTGATTTCCATTTAAACAAAAGTCATAGCATTATGTTGGTAAAGCAGAATTGTGAACCACTTAGCAATACTGTAACATTAGGGTGGGTTCACGTTACATCTTGCATACATTCTATGGATGGACAAACATCCATGCTGTACCCTGGATTACAATCAGGAACTTGATGTTCTAGACACCAGCAACCTGAATACCAGACCAAATTAGTACTTTATGTTTTTGTATTAGCTGGTCACCTTACAAAAAAGTTCAAACTTGAAGAACAAGAATGCAAAACCTTAAAAAGCAAAAATAAGTGATTAGTTTGTGTGCCTACACAATGAATATGGCATGTATCCAAAATGTTGTTAATTCAACTGGGGCAATTTAAAACTAATAGAATGCATAACATAAAAATTACGAATTGTCCTTTAAAATTTTGCATTAAAATGAACAGTTGAAGTAAAAAGTCACTTGATTTGCCATCACAAACTGTCATTATCAAATGTTTAAAATTATTCAGTGATGAAAATTATATTGGAAAATACTCAATGTATTTCAAACTCAAAAATTTAATACGATAAACTGTACAACAGGTTGTAAATGCAATGTTCAGGCTGTGCAAAAATTAATTTTAACTTCTCTGTATTTTACTTTTGTTAACTATTTCCAAATTTAATCTTGATTTTTTTCAGCCATGATATACAATCAATCTGCCTGATTTACTTCAATTTAATACACATTTTTTTATTTGATTAACAAAATTTTAGGGTTTTAAGTCAGAAAATACTGGTATGCTTTGAATAAAATTAGCTGCAAAATATTTCTTGAATCACAAATTGGTGATAATTATGATTTGCGTTCTAGGATTTTATTTTACCAGCAAGTTAAAATTGTAACATCAATTCTGGTTTAAGGTTTCTTTTAATTGTTTCACAAGGATTTAATTTTTCAAGACTGTTAGGTAGTAGAAAGTCGGGTGTCAATGGCATCCATAGTTTTCGTCTTGTTGCTAAAATGTATATAGTGTGGTTCTGACTTTAAGGTAGTTGACCTCAGGATTGGCAAAAACCCGGGTTTTTCTAGAAATTTTCGACCATTCATTTTATTTTCCACAATTCATTTATCATTGGTTACAAACAGTAAAGTTTGCTATCTAAGATATCTTATGAGTTACTGTTATTCCCCTTTTCAGTATGAAATCTTATTTCTTAAATTATTTTCTATTTTATAATTTTCAAAATTCATTCATGTAGTTTCCTTACTTTTACAAAACTCGGTTAACTTACTTAACTTTTACAAAAATCAGTTGGTCGCTAGTGGTAAATAGGATTTATATATTTCAAGGTTTCTTTCTTAGTTGAAATTAGTTAAGTAACATCAATTCCATGTTGATGTTACTTATAATTTGTTTACACATTTTGTAAATTGGACACTGCATTTTGTCTTAAGCGGTTCTATAGGAATTATTCCTATTTTTTATGTAATATTTTCCTATAAAACTAAAAAAAAAATTTTACAATGAACATGTTACATCTATTCCACCTTTTCTACCTCATTGAATGTTTCAAATTCAGCAGAGCAAAATTTGAGGTGTTAATGAGGTAAAAAAAAAATTTCTAATGATAAATGATTTTTCTCATAAAGAGAGAGAGAGAGAGAGAATACTGATATGATGACTTGAGAACTGTTTAAGAAAAAGCTAGTGACTGCAAATTTTTGAACCTTAAAAAAAAAGTTGAATTTGATTCCTTGAGGAATCTAATAGTTAAGCTGGTTATTTTACAAAGCTAAACTTTGTAGTTTATAAATTTTTCTGAATATTTCAGTTGCATAAAATTTATCATTTTCTGACAGGAATGTCTCATGAATATAAGTGTTTCAGCAATATTTATTGTCTTGAATATTTTTTAAGTACACTTATTGTACCTGATAATAAGACCTTACTAGAAATTGATATGCTATTGTCCTGTAGTGGGATAACTAAATCTTAGCTCCATATAATGCTCATGTTTGATATCCTTAAAATAACATCTTATTTAAGATGTCTCGATTACAAACTTGCATGTATTGTTAATTGCCTCTGGAATAAAATTTGACTTTTTCGCAGAAGTTTTTTTTTTTAATCTTGAAATTTTATAGTTATTATTTTGGTGTGTATAATGTGACTAGGTATAGTAATATCAGGGTGACTAAAAGGTGACTTTTTGCTGCTAGTTTTCAACCTTAGCAAGGGTATCTTTTTAAGTTAAAACCATCTCAAAAGCTAATATAAAAGTTTTGACTTCTTTTGAAAATTCACTAAAGGTAAATGAAAATGTATTCCCTTTTCAAGCTAATAAATGATAAAAAAATATTAATATATATTTTTTAATTTTTCTTGAGAATTTTTTAAGGGATAACAGTTATATATTTTGGTTAAGGAAAGGCCATAAAAGGAAAACATCAGAATCTGGTTGCTTGATTGTCATAAAAACCTTATGAAGATAACATAAAGTTTTTAAAATTTTTAATTTCTTAGCAAGATCTTTAATGTGTGTTCTATACTTTTTCAGCACATTTTGTGTTTTAGCTGAATCAATTTATATCTGAGATACTAAAACAGGCCTTAAGAAGAAACTGCAATTATTTTTAAGAATTTGTGCAACTAATGCTACTGTTTCACAAATGCTTTAATTGTGGCAACCCTGTAATATAAGTAATTTTTGTTGTACGAAAGTATTCAAGTTAAAAGAGACTGATAAGTTTTGTACTTATTGCATTTAAGGCCATAATGTCAATTTTATTACAGGTATCCTCTCCGGAATCTTCACCAGCTTCGTCACCTGAAATTTCTTCCAGTTATTTTGTAAATAGTCCTTCAAGTTGTCATGGAAGCAGTTCATCTACAGACACTGACACTTCCTGTGACGAAAATAAGAGTCCCAATGAGAAGATCTCGCCATCAATTATCAATCAGTTTCGAGGAATTGCTAATTCAGTGTTACCTTTTTCCATCACAAGTCGCCGTGCTTCTCCTTTGCCTGAACTTGACTGGGCAGAGCAAAAAGACCTTTGGCATTCCATGGTTTTAAAAGATCTGGTTTATCAAAGAGATTCTAGAGTCTTGAAGAAGCACCCTGATCTAGAACCTCGCATGAGGGCTATTTTACTTGACTGGCTGACTGAGGTAATTAATCTCACTTAGTGGTTTTTAAATTAAATACGATACAAAGTGAATTTTTGGAAAGAATGGAAAGTTTCGAATATTAGTTATCATATTTTTTAAAAGCATTGCCTCAGCATTACATTGCTATAATAGTATTTTCCACAGTGAGATTCCCAATATTTGTTTTTATTCAGGGTTATAGAAACTATTTTCTTTTAGTTCCAATCTTTGTCTATTACAATTACAAAACATGGGTTTAGATGTTTGAATTTTATTTTTCTTACTGTTTTCTAACAAAGGAAAGGCCAGGATACAAATAATGTGAAGCAATATATTTTTAATCAGTGAGGATACAATAATTAAAATTCATGAGCAAAAATGTGCTTGTGTAGCTCTACATTAGGAAAAAAAAAAGAGTATTTCTGTTATTTGTGTACTCTGCTCTTTTCAGTGATTTTACTTGAAGTGTGAAGCATTTATTTCTTTGACAATATGTGCAACTGTTTTCTTCAAGTGCACTCAGAGGATCAGTTAATATATCCCCAACTAATAAATTTAATCTGCACCTGATGCATAAAATAAGATCCTAGTTCATTTCTGCCTTCAAGTATTGATAAACTAGGTTTCTTTTTTAACTAACCAGCATTCAATGAGAACAGGCATTTTGTGATAAAAATTAATATAAACAATTTGTATCTAGATCTCTAATTGTTTGTGTTACTTAAAAATGTAATAATTAAAATTCTGTATTCATAAAAACTTCTGTTTCGTTTAAGATAAAACTCATTCTTGACAGGCAAAGATTAGGAAAGAGAACAACAAACATTTCACTGTTAGGAGGATAATATTTAGATAAAAATTTATGAACTGAACAATTATTCTAGGATTTCAAAGTAATTCCTTAAATTTTCTTCAGATAACACTTCATTATTTGTCAGTACAACTAAATTGTTTAAAAGTTTACAATAAACATAAATCACTTAATTTGTTCGAATTTTTTGTCATGTCTACATAAGCTGTTCGTCTGTTTTCAAAAAAAAAAATTCCCATTGCATAATTAAGGAACATTCTAGTTTGAAGTCCATATATGAATTACCAGTTTCTGTCCATTTATTTGAACATTATATAAATAACTCAGTGTAAGGTTATTACAATTATGTATTTTGTTTCTAGGTGTGCGAGGTTTACAGGTTACGTCGAGAAACATTCTATCTTGCTTTGGATTACATTGACAGATTCTTAATGGCCAAACCAAATTTGCCTAAAAATTGCTTACAATTACTTGGTGCGACTGCACTCTTTATTGCATCTAAAATGGAGGTCAGTATTTCCGAGGAATACATTTTACCTGTTTTAAAATGGAATGATTAAATTTTGTGACTAATTTTTTTTCTTCTGAATTTCAGGAAATTTATCCTCCCAAATTGGAGCAATTTGCATTTGTTACTGATGGTGCATGTAGTGAAAGTGACATCCTCTCCCAAGAGCTGGTTTTGATCATGGTATAGTGCTTACATTGTATTTGTATTTATAGTATCTTGAAATGAAAGGTTCACTGTCATACTGTTAATGAAATGTCTTCATTTTTGCATTTTCTAGATTGGTTAAGTGTCTTATTTTTATCTAAATATAGAGACAAAAATACTTCAATGTGTTCTCAGGTGTTGAGTTTTGGTCAAATTAAAACTTGATCTCTTTGTCCTACAAATATCTTTTATTAAATGCTAAAAAAATTGGATGGATCACTACTGTAATCAAAAAGTATCTGCGGAATGCTTCCTTTACAACATTAAAATTATCTACAACATTGAATTATTTTTATGATGTGGCTACAATCAGGGATTTATTTAATTTTATTGTCTGAAATAAATTTGTTTTTAATAAGAAGAAATTTCAGAGTTGCCAAGTGCTCCAGAACTTCCCGAGTTTCTCGGCTAAATCATCGAAAATCTGCAACTTCATGTAATGTAAGGTTCACTCCGGAAATTGAGCCGATGCAGGGAAAATGAAAATTACCCCTGGATGGAAAATTTTTCCGCCTACGGGGGAAATTTTTGCCAGGTTCATCAATCAGGATTGCGATATTTTTTTTATGAAAGGAAAGATTTTTTACCTGTTTTCCAATTATGGGGAAATTAAGTATTTCATTTTTGTTTCTATAATTTAAGGATAAAACCTTATATGTATGTGTAACATTTTTATGTTTATGTATACATGTAATTTTTAAAACTCCTGAGATTATGTAAGAATGCTCCTGAAACTGCTCAGAAAAGGTTGGCCACCCTAAAATTTCACTTTGTCGATTTTCCAAAATGTTGAATGTAATTGAGCAAGGACATGCATTAAAATTCGTTTCCACAAGGGAATATCTGCTACAAACACATTTGAAATGTTTCAATAAGCTTTTACAGATGACTGTTTAATCAAATACAGTAATAGTTGATTGATACAAAAAGTTTAAAGTAGAGAATCTGTCGTAGATGATTTGCAATCTGGTAGACCATCCACTTCGACTAATGATCAACATGTCCATCAGGTCAGAGAACTGGTGCTCAGTGATCGTCATTTAACAATATATCTTTCATTGAAGCGACCTGAATTGTGGCGAGATAACTCATAGATTTTGCGTCATTATTATTTGGGATTTTTTTTTTTGACAAAGCATTCAACAAATACAGCTCCACAAGCTCAGTATTCACTTGATATGACACTGTGTGACTTCTTAGTTCCTTGGGTGAAACTCCCTCTTCATGATCACTGTTTTGAGTCCATTGATGCAATAAAATAACATTCATTACAAACGCGGAAGGGTTTTCAAACAACTTTAATACATATTTTGAATATTGGAAAAACGGCACAATTGCATTGAAGTCTGAGATGTAATAAATTTTGACCAATAAATTTATACCTTTTGTTTTATGACAGCATTTGGGGTACTTTTTGATCACAGTAGTATATTATCTCATGGTGAAATTAGTAAATAATAAAAGTATTTCAAATATTTATTGCAATTAATTATTAATCTATAAAATGATACAAGTTTCATTTAAAATTTAGAGAAATTTAATCATCAAATAGTTCTATTTTTTTTTAATTACATTACAACCAGCAATTTTACTATGATCAAGAGCCAGACTTGTTAGTTGTATGATAAGAAAACAGTTGTGCCTAATAACAAAATATACCTTTATTGGTGTAAAATCTTTTATTTAGAAAGCTGAAATACCTGTGTTACTGTATTAAATTTAAAAAAAATTCTTGTTTTAATTCAGTAATAATAATTTCATAATTGAAATATATTTAGTATTTGAGAAGTATTTAATTGATATATTAATGCAACACTTTCTTTCTCTAACTATACTTGGATTATAAAGGGGTGAGTATTTATCTTGTATGTACACAGTATTTTATGTGTTGCATATTAATTAATTGTCTAGATTTTAATATTCTTTTTTAATGAGAATTTTATACTTTTTCAGACTTTAAATTGGAACCTAACCCCAATAACTATCAACTGCTGGCTAACTATATTCTTGCAACTTGCCTTTATTGAAGATGGTGAAAACCTAATTGGTCCTGAAAAGTTTCCCAGAAAATTATTCATTGATATGACAGCGGTAAGCTTTATCCTGAGCAACATTTGTATACAACTAATTTAATTTTGCATTTTGTAAATTTTCATTGCTAAATCATATCAAACTTTTAGTTTTTATATTTTGTTCTGATTATAAATTAAGAAATACTACTTTGTAATGGAAAATAGCTTAAAAAATTTGCTTAGTTTAAAAAAGGTGCTCCATAAAATCTAAAACCAATCAAATTATCTCTAGTTTTTCTAGTTCCATCATAATATGGAATGCAGAAGTATTTATATACTTTAGCAGCCTTAATTTATTGAATACTTCATAACTATCTGCAACCATTTCATACAGGAATTTGCTCTTAAGTAACAAAAAGTGACCAGAGGGATAAACCAATCTGTGTCTTCAAGGAGATAAAATGCTAGACATTGTATTTTCCTGGGTTGGGATTTTTAGGCTGAATCAAATGGAATTGTTTTAAGTGTTGGTTTCATGAGAGGTTTTTCATGTTTCTTTAAAATATTTTATCTTCTCAGGTTCTGGACTTGTGTGTGCTTGATTTAGAAAGTCTCAAATATTCCTACAGTATAATGTCTGCCTCTTGTATTGCCCTTTTTATATCAAAAGAAACAGCCATGCATGTCTCAGGTAAGTGGTAGTAGATTTTTCCATTTCCTTTTTTTTATTTTTGTTACAGTAAATAATGAAATTTATTAAGGGCACATGTCCCCGGGGTAGTCCATGGGTATTTCACCTTTTCGTAAACACATCTATAGCTTCTAGCATGGAACTTGTGACACAAATTATTGTTAAACAAATCAATACATGTTTAACCAACCCCTTATTTAAGCAAATAATTTGTATTTCAGAGTTCATCTGTCTCTGTTTCAAAAATCATTGCACCCATTTTCTGCTAACCATGAAATTTTAGACTTTAACATTTCAAATAAAACTTTCGTCTTTAAATTCAAGGATAAACATAATATGACTGAATTATTAATAATGCGTGTAAACCAGGGTGTAAAAAAATCATGATTAAAAAAAAAATCAATTAATCGGATTATTTTGATTTAAATAAGATTTTTCTATTTAAATTTCTGCAGGCCCTAAACACTGTTTATATAATAAATATATATAAATTTGCTAAATAAAAAATTGAGTTTGTGACATGACATGTAAACCAATATTTATTTTAAGTAAACAATCAGAATTTGTGACATGGTAAATCAATATTTACTTAACATTTATTTAACTTTAAAACACAAGTTGACATCCTACATAGTTTTTCTTGAGAAAATTACATGTTAATAAATTTATCAGCAAGTGTAAGTGACAGACCTAAACTATAGTCTGAGAAGCAGAATAGAACTCAGAAATAATCAGACTATAGTAAATTCTGATATAAAAAAAACTGCCGAGCAGCAATAATAAATGTATTTTCACTTAGTTTTAATTCATATTGGATCTTTCTTTTTTCCTGCTGACATTTTAATGGCTCTGTGTGATAATTTATATTTCTACTCTTTTAATCTCTATTGCTAACTACAAGAATAAGCAAACAGAGGTTCCCAAACTTATCCAAGTGGTGGCACCCTTAAGAGAATTATAATTTTCTCACAGCACCCTCGTCATCAAGTAATATTTATCTGGTATATTAGTACATATATATATATATATATATACATTTCATATTTGTTGCACTTTGAAAAAGAAATTAGAGAATTAAGAACATAATATAATTAATACAACTAGTATTTAAACTTCACACACAAACACTTTAATTTTACTTAATAAGAAAACATAGGTAGGTGAAAATATAAATAAAACAAATAAAATTACCTTATTAATGCTCATGGTTGGGGAGAGAACCGATTTTTGATAAGTGATCTTAACCTTTTTTTTTTGCTTAGAAAGAGCTTAGAGGCGCTTCCCGGCACTTTGGGAGCTAACTAACAAATACCTCAAAATCTTTACTTCCCACTTGTGTTTTTTTAGCTAATAAAATCAGTCACCTCTTTCATTTATAATTTTGATACAAACTGTTGTATACTTCCTTTATGTGTTTATATTAAGAGTGCTGTTAATCAGAAATTTTTATACGTTACTCTTCCTGGCATTTAGATTTATGTCATGTGTGTTTACATTACTGTTTCCAGTATATAGTATATTCTAATAAGTTACAACTGGCTGTTGCAATCTTTTATCATAGGCAGTAATTGATCCAGTTCCCTCTGGGTGTAACCATTAGTGCTGAAATCCCCATGATGAGTGCAGAAAAATTAAAGCATTTGACCAATTCTGTCATTTTCCTATGGTGTATTTACTTAGTTATAAAAATGTGAGATTAGTTGTGATTTAAATCAGTGATTTAAAAAGAAATCATTTGATTTAAATCATGATTTTAATCGTTGATTTAAATCAAGTGATTTAAATCTTGACACCCTGGTGTAAACACACAATCCTGATTTTAATCAATTATGTTCAGAATAATTCACTGCTTTCTTGATTTAAAAATAGATCTTAATGGATCGATTTTTGTTCTTAGTGAAAATATATTGTTGAAAACTATTTAGTTAACTACAAGAAAGCATTGAAGAATTTTAAATTAGCAACAGAAAATGAAATTTAGAGGTTCTCTAATTTTATGGTTTAGTTGAATAGCACAAAATGAAGTAAAAGATTTTAAATAGTATTGAATGTGGTCGAGGTGTATTTGAAAATAATGTCTAATGAAAATAATTTTGGTCTATCCAATTAAAAACTTCTAAAATTAATGTGTTGTGATCAGGGGCATACTTATTGATTATGGATAGATATTTGACCTTGCAGATCTGTTGAATGAAAAATATGTTTGATCCGTATGTTACAAATGTCGGTTTGTTACGACTCATTAAGGAACAAAAATCTCAGATCAATGAGCAGTTTCTATTTGTGCATTCTAATGAACTGATTAATTCTTTTGTCTAGGTCTCCCATGGACTGATCTTTTCTCCTGTGTCAATTGGATGAAGCCCTTTTATGAGATTACATTAGAGTGTGGAGGTGTAGATATGAGCCGCTTCAGTGACATTTCACCAGAGGACAGCCATAACATTCAAACACATAGTGCTTGTCTTGCATACTTAGTAAGTTGTTTTTTTTTGTCACCACACGCACACACACACAATACAAAATTAAATGTACAATTATTTTATTGTTTTATTGCATTTATTTTTTATGGGTCTTGTACATAAAAACATGTAAATTATTTATTTTTGTTGAGAAGTTATCATGGATATATTTTGATTTCACCTCTTCTATCATGATCCTTTTAAACTGGTCTTGGACATTTACGAGTTAAGACATTGGACCATGTTTTAAAGGTTGTGTCTGCAGTAGAATGATTATGAGCTCTGCTTATTGCTTCATCTCAACAGTTGAATTTCAGTTTAATAATCAGAATGTCAGATCTCTACTTGACTGCTGAAACCATTCAGATAAATATGCTTAAGGGATGAAATTATTTCTGATTGATTGATGCAAATTTTGTTTCTGTCAGACAAATCACTGTTGTCATTTTCTCTAGTTCCTATAATTTTTTAACCCTTGGACTTCAAGAATAAAAAAGATATGTTGAAATATGCAAATCTATCAAATGTGAGCTATACCTATTTCATAGGTAATGCATTTTCACTTGAGGCAGCTATGATGCATTTGTACAATCCCTTTGTACAATTCTTCTGTTTTTAAATGGTCTGATGATGCTTAAAAGTTGCAAAACTTTGTTTTCTACTCTTATAAAGACCAATCAGTCTGGTGGTTAGGATGCTAGCTTCTGAATCAAAGAGTTCCTGGTAAGGCATGTATGTTTGTCTGGAGTTAATGTATGGCCTCTATACACTAGTTGTATCTAGAATGTATGAGGTGTAATGTGATCACCACCTTGTGTGGTGCACTAGAGTAATGCAAACGTGAATACACTCAAACCTGTTTTTGTGCGGTATATGAAAAAAATTTATTCAGTACAATCTACTTACAGTCCTTTCAAAATTTCAATCAAATTAGAACATAATTGACAAAGTTATCAATAAAAATTACTTAAATTAAAAAAAAATTAATATAGCATGTTTTTGTAATAGACTAAAAAGTATAAAATAATTTCTCCTGGCCCCATACAGATTGTCCTGAAAGTTTGCGATTGTAAAGTTTTAATAACTATAAAAAAAATTGTAAGATTTAAAACGGAAGAACGTGGGGCGCATGCAATCGATAATAATGAGGAGTGTAAAGCGCCCCACGTTCTTCCGTTTTAAATCTTACAATTTTTTTTATAGCTATTAAAACTTTACAATCGCAAATTTTCAGGACAATCTGTATGGGGCCAGGAGAAAATATTTTATACTTTTTAGTCCGTTACACTGACTACATGGTAACTGAAAAAAAAGTCCAACTCTAAACGAGTGCGAGGTAGTATCAAGTGACGAAAGTGATTTTGAACCAGTTCACCACTAGAAAATCCACGTATTGTCAGACTATGAAGGATAATAGTTATACATTTTGAAAAGTTTTGTATGTGTAAAATAAGTACATATGTAAATAAAATATTTAAAAATGTTTGCATGTGTATTTTCTAAATGAGATTCCAAGTAGTTGCCAAGCCTCATGTCTTGATTTTGTTTAAAAAAGCAATTTCGTAAGGTTTTGAGTTTCTTTCTACATGAGATTTTTTTTATGCGGTCCCTATTCACCGCATTAAAAATATTTTTTTATAGCTACTCGTAAAGTTTTGGAAGATCGTTTTTATGCAGTCCCTATCCACTGCACAAAGATGGGTTTGAGTGTACTGTTCAATTGGCTAATCATTGTAGAAAAAACTTGCTGTTTTTACCGACAGCCAGTGTCAATTGCTCATAATCAATTGACAATGAAATAGATGCATAGTCAGTAAAATAACCTTTAAAATTGTATATTCATACTTGCCAACTTATGGGTTTTTAATATTTCAATCGAAATATTTCTTTCTCTGCAACCATCCACTAAGTTTTCTATCGAACTAGATGAGTGCAAAGAGGAAGCAATTTATGCATTGGAATAGAAGTTTTATTGTCTTCAGCTAGAAGATTTATCTGATAATAGGACATGACTGTATTTATGTGCAGTGGGATGAAGTAGATAAAATAAGAGGGGCTGATGGACTTCCAAAATTATGCTTTCTATTCTGCTCATCCCCTATTCCAATGCGGAGTGTGAATCTTCAGCCTTGTCAGAAAGAACCAAACTGAATACCATTCTCTCATTTCTAACAAAACGTTAAAAAGTTTGTTGGTGTTGAAGTCACAAAACCCCAAACCTTGTTTTGAGCAGAAATTCAGTGCAGAATTATCAAAGACCAAAAAAGCTACTACAGCTTCATTGAATTTTTATGCAACCTTTTTCTGGATAAAACACTAAATAATACAACTTTTTAAATAGAACATTGATTTTCCCCGTCTCATCTACTTGTAAGTAAGCTTTATGAACACCAATGATCTGTAATCCTGACACAAGTTTAAATGGTATGTAACATACAGTTTCGGATGCAATGTGTAGGTAGTCTTTTATTTCAGACAATTGCTGCTTTACAAAGTTTCTGCAGTTGATAAAAATGTGTAATTTTACTTATGCACTTTTAAATACAAATAGTTATTGTGACAAACAGATATTTCTAATACACATTAATTCATGTTTTTATGTTGTGTTTCATGGCAAGGGGCGTTCTGGGGCGTAAAAGTTTTACTGGTGCACAATTTTCAAAAGTCGGCAAGTATGTATATTTGAGCAAAATTGCATCTTCACAACAAACAATTAGTTAAGCTTCAATAAATTGCTGAAATAAATTTGCACCTGCATAATCTCCTTATTATTTATTAATTTTTTTAATTCCTAATTCTTTTGCCAGGACAGTTCAGTCTGTCTTTTGTCTGGTGGGAACTCTAAAGTTGTACTACATAATAAAAAAATGTTTTTCACTAATTTTTCTGATGATTGTCAGTTGACTTATTGGAGTTTTGTATTTTTGCAGGATCGTGTGTTGGATAAGCAAAGAACGGCAGTTAACGAATACAGCCCAAGTACAGTACTCCGAGAGCTTACACCACCCCAAAGCAACAAGAAGAAAAGGCTGGAGGTTTGAAGGAACAAAGCAAGCATTTCCAACTTTGGAAGCTTTACAATTTTCCTTTTCAAACAATCTTCTAGTCGCGTTATACCTTGTATTGGGGAAAGTGCAACTTCTCTGGAGAGCTATCTCTAGTTATAGCATACCTGCCAACTCTATCATATTCCGTGGAAGTCTTTTCTGGAAAGAATCTTTTCAGGATACTTCTTTAGGGAGAAAATTTTCACGTGACAGCAATTTCAAAGTTTTGGCTCCAAGGCATGGTTCATCACCATGAAAGAAAAGCATTGGAATCTGTGCCTGCTAAATTGTCGTAAAACCTAACTTTATTTTTAATTGTTTTCTTAATGCTCAATTTGGCATTTTAATTATTTTTTTATTTAGTAATTTTTAGACATTTTTTTATACCTGACTGTTACACGTTGATTTTTGTGTCGTTAAAAATATATTCTACATTTTTGTCTTGGAGGTTGGTGGGTATGTTATAGTGTTTCTCTTATGTATGGGCATAATCACATAATTTTTTTACTTTTCCAACCAGGAAAGTGAAATCAGAATGACATTTGTACAAATGTAAAATTAAGTTTTGCTAAATATTTATGACTTATACATTGAATATGCTGAAAAGATAGGATTGAATGAGCTGCTTTATAAAATCAAAACTTTTGGAATGTCTTGTAAAAAGCACTAAATAATCTGAAGTATGACCAATTTGAGCCATATATGAATTGAATTCAAATAGGTACTTTTCCCACCAGATGTGTTCCAGAGCAGTCATTGTTTCAAAGTTTATTTTGGCTTTTTAATATCCGATTGCTAAATTTATATGCATATCACATTTTCCAGTGCAAATGGCCATGTTTAATACTCGTCTTATACTATTGCCATGTTTTTTATTGCTATGTTTGTTATGGATATTTTTTGCTGTCCTAAAAATCTCATTCCATTCATACTAAAATTTCTCTCATTACTGAACCATTTCATTCACTGCCATATCATGATTGTACAATTTCACCCGATATATAAGCCAGTTTCTTACTTAAACGCAGTGTTGTCTAAATGCTGTTTATCCATTAAGCAAGTATTTTCTTATGTTATATGTATTGTCTTCTAGGGTTTTGTATGTGCTGGATTTTTGCAATGGTTGCCTTTTCCAAACTGAAAAAAAAATACTAATTTCTAACCTTTGCAAATTCTAATTGTTTTAGAAGTATTGAAAGTTTATTTCCCGCTTGAAGTATTTTAGGATATTGAAAAGGCTTACATAAATATTGTTGATAGTATGTATTTTTAAAAAAATACCGATTTTAATGACTTCATTATTTAATTTATATGGAATTTTTTCCTGCATGTTTTATATTTGACAAAAGTGAGATGAAGCTTGCAATTTCCAAACTAACTCTGTTGTGTAATTTCCTACAATTGCGTAACATGCAGGATTTTGCATAGTTGTGCATACTTTATTTATTTAATCGTAAATTATTTAAAGCAAATATTGAGTGTCTTGTAAATGTCTAAGAAATATTATTTAAACTATTTATTTTAATTTATATTTATTTTACAGATAGGGATTTCTTGTTCCCTGACAAATTGGGAAAAAATTTCTTATTTGCATTAATTTGAAATTGTTATGAATGTATGTGTTCCATTTTAGTTCTGAATGAAAAACTTCATAATGAACTGTTTTTGGGGTATTGCGTCGAAAATGTTGCATCATCGCTATTTCTTCTGAATAATAGAAGCTGTTTTGTGTTTATGCTATTGAGTAAGAAATATTGGTGGAATCTAACTTCCAATGAATATCAATGTGCCAATATCATAAAAATCTGAAAAATTATTGAGATTCATAATTTGTATTCATTTTTGTGACTGCTTATTTTCACACTTGATAATCATCTACTCCGTGTCAATTCGTTTTTGTAAATATATCTTGTACATATTTTGTTTCGTAATTGTTAAATAAAAAAATATAAGTATAAAAAGGGTGGATATTTGGAAGCGCTCTTGTTAATTTTTACTATGTCTATTTTGAACCATGTGTTTACAATGTAAATTGTCATTTTTAATAAAACTTTTGTTAATGAATTGTATATGCCTTTTCTTCCATGTTCAGTGTTCAACAATAAACTCAATTGAAATTCTTTCTACATCATTTTCAATGCAACAAGTTTATTCTTATGCAAACTAGAATTGCTTTTCAAATGTGAAGTGATTTTTCATGTAAATCTATCAAAGCGTGCATTTACACTTGACAATCTCTGGATTTGCTGGATACTGTTTGAAAGAGTTGTGCATTATAGTACTTACAAATTTATTCCTCCTACGTGTGGTTGTGTGTCCAATTTGATACTTGGCTCCACTTGGCCAAATATGGTCCTTGCAACACAAAATCTCCTGTGTGTAACTGATAGCACTGACCTGAGGTTCTTGTCTGGAAGTTTAAAATCCATCTAAAACCATACCTTCAGTCTAACTAGTTCTCGTGTAGTAAACAATTGTAATCTAAAAAATATATTCCACACTAAAAGGTAACAACTAATAACGGTCTTTAAAATTTTAAAAGAAGGGTTTTGATTTTGGTTCACTAAGATTTGAGGTAGTAACTGAAAAGCCATCTTCAACTAAACACTTTACTGGCAATTTGGGAGAAAAATAATTAACTAGTGGTTGGATAGATTTATTAAAAGAAGAAAACATGGTTTTAAGATTTTTTACTGGCTCAATATCTTAATTTAAATCGGAACTTTGAGACTAGAGCCATCACTATATTAAGATGGAGCGACATTTTAATTTCTCGGATTGAAAGGAAAGGACTATCTTGTTTACCATGGATGTTTGTAATCCACTTGAGGTCCCAGTCTAATAAGACCTTGTGTAGCAAAAATGACCAGAACAACAAACCATGAATTGTCATCAACTTTAGATGGGTTTCGTCTTACCTAGGGAATATGAACGATTGGTTTATTTAAGAATTGTAAAGCTGATAATTTTCTCTAAAAATTCACTTATGAGCTAGCAAAGGTATATTATTAGCTTGAGTTCACATGACAATAGGTGTGCACATTAAACGTATATATGGTGCTGTCAATGCCTATTTATAGTGGGGTACCAAATCAAGTGTTACCTCGTCATCTGACCGTAGTGTCCGAATATTTCGCGTTGGGATTGATCCCGGACCGTCGTTAGTAGCCCGTCACTTAAAATGCTTATCAACCCTTTGGTAAGTATTTTAATTTTCGTCGTATATATACAAGGTAATAATTAGTAATTTCTTATTAACGTTCTACTAGAGAAACACAACGGGCTATTGACGGGTAATTGGTAATTTTTAGTTAACGTCGTACTAGAGCAACACAACGGGCTATTGACGACGGTCTGGGATCAGTCCCTTAAGGGAAAGATCCGAGGACAACACCTCGTAATTTTGAACCACGGTCAGATGACGAAGCAACACCTGAGCTGGCACCCCACTCTCCAAACTTCCACGCCAACCCAACGTGAGGACTTTCGGCCACGACAGATTTAAGGTGCACCAGCCGCCTCTACACCATACGTTTACAAACATCCATGCCCGGACCCGGATTCGAACCAGGAACCTTCAGATCTAGAGGCTAACACCTTAACCACTATACCGGTTGGTCGGCGGCTATTGACGGGATCAGTCCCTTAAGGTAAAGATCCGAGGACAACACCTCACGTTGGGTTGGCGTGGAAGTTTGGAGAGTGGGGTGCCAGCTCAGGTGTTGCTTCGTCATCTGACCGTGGTTCAAAATTACGAGGTGTTGTCCTCGGATCTTTCCCTTAAGGGACTGATCCCGGACCGTCGTCAATAGCCCGTTGTGTTGCTCTAGTACGACGTTAACTAAAATTACCATTACCGAGGACAACACCTCGTAATTTTGAACCACGGTCAGATGACGAAGCAACATCTGAGCTGGCACCCCACTCTCCAAACTTCCACGCCAACCCAACGTGAGGACTTTCAGCCACGACAGGTTTAAGGTGCACCAACCGCCTCTACACCATGCGCTTACAAACATCCATACCCGGATTCGAACCAGGAACCTTTCGATCTGGAGGCTAACACCTTAACCACCAGACCGGTAGGTCGGCTATCAAAGATTGACTCACGTTCGGTAATTTTAGTTAACGTCGTACTAGAGCAACACAGCGGGCTTTTGACGACAGTCCCTTAAGGGAAAGATCCGAGGACAACACTTCGTAATTTTGAACCACGGTCAGATGACGAAGCAACACCTGAGCTGGCACCCCACTCTCCAAACTTCCACGCCAACCCAACGACTCACGTTCGGTGCAGCATGACAAAATGTGGCCCATATGCTCATCCAAGGTGAAGGGAGGTGAATTAATTCAAGACGAGGTGGGAATGGCAAAGTGTTAAATGACTTTTTTCTGGGGGTTTTCAATGGTAACTTTAATTTAAAAAAGGATCCCAAGGATGGAGCCTTTGCAGGGGGTATAATTAAAGAATGCAAATTCAACAGGGAAAAAATAGTACATTAGTTGAAAAGAATTAAGCCATCTAAAGCACCAGGGCCAGACGATATTTATCCGAGAGTACTAGTGGAATGCGCGGAAGTACTGGGGGAAGTAATTCACACGATATTTAATTCAACATATAGCACAGGTTGGGTACCAATGGATTGGAAGTTGGCCAACATAACTCCAATTTTCAAAAAGGGAATACAAAGTGATCCGGGCAACTATAGACCAGTAAGTCTAACATCAGTAATTTGCAAAATATTTGAATCTCTGTTAAATAAGCATATAATGTTATACTTGGAGGAGGGGGGACTGTTATCAGAGAATCAGTATGGGTTTAGGAATGGCAGATCCTGCTCTACAAACCTTTTGAAGTTCTACGAAAAAATTACTGAGGAGCTGGATAATAAGAGCAGTGTGGATATCATGTACACAGATTTTCAAAAGGCTTTTGATAAAGTACCTCATGAGGCATTACTGTTTAAATTGGAAAGGCTGGGGATTCAGGGAAAAACATTAATATGGATAAAAAATTGGTTATTGGGTAGAAAGCAGAGTGCAGGTAAAAGGAAATTATTCACAGTGGACTGAAGTTATAAGTGGGGTGCCTCAGGGATCAGTTTTGGGACCAATTTTATTTAGAATTTTCATAGATGATATTGGTCAGGGGATCAAGAATAGAATCAGTATATTTGCAGATGACTTAAAAATATGGGGGGCAGTGGATACCAAGTTACAGATAGAAAATTTACAAGGGGATTTTGATAAGATATCCGAATGGGCTGTAAAATGGGGTATGTCATTTAATGTAGGGAAATGTCAAGTTCTGCATATGGGTTACAGGAACAGTGGAGCCTAGTACAGGCTGCAGGGAGTAAAGGTAAAGGAGGGAGAAACAGTCAAGGATCTTGGGGTGATAATTCACAGGGATTTTAAAATGGGTCATCAATGCTCAGCTGCGGGTAAAAAGGCTAATAGGTTACTGGGGTATATTAAAAAGACTGTAACTTCAAGGGATAAGAATATAATCTTGCCGTTATATAAGGGTTTAGTAAGACCACATCTAGAATATGCTGTACAATTCTGGGCTCCATATATGAGAAAGGACATAGAATCAATTGAAAGGGTTCAGCACAGAGCTACAAAAATAATAAAGGGGCTAGCAAATTTCGACTATAATGAACGTTTAAATAAGCTAAACATGTATACACTGGAAAGAAGAAGAAGGAGGGGGGATTTGATTCAGCTTTTCAAGTTTGTAAAACAAGGGGACACAGAGGGCTTAAATTTCAATAGGGATAACAGAACAAGGGGCCATGGGTATAAATTGAATAAGACACATTTTAATCGGGATTCAAGGAAAAACTACTACTTTAAGGGGAGTTAGTACCTTTGAGACCTTGCGTTGCTCGCGAAAACATACTTTTTTTCGATTCATCATAAATAATTGAGTTTTGTATATTGTAGTATAAAATTGATACAGTTTAAAGATAATTGTATGGCTTTTAAAAAACAGCAGTCATATTTGTAATTAAATATATTTTTTTATATAAAACCTAGCAAAAATTATACACAACTTCTTCGTTTTAAAATTTACCCACTTAACTTTCCCACAAGACAACTTTTGAAAGATGCTCTATAAAACCCAAATGTTTTGCACCAAATTGAAGCAAATGAATGTCTTAATTCTGTGAACTAAGGAATTTGTGATATTTGAAGTACAAATATTTATAAAAATTTAAAGTATTAAAATAAGTCAACTTTGAAAATGTTTTAGTTATGTATGGATCTATAAATAAAAAACTATAGCTCTCATACACAAATCCATAGTTCAGAGAACTAAGATCTTCTTTTAGAATAACCATACAAAATTTCTTAACTCTACGTTTATTAGTTTTTTTTAAGCTTGAGAGAAAATTAAGTGGGTAAATTTCAAAGCGAAGAAATTATGTATAAGTTTTGCTAGGTTTTATATAAAAAAATATTTTTAATTACAAATATGACTGCCGTTTTTTAAAAGCCATACAATTATCTTTAAACTGTATCAATTTTATACTACAATATAAAAAACTCAATTATTTATGATGAATCGAAAAAAGTATGTTTTCGCGAGCAACGCAAGGTCTAAAAGGTACTAACTCTCCTTAATAGGGTAATAGACAGTTGGAACGCGTTGCCAGAAAATATAGTTAATTCAAAGGGAGTGTACGAATTTAAGACACAATTGGATAATCAGTGGGAATTGGGGAATTCATAAACAAAGGACCAGCCTTGTTGGGCTTGAGCCTGTAGCTGGTCGTCAATATTTGTATTTGTATTTGTATTTGAACCCAACCAAACGCTTAAATTGAAACCTTTTACCAAACATGGTCAAAACGGCTACAAATCAAATTATTTCTTCTCTGGAAGTATTTATTTTTTCTGGTAGTTTGTGTACACCGAAACTCCCTTTCTTTATTGTATTGTGTGGCTCCAGTTTGACGTTAATTAAAATACCTATCTTTCATTATTCAGCTCAGCTATTGCCTCGTCATCTGACCGAGGTTCAAAATTACGTGTTGTTGTTTTCCTTTGGGGGATTGATCCCGGACCGTCGTCAATAGCCCTTTGCGTTGCTCCAGTGTTAAGTTAATTAAAATACCTACCTACTAGTTCATTATTGAGTGTGGTATCAACTCAGGTGTCACCTCGTCATCTACCAGTGGTTCAAGCTTGCGAGATATCCGGCAAAGTAATGGTTTATCAACCGGAGGGTTGTAAACTCGGTCAAACTTGTGTTTTCGAAGGCTGATGTACTTTGAATCTGTCGTGATCTCAA
This sequence comes from Metellina segmentata, assembly GCA_947359465.1. Lineage (NCBI taxonomy): Eukaryota > Metazoa > Arthropoda > Arachnida > Araneae > Tetragnathidae > Metellina > Metellina segmentata. The sequence goes on from OX375877.1 coordinate 80,089,188, forward strand.
ATGGCCTCAAGTTAGCGTGGTGTGGAAGTTAGGACAGGACGGGTGTCAGCTCAGGTGCGACCTCGTCATCTGACCATGGTTCAAAATTACGTAGTATTGTCCTCGTAACTTTCCCCTCGGGTGTGATTCCGGACCGTCACTAATATCTCGTTGTGTAGCTCTATTGCAACGTTAATTGAATACCTACATACAGCAAAACAGAGATTTCTTAAAAGCAAACTACGATTCGAGTATCCATGTCATTTATTCAGATCATTTATTCATCAATAGCCCGTTGTGTTACTCTGGTACGACGTTTATTAAAAATTACCATGTGATTTATATAAGACAAGTCGTTACCACCACGCCGAATGCAAGAATCTGCAAAATCGACTTTTCTTGAAAAACGCGTTCAAAGCTTTGATACTTGCGGTAAATATCGAATTATTACTTAAAAGTTATTGGCCGACCAACCGGTATAGTGGTTAAGGTGTTAGCCTCTAGATAGGAAGGTTCCTGGTTCGAATCCTGGTCCGGGCATGGATGTTTGTAAGCTTATGGTGTAGAGGCGGCTGGTGCACATTAAATCTGTCGTGGCCGAAAGTCCTCACGTTGGGTTGGCGTGGAAGTTTGGAGAGTGGGGTGCCAGCTCAGGTGTTGCTTCGTCATCTGACCGTGGTTCAAAATTACGAGGTGTTGTCCTCGGATCTTTCCCTTAAGGGACTGATCCCGGACCGTCGTCAATAGCCCGTTGTGTTGCACTAGTATGACGTTAACTAAAAATTACCATTACCATTAAAAGTTATTGCTTTCTCATGATTACCCCCTGGAGAACATCTTTTCCTCACTGAAATTGTTTATTTCGATTACACTGGAAGCCACTAGTGCATTCGAGTTTTGGATGTGTGGTGCATGTTGATTAAAATGTTCGTACTTACGGGTTGAAGATGAAGGCCTTTAACTAACATTTCACGAACTTCAAAAGATAATCCATTAAAAAAAGATATGATTGTAAAAAATAATTATTTCTCGAAGGATATCAATGGAAAACGCCCAGAAACTTCAGTGAAAAATGAAAAAGTAAGAAATTATAATTAATATTGATCATCCAGTTCGTCCTCTTCATATTCCGAGTACAAAGATGTGGCTGTTACCACAATCTTAAGATCTATATAGAAGATGGTTTCACTGAATGATAGAAGCTAAGACACTCTTCGGGTTGGTGAGATCCTTACACATTTTCGGCGAAAGTCCTCACGTTGGGTTGGTGTGGAAGTTTGAAGAATGGGATGCCAGCGCAGGTGTTGCCTCGTCATCTGACCGCGGTTCGAAATTACGTGGTGTTGTCCTCGGGTCTTTCCCTTAGGGGATTGATCGCGGACCGTCGTTAATAGCTCGTTGTGTTGCTCAAGTACGATGTTTATTAAAATTACCATACCTTACACATTTTGAAGTCCTTAAACTTGCCTTCCGAAATTTTCAGTTGTATCATAACTTCTCTGATTGGCCTTCCTTTCGGAAGTCTTAATGTTGCGAAAACAAATTCCTCATCGTATTAGTCTCATAAAACACTTCCACCTTCCATTCCTCGTCCTTCCTAACCTCATGTTTCACCACCGAATAACAAATTTCGAAAAAGATGAGAAATTCGAACAAATCTTAGAATATTATACAATGGACAAAATTGTTGCTGGGTTTGTTTGAGACTCTCGAACAATTTTATCCCAATCTTCGGGAACATAAACTGGCCAAATTTTGGATTTATTTTTAATTTTGAATGGATAGAGAGTCACGTCGACCAACCGGTCTCGTGGTTAAGGTGTTAGCTTCTGGATAGGAAGGTTCCTGGTTCGAATCCGGGTCAATGCATGATTGATTGTAAGCGTATGGTGTAGAGGCGACTGGTGCACTTTAAATCTGTTGTGGCCGAAAGTCCTCACGTTGGGTTTGTGTGGATGTTTGGAGACTGAGGTGCCAGTTTAGGTGTTGCCTCGTCATCTGAACGTGGCTCAAAATTACGTATTGTCCTAGAATCATTCCTGGACCGTCGTCAAAAGATCACTGTGTTCCTCTTGTACGACGTTAATTAAAAATTACCGGATGGAATCAAACTCCATTTCCGTGTGCGCAACCTCGAAAACGTATGACGTATGACTTTCAAATCACAAACGTTGTTTTGAACAACTGAACGCACATTGACATCACTAATAACTTTTTGTTCTGATCTTCCCAAAGAAGTCCGACATCATGTGGACGACAGAAACGCTTGTTTTACATCTGTTCCTCAAATAATTTAACATACAAGACTCGAACGAATAAAATAATTCAACTGATGAGTGGCAGATTCGCGTGAAACTATCATACGCTGCTCACAATGCCAAAACAACGGATCTACCAGATTCGTGTTTTCGCTTTGTGAGAATAACGATTGATGTTGATAGGCAAAATAGACATTCTGAAAATCGGCATTTCAGCTATGAATCAAGGTTTGCGCCTTCGGGAAAGTATAAAACATCAAATGGTGTATCCAAAAGGGAAGATTCGTGCCTTCGTCGGGGTGGTAATAAAGGGATTGACCACATTTGACCCTTGCGCCATAAGAATCACACATGCAATTCATAATTTCAGTTTATAGAGAACCACCTGAAGGAACTTTGTTCAAACTAAGATCGGGTGGTAGGATGGTATGAGCTCCTTAAAATTGGGGTCTTTGGGCTTCGAATTCCACTTTCGCGTGATATTCTTTTCTTACAACTTAAAAAATATTTTATCTTACAACAAAATTTCTCTATATATTTTAGAGACATTTAATACTATTAAAAATATTGCTAAACAAGGCAAGTTTATAGTTTAAAGTGGATGTAAATGAGTAGAAAAAAATAATATGTGGTTTAAAACGCATAAAATTTTGTTACATTTTTTCATTAGGAGGTCTTTTTAATTAGGTGGATCAACGTCGCACTAGACAAACTCACACAAAAAAAATATTATTTTGAAAAGGATTGTTTTTTTTTTAAATTAAACTCAAACTAAATTTTAAAAATTAATTGATTCCATACTTTTTTACAGCGCATTACATCTTTCTCCTATTAATTCGGTCACACATTGTCTTTAGATCAAATATTGTTCAGCAATGAGGAAATCTTTTCAACAGGAGCCGAAGTGCTGGTACAAAATATACTTAATATATTGGCTAAATCTCGGTACACGTTGCAATACTCGGTACTGAAACGACTAAAGTTCTTTTCCATGCAATACTATTTGAAGACCGAAATGTTTTGAGTCACCACTTCAAATAGAATTATTATACACACTGGTGTCCAAAATTACCTTTACATGCAAAGAATCACGGTTTTCTCAGAAACTGTTAGCTATAATTTTATGAATTTGTGTGTGGGATGAGACCTAACATCATAACTCATAAATACAAAGGAAATGTTTAAGAAAACTGCATATGATATAAAACTATCATGATATAAAAATTTTATTTTATGATACTGTAGCATGAAACAATAAAAATGGCAATTATATGTGACAAGAAGAGTTTAGAAAACAAAGGATAACACAGAAAAAAAAATGAAAGCTTGTGAATTTAATATGGAATGTGAACGTCCCAGACTTGTACACACATATCACAACGTGAATTTATGCTGGCAATAATGTTGTTAACCACAGTTTGGGGCATTAAGTTTCACTTCTCCAGCAATGCGGTCTTCAGGGCATTTGTATCACTAGATGAGGATGTCACTGTGGAACTGCTTTTTCAAGGTAGTCCCATAAGTTCTCTACCGGGTTCAGATCCGGAAATTTGCTGGTAATGAATGGTATTCGCTCAATGGTTTCATTTTCAAAGAATTTGTCTACGAGGTTTCTCTCCTCGATGTGGATGAGCATTATCGTCCATAAATAAAAAAAATCAGATCCATATGCACCTCTGAAAATTTTTACATAACGTTCTAAGACCTTATCCCGATATATCTGATCGGTCACAGATCCTCTGTTGAAAAAGTGTAGGGGCGTACGTCCATCGATCATTATTCCTCCCCCATCATCACACCTGCACCATCAAAACGGTCACATTCCATAATATTCGAAGGAAAATTCTGCGTTCCTGACTCCCTCCAGATGTAAAAACGCTTAGAATCAGATGTCAAACTAATCCTCGACTCATCAGTATACTAAACATGGGTTCATTGGTGTTGACTCCAGTTCTGATATTCTTCACCCCAATTAAAGCGATCCCTCTTGTGTTGCGAAGACAGAGAAACACATACCCTTGACTTTCTGGCCTTTTTCATTCTGCCTTCTGTATGCAGTATGCCGTGATACAACAGTTCCCGTGGCGGCAGCAAACTATGAACTTAACTGCCGAGTAGAAGACTTCCAGTTACAACGATCAGTTATTGCCATATATCGATCTCGAGAAGCAGTTGTTATACTTTACGACCGTGTCCAGTTCCAGAGTTCTGGAATTATTTCCACAGCGCAGAAACTGTCTTACTTGAAATATTCACACATCTCGCTGCTTCCATGATTGTCTGCACTGCTTCTAAACGGCCGATAATGCGCCACTTCACAGATTCTTCCAAATGATACTTCGGAGCCATAACAAACCGTTTCGAGTCCTTAAACACTGAAATCAAAGGCTGTATTGCAGAAATTCACTCAGATATTTACTTTGCGCAAAGCGCTTGAGTCATCGTTGGATGACGTAACGCCTTGCTTTGCATATCAGAAACCGTTTGATCACTTTTGATGGTAATTAGGATTGTCTTTCACACATTTTCTGCAAAACTGGATTACATCGATTGGGTATTTCATGGAATATAATAATTTTTGGGTATGTAAAAATAGTTTTGGTCATGAGTGTAGTTACTTTATCAGCATTATTAAGTTTTCTTCAGATATATTTCAATTTCAGGCCAAGTCAATCATTATTGCTTTCGTTCTAGCTACCCCCAGAGCACATGACCCAATGCCTACCTATTAAAGTTCTAAAGCTATTAGGTGGACAAAGAACCGGCCGGAACACCCTTCAATCAAATCGGGATGTATGGTAACTCTACTCAACTATATATATAACCATCGATCTTAAAATGAAATCGACGAAGTATGTGCCCGCTGTTTCAAGTTATTTCTTCCAGTTGCTCGGTTTCAAGATGTGTCAAGTGGTTGTGGGTTAAAGCATGAATCCTAAACCATTGATTGGTTAAAGGGACAATCCGCCATGATCAAAAACACTAATATGCTCTTCCATAGCCAATCGGTGAAGTCGATTTGAGATTTACCCTTCAGAGATCTTACGACAGCGACTTCGCCCACGTGGTCCGTCTATTTCATTTTAAGGTCGATGTATATAGCTCGTGGAACGCATCAAGGTGAAAATCGTATGCCTTCGTGAATGGTTGAGAAATTTCTCTTTGTGTCGAATGATTATTGTGATGGACAATGATTTCTCGTCTTGAAAGTCCACATAGAATCATTTAAAAATAAACTAACATTTGCCATCCGCATAGCCTGAATGTGAAGCATACAGAAGAAAATTGATGACAAATGGAAATTTAAAAAGGGTTTTATCATCGACCTTAAAATGAAATAGACGGAGCATGCGACCGCAGTTTCAAGTTATTTCTTCCAGTTGTTTGGTTTGAAGATGCGGCACGTGGTTGGGGGTAAAAGCATGAATCCTAAACTATTAATTGGTTAACGTGTCTATCCACCGTTATTATAAACACTAGTCTGCTCTTCCATAGCCAATCGGATAGGTCAATTTGTGATTTACACTTCAGAGATCTTACGACATCGACTCCGCCCCCACTGGGGTGGGTTTTATGCTTTGACGATTCAAGTTTGGCAGCTAGCGGTTGGCCGTTGCCCAGGAAGTTTTCATTAAATACTCTTGGAAGTTTCACACCCGCACACGAAGCCAGAAGATTCGCTCTCACTGCGTTCCATGAGCTTTTCACTATCCCCCTCCATATACCAATTTCCACATTCGTCAGTTATAAATTTTCTACTTCCTGACTTGCCAAAAGCTGCTTCCTGCAAAGCCAAGTACAAAGAACGCTAGTGTTTTAGTCACATCTTTAATGATTTGTAGCAACATTTAATATGTTACTCGAATACACATGAAATTGCATTCGGCAAGTAGATTATAATTAAACTAAGAACCAAAATGAGACAATTAAAATATGTTCTTAACCAGAAGCACATTTCTTTTACTCGGCAATTGGCGATGGTCTGAAATGAAACCTGAAGGGAAAAATCCGAGGACAGCACTACGTAATTTTGAACACGGTCAGAGGACGAGGTCACACCTGAGCTGGTAACTCACTTTCCAAACGTCCACATCACACCAACGTGCATTTGAGGTCACGACAGGTTTAATATGCACCAGCCTCTTTTGTACATGACGGTCTTTGGTTGGATTCGGACTCGCAACCCTCCGGTTGCTAATCCGTTACTTTTACAACCGCGCTACCATGGTCCTGGTAAGTATTTATTAACCGCACTGTAGCAGCACAAGATATTGGCACTAGCTCGTGGATCGTATCAAGATGAAAGTTGTCTGGCTTTGTGATTGGTTGAGAAATTTTCTATAGTATATAATGTGAATTGTCCTGGGTAATGATATTTGCCGTTCTTGAATCGCCCCAAAGCGTAGAACCCTTAAACAAATTCATCAGCCATTCATATTCTTCTGTATGTTTCACTTCATTCATGATCTGCGTATGGCAAATAAAACAAATGGCTATATGCCTTGTCGACTCAAGATTGGAAATCTAGCAGTTGGGGAGAAATCATTCCCCAGGACAATTCTCATTCGATACAATAGGAAATTTTTCCAACCATTTACTAAGACATACGGTTTTCAATGTGCTGCGTTCTACGAGATAATGCTATTGGCAAGATCCGGGATCAACCCCCAAGGAAGAGATAGGACGAAATGAGAAGAAAATATTTTTGAACAAACACTTCATTTATGTCAATGTTTTTCAGAAGCATTTTCTATCAAGCTAAATGTAGGTGGTGGTAGTAATTCTGCTGCGGAATATGTTTCCTTTACTTTTTCTTAACGTAACGTCACTTGGCTTGTTTTTTTAACACGATTTCAGCACTTTGCCCATAAAAATTCCAAAGAATGAATTTTGAATTGATACATGATAGTTGATTGGTCAATGCTAATAAGATTTAAAAAAAAATGTCTCGAAAAGGGTGATAAACAAAATGTTAATGTAACCCTGACATGTATCATACGAGATTGGATTGGATGCCGTAGATCGACAGCGTTTCTCCTGAGCTGCTCTCAGCTGTATAATCCATCATTGGGAGAGGGTAACAGTGATTAGGAAGGTCCGAAGCAATACGCTATACATATAACAAAAAATAAAGATACATTAAAAAAATAAGACAAGTGATAGGCAAGACATGCACTCAGAGATATATACAATGATGTAAGAAAAGTATTACACAATTTGTAAAATTTTCAGAGTAAAACTACAATAAAATACGAACTATATCAATTTAAGGGAACAATACATGATGAACAAAGATAATAAAGATTCAAAAGCAAAATGTCTTAAAAGATTATTATAAAATATGGACAGAAAAGTTTCTAAGAAAAGCTAGTTTTTTTTTCCAAAATTTTGATAAGATTTTAATTTTACATAATTTTTTTTAGAATATTGTTCTGTCACATGCTGCATGGACATTTGAATTCAGAGTAGCAATTCACATTATATGTGTGCCTTTGCAAGATATGAAAGACTTATTTTTAAATGTAACTATACTAGGGAACTCCGCCCCCTGCTCGCTATCGCTCGTCAACCCCCGATGATTGCTTCACAATCCATCCCCATATGGATCGCTGCTGGATTGATCCCGGACCTCTACTACAACGTTAATTGAAGGTTCCTTTCCCATTGCTATACTTATCGCATGCGCTCGAGTAACGGAAAATTGCCTACTTTTTTTGAGAAATTAGCAGATCCGCGTATACAAACCGTACTTTAGCTTTAGAAAACGTTCCAAAAATTCTCGGCTCATACACAGAAATATAGTGTAAGCAAAATGTTTTAAAAAATGACAAGAACAAAACATCTCATTTCCACATAAAAAAGGAAATATTTTAGCACAACATATTGTTAAAATTCAGAGGAAATCTCATCATGATTTTAAATATTTTAGCTTCTCTGTGTTGTTTGTTGAAATAGTACTACTTAATATATTTTCATATTCGACTGTTGCTGTGGAAGCGGCTACCGAATTTGCTGGTTCTTCTGAAAACATTGCAAACTCACTACCGCGTGCTCTCAAATTTTATGAATGAATTAATCTTCTATATAAATAAGAATGGAGTGTTTGTTTGTGCATTCAATATTTTCGACCCATTTCAAGTATTCTATCCGTTTTGGACCCTTCTGATGCCAAATCCGCCTTATTTGCGTTTGGTGTCTGTCTGTTTGTCCATCTGTCTGTCTGTCTGTATGTATGTATGTGCCCTATACACGTCCACGCGGTTTAATATATTCTCATGGAAATTTGCATACAGTGAGTACTTATCTTCATTTAGTGAGTGGAATTGGTTGCGAAAGTCTGTCTGTCCGTCTTTCTGTTCTATGCTCGATTTTGGGTTTGCGTGTTTGTGCAGGCATCACGTGAATTTTATTCCAGATATTTGATTGTAATTTATTTTATTTTATACATTACCTATTAATTTAGGGAATGCAATATTAAACATTTCTTTATTGTTGTATTTAATTCAGTTTCATGCTAAAACACCTGAGTAAGTATACTTTAATCAACCATAATTTGGTAGTTTTGAAAAAATTGGAATGTCTATTGAATATTACTATTACTTCGATTGCTTTATCAGTACTGCTAAAAAAGTAATTATTCTTCAAAAAATGATTTTTTTTATGGAATTTCAGCTATGATATTTTATTTATTTCGAGTCTTATTTTTGTTCTTTGCGCAATGAAAACGATTTCGGAATATTTGAGACAGACGATATTTTTCAACGAAACGAGAATTGAACAAGATCGCGCGAGTAGTGATATTTTCTGTTTCTTTCGCTCTGAATTATTTTCACATTTCTAAATTTTGTTCACTTTTTGTTGTAAGTTGTGGCAACTGTGCGAGATCAAGAGATAAAAATGAATCACAAACTAATATCTTAGATTAGAATTATAGAATTTTTTTCCGACATCTTTTATTTCGTTTTATTTCGCTGTTTTCTGTTTTAAATATTTATTATTTTAATAAATGTGTTTTCCTTCTCATCACACGCAACACCACCACAAAGTATTTGACATAAAAATGGCAGGTAAGTCAGAATAAATTTTCAGTAAATTTAAAGTGTAGTTATTCCATTATTGAAGGAATAATGACGTTATTGAAAGAATAATACCGTTATTTAAAGAATAATACCGTTATTAACAGAATAATGCCGCTGTTGAAATAATAATGTCGTTATTGAAAGGATAATGCCGTTATTAAAAGAATAATAATGTTAAAAAAAATCAGAACTAGGACTTTTCAAAGATTAAAGATTTCGTTATCATAATGAGAGAAGATTGCAAAATTTCATTATGTCACATACCGGATGCAAGAGTGCCACAAGTAAAAAAAAATTGTTTTGTTGACTATGAGAGCGAGAGTACTCGCCGTAAATCATAATTTTTATTAATTGAGTCGAACATGAAAAGAACTTAAGAAAGGGAATTCCAAATCTTCCTCAAAATCAACTTTTGTAGTAGTAACCTTAGTGTCACCTTTCGTCATTTTGTAGCTTTGTCATACAGCAAGGGTACGATGTATGTGAAATACATTGAATGTATGCATGTGTAGGTTTTGTGTCCAAAGTAAGTTGTAGACATTATAAAGATGGCGAAAAGTATTCAAATAAATTTTTATTCTACAAAAAACGTAAGTCATTATATATTTTGATTACTTCTTCAATTTAGAGTAAACCAATTCAAACCGAGTAAGGTCAGGCATTTTACTAGTTAAAAAATATAACTGTTTATCGTCTGCGTGTGCTCCAAATTCATTAGCCCGTTGAACCACAAGACTCGCTATCTACCTGTTGTTGTTGTCGTGCGGGCCATATATGGCCCAATTGGGGTAACATTGCCCCGGAGGGTTGGACTTCTTCATGCATGACACATCCGTTTTACAGGACATTCATCCGTTTCACACATCCATTCATTCACACATATTTAGTTTTCTCATAGTGTGTATTTAGGAATTTTAATTACGTTTCTTAAGTGCGAGAAAGGTCGATTATAATATTTTATTCAAACATCAAAATAGCGGGAAAAATTTAGGTGCACAATTTTATTTTTATGTGCACAGTGCACCTGTGCACCCAGGTATTTCGAGCCCTGCTCTAATGTATTACTTTTATGACAGTGATCTCACAAATGGAAGAAAAATAATGAATTTAATGCTAGTGTGAGGTGCAAACGTTTGCAAAGTATTGTTCTCAACGATCGGAGAAAGAACAACTTTCAATAAAAATTGAATTAGAATTCAATACCAGAAAGAGTACATTACTATCGCAAGAAATAACATATAGAAGGTCAAATATAAAAACTTAAACTAGCCGAAATAATACAAAATTAGCTCATAAAAATTACACATAAAATGTCGTTCTGAATGGTTGAAGGAAAAATCTGGAATGCTGCAAGCTCGAGAAGAACAAATTAAGGTGAAGAACAGAATACCATCAATTAAACTCACGTTCTAAAGAGAAATTTGCAATATAATTGATCCGATCCGATCAGGAGGCTCTGATATATCTAAACACTGATTTCCGCTTATTTAGCCTACACAGATTCGGCTAAAATTGCAAAAGCTAATGAAAAACGTAACGTTTTGAAATTATTCTCCAGATCATGTCTTCAGGGCTCGATATAAACGTAAATATGTTTCATGCATATTGTAGAGCAACGGCTCAACATTAACTAACCACTAGTTTTGCGTATCGATCCATAAGGATTTGTATTCAACTAATTACTGACGATTGCACAATTATTTCAAGAGGCAAAAACAAGGATCTTAGGCATTTCGGAAGTTTTCCAGAAAAATGTCGAGGGCTTCAACAAATGAGAATTTGATAATTTGCTCTTTGTATCATCAGATCCTTTTATTAGTAGTTTACACTCGACCCTAACAAAAGATACATATGTAGTTTCTTATGAAGCTAAGAAATTGCTGTAAGAGTTCTATACAACATGTATAAATTTGAGTTTTGATCACGTTTTCGAGATTATGATCCACTGTGTGAAGTGGGAGCCCGAAGGCGGATCAAGAACTTAAAAATTTCAAAGACGCCCATGAAACATGACACAAAGTACTATTGGGAGGAATAGTGCTCCGCTTAGAGAGCAAGTCGAGGCCTTTGGTATTGAAAAAACACCAGGCACGATTCCGTAAGCAGCAAGCATGGTCCGGAGAAGTCGGTGCTGAAAGCTGCAAAACGGATTCAAGCGGCTTTGGAACAGAAAACATCGACTTTTCGAACTCTTCGCCGTGCAAAACGAGCCCATGGACGTAGATGCAAGAGCAACCGACGATGTCTGACAGAGTGGATCAGGGCTGCAGGGTGTATGAGTATATGAGGCGCGTTAAGTACGAGTAGTACTAAACTGGTGACACATTTAGTTAGACCCACCGCTTAATTCCATCACCGATAGGGGCATTTACAAAATAATAATCAGACAGACCATCAACAAGCCTGTAGATGCATCATTACAAGCATAATTGTAATACAATTCTGGCGTGGCAGCTACCTTATCATGCTGTCAACATCAACAAGCCTGTTGATGTCGACAGCATGGTGAGGTAGCTGCCACGCCAGAACTGTATTACAATTATACCATCAAGATGAACATAAAGAAGCACTTTGTACTGCTCATATCATAGGGTGTGTATGATTCCATTCAATTCGCAGAATGCCGAGGTTTATCGCTCAATAAGTACACAACTGTTATATAGCATGGAAACACGCTCATGAAAAAGCGGAATCCTGCGCATGTGCTGTAATCACTGCTTGTGTATGTGTTAAAGAATGGGCGCTTAGAGTTCGACTGCCCACTTGTATTTATCGTCAACCAGATCGTACTTAATAAATGTGTTATTTTCTAAGAGCTGCTTTGCTCTTACGCAGAACTCCACTCAGTACACAACAACAACCTTATTTCATTTCTCTCACCACCTGCCATAGTTCTATGTAAGATATGTACCATTTAAATCTATACACATATGTATACTTTTTTGAAAGGTTATTTGATTTATCATGAAATTGAATTTTTTTAAAGGAATTGGTTCGAGTTGCTTGTACAAGTGAAAATTGTTTTGAATTTCGCAATTTCTATAATGTGAATGTAGCTAGATACGAAGCGAAGTACTTTGAGTTCTATATTTTTTAATCCTTTATAAGTGTATCAATACTTTGTTTCTCTTAACTGCTCGATAATTTTCATTGTACTTCAAAGAAGATAACTCTAATTTGATGCTGTAGGGAATTGAACCGCAGCCACACTTTCTTCAGCACCTCCATAATTTTTTGGAAAATGTTTATCCACTCTCCCTTTTTTGACAGAATTTAAGACTCCACAGTATACTTGAGGAAAAATTTCAGCAGCACCATTATTTTTGAAGATTGCAATCTCAAAATTAAACGAACCAGTCAGTGGCGATTTGCGTAACCGATGATATTGACTAGAAATCTAAGGTACATTCAAATTTGGAATCCTCTGACGTCAGAGACGGGTTCTGATACCGCAGTAATTCATTCGAAACTTCATTCTCTGCATGCATACCCGGTGCAAAGCCTTCAGCAGCATTAGAGGTGGTCATACCAAAGATGTGAAATTTAAGTAAAGTGAGCATTGCTATTGAAAGGAACTTAAAAAGTGTGACCAACATGTCGACTAGTAGTCACGTGACTATTTGGTATCTTTTTGCCTCGTTAGGGGATGCAACATCTTATAACAGGTTAGGTATTGAAATCCGCATTTGTGTAGAGTGGCGACAAAAGTAGTGAAATCGCTAGTCGACTACTACAAATGATCAATCAATGGGCTTCTCCTGTCCCGTGGACCAATCAGATAATGAATACTAGGTTCCACCTAGCAGACTAGCGCCTCAGCGTACAGCGTAAGTGTCCGACAAGTTGACTGATTGGCTCCTCATATATATGTTGTATGGTTGTTGTTAGTAGTATTTCTCGCCAACTTATACTAAGGGGGAGCAAAAATGAAGTCTTCTTTTAAAGAGCTTCTTTTTGAGAAACAACGTTGGCCTAATGGCTAAAGTCACTTACCTCCAGGTTGGCGTCGGCAGTGGAGGATGACTTCCCGAGTTCGAACCCATCTGGCGGAAATATTTTAAGATCCTCCAAATTATTTTTAAAAAATTCCAATTTAATTCCTTTTGATTCTAAATTACTTTTCCTAATGTTTAATACCCTTTTTATATTTTTCCTAGCTTCCGTTGATTTTACATAAATAATCTAAGAACCACTTCTGAACTCACTACCAGTTGATATTTTTCCGCCCCTCTGCCGTCCCTTTTGCTTTAGGATGATGGTGTCGTATCCATCCCTGGTTTAGGACCATTCTGATGTAACAAAAAGCATACATAAAACACTAACTTATATAATTATTAACTTATATAAGTAAGATAAAAGATACAATTTTCGGTTCAAAAAAAGGTTCAAAATGTTAAAATCTTTCGAAAACCGTTCCTATCAGTCAAAGAGATCTGCGCCAAAACGTAGATAAATAGCCAAATGAAACACCTTACGTCTCAGAGGTCACATGATCATACCAGCCAATCAGAGTCAACTTGTCGGACACTTACGCTGTACGCTGAGGCGCTTGTCCTAGCAGACGGAAGCAGTCTAAGAACGTTTGTACACACACCGATAATTATCGATTCTAGATACCGATAATTATCGGATGTCGGAGTCAGACACTTTTAAATTACATTGTTTTATATTTGTCGCGAACAACTGCGAACTAGACTGATTATTTTGCTGACTGTAGGTGGCAGCGCTGCTTCGAAAACTAACCTTTGTTCTTGAACTCCTATTTGGCGGCAGATTGTGTTATATCACGAGAGCTGATGCTTGACAACTGCAATGCTTAGACTTGTACATATTCTTGTGTAAATACAAAATGATAGCAATAAATGTTTTAAGTTTGTAATTATAAAAAGGCCTTTTACTTTCATTGCTAATTTTGAGTATAGATTGCTGTAAGGTATAAAACAGAAGTTATTCTTATTCAGTAGAAGCAAGACAAGTGAAAAAGAAGGTAAGGTAGATTAATTGCCTTTCTTAATAAGGTCTTGTTTTCAACAGTATTGATACCTTTGACACAACCGTCTGATATTATCGAACCCGCCAAAACTGCTATCCGCCATTTTGAATTGTCGGACAGTCTGCTAATCCGGACAGATGAATATCCAGTTCGCCTGCTAAATTTTGCTATTAATTATTTTGATAAACATTTTGTAATTAACTCTTTACTTATTACCTACCTCAAAGATACCATTAACATTTCCTTCGGAGGTATAGCCAGCCTCTATCTTGGTGAAGATGTGTTCATGCAGATGCACTGATATAAAGTCAAAAGAGTTGATGCTCATTCGAAAATAATGAAAGATTTTTTTCTTATCTTTTCGGAGCTTATAAAAACGAAAATGACGTGTATCATCGATAATAATCAGACCCAATGAACAAGAGACCATGCCTGAACACGACAACTCCGATAATTACGTCTCCGACATCCGATATTTATCGGTGTGTGTTCAAACGCTCTAAGGCCCGGTGCACACATCCGGTTCTTCAACGTGCGGCGCCACTGCGGCACCGAAGCCCAACTATGCACACATATCTGTGAAATGACGCACGAACTCATTTGCGATAAATATTCTATCGAAGAAAACGTGTTTATTTCGCTTACTTGGTGTAAAAAAAAAGTATATTTTGAAACAAAATAGACGTTACTGGATACAACCATTTATTAGTTATTATTTATATTCCATTTGATTTTAGAAATTAGGTACTTCAGAACGGAGACTCATGTGCGGATCCGTGGGGAACTGCGGTTTAAATTGCACGCAAATTGGATGTGCGTCGCCCCAGCGGCGCCGTAGGCATGTGTGCACTGCTCCATTGGATCTAATGCATTTCAGACCGCACTTGCGTTGCGGCAGCGACGCGTCACGTTGAAAAACCGGATGTGTAAACCGGGCCTAAGGGTCACGTTACTACTAGTTTTGGTCACATGGTCCTATCTTATAATACCCAGAACGGCGCGACCATTTCAGTACAATGACTTTTGTGCTGTTCGTCTCTGTTCTTGTTATGATTTTGTTTCAACTCATCCGTCCGGTAACTCTCAAAGCAACTTTTGAATCACTTTCCCAGATCCAGTTTACCTCTCTGGAAAGTAGCTGCAGAAACCTTACTTTTCTTAAATTTTGCATGCCAGTGTATTTTATAACATCTGTACAATTTACTATGACAAGTTCAAATTTCCACCAGCACGCGCTCTATACCTATTTGAAAATTTCTTATTTTCTTCAGATTGGATCAAAACGACCAACCGTGCTGGACGTTGGGAAGTATTCATGTAGACAAGACAAGGAACTTGAACTCTTTCTTAAATATTTTTAATTATTATGTTAAAAACAAATATACAATATACACTACCCTACAATAATGGACCTGACAGCAAGATGTGATGGCATAAGGTAAAGAATGCATGTTTAATAAGGGGATGGTCCCCCACGTGCTGCAATTACATTGCACCCTTCTGGGCATACTTTCAACAAGGTTTTGATACACAGCTATGGGTATTTGTGTCCATTCCTTCTGAAAGAATGTCGCCAGCTCAGCTGTAGATTTCGGACGTGGTTCCCTGGTCCGTAAGCGTCGCTCTAACTCGTCCCACAAATATTCTATGGGGTTTAGGTCGGGACTCTGAGCAGGCCAGAGAAGACGTTTTACATCCATATCTTGATACCATTGCTTGACAGAGGCTGCAACATGACTTGGAGCGTTGTCGTTCTGGAAGTAACATTCGTCCATTCCATAAAATTGTCAGAGCGTAGGAAAAACCTGATAGTCCAAAATGTTCATTTAAGCGTTGGCGTTCAATTTACCATGACACAGGTCCCAGGTCATACCACGAAAACCATCCCCAAACAAGTAGTCGGATTATATGCAAATCCACTGGCGTCCGGTCCATTATTGTAGGATAGTGTATGTATTAAAGCCCATTTGAATTACTAAATATAGAAATTTATCAAATCATACGGTAAATAACTAGTAGATATGTCTGATAATAGTAGGAAAATATAATTGAACGCAATATATAAAACTAGGGGGCCTGCCCCCTGCTCGCTAACGCTCGCCAACCCCCGGAGGATTGCTTCGCAATCCTCATTGGTTCGATACGCGAACCTATGCTCGCTTCGCTCGCCTCAATGAAGACATGTGTCCTAGCAGAAGGGATTGTTTACAAAATATGCTACCAAAAATTTTTTTTCAAATCTAAATTTGCTGTATTACAAAAAAAATATATACAGTATCTCTAAAATCAGAATTCAAATGAAAACTTTGTGCAAATTTTGACTCGAAATGTGAGCGTTGCTTTGGAAATTGAATACCCAGCATGTTGTTTGTACATTTCCCCAGCACTCAAACGACCCACACTTTTTCATTGAGTTTGTTGCCGAAAGTTGTAGTGCAAGCGTCTTGTTGAAGTATAATTGTTGGCCCAGAAAAGGACCGTTTTTTAAATGGCCCTGAAAAGATCCTCCGCTTTCTTTGATTTCTATTTTAAACTAAATACAACAGCTCATTAAAATTTCCTTTTTTTTCCAATAAAATTTCATCCGATAACGCTATAAATTCAATCGATGCGCGAGACTTCGTGATAAACAAACAATCGTACAGTGTTGCCAAAACGCGATAACAAATAACGTCTTTTTTGCGTGCCACGTAAGAGAATTATATATATATATAGATTAAGAAACAATACGGTCATTCAATTGTAATAGGGGATAAAAAAATGTAAGACTGGGTAAACCTCGAAATTTTTTTCAGAACATTTGTCTACCTTGACACGTTTTGATTTGAACAGAAGCAAAAGGAATAGGATAAAAGTGATGTAACTAGTTATTCTAAATGTTAACGTGTTTTGTTATAGCTGTAACTTCTTTGTATTACTTCTATCTTCTAAGTGGCTCGAGCTGTTTTCACTTGCTTTAATTATGTTCTCTGTCTTTTACTGTTTTTCTTTTTCAATAAAGTAACGTTAGATTATCTCTACTAAACAACATCGTTTAGAGAATTATACAAACAAAAAAAATCTTTGCGAGCTTTGAGTATTTACAAGAGAAAGTACCTTGCTAGTTAGTCGCGACAAATTTTACGCTATTGAATATTTTCGACCCATTTTAAGTTATCTATCCCTTTTGGGCCCATCTAATGCAAAATAGGTGCCTATGTGTTTGGAGTATGTATGTTAGTTTTGTATCAGTTTGTCTGTATGTGTGTATCTGTACTACGTCCAAACGGCTGGGTTTATTTTCATGGAACTATGCCAAATGTGAGTACTTATATATTCATTTGTTGACGAAACTTGGTTATGCTGGTCCATCTGTCTTACTATTTTACATTTGTTTTTACGTCTGTGTGTTTGTTTAAGTAACATATAAAACGTATTCAATACTATGTTCTATATTTTATTATAATATTTGAATTTAGTGGATACATTATTTGAATTTTCTTTAATTACATATTTAGACAAGTTGTATCCTAAAATATCTTAGTAACTAATAAATTAACTATAATTTTAGCAATTTTGATGAAGCTGGAAGGTAGATTGAGCATTGCAGTTACTTGGATTGTCTTACCAGTTCTGGTGAAAAAGCAATTGTTTATTTTCCCAAAAAGTAGTTTTACGGAATTTAAATTCTAACACTTTATTTTATTTTTCTTTTTTTAATTAGAAATTCTGAATATTTAAAACAGACGATATAGGAGAATAAAATCTTGTTATTTTTAGAAATTATTTTGGCCTGAGCAAATGAATTAATTCGAAACAATAATTAATTATTTATCGCTTGCTTTTTTAAATTTCTGTAATCTGTTAGTTTATATTCCAGGAATCCTTTATGCTGTCAAAAAGCAAATGCATTCAGTGGTTTTAGCTCGAAGCTTTTTTATTGATCTACATTTTAGAATATAGTGTATTTTCAATTTGATGTCTTCTTTGAATATCTGTAATCCAGAGGTAAGTAAATATTTAATTTCTTAAAATATATTTTGCATCATTGTATGATAATTTTGGGAAACGCATTTGTTTTTAACTGACATACAAAGCATTTAAATTTGCATACTCACAATATTATTCTATGTATTCTGGGTAACATTGGCACTCTAGAAATTGTTTTCTTGTTGGAAATTTAAATTTTACAATCGTACTAGAGCAACACAACGGACTATTGACGAAGGTCCGGGATTATATGTATTGATTGCTCAGTTGAAGATAGTTCAAAGAAAATTTTATATTTCAAGCATATTTACATTGTGAAACATCGCTAATTTTCATCTTCTCTCCTTTTAATTGGTGTTGCCAGGTTTTAATATATATTTAAAAAAAAGAAAGATAATATTCAGCATTCATAGATGCTACATACATTGAACCCAGCTTACATACATGCTTCCAAGATACATAGATGCTACATTACTCCATTCCCAGTAATTAAGTTACGATGAAGAAGAGAGGTAGTATAAACAATCACGAGCCAAAACATTATGACCATCCCCATATTTTTCAATGAACTCGTCTGGATGACGTGGAGGGCAAGTGAAAAGGTGAGAATGGTATTTAACTGCTGGTGGAGAAGGTAAGTAATCATTCTTGCACTTACTTTTGCGAGTGATGGGAAAGGCTGCTGATCTAAGCGAATTTGATAGAGGACAGATCGTAATGGCCCCAAGACTAGGAACGAGTGTCACCGAAACTGCACAACTGGTAGGCTGTTCACGATTTGCAGTTGTTGGTATTCATGCAAAGTGGATAAATGACGTTGACACCAGCAGTAGACGCCAAGGTGTTGGTCGTCCACGCGTCATCAAAGAAAAAGGACGTCGAAGACTGTCCCGCTTGGCAAAGCAAAATCGGTGCGAGACAGTGGCTCAGCTGACAACACAATACAATGCAGATTCAAGCGCAAGTGTTTCGAAACACACAATTCAGCGGACACTTTTGGAAATGGGACTGTGCAGCAGACGTCCCACTCGTGTGCCTCTGTTGACCAAGCGTCATCGTCAACTAAGCCTACATTGGGCTCGGGAACATCGAGACTGAACCATGGATGAGTGAAGAGAGTTGCCTGGTCAGATGAATCCCGATTTCTCTTTCATCACGTCGATGGTCGTGTCAGGGTACGCCGTTTGCCAGGCGAACAGGTGATCCCCTCTTGTACAGCAGGTCATACACAGGCTGGTGGTGACGGTATTATGCTTTGGTGGATGTTCTCATGGGCGACTCTGGGACCCGTTATTGTGGTAGAACAGACCATGAACTCTGCGAACTATCTGAACATCATTGCGCGATCAGTTGCATTCTTACATGGCGTCTGTCTTTCCAACTGCAAATGGAATCTTCCAGCAGGACAACGCCCCATGTCACAAGGCTCGGATTGTGTTGAAGTGGTTCGAGGTACTGATGAATTCAACTTAATGTCCTGGCCACCTAACTCGCGGGATCGAACACATTTGGGGTGTCATGGAGCAGCAGCTCAAAGCTCAAACACCACCATGTCCAAATATCTCGACTTTGCATGATCACTGCTTAGACATTTGGTACAAACTGTCTGCAGTCATGTACCAAGAACTTCTGGCATCTATGCCCAGGCGAGTTGCAGCTGTTTTGCAGGCCAAAAGAGGCGCAACGCCTCTTTTGTAGGTGGTAAGATGTAATTTAAGTGATATCCTATTAAGTAGGTGGTTAAGTAGGTAAAGATGTAATCCTATTAAGTAGGTGGTCATAATGTCTTGGCTCTTCAGTGTATATGTTCTTACATTTGAAGTTGAAGTGTCAGACGAAAGAAATTTACCAGATGGGAGTTTATTTAGTTTAAAATTTTAAAGATTTGTTGTTACGTAATTCATTTAATTCTTCATTGATCTGATCTTCAGCTATTTTATCGAAATCTAATACAGTTGATTCTTCAATTCTTGACGTATCGGCAATAATATTATCTTGTTCACTATTATGAACTATTTTTGTTGTGAATTGGGAAATGTATTGTAAGTGTTGTAACTGTCTTGGAGATGCTTTTTCCTTCTTTTGTTAAAAGGCAAAGATTGGTGGCTTATGATCGATGATTCTTGTAAAATCTCTTCCTTCTAGTGAGTGTTTGAAATATTTTATAGATTGTTATATGCCTAAAAGTTCACGATCGTATGTACTACAATTTCGTTGTGCATCGTTTAGTTTTTTTTAAAAGAATGCTATTGGTTTCCAGCCATGTTTATCATGTTGTTGGAGGACTGCTACTGTTACGAACTTTGAAGCGTCTGTAGATAAAGACATTGGTAATTAAGAATTCGGGACAGTTAATAACGCAGTATTTGCTAAGTCCAATTTACATTCCTCAAATTATTTCTTTGCTTCGTCAGTCCAAAGAATTTTTTTGCGATCTTTTTTTCCGGCACCTTTTAAATATTCGTTAAGTAAATATTGCTTGGGAGCTGCTTTCTTCAGGTACTTACGATAAAAATTTAGCATTCCTAAGAAAGTGCGAAGTTGATGGACTGTTTCCGGTAATTGAAAGTCAAGGATAGCTCGTACCTTTTTTGCCAGTGGACGAGAACCTTCGGATTTATTAGGTATTCTAAAAGCTCGAGGGTATCTACTCCAAAGATTGATTTTGACAGATTTATTCGTAATCCACACATTTTTTTTTTTTTTTTTTTTTTAACAAATTGGTCCTAAACTGTTTTCAGATGTATTTTTTTCTTCCGTTTTGGATGCGATAAGAATGTCATCTAAGTATGGGAAAACAAAATCCAATTCGTACAGAACTTCATTTATAAATCTTTGAAAGGTGGCAGGGTTATTTCGAAGTCCGAAACTCATTACGTTAAATTCGAAAAATCTAAACGGTGTTATGATGGCGGGTTTGTGTTTGTCTTCTGATATTGGTACTTGAAAATAAGCTTTGAAGAGATCAGTTTTGGAAAATATACGTTTATATTTCAGTATATGATGGAAATCTTCAATTCTGGGGATTGGGTATAGGTCTGGTACTGTCATATCATTAAGTCTGCGGTAATGATATGACAGTACCATCTCCCATGGACCAATCGAGCCATCTTTCTTAGTAATTAGATGGACAGGACTTTCCCATGCAGATTTTGATGGTCTGATAATGCTATTGTTTATAATGAATTTAAATTCTTCCTTAGCTATTTCCAAGCGTTTGTTATCTAATTGCAGTGCTTTAGTATAAATAGGTTTCCCTTGAGTAGTAATATAATGTTCTACCTTATGATTAAAATTTGATATTAATAAATTCGGTTTATTAGTATTGGGGTATTGTGATTATAAGCTAGAAAATGTAGAGTTTTTTATTAAAAATGCTTACATCTATTTCTTCAATTACTGATGCGACAGTGTTCAAAACATTGACTTTAGTAACACCATCAATCTGTTTTCTTTGTTTAATATCCAGCAATAATTTAAATTGATTAAGAAAATCAGCACCTAAAATTCCTTTACTGATTTTGGCTATGATAAAAAGGCCACTGAAAATCACGCCGAAGACACAAATCGAGCGTTAAAATTTTCAATCCATATCAAGATGTTTCAGTACCTAGCAGTATACAGTTTGAAATCACTATTCAGGGTATCATTTGATTGAGCTGGTATGATGCTCACATCAGCTCCACTATCCGTATCCACAAGAAAACGCAAGCCCGTTTTCCTGTCCGAAACAAACAGTCGGTACTAGCGGCAATCATGCATATCATTTGCAGCAGAACTTGCCGCTAATTCTGCTGAGAGGTGAAGTTTTCCGCCCTTTTCCAACTAACTGTAAGGAGAAACGCATTTGTCTGGTAAACACTTGTCACCAAATTTAAAATGGCAGTAGCAATATTTTCCGTAGGGGTTATATTTGCGGAATCTGCTCAGTGATCTGGAACGAGAACGCTTCGGGAAATTTTCTTTTGATCTCGAAATATGATTTACTACAGTTGCGCAATTGCTGTTCCAAAGACGTTATTTTGAGCACTACATCATTAACTGTATGAGAAGGAGTTTTCACAGTACAGATGTCTCTTCTGGAGCTCATATCGCAGATCTTATCAGTCAATTATTAATTCCAATTTATAAATATCTTCATCATTAACTAGTCAAATGTGTTTCATTGCTTCTGGCAATTTGACGAGACAAAGTGTTTTAATTAAATTCGAAGATACATCTGCAGTAGCAACTGCACTTAATTTTTGCAAAAGTTGGCTGGGTTTCATATCCCCCAGTTCAATTCCTGTGATGAGACGGATTGTACTTTCACTCTCTTTAAAGAGATTTAACAGCCGTTTTTTAGAGTCAGCATATTTACAACTACTAATACTACTAGCAATGTTTTCGATAAATTTCTGTTCAAGCTGAGACACCAAATAGTTAAATTTTGTTTCTTCAGATACAATATTGGTGATTTTAAACTGAGCCTCAACTCGATAAAACCAAATTTCTGGCTTATCAATCCAGAATGGAGGTATTTTAATGCTTACCTTGTGTAGTTCGTAGTTCTGTAGACAAAGGAAGCGTCTTTTACACTCCAAACTTTTCACACGGAGACTTAAAATCTTAAAAGAAAAAAAAAAGAAAATTCGAGCTACCCTTTGTCCGTGTTTTGCTAGTTGAAAACAAATAAACATAAATCTGGTTTTCTGAAAACGAAATTGAACAAAAGTCTGAATTTGTCATGAATTTTGCTGAAACAGGTTTTTTTTCAATCGTCGGATGTAGTACTTCAGTGAAACGTTTTAGAAAGAATGATTATTGTTTGTATTTTTGACAAAAAAAAAATGTATTTTTGCTTATGAGAGGTGGCGCCATCTACTCTTACTTTATTTAACTATAACTTTGTCCGACTTTATATGTTTAAATATTCTTTACAATTAAGTTAACTTTCTTTTCTAGTTTTTTTTCGCTTTTGCTAACGAACAAAGATATTTCGATAGACCTGTTACATTACTCAAAGAGATAACCTCGTATTTCCAACACCATCTAATCGAATGCATGCATTGTCTAATGTTTTGTATAACTATATTTAATCTGAAAGGAATATTTTCAGAATATTTTAAAGAAATGTTGAAGTACCTGTTTTGAACATGTTGTATAGTTTGAACGTGCAGAAAAATGAATACCTTTTCAGCCATAACCGCAGCCACATATTCATTATTATTTTATAAAAATACTATTCAAAGGCAAAGAAATTATGTAAAAGTTTTCATTAGTCTATTAAAGCCCTATTTTCTTATTTACTTGTTTAAAAAAAACGTGGGAACAGTAACTATTGTTTTAATATTCAAAGAATTAAGCATTTGTAAAGTAAATAAGTGTAGGAGAGATAACTGAACTAATTTCTTACTCTGCTAATTTAACTTCATTATAAATTATTTTGAAACAAATAAACAATGAGCTACATTTCGCTTGATATTTATCAACTACAGGTTTTAAATACAATAGCATGAAGCTATTTTTTATTACTAGTTCATCATAAAGTCGCGAATTACCAGCCGTAGGGGTGCGAATTAAAAACTAGATCGAACCAAAGAGTGTCGTGTACATGGACGTTAGTGCACGTTAAATCTATCCTGGCTTCAAATGTCCTTATAGTGTGGAAGTTAGGAGAGTGGGGTACCAGTTCAAGTATTGACCTCGTCAACTGACGGCGATTGAAAATTACGAGACTGTGCTCCCGGGCTTCCTTCTAGATCCACTAAAATATGTACACTATACTGTTTGTAAAAATTCCAACACCATGAATGAATCTTATAAAATAAACGAAATTTGCAGGAAGGGCAAAACAGGTTAGGATACGCAAATGATTCGAATTGCAAAGCAATCACGTATGTGTGGGCCGAGAAACACCCTCTAAACTTCCATTTGAGAAGTGAATAAAAAGTTGTGTAAATGTACCTTGAAATGTGTGTATCGTCGTTAAACTGCTGTAAATACTTGATTAGAAATCAATAGGCCTCACCAAAAACGCATAGTGCCATGCGAACAACTAACGAAGATCGAACGGGGTCGCATGAATGGCCTCAGTGAGGGTGGACTTTCGTATTGTGAAATCTCCACTCACACGGTGCGTTATGCCACAACAGTGATGCGTGTGTGGAAGAGATGAACTATGGAGAACCGAACAAGTCGAAACTCGGCAGTGGCCACTCAACACGACGTCACCACGGGACGACAGACGCCTCATACGCATGGCGGTGATGGACCGCCAGCGTATGAGGTTAGCGTCTTCCCATACAGAATCTTCTCGTGCCTTTGCGCAACATTGGATCACGTTTACAGGTGTATTATTGTCTACCCCCACGGTTTGTTGACGCCTGCTGGGCCATGGGCTACGTGCAAGGATTCTGCGCAGGATTCCCTTGACTCTGAACCACCGACGGCGGCTACAATAGCGTGCCGATTGGCAACAAGTCGTGTTCTCAGATGAGTCCCTCTGCAATCTGGACTATAACGATGGACGCGTGCTCGTTATTCGCTACAGAGGTGAACGTCTTCTCCCGGGGCGTCTTATTCAGCGTCATAGAGGACTGGCGTTATGGTCTGGGGCGCTATTGAATAGCATGGGCGATCCCGCCTACACCAAATTGTGGGGACTCTGAACAGCGGACGCTGCATCAGGGAAGTTGTGGAGCTGTTCGAGGTCCCGGAGCTGTATTTCAGACAATGCCCGTCCACATGTTGCTCGGAATGCACAAGCCTTCTTCAATACACGACAGATTCCGCTTATTCCATGACCTGAACGTTCCCTGGATATGTCACCCATTGAGCATGTATGGGATTATATCGGTCTGTGACTCTCTCGTACCATTCATCGGGCAGAGAGTGCGGCTGAACTTTGGCATCAGATAGAGACCATCTGGAATGCCATTCCTCAGAATGACATTCAGAATCTGTATGATTCGATACCACGACGTGTACAGGCTCTCAACGTTACGCGTGTCGGCTGCATAAGATATTGATTTTCGGCATTATTTTATTTCAATGCTCTGTAAATTTGATCGTTTATTTAAACCACTATAAGTAATACGTAGAATAAATTTAATTCATTTATGATAATTCTTTCATAGTGTTGCAATTTTTACAAATAGTAGTGTATATATATCTAGAGGTAAATATGGGCAGATGCCATCTCAGATAGCCAGAAACTCAGCTGACACGAAATATTGTATCCTTACTTTTGGTTTTATGTTTTCTCAGTGTTTTATGTCGCAAGGGCTTATGTTTTATCTGGCCATGCTGCGCCAGACGGAAGGCATACAATATCAAGTAATAGACACGCACACAATGAAAGCTTTACAGACACAAAAGAGAGAAACACACTCATGGAGGAATGCAACTGACAGAAATCGAACCTGTGAAGCCTACAACGAAGTTTGCTAGCGCAGTGGACATACCCACTGAACAACGGCGGCCTCATGCATCCATTTGTCCCATGTATTTTACGTCATTTACTGTAGTACATGTTACTATTGCACTTCTTTGATGCCATCTACATTCGCCATTTATTTCTCGATAGGGCCACTGTAGATCAGTTGGAAGGGCAGTAGATTCGCAACCGAAGGATGCGAGTTCGAAACTCGATCCATCCAAAGTTCAACGTGTACATGGGGACTGGTGTACGTTAAATATGTCGTGGCCACAAATATCCTCACGTTGGCGTGGGAGATTGGAGAGTGGGGTGCCAACTTAGGCGTGACTTCGACACCTGACCGTAGTTCAAAAATACGATGTCCTGTCCTCGGATCTTTCCATTCGAGATTGATCCCTGTTCGTCGATAAAATGAAAAATCCACTCGCCAAATCAATTCCCAAAGGGCAGAGACGTGAACACTGGTCAAAATGTTGGTCACATTTTTTGAAGCTTCTCTTGATAGCAATGCTCTGTCTCCTTATATTTTTAAGGGAGCAATTTTTTTTTGCAATTCTTTGTCCATATTAGCTGTTATATTTGCAATATTTCCACCTCATTTCGGGGAGGCCCATAATTGTTGACGACCTTGTCTCTTCATAGTGGTCATACGACCCATCAGGTTAAGTAAGTTTGTATATTTAGGTACTCATATTATCTTTAGTATTTGAGGCTATCAGAGCATGACTTTTTCCAAAATTGAAGGGACTAGAAGAAAGGGACGACCACCTACAAGATGGATTGATAACGTAGAGAGAGATCTCAAGTTTTTGGGAGTAAACCGATGGCGGGCGGTCGCACCAGACAGAGCCAGATGGAGGAGGATCTGCGAGTCAGCCTTGGCCTGTAAAAGGCTGTTGTGCTCCTGAAGAAGAAGAAGAAGAAGAGCATGAGTGTCCCAACGCACAAAATCTCAAAAATTTTACTATTGCCCGTTATTACGACCTTTTACTTTTTTGAAGCGCCCAGGTCCAAGTCTTTCAAAAATACAAAATAATTTATTGATCACTGACAAAAAAAATTTCGGAATCCCAAATTATATTCAATAAATAAAAATATATAATAAATGGGAGCAAGAAAATCGCGTTTTTCACTGTTGATTTTGTTGGTTGGTTAGGCCACACTTGCTCTGATAGCCTCATTTATCCTCAGCGACGCCAGGTACAGGAAATTATTAGAGGCCAAATATAACCCCAGTTGTTTCACACGTGTTCTTCAGAACACATTATTTTGTTATGCAAGCAGCCCAAATTGTATTGTGGTCGCACCATTTGTTCTTCCTCATATAGGTCCCGGATTGGATTGAATTTTGGGATTTTATGGCGCAAGGTCCCCTGTAGGTCCCGGATTTCAATCCTTGTTTGTGAGAGTGCCTGGATGGTGTTGATAGTTCAGGCTAGTAACTCAGTACTCCTTGTAGTGCTGAAGGCCCGAGAGGTCAGAGGAAACAAATTGTCTATACGAATCATTTCCAATATTATAGGTATATCAGTCGTGCTTGATGAGGTATAGGACGCCAATCATAAAAATATCGGGACCCAAAGGGCTAGGGTTCCTAGGATTTGGCGCCCATGATTCCAGACAACGGAAAAGCGATTTCATAGAATAGGTCGATTCAATCTGCATTTTATATTTGGCTTGGCATATTTAGTTGCATATATTATCAGTTTTGTTGCAATAGTTATTCCATTCTGGAAAGGACCCAGTATATGAAACATTGGGGTCCAAAGAGTGAGGCTTGTAGAACTTGGCATCCCTGGTATATATGCTTGACGGAAAACTTATTTAGTGTTAAAGAACGATAATATTTCAATATATACATATACAGGTCTCATTTAGGTTGTCCCGGCCAGCCATAAAATTGTGGGGGATTTCAGGGAGTCGGACTTCTAGGATTTAGTGCCCCTGACTAAGTGGATAAAAGATCTAATGAACAAGCCACCTTGCATATTTAGGAAAAAACGTTGTTTTAATTTCCTAATATTTATCTCCCGTGTTGAAAAGCTTCAGGATAAATCCCTCGATCGCCTATACCATTTTATGTTGTTCCAGTTAGGGATTGCAATCCGGCACGTTTGGTAATCTAATCCGGCAGGATTGGTACTTCGTTAATAAGTCTACCTAATCAGTATTTTTTTTTTAATCGTTTGAGTGATAATAAGTAAAAAGGATATATTCCAAATTGATTAACAAAACGTTTATTTTAGCACTATAAAATCAACTTTATTAATAATTAACCATAGGTAGGAAATCAATCACCAACAATTATAGTAACTACTAGTAGTAAGTATTAATGGAATCGATAATGATCAGTCTTACTAGTTTTTCACACCAAAAAACATTCGTTTGTTTTATACGTAGTACTTTTCTTTGTACGTAAAATTAAGTAGTCTCTATCTCTATTGTCGTTGAGCAAATGACATATAAATTGTACCTAACCTTGTCTCATACTAATATAAAAATCTAATATTTGACTGTTTTTGGTTAACATAACAAAAAAGGGAGCTCTTAGTTCTTAATTGAAGTTATATAGTAATGAAAATCACTTTTGAGTTTGAAAAAACGATCTAAGGAAACAAATCGTATTAATTGTGTCATTACCCAACCTACTTCTCAATGAACTGCAAATATAACCAGTGGCTAAGAAGGCCCTCTCAGCTTCGACACTAGTTGGATTAACCGTCATTAAGTAGTCGCACAAAAGAGACAAATATTTTCCTATGACTTCTTCTATTTCATATATGAAATCTCATTTCTTTCTTTTGTATTCTCTCAAAATCAGTTTATTTTCTAAGTTTGTCTTTTTTGCAATAGTCTTTATTTTCTTGCAGAATTTGCTTTTCTAATTCCTCTTCATTAATTATTTTTGATAGTTTAATTTATTATTTCTGCTAAATTCTCCAAACTGATGATTGAAAAATATAAAATCGATTAATTCACAATCGATTGCTTAATAAACGATTTTGGGACTTTAAAGTTGGGTTTGCACAATCGATTATTTCATTAAAAAAAATTCGGGTTTGTCGGATCCGGACCGGATCTCATAGATCTTGCTGGATCCAGTAGGTAGCCAAATGATGCGACAAAAAGTACAAAAAAATACAAAGTAGTCGGATTACCGAATCCGCCGGATAGGATTGCAATCCCTAGTTCCTGTACGACCTAAACACAACTACTTTGTCTCCTCTCACGCCAAAAGGGGGCCCAAAAATAAGAAAGCTGGGATCACAGGTTGTAAAGTAGCGAATTTACGTCACACTGGAGCAACCTAACGGGCTATTGGCGATGGCCAGGGATCAATCCCGAAGGGAAAGGTTTGAGGACCATAGCTTTGAACCACGATCAAATGAGAGGTCTACATCTTGACTGACACCTTTCTCTCTATGTTTCTACACTACGCCAACGTGAGGCCGTTTGAGATACCGCCAGATTTAGGTGCACCAGCTCCTCCGTACAGGACGTTCTTTGGTTGGATCAAGTTTCGAACTCACAGCCCTCCGGTTGCTAATTCTAGATTCTACCGTCTACGCTAACGCAGCCGAGCTATTAGTACTGGGGGTCGAAGTAGGTGGGGCTTCTAGGATTGATGTCTGGTTGACAAAACTAATTTAGTCACGAAGCGCGTTAGCTCAGTCAGTAGAGCGTCGGGCTCAAATCAGAAGGGTTGTGGGTTCTGTCCTCGGCGGAGCATGCAATTATGATGATTGCGAGATCGGCGCTCTTCGACCTGGCTAAAGACCGTCGTGTTCACTAATGGTGACTGGGGCACGTTAAATAGGTCGTGGTCATTTAGTCCCCCATGTTCCCTTACCGAATCAACACCTCTGGAGGTACCTGATCAGGGGGTTATCGGCCTCTGATTGGGATTTAAATTACGATATGTGTGAGTGAATGGATGTATGAAAGGGACCTTCCTGTAAAACGGATGTGTCATGTATGTCGAGCAAAGTCGGACTTCCTCCCAATGGGGCTCAATAACATGGAAGGCGCACCCCCCTCGCCTCTTGCCGTCTTTGACGGGCCTGGCACTACTCTGGTCTGCCAGTGTAGGCATAAAAAACAACAACAACTGTCACGAAGTGGTTAAATTTTTTTTATATTAAACATTTCGTTTAAGGGGCTTTGGCTCATCTGTGAAAATATAGAGGGCGAAATGCGTTCGTACCTCTCGGAGTAATAGCCACTGCTCCGGTTGGTCACGTGAACCACATCATCTTGGAAACTAAACAGGGCCAAACGTTTCGACCTCGAAGCCACACCATCCCAATTAAAAACCCATCGGAGAACTCTCTATCAACTCCGCTCCTCCTTTCATGCCAATCACGCGATCCGCTCCTCCCACCACGCTCATCACTTATGATAATGCAGGTTCGCCGACACGGTCAGAGGTTGATGACACCCACGACCGGCCGATCACCTCGCGGCGGGTGCAACGAACCTGTACCTGCTACTTTCTGTCTTTTCTACCAACTGTCGCTTTCGTTTTCACTTTTCTCTGGGATGGGTGTGGGTCAAGGTTGGCGGTCGCGTTCATTTCGCGCGCACGGGGGTGGAATGGAGTGAATGAAAGGAGGTCATCGACTCTGACCTAGTTTGGTGGTCTGGTATTGCGGGTTCATCGGTTGTGCTTTGAACGTTGTTTTGTTTTTTGTTCTACTTTTCGGTGTTTTTTTTTTAAGTTGCTCATTAGTTCAAGCGATTTTTGATTTTTTTTCTGATGTTACGTAAAAGCGATTTTCAACCGCTGTGCCACAAGAATGTGTGCGTGCCTTATAAATAATGAAACGATTTAAATTTTGTAAATTTTTTTTTATTCTAACGTTCTAATTCAGAAATAATTTCAAGTGACCCACTTGTAAAGTTTGAGCATTCTTATTCAAATATATAGTCCATGATCCCTGGAAGATCCCTCCCAGTATGGGCCTCACATTCTAAGGGGCCGCAAGTTTATACTTATAGCATCGCTACTAATAAAATTAGCTCTAGTTAAAATAATTGTTTAATCCTTTCGCTTATTTAATTATTTAATTTCTAATTTATTAGAGGTCCCAAAACTGAGAGTGCCACGTGTCTGCCCCTCTTAATCTTTGTGAGACTCATAACAAAATTGAAAATAAAGTCGAGCTTTGAAATTTAATACTTTTCCTGCGCGTTGATGTTTTGAATTTATGTATTTTAAAATTAACTAAGCAATAACCCATTGCTGGCTCGCTTACTTTCATACTTCTTACTAACTTCTTTTCATACTAACTTCTTTAAAATAAGACTAATTTTAGTTTCCGGCACAATAAGACGAATTATCTGAGATGTTTGTTTTTACCATTTTTAGACTCTAGAATGCCTTGTCCGAACTCAACTCAAAAACCCAGCGAAAGCTTTTCAAACATTGAAATTTTCAGAATTATTCTTGACAGGATCTCTGAAAACGAATATTTGTGTACATTCTAAGTGAATAAAATATTAAAAATTTGTACACAGTGAAATGTCTGTATTTCTGACTCAAACAAGCCATACATTCATCGGGCAAGTGACAAAGCGTTCTACATGCTCATGTATCATCCGTTTCCATACATAAAACATGTCGGTACACATGCGCATTTCAACCCATTTAGGGTAGTAGGAATGATGTTGGATCAGTGTGTGACTTGCCGTATACATATAAATTTCCATCATTTGTTTCCAAACTAAAATTTAAAAAAAATATTTTTTTCGAAAATGCCGCAGAATTCCTATCAGAAAGAAATGAATATCTGTACCTTGGTAGAAAAAGGGTCACTATCTATTTTGCAAGTTTTTAGTAACATAAGTTGGTTGACAGTTTTTATTTATTTATTTATTATTATTATTTTTTTTTGGGGAGGAGGGTTAGGGCACAAGGACTATGCTGCGCCAGACACAACACATAGAATATCAAGTGATAGACATATACACACAATGGAAATTTTACTGACTCAGAAGACAGAAATGCATTCATGGAGGAATGCACCGGACAATAATCAAATCTGAATCTTCTACAATTTGAAGTTTGCTAACGCAGTAGACATACTCTCCAAGCCAAGACGACTCCCTAGTAAAATCAGGTTTTGTTTTTATATACAACTGCAAAATATACTTTCCCATGTTTGATAGTTTCATAATGTATTGACAGGAGGACATTGTCACTTCCTCCTATCAAAACTTTCATTACATGAAAGTAATCTGGGGAAAACTCAAAATAAGTATATTTGGACATTAGCCTTTTTTACAGCAACTGCAAAAAATACTTTCCAATGTATGATACTTTCATAATGTATTGACAGGAGGACATTGTCACTTCTTCCTATCAAAACCTTCATTACATGAAAGTAATCTGGGGAAAACTCAAAATAAGTGCATTTGGACATTAGCCTTTTTTCCAGCAATGCGCGGAAATAACCCACTAAAAACACTTTCACCAACAGCTCTCTTTCCATTTCCTCGACACTGAAACCCAACGCGGAAACAATCCACCCAAAGCGACAGTTCTTCCAAAATGAAGGCCAGTTCTTCCGATCCAGGAAGAAAGCCTCGCGCAGCAGGAACTTGAAACGGAGAAAGTGGATCATCTCCATCCAGCAACGCGGAACTTCTCTCCAGAGAGGACGCGCGGAATCGGAGGATGCTCCATTTCGCATCCCTGCTTCCGCGAGTCCATTGCACCTGGGGAAGTGAAAACGAGAGTTCGGACCTTGAAATCGCTTTCCTCGTCCTTCAGAGCCTGCCGCGGCGCCTCTTTGGAGGACAGGTGAATGAATCCTTCGACGAGTGAAGGGTTAAAATAGTTCGTTACACCGTCCTTACGCTGTAACCGCCCGCTCGGAAAAACGAAACCGAATCGGGGAATTCAGAAGTTCAAAGGCATTTGAACCTGGATTGTTTTAGATGGAAGGAGTATCGTTCGGTGTGGATCCAGGAGGCTCTGATTATTATTGAAGCAGCCTTGGAATTAAGGACATTAACCTTGTTCGACAAGTGGAGGATCGTTGTAACTATTCGCATTGGGTCGTTGCCGTTTTGAGTGAATGAACCGTTTAACTCTTGCTGAACTTTGTTACATATTTGTGAGCAATGGTCTTATGAAATATGACGCATCGGAAGCTTTCTGGTTTCAGGTTGGCTGTTTTGGGATAAGATGCTGATTAAACGGTTAGTTGAAGTTAAGGTCCACAAATCTCACTCCGAAATAATGAAAGTTGTAACTATTCGTATTGGGTCGTTGCCGTTTTGATTGAATGAACCGTTTAACTCTTCCTGAACTTTGTTTCATTTTTGTGAGCATTGGTGTTATGAAACATGACGCATCGGAACTTTTCTGGTTTCAGGTTGGGTGTTTTGGGATGAGCTGCTGATTAAACGGTTAGTTGAAGTTAAGGTCCACAAATCACTCCGAAGTAATGAAAGTTGAAATAGAAAAAGTGCCACTTCCCTCCTGTCAGTGCCATATGGAAGAAGCAAAACACCGGAGAGTATTATTTGTACGCCATATAAAAATTAAAAAATAAATAAAATAAAAATCACCAAATCAGGTGAATTAAAAAACACTAACATTGTCCCTTTTCTACCAAGTACAAAAAAAATTCGCTGTGTTTGGGTTTTATTGAGCAAGAGTCATATTTGACCAAGTTGCGTGAAACACAAGATAACAATGCAAGTAATGAACATGCACAAAAGAAAATTTAACTGACTGAAATAAATCAAAAACTATAATTTATATTTTTGTTACAGTTTTTAATATTTAATTTTCAAAAGTGGTTTGATGTGTAATGTAATTTAATAAGAGTACTAGTGAACATTTTACTACTCCACCAGGAAAGCTCTTTTAATGAAAGGTTTAAAAAAAACCGCCTATGCACATCAGATTACGCTATTGTAAGTGATAAGATTTTAAAAGAATTGCGGTTTTTGTAGATTGATTTGCTAAGATTTAGTTGTCTGTATAGATGTAAATTTAACGGATATCTGAATTTCAACCACTTAGGGGTTAGAGTGCAAGGAGAATAATTTACATTACCTTTTTGTTAATACCTTATTTTTGCCTTTTCTGTTAATTTCTAAATGTAATTTTAAACTTTCAGTACTACATTTTTTGAGGGCTTGGTGAAAGTGGAGCATAACCCAGAGTGGGAAATCTGTAACCAACAAGCTGAAGTGAAGTTATTTCAAACACTGATGAGTCAAATCTTAACCACGAACCCAAGATGAGACTTAAAAAATCGAAATAAAAGACACTACATTCTATCCACTCTGCGTCTTCACTGTAATTAGGACATTTAATGATTACAAAAATTTATTCGCTTTTGCTGAGCCAATCTTTTCTACCAAATGGGGCATGAACTCCTCCCTCAACAGGATGGCAAGAAGAGAAATGGATAACTTTCTGTCTTCTGACAGAATTTATAAAGAGGATAATTATTTTTATAATGAAT
Organism: Metellina segmentata; assembly: GCA_947359465.1. NCBI lineage: Eukaryota > Metazoa > Arthropoda > Arachnida > Araneae > Tetragnathidae > Metellina > Metellina segmentata. Next base: position 80,123,369 of record OX375877.1, read on the forward strand.
AGAATAGTTATTTTTTGAGTTAAGTCTTCACAGTTTTGAAGTATATGTGTATTTTGAAGGTAGGAGGGGGTGGGTGGGGAATGGTAAATGTTTAGAACTCCTTATCTGTATCATTTCCTCACATTCAAAATACTACCAGTATTTTCAAAAGAATCAACCAATCTGAAGTGTAACATCCACTGGATCCATCGAACTCGGGGTTGTTGTAGCCTGGTTGGAAGAGTAACAAATTAGCAACCGGAGGGTTGTAAGCTCTAAATTAGGTCAAACCAACCGTCGTGTACGCGGGGGCTGGTGCACGTTAAATCTGTCACTGCCTCAAATGTCCTCACTTTGGCATGGTTTGGAAGTTTGGAGAGTGGGGTGCCATCTCAGTTGTTATCTCTTCATTTGACTGTGGTTCATAATTATGTGGTGTTGTTCGCGCATCTTTCCCTTGAGGATTGAACTCAAATCATAGTCAATAGCCTGTTGTGTTGCTACAGTCCAACGTCAATTAAAATACCTTCCTACCTATCCAAATATTCTAGAACTATTTTATCTTTATTCCGCATTTGGTATTTGGTCGTGTTTTAATAGAAAGAAAAAGTGTTAGTTAAGTCAATAAAGCATGAAGATGAGCAAATTTTTGCCAACGAAAGTATATAGATTCCTATTTGGGTGTTGAGTGCAATATTGTTCTAATTATGATTATTGTGTGACGTTTGATCAATTGATGTTTAATGTATTCAGTCATCAATGAGGCCAGTGAGAAAGCAGGAAGATCCATACGTATGATTTAAAAATATTACGCTGCTAATCGTGTATATAATCACTAGTACAGGCCTCGAAATATATTTTTTAATACAGGTGCACCATGTGCACCTAAGTTTTTAAATTAGGTGCACATGTTATATTTTAGGTGCACATTTAAAAAAGAACGTAATGTAATATAAACTACTTTATTAGTTGGGTATGTTTAAATAGGTAAGAAGTAGATGGCAAACAAAAATATTTAAACACCTAAATTCTCCCTTCTCTCTGTCGCACGTCTGTCGCGACAGTCGCTTCAACAGAGCCATCTTGAAAATGTTTCGATCATCGGAAACTTCTCGTGGCAGTGACACCAGTAAACCTTCCTCCTGTATAAACCCGTTATGACTCACCGATTTTGTTTTCGCATAGTGTGTATTTAGGAATTTTAATTACGTTCCTTTAGAGCAAGAGAGGTCGATACTAATATTTTGTTCAAACATCAAAATAACATAAAACACGTCTCCCCCCTTTTTCTTAACGTTAGGTGCACCTAGTGGGAAAAAATTAGGTGTACAGTTTTATTTTCATGTGCACAGTGCACCTGTGCACCCGGGTATTTCGAGCCTTGCACTAGTATTTGTGATATCCTGACACGATACAGCAACTATGTATCACCTCTCACGGTCTCAATCAAGTGGTTATTGCAAGGAAATATTCAAAAAATGATGTGAAAGAAATGAACGGCATTAGTGGTTGTGCAATTATTAACGGTTGTTACGTTAGCTATATCACAATTCTTGTCCGTTTTCACCGACTGCGTATTTTTAATTAAAAAATTAATCCCACTGACACCGAAAAGCTAAACCTAGCATACATGTGTTCTATTTATACTATTTACGTTTGTATTGTATTGTTATAGAAGCTAGTTATTTTGGTTTAATTGAAAAGTTGTGTGGGTTTGTCTCTGTCTTCATTTTTTGCTGTATGATGATTGATTAGATGATAGGAGCATGACATTTGAAATGTTATTACATGTGTCCTTCAGTTTGTGTTTTGTAGAATTTTATTAGAAATCCTTTTTTTTTTAAATTTATTAAATCCTCTTATTGTGATATGTATTTTCAGTATACCTGGACTCGTTGATTGGATCTTAATGGTGTAAGGGCCAAGTATGGTCAAGCTGTACATGATGGAAATTGTTATTACGTTAACCCTTAGCAAATTCTTTTTATGTTTTCACCAAGTGTCTATTTTTCAATAAAAAATAATTTCCTTGACACTTTAAGCTAAACATACATGTATTTACAGTACATCTATATTCCATTACATTTGTATTGTATTATAGGAAATACTTATTTTTGTTTAACTGCATGAATGCATTGATATGTTACTCTGCTGTCATTTTGTCACTGCCCGATGGTTGATTAGACGATTGTCGCATGGTATTGATCGTAATGCTATGACGTGTCATTTAATTGTGGTTTGAAAGAATTTTATTAGAAGTCATTTATTTAATATTCTAATAAAGAGCCCTGTATTTAAAGTCATATATTTTGTCTCCTCTTGTAGCTATTTGCATTTTGATGGTTGGTTGGATAAGTTCATTGGATCTTAATGGCACAAGGGCGAAATATGGGTCTCACTGCTTATGTTAATAAGTTAGAAGACAAGGGCTATAAAACTGAGTCTAAACAGCTAATCGAAAAGTGATACTCTAATAATAACCAATGTTACAATTGACTAATAAATCTAAATAAATGCAACTACTCAAACACTACACGTTTTTACTGACGCATCAGACCCAGAGTATACATTAAATTGAGTGCAATTTCTAAATGTTAGAATCGAACTCAGAACAACCACCATTTATTCTTCTATTGTAAATAATCCAGTTTTACAAGTTATCCCTTTTTTTAAAAACTGGAACATATAACCAATCCACTCAAATAAAGGTATAATATGATAGCATTTATTGACCTGTTTTTGACATGAAATAAATTCCATAATTCTGTGAGTTCGTTCTAAATTCCTTCACAACAAATTTAAAAAAGTTTTCTGATAACTAATAAAAAATTATTTATACGACACAGTTAATCCATTTTCATTTATACAATCGATAATGTTTGTGTCTTAAAAACCTTATAATGCTTCGAAAAGTATGCTTTTAATAATATACATTCACATCATCTTTAACATTTAAATATAAAAAAATGTTCAAAGTATTTTTATTGTCAATCTACATAATAATACCCTGAATAGATAGGAATTTACAAAAATGGAACACTTGTCCCATGGCCTTGAATACTCATCTAACGTTTTTTCATTTCAAAAAGTCACCTAGTACTGGTGTCAATGCATCCTCTATTGCATCAATGAGCTCCAGAACACTTTCTAATATGCAACTCATGTTATCAGGTAGGCTACTAAAATTCAGGACATTTTCGAAACTGCTAAAACCTCCTCCACCCCCTTTTCCACCACCGTCTCCTCCTCCTCCTACACCACCCTTTCCTCCTCCTCCTCCTCCACCACCACCGTTTCCGTCTCCTCCTCCTTGTCCACCACCATTTCCGCCTCCTCCTCCTCCTCCTTGTCCACTACCGCTTCCTTGTCCGGCACCATAACCTCCTCGTCCACCACCGTTTCCGCCTCCTCCTCCTCCTTGTCCACCACCATTTCCGCCTCCTCCTCCTTGTCCACCACCGTTTCCATCTCCTTCTCCTTGTCCACCACCGTTTCCGCCTCTATTTCCACCTCCAGCATTGCTTACTTCAGTATAGTCGTAATAATAGCCATAATAACCGCCTCCTCCTCCTTGTCCACTACCACCTCCACCTCCTTGTGAACCAACGTAATCGCTTCCTTCTCCTTGTCCATAACCATTTCCGCCTCCTCCTCCTTGTCCACCGCCACTTCCTCTCCCTTGTCCACCACCATAACCGCTTCCTTCTCCTTGTCCATAACCATATCCGCCTCCTCCTCCTTGTCCACCACCACTTCCTTTCCCTTGTCCACCACCGTAACCACCTCCTTCTCCTTGTCCATAACCATATCCGCCTCCTCCTCCTTGTCCACCACCGTTTCCACCCCCTCCATTGCTTTCTCCAGTATAGTCGTAAAAATAGTAATAATCATCAGATCTAGTTCCACCTCCGTTTTGTCCATTGCTTTCGCCATTATAGTTGTTGCTGTTGACATAGCCTAAAAACAAAAAGTTAAACTTGAGTATCTGTATAGTATTGGTTTATAAACTATATTGCAAATAGTATTAAAATCTTTCTTTTTCTTAACTGACACTTTTACATTGTTATAGAATACTATATGCTGAATAGAAATAAACTTGATAACTTTAAAAAAAGTTATAAATTCCTTTATCCTATTATATATACTTATTAATACGCATCTACCATGAATAAGCATCACGTTTATTATTTTATGACCAAAACCACCCAACCGACCAACAAGTTTACCATATATTGACGAATGGGGCGTATGATAAATAATTGTTAAGTGTTTTTATGCATAGTTTTGACCACGCTTTCCGTTCTTCGGTGACTGGCTTTAGACGCAGTCTTACAAGTAAAAAGTTATTTAAAATTAAAAAGTGTTTCTTTCTAATACCTTTATCGCAATCAATGGTATTTTAAACTATAGTTGCCATTCTCCATTTTTAAGCATCTCCTGAAACACATTTTTTTTTCTAGTACATAATTTGTTCTGATCCTAGATTTTCTTATTTTGAAATATGTGACAGTAAATGTATGGAGTTATCATTCGACATATTTTAAAAATACTACCGCCAAATATTAAAAGAATATGTTTGGTGGGTGAAACCTCAAACGTATGAGGAATTTTACCTGATAAATATTCAAAGGACATGATAAATACATACTGTTGGAACTGTACTTTTATTGGAAAAATGGAAAAATACATATTAATCAGTAGAGTTAGAATATTTTGATGATTTTGCATCTTTTTTACTGTCGCTATTTCGACTGAAACCTTATTCGAATGAATATACAGTAGAATCCTGATTATCCAAGGTAATGTGGACCAAGAGTAACTCGGATAACCGAAAACCTCGGTTAATGTGAAAATTGATAAATCGTTTAGGTTTAAATGCATATGGTGTCGCTTCTTCTTGTTGTTCTATACATTCAATAGCACTTTTGATAGCTTTTAGTCCATTTGTAAGGGAGATTTTCATATGTAGGTTTTCATCGTCACTGACTTCATCGTCATCGCTAGATTCATTTTCCTTATTGACGATCATTTTATCTGTAATCTCTTGTTATTCGTCAACTTTTATCCAATCACATATTTCATTTTCCTGAGTGTTTGTGAGATCAAGTTCAGAATTTTTTTCGGTAGTTTTAAAAGTGGAAAATGTAGAACCCCCCAAAAAAATCCTAGAAATATTTGATAGCTCGGTTAAAGCGAAAACTCGGATAATCGGGGTTTTTACTGTATATTGTCTCATTGAAAATTACCGTAATTTAAAGACCCTTAATAGGGGTGACCATTTCCATGCATTTTTCGTAAATTTCACATAAATGAGCACTTTTCAGGTTTTCAGCTATTTAAAGGTGTTTTTTGTATTTTTAAAGTGATTATTTTCGATATTTTGATACATATTTACCAGAAAAGTTAATTTGAGATGAATTCCCTCAAAACTTCACTTTTCAACACTCTAGGGAAAAGTTTTCTTTGAGAAATTTCTGATTGATCGAAGTGACGTAGTTCATTCAATGCACTGTAATGTGTCACGCCACAAAGTCCCTCTACTGTCTGTTGCCATAGAAAGGAACTTGGTCTCATTTTTCATAGGGGAAACCAGAAATGTCAGAAAATGTAAGTTGCATTTTTATTTCTTACTGTAGGGCCTAATTTTCATTTACAAAATAAATACTTTCAATTCGATAGGAAAATAATAGAATATTACTTTTAAGGGTATATCTATGTCTTCTATAGACTAGTTATCTTTGGTTGTTTAAAGAATATCTTTTTTTAATTTATGCAAGTCTTTTATTTGATCACAAATTTATTTTATATCTGGTACTTTCCAGCAACTTTCGTGTATCAAAATCCTGGCCTTAATAGCGCATAAGTGCTACATAATTTTCAAGCAAATCCAACACAGTTCAGTCTTATTTGCAATAGATACGAAAAATTAAAAATATTTTGTTAGCACTTGTATATCTATTCTTTGTCTTCACAGCTATATATCTTCTATGTCAGGGCAAAAACGGTTGTAAAATGGCTAATGTTTAATATTTCCCTCTTTTACACAAAAATTCAGGAAGAAAAAGAAGCATGCTATAATACAGCTAATTGCAATTTAGAATAGTAGATTAATTTAGATTTGGTTTTAAGCATATTATATCATTATTTAAATTAATGATACATCTGACCCTTTTTACCCTTACACGGGAGATATGAGCGCCATATTCAGTTTCCAGGAATTTGTTTAGCATAAATGACTTAAATAGGAAATCATTGTAGTGTTATGAGAATGTGCAGCAATAAATATGACGTCCGACTAAATTCAATGGGTCATATGATGTGACTTTTTTTTTATCTCATAACATCATGAATTTCACAGGTTTTTCACCTCTGCTAATAAGATAGGGTTTCTGTAACAATGTAGATACTTTCTTACGCGAATTTTACAAAGATCTTGTTAATTAATCAATAAGAAAGGTAGGTTTTAAAGTGGTTCTCTTTAAGTAAGTTATCTGGGGAAATCGTCAGATAAAACGAACCTTCCTTTAAAAAGGTACGTTTAAGAAATTCACGAAGGTATTTAAAAGTCATGGACACTTTTAAATGCAACTTTGTTGCACAAAGCTTTGTTGTTTCTTTTGAGAGTGAGATAAATAGTCACAATAAATAGTTTCGTCACATAAGAGACTTAAATCTTAAAATGTTCCACTTTTATTCATTTTAATTTGCTTACAAAATAATTCACTCTGCAATATTTTAATTTAATACGATTGAGTTTTCTTTGTAAAAGAAAAAAGATGTCTTTTTCATTTATTTGGCTGCATTTATTCAAGCAATATACATAATTGTATTTAGTCATATGTTTAATTTTTAAGACTAGAATTTTTCATTACTTACTTTATTTAGTACATAGGCATGGTTGCCTCTTGCCACCAATTTGCATAAAATTGGCTATGTCATCGCGCCTTTCTGCCTGCTTTGCAATCAACATGACACTTGGACACATCATACCTGCTTCGATGCAAAGCAAATCATGGTGACATATTTCCCGATGTTTTCAAAGCGAGAAAATTTTTAAGGCAATAACTCAAGTTATACAGGGTGTTCTAAAAGTTCCCGTACTGACGATTCGTGAATTTATTATACAAAAACAATAAACTTTAAAACAATTATTTTTATGCCAATGGTATAAAGCACTTTTAACCTTACGTCGGAAAAAATTTGAACTTACATATATAATAAATGTTCAACATTTCCGCCTTTTTCTGGGAGGCAAAGCTAAAGTCGTTTTCGCATATTTTTAGAAACGCTTTTCAAGATGCTGGGAGTGACTTCTTGTATTCTTTGAGATGGCAATTTTCAGATCACCTATTGTTTGGTGATTATCTTCATAAACTTTGTTCTCTAATTATCCCCACAGAAAAAAAAAGTAAGGGATGCGCAGATCAGGGAACGAGGTGGCCAATGATTTCTTGACATGAGTCAATCGCCAAAAAAAATCTTGAAGCATGCCCATGGTTTCATAATTTGTATGGCAGGTTACAACTTCTTGTTGTGTGTGAAACCAAGAATCTCGTTCATTCATTTCTAATAATGCTACAAATTGTTGAATAAGTTGATATAGCGTATCTTTACTCGGTATTGCATCATTTGGATATTTATGTCGTCAAAATTATTTACATCTTTCATATGATTTACATTCAAAATAAGCCTCGAACAGCGCGATTCTCTGAATGCGTGATAAATTCATCTCGCAATGAAGAACAACATGACGTGGAACTCTATTATCGCACAACTTGAGTACGAAGAAAATCAAACGATAAAAATTAAAGAGTCGATAAAACTATGAGCAGACGATAAAATTCAATAATTGAAAAAAACACGGTCACAAAATTTTTTTAAAGTTGGAGTACGAAAACTTTTAGGACACCCTGTATTTCTCGTGTTGTGGGATAAAACTCGTCTGTGTTGCATTGAAGTAGTTCGTGTGAGTATGTGTATTGTATGTTTTTTGCTTGTATCTTGCACTGGCCATTGGAAATAAATAAAAATATTAATTTTAAAACATCAAACTTTATTTCATATTTAGATCCAATGGATATATTTTAAAATAATGTACAATGTTATTTAAAATTATAGAATCTTATTTGTAGGTCGTATATAATGATTGTGTAAGGAAAGACTAACATACTGAAAACTGTTTGGAACGTATTTTAGAATAATGATGCTTACTTGGTCCAGACTGTTCACCATCTCCAGGATTTCGATTAAGTAACAACTTTAGTACGTTAGCTACATCTTCTTGGTTTGCTACACCTATTCGAAAAGTAGTGCAGATTTCATCAGTGAGAGATATGGAATTAAAAATAATAATTGTGGTTTATTAGAATATAATTACAATCAAATGTCAATTAACATATAAGACTACCGATTTGAATGTCGCCAGAATGCGAGGTCAAATCGAAAAAACAGACAGCTCTTTAGTTGATTTTCGACAAGGTAAGTAATTGAACTTGACGTCATACTGCGGCAACACAACGGACGATTAACGACAGCTTGGTAAAGGGAAAGATTCGAGGACAACAATTCGTAATTTCGAACCCTGCTCTGATGACAAGGTCAATACCTGAGTTTCCACACCACGCCAACATTAGGATATTAGATGCCACCAAAAATTGAATATGCACGACGGACTTTGGTTAGATAGTGTTTCGAACTCGTAACCATCTGGTTGCTAATCCGTGACTCGATCTCGGTCCTGGTTTTCGACAGTGAATCTCGTGTTGTGATTATTGCGGTTGATTCTGACCTCATTGTACATGATAAAATCATCCAACACAAGTCCAAAGTTTTCAAAGGTATCTTGAAATCCTAAATATCCCTTTAATAAATTTTTCTACATTCATTAAATAAATTATTGAAATTAATTCTTTTTACTTATTAAAAATACTTTAAAATGTTTTGATGTTAGAGTTCGTTTTGCTAGTAAAGTGAGTATTGTCCGTGCGGCAAATCATTTACTACAGGTAGTAAAATTATTGAGTCACCTTCGTGTTATGATAATCAGGGGTGGAGAACCCTAGTTGAAAAAAAATATTCGTTTTGAATTGTGTCTATTTTATCGATGGTAATGACATTTATCGTGACAACATTTATCTCGTTTTATGACGCCAAGATACTTATCCCAAATATTTAATATTGAACCGATTAAACTAACCGACCAACATATTCTACTCAAATTGAGTCAGAAGTCGACCAAGTCTTACAATTTTCGGATGTTATGGTTACTAGGAACTGTCCTCCTATACTCTTATTTCCAAAGGATTTTGCCATGCCACCCTATTTTAAATACTGATACAGAAAGTAAGAACTTTTATACGTATGGTTTTCTATGAAATAAATTATGTACTCACAATCTCCTTGAAGAGCTTAATTTTGTACGTAACGTTAACACGAAATCAACCTAAAATGGCTTCCAATTACATTGTTTATTTTCTTTATTCATCACTTAAGTTAAACCATTGCACGTACCCTTAAACATTTCGATTTTATAATTGTTTTTCGCCGTCTAACACTATCCAGTTAGGTCCGGTGCACACATCCGGTTTTTCAACCGCGGCACCGAAGCCCAACTATGCACACATAACCGTGAAATGACGCACGAACTCGTTTCGCGCCATTTGCGATAAATATTCTATCGAAGAAAACGTTTTTATTTCGCTTACTTGGTGTAAAAAATGTATATTTTGAAACACAAAATAGACGTTACTGGATACAACCATTAATTAATTATTATTTATATTCCATTTGTTTATGAAAACAAGGTACTTCAGAACGGAGACTCATGTGCGGCGACCGTGTGGCGCCGTTGGGAACTGCGGTACAAATTGCACGCAAGTTGGACGTGCGTCGCCCCTGCGGAGCTGGATGCATGTGTGCACTGCTCCATTGGATCTAATGTATCTCAGACCGCACTTGCGTTGCGGCTGCGGCGCCGCACGTTGAAAGACCGGATGCGTGCACCGCGCCTTAAAGGTGTCATTTAAACTACCAACTGTGGCTAATGTACGTATTAAACCCGATGCACACATCCGGTTTTTCGACGCTCTGCGCTGCTGCCGCAACGCAAGTGCGGTCTGAGATATGTTATATCCACTGGAGCAGTGCACACATGCGTCCAGCGCCGCTGGGGAGACGCACGTTCAACTTGCGTGCAATTTGTATCGCAGTTCTCCACGGCGCCGCACGGTCGCCACACATGATTCTCCGTTCTGAAGTACCTTGATTTCATAAACAAATGAAATATAAATAATAACTAATAAATGGTTGTATCCAATAACGTCTATTTTGTTTCAAAATATACTTTTTTTATAACATATAAGCGAAATAAACACGTTTTCTTCGATAGAATATTTATCGCAAATGGCGCGAAATGAGTTCGTGCGTCATTTCATGGTTAAGTGTGCATAGTTGTGCTTCGGTGCCGCAGTGGCGCCGCGCGTTGAAAAACCGGATGTGTGCACCGGGCCTTACATATCCCGCACATGTGCTATGGGAAATCGTTACCACCACACCAAAGGCCATCCATCTGTAAAATTGATGTTTCTACAAAAAAGCGTTCAAAGCTTAGAACTTCGAGAAAAATCAAGTTATGACTCAACGGTTCAACTCTCATGAAAATCGGCATTTCCACTATCTACTAATATCGTGTGGACCTCCTTTTGCCCGGCAAAGTGTAGCAACTCGACCTGGCACTGACTCAATAAGTCGTCGGAAGTCCCCTGAAGAAATATTCAGCCATGCTGCCTCTACAGCCGTCCATAATTGCGAAATTCTTGTCGGTGGAGGATTTTCTACACGAACTAACCTTTCGATCATGTCCCATATATGTTCGATATGATTCATGTCTGGCGATCTAAGTGGCCAAATCATTCGCTGAAATTGTCCACAATGTTTCTCAAACAAATCACGAACTATTTTGGCCCGGTAACATGGCGCTTTTTCATCCTGGAAAATTCCATCGTTGTTTGGATACATGAAGTCCTTGAATGACTGCAAATGGTTTCCAAGTAGCTGAACATAACCATTTCCTGTCAATGATTGATTCAGTTTGACCAGAGGACATAATACATGTCATGTAAAATCAGCCCACACCATTATGATACCACCACCAGCTTGCACAGTGACAACTAGGGTTTATGGCCTCGTGAAGTCGGATCCACACTCGAACTCTATCTTCAGCTCTTAACTGGAATCGTGACTCATCTGATCAAGCAACGTTTTTCCAGTCATCTAGGGTCCAACCGATATATGTTCACGAGCCCAGCTGAGGTAGCCGATGGCGTGTTGTCAGTAAGGGCACTCGAGTCGGTCTTCTGCTGCCATATCCCATCAACGCCAAATTTCGCTGTACTGTTCTCACGGACAAGTCTGTCGTACACACCACATTGATTGTTGCTGATATTTGACGCAGTGTTGCTTGTCTGTTAACACTGACTACTCTACGCACACGTCGTTGGTCTCGGTCATTAAATTGACGTGATTCGCCACTACCTTGTCCATGTTGGGAGGTAATGCCTGAAATTATATATTCTCGGCACACTCTTGATTAATGTTGAATTCCCTAACAATTTCCGAAATAGAATGCCCCATGCGTCTAGCTCCAATTAGCATTACGCGTTGAAATTCTGTTAATTTCTTTAGTGTGGTCATAAACACGCCAGAAAACTTTTCATATGAATCACAAATACAAATTAAATACAAATGGAAGCCTTGACAGTACACTGCCCATTTATACATTTCTAACCCGATGCTAAAGCCATCTGTATATTTGCATATAGCTATCCCATGACTTTTGGCACATCGGTGTATATTCACTGTTATGTTGATCATTCATATTCATGCTATGATCGTCAAACCAAACACGTTTGAAATTCCTGTTACAAGAATGCTCGCGTTGGGTCAAAAATGAGGAAATAATAAAATATGCCATTGCTAAACAGTGCTGGGATTTTCTCACCAATTTTATTTCAAATAAGCAAAAGTGGTCCAATATCCTGGATCAATTATTCTTTAGCTAAGCTTCAGAGAAGCCTTATCTATTCTTACACTGTGTGTGTGTGTGTCGAACATACTACTAAATGGTTCTAGTGCTTCCCCACCTTTACAATAGGCCCGGAGAGACCGAGTTAAAAAAAGTGAGCTGTGATAATACTATTCTGTTTAAACTCACGTTTCATCGTGACCTGCCTTTTGTCCTGATAACGATGGACGTATAATCTTTACTTGATGTTGTTTTGAAGGTTCTCATTGTGTTTAATTTTCAATGTGTGCTTTCATTTATCTACATACAAATCTTTTAAATTCTTGTTCTTAAAATTCAAAACAGTTCAAATTACAAGAATAAATAGATGTATTTTACGTACCTAAATTGGAAGGCTGTCCTTCACTTCCGGAACTGAAGGAATAACTGGATGCATCGGCCTTTGCTACTGCTGCACCTATTTAGATCGAAAGATTTTCTTTTAGACAGAGACCTTGCGCCGTAATACCCAAATAAACCAACCAACTTTTAGACATAATCGAATTTCACTTTAATAATGAGTTACATTTGCATTACACCGTTCAATAAAAGGACACTTTGAAGGTCCTTTTAATGGAAAGGTTTTTGTTGTAGAGTAGGCAGGATTAATTTTACAGGGACAAAAAGTTAAAAATAGAATATTTTATGAAAAACAATCGATTTTGTGATTAAAAATTTTTCTTAAAAATCCATTCCAGATTGTTAATTTTAGAAGAGGATTACTATTAATGCTTAACAATTCACACATCTTGGTTGATAAAGTACGCAAATAATTGCAAATAGTGGTGCCCGTTTTCAAGAGAGAGATATGTAGATAATCATAGCGTTTTTCTGTTTATTTTTATCGTTTCCAGACTATGAAATTTAAAATAATTACTACCAGTGCATAACAATTCGTACATATTGGTTGATAAAAGTACGCAAATGATTTCATAGTGTTGTTTCGCAAATATTTACTAAATAAATTACACTGAAATAACCGAAACGTTCCAACACTTTCTGGAAATTATTTTTATTTTTGTATCACTCTTAGAACAGTAATACAATGCTTAGAGATACGTGAAAAAATGGTTTGGTATTGGAGATAAAACAATGCCCATGATCACAGCTTTCACATACTAAGTCTTAAAAACATTATAGAATTAGGAAATACATGCATAGTATCTGCGTTGAAGTTTCTCAAATGCTCGTATCTATAGATTGCAAAGTGTCGTTGCTCACACTTCGAGTCTTATTTTGATCCTTTTATAATGAATATAACATACATATTCAATAGAATAGTTTGATGCCTATAAATGAAATAAAAATATTTAACACGGCACTTCGTTAGCTTTTTTCAGTATTATTCTTATATATTTAAATAAGAATGAAGTGTTTGTACTTTGAATGTTTTGCCCCATTTATTTATCAACTTTGGGTCATTCTAATGCAAAATCTGTAATGTTCGTGTGTTTGTCCGACTGTATGTTTGTGCCCGTACTACTCCAAATGACTGAGTATATTTTCATAGAACTTTTCATATTGTGAGTACATACACTTGTGACTGAACTTCATTGTGTCAATTTGTCCTGTTTTATGTTTGTGCGTTTATGTAAAGGTCACATAAAGTTTATTCAAAAAATTAATACTTTTTAACTATTTTATTAAATACATATTAAACTAGCAAAATACCCGACCTTACTCGGTTTGAATTGGTTTACTCTAGATTGAAGAGATAGTCAGAATGTATAATGACTTACGTTTTTAGTAGAATAAAAATTTATTTTAACATCTTTCGCCATCTTTATATTTTCTACAACTTACTTTGGACGCAAATCCTACACATGCATATCCATTCATGTAATACATTTCACATACATCGCACAATTGCTGTATGACAAAGCTACAAAATGACGAAAGGTGATACTAAGGTTACTACTATAAAAGACGATTTATAGGAAGATTTGGAATTCCCTTTCTTAAGTTATTTTCATGTTCAACTCAATTAATTAAAATTACGATTTACGGCGAGTGCTCTCGCACTCATAGTCAACAAAACAATATTTTTTTACTTGTGGCACTTTTGCTTCCGATATGCGACATTGTGAAATTTTGCAATCTTCTCCTGTCATTATTACAACTAATTTTTTAATGTTTGAAAAAGTTCCAGTTTTGATTAATAAACATTATTATTCTTTCAATAAAGGCATTATTCTTTAAATAACGTCATTATTCTTTAAATAACGGCATTATTCCTTAAATAACGGCATCATTCTTTCTGCATGGCATAACTACACTTAAGTTCATGGCATAACTACACTTAAAATTTACTGAAAATTTATACAGACTTACCTAACATTTTTAAGTCGAATACTTTGTGGTGCTGTTGCGTGTGATGAGAAGGAAAGCACATTTATTAAATAATAAATATTTAAAACAGAAAACAGTGAAATAGAACAAAATAAAAGATGTCGGAAAATTTTTTTCTAAAGATATTAATTTGTGATTTATTTTTGTCTCTTGATCTCGCACAGTTGCCACAACTTACAACTAAAAGTGCACAAAATTTAGAAATGTAAAATTAATTCAGAGCGAAAAAACAGAAAATATCACTACTCGCGCGATCTTGTTCATTCTCGTTTCGTTGAAAAATATCGTCTGTCTCAAATATTCTGAAATCGTTTTCATTGCACAAAGAACAAAAATAAGACTCGAAATAAATGAAGTATCAGAGCTGAACATTAAAAAAATAATTTTTTGAAGAATAATTATTTTTTCACCAGTACTGGTAAAGCAATGGAAGTAATCGTAATATTCAATAGACATTCCAATTTTTCCAAAACTACCAAATTATGGTTGATTTAAGCATACTTACTCAGGTGTTTTAGAATGAAACTCTTCTAAATATAACAATAAAGAAATGTTTAATATTGCATTCACTAAACTAATAGATAATGTATAAAATAAAACACACTGTAATCAAATATCTGGAATAAAATTCATGTGATGTTTACACAAACACAAAATCGAGCATAGAACAGAAAGACGGACAGACAGACTTTCGCAACCAATGCCACTCACTAAATGAAGATAAGTACTCACTGTATGCAAATTTCCATGAAAATATCTTTAACCGTATGGACGTGTATAGGGCACATACATACAGACAGATGGACAGACACCAAACGAGAAAAAGGCGGATTTGGCATCAGAAGGGTCCAAAACGGATAGAAAACTTGAAATGGGTCGAAAATATTGAATGTACAAACACACACTCCATTCTTATTTATATAGATTCAAGAATACATTATTTAAAATTCCTTTGCCTATATTTTTAGGCAAGTTTGAAGCTTAAGTAGCTGAGTACCTATACCAAAATCAACCTTAATTGTTCAACATTCAGGATGTAAATTAAGCATTACGATTACTCGAATTCTTTTACTAGTACAGATGAAAAAACAATTATTATTTTTTCCAAAAATTATGTTGACAGTTCAGAAACTCTAATACTTTATTGATTTTGAGCCTTAATTTTTCTTTTCGAAATACAAAGAGCTTCCTAATATTTGAGGTAGGCAATGTAAAGATAATATTACACGTAATAACAACCCCACAAAGGATTATCTTTGCTTTATCTATGCTAAAGACAGTCAATTTTAAAACAAATTCTAATGATATTGCAAGTACCACTAAATATAAATTTCAAGAAAAATGTATTTGCTCTAAAAACTAAATAATATCTTATCAAATTAAGTTAAAATAAGTCAAAAAGTATTGTGGTAAGAAAACTATGAGTCCTAGACTATTCACCGTATTTTTCCCGTTTTTTAATTTGAGTTGCTGCAATTTTATAGGAAATTAATTTAGAATGGAGAATTTAGAAACTTCCCCCTTAAAAGAAATTCAAAATTTACTTTTGTAGTAGTCACCTTAGTTTCACCTTTCGTAGTTTTGCCCTACAATAGAAGTTCGATGCATGTGAAATGTATTACATGGATGGATATGCATGTATATGATTTTAGTCCAAAGTAAAATGAAGCAATCGTATAAATGTCAAAAATGGGTCAAACATTTGTTTTTCTGGTGCTTAAATGATGTTGGAATTTTTTTGTGAAAGAGAAAATTGATTATTCAGGTCGCATTTTCAATCTACAGTAAACCAATTCAATCGGAGTAAGGTTGGAAAAATTCTGCTTGTGTCAAACAAAATGAATGGCACAATGTATACCTCAGGCATGTTACCACAAATAGATTCTGAATATGTACTTCAATTTCATCCATTCCATGTTCAAATTCAATTCAGTGTTTTTTGACAGCAAGCAAATCAGACAAAACGCCACTAATTTCGTGCTCTCTCATGATGCATATTATTACCTTGAAATATAGTTGGTTGTCATTATGGGGTTCAGTATGGAGCTGACCAATTAACTATCATATATAATTTTGAAAAAAAAATTATTTTGAATTTTTATTGGCTACGCACAGTGTGTAATTTTTGCAGTCTTGGTCAGCAAAATTCAATTTTTTTAGTGTCTTAGACTGTCAAAAATACATGATATCTTAAAAGCAATATCTCGGGAATATTTTTCTAAACAATTCCTTCTAACAGGTGGTACAGGGGTCCAAACTCTTACTTTCTACGTTGGTTATAAAGCCAATCTGGCGAATGCATATTAGTACTTTGAGAAAAACTGAAAAGTATAGGTTCTATATTTTATTTGGCTCTGCTTGTTGGATACTATCATTATCTTTTCAACAAGATATGTTTAAGTGTTTTTATTCTTTTGGATATTGTTTCAGAAATTTGAAAGGTTCTTTTGAATTTGTAGTTGTTTAAAGCATTACGCAACTGCTGATTTCAAATTTCAACAAGACTTTTAACACATTATAAATATTCGTATATTACTAAAATGTTACATTTTTTTATGGGCTGACTCATTTGATATGAACAGAACAAAAAATTTCTTGCGTAAATTTGCGGAACTGATGGATAGTTCTTAATTTTCAGAATGATTAAGGACATTTTTTGTAAGTCCATTTTTGACATTTGGGTGATAAATTCGAAGCAAACAAAAAGCGCTGCTGTTTTAAGATTTATTTTTCAATAAATGTTTCAAAATTTGTTACCGTATACAGTTTAATTGTTTTAAATAGTGTTAAAGCGAAAATTCTCGAATTCCCTTCCTAATAATTGAGTAAAAGAGGAGTAAAGTGAACATTCACAAAGAACTATTCCTCATAAATAATTCTGCTTAACTGCAATGAACACTTACCTTTTCTCACGCTGTGATTCATGATCTACCAAGTAATTCACAAGTAGTTTGAAAAATAGACCAAGAAGGCCTCAAAAAGATTTTTAAGCAAGTATAAGAAACGAAACTCGTAACCTTGCAGTGACAATTAGTGAAAAAGAATTGTCAATGGCCTCTGAAGTAAATTACGATAGTCAGGTATTCGATAATCAACTTCAAGTCGTCAGAGAGCTTTTTTTCTGCTTTTTCGGAAGAGATACAATTATGAAAATGACCAGTGTCTTATTAAAAAGTCAGAAAAAAAGTTCTGTAAACCAAGTGCTTAAATTGATAGTTGACGCTAATCTTTCTATACACCCATACAAAATTACACAAACAAAGTAAAATACATTAACTCTAATTTGTATACTCCGTATAACAAAATTAAATAAGCTAAACGGTTGTTACTTTTCTGGGATCATTATCACTAAAATTTCAGGTATAACACTTCATTCACTTGTCAACTGCTCTGTAATACAGTTATTTACAATTAATGAGCAATCCCTCTGATTAATTTTGTCGAAAGATTATCATAAATACAATTATAATGGTGGGATCTGTTAGCTCTGAACAGAAAATAGGCTGGAATTTTTTTTCTGAAATATATCAATCTGAGAAAAGTGTGTTTAGAATTTCTCTGGTACGTTTGCTTTCATTAATAAAGGTAACAAAAATGTTTTGTCAAAATCCTGCTCCAACATCGACTAGATTATGCCATCAAATTGTTTTTGCTATATAATTAGTAGATTTATCTACAAGGGAAGTTAATAATCTGCAATATAATTTTAAAGCTGAGTCTGTTGTTTTGATAGATGTGATCAAATATCAAACAGAGAATACTAACGATACAAACAACACTTGTAGATTTTTAGAAATGCTGAGAAATGTGCTGAAGTAACTGGAATTGATGTAATCAAGCTCATCTGTCATAAAATATTTAAATTCCGGTTTCCCGATAAACTCATAAGTTTTCTGAGCACGAAGCAAGTACCAGGTATATATACATCAGAAAGTATACTTGGTGCCCGTGCCCATAAACTATTTATAAAATACGGGTCTATGGAAATATAATTTTTTTTCTTGCATTCTTCCATTTGGTTCGCTCTTAGAAATGCAAGAGATAAGAAATAAACTCAATAAATGCTAAGGGAATTATTTACTATAAAAACATCAGCAACTGACACAAATAGATTTAATGAATAAATTAATCATCACCTCAGACCCAACTGTAAGATTACAAGCAAGTTCTAAAACTAACACAGCCAAAAATTTTCAAAACAAGGTTGATTGTTTGAAGAACATTTCCTTCAATATATTAGTAGACTATTTAGGCAGTTGAGATTCAAAGTAAATAAATTTGTAATATTTTTTTTTCAAATAAATATTTTTCCCTTTAGTTTTTCTTTTCCATACATGTGCTTTATTTTTGAATGGAACTGTTATGAGAATATCTGACCATTATTGAGGTGTACGTAAATATAAATTTGAAAAAAAAAATACTGTTTATAATTGATCGTTTGTTTTATATATGGAGCAAAGTTGACAAATTTCTTTATATTTAGCATATTTCTTCATTCAAATGGTAACTAAACTTGTTCAATATACACCAAACCCGTGTTTTATCACTCACAGCCAGCCTCTTGTAATAATCATCCAAAATCAGTGTATTTTTGATGCAATAATTTTGTCCGTCTAGATTGCTAAAAGGACACACTGTGCGATGTGCTGAGATAAAAAAACAACTTAAGTAACGTTATGTTTAGAATACGTACAAGATAAACGTATCGTTGCAGAAACATTATCACCACCTATATTTAACTCGATAGAACACCTCATAAAAGCGAACTGGTTTAATTCACACAGTAGAGCAACATGCCGGGGGATGCGTGACAAGTTGCGAGCGAAGTTACCAAAAGGTAGGTATTTAATTAATTTAAAATTGCACTAGAGAAACACAACGTGGTATTTTCGAGTATTACGACACGTAATTTAAAACAACAGTCAGATGTCGAGAACAACACCTGAGCTGACATACCCACTCGTCAAACTTCCACACCACGACAACATGACTAAAACACTGGATCCCTCTACATTTAGCAAATAAAGCCTCGTAATACTGACTGGTGTAAACAAGTTTAGTATTTTTAACCGCTTAACATGTTCGATTGTTTTTTCAATATGCGTGTCAAGAAGTTTGTCAATCTGGGATCATCTTTTTTTCTACAGATAGGTAGTTGAATTAAAGTCGTTGTTTGAACTTTCACTGACATTTAAATGCGCAGCATCTGAACAGTCGTTTACCCTGGCAATTTGGAGAAGCTACCTTTTTGAGAGCACTGAAGTATTAAATTTATGTAATACTCGTCATTAAATTTATATAATACTTCCGGTGCTAGTCAAGAAGAATGACTAGCACGGAAGCATGAACATGGCTAACGTTATGAAGCATGACTATATATCAGTATGGCTTGAAATCAAGACTGAATGTTTGAAACTAAGCAAAGAATCAGAGATTGTTCACTCACCAAGGCAACCCGTATGTATACACCCTAAAGTAGCTATGAGAAGGATCGCCACCTTCATATTAAAAATCACTTAGGACTACTGCTAAAATATTATTTTTCTCGCTTTTAAAGACCGATGATTATGCAATCAAGTTGTTAGTTAAAGCTACGCCATGCTGATTATCCATAAATCAAACTGATCATCACATTGAAATATCCCTGTCTATGGGATTACTTCTGTGTATGCAGCAGTGTAAAGTTCTCCTCAAGGACATCAAGTGTATGTTCATGGAGTTCTTAGCGTTGGCTGACTTAAGTTCCTGAAAGATATAGGTAGATGACAATGTTTAAAGATGGTTTTAAGATTAATAAAACCGAGCGTTGCATTAGTGCGATTTTAATTTCTACAATCTTCTGCACAGGTGGTTGTCAGCTGACGAGTGAACAACAAATTACTTATTTTGAACTGATGAAAAGATTAATATCCCCACGCAGATAATTCACCGGCGTTCATCTCAAGATTGCGAAATATTAATGACTTTGACTAATTCTGTAATATAAATTGAGTTACTTTTACTTACGTGTAAAACTACAGTGAAGTCTATGCCCAAAAAAGCACTAAATACAGAATTCCTTAAAGTATTAGTCTTTTGTGAACTATCGGAAATTTCTTGTGCATGTGTTTTCTCTCTCATTTGAACACGTTTTAGAAGTTATGTGATTGTGTATGAAAATATAAAATTAAACATACCTAGAACACACCTCCTATAGGATAGTAGGAAATATAGTTTAAGAAAGTAAACTGCATGAAACATCAAATAAATTTACATAATAACTAATAAAGTTGTAAGTTGCTAAACTAACATTTTGAACTGACTTTTGCTTACATGTGTACAGTATATTGCGTGTGTAAATATGCTGAGCGCCAGTAGAGGCGCTGTTTTTCCAAATTGTATAAATTGCTAAATTCTATCTTCTATCTCAATTGCATACCTTTTTCAATTTGTCACATCCTTTAACATTCCCCTCTTATAGCTATTTTACAATCAATAAATTTTACATTAATTCTGATGTGGAGGTTCGTAGTTTTCTGCAAGGTACTCCGTAATTGGTATGTCCGTACCATTCCTATTACTTGTTTGTTCTTTCGTCTTATAATAAATGTGTTCATTTTGTATGAGGTGATTGATTCTTGATCCAATCAGTTCGACGCGAAACTCGATTTATTTCAACATTACTTCGGCACTTTCTTAGCTACATACATATTTGTCGTTTTACTACACTTTCATGGCTAGAGCTGTGAAAAGAGTAGTAAAGAGGCAAAGCTCTACCAGTTGACTATAGCGCCTTTAGGACAGTGTTTTTCTCATCCGTTAGGCCACCGCCCTGTTACGGGCTCTGGCATCAGTTATTTTGGGTCGTGATAGGTTTTAATGGAATTTTTCTTTTTTGTTTATTCAGAGAGAGTTTTGTATGAACAAGTATTTTTAGTTGAAGCATTCTCGATAGAATTATTTCGACTGAGTCTAAAAAGTCAAATCCAGAACGCCGAAATGATATCTGTGAAGTAAATGCTAGTGTCCAATCAGCAAGGAAGTGTAAACAAAAGTTTCCCCCATTGGAATTGAATATTAAGTCTTTTTCCCCATGTGTATTCGGTTTACGAATATTTTTTCTGAAGACTTTCTTCGCAAGTTCGCATTGCAATATAAGAGCATGTTTTCCCACAAAAAACGCTCATCGACAAGGTAACTTTTTTTCTTTTCCATATCAATCAAAATCAACTTTATTTTGAATGATTCTTTATGACATTTCTCCTGTCATAAGACATCCTATATATTTCTGTCTCTATTAATATCGTACTTGTTATTGTTTTAATGCATGTAGGATTCTTAAATATTGAGCTACTAACTGTGCATTTTACCAGTGTTTGTGACATCATACCATGTTATTTCTGTTGTGTATCAGCTCTCAAGAAAAAATAAGAAAAGTGACATGAAAGAAAACGACCGGCATTAGCGGTTGTGTATTTATCTTAGCCCCATTAAATTACTGTGACGTTTTCACTGAATGAGTTTTGTTTTTACTTTAAGAAGTTTTGTTTTTACATTAAAGAGGTAAGTGATAAAGCAGAAAGACCGATATGTAGGATTTTAAAATATTAAACTGCTAATCGTGTATTTGGTTACTAATATTTGTAATATCATGACACGTTATAGCTGCCATGTATCACCTCAAATTGATAGTTCGAAGGAAAAATTAAAAAAAATTATGTGAAACAAAATGACCGACATTAAAGGTAATTTTCATGGTTGTTAAGTTAGCTCTATCAAATTCCTGTTATGTAGAACCAAGTATGTACACTGCTGGCCACCGTAAATGCAACACTCTGAAGGAAGCATGAAAATAATATGAAATTTACAACATGCATTAGCGGAGTTGAGATATGCAAATGATTAGAATTTCAGCCCAGATGCACATCACGTGGCACGGATTGTCCAAGGGTTCTTCGTCAGTCGCCAGATTGAATTGCTTCCCTGGCCATCTCGCTCTCCGGATCTTTCGCCGATAGAAAACATGTGGTCCATGGTTGCTCAACGATTGACCCAGATTACATCCCCAGCTGCCACACCAGATCAACTTTGGCAACGTGTGGAAGCTGCTTGGTCTGCTGTACCATGCCGAGGCGCGTGGCAGCGGTGATCTCCAACAATGGCGGCTACTCTGGCTACTGATTTTGGCAGGAACCACACTTCACAGAAGTCTATAAATTTAATCATTTGATACTTGTTCAACATGTAATCTACAAAATAAATTTTGTTGTGATATCTCTTGTCTTTCATGGTGTTGCAATATGGGTGGCCAGCAGTGTATTTTCAATTTTTGTTGCATATTTTCTTTGAGTATCGTGAAACCATTAGTGTACATACCTCATAATCTTAATGTATTTTCCTTCGAGTGCTAAGATAAGCAATCGAAGGAAATATGCAACAATTTATAAAAGCAATCTCCTTGACACCGTCAAGCTAAACATATAATACATATTTTCTATTTATACCATTACATGTGTATTACATTATTTGTACATGTTATTATAGAAAATACTTATTTTTGTTTAATTGGTTGAGTAGGCTGTATGGTCTCTGCTTTAATTTTTTATTGCACGATTGTTGATTAGACGATGGTTGTATGGAATGGAGGATGGAAATGATATTCCATGTGTTGTTCAACTGTGTATAGGAAGAATTTTATTAGAAAACATTTATTTCATATTGTATTAAAACGCCTCGTATTTATAGTCATAGTTTGTATCTTCTTGTAGTGATCTAAATCTTGATGATTTGTTGTATTAGTTCAAAAATGGAGCAAGGACCAAGTATGGAAACGGCTACTAATGATGGTAAGTTAGGAGATCAGGATCATGAATCTTATTTTAAAACGTTAAACAAAATGTGTTAATCTATTAACCAACGTTATAAACGACATAATTAACTAGATCTAAACAAACGCACTACTCAAAGATTACGCGTTTTTAATTAGACCCAGAATAAGCAGTAAATTAATTGAGTGCAGCTTCTAAATGAGGGAATCGAACAACCGCCAGCTGTTTTGAGTTCATATTGTTATTTCTTTAAAATAAGTTTCTTCAAATAATTCATAAGTTGTCGCTTCAAAAAATATTGAAACATATAACCCCAATCCATTTTACTAAAATATAATTCATAGCATTGTTTGAACTGGTTAGAATACGAAAAATGCCTACTACCAGAAAAATGACCGCTACCATACTTCTCTGTTAATTATACACTATTTACAAAGAAAATTCGCAAATATTTGTGAAAAAAATAAAAATAGGTTTATACGTTTATTCAGCATTGTTAACTAATTCTCAGTCATATATTGGAAAGTGTGTTTAAAAAAATTTATAGTGCTCGAAAAAGTTTGTATTCATAAATATGCACTAACAATCGTGTTTTATGTTTAAAACTTCAAGGTTTTTTATTGTCAATTTACATTTTCATTCCTTTGAATATATAAAAGAATAAAATGAAGTGGCTGTTCCAAGGGCTTGATTCTTCTAACGTTTCTTCATATCAAGTAGGTCTCCTACGTCACTTATTATTGGAGTCACCACATTATCTACTAACTCACCGACTTCTTCAAGGACGTCCTGAATACTTTGTAATATGCAACTCAGGTTATCAGGAAGGCTTTTTAAATTGAGGACACTTCCACCACCATTTCCGCCTCCTCCTCCTCCACCACCGTTTCCGTCTCCTCCACCACCGTTTCCGTCTCCTCCTCCACCACCGTTTCCGTCTCCTCCTCCACCACCGTTTCCGTCGCCTCCTCCACCACCGTTTCCGTCTCCTCCTCCACCATCGTTTCCGTCTCCTCCTCCACCACCATTTCCGTCTCCTCCTCCTCCACCACCGTTTCCGTCTCCTCCTCCTCCTCCACCACCGTTTCCGTCTCCTCCTCCACCATCGTTTCCGTCTCCTCCTCCACCACCATTTCCGTCTCCTCCTCCACCACCATTTCCGTCTCCTCCTCCTCCACCACCGTTTCCGTTTCCTCCTCCACCACCGTTTCCGTTTCCTCCTCCACCACCGTTTCCGTCTCCTCCTCCTCCTCCTCCACCACCATTTCCGTTTCCTCCTCCTCCTCCACCGTTATCACTGTACATTCCATAATAATCTCCATAATAATCATAATAGCTGTCATAATAGTTATTATAACTATCACCTTGGTTTTGGGCTTCTTGTTGTCCACCATCGTTTGCTCCTCCTCCTTGTCCACCACCGTTTCCGTTTCCACCTCCTTGTCCACCACCGTTTCCGTTTCCACCTCCTTGTCCACCACCGTTTCCGTTTCCACCTCCTTGTCCACCACCGTTTCCACCTCCTTGACCACCACCGTTTCCACCTCCTTGTCCACCTCCTTGTCCACCACCATTTCCACCTCCTTGTCCACCACCGTTTCCACCTCCTTGTCCACCACCTTTTCCGCCTCCTCCTCCTTGTCCACCACCGTTTCCACCTCCTTGTCCACCACCGTTTCCACCTCCTTGTCCACCACCGTTTCCGCCTCCTCCTCCTTGTCCACCACCGTTTCCGCCTCCTTGTCCACCACCGTTTCCACCTCCTCCTCCTTGTCCACCACCGTTTCCGCCTCCTTGTCCACCACCGTTTCCACCTCCTTGTCCACCACCGTTTCCGCCTCCTTGTCCACCACCGTTTCCACCTCCTTGTCCACCACCGTTTCCGCCTCCTCCTCCTTGTCCACCACCGTTTCCACCTCCTTGTCCACCACCGTTTCCGCCTCCTCCTCCTTGTCCACCACCGTTTCCACCTCCTCCTCCTTGTCCACTACCGCTTCCTTGTCCGGCACCATAACCTCCTCGTCCACCACCGTTTCCACCTCCTTGTCCACCACCGTTTCCACCTCCTTGTCCACCACCGTTTCCGCCTCCTCCCCGTTGTCCACCGCCGTTTCCGCCTCCTCTTCCTTGTCCGTATCCATAACCGCTGCCACCTCCACCTCCATTTCCACGACCGTATCCGTAACCGCTACCACCTCCTCCACCTTGTCCACCACTGCCTCCTCCTCCTTGTCCACCACCGGCTCCTCCTCCTCCTCCTTGTCCATCAGAATCATAATCATAATAATATTGGCTTCCTCCTCCTCCATCGTTACCACCTCCCCTGCTCATTCCATTAGAATCATCGTAATAATAATATGCGCCTCCACCTCCATTTCCAGAATCTAAAAATAAAATGTTAGGCTTGAAGATCAATGTAGTACTGATTTGTATACTATTAAATTGTGTACTTTTTAAACTGATACTTGATTATTTTTCCACGAGAAGGAAAAGTTTTTATCTTGTTCAATATGTATAGTTGTTTAAAATTTCTACTTGTAAAAGCCCATTACAATTTTATATAATTCAACGTATTTCACCATTATTAACCCCTAAATTTAATATTAATTACCTCTAAAACATAATTGTCACAGATAACTCCTTTAACGTTTCAGAATAATTCCCTTTTCACCCGTTAGTCATTGTCTTACTAGTACAGCCCCATGGAACCACAATATGTCCCCAGAAAATCTTACCGCCACCACTTTCACCGTTTGATATCTCCTACCTCAACAACCATGACATAAGATAATCCCGATCACTCGATATGCTTGTTCCTTCTTTCCTTTCAAATCGCCTGTGCATTCCGCTACGTGCAACTTTATAGCGACACCCCTTTTTGTCCATAAATACCCTTAGGGACGCCTCTTTAGGCGTGTAAGGTTTCACGAATCCGAGGTATCTAAGTGAATATTCCCACAATGGGGGTTTGCTGTCTTTAGTAAAAAAAGTCCCTCTCCCGGGATACCCAGGCGATCTTTTTCGGCTTTCATCTATTACTACTCAATTCCCAAATTATTCTTTCTTTCCCTTCACGGCATTTTTTACTTGAAGTTATCTTGTGTGCGGCACAGCATGGCGAAATATGGCCTTTGCTTCATACAACCTAAAACCCGCCATCTGGCAATAAACATTCTTAACAAGTCAACTAATCCAAATAGCATCGTTTAAATCTTTAACCACTATCGGGTTGATTATTAACTTCTTAATCTTTCAAGGGACCTTTGAATAAAGAGCTCTGAGACACTCTAAATACCTTAACCATAAGGCTAGACCTCTACTTGCGATTTCTAGTCGCGGCGATCGAAAAATCGCTGCGCAGAAAATCTACACACGCTGCGATAGATAAATCGCTGAATTAATTAAATTTTGTTTTTATTCCTCTAATTCAAGTTTCTATCTTTGCGATCGTTGAAGATGGAGTGAAAATTTCAACGGATTTCAAATCAGCGTAAAATTCTACGCCAGATCAATTCCAAAAAACATATTTTTTATTTAATTATTTACCATTTGATTATTTAATCATTTATTAAATAGTTAATTATTTATTTAAAGAAAATCACATTTAAGGTATTGATCTGTGTAAAATGTTCCGCAGATTTCAAATCCGTTGAAATTTTCACTCTATCTTCAACGATCGCAAAGATAGAAACTTGAATTAGGGGAATAAAAACCAAGTTTAACGTAAAAGAAAAGCTGACCTTGGAAAACTCGCAAGTGGGTGCACGTCCATGCACGTCTGTGTGATTCATTGAGTAGAGCGACAGTCGCGTCTCAGCGAAAATAGGACCGGTTGCAACTTTTTAATCGCTGCGATTGTTTAGCTGCAAGTGTGTGCACTTGTATTTGAAACAATAAGTTCTATTTCTGCTAGTGAAAAATCGCGCGACTAGAAATCGTAAGTGGAGGCCTAGCCTAACACAGAACACCGAAGTACTTCGATAGGTGGTATATCACATCTGACCAACAAGTATCACGTGTCTTGACGAATGTCGTGTATGATAATTGTGGATTGTTTTTCTGCATGCTTATGAACAAGCTTTTCGTTCTTTGGCGACTAGTGTTAGACACATAAGTTAATTCACTGCAAAAAATTGTTTGTTTCGAAAACTTTTATCTCAATAGATGGTATTTTATACAGTAGTTGCGATGCTTCATTTTCATACGTATAAATATTTGTTTGTTCTAGTATATAATTTGTCCTAACTCTAGATTTTGTTATTTTGAAACATGTGATAATAAGTGCATAGCAGTTATTATTCGACAGATTTTAAAAATATAACCTACAAAAATTAAAAGAATTCTTTGGTTGGATGAAATCTCAAATGTTTGAGTAATTTTACCTAATAACTATTCAAAGTACTTGATAAATACGTACTGTTGGAACTATAGCTCGAAGATTGTGCAGATGATTGTGATTTGGATCCAGATCCTGAGTTTGATCCAGAATTAGAGCCGGAACTTCTTTGTCCTCCACCTAGAAATAATTTAATTATGGCTTTATAAGTATACTCTGTTTCACCTTAACTTGTCAGTATTGGGAAAGGCAGAAATGATGTTCATCCGCATGAAAAATAATTCCAACTTGATTTGGAATTTAAAATAAAGAAAATGCATATAAACGTGTAAAAATTGTCCTACAATGAAGGAGTGATTTTTGAACCTTTATAATCGGTTATTTATTTGTAAAAAGCATTTTTTTTTTGACCGAAGCGAATGAATATATCCGAAACGGAATTCTAAACCGGTTTCCATGGTAACATTTCTGGCGAGCTAAATACGCTTTCCGGCCAAGTCTGCGTCATTTTCGCTCTGCGTCTTTGCTAGCGTGTGTATTTACGTTCATATCTCTCTTGTGCTATTTTATTGGAGTGTGTTTGATACTCTGAACATGGCTGAAAAAGGAACGTCACCATCCAAGCTGTATACGCCATCAAAGCAAGGAAAATCAATTGGTAGTGGAGCTCGCAGGAACATATTGAATGTTTATTCTAGACTTCGAGAAGAAAACCATAGTGATTCCATTAACCAAATCGTCGGAAAGGTGTCTCAACTAACTGGTGTTTCCAAAAGAACTGTTTTTCGTTTGAAAAAAGAAAAGAAGACGACAAGTCCTTTGAGTACTCCAGGAAAAAAACGACCTTATGCCGTTGGAAAAAGAACAAGAATGATGAAATATGACAACTTTACTTTATCGTGCATCCGACGAAAAATTCATGATTGTTTTCGTCGAAATGAAATTCCTACATTGGACAAAGTTCTAAATGAAATTAACAATGATAAGGATATTTTTTCGACAAACATTAGCCGAAGTACACTGTACAGGATACTGAAAGATTTGGGATTTTCCTTTGAAAAGCGAAAAAAAGGCAGCGAAAAGGCTTTTAGAAAGACACGACATAATTTTATGGCGAAGAAATTATTTACGAAAAATAAGAGAACTGAAGAATGAAAATGCTTCAATCTATTATTTAGATGAAACATGGGTGAATGAAGGACACTCACAAAGTCGAGTATGGCAAGACAAAAACATCAAAAGCACCAATGAAGCTTCCTCTTCAAGTTTGACAACAGGCTTGGCTGCACCAAAAGGAAAAGGAAGAAGACTCATCATTACCCATATCGGAAGTGATGAAGGATTTGTACCTGATGCGGCTGACATTTTTGTAGGAAAAAAATCCGGTGACTACCACGAAGAAATGGATGGTAACCATTTTGAGAAGTGGTTTGAAGATATCATGCCTAAATTGAAACGAAACAGCTTTGTAGTGATGGACAATGCCCCCTATCACTCGGTGAAGAAAGAAAAAATTCCGACGACATCTTGGAAAAAAAGTGCAATTCAAGAATGGCTATCGTTGAAAAACATTACGTGGAACCAGGACATGATCAAGATTGAACTGTTGAAAAAAGTTAGCGAAATCAAACATATGTTTGATAAATACAGAGTTGAAGAAATTGCCGAAAAATTTGGACATAAGGTTTTGAGACTTCCCCCGTATCACTGTGAGCTTAATCCCATTGAAATGATATGGAGTCAAGTAAAAGGACACGTTGCCAGGGAAAACAAGACTTTTAAACTGAACGATGTGAAGGATTTAGTCATCCAAGGGATTGAAAAGGTCTCTGTACAAAATTGGAAAAACTGCATAAACCATGTTACTGAAAAAGAGAAATACATGTGGGAAGTAGATGGACTTGTGGATGATATTTGGGAAAGTAAGAACTTGGTAATTTCTTTTAATAGTGAGTCTGATAGCGATTCGGAAATGTTAAGTGATGATGATGTGTAAATTCATGTGATGAATAAGTATATTATAATGTAAATAGATTTGTTATGATGTTTGCTATGTTTTACATATATTGATGATGTATAAATGCATGTGATGTGAATAAGTAAAACGTAAATATAGTTTTCTCATTGTAACTACTATTCATGAAAGAGATTGGTTTCTTCTGTACACTTTCTTGTAAACTATTTTAAATTATTCATAAAATTAATAATTTACTACTAATCAACCCGACACCGTTCCGCGAGTTTCAGAATATGTTTCACACATATAAGGTTTATTTTTTTTAACTCTAATTTTTAAAATGGTTTCATTTTTTTTATTATTGTATGTGTATTCACTATATTTGTATTTTTTATATTCTATTTATTTATTGTGAATGTATTTTATATCCTCTATGTTATATGTATTTTTATTTGTTATTTACTTTCTTTAATATCAGAATAAATTTGATTTAATTTGGAGACTATATTTTGCTGTTAAGAAAAACACATATTTTAGCAGACGACGCACTCTCCCCTACCTTGTCCAACCAAATGTAAGACCAAAGGAGTAATTAAATTGGATTAATTTCCTTTAATAAAATTATTAAAATTGAAAAAAGAAGTATTAATCAAGGTGTTTAGCTTTCAGGTAAGTAAATTCAAAAAATGAATTTTATGGTTCATCACATCTTTAAATAGACTGTTTTTTTAAACAACATTTATTGTAAAAAAATTTTAAATATATATATTTTTAAATAACTAAAAATAATACTCATTTAGAAAAATCAAAACGCATTTATATTAACATAGAGTAGCTTTTTGTTTAATTAACAAATGTAATGCAAGAGCCATTAGAAATTAAAGATCTGTGAAACGTATAGAATTTCCACGTGCATTTTATCTCTCCTTGCCAAAAAGGGCGAATTTCCTCGCTTATAGCTGACTTCTTCTGACATTGTAACCCTAGTTTCTACGACAACGGCTGTGATGCGGTCAACGTAGCCTTTACTCTACTGACAAGTTAAGGTGAAACAGAGTATAATGCAATCATCTTTTTTTTTGTTATTGATTAGACTGAAACATTCGAATGTACAGAAGCTGTCTCATTAAAGCCAGGGGTTAATTTTGGTGCCTTTGTTAAGGCATTTTCATGCATTTTTCGTAATTTTTGAGTAAAACAGCATTTTGTGAAATTTTCTGCAGTATTTCGAGGTTATTTTTCCACGTTTCTTGCAATTTTAGTCATTACATTTCATATTATGATATTTTTCAGGGGATAAAAAAAGAGTTTTCTATGTATTTCCTTAAAACTCCATTTTTTATCCTCTGCGAAGGAAAAAGTTTAATCGTTGAGAAATTAAACTGATCAAACCGATATAGTTTATTCAATATTCTGTAGCAGGGCCATCGTGATGAGAACTCTTATCGTGTCCCTCGACTGTCTCATAGTGTACAGTCCGAGGCTTAGAGGAGAGATAAGGTTCGGTACCAGAAGGAGACATCTCCAAGGCTTGTGACGTCATACCACCTCCTTCCGAAGATGGGAAAGAGGAGGAAAAGGTGGGGTGCGAGAGAAAAGCGGTTTTTGTGAGGGACGAAACAACAGCTCGTGTGAAATGGTGTTTTTTTGCTTTTTTTTAAGTCTATGTTTAAGTAATCCAGAGCAGAGATACATCTTGCTCCAAATGTGTACAAAAGTCTTTTTCGTGTTTTGTTGATTAAACGTTTTGTTTTTCTAAACAACGTATGTTTGTCTGTCTTCACAAGACAACCACCTTTCCAATGACGACATCGGCATCAAATGACCACTAAAAATTGGGAAACGGGGAAAAGTTAACTCATAGGAATGCGACATCGACAGCAAAACATTGATGTTGAAAATTAAAACATCGATGTTGATAATACATCGCCCAAAAACCATCGATGTTTTTATAACAATAATTATAATGAATTATTTATCAACCTATGGGGAGGGGGGGATTGGGCCTATTGTTATTATACGCCCCAATATTTGTTATTTACAGTTTGTTTAAAAAAAATTGCTAATTTTCTCCACCTTAAGTCGACTTTTTTTTTCACTAGGGCTCCTATCAGTTAGGGTAATTTTTTTTCTTCTGATTTGTCAGTGATGAGACATATGTCGCCATCCCTGAAAAATACTTAGTTGCAGGTTTATTTCTCTTAAATTTTACTGCTGTTCTTTTTTTTTTATTCAAAAATAAAACATCGACAATGTTAAAACATTGATGTTAAACAAACATCAGCTCCAGTAAATCGATGGTAAATACATAAATGTTGTTATAAAACATCGATGTTTGGAAAACATCGACATCGATGTCGAGTCCCTACTTTTCAGACCCTTCACCCTTGGCCACTTCGGTCTAAAAGTATGTTCAATTTACTGATTATGAAAATTATGCTACTTGGTTAATTTTTTAATTTTTATAATAGTACTTTTTTCATTTAAAAATAAAACATCGACAACGTAAAAACATCGACAAGTATAAGCATCGATACTAAAAAACATCGTCTTCAATACATCGATGTTATACACCGGTTAATGCATCGATGTTTTTATAAAACATCGGTTATGAAAACATCGACATCGATGTCGCATCCCTACCGTCTCTTACCATAGAAACGGATTTTATTTCATTTATCATACGGGATACTTGAAGAAATGTATTTATTTCGCACATTAGAGCACTTCATGCTGAATTGGAAAAGTGTGTAAGATTTTTACTTGTTTCAAAACTATGTATACTAGTAAATTACTTCTCTTCCCGCCCAATTCGCCCAAAAGCAATTAAAATTAAATATCCACCATTTTTCAACGTGAATGAGCCCTGTAACAGCAAAGTGAATGAGTTTTGTAACTCTTTTGGTTTAGTTTTTAAAGTTGTTGGCGACCATAAATATAATACTCTTGTAAATGTTCACTCTGATTTTGTTCTGCAATTCTAGATTGAATATGGCTTATTAAAATCATTCAATTAAATTTTTGAAATTGAATCTCGATTTGACGTAAGAAATCTCAAAATATGTGTTGTATTTTTATTGATTGACACAGGAAATCTCAGAAAATATATGTTACATTTTTATTGTTTCTCGTACTGCCTAGTTTTTTCAATTGCAAAGCAAAAACTTTTAAATCGTCAGTAAAACTATAGCATATTATATTTTGAGAGAAAATTTTTGTCTTGAAGACAAAATTGTATGATTTTTGTTTCACTAAATTCTTTTATACAATTTTTACAAAAACGTTAATTTTTAATTAATTGTGGGGATTTTCAGTTTCAGTTTTTCAGTGTAGTTCATTTTTGTAGATTTTTTTTTTAACACAAACTCATTTTTTTACATACTCATGTTTAAATTTTTAGACTTACATTTTCCATTTTTCACTTTATTTAGTACTAGTAGAATTATCTGGTGTTCCTTGGGTAGAACTGGTTAAACGTTCATTAAAAGTGATACGGAAAATTCCTTTTTCTTCTATCATATAGAAATATAGAAGAAATAAGTGAGAGAAAAATAGTTTTTTAACTCATTTTGACATTTGTTTAGCATCTACAAATGACTTTGGCCAAAATACGTATGCTTGCTTTATCCATCTATATAATACATTTCACATTCATTGCACTAAAGTACAAGACGAAATACTAAAGGTCGTGACTTTTACAAAAGTCAATTTTGAGTATGTGAATGGTTGCGAATGTCTCTGAAGTTCGTTTCATTTCATTACTTACAGCGTTGTATTGCACTCATCTTTAATATCAATACCTTTTGACTTGTAACACTCATGCACTAGAAACTTTAGATACCTCTCTTTTTCTGTATTCTCTCTTATTTTGTGTTGCAAGATTACAGAGGGAACTTCGCGAGTTGGTGATCAAGAACTTTAGTTTAAAAAAATAAAATATTCATTTTTACTTTTCAGTATCCCTCTTTTGACAGAATTGTGGCACTTTTGCCGACGATACTTTCATTTCATAGCATAAAAAGATGAAGATATCTCATAAATTTGATTAATTTTCTGTACTAATGTATTCACTAGTGAGTCAAAAGTCAAAACAAGTCTACTATTTTGTATGCTTTGGTGTTTCTAGGAACTGTTTACCCACACGCCTCTACCGAAAATATTTTGCCGCGTTCTCTCCTTTTTATATCATATCATCCGGTGATACAGAAAGTAAGAGCTTTTCATACGAATGTTTTTCGAGCCATTAAATTATGTTCCCACAATCTCTCCTCTAGAAAGAGTTTTAATTTTTTACTTATCGTACCTCTTGGCAGTGTCCAATACCAGCATCATTCACCAGGCCTTCCATACGTTAAATGACTGACTTGTCCAACACTTTAACACTAAATCAATCTAAAATGGCTTCAAATTTTGTTGTTTATCTCTTTCTGAATAAAGATTAATATCTTTATAAATACAAAATTATTTCATACTAGGGGGCCCTGCCCCCTGCTCGCTAACGCTCGCCAACCCCCAGAGGATTGCTTCGCAATCCTCATTGGTTAGCTGCGCGAACCTATGCTCGCTTCGCTCGCATCAATGAAGACATGTGTCCTAGCAGAAGGAATTATTTACAAAATATGATATTCCAAAAAAATATTTTTCAAATCTAAATTGTATGCTGTTTTTCAGAAAAGATATTTACAGTACCTCTGGAATCAGAATTCAAATGGAAATTTGAGCAAATTTTGACTCGAAATGTGAGCGTTGATTTGGAAATTGAAAACCCAGCATGTTGGTTGTGTGTACATTTAATCAGCACTCGAGCCACCCACGCTTTTTCTTTGAGTTTGTTGTCGAAAGTTGTAATGCAAGCGTCTTGTTGAACTATAATAGTTTGCCCCGAAACAGACCTTTTTTTTAAATGACCCTGAAAAGATCCTCCGTTTTCTTTGATTTCTATTATTTACTGCAACAGCTCGACTAAAATTCCTTTTTTTTTTCAATAAAATATCATCCGATAACGCTATAAATTCAATTGAAGCGCGAGGCTTTGGGATAAACAAAGAATCGTAGAATGTTGCCAAAACGCGAAAACAAATAACGTCTTTTTTGCGTGCCACGTAAGAGAATTATATATATAGATTGTAACATCTTATGAAATCTCTTCATTGTACGTAGCAAATAATGATTGTGTAAATAAATACTATCATAACTATAAACTGTTTAGAATGTGTTTAAGAATAATGGCGCTTACTTGATCCATACTGTCCACCACCTCTAGAATTTCGATTGAATAACAACTGTAGCACGTTAGATACATCTACTCCGTTTCCTGCGCCTATTCGAAAATAAGTGCAGATTTCATCAGTAAGAGGGATGGAATTAAAAGTAAGGAAATAAACAAATCTGGCTTCACTTAACAATGTTGAGACTTTTTGCATCAGTTTAATTTTAAACAAGCAAAACTGGTCCAATCTCCAAGATCTATGCTCGAGTTAAGCATCAGTTAAGCGTTATTTATTTTTACGTTGTAAAACATACTAGGGTGAACGAAATTAGTTCTTATTCTCCTTAAATAACGACCTGTAAAGTTCTACATAAAACCTGTGCTTAGATTACAAAATGTTATAAGTCGCTTTTCCCAAAACTTAAAAAAGAGCTAGTTAAAAAAGTAAGCTGTGGCAATACACACTATTCTATTTAAACTTACGTTTCATCGTGACCTGCTTTTGTCCTGATAACAACGGACTTATAACTTTTACTTGACGTTGTTTTGAAGGTTATTATTGTTTAGTTTTCAATGTGTGCTTTCATTTATCTATATACAA
The DNA here is from genome assembly GCA_947359465.1 of Metellina segmentata. Taxonomy (NCBI): domain Eukaryota; kingdom Metazoa; phylum Arthropoda; class Arachnida; order Araneae; family Tetragnathidae; genus Metellina; species Metellina segmentata. Next base: position 80,158,668 of record OX375877.1, read on the forward strand.
ATCTTTTAATTCTTTGTTCTTAAAATTCAAAACAGTTCAAATTACAAGTATAAATATATGTCTTTTACGTACCTGAATTGGAAGGCTGTCCTCCATTTCTGTTACTGGATGAACTGGATGCACTACTGGATGATACTGCTGCACCTAATTAGATCAAAATATTTTTTTTTCTCCTTTAGACAGAATCAAAGATTTTACTTAAATAATGAAAAAAAATTGCATTATACCATTCAATTAGCGGAGGACGCTTTGAAAGTCCATTTTATAGAACGATTTTTGTCGTAGTGTAGGCAGTATTTAAAATTAGAGGGACCCAAATAAAAAATGCAATTTCTAGTGCGAAGTTGAGATTTTATCACTTTTTTTTTCAAAAGATCTTTTTGTGTTATACTTCTTTTCCAGACTGTACACTTTAAAAAGATTACTACCAGTGCATAACAATTCTTACATCTTGGTACGTGGCGAGTGATTGAATAGAGTTGTTTTTCGCAAATATTTACGAAGTATCCCCGAAAACTCTTATTCTCCCAATTTGATTGTGATTATTTTTTATATTTCTCCTTTCTTTATTGGCAACTATTTTCCACTACCAGGTCATGGAATGACCAAGCGTCATTCCATTGCAAAAAAGAAGGTTTGGCTCCTCTAATTTCTACTTCATTTCTTTCACACTTTTGCAATTATTTCATATCATGTTACAGTTCTGTAAAATTTTCCATTTCCACTTACGTCCCAAAAGTATTGATTGTGGGTTCTGGTGGATAATTTGTTCATTTCTTAGGCCTTTCACCAGTACAGAAAATATCAAAATGTCTTTCATTGTAAAGTGACACCCGCTTTACTATCTATATAAATAAGAATGGAGTGTTTGTTTGTACATTCAATATTTTCGACCCATTTCAAGTTTTCTATCCGTTTTGGACCCTTCTGATGCCGAATCCGCCTTTTTCTCGTTTGGTGTCTGTCTGTCTGTCTGTCCGTCTGTCTGTCTGTCTGTCTGTCTGTCTGTCTGTCTGTCTGTATGTTGTGCCCTATACACGTCCACGCGGTTTAAGATATTTTCATGAAAATTTGCATACAGTGAGTACTTATCTTCATTTAGTGAGTGGCATTGGTTGCGAAAGTCTGTCTGTCCGTCTTTCTGTTCTATGCTCGATTTTGTGTTTGTGTGTTTGTGTAGCCATCACATGAATTGTATTCCAGATATTTGATTGAATTGTATTTTATTTTATACTTTATCTATTAGTTTAATGAATGCAATATTAAACATTTATTTATTGTTATATTTAGTTGAGTTTCATGCCAAAACACCTGAGTAAGTATACTTAAATCAACCATAATTTGGTAGTTTTGGAAAAATTGGAATGTCTATTGAATATTACGATTACTTCGATTGCTTTACCAGTACTGCTGAAAAAGTAATTATTCTTCAAAAAATTATTATTTTTTTATGGAATTTCATCTCTGATACTTCATTTATTTCGAGTCTTATTTTTATTCTTTGCGCAATGAAAACGATTTCCGAATATTTGGGACAGACGATATTTTTCAATGAAACGAGAATGAACAAGATCGCGCGAGCAGTGATATTTTTTCAGGTTCTTTCGCTCTGAATTAATTTCACATTTCTAAATTTTGTACACTTTTAGTTGTAAGTTGTGGCAACTGTGCGAGATCAAGAGATGAAATTGAATCACAAATTAATATCTTTAGAACAATTTTTTGCGACATCTTTTATTTTGTTTTACTTTGCTGTTTCCTGTTTTTAATATTTATTATTTTAATAAATGTGTTTCCTTCTCATCACACGCAACAGCACCACAAAGTATTAGACTTTAAAATGTTAGGTAAGTCAGTATAAATTTTCAGTAAATTTTAAGTGTAGTTATGCCATTATTGAAAGAATAATTCCGTTATTTAAAGAATAATGCCGTTATTTAAAGAATAATGCCGTTATTGAAAGAATAATAATGTTTATTAATCCAAACTGGAGCTTTTTCCAACATTAACAAATTCGTTGTAATAATGACAGGAGAAGATTGCAAAATTTCACAATGTTGCATACCGGAGGCAAGAGTGCCACAAGTAAAAAAAATATTGTTTTGTTGACTATGAGTGCGAGAGCACTCGCCGTAAATCGTAATTTTAATTAATTGAGTTGAACATGAAAAGAACTTAAGAAAGGGAATTCCAAATCTTCCTATAAATCGTCTTTTGTGGTAGTAACCTTAGTATCACCTTTCGTCATTTTGTAGCTTTGTCATACAGCAATTGTGCGATGTATGTGAAATGTATTACAGGAATGGATATGCATGTGTAGGATCTGTGTCCAAAGTAAGTTGTAGAAAATATAAAGATGGAGAAAGATGTTAAAATAAATTTTTATTCTACAAAAAACGTAAGTCATTATATATTTTGATTATCTCTTCAATCTAGAGTAAACCAATTCAAACCGAGTAAGGTCGGGTATTTTGCTAGTCCTTAATAAAATTAGTGGACTATCTTTCGCTTCCTTAATTCATGTAATATATATATATATATATATATATATATATATATTTACAGAGTGACGACGCGAGCAGAACACGCAGGAAGCACGTTGCTTCGCAGAAACACTACCGCGACCTATATTTTGCTTGACCACCAAAGTGTCGCACATGATACTTAACACTAGATAGCAATATGACCGCAAGCAATAGTAGATTGTGTACTGTTTCAAATGTTTTATGATATACAGACACTTTCAGGCGCAGCACCAGAACAAATGCTTACTCTAGCAGTTCCGAGAAACTAACTTCTTGATAATACGAATTTATTAAACTCATATAACACTTCCGTGCGAGTTAAGGTGCATGATTATATATAAACATGGATGAAAACTCAAAAACAAGAGGAAAACATTTGTAATCCGTTCATAATGTATTCGAAAACCAGCTGACGTCATGTTCGGAATACGAACTGGAAGCACGTTTGAAGCGTTACGACGTATCAGACACTCATACGCTGCATCCGAACAACATTTATTCCAGCAACTTGGAGAAACAACCTTCTTGATAACTACAGCAATATTAAATTTATATATCCGCGCTAATCAAGAAGCAGGACTTGCACAGAAGCAAGGGCATGACTAGTGTTTCGAAACATGACTATGTGTCGACATGACTTAAAATCAACACTGAAAATTTGAGACAAAGTTAGTAATCACAAATTGTTCACTCACCAAGGCAACCCGTTTGAATGCACCCTAAGGTAGCTAAGAGAAGGAACGCCACCTTCATCGTGAAAATCACTTGGAACTGTACAGGATATCGAATTCTCTCTCGCTTTTAAAGACCGGAGATTATGCAAAGTTAAGTTGGTCCACATGCAGCCTCTATTGAAATCAAATTCATTATTCCCGAGACTCGGTTAGAATTTGCATAGCTTTAAAATATCTTTGTATGTGTGGGATTACTTCTGTGTAAGCAGCAGTGTGAAGAACTCCTCGATGACACGAACGTTATAATTCATGATGTATTTTTGATGCGTTTGCTACTTTGCATTTATTGAAAGATGTACGTGGATTATGATGTTTAAAGATGGCTTAAGATTCAGAAAACCGAGCATTCTGTTCTTGCGATTTGAATTATTTCTACCAAATACGTCACAGAAGGTTGTCTGCTGACGAGTGAACCACAAATTGCTGATTTTCGACTTCTTAAATCTGGAAAATTCTATGTTGGGTAGGTAGGTAGTTGAATTCATGTGGCACTGGAGCAAAATAAAGGGTCATTGGCGACGATCCGGAATAATTCCCGAAAGGTAAGATCCGAGGATAATACCTTATAATTTTGATCCAAGGTCAGATGACAAGATCAATACCTGAACTAATTATATGTTGGTAAAGTGATATATAACTAATTATGAAAAACTAATGTAACTAATTATAAAAAACTAATGTGACTAATTATAAAAAACTAATAGAACTAATTATAAAAAACTAATATAACTAATTATATTAGTTTTTTGAGAAGATATATATTTACCTATAATCATACGTTTCCGAAACGTTGATGTTGGCTGTCGACTAATTATGTAATCTGAATTTAGATACCTTTGTTTACCAGTAAAACCACAATGGAATATATATGCAGAAAATATGAAAATTAAGTATAATTCCTTAAAATTTTAATCTTTTAAGGATTGTTAAAAGGATTTTTTTGTATGTTTGTATCCACACTCGTTTGTACATGTTTAAAAAACTGTGCATTCATAAAAGTATAAAATTAAATACGTTTTGAAATAGAAAAAATTTCATCATGACCGATAAAGCTGTAAGTTTTCAAATAAGCTTTGAACTTGCTTCTACTTACAAGTACCACTACACTTTCATAGCAATTTGTGCATTTGTCGTATGACTGACTACCCTTTCATAACTACAAATCGATTTGTCGTTTTATTACACTTTCATACCTACAGCTATGAAAATGTAGTAAATCTACCTTGTTATCACAAAGGCTTTGAGAGGTAAAATTTGGAGCTAACATTAAATTACGAAATATATTTATAAATTTTATCTATTGGATACTCTCTTCCTTAAAGAATTAAGCTTTTATGGATTGCTAATCACGTTGGAGGGGTGTGGAAGTTTGGAGAGTGGGGTGCCAGCTCAGGTGTTGCCTTGTCATGTGACCGTGGTTCAAAATTTCGTGGTGTTGTTCTCGGATCTTTCCCTTCGGGGGTTGAACCGCCAATACCCCATTGTGATGCTCTAGTGCTACGTCAATTAAATATCTACCTACCTACCTTGTGGATTGTTAAAAATATTTTTTGTATATTTGTATTCTTTCCCATTTCTACATGTTTTTAAAAAAAATTGTATGTAAATAAAAGTTTAAAATTAAATACGCTTAGAAATAGAGTGTAAATGATATAATTTTAAAAACATATTGCTTGGGATGAATTTACGTCACAACCGATACAGTTGTAATTTGTCAAATAAGCTTTGAACTTGCTTCTGTTGACACGTACCACTACACTTTAATAGCTATATATACATTTGTCATTTGACTACACTTTCATAGCTACAAACACATTTGTCGTTTTGCTACACTTTCATAGCTATGACAATGAAAAAGTAGTAAAGCTATCCTGTTCTTACAAAGGCTGAAACAGGTAAAATTCAGAAACTAGCAATTTTTATGTACATTATAAAATACGTACAATAAATTTTATCTATTGGAAACTTGTAGAACACTATTGAATAACACGAAAGGACATCTATAATTTAACTAACGAACGGAACACAGAAATCAGCAGTATTTATTTACTGGTAAATGAGGGGGGGGGGCAAGATACGGATTTGAACAACATAAAATCCTCCGCTACTGGATTTGTTCGTCAATTTTCCCGGTTAGTTTAAAAGCGCTTGATTTGAGCTATGTATGTTTCTAACACTTCGGGAAAAGCTCTTCACTCTAATTAAGTTATTCATCAGTCTGATTGCAGAAGTCAAAGAGATATTGAGAAGATAAAAATGTTTTGAGCTACGCGAAAATAGGTTCAGACATCAAAAACTCATAATCACCATTAACAAGTTAATGCGTCGCAATTGAAGTGGAAATTCAGAATCTAATTGCCGATACATAAATATTGTAACAGAACTGAGGCACTTTTTGCCAGACATTACATAAGAATTACAAATAAACACCAGTAAGAAGTGTGTTCACAAAACTCGATTTAATATTTTTGATTCATTTCGATTGAAGGTGTAAATAATGTGTGTACGTAAATCGATACTTATATCCATTATAAAAGCATTTAATAAGCTTGATGAAATGAATATAATTACCAACACCGCCAACAATTGATATAAGAAATAAAGAAATTTTAGTGGTCGATATGGCTAGCGTGGTTTTGCTAGTTTCATTGAATACGCTGTTTCCGTAACTTGGGGATAAACTGAAATAAGCTCATATACGTATACACTCATTATATCAGCCGTTCAAGTAGCTTGTCACGATCTTTTTCGACAGGATGTTCATAATTTCGTTCGTATGTGTCATGGTGGGTTTCTCTTTTGTTATTCGTAAGTGGCATTAACCATATATTATCCTTTCTCCTTGCTTATTGTATTTGTGATAACGCTTAAAACTCATAACATGCTGTAAGTGTTATCGAAAAGGTGGAACGAAGGCCGCTTATGCGCTTTTGCGTTGATGGTAACATCTAATACATTCGGAGAGCCACTTTATAAAATTTTCTCGTAGTAAAAATCATAGATAATCACTATTATCACTACCAAGGAGAACATCTCCCATAATATTGATGGATTAAAGCTTGTGTATATTGTAACCTATTGGATCGAATGATTTGCTAAAAACGAATCAGCCAAAATACAATTAATCCTCTGAGGGGTTCATATGTCCATATCCATTCCATTCCGCAACCGCTGCTTTCCTTGCATGACTTATAACCAATTTTGGCCTTCTTGACCAACGGAATCTTTCCTAGGATTCGTACAACCAATTTATGTAGGCATTAAGTCTTTTTCAGAGTTGCGGCCTAAAAGTAATACTGTAGTATTGCTTGGAAAATCATGGGAAAATTTGGAAACTACCTGGAGTTAAATTGGTGGTTAGAGGTTTAAGATAATTATCAACTAGACGGAGAAGAATTTAGTGTGGGATTTTAAAATATAGTTTATGGAATACAGGGTACGTAGGTATTTTAATTAACGTCACACTGGAGAAACACAACATGCTATTGACAACGGACCAGGATCAAACCCGAAGTTAAAAATCCAAGGAAGACAAAAAGTAATTTAGATGACGAGGTAACACATGAGATGGCACCCTGCTCTCCAAACTACCACACCACGCCAACGTGAGGACATTTGAAGCCATGACAGGTTTAAAGTGCAGCAGCCCCCTTTGTACAAGACTGTCTTTGGTTGGATTCGAACTTGCAGCCCTCCTGTTGGTAATCCGTTATTTTTCCAACCGCCCTACCGAGGCCCCTACTATATTAATAGACACAGTATTAAGGAATAATCCGGGGTCAGGGCATGGATGTAAATAGTGTTGTCCTTTGTTAGGGGGCAACGCTGATCCTCCCACTGGGTGCTCCTTCACAAGTGGCCATCACTTCCGGCCTTGTAGTGGCCAATGATTCAGTTCATATGTGTCCGCCATTGGAAATAAAAAAAAAGTATTAAGAAATAATTTCGGGGATGGTGCAGCATTTCTCCTAGTTCTCTATCCCATTCGAATTATTATTGTTCTCTATCCCTTGCATCGCCTCTGTTGAATTTGTAGATTATTTTCAGACACGTATACATGAATTTAAAATTGTCGTGTTTCGGGAAATTTTAATTTATACTGAGTGAATTCGATTTAGTTTTATCACTACCCTACAATAATGGACCTAACAGCAAGATGTGATGGTTTAAGAGGAAAATACATACTTTAATAGGGAGATGGTCCCCCACGTGCTGCAATTACACTAGCAACCTTTATGGGCATACTTTCAACATGGTTTTGATAGACAGCTATTGGTATTTGTGTCCATTTCTGCACTGCAAGAATGTCGCCGGCTCAGCTGTATATTTCAGACCTGATTCATTCCCTGGTCCGTAAGCGTCGCTCTAACTCGTCCCACAATTGTCCTATGGGGTTTAGGTCGGGACTCTGAGCAGGTGAGGAAAGACGTTTTACATCCATACCTTAATACCACTGCTTGACAGAGATTGCAACATGACATAGAGCGTTGTTGTTCTGGAAGTAATATTCGTCCATTTCATAAAATTGCTAAGCGTAGGAAGAACCTGATTGTCCAAAATGTTCATGTAGGCGCAGGCATTCAATTTACCAGAAAGAACATGCAAAGGTCCACGAAAAACAACCCCAAACAAGTAGTCGGATTTTATGTAAATCCGCTAGCGTCAGGTCCATTATTGTAGGGTAGTGTATATTCGATTGCTGTTTGGTACTAAAACACTTCGGTGAAGTTTCGAATCTCTTAGGTCTTCCCCTGAATATGTCCCTAGATATAAAAATTCCCGCAATTTTAAATATAGGATACATTTTTTGCATCGATGGTCTACGTATGGTAAGATAAAACGTTAAAGCAAAAGCAATAGTGGAATTCAATTTGAAAGCTAATTCTTGCTGTCTACTTTTTAGAAATCTCTTGGAAAAACAGCTCGGTCGAGTGGATTAGCAAAATAGATTCAACTGTCTTGACATTCTTTTAAATGCGATGACAGAATTCGGTACGCAAAATATGTTGTTGATCTCATTTTTATCGATCAGCAGAAATCCTGACCCTTAAATTTTCGTATCATTAGAAAGAAACGTTATTTTAACTCTCCAAAAAGTAATGTAATTTAATACAAATTTCGGGAACTTTAGTTACAAAATTATGGATTTGGATATTAAACAGCCATATCGAAATTTTGACTTGAGATTGACTTAAGTATAGATATAGAGTTTAAAAATTTTGCTTAAATTTTTTTTTTAAAGCAATCATTTTTTTTTATCATCAGTGTTTCTTGGAATTTAGCAAAAGACCCGTTAGTATGCTGCTTGATATGGATACACAGTATTTAGTACTACTACATTAATATCGTTCAAATGGAAAATTTTGGATATTATTTCATGTTTACATTAGATTAACTATTTATCAAATTAATATTAAAGGCGCATATGAGATATAAAGTTTTTAAGTTGACATTATCAATCATATTGTTAAAAATACGCTGTCCTATTGACCTTATAAGTAACAAGTAGTCAAGATAGTCTGAAATATGTTGATAATACATATATTCTGCAGACTACACGCGTATACATCACAAAAGAAAGCATAAACCGAGAATGGATGAATTTTTTAATTTTATTTATCAAATTTATTTCGGCACACAATAATGGATTTTCTATATTTGCTTTACGAAATGAATTCTTAAGCCTTGAGAAACAAACTGAAATTATTTTACGTGCTGATCAATATTAGAAAATGAGATGCATTGGTTAAAGACCAAGTACTTCATAGGAGATTGAGGGGGAGGCTTCGTATCAGGTTCTCCAACCACTCCAAAAATGTCCTGAGAAATAAGGGACTTTCTAAGGTTTGTAGAGTTGTTTCTCCGTTTTGGTTTATAGACCCTACGAAGAGATTATCAGTCATATCTATGACCGCGAGGTTGGATACTGTGGCATTATTTCTTTACAAATAAAAACACCACATATTCAGAAACTCAGTGTAAAGATGTACTGTAGGATACGTTCAATTCAGAGAGAGATTTGGAGTCAATCCTGATAATCCGTCTTCTATCTTGCTTATTAGCTTTAAGTGTGGCAACTCCTTGGAGTTTGCGACAAAAAATTTCTTTTAATGTATATTAACCCTTCTTTGCATGATTTTTTCTTTATTGGTGAAATAAATCAAGGTGATATAATTCATGTTCAAAATTAAAGGAAAAATGGTAAAAAAAATCTTAGTATATATTTATAGTATAAATTTAGCAAAAAAACAATATGATGGTATCATGTGGTATTTTTTAAATTAAACGCAAACTTTTTCAGAAATTGCTCTAAAAATAACAGAAACACATGTTACAAACCTTTCTTCCACTAATTTTCACTTTTTTAGCAATAGAAACTCAAATGTAATAAAACAAAATTAAAAACGAAACCATACGTTTATTGCAACTACAACAAACAGCAGAATGACAACTTCAAGCTCGTTTTACTGATAGTGACACTTGCTTATTTTTGACAGCTATGTTTTTTTTATGCAATGGACATTAAAAAGGTATCCAGACACGATCAACTTAAAGTGAACTTGTTCTTTTATATAATTTTTGGGCATTCAATGTTATGATGGAAATTTCCACCATTATGCAAAGAAGGGTTAATTTGGCTCAGAATCGTGTATTTCTTTTCAGATTCCAACTACATCTAAAAAAAAATTTGAGATCTATGCTGGCAGAAATTTTTGAACTTATTGAATGAGTCTATCAATTATGGAAAACTGCAATCTTGAACGATATGTGTTTTCAGTAATATAGGCTGGTAATGTATATAAGTATTTTTTCATTTGGTATTACGATGTCTAGGAGTGATGCTGAGGGTCGACGATATACTGTGAGAGGAGGGCTACACAACCATTTAAAAACCACATTTTTTGTTTTAACCCTGGCCCATGTTTTAATCGACCTCTGACACTCCAGGGGCCGAACTGGTGGCTACTTTTGTGGGACCACTCAGCATAAAGCAGACATTACTCATCACAGTTGCAATTTTCAAGAAGGAAGTGATATGACAACTGTGGTGCAGTCAATTCTGACCCCCCTGTATGGAACTATTGGTTTTTATTGACACAATCGGTGATTTCATTATTATATTTTTTTGTTTTGAAATAAGAATTTATACAGATGACTCAAACGGTGAAAAGCAAACGAGTGACTTCAAAGCAAAAAAACGTGCAACCTTCAATTATCTAGAAGACATGCTCATGGACACAGACTGAGTCTTCTATATTTTTTCTGAAAACTAACTATCAAGAAAGTTATTGAAGAAGAGTGATTTTGGACTAAAAACTACAAAGAGAATGCTAAGATGAGTAGGCTCGATTCATACAGCACAATGCACAGTGGTCAAAAACCCTATAACACATGACCAACATTCAAAAATAAAAAATTTTCATGTTGTATTGAAAAGTATGACGAACTTACGAAACACACTATGACTTTTTACATATTTTATCAACAAAAAACTCAATCTCGCATAAAAAGTTTATTAATTATTTTTTACCACTTCAAGGGTGTTGTATGATGTCACGCTTTTTTTTTCTGTTTAAAAACTGACAGTTGAATTGACACTTTTGACTCTTTTTCTACAGTTGCTTTATAAGAAAGGGTATTTGCATATTTTGTTGGGAGAACGTAAGCTGCAAATAAAAGGACTTTAAAATACATAGATTATGTGTATCAAAATCCTCATTTATTGAGGATCCTCTATATTTTTCAGGTTAAAATTTCGAAAATGCTTTCAAAAGCCTTGTTTCTGCAACTTCAGCTTCCCCATAATTGTCCAATCCTCCATAATGAGTTGGATACAATATTGTCTCTTTGCAGCAGTATCTTATGGACAGATACTGGCATGTAAAATAAATTCTTTTACATTATGGATACGTGAATGTTCTCATAAATAAATATGCCGACTGGTTCAATTAATATTTAGGCAGGTAAAAATGTAACTTTTATAAAAAATTCATCAAAAATAAATATACATAAGCTGACTTAGTCTCCTATCATAGACTTTTCTCATTTTAAAGAGGCTTAATATTTACTCTTATATCTCAATCTTCCTTGATCGTTGCATTCTAAGAATATTTTTAATTAATTTCCAGCACGACTGAAAGAAAACGATAATTTAATATGATCCATTGCCAGATTAAGCCCATTTCGCTTTTGTGGTGACTTTAATTAATGATTTTCTGTGATGGATCTTGGAAACATTTTGTTAAAAATGTTAGGTGCTCGAAAGAATCCCCAGTCTTAGTGTTGCTTGATAACTATGTTTCCCATCGAAATATTGATGTTTTGGATTATTCCACGGACAACGGAGTGATTTTATTATCATTTCCACCTCATATTAGTCACAGATTACAGCCCCTTGATATGTCAGTATAAGGTCTGTTCTAAAACTTCTACAATGAGGCTGTATGTGGATGGTTGAAATCGCATCCTGTAAGCACTGTGTCGATCTACGAATACTAGGTATTGTTAAAATAGTCCTTGCTAGTGCTGCCACTCGAAAAATATTCAAATAGCTAGTGAATTTAGGAATTTAATAGAAACATTTTTACAGATGAAGACTTTCTATGCTTCTCAGTAACTGATTAACCGTTATCCGTCATAGATGAAATCGTCGAAGACCAGAATGAAAATGAAAACGAATATAATAAATATGAAGCTGTTCACAAACCAAGCACTTCAGCAATAAATTTAGTCAATGACGGTGAGATTGCAGGACAGCCTTCAGAAGTGAGAAATCTCATTGAATTAGATGATTCTATGACAATTGACATTAGTAATGTATCAGTGGTAAGTCTTACAGAAATGAGACCGTTCCCTAAAGCAGGACCTCGAAATGGCAAGCGCTCCACTCGTAAATGTTTGAAATCTGCCGTTCTAACAAGCACACCTGTAAAAGAAAATATTTGAACAGAACAAAAAGCAAAAGAACGCAGGAAACAAATTGAAGAAGAAAGAGCATAAAATAAATTATATATAGAAAGGCCAAACAGTGCATAAAAAAATTACACCTACGTTATTGAAAAAAAATGAAGAAGCAAGAATCGAATAGCTCTGAAGATGACGAAAATTGCTGATGTCTAGTTTGCATGGGATACAAAATTTATAGACCTGGAAAAAACTGGGTGCAATGCAAGACATGTAAAAGATGGGCTCATGTCAAATGCACCAAAAATGAACCTTATTATATTGTATTAACTGCAAATCGCTTTGAAACAAGCGATAACAATGAGTGATTAAAAATACATGCAGGCTTATAGGATATAAGCCTACACGTTGTAGTAGGCTACCGAGTCAAAGATTAATATGGCCAAAGATTAGTGTTGGCCTACTTTTTATTTATTTCTTGATTAACACAGTTTTTTTCTTCTTTTTATTGTTAAGTTTCTCTAAAAGTAATTTTATAAAGGACTAAGAGTTTGCAAGCGTTAATAATTTAACTATTTTATTTTCATTTGATTTACAGTGTTATCAACCTGAAAGTGTTTTTATGGTGTTAAAAACGTTGTAAATGAATAAATTTCTCATTCTTGATTTAAAATATCCCATTTAATTGCCTTTGTTACACAATTTGTATACATTACAATATATTTCTATGTTTCATTTATGTGTGTGCAAGCAATGTGCCCCAAGCATGTCGCTACAAGCCCTGCTACGGGGCCAGCTGTGACAAACTTCGAGGATACGCAGATTTCATTTTATGCTATGAAAAACGTTAATAATGTTAAAAGTAGTTTTATAAATATGTTACGCAAAATTTACTCTAATGATATGATACACTAAATACTTCACTCAGTTCAAATCTTACGGTTAAAATCAAAAATGTCGAAACTGTCACTACTTGCCCCGGTCTCCCCTTCATATCTTTATGTGGGACTTCGCTTGGGTGATGCGAGAATTGAAAAGAAGTTGTGCATTTAATCATTATTTATTTGGTTGAAAATCCTGGAAACTACAGATTCAATGGCATTATACAAGGAAAGCATTAGATGGTGATATAAGAAATGTAACTTCTTTATGCTGGCGTTGAAGGAGTAATCATAGTCCAGCGCTCGAGGCCTCATCATGTTGTCGGCATCGACGGGGCAAGCAAGAAACCTGTGAAGTGCTGATTGGGGTCGGGCTAGGATCACAGTCTGACGCACACTTCACAGACATGACCGAGCGGGCTACAAACTTCCATGCTAACGTGAGAACATTTGAAGCCACGACAGATTTAACGCGCACCAGGCCCTTTTGTACACGACAATCATTTGGTTGGATTCAAACTTGCAACCAACCTTCCGGTTGCTAATCCGTTCCTCTTTCAACCGGTCTACCAGAACCCCTTGCAAAAGTTGGAGTTGGCAAAAATTACTATCATTACATATCTACTTAAGAAATTCATAAAATAATTACTACGTTAACTGAATGCAACAAATGCGTGCTTATATACCCTGTAAGAAATTTCTAAAATCCGATATGCTGCAAGGTTTTATCATGGAAGTTTCAGTCTATTCTAGAATTTTATGATTGATAATTGTTTCTTTTGGAACTTTTCAAGACATTCTATGTTTTCTAGTATTTTCTGAAAAACTAAGGACTATTCATGCAATTTCTAGAACCTTCTGGAATTTTCTAGCATTTTCAGGAATTTGGCAGTGGAATACTCAATTCTCTCTCTCTCTCTCTCTCTTCCTCACTGATTATTTTTAATAAGTTAATTAATTTTCAAATCGGTTCCTTGGTGGTAAAAAGGACAATTTCCATTTTTCAAGTTTGTAGTAACAGCTTATTTAGTAATCTTCAAAACTCTTTAATACAGTGCACATGAAATAATTTTATAATGTATTGACAGTTGATCATTGACACTTTTATCTGCGAAAAATATCATTAAATTGAAGTGATTTGTGGGCATATTTCAAAATAATCGAATTTTGACGTATGTTCTTTTTCTTTTAAGTAATAAAAATAAATTTAATAACACCGAATTGAATTGTACTAAAAGACCATTGAATTAGTACCTCTTTTATTATGACTAATTAAACGATTGAAGGTAAGACGAAGACATGTGAAAATGACCGTATTTGCAAATAATATTTGTGATGATGATTCTGGCGTTATCAGATGCAGAATAACAAATTCCTCTTTCATCATCAGTGGATTTCACTCGCTCTTTTCTCATTAAACTTGTTCTTCACAAAGATAATGTACAAAATAAAAATCCTATGATTTTCGAAATTAAAAACTAATGAAAAAGGAAATTCTTTATTACTGTCCATTTATATTTCAACTAGTTACTATCGTCCGAGTATAAGCCATTCGGTGTATCGCCACGTAATTTTGAACCACGGTGAGATGTCGAGGCAACATCTGAGATTGCAGCCCACTTTCCAAACTTCCACGCCAACCCAACGTGAGGACTTTCAGCCACAGATTTAAGGTGCACCAGCCGCCTCTACACCATACGCTTACAAACATCCATACCCGGCCCCGGATTCGAACCAGGAACCTTCCGATCTAGAGGCTAACACCTTAACCACCACACCGGTTGGAAGGCACTGTCCATTTATATACTGTCTGTAACAGAAACGAAGACATTATTGATATTTTGGAAAGTAATAAGAAATAAACTGAAACATAAAGTGTTGTAAGCTGCTGTAAAGTGTTGCAAGCTCTTCTAAATTAATTTTCAAAAAAAAATAATCTAAGTTTGAAACCTCTATACTAATAACGTTCAATGTTATTCCTATGCCTATTTCTTATTTTTCTATTTTTCTGTGCAACTAATAGAGTTAGCTTTTAAAATTTTTAGTTGCATTCGAAATTTGACCTGATTGATTCGAAAGGACCTATCTATAAGTACTTTTTTTATTATGATTAATTAAACCGTTTATGTGAAAAAGAAGACAATATCCCCTTCTACATACAAATAATGTATAGACTAGATCAGGGGTGGCCAACCTGTGGCGCATGCGCCAAACGTGGCGCATTGAATGATTACAAGTGGCGCATTGCATCCTTGAACCTGCTTATTCTTTTAAAGTAGGCGCCATAACTGAATCCATTTTCATATTTTCAACACCATAGTGCTCTCAGTTCAATTTATGCAGCCTTCTCACTCAGTTCATCATAATATTCTCACAGTTTGCAATTGATATTCTGTGTGATACGACGTACTTGTGATCTGTTTGTACTTTTTCGACATTTAGACTTTTGTACTTTCCTATGTTTTTTTACATTCATATTATCCATCACAGTGTAAAAAGAAATGAGCAAAAGGAACGCAGAAAGTGATAGTAAGTGTGAATTTAATGAACAGTGGGATAATGAGTTGTTATTTATAGCAAGTCCATCAAAAAAACCATTTTGCATTGTTTGTGAAAGCACTATTTAACATAATAGAAGACATGATCTTAATAGACATAAAATGATAAAGGAAGCACGTTCTGTGGTCTGAGTTACGAAAAGAAAATGTGACTAAGGATAAGGAAGAAACCAGAAGACGAAATATTTTTGCTAAAGTAAGTTGTGAGACTTGGCGATGACAGAAGCGCGCTATGAAATTATTTTAGCATTGGCGAAAAAAATAAACCTTATCTGATGAAGACATTTTTAAGCCTTGTCTCCAAATATTATCACGCCATCTTGGCAGACACTTGCGAGACGTATCGCGTACCTTTCTCAGGATGGATCTTAGCAACTGGAAGACCTTGTCAATTCTTGTTCTTCTTTTTCTCTAGCTTAAGGATGAATCAACAGATACATGTGATTTAGACCAGTTAAGCATTTTTATAAGAGGAATTTATGATAATTTTAATGTCTTTGAAGAACTTGCCAGTCTGGAGTCATCACATGGTAAAACAAGAGGATCACACATATTTGAAAAAGTAAAACCTTGCCAAGAAAATCAAAAATTAGATTATAGTAAAGTCATCAGTGTGTATTGACGGAGTGCCGTCAATGATTGGTAAAGTCAATGTCACTACAACTTTGCTTGACAATTTTTTTTAATCGTCCGGTCCTAAAATATCATTGCATTATACACCAAGAGTCACTGAGGGGACAAACTTTAAAAATGCATCATGTGTTATCGGTTGTGAAATCTGTTCATACAAATTAGAGCAAGATCATTAAACAGATGAGAATGCAGAGAATATTGTGAATTATTAGATTTGGAATATAGTGAACTTGTCCTTCATTGTGAGGTGCTCTGGCTCACTAGAGTACAGGTTCCGAGTAAATTTTGGAAAATGAAAAATGCTGTTGATAAATTTTTAGAACAGAAAAATGGAACTACCTGAGGAAAAAAACCTATTATTAGAACTGGCTATTTGATTCGGCATTTTTAGTTGATGTTACTAGCCATCTCAATTATATGTATTTGAAACTACAAGGTAAGAAAAAAAAATTATTTCCTAGCTTAGTAAATATCGTCAATTTATATTTAAAGTGAAATTTAAACTATTCATCTCTCAGTTAGAAAATCAGGATTTGAGCCAATTTCCACACTTGAAAGAGCAGAGAGAATGCTACAGATAATAGCAATTTGAACAAATATATTGAAAAATCCAAGTTATTGCAAGGGTCATTTGAAAGCGTTTTCATGATTAGGCTAAAGAAGAAAACTGCAAGCTCGCTTTTATTAAACCCATTTTCACTTAGTGAACAAAACGTAATGAAAATGCCTAGTAACATACAAATAGAACTTACTGATTTAAAAACAAATTCATTATTAAAAATGACATTTGATGAGCTTTTTATAGATCAAAATGCTTCTACCATGATTAATTTCTGGCGTTTTGTAAACATTTCCCAGAACTAATAAAACTTGCAAAAAATTATACATGTCGTTTCGGAATGATATAAAGATGTGAACAAGCATGTTTCATTCATTAAATTTATTAAAAGCAAAACGAGGTCGCGAATGACTGATTCAAATTGGAAGAATTCTCTGATGCTCTCAATAACAAATTTAACAACAACCATTGAAAGACTAGCGAAATCCAAACAAGCTCAAAAGGTAAGTTTATCTGCTGTAACAGATATTGTTTTACGTGCATTCAATCATTTAAAAATGTTAATAATGTATCTTAACATACTTTTATTAAAAAGGTTATTGAGGATATTCCATGGGACCATGAACGTAGGAAGGTAAAAAAGGTGCTCGAGTTCTATGGCAAATCTAAACTCGTAAGTAAAAAAATTGATGCATGATATGTAAAAGGTTGGCCACCCGGGACTAGATAAAAACCCGTTATACGACAGGTATGTAACAAAATTTATTTATTTTGATCAAACATCATTTATGTATTTTGTAACCTGAATATGCATGATCACTGGTCGTGATATCCAATTTGAAATAATGATCAAAAAATGATTTTGGATACTTCGTATCTCGTTCGCTCGTGACATTACACAAAATTGCGAGCTTACCCTTTTATCCTTACGAAAATGTTTCTATAGAACCATGTAAAATTTTTGCCTGTTTTCGTATGATCTATAGAAAAAGTAACTTCTATAGGAAGTCTATAGAAATCTCAATAGAAAGTGTCTTTGGAAATTTCTATAGAACCTCATTTTTTGATTCGCGATTTCACTTTTCTGTAGAAATACCTTTATATAGGATCAAAGCTCGTTTCTCTGTTGAAATCTCTAAAATATTCTAAGGAATATTTCTCGATAGAATCGAAATTTCGTAGATCTATAGAAATCGCTATAGTTCTATGGAACTCTAAAAATGTTTTCGTAACAGTATATTTCAAAATTTCTTTAACCATCCAGTTAGGTAGTTGGTAATTTTAGTTAACGTCGTACTAGAGCAACACAACGTGCTATTGACGACGGTCCGGGATCAGTCCTTTAAGGGAAAGATACGAGGACAACACCTCGTAATTTTGAACCACGGTCAGATGACGAAGCAACACCTGAGCTGGCATCCCACTCTCCAAACTTCCACGCCAACCCAACGTGAGGACTTTCGGCCACGACAGATTTAAGGTGTACCAGCCGCCTCTACACCATACGTTTACAAACATCCATGCCCGAACCCGGATTCGAACCAGGAACCTTCCGATCTAGAGGCTAACACCTTAACCACTATACCGGTTGGTCAGCTCTATAACCATCCAGACAATTCTACAAAGTTTTATGAAATGTTCAGACATTTTATAATTTGCTGTTCGTAATGTTTTAGAACTTTCTAAACTACTGTAGAGAGTATTTTATTGTAATATTTTGGACCATTCTAGATATGTTTAGAAAATTCCAGAATTTTTGAAAAAGCATTCTAGCATTTTCTAGTGTTTTCAGGAAGAGGTTGTAATTAATAAGCTACTTTTTTATAAATCAATTTGTTAAAAAAAATTTAATTGGGATTCGCCACATTTCCGCAAAAAGACCATTTTATTTGTATTACTTTTAATATGAATAAATAAACCGCTTAAGTGAAAAATAAATGCAAATGTGAATTTACACGAGTAAGTAATTTAGAATAATCATATTCATTTTTCAGGTTAGTACTACCAGTCACCTATGTTTAGTTCATTTTATACACAAATCCCCAGGGATACTCTTTTTCGTTTATTTCACACGTATAGATAAATTAAAGAATTTTTTTTGTTCCCAATAGTGTAAGTGAATATATTTTCATTCGAAAATTGTTGTTTTGATTCGACTTTCGAAAGTACTCCTTTTTCAAATGTTGAACTCTTGGTCATGGCAATACACAATTATTCCTCGTTTTTAAAGGTAAGTTTTTGTTATGCGCTAAATTGTGTTTTTTATTCTTCTTATTTAAGTTTATATCTTTGCGATGGTGAAAGACGAATGAAAATTTCAATGAATTTCAAATCTTAGATTTTCTTAAAATTGTATTTCAGATCAATACCATAAACATGATTTTCTTCATAATTTTTTTCAATAGTTGTAACTAATTTTTTTGCAGATATTCATTATATATTAAATATAAACAGGAGTATTGGAAGATTCTTAAAATGTGGGAACACATGTTTGCTTTGAGTAATTTTTAAAATTTTGAAATTTAACAATACTCTTTTAGTGTATTGTTTATAGGTCTAGAATACAATTTACAGTCATTCAAAAATTGGAACTGTTCTTCAAAATTACTAAAAAAAATATTTAATTTCAAGATCCGTAGGTTACATATTTTTGACATCGCTTTCCTGTAGGTTACATATTTTGGACATTGCTGGCCTGTATGTTGCACAACTTTGGCATTTCCCAAAGTCTACTGACTTTCGGACATTGTGTTATTACATTTTTGTTACATTATAACAGGGCTCGAAATACCCGGGTACACAGGTGCACTGTGCACATGAAAATAAAATTGTGCACCTAATTTTTTCCCGCTAGGTGCATGCGTTAAAAAAATGGGAAGTTAAATGTAAGAATGGAAGACCTAATTACACTCACTGCCACCAGAACTTTCCGATGATCGAAACATTTTTCATATGGCTCTGTAAAAGGTGTCATACTTTATACATATACATTTTATATAGATTTTTTAATGCAGGTGCACCATGTGCACCTAAGTTTTTAAATTAGGTTCACAGGTTATATTTTAGGTGCACATTTAAAAAAAATACGTTATATAAGGGCATTAATGTAGTGTAAACTACTTTATTATTTGGGTATGTTTATATATGTTAGTAGCAGATAGTAAATAAAAATATTTAAACACCTAAATTCTCCGGCGCACGGCTGTCGTGAGAGTCGCGCTTCAACAGAGCCATCTAGCAAATGTTTCGATCATCGGTAAGTTCTGGTGGCAGTGGCACAAGTAAACCTTCCTCCTGTATAAACCCGTTACGGCCCAGCGATTTTGTTTTCACATAGTGTGTAGTTAGGAATTTTAATTACGTTTCTTCAGATATATATATATATATATATATATATATATATATATCTTCTTCATGAGCACAACAGCCTTTTACAGGCCAAGGCTGACTCGCAGATCCTCCTCCATCTGGCCCTGTCTGGTGCGACCGCCCGCCATCGGTTGACTCCCAAAAACTTGAGATCTCTTTCCACATCATCAATCCATCTTGTAGGTGGTCGTCCCTTTCTTCTTGTCCCTTCAATTTTGGAAAAAGTCAATTTTTTGGTAGGGTCAGTATCGGGATTTCTAAAGAGATGGCCCAGCCATCTGATGCGTGACGCTTTAATTGTTCTCACTATGTCGGTCCCGCCGAATTTATCATATTTTTTTGTATATTTCGTGGTTGTAAAGGATCCTTCTCACGTTGTTTCTTGAGTAGGTCCAAATAGTTTTCTTAAGATCTTCCTTTCAAAAATTAGTAATTTTTCCTCCTCGGTTTTATTGAGGGTCCAACATTCACTCCCACTATGGGTCTGATTAAAGTCTTATAAATGGTTAGTTTAGTCTTCACGCAGATGAACCTGTATTTTAGTTGGTTTCTGAGGCCGTAAAAACTTCTGTTAGCCTTGGAAATTCTGCTATTTGTTTCAATTTTCAGGTCGTTGTGGCTTGAGATTAAGGTTCCTAAATACTTGAAGCGGGTTACAGTTTCAAAGGAGTAGGTCATTATCTTTAAAAGGAATAGATCAGGAGTTTTATTTGTTGCTATCAAAAACTTTGTTTTGTCTGCGTTTATCATGAGCCCCATCTCCTTCGCCGCACTCTCAAGCGTCGATAACTGAGCGTTTCGTTCTTCGAACTATGTCAATATCATAGCAAAAGCGAGTAGTTGGATAGTTCTTTACAGGATCGTTCCATTTGTGTTGATACCAGAGTCTCTAATGGCCTTTTCCAGAGCTATGTTAAATAACAGACAAGAAAGAGAATCACCTTGTTTCAGGCCTTTTACGGTGAAGAATGGTTCAGAGAGACTTGACGAGATTTTTACTCTACACGACACTCTTTTGAGAGACATTCTTGAGAGGCTGATCAGCTTCTTTGGGATGTTAAACTCCAACAAATACATATATATATATATATATATATATATATATATATATATATATATATATATATATATACATACATACATACATACATATATATTATATATATATATATACATACATACATACATACATACATACATACATATAAATATATATACATACATATATACATACATACATACATACATACATATATATATTATATATATATATATACATATATATACATACATATATATATTCTTCTGAGGGGCTAGAGAAGTGAAAAGCTCTAAAACATGAATATTTGTAGCAAGGAGGGAGATTGGCGGAGGGGGGATTTGTCCCCTTAAATTGTAAAAAAAAAAACATTACAAATTATCGTTTTTCTGGGGTTTTTTCGCAATTTTTTTCATTTATTTCCTACATATTCCAGCTTCAAGCTCCCTTTTTTCCTCCCCCAAACACCCCCAACTAATAAAAATATATAGCAACAATTTTGGATAAAAGCGGGTACAGGGGCGGGGGAGAGGTCCCGAATCCCTCGCAAGAAAGTTTGGAAGATTCACTGTTCGATGGTGGCGCTCTCAATAACTCGCGAGCTTCGTGGTTTGCGCAGGAATTTTCATGCTTTGACAATTTTAAACTTGCACTGCTTTTATCACTGTAGTTGTGAACTGTAATCGTTTTCTTCACTCATTACATCTTTCGCGATTCTAGAGTCAACTTTTCGGTATTCTAGGCGGGGATTCTGTTTTTCCAAGTTGCTTAGATTGTGTAAAACGGTCCATTTTTTTTTCTCCGGCTTTTTTAAAGTGATATACAGTTTGTGAGTGTAAGTTGTGATTAATACCGAACATTGATTTACTGTTTAATTATGCCACGCGAGTGTAAAAATTATTCCGATAGTTTCTGCTATGTTTTTAAAAGCGCAACGAAAACTTCTTTCTCAACTTCTTAAAACTGCTTATAAATTTTACTTTGATTGCCAAGTTGGCGATCAGGACAAGGAATGGGCTCCAAAGTTTTGCTGCACTGCTTGTTACAGTTGACCAAATTGCTCAAAGGTACACGTAAATCAATGCCGTTTGCTGTGTCCATGGTTTGGCGGGTACCTCGCTGTCATCTCACAAATTGTTACTTTTGTACGATTTCCACCGTTTGCAGCCCAATCCTTGTCCTGATCGCCAATTTGGCAACCCACTTTTCATGATTTGACAAGTTGAAACTTGTCAAAGCATGAAAAATCCTGCGCAAACCTCGAAGCACGCGAGTTAATGAGAGCGTCACCACCGTACAGTGAATTAGTTGTGGGTGTTTGAGGGGAGGAAAATTGGCTGGGGGGGCTGAAAGCTGGAATATGTAGAAAAAAAATGAAAAAATTGCGAAAAAAAACCCCGATTTTTTTAATGATTTTTTTTTACAATTTAAGGGGACAAATCCCCCCAATCTTGCTCCTTGCTACAAATGTTCATGTTTTAGAGCTTTTCAACTCTCTAGCCCCTCAGAAGAAATTTAATAGTTTTTTTTACACCAAGTAAGCGAAATAAACACGTTTTCTTCGATAGAATATTTATCGCAAATGAGTTCGTGCGTCATTTCACAGTTATGTGTGCATAGTTGGGCTTCGGTGCCGCAAGTTGAAAAAACGGATGTGTACACCGGGCATAGAAGATATAAAAATATGACATCAGTCAGAACTTATAAATTGTCAATGCTTTAAAATTAGAGTATACAGAGGCTGTTCGCACATTTTTTAGACGATATTTTGGTTAGCGGTAATAAAAAATCGTTTGCTGCAAAAGAAATAATTGCAGTTGTACTATGTTTTTAAAAGTCAAAATTATCGTCTGCGGATTGAGAGGTTTGTTTTTATTCAAAATGGCGTTTTTAACGAAGCAGTGGTTCGAAGGCTATATTTATACTCTTTCCGAAGAGAAATATTCATATTCCGTTATCCAAAAATGATGTGAGAGTCATGGTTTTGTGATATCTAAACCGTCGATAGGTAATATCGTCAACAAGAAAGGGAAAAAACGTCAAATTGGAGCCTCAAGTGGGACAAAAATTCCAAACAAGTATCCAAAGAAGAAAAGGACATACATCTTCGACTATTGCAAACGTACGTTGTTTAATGTTAAAAGAAAATCCCCCTAGTCAAAGGACAGTTTCAAAATCATTAAAATGCTCGGTGTCCACTGTACACAAAATGATAAACGTTGATTTAAATCGTAAGAAAGCGAAAAAACGCAATGTGCATCGTCTTTCTCCAAAGCATATCGTTGAACGCAGGACACGCTGCCGAATTCTATATGAAAAAACACTTATTCAAAGAAATATGGGAAAAAATTGTCTTAATAGATGAATCATGGGTGTATTTAAATGATTGCAGCATAAAAAGAGCCATTGATTATCATAAAAGCGGAGAAAAAAAATTTAAGTACATGGTTCACAAAATCGAAAGAAAGTTTTTCTAAGGGATTCATGATTGTTGCTGGTTTTTCATATAATGGCAAGTTAAAAATAAAGAGAGTGGAAAAAAAATGCCAAGATTAACTCCAAATACTATCAGGAACATATTTTATCGCCAATTTTACTGAATGAAATACCATCGCTTTACCCGCAGTGCCATCAATCTGTGGAACTCCATCAAGACAAAACTAGCAGTCACACATCAAAATCCACTGTAAATTTCCTAAAAGAAATGGAACAAAAAACCGGTATCAAGGCCATACCCTTCACTGATATCACTACTAAATCTCTCGATGTATCACCTATGGATTTTTGTGCTTTCGGACTTTTAAGATCTGCATTATCCAAACGTCGTCCCACAGCCCTTACAGGACTGTTCAGGAGGAATGGGATAGAATACCTCTTCTGATACTTCGAAAGGCATGATTATCCTGGAAATTACGGTGTCGAAAGATAGTTCAGAATAAGGGCTATCAAATAGAACATTTAAAACACAAGAATTTTATGTAATTTAGTTTTGTGAATACAATATACACTGTCTAAAAAATGCGTGAACGGCTTCTGTATTTGAATATTTTAAAATTAGAAATTTTTTTTCCAGATTTTTAAATCATGGATTTGTTTAGTTCTGTAAAATTTTATTATTAATTCCAAAAATTTTGGGTTTGGGTGATTTTTGTGTTCTTTTAAATAATATATATTTACACATCATACTAAAAGGAAAACATAATCATAAAATAAAAAATAACTTTATCCTTGAAAACTCCTGGAAAAGTTATAATTCCTATAGAATTAATCAGGAAAGAAAATGTTCTTAAAATCTAAGTTGCATCTTAAAATATTTATTCAAAGGATCATTACAGCCATAAAGCAGAAAATAAAAATGGAAGAAAAATATTATTTAAAAAAAAAAAAAAAAAACGAAGAAAAACGAAATTTTTTACAATTTTATTGAGATTGTTGCTACATCACGTCCAAAATTAAGTAATGATCGACGCCTTCGCCGTTTGATATCGATCGTTACACGTTCCCGGACACGTGCTTTATAATGGTATTAATATTGTATCTGCTAAATTCACTTTATTTTTCAATAAAAAACTATTAATCTGATAAAAAGAGTTAATAATTAATGTTTTTATTTTATTTTTTGGAACATCGGCACCTTCGTAACATAAATTAAATCGGCAAAAAAAATGCCTTATTGATCGTTACGTAATTTTGACAACGCCTTTAAAAAATAAGAAACGTATGTTTACTGCAAAGAAAAAGCACAAAAACACATAAAAATGCTTATAAACGTTTAAAAAGTTATTTTATAGACTACATACAGTTTAAAGTACTTACAATTCATAATTTGCTTCAGATATAGAGCTATTTCGATCGTTACTCTGATATTGCGTAATGCTAGAATGGCTGTAGTTTTGTTTGTTTGTTAATTCTTCAAAATTTTAAAGTAATGATACCATCTACTAATTAAAATAGTAAACAAACCATCGTTATTACTCTATTCATTTATTTTCTTTTTCTGCAATTCCGGAAAACACATTAGAATTTATTTTCTGGGTGATGTACTGATCAGTTAACATTTTAGAAGTCAAAAATCCTAAATTTTTAACAAAAGAATTTAATTTTAAAGATATTTACACCAAACTGTTGGAATAAATCATATTAATTCTTGTCTCTGAACGTTCAAAGAACAAAAAAACCATTGAGAAAAAAAAATTAATTTTAAGAATTAAATATTCTTGCTGTCAAAGCTTAAAGTTATGAAATGTGTCTAGTTCCCACCTTTTGAGAATTACCTATTACCTTAATTACCTTAATTTTAGAGGGAATGTAACTTTAATACGATATTTATGGCCCCGAATCGACTATTTAAAAATAGAATAAAAATATTTCGTTCTCAACTAAAATGGATTTTTTCTGTGTTTACAGGGTGCAAGATTTCTATAGAAATGACCAATTAAAGTATTTAAAATAATCTAAATATTATTGTAAATGACGTAAAAATTTTATTGATGTTATTTATATTTGCAAAACATGTTTCGAAATTGCCTGTGAATAAAGTGTGTTTTTGAACTTGACTCTTGATACATAAAGGAATGCAATATAATCGGCTTACCCAACACCTTATTTCGAATATTTCTATAAACGTTTGATTAAACCAATACCTTATTTCGAATATGTCTATAAACCTTTGATTACCAATACTAAAACAATGCTAAAAACTGGAAAAGGAAAAATATTTTTCTAAACATTTCAAAATTGGTAGCATAAAATAAGACTAGATCCCCTAAAAAAAACTGCATTTTAGTGTCTGGAAATTATAAACGAAATTTCAATTCATAGTGCATTGTCTACGAAATACTTTCAAATATATGACAGGAAAACAAATCCGGCACTGGTGATAACCTTTGTTTTTTATCTGTTGTGTTATTTTTGTAGGTTTCATCGCGTTTTCTTCGATCTATTGCTACTTTTGATTCAATTTTCCTTCCAGTAAATATACATTTTTTAAAAATCTGTAACTAAACAGTTTAATGCATCAGTATAAGGAACGCATATATAATGATAATTAGGTTTTATAAATTTTTAAACACAAGTTTCGACTATCCGAAACGAAAACTAATAATCCAAACTATCCCATTTTTGGGTTGTTTTTTTTAGCACAAATGGTTCCTCGACTGGGGAAATTTTCAACTTAAGTTTGATTAGAACCTATGCCAAAACGAGAAAATTATGTTAAAATCAAACGCAACCTCTAAGTATGACAAAAATAAACAGTATGTATTAAAAACCGGGAGATTGCAAATAGAGTTTCCCGTCTACACTTATATATCTTTAAAAGTTTCAATGAAAGTAAAAATAACACAAACTGTAAGATTACAAAACAGATTTTATGAAAAATAAGCTCAGCGTAAATCAATATAATTAAATCAGGCTAATAAGTTCATTTTCAAAAGTCACATCGATTTCAATTTAACACAAGGATGTGAAAATTGAAACCAGACATTAAAAAATAACTTTATAGTTTAGCTTTTAAATTGAATGTGTAGACTTAGACTTTTTTTAAAACAACTCTTGAGGCACATATATACTAAAACGTATTGTTATCGGTATACGTATCTTATAAATAAAAGGACCTAATATCCCCTTTGTTGTAAGCTCATATTTTTACAAGTTTTGTATTTAATCGTGACACAATATCTTTAAAATATCTAATCCAATTAAATTTCCATTCTATTCTAATAGCTATAAATATAAATCAGCAGATTAAGGCAACTAAATTACAGTTGAAAAATTATTTATTTAAAGAAAATCACATTTTTGGTATCGATTTGGTGTACAATTTTACGCAGATTTCATATCCGTTGCAATTTCCAATCTGTCTTTAATGATAGCGGAGATAGAAACTTGGACTAGGAAAATAAAAATGCCCTAACGCCCATGCAAACATCTGTCTGAACACCGCAATTCTTTCTTACATAGGGAAACTCGTGGCAGAATGGAACCCCCGGGCAGAACGGAACCCCCCCCCCTTTTAATTCCGCTGCACTATTGCACCGACTGGTGAGAGGTTTTGAAACTAATAAACAACAGGGAGAGTGTGGATTCAGAACATTTTCGACATTTTGAGTACCGTGTTTTTACAAGATTTCATCGTTTTTTTTTTTTTTTTTTTTTTTTGTAATTTCTTAGATTCTGCAAGTCGGATTGTTTTCTTTACTACATTTTTCTTTATTATGCAGGTTAAATTGGTATATATTAGGTCCATTTACTATTGTATATCTTAATCAGCATTCACAAAACGATTGTTGTTTATTTGAGTACGACACCAGAGGTAGAATAGTCTAGGGTCCCAGCTATTAATTATTCTATCTAATTTTAAATCTGCGAGAACTTTTCAACAAAAATAAATCTAAGCTAATTAGTTTTATTTAATTTCCTTTTGAACTAAAGTTAGAAGAATATTTTTTTCTCAATATGTTAAAATAAGAAAAAATCGACTGAACACTTTATCTGGTGTACCTTTTAAAGATATTTCACTTAAATATGTTTTACAGGCAAAAGGATAGGAGTGAAAAAAGAGAAGTTAAAATACCAAAAATAACTTTCATTTGTGCACATATTGTGGTTCCGTTCTATCCCGGACCTGTTGCACAACGGATTATTTTGATTTTCTTAGGATTGTTTTTTATTGTTATATTTTTTTTTAAATTATATTTTTTCAGGAATGAATATTACTATTAAAAAAAAACAAGAGTTGGAAGCATGTGTTTCTTCAGTTTCAGCACATTCTGTTTTATATTTTATTTTTTTTACAGCTTATTAAATATTAAGTGTTCCATTCTGCCCCGGGTTCCCCTATCTGGTGGCGCCTTCCAAATGGTGGAACGAGCAGAGGATCTTGAATCGTAGCTGCAAGCTAACGTGATTGTTCTCGCGATTATTTTCCACTGCAATAGCAGTCTACAGAACCACCGCTGTATAGTAGAGTGTAGTGTGCTATAGTGTACAGTATACTGTATGGTTACCCGTTTCCCGAGACTTTCTCAGGTTCTATGGCTACCTAAGAAAGTCTACGCTGCGCAGTAGAGTGTAGTGTGTACAGTATACTATGATACAGTAATACATGCACATAGCATACTGTACACACAGAATATGTGTACAGTATACAGTAAACTCCGTGTATAGTGTACAGTATACGATGGCTACCCGCTATTTTTGTTAACATCAAAACGCTTGTTATATACCCCCTCATGTAAATAGGGCCTCAATAAATACACAGTAAACCTATCATGTGAACATAACCAAATTTTTCTTAGTGGCTGATGAGCCTTTGTTACTTTATTTATTTTATTACATGAAATAAATAAATGATTTTTTAACAGCTTGTTAAGTATTAAGTGTTCCATTCTGCCCCGGGTTCCCTTATCTGAAGGCGCCTTCCAAATGCTGGAACGAACAGAGGATCTTGAATCGTAGAAGCAAGCTAACGTGATTGTTCTTCCGATTATGTTGTACTACAATAGCAGTGTACTGAACCAACGCTGTACAGTAGAGTGTAGTGTACTATAGTGTATAGTGTACAGAATACTATATGGCTACCCGCTATTTTTGTTAACATCAAACGCTCGTTAGATACCGCCTTGTGTAAACAGAGCCTCAATACCACACATTAAACCTATCATGTAAACATAACCAAATTTTTCTTAGTGGCTGATGAACAGTTGTTACTTTACTTCTTTTAGTCCTATTACAAAGATAAACTATTCTTCGCAATAATCTGATATGGAGTAAAAGTTCTTACGATGAGGGCTGTGTATATGAGATTTAAAAACTACAACTTATCGACCCATTTGATAAATATTGCTTTCGCTGCGACTTCTTTAGACATAATTGGCAAAAACAATTCGGGTTTTAACCGGTACCATAACATTGCTCAGTACCCATGGTTATTACATAATTTATTTCGATCCTTCATTTACCCAGAAGAGTTGGTTAAAAGAATTTTCAATTAACCATTCTAAATTTGTATCAAAATACTTTCTTTTGGTACTACTTTTATTATGATTAATTAAACCATTTCAGTGTAAAAGGGAGGGAAATTAATAAATAAATGACACCTTAGAACATATTTTATACATAAGACATTCTTGCTTGAGCTGACATTCACATATGTACCTGACATCTAGAAGACAGAACTAATCATAACGAATTTGTCTAATGGTTGTGTTTATAGTTAAAAAAAAGTTGATCTAGACAACATAGTTAACTGATTATGATTTATTTAACAAATTGCTTGCGTTTTAAAATATTACAACGTTCAAAAAAGTTTGTGTTGATTAATATGCACTCACATCATGTTTAAACATTCAAGGTTTTTTATTATCTGGTTACATTTTTCTTTCTGTGAATTCCAAGAAGGGACTTAAGTAGAGTGATTGGCTCAAGGTCTTCTGTCCCTTTTTAACGTCTTGGAGTTGAAATTTGCCTACTCTTTCCGCTTCAGTTTGAACCTCCCCCTCCTCCTCCTCCTCCACCACCACCTCCTCCACCTCCACCACCGCTTCCGCCTCCATTTCCACCTCCTTCTCCACCGCCACTTCCACCGCCACTTCCACCTCCATTACCACCTCCGTTACCACCTCCGTTACCACCACCGTTTCCTCCTCCATTTTTACCACCTTTCCCACCTCCGTCTCCACCTCCATTTCCGTCTCCATCTTTTCCGCCTCCATTTCCTTTTCCATCTCCCTTTCCACCTCCGTCTCCACCTCCATTTTTACCTCCGTTTAAGATACCGTTTAAGCCACCCTTTCCACCTCCACCATCATTTCCACCTCCATTGCCATCACCTCCACCTCCTTTTAGGATATCTTTACCACCACCGTTTCCTCCTCTGTTTAAGATACCATCATCACCACCATTTCCACCTCCATTTCTATCTCCTCCTCCGTTTAAAATACCATTATCGCCTCCGTTTCCACCTCTATTTAAGTTACCATTTCCACCACCGTTACCATCTCCTCCATTTAACATACCATTTCCTCCTCCATTTCTATCTCCTCCTCCGTTTAAGATACCATTACCACCATCGTTTCCACCTCTATTTAAGATACCATTTCCACCTCCTCCTTGTCCACCACCGTTTCCACCTCCTCCTCCACCTTGTCCACCACCGTTTCCGCCTCCTCCTCCTCCTTGTCTACCACCGTTTCCACCTCCTTGTCCACCACCGTTTCCACTGCCTCCTCCTTGTCCACCACCGTTTCCACTGCCTCCTCCTTGTCCACCACCGTTTCCATAGTAATAATCGTTTCTATTATATCCACCCCCGTTTACGTCATTTCTTCCTACATCATAATCATATCCATTGTTATAATTATTGTATAGATTATAATCATTTCCATTTGTGCCTCTCCCTCCACCATTGGTACCACTGTTTCCTCCTCTATTTGCTCCATCGTTTCCATTTCCGTTTCCACCACCGTTGCTACTCCAACCTCTGTTTCCACCATTGTTGACGTCGTAATAATCATCTCGATAGTTGTAATTATTGTTACCATTATATCCTCCTCCG
The DNA here is from genome assembly GCA_947359465.1 of Metellina segmentata. NCBI lineage: Eukaryota > Metazoa > Arthropoda > Arachnida > Araneae > Tetragnathidae > Metellina > Metellina segmentata. Next base: position 80,189,426 of record OX375877.1, read on the forward strand.
TTATCACCACAGATACAGCCACCGTTTCCGGTTACACTTCCTCTTCCACCATTATTTGCTCCTGAAAAATCGTATCCAGAGTTGTAATCGTAATTCTGATATCCACCCCCGTTTCCACCACCATTTCCTCTTACTTCTCCGTTTCTTCCTCCATTTTGGTTTCCATTATTGCTTGCTGCATCATAGTCGTATGCATAATCGTAATTTTGTACTCCACCATTGCCTACTCCATTATAGTCGTTTTCATTATTGAAGTAATAATTGTTTCCGCCATTGGTGTTATAACCACCATTGTTGGTATTTCCTCGGTCATATCCAGAACCTAAAAGCAAAACGTCAAACTTGAGGATCTATATAGCATTAATTTGCCAACTAATATAAAAGAAGTTAAAAAGTTTGTAAACTTTTTTTAAACTGATACTTGAATATTTTTATACAAAACTATCTATCTAATTAAAATAAACAATATACGTAGGCAAATAATTTAAATTCACGTCGCACTGGACTCCAAAACGAATAAACATAACTTCAATATATAAAAAATAATTTGTTTTGTACACTTTCTTTGCATTAACTACTCAGTAACACGTAAAGACAAAATGAAGCAGAAACAGAAGTTTCGGTTCACTTGACCCCTGAAAAAAAGGGAACGGGATAAGGCATGCACAGAGTGACACCACTTGTGCCATGAATCCTTGATGGTTGTGAAAAAAACTGTGTTACCTTGAGAGGATTAAATGAACATTTTGGACAATCAGGTTTTTCCTACGCTCTGGCATTTTTATGGAATGGACGAATGCTACTAGCTCTCCATGTCATGTTGCAGCCTCTGTCAAGCAGTGGTATCAAGATATGGATGTAAAACGTCTTCCCTGGCCTGCCCAGTGTCCCGACCTAAACCCCATAGAACAGTTGTGGGACGAGTTAGAGCGACGCTTACGGACCAGGTAACCACGTCTGAAATCTACAGCTGAGCTGCCGACATTCTTTCAGCAGGAATGTACCCAAATATCCATAGCTGTGTATCAAAACTTTGTTGAAAGTATGCCCAGAAGATATAAAATATATTAAAAATTAATGAGCATACAACCTATATGTTTGCTCTATATTATCTGGAAATATTATGGAATGTACGAATGTTAATTCCAGTACGACAACGCTTCATGTCATGTTGCAGCCTCTGTCAAGCAGTGATATCAATATATGATTGTAAAACGTCTTCCCTGGCTGCTCAGACTTAAATCCATAGAACATTTGTGGGACGAGTTAGAGCGATGCTTACGTATCACGAAACCACGTCCGAAATCTACAGCTGAGCTGGCGACATTCTTTCAGAAGGAATGAACACAAATACCCATAGCTGTGTATCAAAGCCTTGTTGAAAGTATGCCCAGAAGGGTTGCTAGTGTAATTGCAGCACGTGGGGACCATACCCCTATTAAAGCATGTATTATTTCCTTTATACCATCACATCTTGCTGTCCGGAACCATTATTGTAGGGTAGTGTAAGTTCCGTGAATTTCTGAGCCGTGGAATGCCGATTGGAAGAGAAACGAATTAACAACCGGAGGGTTGGGAGTTCGAATCTAACCCAATACCGTCGTGTACGAAGTTGATTGGTGCAAGTTAAATATGATGTGGCCTCAAATATCCTCACTTTGGAATAGTATGGAGAGTGGAGTGCCAGTTCAGGTGTGACCTCGTCATCTGAATTCGGTTGGAAATTACGTAGTGTTGTTCCACGGTTCTTACCCTACGGATTTGATCCATGACCGTTGCCTGTTGTGTTGCTCCAGTGCGACATTAAGTAAAATACCTACCTACCGTGAATTTTAGATTTCCTTTTTTTGGACACTAAAAAGGACTACTAACCCCTTGTAATTCCGCGACTTTTAATCATATTTCTTTGTAAACTAAAAAACCTTGGATAGGTAGGTTTTGATAATAAGTGTTTTGAACTTCGAAGCAAAGTCATGATCGCTTACTTTTTGAGGAACTTTGTAAGCAGTTTTGGAAGAAACATTTTATAAATCTCTGAGGAAGTCATACAATTAGTGTCAAATTGCTGTTCATCTATTCTAAACAGAGTAAATTATATGTCTCTGGTGTATTCTTGATGGTTTAGTTTGGGTCTCTTTGAATATTTATAACTTATCCTGGTTTTTGATAGATGATTATGTAAAAGAAGTCATACTCTTTCTAACCAACTAAACAATTTCTCGAAATCATTTGCTTTCCTTTTGAACTTTTTATAACTAAATTCAGCTCTTCAACTGTGGTCGCTATTGGCTCTCATTTTAATCTAATATTTTTTAGAAATTTCAGATAAAAGGTTTAATGGGCATCATATTTATGAAGAATTAATAATGATAATGTAATCAATAATTAATAATGTAAATGGTAGATAAAGAAGATTCTATTAGAGTATGCACTCAATTTCATGACTTGTTTTTCCGTAGATTATTTCTAAATCATTTTTTCTGGATCTAAATTCCAATACTATGAATGATTTTGAACTATTTTATAAGAAAAGATTGTGTGTGGGTTCCAAGTATTACCTATTAATATTCTTAATATACAAAATTGCCTTTGAATGCGAATTTCGCTGATTTGAACTTAAAATTTCTCATGAAACCAAGTGTGTACTCATGTTTAGGGTTGACTATGTAACAAACTAAATATCCCAGTTGTAATTCAGTGTTTGATTTTTAAAATACTACAACTGACAATTTTATATAATATTTTTTCGATTGAACTAATTACAAATGTCTACAGAATTTTACATGATAAATATTCAAATGACTTGACGAATACATACCGTAGTAATCGTAGCTCCGAGATTGTGCAGATGATATTCCACTTCCCCCATTGCCTCCAGATTGTGAGCTTGCTTCTGATTGTGAGTTTCCACCAGTTTGCCTGTATGTTGATCCCCCAGCACCTCCATAGTTAGATCCTTTGTCCGATCCATAACTGGAGCTACCAGATCTTGTGTCCCATCCTGATTCTGAGTTAGATGAGGCTTGTGCCCAATCTGCAGATCTTGAACCAGAACTATACATGTTATTTCCGGATCCTCCATCTGAAAAATTTAATATATCTCTTAGTTAAAAAAATACATGTTATATATAATACATAGGAATTAACGTTTGGATGTTTTGAAAATTTTGTCATGACAAAAACGTTATTCGAATGAATTGAAATGTATCTCAATGAAAGTGATGCTGTTTTCAGGACCTTTACTAGAGCATTTTCATGCATTTCCCGTGATTCTTATATAAATAGCAACTTTGTTTTTAAATTATCAACCATTTTAAGGATTTTTTGAATCATTGTGCATGTTTTGATACTTTTGTTGGTTGTTCTTTTGGAGGAGGGGTTATAACGCAAAGCGGCATGCTTGGCAAAACTATATTGTTTCTAGAAAATGGGAGAGAGAGAGAACATTTTTTCAGATAAATTTCCTCAAACTCCCATCTTTTACTTCTTTCAGGTAAAAAGTTTACCTTTTCAGAAATTTTATGTATTCATTGTACCTCCGAGAGCAGTATCCACCACAAAATCTCTCAACCTGTTGCCATAGTAATCAATTGACTGAACACATTTTTATAGGAGATACCTAAAGAAATGTGCTGGTTTGTCAAAGTGGCGCACTTAATGATAGATTGGAAATTCGTTATGATTTTTACTTGTTGCAAACCGATGTATACAAATAAACTTGAGGTCACAAACATTCATCCAAAACAAAATTAAAACGTCCACCAAAGTCACTTCTACTCAAAATAAACCATCCCTTTTCCCATAGCAACCACCACTTCCACCCAGACTTGATGGTTAGAGCAGTTGTGGGTGACACAGTATTTCTGTGGTTTCAGCGGGGTTGCAAGGGTTGTGAGTTCGAATACAACCAAAGACTGCCGCGTATAAAGGGAGCTGGTAGACGTTAAATCCGACGTGGTATCGAATATCCTCACGTTGGCGTGGTGTGGAAGTTTGGGGATCGAGGGGTCCCTCTCAGGTGTGACCTCGTCCCCTAACCGTGGTTGAAAATTACTTGGTGTTGTACTCGAATCTTTCCTTTGGGGTTCTATCTGGACCATCCACAATATGTTGCTCCAGTGAGACGTTAATTGAAATACCTATCTCTGGTTTCAGTAGAAGCGGAAAGGAAGTTTTTAATGTTTGAAAAAAAAAGTAAGTCTTTTTTGAACTACCAAGTCAGTTGTTTCGATGAGATCCATCATGATCTTGCCACTTTTACAAATGATGTGGTACCTCGTTATCACGATATTAAAGATTTTTTTTTATGATGACGAGTTCACGATCTGGTCACTTTTCTTCTACTGACGAGATTTCTCGTCAATCAAGATGTGGTCAGATATGCTAATGACCTGACACCTCTTCGAGACAACCACATGTTGGATTATAACTGTGTTGGCAGTGCATAGGAAATCATTATCTTTTGAAAACACGCTCATGGTTTTTGTTCTGCTTTGCAATTATAGACTAATGAAATGCAAATACGGCGAAGTGAAAGTATTTAATGAAATATTTTTGTATTATCGGAGCTAACGATTTGATGCAAGAACTGTCAGAAAATTAAATTTAGATTTTTATTTTATAGGATTTATTTTTCATTCACAATAAAGACTCATCTTGGCAGAAAACTGTAGCAAACTAATATATTTTTTTATGGAAATTAATTACATTATTTTGTTGCTTCATGAATATCTTCATCGTTTTGTTCTTTTTAGGACCTTCCATTCCATGCATAATAAGCATGAAACATCGCTGTCGGTCTTGTATATCTATCCGGTGACTACACTCGAAATTAGATATGCTTACACATTAAACTCAGATATTCTATTTTTGGATAAGTTCTTGCATCTTCAAATTTTCCAATGAAAATAAATTTTGTGTTTCTATTGCGTAATACTTGTTTACACCAAATTTCATAAAAGTTTACCTTCCAGAATATTAGTAATCAGGACTTTTGAAATTTCTCCTTAATTTATGGAAACTAGTCTTCACAATAAATCAAGTAGTTCTATGAAATATAATGGTACTTACTTGATCCGGATTGGCCCCCATTTCCTGAATTCCAATTGCCCGAACCTCCTGCTTGATTTCCACCATCTAATGAATAATTAGTGTAGGTTTAAAAAGTGAATTTAAATACTTGTCTGTAATTTATTTGAAAGTAACTGCAATCAAATATAAATTAACTGTGTTTTGCGAAATGCAGTGGTACTTACTTGATCCGGATTGGCCACCATTTCCTGAATTCCAATTGCCCGAACCTCCTGCTTGATTTCCACCATTTAATAAAGAATTAGTGTAGGTTTAAACAGTGAATTTTAAATACTAGTATATAATTTATTTAAAAGTAATTGCAATCAAATAGAAATTAACTGTGTTCTACGAAATGTAATGGTACTTACTTAATCCGGATTGGCCATCATTTCCTGAATTCCAATTTCCCGAACCTCCTGCTTGATTTCCACCATCTAATAAAGAATTAGTGGAGGTTTAAACAGTGAATTTAAATAATTGTCTGTAATTTATTTAAAAGTAATTACAATCAAATATAAATTAACTGTGTTCTACGAAATGTAATGGTACTTACTTGATCCGGATTGGCCACCATTTCCTGAATTCCGATTGGATAATAAGTCCGAACCTCCTGCTTGATTTCCACCATCTAATGAAGAATTAGTGTAGATTTAAATAGTGAATTTAAATACTTGTCTGTAATTTATTTAAAAGTAACTGCAATCAAATATAAATTCACTGTGTTTTACGAAATGTAATGGTACTTACTTAATCCGGATTGGCCACCATTTCCTGAATTCCGATTGGATAATACGTCCGAACCTCCTGTTTGTTTTCCTCTATCTAATGAAGAATTAATGTAGATTTCAACAGTATGTGTGTGAATTTAAAATACTAGTCTAATATTTACTAAAAATACAAAATTAAGGATTAGATACAAGAATACGGTACCGTCACAAATTGGCACTAATAACTATCGCCAGTTGGTGATAATTATTAATACCTATTGGTAGCATGCTACACTGCAAGCTTACGGCTCTCCTACAAGAAGAACTTGAATTCACAAAAATGCCTAGTGAAATAAACATCACCCGATGTGTCTACGAGTGATCAACCGCTTGGTAAATTTGTGTGGAAAACAACACCTATCCCACCGTCCAGGTCTTTGAATAGTGTTCAGGCATCGGAACCACAAGACAAGGCCTGTATTTTCACGTGCGTCAAACTCCTGTGACGGTCACTGAAATCAGACACAGATGTCTGTGTAGAAATTTACTAGCGCGTCTTTCTAGGAATGACTCTTCGTTGCGTGGACGATTCTATTTTGGAACGTGGGTAGGTCGGTAGATATTAAACTCGTGGAAAGTAGAGCCTTAACAGTTAGTGAACTAATACATGCAGATATATATGGACTCAATCAATCGAAGATGAGAGATTTTTACTTCTAAAAGAGGAAAATGAATCTGAAGTGGGAAATATTTGAAGATACAGTTAAAATCGTCGAAATACAAACTTGAAGAAAAAATTTAAGTGTTGCGTGGTGACAACAGTACAAGAATAACCAGCAGAGCTAAGACGGGAGATGCACAAAAACTATTGAGGTTTCCCTCAGTCCGGTACTGGTAATATTTTAACAAGTAAATAATCAATCATAGCTCACTGTGGATCAAAACAAGTTACGAAAAAATCGAACTGAAGAATCGATTCACTTATCACGAGTTAATATCTACCGATCAACCTACGGTCCTAAATAGAATCGTCCAGGTAACGAAGAGCCATTCCTAGAAAGACGCGCTAGTGTAGAAATTTCCCCTATGCCCTGGCGATGGTTGTCCTAATGAGGCATTTCATCATTATTAAAACTGACCATATCATGATGGACGAAATATATTATCATTAAAAGAAAACTGCCACATCTTGATGGACTATATTCCTCGTAATTAGAAGAAAAATGACCATATCTTGATCACGTCATTAAAAAAAAATTTCAACATCTTGATGACGCGATATCTCATCATCATGGTGTGATCTTGATGGAAGAGTTATCTCGCCAATACCACTTGGAGGGTTATGCCCGAACCAGGCTAATAATATTAAGACGAATAACTGGCGATCACCCACTTTAAAGTTCAAGTGGGGTACATGTAAGGTTGACCTTAAGGGCATCTACCATCGGTCTCATGAACACATGTGAAGGAGTCTTCTGGCATGGAGTAGGCAAGTGATGACCGAAGTTTGGTTTCCACACCCTAATTCTCGTACGTATTCGTCGATACCTTTGCCAGAATTCCTTATGCCCTTCCCTACATCCTTATTGACTTCTGCTAGTCGGAGAAGAGGGGGTTGTGCCCCAACAAAGTACATGTGTCTCGATTTATTCTCAGATATCGGCAAACCCAGGGACACCTAAATTCGAGTTTGTACGGTGTTAGTGATGTAGCATCTGGTGTACTTGTGACGGGGACGTACAGAAATAAACACTCTTCAAACTTGATATCACACAGGATTTATTGGTATCCTTATGTGCGATTCTAGGCCACAAAGGATCTGCGCCTATCTATAAATATTGGCTACTCGTTGGACGGATTTTCTAAATAGGACTGGGATGGTCAACTGGTAGCACAGGACTCTGTGCCTACCGAAAAATATTGGCTACTCGTAGGACGGATTTTCTAAATCGGACTGGGATGGTCTACTGGTAGCACAGGACTCTGCGCCTACCGAAAAATATTGGCCGCAAAGGATCAGCTCCTATCTGCCGCTAACGGCGAAGTCTGCCTCCGCTTGAGGCTTCATGGATTGCGCTTCCGAACAAGGCGCTCTGATAAGGTGACTAGCAAGGTCCAAGTTCAAGTAGCAAGTCCCCGAACGATGGTGTTCGATTTGACTTTCGACTCGGTTTCGAGTGAGGGCATCACAAAGTCTGTCCATTTTCCCCATCTTTGTTTAACCACCATGTCTGAGACACGCAGGAACCTTCTCCGTCAGATGTAATCAATGGGCGGGTCATGTCGGTACTCTGGTTTACAATCCGACGCGTTGATGGATGAATGTCTCAACCATTCTGAAGGGCTATTCCCAGCCAACTTCGGCGTCCAAACTCCAAGAAGGGAATGTTAGTGGTCGAATGTCACAGTGCTGCAACTTCGAAAGACGATGTGAAATTTTGATATGAATATATCCAATCGAATATCAAACATTTTTTCGAATTGATTTTTGACAAGAAATCGTGTGATGGGTTTATTGTGTGATTGATTCTGACCATCCTGTATATGATCGAATCATCCATCGCCAGTCGAAATTTTTTCAAGTACAGTTTGAAATCCGAAATGTTTATTAACCCTCCTGGTGGTTATCTACAGGTATTCTCGTCATTAGCAAAACTGACTAGATCTAGATGGAAGAAATATCTTATCACTAGAAAAAAACCTGACCAGATCTTGATATCACCCTTATTAAAAATGTCGATAATATTTTGAAGACGAGATATCTCGTTATTAGAAAAATTGGTCTAATCATTACGGATAAGATATCTCGTTCAAATCACTTGGATTGTTGATAAGTTCAACACTCCTTTTTTGACATATTTGTTGATTCAAATTAATGTCGTTATGTCGTTATGCTGTTAAGTCGTTATGCGTCAAATGCAAAACAAACAACGCAAATTAATAGAAGTAAAGTTTTCCTTACAAAAAAAGAGATATATACTCCCATGGAGGAAACGAACCTGCACCTCTTAGAAATCGCAGGTGTTTTGATGCGAGGGTAAATTGCATGCCACACTTAAGCGAACAAAGTGAGCATTATTCGTGCAGCGAACGCGCAGTTACAGCGGAGGTTGCAAGATTATTGAGCAAACTTCGGGGGTTGGCGAGTGGCAACAAACAAGGGGTGGAGACCCCAGGCGGAAAAACAAAATAGTTTGGTCACTGTCCAAATGTTTGGTGCAAAGATAAGAACTGGCCAGTAGATTTTATATTTAAAATATTTTATTTTCTTCCTACCATTTTGCTTTCTGATTTTGCAGTTGAATTTGATAGACCCCCATGGTTCCGCATATACCTTTATCTCCAGTATGACAGATGAGTTTTTGAAATAGTGCTGTTCATTTTATTGCAGTCTATTTGTTTAAAATACTATTAAAAAGGGTAAGTTTTCGTTCTGGAGGGTTTTTCATAAGTCAACTGATCACTGGTAAACAGGAAATCTCCCAAACTCAGTGGTAATGTAGGGTGAAAGGTAAAGTTTCGTATCACGACTCCTTCTTTCTAGGAGGTAAGAACCCAAGTTATTAGTTACTTGCTATTTTATTGCTATTTTGAATTGCGTCACTTATCAAGATGCAGGTGGAGTGGTCGTTCACGGTAAGAAGGCGATTTGTCGCCAAATATGGTAACATTCACCTTTTGCTGATTTTCTTCACATCTGCCGTTTTTGTTATGGCAACCCTATCTGCTGTTACGGAATTCGGCCGCCATCTTGATTTGGCGACAAAAATTAGTTGGCGACAAACGTCTTACCGTGAACGACCACTCCACCTAACTGTTTCCTTGTTCTTCAAATTTAAAATACTTAGGATAATAGACAAATAGATTTCTTATACTTACTTGGAAGAGAGTTATCGAGTCCATCTTTTCTGGAACCGGACAGTGAACCGATTGGATCTAATGCCGCTCCTAATTAGATAGAAACATTTTCCTTTAGTCAGAATCGACAGATCTCACTTAGATAATGAGTATGATTTGTATTACTTCTCTCAATTAAAGGAAAACACATTGAATGTCCTTTTCATAGAAAGCTTCTGTGGTAGAAAAGACAAGATTTAATTTCTGGGGAACCCAAAGTTAAAAATGGATATTTTCATGCAAAGTCGCGATCGTATCGCATTTTTCAAAAATTATTTTTCTGTTATTTGTCGTTGCCAAACTATGAACTTTAAAGTGATTACTATCTGTACACAACAATTTATACAGCTCGGTTGATAAACGTACTTGATTGTCTGTATATAGTGGTTTTCTAACTAGTTACAAAATAAATGTCCCTTAATAAAGCAGATAAATATTCAAACACTTCTGGAAATTCACTTCGTACTTTTGTGTCAATTATCTTAGGAGATCTGATTATCTTAGAAGATAATCAGAGATGTGTGAGTAGATAATTGAAAGCACAGAAAATAATGTTCGTTAACGTAGCTTTCTAACTAATATTGCTTAGAGGATATTGTCATTAAAACTAGTTTAAAGTATTAACCCAGGAAAGCTGCATTATCGTTGAGTACTAGTGAAAATGGGTTCAGAAATTTACGATGTCCTCTTATCTATATATCAATTTCTTTCAAGTTTGATAGTAGATGTTGTTTTATTAAAGAATGAAGGAGGACCTCCAGGGGTTTATTGAAAAAGTTCCTTATGTTACTCCACTTTGATGTTAATTAAGTGAATATCTAGTTTATTCATAGCAAAAGTTGGCCTTTACTACATTAATAGCATAAAAACAATATATTTAAAGTAAATTTAAAATTGAAAACAAAATTATTCCGGCTTTCCCGGATTGATATCCATTAATGACTTGAGATCGTAAGCTGTGCTAGAATACTGCGTCTTTCATGGTGCATGGGTTTTATACATACATACATGGGTATATAAACTCCCTTCTGTATCAGTAAGACTCTCCATGTGTTTGTATGTTTATTACGTTGTCTATCAAAAGATTGGCGAAGCTTGACCAAATATGACCCTTGGCGCCAAAAAAAACAAAATCAACCATTAATTATTGGGCCATATTGTGAAAGAGGTGTTTGATCTGTTCATATAGGCTTAACTTTAGTATCTCTCTATATTCACAAAAAAAGTTACAGCCGCCGCAGAATTAAAAACTGTGTTGTTAAGCTCGATTCTTAGACGGTTTACAGAGAAAGTACCGATCAGAAAGGATCAGAAAATTATGAAATTAACATGGTTTGTTCTTCATCGTGTTCCGTGTACAAATTTGAAGATTTTTTTCCGATGCGGCTATTAGTTTAGGGTTTATTAAATGTCAAAATTGAAAAGGCGAAATTTGTAACGCGAGTGAGCAAAAGAGGTACAAATTTTCAGTTTTCAGTCGTGATTTTCTTCTAAAGTACATCTAAACGTGAATTTTTGCAGCTCGTCGAGTTTTTATAGAAATTCAATTTGGTTCCTGGTAATATGTTTTGAAATTCGGGAAAAATCGGGACAGTTTCGTTAATTTTTTAAACTTTTTTTCGTTACTTTTAAATTGTCATATCTATATCTTATAATTATTACCTTTTAAATTTGAAAACATCACAGTATACTTAGAATGTACTCTTTCTTACGGTACAGTTATTTTTGAAAGTGTTTAATAAATAAATTCGATGCGATAAAAAGTTGGCGAGCGTAAGCTAGTAGGTGGTGGAGCCCCCTAGTTGTGAAGAAAGCATGAACAACATGATATCCGTTCCTAGGAATGACCTCTTAATTTAGCGCGATTTCTCATTTTATTTCAACTTCAGTACAACATATCGAAGAAAAAATTATTCATCTATAGCCGCATTCAAAATTAAATTATAAGAAAACGAAAACTCACTGGCAAAATTGGTACAGCTACACTCTACGTTTATGAGCGGTGGCAACGGCCTTGGCGATTTTTATGGCGCACATCTACTAGCGAATTACGGTAGATTAAGGCAACCCATCTGTTTTTACGGTTATTGTTGTTTTCGTGGCAACCTGGGCAAACGGTAACTTTTAATTTTAATTTTGAATATTCTAGAAAGTTCTTCCGAAATCCGTTAAAGTCGTTTGCTTTCATTAGTTCGATTGAAATTTTTTCTTTGCTTCCTTTGGTTATTTTGATTTTAAAATATCCTTTGATTGCATTGGTCCTTTTAAATTTTTTTCTGTGATACCATTGGTTCATTTATTTGTATTTCTACAGTTGTGGAATTTTTTTTTTTCAATATTTTTCACGAAACGTTTAAGAGTTTTCTTTTCTTTTTTGCCATTTGTGGAAATTTCGTTTATTATTATTTTTTTCTGAACAGTTCTGATATACCAGGTTGTATTATTTCTTGCCTTTTTTCTTTTAAAAATCTTTTTATTTTTCAACAACCCCCACTGTATTTAGTGTAATTGATTTCCGTGAATTGTAGTATTGATTTTACGCCACAACACGCGTAATGACTAACCGCGTCTATTGGTTGAAAGAATCATAGGAAAGATTTTATTGGTTGAAAGACTACTATGAAAGATTTTACGGTTTGAACGACTCCTATAAAAGATTTTATTGGTTGAAAGACTACTACGAACGATTTTATGGTTTGAACGACTCCTAGGAAAGATTCTTTTGGTCAAAATGGTCAAAACTGATTAGAAGTCATGTAAGGAACACTGCAGATTCCAGAACAGATGTATGCATGTCTTCACAAGGTTAAGTACGCTCTGTTTTCCAGCGGAATGACCCATCAATACTTTCATGCGCAGCATTTGAAGATTCGTTTACTGTAACAATTTTCAGGTATCTCGTTTTCGACTAACACGTCATCACTAAATTTGTATAGTTTATAGATGTTTAATACTACATTAAAAAGACCAAAACTCGAAGAAGTAACTTTTACAGATCTTCTATAACAATTCAATTAGTTAAACATAGAACTGTAAATTTGAAATCTTAAATTAAGAATCAGAGATAGCTCACTTACCTAGGCAACCCGTTTGCATACACCCTAAGGTAGCAATGAGAAGGACCGTCACCTTCATGTTGATAATCACAGATGATTGTTCTGAGAGTTGGTTTCCCTCTCTTTTTATGACCGCAAAGATTTAAAGATATGCAAACAAGCCGTTCGTTTCAGATAGTTAGTCATTGCAGTTAGCCTCACCCTTTACACTACGGATTACTGTTTAATCGTATTCTGTGATGGTAGAAATGTCGTACCAGCTGTATCATAAGGGATTAAAGTGATTAGTCCCATGACTAGGACATATTTTGCATAGAATTGCTGCTGTGTAAGCACCAGTGTAAATTATTCCTCAAGGAATGCAACTGAAATTGCATGCAGTACATTTGATGCTTTGGCTAACTTCTGAAAAATGTAAATGAATGGGATTGCTTAAAGATGAATAATAATGAGTACATATTATATTCGAACGATTTGAATCAGCAGTCTGCGTTACAGAAGGTTATATGGTCACGAATGAATTACTAGGTACAAATTTTTAATGTTATAACTGGGGTTGGTTATGTGTTAGGATATTAATCTTTTGGATGTTATTTTTATTTGCTTATCATTTTAAGATTCATTACTGATGACACTACCAATTTTGGAATCCAAATAAGTTACTTTTCTTTGTACGCAGAACACAGTATAAGACACATTTTCTGCCCAGCTGAATGTTGGTGGGGGTAGTAATTCTGTGGCTTAACGTATTTTCTGTACTTTATCCGAATGTGACATAAACTCTATGACAGAAAAATCGACGCACCAAGAAGGAGTTGCCCGATTGCGATAAAAATTGCTGGATGTGAAGATCATACATAGAAATACAAACGATTAAAGTTTCAGAACAATGGAATGATTTATTTCATAGCTTGACCTTTACAAAGGGAGGAAGTCAATTAGACGTTGATCCACCTCAGGCCTGGATGCAAGCTGTCACCCGGCGTGGCATAGACTAAGAAAAGTTCCTTGATGGTGTCCTGTGGAATTTCTTTCCAAATTGTCTCTAACTGACGGGCTAAATGGTCAACATTCCGGGATGGTTGCAATCGCCTTCCCTTAACTCCCAAATGTGCTCTATGTAGAGAGACCAGAACACCTAGCTGGCCAAGGAAGCGTTGGGAAAGCTTGAAAACAACTCATAGCAACATGTATTGTGTGCGGCCAGGCATTATTTTGTTAAAAAGTAAGTCAGGAGTGTCGCAAAAGGAATGGTAACACAACCGGTCGTAGAATGTCGTCTACGTACCGCTGTGCTGCAAGTGCGCCAGAAATGACTACCAAAGGAGATGGCACCCCATACCATAACGCCCTGTTGTGGGCATGTGTGGCGTGTAAGGGCAGGATCCCCACGCTGCCCTAGATGTCTCCAGAAACGTCTGCGGTTGTCATCAGGACACAATTGGAAACGGGACTCGTCACTAAAGACTATACGTCCTCAGCCAGCGCCGTTCCAAGTTGATCGAGCCTGGCACAACTCCTTCTTGGTGCGTTAATTTTTTTTGTGTCGAGTCTAACTTGGTTGGCTTATCGAATACGATTTCAGAACGCCACCAGTAAAAATTTTAAATTCCGAACACTGAATTGATATATGATAGTTCATTAGTCAACGTTAATTATATTAAACTCCAAAAATTGCCAAAACTGTGATAAATTACATTTTAAGGTAATCCATGCCCAGCATGTCACATGAAAGCATTTGTATAGGGTAGTAAAAATCTTCGCTTTTCGTCTGGTTTGTTTACTGGGATGTGGTAGCCCAGTTGTTAAAGTCACAGATTAACAACGGAAATAAAGATTTTCAAGATTTCAAGATTAAAAGCATTTAATAAAATAAAGGAAAGTAATCAAAGCAGAGTTTTGACCCAAAATATTGTTTTTTAGGTGTTATTTATAGATGCGTTTGGGCAAATAGTACGACACAAGTATCTTTTTAAGATAGAATTTTATTTGTATCATTGGGAATTTCAGTGTAAAGAATTATAGGAGACCCAAACCCCAAATTTCAAAAAAAAAATAATAAGTGTTTTTCTGTTTATTGGATAAAACGATGCATCAGATATGGACAAATGGACAAAATTCCAGAGTCGAAGGAAATTGCTAACAGTTGCTTTTTAACTTTTATTTGACCTTCCAACTACATAATCGACAGCCAACCAATTGCTTCGGTTTCCATGAAAACCTCCATTTATGCAACATTACATCATATTGTATATACCGATGATTATCCCAAACATTTTAAGTACCCTTAAGGTGTAGACTCCTGGTTTTTCTATCAATCGGCGAAAGCTAAAGGACAAAATCCAGGTCCTCATGTAAAATATGTGGTGACGCCACTGAAGGAAACACATTGAAAAAATAGCGCTAAATTTCGTCGCATGCGTATCACTACAAAAAATGCTCGCTTACAGAAAAAAATAGCTGTAGAAAAAAAAGAAGAAGGTGGGGTTTATATAGTAGTGGTTTATTTTAAAATTGTACTGATCCAATGAAATAATTTTTTTCAATTCATTAAACAAGAAATGTATAATTTTTCAGTGAATTATCACAAATCACTCAGTTGTCATCAGAGATAAAACGGGCTTTAAAAAATATATACGAGTTTGTGGTAAAAACTTTTGTTTTGATAAAAGTCTTAATTTAATAGAAATTACTAAAAAAATAGTAATTTCTTAAGTAAGTTGTAATAGTAATAGTAAGTTGTTTTCGTTAATTTATGTTATATTTTGTTTTTAAAATGCAATTATCTCAAAATCAGTTTTTTGCAATTTTTCCGAAGTTCAAAGTTTTAAGGCTTTTTGATATATGCACTTAGAGTTAAACTGTTTACATTTTTAGGTCTTGAATAACTGTTTAAAAGACACAGGGAGAGCTTTTTTTGTACAAATAGTTCAGAAAAATTTATAAAAATTAATAAACATTAAAAATTGGAAATTTTTATAGAAATTTAACGTATAATATTTTTTTTATGAAAACTCGTAAATAAATTTTTAAAAATCGCTCTCTAGGTCTTTTGCATATACTATAACTAGCTGACCCGGCAAACGTTGTTTTGCCTTATAAATTATTTCTAGTTTCTAGATAAATTCTAGTGTAGACAAAAAGTAACTTACTTATTATAAGTGTGTAAGTATGTGGTATACGCGTGAAAAGGGCATGGAGCGCTATGAACGATAAGGGAATATAAAAATAACAAACGCCAAACAATATTATTTTCAAGTTATTATAGTTTATTTCTTAAAATTACATATCACATATTAATTACGACAGTAACACTAACAAACAACATCAATCTTTTAATGCTATAGCATGGACAATCTATATATATAATTCTCTTACGTGGCACGCAAAAAAGACGTTATTTGTTATCGCGTTTTGGCAACATTGTACGATTGTTTGTTTACCACGAATTGAATTTATAGCGTTATCGGATGAAATTTTATTGAAAAAAAAAAAAGACTTTTAGTCGAGCTGTTATGCTAGACGCAAAAATGAATCAGATGTAAATACACGATGTACCTGTTGGCGTTGTTGGTCATTTATTCTGCGTCTATTAACCGTAAAACGGCGTGATTGTCGTTGTTCTAAACGTATAACTTCATTGCGCTCAGCTCGTGTATCTTCTGATTGTTCTTGACGCAATTGCTGCATGCTCACACGTGCATCAGCATTTTGTTGCTGGACTTGTTCTTCGGTTCTTTGTGATCTTTTATCTCTCATACTTCTGGACCTACTTGTATTACGGCTCAAATCATCCCCTTTGCGTTTTCTTGGCATTGCTCACTGTACAAAACACATATAAATAGAATTAATGAAATAACTTCATTGCGCTCAGCTCGTGTATCTTCTGATTGTTCTTGACGCAATTGCTGCATGCTCACACGTGCATCAGCATCGGCCAAGATTATAGCAAAAATATTAGTTTTGTGCAAAAAATTTGAAACAATAGTTGTAAAAAATTCAAATAATTATATAAAAAATTCAAATAATTATATAAAAAAAAGTATACTTACAACACAAAAGCCGTTGTTGGTTGGAGCTCGTAACACGTGTTGAGTACTTTTAAGGTTATGTAAATCACTTGTTTAACTAAAACTTGATTAACTGAACTAATCGTGCCAAATACACGCGCGGCAAATTTTAAGAATCTATGATTGGTAACACTAAGCATATATCAGGATTAAACTTTAATAATAAAAATAAATGTTTATTTTCTTTAAAAAAAATTTTAGATTTTTAATCGAAGTACAGTTAAAAACACTATAATTGATCAGTTATCGAGCGGGATGAAAAATGATTAAATTACTAAAATGGCCATAAAAAAATAGGGGTTGGTGATAAAAAAGTAAAAATTAAGGGTTTTATGTATTTTTTAATGCCACATTATAAAAAAATAAAAACAAAAAATTTCGTCAAAAAATTAAAAAAATAAATTTTAAGGGTGAACAACCCTTATTACTTAGGGGTATGGAAAATAGATAGTAGCCGATTCTCAGACCTACTGAATACGCATATAAAATTTGGTAAAAATCGGTAAAGCCGTTTCGGAGGAGTACGGTAACTAACATTGTGACATGGAAATTTTATATATTAGACAATATTGTATTAATTTATTTCATACAAAATATTGAAAATTGACAAAGGAGTATAAAAAGTGCGTAAATCAGCTTTAAAAAAAAAAAAAATATATATATATATATATATATATATATAATATATATTAAAATCGTAATATAAAATATATAATTGCAACTAAAAACTAATTTTTTTTATTGATTATTGCTTTAAAATATGTGCTTTATTATCATTAAAAAAATAGCTTATGAAAAATGAATAATAAGAATTTTGGGTTTTTCCTTACGGGTATCCCTTAAACCAGGGGTCTGTGAAGATTTTATATCTGCTGTTTAATCTCTTCCTCGCGATGGATATTGTAGTTACCTTAAAATGCAATTGGTTACCTTTTTTACTATGTTAAGCGCGTAATATAATTGTTGTATATTTGCGTCTATATTTAGCTTGAGGGAAAAGGGGTCTCATTCCCTTCTGATTTGAATCAAGCTACGGTGTATAATGTCATGGACCTGGTCTAGCACTGCTGGCCAATGAGGGCGTGCAACAACAACAACATGAATATCTGGGTACCTATGTTTAACAGAAGTATGTTATGAGATTAATAATTGTTATTTGGCTTTATTCTAAATTTTATTTCTGTGAAGAGTGTAGACTTTATCTAAATACATGAAAGGAATTTGCGTAATGCAATTTTCTTGAATTGACTCTTGAGCAATAAACCAAACCTAGCAACCCGAAAGGTCGTAGCGAGTAATTCCACAAAATGTTCCAAATTTTTTAAGCATTTATAACAAACAAACGCATTTGATAAAATTATAATGCTAATTAAATTATAATAATAAGTATAATGTGCAAATTGGAGCTTCTTAGTACCTTCGTTTAAGATTTAAGATCCCCACTCACGATTTTACCTTAATCGAAACCTATTAATGCTTGATTTT
Organism: Metellina segmentata; assembly: GCA_947359465.1. Classification (NCBI taxonomy): domain Eukaryota; kingdom Metazoa; phylum Arthropoda; class Arachnida; order Araneae; family Tetragnathidae; genus Metellina; species Metellina segmentata. The sequence continues at coordinate 80,207,714 of OX375877.1, forward strand.
ATCTTCAGTACGAGTCCAAGGATAAATTCTGTGTAAACAGCATAGCATATCCTGCAGATATGAATTCTTTACAGATTTGAATTCAAATGAGTTTTGCTGCAACACGTTGGAAGGCTTTGCAAAACTGGAATGTGATAGAAACCTTTTTCATATGGAAATGGGTATTGTTCTATGGTGTGATTACTTCAATCTACGTCATTGAAAGTTTTTGTCATCTTGATTTTTATCTTTAGTTCCATAGTGAAAATGGTGAGTTTAAAATGTTTTCATATTGATACAAAATATGTCTAATGCATAAGGTATATGTACTACTAGAACTATTTTTTTTAATTTAGATCTTAATTAATAATTTTCAATGTCTAAGTTTCAGGATGTTTTTAAAAAAATGTTAGATAGCTAATTATCATTAACTATACAATTCACGTTTTTAGATTTTTGTCTATGAAAACAATTTTGTTGATAACTCGTAGTGTTATTTATTCCTAATGTTTCAAACTTCAATGAAGTAATGTGTTAATTCTACACTTTTGTTCTCTAATAGCAGAAAAATTGTAACTTTTCTAAAAATATTTAATAAAATTCTAGCATTTTTGGTGTGTGTGAAGAGTTTTTCAGCTCCAAGACAAATTATTAGAATAATCTAAATCCAACTTTGAATGAAATACTGTTTTTAGTTTATTGCCGGTACAAAAGGTTTCGTAATACTTAACCTTGCTTAAATATACAAACTTTACAGAACATTTTTACACAAAAATTATGAAAAGATGCATTATAAATTTAAATGGACAATTGTTAGTTGAAAAAATGATTATAATAAAATTTTACTTAATTCGGAATATTAGAATATTTCATACATACGCCGATTGACAGAAAAAAATTATGTAATATTTGGTAGCGTCACATTCAGCTTTATTATCAGTCTGCAATTGATTTTGCATCTTAATTACAAGCGACTTAGTATTTTTTGGAGCCATACATGGCCATACGGATTTTATACTGAATACAAGATCTTTTTTGTTTTTGTAGCATTTTCATGGAGTTTAATCTTCATTATTTTCCATAAATTCTCAATTGGATTTAAATCTTACGACTTTAGAGTACCAGATTTGGTGTTTAAGACACTTCTGCGTTGAATTTAAAGTGGGATTGAAAGCCAAGTCCTCTTGAAATAAATGATCATTCTCAAATAAACCTTCGGACGCTGGCATCATACTATGCCATCATTTCGTATACGATATTAATATGCCTTTTACAGTTTATCATGCTGGACTATTAAGCAGAAATGGAGTAGAGTGCGATGGTGCAAAAATAGCCTGATATGGGGTCTGACAGGTCCGCAGAAGACCCTGGAAGGCTATGTGCGTATAGGAAAAGATAAATTCTGAGGTATACAGATATAATGCCATCCTTGAAACTTTTATGATGCGTGCTCCCGAAGATATATTTGAGGAGGATTATTTCTAAACGATTTAGCCCCGTGCCATGCTTCAAAGTCAACAAACTGGTTCAAACAACGCTAAATCAAAATAATTTTCTGGCATACAAGGTTGCCGGATTTAAGCCCAACGGAAAATTCATGTGGAATAATCTATATAAATAAGAACGGAGTGTTTGTTTGTACATTGATTAATTTCGACCCATTTCAAGTTTTCTATCTGTTTTGGACCATTCTGATGCCCAATCCGCCTGTTGAGCGTTTGGTGTCTGCCTGTATGTATGTATGTGACCTATACACGTCTACACGGTTTAATATATTTTCATGGGCATTTGCATACAGTGAGTACTTATCTTCATTTAGTGAATGAGCTCGGTTGCGAAAGTCGGTCTGTCCATCTTCCTGTTCTATGTTCGATTTTATGTTTGTGTGTTTGTATAGGCTTCACATAAATTTTATTCCATATATTGGATTAAAATATGATTTACTTTATACATTATCTATTAGCTTAGTTGAATAAAATACCAAACATTTCTTTATTGTTATATTTTGATAAGTTCGGTTCTAAAACACCTGAGTAACTATGCTTAAATCAACCATAATTTCGTAGTTTGGGAAAAATTGGAATGTATATTGAGTATTACGATTATTGCTTTACTAGTACTGCAGAAAAAGTAATTATTAAAAAAAATTATAGAATTTCAGTTCTGATACTTTATTTATTTCTAGTGTTATTTTTGTTCTTTGCGCAATGTAAACGATTTCAGAATATTTGAGACAGACGATATTTTTCAACGAGCAGTAAAGAAACGGAAACTCGTGTTGGTTGATCACGTGAAGTAATATTTTGTTTCTTTTGCTCTGAATTAATTTTGCATTTCTAAATATTGTGCACTTTATAGTTGTAAGTTGTGGCAACTGCGAGATCAAGAAATAAAAAGGAATCCTAAATCAATATCTTCAGAACAACTTTTTCCCTACATCTTTTATTTTGTTTTATTTCGCTGTTTTCTTTTGTTTTCTGTTTTAAATATTTATTATTTTAATAAATTGAGTTTCTTTTTCATCACACGCAACACCACCACAAAGTATTTGACTGAAAGTGGCAGGTAAGTCAGAATAAAGCAAATTTTAAGTGTAATTATGCCATTATTGAAAGAATAATGCCGTTATTGAAGGAATAATAATGTTTGAAAAATCTGAACTAGAAGTTTTCAAACATTAAAAATTATTTGTCATAATGACAGAAGATTGCGAGATTTCATAATGTCGCATGCCGGATGCAAGAGTATCCCAAATAAAAAATATTGTTATGTTGATTATGAGTGCGAGAGCACACGCCGTAAATCGTCGTTTATATTAATTGAGTTGAACATAAAAAGAACTTAGTAAAGAGAATTCCAAATTTCCCTTAGTGTCACCTTTCGTCATTTTGTAGCTTTGTCATACAGCAATGTATGAACTGTATTACATGAATGGATATGCATGTGTAGGATTTGTGTCCAAATTAAGTTGTAGAAATTATAAAGATGGCGAAAGGTGTTAAAATATTACTTTGTTCTAGGAAAAAAAGTAGATCATTTTATGTATTTTGATCATATCTTCAATCTAGAGTAAACCAATTCAAACTGAGTAAGGTCGGGTATTTTGCTTGTAAAGAATAAATTTCTAGAAATTGCTTCAACAAACAAAAAAAGTATGTTATATCCAGTATAAACCCTGTTTGGGCATGTTCAGTCAAAAAAGACTCAGACTTATAATAAGCATACCAAATCGTTTACAGGTTGTTGTTAAAGCTAAAGATGATTCTACTAAATATTACATAATTCTTATTTTCTGAATTTTTGAACTAATCTCTGTATGTATCATAGAATATTGTAATATTTTGAAGGACAAGTAAATTTTAATACATTTTTTTTTCCTTCAATTGTCAATTATCATCTTAATTTATTATACATTTTCAAAATTATGTATGCATTTTAAGTAAAAATGTTCTGTAAGCTCTTCAAATTCGAACACTAAGTTTTATGTTACGGCAATTTGTGTATCTGACATAAATAAAAAGAACATCTAACTCAAAGTAAATTTCTTCGATTATTCTAATATTTTGACCTTTAGCCGAAATGCCAAGAACAGTTTTAAAAGGAATTTAAAAATTTCGAAAAAGTTTATGTAACAAAATATGCTTGCAAATATTGTCGTATAAGAGTAGAAACTTATTAACTGAAATTTTTTGAGGACACTAAGTGCTTATTTTCATTATGATGAGAAACACATTGGCATATTGTAATTAGTTTTTAAGATGTCTACCGCTATCAAATGCTTATACGTTTTACGTTTAAACCTAAAAATGAATAATCTTTGAACGGCTGTACTGTTGTTTTTGTCAGTTAATGAGTTTCTGCTCAAAGCGGCGATATATTTTGGTACATTTATATATGTATAATATATTAAGCATTCTTTAAATGTATTTAAAATTTCCTTTAAATCATGTTTTTATTTCTCATAACTTTCAGAAATCAGACATAATGAAGTAAACTCCGATTTTGCGACTTCAGAGTATCCGTGCACCTGAGCATACATTCAATTTTTCAGTTAGTAAATACTCAATGGGACACACATCTTTTTTATAAATTTCATGCTTTTACATACTTTTCATACCTTATACAAATCTTATACATTTAAGAAAAAATTGGCTAAATCAAGCTGACTTGAGTAAACCAATATCCTGGGATGGATATCAGATATGCCGGGTATGCGTCATTTTATTTTTAACCATGAAGCAACAGCAACTGGGACGTAAGTTTTGTGGAATTTTACCCAATATGGAAGGGAGTAAAAACTATGGAGGACAGATTTTTATGCCTGTGTTCTGTTTAGAATTTTTAAATTGCTGGTAAGTAGCTATTGTGACTTTTTTGTGATCCTTTTGAGCTTTGCCATTGGTTTTTACACCACTAAATAGCTTTCGAATTTTTTTTTATTGAGGTGGCAGAATAGTCGAACTTTTCCAAAGTGATATTCGAGCCGGCTTTTCATGGGATGCGAAGTATTTTGAATCTTAAGTTAGCACAGTGCGTGATGCTGGACGAGACTGACAAGAAACTATCGCCAAGAGGCCCTCCGGTTACACATCATAGTTAGATTATTTTCTACTAGGGGGCCCGCCCCCTGCTCGCTAAAGCTCGCCAACCCCAGGAGGATTGCTTTGCAATCCTCATTGGTTCGCTACGCTAACCTATGCTCACTTCGCTCGCATCAATGAAGACACGTGTCCTAGCAGAAAGGATTGTTTACAAAATATGATGTACCAAAAAAATATTTTTCAAACCTAAATTTGCTGTATTACAATAAATATATATACAGGACCCTGGAATCAGAATTCAAATGAAAACTTTGAGCAAATTTTGAGTCGAAATGTGAGCGCTGCTTTGGAAATGGAATACTCAGCATGTTGTTTGTGTGTGCATTTCCATAAAACACTCTTGAGTCACCCACACTTTTTCATTCAGTTTGTTGTCGAAAGTTATAGTGCAACTGTCTTGTTGAACTATAATTGTTGGCCCTGAAAAGGACCGTTTTTTAAATGGCCCTGAAATGATCCTCCACTTTCTTTGATTTGTAATTTTAAACTGCAACAGCTCGACTAAAATTCTTTTTTTTTTTTTCAATAAAATTTCATCCGATATCGTTATAAATTCAATTGAGGCGATTTCGTGGTAAACAAACAATCGTACAATGTTGCCAAAACGCGATAACAAATAACTTCTTTTTTGCGTGCCACGTAAGAGAATTATATATATAGATTCCAGAGCACTTCTATGAAAATGAACTAAACTGGATGAGAGGCATTTTCTGTCTAGCTAAATGCAGGTGGCGGAATGCGTTTCTTGTACGTATTCCGAACGTGAAGTCCTTTAGCTTGTTACTTGTTCGTCGAAAACGATTGCTGCACGCCAGTAAACATTTCCAAAGAATGAATTCCGAATTGACGTAAGGATAGTTGATTTCTCAACGCCAATCAGATTAGGCCCGGTGCACACATCCAGTTTTTCAACGTGCGGCACCGCTGCCGAAACGCAAGTGCGGTCTGAGATACATCAGATCCAATGGAGTGCATACATGGCTTCGGTGCCGCTGCGGCAACGCACGTCCAACTTGCGTGCAATTTGTACCACAGTTCCGGTCTGAAGTGCCTTGTTGTCATAAATTAATGGAATATAAATAATAATTAATATATGATTGTATCCATTGCTCCTCCAGTATTGCTCCATTGTATCTAATATATCTCAGACCGCACTTGCGTTGCGGCAGTGGCAATGCACGTTGAAAATCCGGATGTATGCACCGGGCCTTAAAAGGTCGATGATATCAAGGTCAATTAATATTACACTATTCGGAAATCTCGTGACACTCAAAATTAAAATAGCATACCGATGAGGAACCACTTAAGGCCCGGTACACGCATCCGGTTTTTCAACGTGCGGCACTGCTGCGGCAACGCAAGTGTGGTCTGAGATACATTAGATCCAATGCAGTAGTGCACACATGCCTCTGGCGCCGTTGCGGTGACGCACGTCCAACTTGCTTGCAAATTGTACCGAAGTTCCCCACGGCGCCGCAGCTAGCCGCACACGCGTTTCAGTTCTGAAGTACTTTGTTTTCGTAAAGAAATGGAATATAAACAATAATTTATAAATGGTTATATCCAGTAACGTCTATTTTGTTTCAAATTATACTTTTTGTTACACCAATTAAGTGAAATAAACACGTTTTCTTCGATAGAATATCTATCACAAATGCCACGAAATGAGTACTTGCGTCATTTCACGGTTATGTGTGCATAGTTGAGCTTCAGTGCCCCAGCGGCGCCGCACGTTGAATAATCGGATGTGTGCACCGGGCCTTAAACTACAAACGCCGCCAAAGTGGTAATAAGCTACAGTTTAAAGTAACCCTGATACGTATTACTTGAGAGCATTTGATCGGCGTCAGTATTCTTAGCTTTCAGTGTCTGGTTTGCTTACGCTGAAAATCTCCATACAGTTTTGATAGTTCCGACTATCATAGTTTAACAAAAGAATCGTTTCATTGAAACTTTGAAAGTGCTTCTCTCAAACCAGCTCTACGGATTTCAAACATTTATAGAGCTCGATCTTTGGTCATTAGGTTGGATTTTGGATTTTATGGCGCAAGGTTCTAACAGGACACTCTAAGGCAAAGTGGTGGGGGATCAATGTTAAATTTAGATATAAATTACAATCGTCAGTTTCCTGCAATTTGGGAAACTTACATCGCGAAGCCTTCACACAATGGACAATATGCATGATTTTCAAATTCATTTTAAAATGAAAGAGCACGAAAAACTACGTAGAAAAATGCCACTTAAACTGCAATCTGACAACATTAATTATATTTAAAACGCTTTTCAAATTGCTCTGACGTCACTTTTAATGAAAAACTGCAGTCGCTGACGATTCTTGCCTGTGACGTCATCGTACATGATTTTCCCATCGAGCGTTCCTTGAACTGTGTTATCTCTATGGGTATCTTTTTAGTAGTCTTATATTTACAGATTTTTGATTAATTCAGCAATGGAAGGTTCGAAAACAGTTAAAAAGAAGAATTACAATTGTGTTGTTCCGTTTGTGTCATAATTGAACGATTAAAACACCAAAAAAGTATTTTTTGTTGTACCAAAATATGAACAAGTTCGTAGAAGATGGTGCAGCGTTATGAAAAGAGATTAAAATAAATACAAAAAGCTGTGTTCTACTTCTTGCTTGCATTGCTGTGAAGATCATTTTCGGTAAGTTTAAAATACCAAAAATTATTTGTATTTTTAATTGTTTTTAATTAAGAATTGTGTGATTTAATCTTGTGGATAACTACTAGTGTTTTTGCTAAAACGAAAAAACATTCTTTCTGTATCAAGTCACTCATAATGCAGAATTTTTTTTTTCATGAAAAATAATTTTAATAAATAAATTTATGAATACTATTTATTTATAAATCAAAACTGGTTTAAAAAAATATACAGAGCTAACATCAATAAAGATTGAATTATTATACTCATGATAATTAATTTGCAGTTGGTAAAACTGTGTCATATTTCTTCTTTAAACTGAATGATAAGTATTATAGAATAAGTGTCATTAGAATTAAGATTTATAATTTAAAAATATTTCTTCTCAATTTGAATTTTAAAACTTTAATATTTTTTACATTACATAAATGTATATAAATATAATTATTTTAAAAGTGAAAAGTTAGAATAAACGTAAAATTAATTTATTAAAAAAAAAAGCATTGTACAAATATTTCTATTAAAAATTAGAAATTAAAATTAAAAACTAATATTAACAAATTTTGATAAATAGTGCTACAAGTGAAAATTTTTAATTTATATATTACTTTATTTTATAGTTGGAGAATGACATGAAAAACTACTGGGAGTATCGTCTCTCTTGCAGTACGAAGCAACATAGCTTTCACCTCATTTGTTTTGTATTAAAACTAATATTTTTAAACAATTACGAATTTTGTTTTAAATTTGCATAATTTTATAAAATTGCAAGCCTTCAAATTCTTGCAATTTCAATCAAATTATCACACTAACTTCTTCATGGTTTAAAATGTTGGACTACCAAATGTTGTGTTCAATATTTAATGCAGTTGCAATTCTCGCAACAAGTTTCTCTACACATGTTATTTTTGGATCATCCTATAGTGCATAACACCGCTTAAATATATTTAAAAAATTATTGTTCATTAACCAACAAAAATAATGTTGCTAAAAAATTAACGTAGAAAATTAATTTTAAGTTAGCTTTCAAAATTCACTATTTTAATACCCCAACAATTTTAATCTACTTTGAAATTATTTTCCTAATATAAAGCTCTTATTTGATATACTATTCTAATTATCTATATAAAAAAATATCTTTCGGAATGAATTGTGTTACTTATTAAGGAAAAGAGAACAACTATTAATATTCTATTTTCTTAAGTACAATTTTTTGATAATAGCACTACTCTTTAAAAGCAATATAAAAATACATGTTTTTTAAAAATAAATATGGTGTAAAAAATATTATCATACTCTTTGCTTTTACGCCTTTCATTTCTACTCCCATAAAATTTGGATGGTTTCCCAGAAAAGAAAACATGGATATAGCATCCAATTTAGGTAGACTATCCGAATGGCCTTTTACAAATCCTTATTCTACAGTCGTCATTTTTAAAGAAGAAATCTGTATAATAATAATAATGTAAAGACTATAGTTCAACACAATTATTTAAAAAAATAAAATTAGCGTAAAATCAATGAAAGCAACCTGAAATAACATGCAACCGGCGAATGTAGCGAGAGATTTCATGTACTATGACGTCACACCAAGCTCCACCCCGTTTTCAGTCACGTGACTTCGACGAGTTTTTTAATCGCTTTTTACGCTTAAATTAAAAAAATTTGTGATTTTTAAAGTTGATTTTCGGATTGTTCATGATCGAATTTGTAAAAAAAAGTACCATTTTTGGACGTTTTGTGACATAGTGCATATTCCTTATTCTTTATGAATTGCAGCATTGATTATCAAATTATGTTTTCACAAAATAATAAATCATTAATATATTGTTCCTTTAAACTCATGTTACGTTGGTCATTGGTCTATGTCGTTGTGAAAGTGAGCTTGTTTTGGAAACACCGTGTCGACCGTATGAGAGACTTTTTCTGTCAAGTTAACTTTTTGTCTACGGCTATCGATATAACTGGCGCTATATTTTTACAATGTCAAGGTGCAACTGCTGTACCGGCCGTAGTCTATAGGTTAAATGTAGGTGGTATTGGTATTTTTGTAACGGAATGTGCTCCATATATGTAAGCACATCGACCTTCTAATGAAATAGACGTTGCACGCTGGCGGAGTCGCTGTGGTATGATCTTTGAAGGGTAAATCACCAGGACATACAAATCGATTTAGCCGATTGACTGTCGAATGGCAGACTACTGTTTTTGATCGCTGTAGAGAATGACTTTAACTAATCAATAATTTAGGATTCGTGCTTTTTCCCACAACCACGTGACGGATCTTCATACCGAGCGATCGGAAGAAACATGAAACTACGGGCACATGCTCCGTCTATTTCATTACAAGGTCGATGTGTAAGCGTAAGTGACGTCACTTGTCTTGTTTTTCGAATACGATATCAGCGATATCAGCACATCTACAATAGAAATTATTACAGAGAAAGAATTCCGAATCTATGTATAACAGTTTTAATTGGCCAACCTCAATTATTCACCAAAACGGCAATAAGCTATATTTTAAGGTATAATTGATATGTTCATAGGAGAGCATTTGGGTAACAGAAGGTAAAATCTCTGGTAGATGATAGAGACGCTGTTTAACACGTTTGTAAATAATTTTAAAATATCTTCGTCATCCACAACATAGATGTTGCACGTGATAGACCAATACACGAATACCAAGAGGGCTGACATGCACTCTTGCAACACCAACCGTGTGAATCCTGAAAATTACAGTTTACATGCAGCTGCGGATTTATATACTTTTGCCGCCTAGGGGCTATCGGCAACATGTCGACTCACCCACTTCCTACTCATTGCCCTCAGCAGACACCAATGATATTCCCTCAACCCTTAAAGAGCCAACTCGCTCCTTGCTCGCCCCCTTTCATGCTTTCTCTTCATAGGTTTATCAATAGCACAAAGCATAAAATCATTAGTATTACCCTAATTTGGTTCAACAGTGGTTTTCGATAAATTAAAAACCAGAGCCAGATCAACATATAACATTGTTTATTTTAACAGGAAAACAACTTAGAATAAAATTTAAAATAAACTTTGGCATGCATCTAAATGTTATTCATTTAGACATAGCCTATCAGCAATCAGCAAAACAACTCTTACCAATCTTTCAATAACAGATATTGAGAATATACTGTATAATTGACTGTAATAAGGATCTGTATTTAAAATAAAAAAGACGTTCACAAATAAATTTAAAATGTTCTGATTGTAAAACCTACTAATGGTAAATGTTTAAAAGAACGTATTCGTGTACTAGAGTTGGAAAACGAATGTGGTACTATCATTCAAAGTATAATCTTCTGGTTAGCTCCGATTCGATAGTAAGAATTACCTCATCCTTCAAGCGATCTTCGGTTATTGTAGATCTTGTATAATTTCTAATTCTTTTCAAGACGGAGAACGACCTTTCCGCTGAACAGTTGGACACAGAGATCGTCAAAAAAAGTCTCAGTGCGAAGTCAACGTAAGGGTATAATTCTTGTAGTTCGTTGTCATGTACCACTTCGCTAAGTATAAATATTGTTTTGGGATATTCTTCCAATCCTTTCAAAAGTCCACAAAATGTATACACTCGTTCACAAATACCTCCGTTATTGGTAAATCATTACAATACAAAGTACACAACATCCTACTGTGTTCAGAGTCTTTTTATCAAGGTCTTCTTTGCCAGCACCAATAAAAAAAACGAGGTGAGCTTCATCATATATATAAATAAAGTTTTTTTTTGTTCCATTTCGTTACTTAAACTGTCAGTTATTATTTTGTAAGTATTGATTCTGAAATTTTCTCTGCAAATCAATTCTATTTCTTCTCGGGTTTCATCTGACAGGATTTTTCGTCTCTTTTTCCTGTTTGTTTCATCTTCATACTTAATTACTTTCGCTTTCACTAGTGCTCCATTTTCATTAAGACCCGTAAAATGCTGATATGGTTGACGGATCGATCTCAGACGATTGTAGCTTTTTACTTGATACGTTAAATTTAGATAACAAATCTCCCCATAAAATTGACAAAAAAGTCGTTTCTAATCTTCGAACTAGAAGAATGTAGCTGGATGCTTTCTTCCTTTTGTCTTTTCTCCTTCGTCATTCGAAATAATTGTAAATGCTTCTATTACTTCATCCCAATATCTTCATTTAATGAACTTCAAGCATGAACCCGGGCATACCAACGTGTTATGGATAGCATTTTTAGGCTTGAATTATTTTTTCTTACTTAGATACCCCGTGAGTAGGTCCCCACTTTTGGTAGAGCATGAGAAAAAATTATAAAGATTACTAAGAAGCAAAAAAATTACGACTTTCTTTGCAACTGCTAGTTGAATGCTCACCTAATAAATTAAGTGAATGGGCACTGTAAGTGTACATTGCTGTTGGTGTTTTTTTTTCGTATTCTGGCTAGTAGTCCAGTGTACTGCACAGACATGTTGGAGGTATAATCGTATGACTGCTCCCAGCAGTTTTTTACGCCAATTTTATGTATTTATCGAGGACACCTATAACAGCGTTGAACAACTCTTCTGCTATGTGGCCTACATTCGATAGAAGGCAAATAAATCTTTCTATGGGAATTCCCTTTTCGGTGTTGTTGTTGTCGTGCGAGCCATATATGGCGCAATTGGGGGTGCCATTGCCCCGGAGGGTTGGACTTCTTCATGCATGACACATCCGTTTTACAGGAAGGTCCCTTTCACACATCCATTCACTCACACATATCGTAATTTAGATCCCAATCAGAGGCCGATAACCCCCTGATCAGGTACCCCCGGAGGTATTGATTTGGTATGGGAACATGGGGGACTTTGTGACCACGATCTATTTAACGTGCCCCAGCCACCATTAGCGAACATGATGGTCTTTAGCCAGGTCCAAGCGCCGATCTCGCAACCATCAGAATTGCTGGCTCCGCTGAGGACAGAACCCACAACCCTTCTGATGCAAGTCCGACACTCTACTGACTGAGCTTCCGCGGCTCTTCCTTTCGGTAACATATCTTATAATAACGGCCAGTTGGTTCACATGGGAAATGCGTGACGCTGAGTCGACTACCAGAGAAAAATACTTTGAGTCTTTTATCTCTATTACAATTTCTTGTGTGACTTTAGGGCTCATTATTTTTAGGAATTTCTCGTAGGTAGAATATGACAAATATGAAATATATGGCCTTGACCTGGATTTCCATACTTGGTAATGAGGTTCTCTAAAAAGGGATCGAACTCGGATACCCACGTGCAGAATTATATTCAGTGTTCTACAACACAACTCCAATCAATTGCAATTGTTCTACAGGCCTTTTGTCCGAATTTTGAAAACTGCAGCGAAATCAAAAACAGACGTGAAACACAACTATCAGCTAAATTTGTTTTTTCATATTTACAATAAAACACATCAAAATTAATTAACTTACTTTATTTAAAACCAGGGCATATTTTCATAACTTGCAAGTCTGGTCGATAACTTTTGAAGTTGAATGTTTTGTCATGACATAGAAAATGTGTTATATTTATAAAGTGTTTGTGATAATTTGGGCGGTGTAGGGAGGTTGTTGTGTAGCTAGAAAAGAAAAAAATGGGTGTCAAGGAGCGCTCTTTGCACTGCAGAACATCGCAACTTATGATTGAAAAAAATCGGCCAAAATTTTGATACAATTAAGGAAAAATTGTTCTGCGACGTACGTTGCAGTTTTAAACACTTTCTGCTCCCGGGCTCGGATATTAACTCTGCACCCATAATAAAATTTCTACAGTTATGTAATGGCCCAAATCTGTTGAAATGCCCTCTTAGAGACCAGCGGTAGCTAGGGACCTAACAACAGCAACTTCTCGTTTCAAAACATTTCGCCAATATTTTTCTTGACTTGTGCCTTTTGTATTTTTCCAAAACATTTTGCCGCACCTATAGCCCCTCCCCTTTAAAACTGCCACTGTTTATAGGAATTATGTGGGTTGGACAAGATGTTCGAGCATTCCGTAAATATGTATTAATTCAATTTTAGTGGTCCGCATTTTTCTCAACCTCGCGTTTATCTTTTTCCATTATAGAGTATTTCTTGGCTGACATGCATTGAGCCTGTGCCATTAAATATTTTAGTATCCCACAGAGGGGAATTTGGTGATTTTCGGCCTTCGCCTATTGGGAAGCTTTCATCGTACAATCTTTGTACAACGCGGTTATGTACTAGAAATATTTTTATTATAAATTTTTTCACGTTTAAGGTACTCTAAGTGGCAGTAATGAATTAGGTTCGTTAGTCACCACTTGGTGACAGAAAAGTGAAACGGGCATTGTTACAATGAATTTATGATTTTGGATTTGCTCTTTTCCTCTAACCAGTCAGATGAGTTTTAAATAAAAGGCTGTAGTTTAATTAATTTCTTTTGTTCATGATACATTAAAATATTTCACCAGTTGTAAGGCTATTTAATCATATTAGTAACACGGAGGAACTCAAAAAATACGTTTAACCCTTCTTTGCATGATTTTTTCTTTATTGGTGAAATAAATCAAGGTGATATAATTCATGTTCAAAATTAAAGGGAAAATGGTTAAAAAAATCTTAGTATATATTTATAGTATAAATTTAGCAAAAAACAATATGATGGTATCATGAGGTATTTTTTAAATTAAACGCAAACTTTTTCAGAAATTGCTCTAAAAATAACAGAAACACATGTTACAAACCTTTCTTCCACTCATTTTCACTTTTTTAGCAATAGAAACTCAAATATAATAAAACAAAATTAAAAACGAAATCATACGTTTGTTGCAACTACAACAAACAGCGGAATGACAACTTCAAGCTCGTTTTACTGATAGTGACACTTGCTTATTTTTGACAGCTATGTTTTTTTTATGCAATGGACATTAAAAAGGTATCCAGACACGATCAATTTAAAGTGAACTTGTTCTTTTATATAATTTTTGGGCATTCAATGTTATGATGGAAATTTCCACCATTATGCAAAGAAGGGTTAAATTAGGTATAAACATTCGAGATAGAACTTTTTTTTTATACTGTATTTCAACATAAGAATTCCAAGTGTAGATTCATGACAAAATGGTTTAGAGTTATTTCTCTGAGATAAATGAAAATACTGCGAAGGAAAACAAGAATGCTTAAGAGAGGTTAAGGTAAATATATTAAGCAGGTCAAATATGCATAAAATCTCAACAAAACTGATTTGAATCAAGCAATGATTAAAAGTTTACGTCTTTATTTTTACTGTGGTGGAAATTATGAAAATATATCTCTCACAGTGGAGATCAGAGGAGAAATAATTGCCACTGTATTTGTGAGAATAGTATAATATATACTATCCATCAGGGAATTAAACGTATCAGATACATCGGACATAGTCAATGAGGTTGAATTTGCTACATCGCTATTGTTTCCACTGCTCTTTACGTCCTTCCCATTGTTATTGTTGCCTCCGTCATTCTGATAGTTATCGTTGGTTCCGTCATCACTGCTGTTTCCGCCATTCCAATTATTATTGTTTCCGTCTGTTAAATTGAATAAAATTTAATTTCGTAACTAAAAGTTTATGATAGGTAAAGATGCATTGTAAGGAACGTTCAATTTGATAAGAAATTAAGTACCAATTCTAGGACCCTGCCTTCCTTCCTGTTTATTAGCTTTCAGTGTGACAACACTTGAAATTGCCGACGAAACATTAACGTACAATGCATCTCCACCTCATGCATATATATATATATATATATATATATATATATATATTCTATACAAGAAATCATTAAAACTTAAAAGACATTTCACAATTATTCATAAAATAAACTGTTATTATTTGCATACAATGTTTACAATATTTGCAAAAATGTGACAAATTTTTTCTTTGTACTTCAATAGATATAAAAGTGAAATTTAATTTAATTATAAACAGATAACGTTAAATATGCCTCATCAAATCACAGTCGTATCTACTATTGAAAATTAAAAATATTCGTTCACGTAAACGACGTGGCTTTTTAATTCAAGAATTTTTTTATTTGCTGTGATTTGTGAGGAAATGAAACAATATATATGCTTGTGCACGATATATTCTTGTGAACCCTTAAGAAGGTTAAGGCTTCTAAAGAAGAAATATTCTTTCGTTTGGTATTTCCTATGATATAAGGGATTTTATGGACAGTGAGATTGAGGATTCGTACAACCCTCAGAAAACAAACTAAATTATTGTTGTCTGCAGAATGCATGCATATAAGGTGATATCCAGTAAAATTTTATTCATAATTTTTTTTTTCAAAGCTAAATTTATTTCAATATAGTGATCAAGTTTCAGCAAGCAGCGATTATTATTCTCGAATGAGAGGTAATTTGGTAATTTTTTTGTTTACGTCGTACTAGAGCAACACAACGGGCTATTGACGACAGTCCGGGATCAGTCCCTTAAGGGAAAGATCCGAGGACAACACCTCGTAATTTTGAACCACGGTCAGATGACGAAGCAACACCTGAGCTGGCACCCCACTCTCCAAACTTCCACGCCAACCCAACGTGAGGACTTTTGGCTACGACAGATTTAAGGTGCATCAGCCGCCTCTACACCATACGTTTACAAACATCCATGCCCGAACCCGGATTCGAACCAGGAACCTTCCGATCTAGAGGCTAACACCTTAACCACTATACCGGTTGGTCGGCCTCGAATGAGAGGATTTTTCTGTAAAGTTAAATGTAGATGGCGCTAGTGTTTTTGTAGTTTAACGTGTTTCCTGTACGTATCCCGAACCAAGTAACCGGAGGTAAAATCACTAGTGAATTTATTCCCGGTTGAAAGAAATAAAATGAAAATATATGTTTTGATAATTTGAAGTTATGTTATAAACAAACAAAGAAACTGGAAAAAATAATTCTCCTCTTTTTCATATTTTTATCAAGTACTTGGGAACCAATACTGTACTGATTACTTGGAAACAAATACTGTAGATGTTTATTTATTTCTGTCCTTTCCGTACGCGTAGTGTAAATAATTTTTTTACCTCCATTTTGATTTCCTTGTTGATAATTCATGTATCCTATTCAATGAAGAAAGCAAAATAAGAAGAAATGGTATAACCACATTTACATAAACTTTACACACACATAATACGTATATTGTACGCTGCAAAAATATCACAATTTCAATCAAATGCATTAAAAACTTATTTTATTCTATTTGTGTTATACTGCGGTTTTGGAGAAAAGGAAGACCTTGAGAAATTCATTTATACAAAAAGGGTTAAGCTCATCAGGGAAGAGGGCACCCATGCACAAAATCACGTGATGGCGAACGCCATAGGAGATTATTTATTTTGCCAACTATTCATCGTGTTATCGCTTCCGACGCCAAACTTTTAACTCGAAGTCAGAATCCGCGCTAGACTCAAACTATGGAAGTGCTGCTCTTTACTTAACGAATAGACTCGTTCAAAAAAATATGTGACTCAAATATCAACACGCCGGAGCTTACTGTACCACTTCTGTTTATAGTTTTGAAATGTAATAGATTATTAGGTTAATATTTATTTGATAAAATGACGCTAGGAATGTCAGAAAAAAGTGTTCCGAAACATGTGTGAACAAGTGGAAATGGCCATTTTGTCATGAACCACATTTTGCAACACTTAAGGAAATAAATGTAAAAGGATTGCTTTCAAATTAACGTATTTACTGTCTTAAAAAAGAAAAATTTCACCAAAACATTAAAAAAAATTTTTTATAGCATTATAACAAGCACATATACAAGTGATAAAACGCAACCATTCAAATAGTAGATTTATGAAGTACGAGAAAGAATTCATAAAATTTAGTTGGAGTAGGAATTTTATGAAAAAGGATTCTTTCCGCATGTGTTTCATGTTCGAAGTGTTGGTCTCTGTATGATTTATGATCAAGAATTATAAAACGCCATTGAAAACATTTATACATAATTTTGAACCCTTATATTACAGACAAGATAGCTTAATTTTATATTTGATTACAAAAAATTTCACTTTCTTTATTTTTAATGGAAGTGTTTAGATTTTTGTTTGTATTATGCCGTTACTGTGTTAACTTGAAATCATAACATATTTAGAAATTCTGTGGCTCATCGAAAAAATGTTATCATACAGGACTGATCTGTGATTTATCATAACAACTTTTATGTTTGCCACTTATATTCATCGATAAATAATTGCAATAAACTTTTAAAACCAGTTATTTTATAATCTTGTATCGTCAATTTTATAATATTAGTTCATTACATAATACTTGGTCAAAAAATCGATCGCACATTTCAATATTTCGTTGGTATAATTTTACATACAATCACAGTTATTACACTGTCATCGATTTGACTACCTAATAAACATTTTAACGTTAATTCACAACAAAGTTCCATTGTTCCTTAGCAAAGTTTTATCAATTAAATTCGATTACTTCAAGTACGTTGTCACAACTTTATTGGTGAATTCACGTGTAAAAAGATTCAGTGGACCCCCATAAATATTTATAATATATCTTAGCATTGTCACTATACCTGACTATACCTTCAAAATTATGAAGTGTGGTCCCCGTATCTCTTCCTTTGGGAAGTATAGTATAGTAAGTAAAAAGTATAGTAAGTCATAAGTCATAAAAGCTACAAAAACACGTCCGTATCCGATTAACTTTTCCTACATTCTTCTGTTTCTAAAATGTTGTCTGCGCCATCAAGGTTTAATTGGTTTCTATAAAAATTTATTTGGATCGTCTTTGTAATCTATAGTAAAAAATCTACAGGAGTTGGACAAAATAATATGAACACTTGTGAAAAAATAGCACTCGAAAGAAACCTTTCGTATTCTCCTGGCCTCTAGCGGTGAAGGGTGCCACCTAGCGGATGAGAAAGTACACACATCAGTCTGCTACAAGCAGTGATAGAAGTCGGATGCGAAATATATTTCTGTGTTGAAATTGCGTTATGGCTGACCTCTCTGATTTCAAAAGAGGCGATTGTTGGGGCCCGTCTTGCTGGAGCCACAGTAACGATAACGGCCACCCTTCTAGGTGTTGGGAGAAGTACAGCGTCGAATGTAATGTCAGCATATTTGAAACAGGGAAAAACATCATCTAAAAAGCACAACAGTGGTCGAAAATCTAATCTGAATGACAGAGACAGAAGGGTTTTGAAGCGGATTGTGGCAAAAAAACACGACAACAGCATCCGAGATAACATCTGAGATGAACACACATCTACAGGAAGCAGTTTCATCAAAAACTATCCGATGTAAACTGCATATGGCAAATATTCATGGTAGAGCGGCTATTTCAAAACTATTGATTACACCATGCAATGCGTTGAAGCGACGAATATTGTGTCGCGAGCATAAAAATTGGACACAACAATGGGAGAATGTAATATGGTCAGACGAATCGTCGTTCACATTATTTCTGACGAATGGACGTGTTTACGTTTGGAGAACGCCACCAGAAGCCTATGAAGTTGACTGTCTTCGGCCTACGGTTAAGCAAGTCGGCGGTTCAGTGATGATCTGGGGTGCGATATCACATTATGGTCTTGACCCACTTGTTGTTCTGAATGGCCGTGTTACAGGAGAATTATGTCAGTCTTCTGGCCGACCATCTTCACCCAATGGTGCAAACTGTGTTTCCTGATAAACGACCAGTCTTCTAAGATGATAATACCCCCATTCACACCTGTGGAATTGCCCAAGACTGGTTTTATGAACACGGCCATGAAATAGAGCACCTCATCTGGCCCCTCAGTCCCATGATCTCAATCTATTTGAACCTTTGTGGGGTATTTTGGAAAACAAGCTGCGCAGTCGATTCTTCCCTCCAAGGACACTTTCTATATTAGGGACTTTTTTGGAATTTGAGTGGGAACGTATCGCCCTGAATGTTGTGCGTGACTAGTATTTGTCAATTCCACGTCGGATACAAGCTGTAATTCATACAAAAGTAGGACCAACGGCCTATTAAGAAAAAAAAATCTCTTTTCACAGGTGTTCACATTATTTTGTCCAACCCCTGTAAGTTCCAGCGAAAAATTCATCTGCTACCAAATTTCGAAATTTGGGTTTTAAGTGTTGCTTAATTTATGATTTTTTCCAAAATATTTTAGGTGTTTAAGTGCAAAATTTGTTTTGCTTTACAATTTAATGATACACTTGCCTCAAAAGAAGAATTAATTTAATTTAGGTGGGTACAAACTGTTATGTGAATTAAAATTTTGACAATATACTAAAAATTATTGTGCATTCAACCTATATGTTTGCTCTATATTATCTGGAAATTTTATGGAATGGACGAATGTTACTTCCAGTACGTCAACGCTCCATGTTATGTTGCAGCCTCTGTCAAGCAGTGGTATCAATATATGAATAAAAACGTCTTCCCTGACTGCTCAGAGTACTGAATTAAAGCCCATAGAACATTTGTGGGACGAGTTAGAGCGATGCTTAAGGATCATGGAACCACGTCTGAAATCTACAGCTGAGATGGCGATATTCTTGCAGCAGGAATGAATACAAATACCCATATCTGTGTATCAAAACCTTGTTGAAAGTTTGCCCAGAAGGGTTGCGTAATTGTAGCACGTGGGGGACCACCCCCTATTAAAGTATGTATTATGTCTCTTATACCATCACATCTTGCTGTCCGCTTCATTATTGTAGGGTAGTGTACCCAAGGAGATCGGATTCTTCCCGATTGATTTTGGTATTCAAAAGCTTCTAAAGATGCCTGTTAAATCCGGTTATATCAGAAGAAATCCAAGTTCCGTAAACTATACAGGTAAAATCTAAGCAATGCTCATTTAACATCACGCCGTTCAAGTAACCAATGAAAAGAAAATTTGACCATCTAAAATAATTTTCTATATTTGTACTTGAAGGATATTCTTTTAAGAGTTCGAGTGTTTTTGAAAAGAGCTTATTGAGCGACTGAATTTTACTGAAAAGGCAATATAACTCTGCGCCAGTTCTGTTTGAAAAACCTTACAGAAATTTACATGTACCGTTCATTTGTTGATAAATGACAAAGCATTGTCAAAATTGGAAACGAATGTAAGGTGTGTGTGTGTTACCAGTTTGGCAATTTTTAAGTTAGGTCTATAAAACATATTGCTTTGAATTCCTATGAAACACAATGTCAAATTTAAATTTATTAAATTTATCCTACCATCGTTGGTGTATGCATAGGAATCGCTATCTGCTGCATCATTTTCATCTGAAAAAAATTAAAAAATTGAATATTTTGATGCATGATAATAACTTATTACTTTTTATAGAATTAAACAATATTTATTCGTAACTAAGAATTAAATAGAACCATCGCCGTTTTGTTTTATTTGCTATTTTGTCTCCTTTTGCCTTCCGCTTTAAAGAGCTCTTATCGAATGACTGGATAACTCAACCTATTTGTTTTAGAGAGAAGTGAAAGTGTGTATTGAAAACAATAATATATAGGAGCAACTTTGAGTGAGATATGAATATGAAAGAATAATTCGTGGAGCAAGAGTAGAAATTAAATTATCAAAGCTTTATAGTACTACATCATCTTACCTTGGTTCAAAATTATGTGGTATAGTCCTCTGATCTTTGCCTTCGGAATGGGTCCTGGACCGTTAATACAACCGGAACACCAATAGCCGTTGTGTTGATATAGTGTGACGTTAATTAACTAACTGCATACTTACCTTTATCGTAATTGAAATTCCGTTTGTAAAATATTTCTTTCAGACTGATGTATGAGTATTTCTTATTTATGACAGTAATGGCAGGGTTTATTATTTATGAAAAAGGTGAAAAAACATACGTAACTTTAATTTAGCCTTACTTCAACTTTTTATGTTTTTCGAATTACGATCCCATTGAAGGTGGTTTGTGTGGAGATTTTATGTTACATCACGCAATATAACTGCTCCCTTTCTTTTTGAACAACCATACAGAAATCTACAAGATCCGTTCATTTATGATGGGTGGTAAAGCATCGTCGGAATTGGAAACGTATGCAAGGAAACGTATGCAAGGTTACCAATTTCACGATTTTTAAGTATAGGTTAAAAAATATATTGCTTTGAATTCCAAAGGAAATCTATGTGAAATTTCATATTATTAAGTTTATCATACCGTTGTTCGAGTATGCATAGGAATCGCTTTCTGCTGCGTCATTGTCTCCTGAAACAGCAAAAAAATGTCAATATGTTGATGCATTGTATTGTATTATCACTTTTCAAAGAATTGAACTATATTTATTCGTGACTAAGAATTCAATGTAAAAACCGCCATTTTGTCTTGTTTGCTAGTTTGTCTCATTTTGCCTTCAGCTTTAAAGAGGTCCTATGGATGGACTGGGACATTCAACCTATTGGGGTTATTGAGAGAACTAGAAGTGTATGTTGAGCAATAAATATTCAGGAGTAAATTTGAGCGAGCTATGATTATGATAGTATATTTCGTGTATGCAGTAAAAAGGCAATTATTAAACTTTATCGTAATGTAAAATTCAGTTTGTAAAATATTTCTTTCACAGTAAGGTAAGACATGAGTTGTCTATTCAGATGCCATTAATAAAAACTATCAACCCGACTGCGGTTTTCAGAAAATATAATACATACAAAAATATGTATTTGGTGAAAAAGAAATCATGTTGTTTACGAACTTTTTACTGAAGACAAGGAGGGTGAAAAGTCATTTATTTAAGTACTCAAACGTGTGCAAGAGAAATGAAGAGGTTTACTCAAAAGCCCTATAAAAAAATAAGTCTACCTAAAATGTTTAAAGGGTCGTATACAACCTTTCTGTGTTTTGGACCGAACACACTGTTCAGATGATACATTAATACAATTTCCTATGAAACAATATAATTTCAAACCACCTTCAGCATACCATTGTTGGAGTTTTCTGCAGAACTGCTACTTGCTGAGCTATAATCCCCTGAAACATCATAAAAAGGGTTTTTTAAATGCATTAATGGATGTATTAATTCAAGAATTTCAACGTATCTTCGCATAAATAACATTTATTCAGTTCAGAGGATCCAACACAATCATCGTTATAATCAGGCATTATCTCTCGGTTACAAGTGGTCTTGTTACATGATTGCGCAACCAATTGCTTCTAGAGAGATTCAACACCATTATATATAATATCCTTCATATGCCCAGAGTGCCATGCCAGTACAGACGATTGGAGATGCCTACTGTTTGTTTTTATGGCATATGAAAGCTAATCTTGTTACTAAGCCAACCATAGAGCAGTTATTAACCTTTACGCTGCGGCGCTTAGATTTTTTCAATCGTCTCAGAGAACGGCTTTTCTCCTGATTCTCCGAGCCCCTATACATAATAATTACCAAATGTGAGCGATAGGGCCGTGAGTGGCCTTTACGACTGGCGCTCTCCTTTCATAGTATTGTTTGGCGTGAGAAGACATATCACCTGACTATTTTCTGTTTTCCCCGAAGCTTTCACACCTCACGGTCGGCAAGGGTAGAGGGCCACCGAACAAAAGTAGGGATCCTCTAGAAGAGGTCAGTCGCTGACAGCTCGTAAATGGCGATCCATGCCATCGGTCACTTAAAAGGGGTATAACATCCACCATACACAGGTCTATACCATGCCGCTGGTGTAAACGAAATTGTAGTGGTAACAATTATCTACTTGTCGCAGCTTAAAGGTACCGTTATCTTTTTTTCGATGGACCCAGTCTATAAATTGCCATGGGGTTCCATATCTGTTGTGAACTTCCTTGCGCCGAAGAGGATTTATGTCTCATTGAATAAGAATACCCTTTGTACGGTAGTGTAAGATATCCCTTCATCTTTGTTAGAGAAAGTCATCATAAAATATAAGGGTGTTATAAAAGAACTGAGGATCACCATAGGAAAAGAAGGTGCCACCAGTGATCAGCAATTGAAAATTATTACTCTTCTAATAACGAGCGATTACTCAGATAAATTGACATCTTGTGCTATGAAAAGCTATTTCTGTCAAGCTAAATGTAATTGGTGGTTGTGTTTTGGGGGTAGAACGTGCTTCCTATACATATATTCTGGACGTGATGGTATTTGTCTTGGATTGGATTGGACGCCTTTTGTGGACATTGTTTCACCTGTGAGACAATACTTCAAAAATTAATGAGCATAGAGCATCGATTTTTGCTAATTTATCACAAGTTTTTATCATATTTTATGTTATAACTTTCGGACGACAGTATTTTCAACCACACTTTAGATATAGGATTTTCAGTAGAAACAGTCTATATGAGTTTTATTACAAAAGGATAGCTACAAAAGTTTATAAGTCCATAGTCTCCTTAAGATTGTGTTTCCTACTTCACTTAGCATTTGCACAGGAAGTGTTGAACCACCCTACCACAGTTTTACCTTGTATATTTCGGATTCGAAGAATATGTAGTACCGTTGTTGATACGACAGTCTTGTTTGAAAAAAGAAGATACTCTGCTTACGTATACCCAGGGTGATTATAATTAAAGTTTGACTTTCAAAAAGATGTTAAAAAAGAACCACAGCTCAGAATGACCTGAAATCTGAACTGAATATACTCGAAGAAGGTGGAAATGGTATGTCTTAAGAAAGAAATGAGTTTCAAATTTTATCAGTAGATGGCGCTCTAAACGTCATGCTACGCAAAATAAAAGACATGTCATGCGCACTACACATTGCATTTGCTATAAAAACGCGGGGTATATCTCTCAATGAAGGATTTCAAATTTATTTGGTATACTTCAACGTTACTGGTCACTATACATACTTGTTACTATGGAAACTTGAAAATTTATCGTATCATTATACTTTTAAATAAAAAAAATCGTGTGGGCGCAACAAAAATACTTTATACATTTCATTATCGTGAATGATGGTAAAGAATTTGAATGAAAGCAATAAACTTCAATAATTTTTAATGTAATAAATATATTTATCTCACCACTGGCTGCAGCTTCGGAACTGCTACTAGAAGCACCTAAAATTAAACAAATATAGTAAATGCTCATTATATTTGCCTCAAATATCGTGTATTCAGCTGTATCGCTTTTTTTACATATCTTCTGAAGAAATTTTGTTTTGAGAACTAATATTCCTATAAATCTACAAAGTACTAAAATTATATTTTAATTCCTCATCGGTTCTTTTAATTTATTCATATTCTCGTATTTTTATTTTAATAGTTTATACATATATCCTCAAATTAAAAAAAAAAAAAAAAAAAACATTTCTTAAAATTTTGTCAGGGAATTATTATGAAAATTGTATCTTTTAACTTAAGAGAAGAAACGTGCTTTCAATCAGACAAAAATTTCATTCGCATACTGTTAGTCATAAAAACTTCTTGCTGTAAAGAAAATACTCACGAAATCATTAAAATTTAAGTCTTTATTCTTATTTTTTGGTATTGACTGAATTAATTTTTTCTGGTATTAAGGTGAAAATAAATTACATAGGAGCTACGCTTGAAAATAAATTGCGAATTTACACCAAATCTTAATCTTTTTTTTATTTTTAGATGATCCTTATTAATTAAGTCATGAAATGTCAGGTTCGATCGTTTAACGAACATTAAACTTATAGCTACTATATTTTTTTTCTTTCATTTTTTTAAATATACAAAAAAAAGCAATCTGCTTTTTTTTTTTTTTTTTTTCTTAGAAGTTAAACATTGAGGTTTTTCCATAAATGATCATTTGACATGTAAACGATGTATTCACATCTGTACAAGATTTATCACTTCTTTTCTTTCTAACTCCCATTCTATACTATCCTGTTTCTTTTTATGTAAGTTATAAATATACTATGCACTTAAAAATAAATAATTATGTAACTCACTGTTGATTATTAGCTCATTAATTATGCAACTCATTTATATATAATTTAAATCAACATTTATGTAATTTGAATTCGTCCATATGCACTCTTACACGTCCATCAATCGTTCTTAAGGGAGACCCGTAATGAAAAACCCAAAATTCTTATTATTCAAAATACATTACCAATTTTTTAGTGATAATTAAGCACATATTTTAAGCAATAATCAATAAGAAAAATAGTTTTTATTTGCAAATATATTTTATATTGCGATTTTAATAAGTTTTTAAGCCGATATACACACTTTTTATAGGCCCTACTCCTCTGTCAATTTTCAATATTTTTGTATAAAATAAATTTTTACAATATCGTTATATTATACGCAAAAGACCTAGGGAGAGATTTTCGAAATTTTATTTACAAGTTTTCATTTTAAAAAAAATATTTTACTCTCATTAGTGTTAATTATCTATAAAAATTTCCAATTTTTTATTTGATTAATTTTTATAGATTTTTCTGAACTATTTATGCCAAAAAGCTCTCTTTGTGTATATTATACAGTTATTCAAGATTTAAAAAATATAAACAGTTTATCTCAAAGTGCATATATCAAAAAGCTTTAATACTTTGAACTTAAGCAAAATTCCAAAAATCTGATTTTGAGAAAATTGCATTATAAGTACAAAATACAACAGAGGTTAATGAAAACAACTTACTTTTGGCAAATACAATTTTTTTTAGTAATTTCTATTATATAAAGTCTGTTATTGAAGTGTGAGTTTTTACAGTAAACACGTAAATATTTTTTAAATCCAGTTTTGTCTCTGATGACAACTGAGTGATTTGTGATAATTCATTGAAAAAATATGCATTTCTTGTTTAATGATCTGAAATAAAATATTTTATTGGACCAGTACTATTTAAAAATAAACCAGCACTATATGTAACACCTTTTTTTTTTCTTCGGCTATTTTTTTCTGTAAACGAGCCTATTTTATAGTGATACGAATGCGACGAAATATAGCGCTATTTTTTTCAATGCGTTTCCTTCAATGGTGTTACCACATGTTTTACATGAGGACCTGGATTTTGCCCTTTAGCTTTCACCGATTGATAGAAAAACCAGTAGTCTACACCTTAGGGGTGTTAAAAATGTTTGGGATAGTCATCGGTAGATACACTATGATATAATGTTGCATAAATGGAGGTTTTCATGGAAACCGAAACCAACGGAAGTTGCAGATGATGAAATATTTGGCAGAGGATTATGTAGTTGGAAGGTCAAATAAAAGTTAAAAAGCAGCTGTTAGCAATTTCCTTCGACTTTGGAATTTTGTCCATTTGTTATTTAATATCGAAAACATCGTTTTATCCAATAAACAAAAAAAAACTTCTTGAATTTTTTTTCGAAATTTGGCGTTTGGGTCTGAAATTAAAATATTTTATTGGATCAGTACTATTTTAAAATAAACCAGCACTATGTGTAACACCTTTTTTTTACAACTGTTTTTTTCTGTAAACGAGCCTTTTTTATTGTGATACGCATGCGATGAAATTTAGTACAATTTTTTTAATGTGTTTCCTTTAAAGGTGTCACCATGTTTTACATGAGGACCTGGATTTTGCCCTTCAGCTTTCGCTGATGGATAAAAAACCAAGGCTATTGAGATACGTTATGCCTCATAAATTTCAAAGAAAACCATAAAAAGATTACAATATTATTACAATTTATCTAATTTACTTAATAACAGATAACGGCTTCATAGGATTGTTTATAATTTATAATTAAAAGTAATTGGGCTCCTTTTCATTAGTCCTTTGGAACATAAAGGATATTTCCTTTTGGGGTTGATCCCATACCGTCCCTAATAGCTTAGTTGTGATGCTCAAGTGCAACGTAAATTCAACTACCTACCTTTTGAACATATCCTTTCTAAATCGTTTTACCCTTACGATTTTAGAATAGAACTCAACTTTCGAGTGGATATTTCCTTTTGAAGTAAAACGTGTTATGAGGGTCTTTCTGATTACTTTAATAACCAAATTTAAAAACAATTAACCGCAAAAATCGATTTCTATAAAAAATAAGAAAATATTTAGAATTAATTCTTTGATCAAGCGTTAGTGCAAAAGTGACTTGAGTGCTTGTGATTGAGCCTCAAAAGGGAACCGTAAAACATAAAAGGTATACAGTTGCAAACATGAAACTATAACAATATTCCAGAAAAAAATCTCATCTAAAATTCTCAAATTACACTTGCATGAAACTTTACACTTTACTTACCACTTGCGTCGACTTGGTTATGTTTCAGGTAAAATGGGCATATTCGACCAAGCTGCACCAAAACACGACAGATAACGTAAGTAATGAGCGTACACACAAGGAAAGTTTTAATTTCAGAAGAGAGGAATAAACTCGGGATAAGGTACAGCAACAGAACATGTGCCAAATCGTCAGCGCTCTGATCTTCGATAAAAGGGGCTCTAGATTAGTTACCGATGTAGGAATTAATGTCCGTCGAGGTTCAGAATCTCCTTTAAACCACAGGTGCCTGTCGAATTAGTCGTTGTGTAGACAAAAGAACGTAGACAACAAACCAAGAATCTACTTCTTGCGAATTTAAATGACAGGTAGATTAGTAGTTAATTAACGTCGTACTGGAGAAACATAACGGGCTATTGACTACTGTCCGGGATAAACCCCGAAAGGAAAGATCCGAAGACAACAAGTCGTGATTTTGAACCACGTTCAGATGACAAGGTTGACACCTGATCTGGCACCTCATTCTCCAAACTTCCATACCACACCGGTTGTTGATTTGAGGCTAAGACCGATTTCATGTACACCAGCCTTCACGTACATAAAGGTCTTTGGGTGGATCGAGTTTCGAACAAGCAACCCTCCTATTGCTAATCCATTACTTTTTCAATTGGGCCATCTAGGCCCTTGCGAATTAAATTGATACATCTAACAGAACAAAAAATACGAAGTGGTGGTAATTAAAACCTTATTTGCAGGCTGCTGTTCGATAAGAGTTGAAGGAAAGTAATCTATAACCAAGAGACTCACTCTATATAAATAGGTAAATTAAACGCCTTAAAAGCCTGATTTTTTCAAATTAAATTTTTAAAAATATCAATGTATTTATTGCAGTAGCCAGATAAAGAGGAAAAATAATTTTAAAAAAATCACAATACATACTTTATGTATTTATTTCGAAAGAAAAAG
This sequence comes from Metellina segmentata, assembly GCA_947359465.1. NCBI lineage: Eukaryota > Metazoa > Arthropoda > Arachnida > Araneae > Tetragnathidae > Metellina > Metellina segmentata. The sequence continues at coordinate 80,236,019 of OX375877.1, forward strand.
CATGTATCAATTTTGACACCTTAGGCATTAAAGCCATAAATATGTCGCACTAACTGTTAATGTACTTAGGCAAGAAATAATGCGAAACATTGTTATTTTTTTGTAAACCATAAAGAAACCTTACATTTCTTGCAAATCCAAGAGGTAAGCTTTCTACAATTGTTATATTTACATTTATTTCTCGAATCCATAAATACCTTTTCATGTCCAACACGATCGTAACGTACGTCAGTTGAGGGTAGGACTTGTACACCTGACCGTGGTCTTTTGGATTATTCTGGAGTCTCTTCTCGTCGACTATTGGTACTTGGTCTTCCCCTTTTATTTTCTGACCGATTTTGATACCGGCATAAGGTGTGAGCAAGCTCGGTTCTGAAGTCTGCTAACTTTATAATGTCCTTCGGAGATTTCCCTTTCATTGTACTAACTTTTTTGTTCAGTACCCAAGCATTTATCACAGTCATGTCCAGGAGGTGAAAAAAAAAATCGTTGTACACTTTCTTGATTTTATGCGGATACAATATCGACCGATGAAGCTGTCCATCAGATCAACGCCATCCATGTGGGCATTGTATTCTTTTATGACCCAAGGACGTGATACTTGGACATTTATTTTCAGTTTTTTGTCGTAGCGGGTTATAGGTTTCTGCTGGTTCAGAACCAACATAGGTGGAAAGTAATAAAACTTGCTTATTGTCTTTTTAAGCTTGTTGCCTAGTCAAAAAACTTAATTCCAACACCAAACCAAGCAAAGAAACAACAAAAATGCAAAGATACAAGCATAAAAATATTACTAGCCAAAGAATAGGTAAATAGGTTTCAAACAGCCTGGAATGCCTGAAGTATCAAAATTGATACTCACAAAAATAGCAAGATTTACTTCAATCAAAACAGACCCTTGCTAAAAATAATTATACTATAGTAACAATAAGATACTCACCTACCTCAAAATATTTTTATTTTTCTGAAAAATGAAATGTGTCAAAGATTTATTCCGCTAAACTTTTTCTAAAAATATGTCACTCGTTCCATACGGCGGGAAAACAAAATGTCATATTATTTTAACAATTTTGACAGCTGACGTTTATTTTTTAACTTTTGTTCAAAAGAACATTATCTACTGGTAACATATATACAGCCAAATATTGAAAACAAACCAATTGCAAGTGTAAAATTCGATTTAAAAGTCCGGTATCAAATTTGAAACTTAGGGCATTTAAGGGTTAACCCCACAAAATATCTTAGTTTTGTCTTAAAGCAATAGATCTAATGATTTCTACTATATATCAATTGATAAAACTAAATATCCTCAGCGTGCTATTGTTTCTAAATAATTGGTCTACATAAAACATGAGAAAAAAATATTAACTGACCATAAGCACTTGTGGAGAACAGCCCTAAAAGACCTACGATAACTATTGCAACCTTCATTGTGAAAAACGTTATTGTACGAATGGCAGACTATTATTCGTCATTCCTTTTTAAGTTGCCTTAAGATTATTCTAGAGTTTCGTTGCGGTCATCTAAATCCCTTAAGACATGATCACGAATTTGTTCTAACTCAAGCTGATTGTTTCATGGTGCCACGTATAATCTTGACAATCCGTATTCAGAGATTACTTTTATGTGTGCAGCCGTGGGCGTGAAGAATGGGAGTGATATTTGTCAGACTAAAAATCAGATAAGGAACTAATCAAGTACCTTTTAAGCAATGTGAGAAGTGTCATTTTCGGATGCTGGTATCTAGTATATTTACCAGATTGGGGATTCAGAAGTTCAGATTTGTTCATCATGGATAAATCCATTTTTATGGCAATGGGGAAAAGCACATAAAAATAACAGACATTGCATACACATAAAAAGATACAGTTGTGAACTTATCCACCGTTACAAAAGTGAACTTGGAATACAATAGCATCTACAGCAATGTAATCTCTATTTCCACTATGGAAAACATTTTGTTAGACAAAGTTGTGTGTCTTTCACTCATCCTGCTAAGTTAGTGACTGGCGGTTGTGACTATAATCATGCACACTTTCAAAAATAAGCCAGATGGCGCTCGCAAAAATCGACACATACTTCGAAGGATGGTCCATGCTTAGCAGTTGAATCGCTAATGCGATGCCAATTGCTTCCAATGACTGTATAAACACAGCTTCTATTTTTATCATGTTTTTACTCTGTTACTACTAAACTTTTCTTTATACGGCAACTCACACTTGACTTCTAAGAGGAAGGCAGGACAGTTCATAGTCACACCACGGTGGAGGTGATTTGAACAAACGCACTTTCAAAAACAAGCCTCAATCTGCGTACACTTTGATGGTTGGACCACGAGTTGTTGAAATGTGGTGTAGGTATATTACTTCCACTGGCTACCACAACTTCAATATTCATTATTGTCAACCTCATTTCAACGAACTGACGGCTTCACTCACACTCGACTGCTAAAGACAACACAGGATAGTCAAACAGTCGCAATCATCCAATTGCATGACCATTCATATGGAAGTACACACGTTATCTCGATACAACTCCACGGTTTCCAGCAATTGACAATCCGAACAAATGTTAACTTAAAGCTACACAGTACCCTAAAAATGACAAAAATATGGGAAAAAATTTTTTTTGCATTTTTCGATGGCCCGTACAGTTGGGAAGCTTGCCTCAAAATTCTAGATCTGATATCCAATTAGTTTTAAAGATATTTGAAGTTTTCTGAGTGTTGTCAGTGTCAAAATTTGACAGCATAGTGGAGGGGGCGTGGTTAAATTCGTTTTTTAATGTAATTTTACATTCTTATAATTAATTAAAAATATTTGTGAATAAAATCAATTCCTTTGGTAAAATGGCTATTATTTTCAACTTTCACTACTAAAATTTTATCTGTCAGTTTATGTTCTGCGTTCTCTTCTGAGTCTCATTACTAGCTAACCAATATTGATAAAAAGATCTTTTTCAAAACCAATATTTGGTTACGATTGTTATATATAATATATTATAATCAAAATTTGGTAAATATTTGGTATGAAAATATTTTGTTAGGATTTATATAAATAATTTGTCGCTGCCGTAACAAATGTTTTTTTTCATAGGTAAACATAATATTTTGAATTTAAAAAATATATTCAATCACATTTAGTTAAATTAGTGTTTTAGTGCATTTTATAAGTTGGTTAATAACATATTAAAGAATTAGAGCTCTACAAGCATTATTAGTTTTGGTTTTATGACTTCAAAAACTTTAAATTCATTTTTCTCACACTTCTATTTTTGAGGATGCAAGTGTTTTCAATTCCCTAAGGCTTTTTTTCTTTCCAAGATATAGTCTCGATATTTTTTGTAGATACTTTCATATATATGTACTATAAAAGCTAGTATGGATTAAGGTCTGAGAGTTTTAGTAATTTTTTAAAAAAATGTCAAATTAACATTTTTAGAATTTTCATGTTTTTTTTAGGTTTAGCCACAAAAAAATAATTATTAAAATTCAACATTAAGACTGATGGTCAATTCCATACTAGCTTTTGTTCCCAATTATCCAAGAAATATAAATCACTTAAAATAACTAAAAAATATTAAAAATCGAATATTTTATATAAATTTGAAAAAACTTCAAAAATTTCACTTTTTTTTTTAATTTTAAAATAATGGCTAGTGCCAAATTGACTTTTTTTTTATTGCATTCAGTTTAATAATATAAGCTGAAAAAAGTCATTAATTATTTTTAATGTTATTGTCTGTAGAAAATTTTTTTGAAAAAGGGTACTGTGTAGCCTTAAAATAAAATAGCCATTTATTGCAGTGGAACCCATCTCCGCCGTGAAGTACTTTTGAAGATTTATTTCTATGCCATTTTTCTTAGCACTCGCTATTTCCGGTTTTTACTTATTAGGAAATTAGATCCATAAATTTGAAGGTAGTTTTAGAAGGCTTCCATGTGATTATACATCTTCGTAATACTTTGTTAAGGAACTCTAAGAAACGATGGATGTTGCGATATTCTTATTGGAAAAGCAACGGATTAGCAACTGGAGGGTTGCGAGTTCGAAACTAGGTGTCCAGCCAAAGACAGCCGTGTACACGGGGAATGTTGCAAGTTAAATCTTCCGTGGTATCAACTGTCCTCACGTTGGAATGGTGTGGAATTTTGGAGATTGGGACACCCCACTACTTAGGTGTTCACCTCGTCATCTGACCTTGGTTCAAAGTTACGAGGCGTTGTCCTTCAATCTTGCCCTTCGGTATCGATTCCGGAGAGTCGCCAATAGCCCAATGTGTTGCTCCAGTGTGACGTTAATTAACTGCCTATTACCTAGTGAATGATCGAAACCATTCGTCTCAAAACACCCAATCGAATTCTGAATTTACATAGGGTTATAATGATCTCCGGTTCTATAAGAAACTCAAATATGAGAGATTTTTCCTGTCAAGCTAAATGTAAGTGGTGGAAGTATTTCTGAAACGGAAGGTGTTTTCTGTATGCATTCCGAACGTGACGACTTTTAGATTTATTTTCGAATACGAAACCGGGGCTCTCTCTCTCTATCTATCTATCTCTTTCTCTATCTATCTTTCGATATCTCTCTCTTTATCTATCTCTATGTCTGTCTTCCTCTCTCTCTCTCTCTTTCTTTTCCTTTCTTTCTTTCTCTCTCTCTTTTTTCCTTTCCTTCTTTCTCTCTCTCTCTCTTTCTCTCTTTCGATCTCTCTATTTATCTATCTATCTCTATGTCTGTCTTTCGCTCTCTTTGTCTGTCTTCCTCTCTCTTTCTTTTTTTCTCTCTCTCTTTCTCTCTTTCGATCTCTCTCTCTCTCTCTCTCTTTATCTATCTTTCTCTATGCCTGTCTTACAATCTCTTTTTTTCTTCTTTTCTCTCTCCCTCTTTCTCTATTTCTCATTAGATTGCTCTCTTTATCTATCTCTATGTCTGTCTTCCTTTTTTTTCCTTTCTTTCTTTTTCTCTCTCTCTCTCTTTCTCTCTCTCTCTCTTTCTCTCTATCTCTCTTTCGATCTCTCTCGTTATCTATCTCTATGTCTGTCTTCCTCTCTTTCTTTCTTTCTTTTTTCTCTCTCTCTCTCTCTCTTTCGCCCATATAAGGGACACCTTAATATATATATATATATATATATATATATATATATATATATATATATATATATATATATATATATATATATATATATATATATATATATATTTTTTTTTTTTTTTTTTTTTTTTTTTTTTCGAAAAATTTTTTTTTTCAGTTATCAAAACGCATACCCTCTAATTCTTTTTAATATACTAAGCCTTACTTAAATATAAAATTTTAACTTCCTGCGTTAATGTTAACCCGTGCCGACAGGGCCCCAAAGTTTATGGAAATAGACGTTTTTGAACAGATCTTAATATGTAGCTAGGTCATCGCAACTATGCATGTCTTAAGTAAATATTGATTAAAAGACAAATTTAAGTAATGCCTTTAATTATTAAAAAATAAAGTTACACATAATAATTTCAGGATACTTTTATTTTAAGGTCTCTTTTTTACAGTCTGGATACATCTTAATATGTTCTTGCACACACAGCTCTTAATAAGAATTGTTTCTGTTCTTCTTTTGCTGTAATTAAACCATGGAAGGCTTGCAATACCCTAACAGCTCTTTCAGCTGTGTCCTTTACTGCTTTTAAGTTAAAAATCTTATTTTTAGCTTTCACAAAGGCTGCATTTTCTTCCCAAGAAGATACTTTTTCTTGGAGGAAGCTGTTGTCAACTTTTAATCGCGAAAACAAATTTTTGCTCTTGATGAATACTAAATGTCTCTTTGATTTCCCTAAAACAATAAGAGAAATTGGTATCACAAGAAAATTAATAGAATTTAAAATAACAGATCAAACAAAACTATCATCGTATAAAGATATCTCTTCCTTCGATGGAACAAAGGTATATCTTCCAAAAATCATGTTAACTTTCTCTTGGTAAGTTCGCTACAATATTCGCCTTAATTTTTTTTATAAACAATAGCATCAAAGAGTGATAGTACGGCTATTTTCTCTGATAAATACCACTGGTATTGACTGAACTTGCTCAGGGCCGCTTTGGAAATCAATTTGTCAACTGTTTCATACTCTTTTAACGTCTTTTAAAAACGCAAATCTTGATTCGGCGCCTTCACCGCCAAACTGTATCCAAGCCAGGGCATCACATAAACTGCCACAATGAATAAACAAACATCTTGCAACGCTCATTTGTCCTCAACACTCATTTTGAACTGAGACTGCAGCAAACATATTTTCAAAGAGTAAATAGCTTTTGCCATCCATCGTGCTGGATTCAATTCGTCAGGAGGTATGATTTTAATTTTACTCTCGTGATCTCCTCTCAAGAAAATAACAGATACTTCGATCAGTATCCGATAATCGTCATGTATAACGGATTTTTGCAGTTTATGGTTACAAAACGTCACCAACCCATTAATGGTCGCATCAAAAAGATGCTGTTTGGCAAAATCTGTGCATGTTTTGATAGCATTAGGATTTATGTTTTTCTAGTTCTCTCTGAACTTTTTGATCAGTGGAATATCGGGACTGCTTGTGACTTGAATCTTTGATTCAAATACACTTTTCAGAACCAGTTCAAAAACATGATGACGGCAAGCAAAAAGTAACTATTCTCTTTCTAGATTTTGTTCTAAAAGCTCACAAGCTCCATTCAAGCGGTCTGTATTAGATGCTGTCGTATCACAGCACATTATTTGTACTTTATCATTGAGGTTCCATTCTTTAAGTGCGTTTGAAACAGCTTTAGCTTCATCTTTGTCGGAAGAGCTGTCCAGTTTTGGTACAGCAAGAAGATGCTCCTTCTCTCCAAATGAAATAGGGATCGAGAGGCGTTCTTCTTTAGAACTTCTCACACCCAGGCCTGGTAACTATTTTCCATCGTAATGAACGGTAACTACTTCGGTCACGTTACGCTGAAAATCGGATTTTATGGATTCCGCTCTAACCTTTCTCAATGACTCACCTCACCAACCAAGAAAAAGGTTTTTTTACTGCTTCTCAGTTCCATTGATATCTTCGAAATACAAAACAATGCGCGTTAATAACCCGACAAGCCGAGAGTAAAGTCCGGTTTTTCAAGAGTCAGGGTAGAAGCGCCGCGCGAAGAGATTCAAGTTCAACGCCTCAAATTCCTCTACCGGTATAGCGGTTAAGGTGTTAGCCTCAAGATAGGAAGGTTTCTGGTTCGAATCCGGGTACGGGCATGCATGTTTGTAAGCGTATGGTGTAGAGGCGGCTGGTGCACCTTAAATCGGTCGTGACTGAACGTCCTCACGTTGGGTTGGTGTGAAAGTTTGGAGAGTGGGATGGCAGCTCAGGTGTTGCTTCGTCATCTGACCGTGGTTCAAAATTACGAGGTGTTGTCCTCGAATCATTCTCTTAATGGATTGATCCCGGACAGACGTTAATAGCCCTTTGTATTGCTCTAGTACGACGTTAATTACAAATTAACAATTACCGATCCAACAAGAATTCACAACTTATAAGCAACGCTGCGTGTTTATGTTTTCCTAAGAAGCGCATCAACTGTAACAGTCAGTCACGTGATCATTTATTTGAATTAAACTAAACTTAAATTTGGTTAACTAAATTCTGGTGGTAGTACGTGGCATATGACGCATTTGACTGCTCTGGAACCAGTCTGCTAGGAAAACCCGCCTTAACTGACCGAGCAAGCACGGCACCTGCGACGCAACTTGTGGGAACATGTTTCCATGCAAGTCGGCACGGGTTGCAGTGCTTCAAATAAGGTAAAAATTTATTTTCGAGTGTTTTAGGGGCAAATTAACAAAACTAGAACCTATGCGTCAGAAAATGTCTTCCTCTCTCTATCTTTTCCTTTCTTACTTTTTCTCTCTCTCTCTTTATCTATCTATCTCTATGTCTCTCTTCCTCTCTCTTGCTTTTCCTTTCTTTCATTTTCTATCTCTCTCTTTCTTTATCTCACTTTCGATCTCTCTCTTTAGCTATCTATCTCTATATCTGTCTTCCTCTCTCTTTCTTTTCCTTTCTTTCTTTTTCTCTCTCTCTCTCTTTATCTATCTATCTCTATGTCTCTCTTCCTCTCTCTTGCTTTTCCTTTCTTTCATTTTCTATCTCTATCTTTCTCTATCTCACATTCGATCTCTCTCTTTATCTATCTATCTCTATGTCTCTCTTGCTTTTCCTTTCTTTCATTTTCTATCTCTCTCTTTCTCTATCTCACATTTTTTCCTTCCTTTCTTTTTCTCTCTCTATATCTATCTCTTTATATATATATATATATATATATATATATATATATATATATACGGCTGTCTTCCTCTCTCTTTCTTTTCCTTTCTTTCTCTCTCTCTCTCAAACGCTCTCTCGCTCTCTCTTATCCCATAAAAATACCAATAATTCCGAATTAATAGATTAAACGCTAAAGATGGCCAAAATGGCGAAAAATTATATTTTATGGCAACCATGACATAAATTGTTCGAGAGAATTTGGGTATCTGAAGAAAAATCTTCATTTCCCGTCTGATTTATTTGCTAAAAGTGAAAATCCCTCTCCCACTAGACCACTCATCCAAACATTTTATGGCACCAAAATACTTTCTTTCCAAAATTCCTATTTTTATTTTTTCCTTTAGATCCCAAAATTCTTATGAAATCTTTTAGAATATTTTTTGTACATTTCTGCAATGAGATTTTAACACGCGAAATCATTTTTCCACAAGAGCAGCTGAATCAAACTACAGTTCGAATTCCATCAGATCTTGCCTGAAACGTTGCAAACATGTCCCAAACTATCGGTGCCTTATGTTTGAACACCTTTCTCACATGATTCTTTACACCAATTTAAGTCCTTCCACTTTCCTCCTTCGAATGAACATCGCAGAAAAATAAATTTGGAATCGGGTGATCTCTAAATTCTTGAAATCGGTAGAAAAATGTTGCAATGTCATATAACTTGATTCGCTTGTTCCCGTCACAAATTGTTCGACAGCCAATTTTTTAAAAATAGTGACGGATAATGATGCAGAAATCATGGTGGAGAATGTTTCAAAACGGAATTTCTTATTCGCGTTGGACAAAGTTACTGAAGAAACAGTTACTTTCAATCCGTTTCAAATTGCGTTAAACCAAGTTTGTTTTCTGTAAAGATGACGATTGATTTTCAAATTAGTTTTCCTATTTATACGATATTATATAGATATACATACATGATGTGCATGATGATATACACGATTCCTTAGAAGAAGAAAAATTATGATTTTTTTTAATTCCATTTATTTGTAGAGTAGGGTGCCAGTTCAGGTGTTGTCTCGTCATATGACCGTGGTTCAAAATTACGTGGTGTTGTCCTCGGTTCTTTCCGCCGACCAACCGGTATAGTGGTTAAGGTGTTAGCCTCTAGATCGGAAGGTTCCTGGTTCGAACCCGGGTCCGGGCATGGATGTTTGTAAGCTTATGGTGTAGAGGCGGCTGGTGCACCTTAAATCTGTCGTGGCCGAAAGTCCTCACGTTGGGTTGGCGTGGAAGTTTGGAGAGTGGGGTGCCAGCTCAGGTGTTGCTTCGTCATCTGACCGTGGTTCAAAATTACGAGGTGTTGTCCTAGGATCTTTCCCTTAAGGGGCTGATCCCGGATCGTCGTCAATAGCCCGTTGTGTTGCTCTAGTACGACGTTAACTAAAATTACCATTACCATTACCGGTTCTTTCCATTAAGGGATTGATCCCGAACCGTCGTCAATAGCCCGTTGTGTTGCTCTACGAAAACTAGACTTCCTTCTGCCGATTTTGAGTTATCTACACTCATTGCCATAAAAATTTGCGCACCAAGAAAAAGTCGTCAAAATGAAATGAAATTTTATACATGTAAGTACTACTTTGATATAAGTAGGTGATTAGAAAATCAAAGAAAAAAGAATCATTTTTATTGCAGAAAAAAGTACAAATGAACGGAAGTTTTAGTACTCTGTTGGACCCCTCTAACGTGAATGCACGATGCGATACGAGCGGGCATTGAGGTGGCCGAGCATTGTCTTGTTGAAAAATGGCTCCTGGGAGCCCTGCCATGAGTGGCATCACATGTGGCTGAAGGATGTCACTGACGTACCGCTGGGCTGTCATTGTGCCATGGATCAATATTAGGGGTGACCGTGTATCGTAAGCAATGGCAGTCCCATACCATCACACCAGCTGTGGTGAACGGTGTGTCGCTGTAAAGCGAAGGAAGGATTGAGGCGTTCACCACGGGGCCTCCACACACGAACACGATTGTCATCACTGCTCAAATTGAATCTAGATTCGTCGCTGAAGACGATGTGGTTCCATTCCGTTGCAGTCCAATCCCGACGTGCGCGACACCACTCCAAACGGAGGCGTCGGTGGGTGGGTATCATTGGCAGAAAATCATCATGGGCACCGCGATACCAAATGTCCTTCAGCCAGGCGCCTTTCAATGGTTCGGGAAGACACAAGGACCCGTAGTGAAGGTGCTGCCTGTGTCTGGATAGAGGCCAACGAGGCAGTTGGCTCTACGCGTGCGTTTAGTATGATGTGACGGTATTCTCGACGACTGGTCTGTCGAGGTCGTCCTGAGCCTGGTCGCCGTGTAAAAGACGTCTCTTAGGTTCACTGGTCCCAACACCTCCTCACAGTAAAATCAGAACGGCCTACTTGACGAGCTACTCGCCGAGCTGACCACCCAGCTTCCATCAACCCGATGATTCTTCCCCTCTCGAACTCTGACAGCTGCTCATATTGTCTTCGATGGCGACGCAACAGCATGTCTACCTCAACGTTTCCTTTGCTACAAATTAAGTACACTCAAACAAGCTCTGCTTACCTGTTTTATACTCCAAGGAGAACGAAGTTCAACGCCCTCTAGTAGCATTACACAATACGCAATCACGCTGCATTTCTAATCATTTGCATATCTGAGAACAGAGCTTGTCTTAAAATTAAATGTCTTGAATACATCCAGTTGTCACTAACAATTATTCCTGAAAATCGATTTCAAAGTGTTCTTAAAAAGGAAATTCACTTTTTTTCACAACGAACGCGTCACTGTAATCTAAAGTTGCATAATAGTTTCTACTCTTAAAGTAAGCTCCGACCATCTGACGGGATAAAAATTGTCACATTTTTAAGAAGTCCTAAAGGATAGTCATCAATCCCGAATGCAAATATCCACGAAATAACGGTAATGGTAATTAATTAACATAGGTTATGCCCATTGTGCTAACGAATTTCTCTCTGTGAAACTTTCCTTGTGTGTGTACTCGCATGTTCATTACTTGATGTTGTAGGTCTTGTGTCTGGCATTTTGGTATTTTTTTTTAAATTAACGTCACACTTGAGCAACACAACGCGCTGTCTTGTGTGTGGCACAACATTTACAAATATGGAACTTGTGCATCATAAAAGCCTCAACCAATCAAACCTTAAGCTTAATATTTTAGGATTAGCAGATAACCCGTTGAGTTGTCTCATCACGACGTTAATTAACTACATACCTACCTACCAAGACCAATAATGTTTTATTTTAAATTCGCTTTACTTCAATTGACATGTAGTTTCAGCGAATCCTGACGGCACTTTTCTCAACTCAGGTAAGTAGGCATTTTTAATGGACGTCGTACTGGAGTAAAACAACGTGCTATTGACGACGGTCCTAGATCAATACCAACGTGAAAGAATCGAGGACAACACCACGTAATTTTTAACCACGGGCAGATGACGAGACAACACCTGAGCTGGTACCCCACTCTCCAAAATCCACACATTTGAGGCTAAGACAGATTTAAAGTGCACCAGCCCCTTTGTACGCGACGGTCTTTGGTTGGATTGGAAATAACAACACTCCAGTTGCTAATCCCCTACTCTTCCATCCGGGATACAGAGTCCCAGTTTAATTGGTAATTGGTAATTTTTAATTAACGTCGCACAGGAGCAAAACAACGCGTCCCAATTTAAATCATTAGCCGACCAACCGGTATAGTGATTAAGGTGTTAGCCTCTAGATCGGAAGGTTCCTGGTTCGAATCCGGGTCCGGGCATGGATATTTGTAAACGTATGGTGTAGAGGCGGCTGGTGCACCTTAAATATGTCGTGGCCGAAAGTCCTCACGTTGGGTTGGCGTGGAAGTTTGGAGAGTGGGGTGCCAGCTCAGGTGTTGCTTCGTCATCTGACCGTGGTTCAAAATTACGAGGTGTTGTCCTCGGATTTTTCCCTTAAGGGACTGATCCCGGACCGTCGTTAATAGCCCGTTGTGTTGCTCTAGTACGACGTTAACTAAAAAAAAAATTACTAATTAAATCATTAGATTATCGTATATAGTTCACCAGATGTGTATCCGACAAATCTGGCGATTTTATTGTTCGTTAAAGTTTTAGTAGAGACCCCTATACCGGATTGAATATTATGGTAATGGTAATGGTAATTTTTAGTTAACGTCGTACTAGAGCAACACAACGGGCTATTGACGACGGTCCGGGATCAGTCCCTTAAGGGAAAGATCCGAGGACAACACCTCGTAATTTTGAACCACGGTCAGATGACGAAGCAACACCTAAGCTGGCACCCCACTCTCCAAACTTCCACGCCAACCCAACGTGAGGACTTTCGGCCACGACAGATTTAAGGTGCACCAGCCGCCTCTTCACCATACGCTTACAAACATCCATGCCCGGACCCGGATTCGAACCAGGAACCTTCCGATCTAGAGGCTAACTTGAATATTATGTTCACTTAAAAAGAGAAAAGAGTATTTTTAGTTGCTTCCTAATCGTGTTTTACTACATGATAATTTGATCAGTCCCAGGTAATGGTAATGGTAATTTTAGTTAACCTCGAACTAGAGCAACACAACGGGCTATTGACGACGGTCCAGGATCAATCCCTTAAGCTTGGTGCTATGAAGGATTGCCTTGGATCAGTGAATTTGCCCAATGCGTTAGCAACCTGCTAATTGTAGGAGGCGAGGGTTCGATTCCTCCCTTAAAGTACTTCTCTCTTCTGTGTAGCCGACCAACCGGTATAGTGGTTAAGGTGTTAGCCTCTAGATCGGAAGGTTCCTGGTTCGAATCCGAGGCCGGGCATCGATGTTTGTAAGCGTATGGTGTAGAGGCGGCTGGCGCACCTTAAATCTGTCGTGGCCGAAAGTCCTCACGTTGGGTTGGTGTGGAAGTTGGAAGAGTGGGTACCAGCTCAGGTGTTGCCTCGTCACCTGACCGTGGCTAAAAATTACGTGGTGGTGTTCTCTGATCTTTCCCTCAGGGGATTTATCTCGGACCGTCGTCAATAGCACGTTGTGTTTCACGAGTGATATTATGTACCAATCTAACGTAATATTACAAAATTATATGAATTTCTGTGGCAACGATACGAACTACACTCGTTCATTTTATAGAGTAACAAGTAATTTGAGATATTATGCTTTAATGTTTTGATATGCGCTTTAATATGGCATCTATAGCGATATTGTGCTTATTGTTGATGGAAAGGTTCATGTCATCAGATATGGACAGTATCACAGAGCCGGTTTTAAATGGTCTGAGAGCGTTGGAGAGAACTGCCTTGCAATACACAAGAAGTAAGTTTATTAAATTGTTCTGTTTGAATTTACAGGCCAATATTAAAATCTATTAGTGGTATTGGAGATAAAAATAACTTCTTTTTAGGCTTAATAAATTGTAGACTTTCTTAGTACCACGCTTAGATCTAATAAATTTTGCATCAGCTAAGTAAAATATATTTAAATTTTAATTCAATATTTTTAGTGTGACGCATAGAGTACAAGTCAATACTGTGGTAACACTAATACGAAGGAATGAAAATTCAAATGAGATGCAATGTTGAAACTTGATGTATATTGAGTGTACTTTTACACTCGCGTGTATTCTATGCAGCCTGTACAAAAGTAAAAATTCAAGCACACACACGTGATCGTAGAGCAACCAATTCATAAATCAACTTGAGAGTTATTTTTTTTTAACTATTTTGTTTTATTTATATTCAATCACGGTAAAAAAATAATAATATAAATAGCTATTTCCTTCAAACTCATTGGAAATCAAGGTACAAATTAACTTAGTTCACAACATTCTATAGTTTTACACAGCATAAAGATCGTATTGCTTTCCCAGGTTTCCAAATAAGAAATTACTTGATACCCTGATGAAAAAATACTCTGCAATACTATACTGGACGTGGTTCCAGTAAAAATTTTCTAAATTAGAATTGAATAGAATTTTCTTCATTGAATGACTCAGTCGTTGATTTCAAGTCTCTTCAAGTAATCTTCTATTCGTAGTCATTAATTACATTTAATCGTCAAATTTAAGAAACATTATCTTCGCATGTTTGTTACTTTCTTACTTGGATACAAGCACTCCCCTCCCTAGTTGGGTATAACGTATTAACCATACGACAAGGAAAGACCTGTTTTAGGAAAGCAAAGAGGCGTGACATCCCGACGGCAGAGGAAAGGTAGTCAATTTAGTAACACGTCAAGCCGAGCCTGGCTCGCAACGTGGTGCCCGCCGTCCTGATCCTCCCCTCTAAAGCCTCCGACACCATCATCAGCAGGGTACATGAGCGAGATCAGAGGTACAAGCAAGTTAGGCATATCTCTATTTTGAGACTCACGGCTCGAGAGTTACGGGGTCCTTGGCGGTACTTTTAGTAGATACCGATAGTCTGGTTTAGTTGGCCTTCATTCTTGGCAGTTTCCTCCAGAGTGCTGGAGAAGATGCCGTAAAATATTTCTGTCGTTATTTGTGTTAGGATACGATTGTCGCCCTCGTACCGCAGAGCCTTCCCCTGGTTCTTTTGTACGGATCTCGGAACTCTTATACCTATAGGGTTCACTATCATCCTCTTATCGGCCTGTAAGGACTTTTGGGTCACCAGTCCTTTGGTCCTTAAAGCCTACTCTTTCCGATACCTTCGGATCTTTCCCTTAAGGGACTGATCCCGGACCGTCGTCAATAGCCCGTTGTGTTACTCTAGTACGACGTTAACTAAAATTACCATTACCTTTCCGCTACCTAACGTAGGGTAGAGTACATACTTTCCGCGGTCACGGTGTTGTGTGCTTCGCCGATTGTACTAAGTACTACATTTCATAAATTTTCAACCGCATATAATTCAGCATAATTTTAAAAATCTTGCTTCTTTCTTACCTGTTCTGCAAAAAGAGAGGTGCCTTACGCAGGATTTGAGGCGCCACATTCAATTACATATCTGCCCAATCCCAAGTGCGCTTAAAAACACTCGGATCGTTTGGAGTAACCTTGAGGAGTACGCCTCAGAAAGTGCAATCTGTTTCTGAGGTGGCCGACAAGCCTGCATTCGAGGATATAGAGGAGGCGTCTCCCTCTTTCCCAGATTTGCAGAGATTGTCTGTCGGCTATGAAAATATTGTGTAAATATTCAGGGAGCCGACCGTGTCCTGTGAGCAGCTGGGATATAGGCGGGTGATAAACATGTCTTGTGAGATCCGGGACCGGGAGGAACTTATGTGTGACTGCCTTCTTTGGCTTGACCCCATTGCATTTCCAAATGTCCAGTAAGACTGATATTATGACGTTTAACAGACGATCATGATCTCTGTACCGTCATATGCACCACATCACTGTCGGTGGCCTTTTTGGTCAGCCGCTTCGTTTCAATCGAATCCGACGTGAGCCTTTATCCAGTGAATTCTGATTCCCTGTTTGCGCGTAACCGAGAAGTGCAGAGCTTTGATTCTTTGTGCGATTGGTAGTGTATAAAAGGGATCCTTCAAAGGCCATCAATGCAGAAAGACTAGTCGAGAAGATGTGCCCAACTAATTTTTCACTGAATAGGAGCTGTTTGAGACTCCGTTCGAGTGCCTTCTCGATTGCCTATAGTTCTGCTAAAATTACCGTTCCGTTATCCGAAATGCGGTATGGGTGCTCTTCAACAATTTTACGTAAGTGCATTACAACAAAGCCAGCGCTGAAGCGATTGTTAATGCCTGATCCATCAGTATAAATCTTGGACTCTGTACAGTTCGGAACTTTGCAGTCACAGGGAATATAAATGCGTTCATCTGGGTGAATGTCCCAATAATTCACCTTCTGCTGAACGAGAGGTTGGTATTTCTCGCCACATATGACCACTTCAATTTTAGCCTTCATAAATCGGAATTAAACATAGCGCAAAGTCGTTTTTAAGTCCAGTGGCAAGGTACTGGCAAGAACCTATAAGGCTCTTGAGGACACCGGGTTATAGGAAGGAGCACTGCGTTGTATCTGCTGTATGTAATCGCGGCATCATTTGGTGCTTAACTTCCCCACGATCCGATACCGAAGAGAACTGATGACTCAATTACTTTAAGGTAAGTAACCATGGACGAATAGCATAGAGCTTCCAAGTCACTCTATTAAGTGAGAAGACCAACTTGGTTGTCTGTGCTTGCTTTTGCCTGAAGTGGGAGGTGAAGTTTAGGGTTCTATCCCATGTGACGCCCAGATATTTGAGCTCCTTCACTGCTTCAATTTCCTGACCTTCAGCTATAGATCTGCTCCCTTTCTTTCCCCTTTCGCCGATAGAAAATTGTCAACGCTTTGATCTTAGATGGGTTAAACTGTAGTTTAACTGATTTTCCATGGTGCTCAATGGCCCAGATCGCGGCATTTCCAATCATCTCTAACTCAGCCTTGGTGTTTCCTCTGACGGTGAGGAGGAAATTGTCTGCTCTGCATAGCCAACAATACTACTACGTGAAAAGCAAGTTTTGTCAACTAACTTCAAGAAGCCGTCTGCAATCAGTTTCCGTAGGAGGGGACCACTACATGAACCTAGTGGGCAGCCCCGCTCCGATTTCCTCACCATCGTGCATCCATGTGATTTAAATGTTACTGTCCGGTCACTTAGGAAGTGATGAAGAATTTTATAAAGATTGACCGGACATTTGACCTCTACCAGTCGTACAAGTACCAGCCGGCCACTAAATATTGTCAAAAGTGCCTTCAACGTCGAGGGAGATCAGACTTGTGTGGCTTTTCTCTTCAGGACTCTTGGCAACAGTCTGCGAAACCTGGTATTGTGCACTCTCGCATGATTTACCGGTACATGAGTACCTCCGATCTGCAATTGTGACGCCGACCAACCGGTACAGTGGTTAAGGTGTTAGCCTCTAGATCGGAAGGCTCCTGGTTCGAATCCGGGCCCGGGCATGGATGTTTGTAAACGTATGGTGTAGAGGCGGCTGGTGCACCTTAAATCTGTCGTGGCCGAAAGTCCTCACGTTGGGTTGGCGTGGAAGTTTGGAGAGTGGGGTGCCAGCTCGGGTGTTGCTTCGTCATCTAACCGTGGTTCAAAATTACGAGGTGTTGTCCTCGGATCTTTCCCTCAAGGGACTGATCCCGGACCGTCGTCAATAGCCCGTTGTGTTGCTCTAGTAGGACGTTAACTAAAAAATTACCTGCAATTATGACATGGATCACGTCCTACTTTGCCCATTATCCACTGCGCTATCAATCTGTGAGTTGTTAGGTGGCGAAGGTTCCTTCCTGGGTGTATTTCTATCTTCTGTGTCAATAAAGCTTTCATTGTGGGTTCAACCATCTAACCAACCTTTATTCTGATAGATTTCATTTCGCCATCTAACAGTGGTTCAAAACTACGTGGTGTTTACCCTATGATCTTTCCTTTCGAGACTGATCACGGACAGTCGCCTATATCCCGTTTTGTTGCTCCACTGCGACGTTTATTAAAATACCTACCTCATAAAAATGTCACTGAGTCATTGCTCGAGCACATTATATCTGTAAATGCAATACTTTTCGGGTGCCTGTAGAAATTAAAAACACAGGAAGATTTGAAACACTGTTATATGTAGTACTGCTTCATTCTTAAGTCCATCACATACATTATGTGGTAGCCTATGTCTAAGATAAAAATTTTGTATCGTTTTTGAGTTTCGTTACAGATGTATGTGATCCTCGTTGGTGAAATGTAACGAAAGTGAGGAGTTCTGTTTTCCAGATATACTGCCCCCTGAACTTCTGAGAAGTCGTCGCAGACTTGCGAGGTTTTACTTGTTCACCCCCGAGTTCTCAACTGAAGGCAGGAAGCTGGAGCCGGGTGACCCGCATACTCTCGGATACTTCAACCCACGTTGGGAGACGAAGGTCATCATCCATGGATTCTTGGACAAAGTAAAAATTGCAGATTGGATGCACGTAAGATATAACTCCTTCAATCTCGTAATAATTTTTCCAAAGAAAATATTGTAGTTATAGCATTTTACTGGCCGTGGTAGTAGCCGACCACCCGATCTGGTGGTTAAGATGTTAGCCTCTAGATCGGAACGTTCCTGGTTTGAATCCGGGTCAATGCATAGATGTTTGTAAGCGTATGGTGTAGAGGCGGCTGGTGCACCTTAAATCTGTCGTGGCCGAATGTCTCACGTGAGGTTAGTGTGGAAGTTTGGAGAGTGGGGTGTCACCTCAGGTGTTGCCTCATCATATGACCGTGGTTCCAAATCGCGTTGTGTTGCCCTCGGATCTTTCCCTTGGGGTATTGATCCCGGACCATCGTCAATAGCTCATAGTGGTTGTACGACGTCAATAAAAATATATACCTTCCTAAGATCTTTGCCATAGGGAGGCGTCAATGGCCCATTGTATTGCTCAAGTACGACGTTAATTAAAATACCTACCTATCTTTCCCATCTGGACCATTGCCATTATCCGTTGTGTACCTCCAGTATGATGTTAATTAACAACCTACCTATCTACCTTGTAACGTTTTACTGATGAGTGAGCAGTACATAATTACAATCTCATCAGTTCTAATGAAAAATTTAATGGCAGTTATATATTTCATGAAACATTTTTGAGTGCTACGGAATGTATGGGACAAAGTCATCAATTTGGTCTAATTAACCGTCCTGTAGGGAAAAAAAACCCGTGGACTGACAAACTAATTCTTATATTAACAAGTAGAAGTACTAAACTTGTTTGCACTAGTCAGAAGTATACATCGACTTATTAATGAAATAGTATGTGGCAAGAGTCGATGTCCTAAGATCTCAGTAACGTAAGTCACATGGACTTAGAGATAAACTTGGTCCGATTGGGTGTACAAGCGCAGACTCTAGTGATTTTAATCGCGCTGCGTAAATCACTTAACCAATCAATAAGTTGTCCCACATCAGGATTCGTGATTTATTTCCCACAACCACGTGACAGACCTTCAAACTGAGCGAATGGGAAGAGAGCCTGAAACTGCATGCACATACTCCATCGAAGTTGATAAATTTTCGAAGGTTGATGATAGTATGAGTTTTCTGCACAGCTAAATTCAGATCTAGTGTTTTGGTAACTTCGTACATAAACCCTTCCCCAACGGCGTGTTACTCGACTGCGATTTCAGCATGTCCCTTTTGAGGCTGTTCCTAACAAGCCATAGGTGTGTTACTGCGGCAATACGTGCTTCCTGTACGTATTCGGAACGTGATGTCCCCTGAAACCCTTCCCCCACGGCGTGTTACTCGACTGCGATTTCAGCATGTCCCTTTTGAGGCAGTTCCTAACAAGCCATAGGTGTGTTACTGCGGTGATACGTGCTTCCTGTACGTATTCGGAACGTGATGTCGCTTGGCTTGTTTTTCTAATGATTTATAGTACTTCGCCTATAAAAATTTCAAAGATTGAATTCCAAATTGCTATATTATAGTTTATAGGTCAACGCGCCGATTAGATTAAACGTCAAACTTCGCTAACACTGATATAAACTACACTATATATAGATAAAACTATTTGGACACTGCAGAAATTCGGAGGAGGATCCATCTTAGATTGGAGTTGTTTTCCTTGTTAGGATTCGGCCCATTGCTGTATGTACACTCGTAAAAATAAACCGACTCACCAGATCGCAATTGCACAATTTACATCACAGAACAAAACGGAAAATAGCAATCGATTGGGATGAATATTTTCTACAAATACAAATATTTAAAATTTGTCTTAGGGGTCATCTTCATATTAAATTGAGTGCTTGCTCCGATATTTTCAATACGAACCCCCATCTTTCATCACAAATTTGGATTCTACACACAATTTCAGGCGGATTTGATGAAAAATAATGAAAAACGGTGTAAAATTGACAGAGACATCCATAAAAACCATTGAGGGAGCGTGTAAATGTTCGGAGTTCAGTCACGTTGTTGTTGTCGTGCGGGCCATATATGGCCCAATTGGGGGTGCCATTGCCCCGGAGGGTTGGACATCTTCATGCATGACACATCCGTTTTACAGGAAGGTCCCTTTCACACATCCATTCACTCACACATATCGTAATTTAGATCCCAATCAGAGGCCGATAACGCCGACCAACCGGTATAGTGGTTAAGGTGTTCGCCTCTAGATCGGAAGGTTCCTGGTTCGAATCCAGGCCCGGGCATGGATGTTTGTAAACGTATGGTATAGAGGCGGCTGGTGCACCTTAAATCTGTCGTGGCCGAAAGTCCTCACGTTGGGTTGGCGTGGAAGTTTGGAGAGTGGGGTGCCAGCTCGGGTGTTGCTTCGTCATCTGACCGTGGTTCAAAATTACGTGGTGTTGTCCTCGGATCTTTCCCTTAAGGGACTGATCCCGGACCGTCGTCAATAGCCCGTTGTGTTGCTCTAGTACGACGTTAACTAAAAAATTACCAAAAAATTACCAGAGGCCGATAACCCCTTGATCAGGTACCCCCAGTTCAGTCACATTTATAAATATTAATAAAGACGTGTTGTGACCGTCGCAGTCAAGGACCTATTGCAAGCCCCTTGGTATGGAGTCCATTTATATGATGACAAAGTCAGAATCCATTCTGATTGAATCCCAGGATCTGTTGGCAGAAATTTCTGTTTTCACTTTGTGAACAATCACCAATAACGATAATAATCATCGAATTTTGCAAACAGTCTCACTGCGCTACTAATTATGCACGTGATGGGCTGAAATTTGGAATTCCGATGTTTCAGTTACAGTTCAATCGCATGGATTCAAAATTTCCCCAGGTTTCTATTCATGATTTTTATGAATATTAATTTCATAATTAATAAAAAATGGTAAAATTTAGTTCGAAAAAATTGTTTATAGATTGTGTTTGGGTTTTTGGGCAGAAAAGGATGGAAAAACAATTAATAAGGAAAATTAATGTTTTAGCAAATATAACAAAAAATGTGAAACACAAATTTAGCATTAGAAGATCTAATTTTCAAACACTTACAAATCGGTGAAAAATCCAATAGAATTTATTAACTTTTTTTTATTTCCGTCTAAAATTGTGTGTAGAATCCAAATTTCTGATAAAAGATGTGGGTTCGTATTGAAATTTTCGGAGCAAGCACCCAATTTAATATGAAGACGGTCCCTTAGACAAATTTTAAATATTGTTATTTGTAGAAAACATTCATCCCTATGGATTGCTACCTTCCGTTTTGCTCCGCAATGTAAATTGTAAAATTGCGATCGGGTGAGTCGTTTTTTTAGACGGGTGTACCAAGTACCATGAACGCTGACGTGTGCCTCGAGGTTCTGGATAATTCGTCATTGCCTGCACTATGACAATACTACGGCGATGATGGTTGTTTCTTCCAACAGGATCGAGCTCCATGCCATGCTTCAAAACGTGTGCTGGACTGGTTTCCTGGAAATGGGGTGAATTTGCTTGACTGGCCTGTTCAGTGTCCCGATCTCAATCCACTCGAGCACTTCTGGGACAAACTGGAGCGACGAGTATGACACCGCCATGCACGTCCATCTTCCCAACAATCTCTTCTCACAGCCTTGCAAGAGGCATGGCGAGCTATTCCTGCCCAGATTTAGAGAACTTGTCGAAAGTATGCCTCGATGTGTTGCAGTTGTAATACAAGCAAAAGGAAGGCCTACCCGTTACTAAACAGAATAATAAAGTACTTTTTCTGCAAAACATGCAGTGTTCAAATACTTTTGTCCATATAGTGCATATTGTAAGTTAAAACAGATATGTATCATGAACGCATTTGGTCAGCAGAAACAAAATCTTCATAGATACTCTGGTGTTTTTGCACTGATAATCTCTCATACTAAAATGTAACGCTCATCATTGTCAAACGAGTTTTTGGCGTTGTTTGACAACAAATAAAATTATACGTAGTTGTTTTCTTTCCGGTAATTTGTTTTGTCTATACACTGAAAAACCCTCTAAGACCACAAGCTCTTCCAGTAAATAACGTTCCCTGTCTTGTGTTTGGCCCAGATTGGCTGAATATGATCTTTCCGCCGAACTAATCATATATTAATGTGAACCAGCAGAAAATGATGCATCTCATTTCAGAAAATATTATTTTCAATGTGCAGTATTTGTCTTGACAAAGGTCTTGAAATGGCTAACAAATCCAAAGAATACAGTGAATAATATATATTTAATTTTTTTTCTTTATAATTACATAAGTAAATCTTGTCTTACAGAAGATTCATGGTAACGGCAATCTTAAATATTTTAATGCATTATATTAATTACAAAGTTTTATTTTATTTACTAGTGTTAAAATCTTAAGCGTTGCATAAATTATTTTACAAAACCTCTTTTACTGTCAATGAAATAATCCAAGCCGTTTTAATGCTCGTAAAATTATTTTGTCACTCTAAATAGGAGAAACGGAAAATATAACTGAGCTGTTGGTTAAAAAATCACCTTCATTCACTCAAAAATTAACTCTCAAACATTTTAATCTGTACAAGAGCGCCTTTTATGGAACCCACCTTCATTACTTTATCTATTATATCCGGTAAATCTTGACAGTAATAAATATGAGTTAAAGTTTAAAACATTAGTATTACAATATAAGCTGTCATTTGAGAAATCCTAAAATTTGCTGTAGAGATAAATCTGTAATACAATGATAAATTTAAAAAAAAAAGCATTTTAAATCTTACTTTAATAAATAAATGTCTGGTTACTTAGGCATCCTGAGAAACGAAAATCAGATATGGCTACAGAGAGAACATCAATGCAGCGTACTATAAATATCCCTATTGAAGACATGGAACCAATATTAAAACAGGCGATGAAATTACACCGGGAAGATTTCACTGACATCCTTTTTAATACTTTTTATTTAGACTTTTCTGCCCTGACTAGTTTCTATCTGAAATCATAAATTACTAAACTTTACATATTAGCTTTTTTTAACGTATGTTTTTTAATTTACGTATGTTTTTTAACAAATACAGTTCTTGCTATTTAAAGGCAGACCATTAAAACCAATTTTAACCAGCCAAGATTTTATGACCCCATTGATTTTTTTGCAGAAATAATTCAATAGTTTTCTCAAAGAGATTAAAGTTCTCAGATGGGAAAGAAAATTAGGAAATTTAATGTATGTTGAATTGACAAATATTATGTATATAGTCGTCTTACAAGTGAAACACTAAGTCAAAAAATACAGTTCTGAGAAAAAGAAAAATTCTTCGTCTAAGCAAAATTCCCTAAGTGTGTTTCTTAAGAAATCACACCTTCCTGCAAAGTAAAAAGTGACTTAGTGTACTTCACCAGTCTAAATATCGCATTTTTGTCTAGAAAAAACTAAGAAAATTCAAATCGTGAAGGTTTTGACTTGGTATGTTTCACTTGTAAGTCAACGATATGATATTGTAGATTAAAAAACGAAATTCTTACTTTTTCAGCATATGAAAGATGAATTTCTTATGCTAGACAACTTCAACGTAATCGTTGTGGATTGGAGTTTTGGCAATTTCATACCTTATTCTAAAGCAGCCGCTAATACAGAGAAAGTGGGCGAAGAAATATCGGATATGCTCGTTAAAATCATGGTATGTATGAAGACTCCCATAACAGGTTCAAAATCTAAAATATAAAAGGTATATGCCATCATCACCATTCAGAATGAATTGATAAATAAAAATCATAAGCAGAACTTACTAAGCAATAGTATTAAAGATTCTTCTGAATTAAAAATATTACCCAAATGTGTAACGTTAAATTAAATTGCAGGATAAAAATTAAGGGTACGTTGACATCTCTGAATCTATTTGCTATTCGTTTGGTATTGGATTCACCAAGGAGAACTTCTAGATGGGGGTTTGTTATGAGAGGTTATTTCTGTAAAGTTAAATGTAGATGGCTCTAGTGTTCAGTGGGAGGACGTGTTTTCTGCAGGTATTCCGTATTAGGTTACCGGAAGCAAAATTTTCGTCTTTTAGTGGTTTGCTACACTAAAAATCCCTCTTATAATTTTAAGCACGTGAAAAATCGCTCAATTAAATTTTGTAACAGTGAAATATAAGTTTTGTTTTATCATGCTCCGAATATTCAAGCAAAATTAAGAATTTATGACAGGATTTCCAATGTAAACATACCAGGTCTGCGAGGATTTTACTTTTACTTTTGCTGTCAAAATGATATTGCAAGATACCATACATCGAGGCAAGCTAAAATTGAAATATATCACCATGTTAGCAATGTTTGATGTTTAATATAATTGGTGTTGACTAATCAACTATCGTATATCAATACTGAATTTCATTCTTCTGAATTTTGATTGGCGAAGAGCTGCAATCCTTTGGGAAATCAGCCAAATAACGTAAAGTTCAGGATCCGAAAAAGAAACACTACCTTTATTTAGCTTGCCAGAAAATGTCTCTTAAAATTGAAACCACTAAGTAACTTATGCCTTAAAATGTGAAATTGCTTTTTGTCAACCAATGCAGTTTATGTATCCCATTATCCACACGTTAAATTATGTACATTTAATTACATGAAATAAGTTTTCTATCATATCAATAACTTGTCTGATACCCGTCATAGAACAATAACAGTTATTTCAACCCTTCGGTTCACTTTTAATTTCATTTGTAACTTATTGGAACCAATTCAATTTTTAATCACCATTGGGCAAGGTCTGACAATCCCTCGTATTGTAAAAGACAAGTGCAAAACCAACTATTCATCCAACCTCGCAGTTATTGATATCGTAATTTTCACTGGAGTAAATTATGCCAATATTCCTACCAGCTATATTCTGAATATTCAGTCAATTAAACGCCCGTTTATATTCTTTTTTCATAGGAGAAACATGGCGCCAAAGCAAAAACCTTCCATCTTATAGGCCACAGCCTTGGATCCCACGTTGCAGGCTATGTAGGAGAGAGAATCAAGGGCTTGAAAAGAATAACAGGTAATCTAACACTCGCACTCATCTTTATGTTTCTATCCAATCATTTACCTTTAAAATGAAATAAACGGATCATATAGGAGGAATCGATGTCGAAAGATCTTTGAAGGGTCAATCACAAATCGTCTTAGCTGATTGGCTATGGAATCGCAGACTAGTGCGTTTGATCACGGTGGATAATCACTTTAACCAATCAATAATTTAGGATTCGCGCTTTTACCCAAAACCACGTGACACATCTTCAAACGGAGCAACTGAAAGACATAGACGGAGCGCATGTGCCTTTAGCTTTATGCTATTTCCTTTTAAGGTCGATGTATCCACTGGAATGACGATAATATCATCTATATGGATAGTTCGATTTTTCTACATTACTCTAGGACAGGGCTCGAAATATCCGGGTGCACAGGTGCATATGAAAATAAAATTGTGCACCTAACGTTGAAAAAAGGAGGGAAACTTGTTTTATGTTATTTTGATGTTGTTAACAAAATATTAGTATCGACCTCTCTCGCTCTAAAGGAACGTAATTAAAATTCCTAAATACACACTATGCGAAAACAAAATCGATGGGCCGTAACGAGTTTATACAGGAGGAAGGTTTTCTTGTGCCACTGCCACCAGAACTTTCCGATGATCGAAACATTTTCCAGATGGCTCTGTTGAAGCGCTTGTTGCGACAACCATGTGCCGGAGAAGGGAGAATGCAGATGTTTAAATATTTTTATTTACTGTCTACTACTGACCTTTATAAACATACCCAACTAATAAAGTAGTTTACATTTTATTAATGCTCTTATATTATGTTTTTTTTTAATATGCACTTAAAATATAACCTGTGCTCTTAATTTAAAAACTTAAGTGCACAAAGTGCACCTGTATTAAAAAAATCTATTTCGAGGCCTGCTCTAGAAGTATTTCTTCTGTCAGTAAAACTTTCTTTGTGTGTATGCCCATTTACAAGATGTTGTCTTGTGTTTGGCAATATGATCTTGCGCCATAAAATCTAACCAACCACGATTAAAACTGAATCCAAAAATTCGCACAAATGCAGCACTCTTCAGAAAAACTTGGGTTTTGACAAAAAATTGTCAATTTATTCGCAAAAGTACATTGAAGATAACTTTTTAATAAAAATTCTATTTAAAAAAGTTTTTTCTGAAAACATTAAACGCTAAACCGAAGTTTAATGGATAAAGTTTTCTGAATTTATTATTTTGTAATAGCGTCAAAACGCTTCAAAAATTTTAAGTCCGTATTGTTTTTACAGATGATTACTTCAATACTAATTTGGTAGTAAATTAAAAAGTTGTTACAGTAGAAAAAATGAAATCGTGCGCTTACGTTAGCCATAACTATATATAGCTTTCACATCAATTTTCATCATCACGAAAAGTTTGACAGTACTTTTCTACACTGTCTTTTAAATGAAATACATTAATGAGGATCATTAAATTATTGCACTCTAAGACAAAAAAAAAATTGCACCTAAATGAAATTGTTAGAATACAATGAAATTTTTACAAGGTTGGTAAAAGTGCTCTTTTGAATGAGTAAATGATTAAAACTTGAAACTGAAATATGCAAACTTTATTAAGAAAAATTCAAAAAGTGGTATCATTCACAGTAATGGTGTATGACCACCATTATTCCTACAGCAGCATGTCAAGCGCCTTGGTACTGACTAAAGTCCTGCGACAGTCCATCCCATTCTGCTCGAACCCTGTCACGTAGTTCCAGTGGATTACGCGGTACGGGTGTAGTGGTGACATCTTGTCCAATGGCATCTGATACATTCTCGATCGGGGACAGATCCGGTAAGTATGCCGGTCATGGTAAGATATCGTTGTGTTGTAGACAAGCTCTAGAGACGGCAGCAATATGGGATCGATCATTGGTTGTTGAAAAAGCGGGTGAACCTGCTTTTACGATTCGGAAAATTTGATCATTTGCCTCTCCAACGGAGATGTACTACTCCTCCAAATTTCATTTATACCAGTCTACTCCTTCCATGTGCAACCATTTTTTTTTGTCTTGGAGTGTATTCTTTTTTTAACGTCAAGCAATATCAAATATTCAATTCTCTTTCCTTGTCCATCTCATTGGTTTGAATACCCTAAGCTTAAATTCACTTATGAAGCTCCATTCGTATTTCATTAATAACTGAAAAGTCAATTTGCACCTACGTATGGTTTAGTTACGAATGATTAGGACCAATGTATTCGCTAGTTTCATTTCGCCTACTGACTTTTCTTGACTGAACAGACTATAAGATATATCTTCATGACATCTCATAGGCTCAAGAAACGAGGTTTTTTTTTTCAGCTTATTGATATTTCTCTCCGTAGGTTTGGATCCTGCAACTTATCTCTTCAGCGGAGCTTCACCCAGAGCTAAACTAGATAAAACTGATGCAGCGTTTGTAGATGCCATTCACACGGATGGTGGTGGTGAGAAATCTTATTCCTTTAACTACACAAGTGCTTTTGTGACTGGGTTGCAACAAGTATTTGAATGAATAACAGTCTTAAGATACACTAAAGGTGCAATTCTTATAGCTCGTCTAACGCGTGCGACTGACGCAGAGCACTGCTACAATGGGATCTTACAGGTTCGTTGGGTACAATAACATCATTCCTCAACTAATTTTTACACATGATAAATTACATTAAAGGAAACAAATAATTCTTTAAAATGAGCTATGAAACATGAAAATCTGTTAAGAAATGAAAGTGCTGTAAAATTTTTAAGTTGGGACGATTATGGAACTATTTCCCACAATGCGTCAGCTATGACAGCGCCAACAATACACTAGCCGTACTGAAATAGACGCACTGCGTCAGACGCATAGGAATTGCACCTTAACACGGGTATTCTGGAATTCAGATTTGGAAACATTAATTGCATTACGAGCATTAGTACAAATTCTTGTATTTGTCTTGCAGGTATTGGCATGGTAGAACCTGTAGGACACATTGACTTCTACCCAAACGGAGGGGAAATACAGACAGGATGCACTGCTTCAAACTCCCTGAGGGCACTTCTACAGCATGGTGTTGTGGAAGGTAAGAAACCTTTCAATTTAAGGCACCACATTTAAATCTCATGAAATTCATTACCTTATATTTCTACAAGACGTTAAAGACTTTAGTTCTCATGTACAATATTGCTTACAATGTTTATTTAGGCATAGTGCTTATTTAAAACACCAATTTGATAAGCTTTGGTTATTGTTTTTTTTTTGTTAACAATATTGAATGTATGTCATAGTATGGCCATGATTCCAGCTGCCATTGTTTACAAGTGTCCTCAAATCTATTGTCTTTATTCGGCCTTAACACCGGTAACCAGTATTTCTCTATTTACCTATACTCTTAGACAAGACGCATAAAGGTCTAACATCAGTCACGCCGAACTGACCGAAGTACGCATGCGTACCTAAGCCATTTCATTACAGAAGCTGTGTAATCATGCGCATGTCGTATGCTACTCTAGTGTCCGACCGGTCTTATAGAACCTTGAACTGCATCTACTAAAGACAGCTTGACATCGTCCATTCCTTAGGTAGAGGATAGCCAAATTCTCCAATTGGAAAAATATTCATACAAAGTTCCCTCTTAATGGCATGAAGGAGAGTGTAAAGATTTGTTGTCTACTTACGACAGGCAAACTTAACTTCTATGTGGTTGTTGGATGGCAATACGAAACTCACTATAATACCATTTACATATGTACAACTTTGTTTACCGTTTCTCGACAAGCATGGCAACCTGTGCCTCCTTCACATATCAATCGACCCCAATGGCCCTTCGTAATCACATTTACGATGACACCCAGAACGTTTTTACACATTCGTGGATAACTCGGAACTGACAAAAAAACGTATACACATGCCATTTCACAGTGGCAACCTCTCGTGACAATAATTAAGCAGCACACAGATTTGAAAAGGTCATTCTGGACAAAATACCAAATTCTTTATTTTCCATTAAATTCAAACTGAAATGTTTGTAATTTTGAAAAAAAAAATTCTTGAAACATCTGAAACTCAGTGCGGGTATAATTAATTAGTGGGAAGAAAGGGAATTCCGTGCTATTCAATTATCTTAAGGCACGACTAATACGATTCGAAGCTCAAAACTTGAGAGATGCAAACTTATTCATTTGTTCAACAAAACTAACACGTCACATTTTAATAAAAAGTAACATTCGTTTAAATAGCAGTTTAAAAAATCTCAATGTCGTGTTTGTTTTTCATTGTAATTAGCAGAACATTGATAATATTATAATGAACTAGCAAAATACCCGACCTTACTCGGTTTGAATTGGTTTACTCTAGACTGAAGAGATGATCAAAATATATAATGACTTACGTTTTTTGTAGAATAAAAATTTATTTTAACATCTTTCGCCATCTTTATATTTTCTACAACTTACTTTGGACAGAAATCCTACACATGCATATCCATTCATGTAATACATTTCACATACATCGCACAATTGCTGTATGACAAAGCTACAAAATGACGAAAGGTGATACTAAGGTTACTACTATAAAAGACGATTTATAGGAAGATTTGGAATTCCCTTTCTTAAGTTCTTTTCATGTTCAACTCAATTAATTAAAATTACGATTTACGGCGAGTGCTCTCGCACTCATAGTCAACAAAACAATATTTTTTTTACTTGTGGCACTCTTGCCTCCGGTATGCGACATTGTGAAATTTTGCAATATTCTCCTGTCATTATTACAACGAATTTTTTAATGTTGGAAAAAGTTCAATAAACATTATTATTCTTTCAATAACGGCATTATTCTTTAAATAACGGCATTATTCTTTCAATAATGGCATAACTACACTTAAAATTTACTGAAAATTAATACTGACTTACCTAACATTTTTAAGCCTAATACTTTGTGGTGCTGAAATTTTCATGAAAATATCTTAAACCGCGTGGACGTGTATAGGGCACAACATACAGACAGACAGACAGACAGACAGACAGACAGACAGACACCAAACGAGAAAAAGGCGGATTCGGCATCAGAAGGGTCCAAAACGGATAGAAAACTTGAAATGGGTCGAAAATATTGAATGTACAAACAAACACTCCATTCTTATTTATATAGATACTAGCAAAATACCCGACCTTACTCGGTTTGAATTCGTTTACTCTAGATTGAAGAGATAATCAAAATATATAATGACTTACGTTTTTTGTAGAGTAAAAATTTATTTTAACACCTTTCGCCATTTTTATATTTTCTACAACTTACTTTGGACACAAATCCTACACATGCATATCCATTCATGCAATACATTTCACATACATCGCACAATTTCTGTATGACAAAGCTCAAAAAGACGAAAGGTGATACTAAGGTTACTACTATAAAAGACGATTTATAGGAAGATTTGGAATTCCCTTTCTAAAGTTGTTTTCATGTGCAACTCAATTAATTAAAATTACGATTTACGGCGAGTGCTCTCGCACTCATAGTCAACAAAACAATATTTTTTTACCTGTGGCACTCTTGCCTCCGGTATGCGACATTGTGAAATTTTGCAATCTTCTCCTGTCATTACTACAACGAATTTTTTAATGTTGGAAAAAGTTGTAGTTTGGATTTTTAAACATTATTATTATTTCAATAACGACATTATTCTTTAAATAACGGCATTATTCTTTAAATAACGGCATTATTCTTTAAATAACGGCATTATTCTTTAAATAACGGCATTATTCTTTAAATAACGGCATTATTCTTTAAATAACGGCATTAGTCTTTAAATAACAGCATTATTCTTTAAATAACGGCATTATTCTATAAATAACGACATTATTCTTTAAATAACGGCATTATTCTTTAAATAACGGCATTATTCTTTAAATAACGGCATTAGTCTTTAAATAACGGCATTAGTCTTTAAATAACGGCATTATTCTTTAAATAACGGCATTATTCTTTAAATAACGGCATTATTCTTTAAATAACGGCATTATTCTTTAAATAACGGCATTATTCTTTAAATAACGGCATAACTACACTTAAAATTTACTGAACATTTATACTGACTTACCTAACATTTTCAAGTCTAATACTTTGTGGTGCTGTTGGGTGTGATGATAAGGAAAACACATTTATTAAAATAATAAATATTTAAAACAGGAAACAGCAAAGTAAAACAAAATAAAAGATGTCGTAAAAAATTGTTCCAAAGATATTAATTTGTGATTCAATTTTATCTCTTGATCTCGCACAGTTGCCACAACTTACAACTAAAAGTGTACAAAATTTAGAAATGTGAAATTAATTCAGAGCGAAAGAACCAGAAAAAATATCACTGCTCGCGCGATCGTGTTCATTCTCGTTTCATTAAAAAATATCGTCTGTCCCAAATTTTCGGAAATCGTTTTCATTGCGCAAAGAATAAAAATAAGACTCGAAATAAATGACGTATAAGAAATGAAATCCCATAAAAAAAATAATTTTTTGAAGAATAATTACTTTTTCAGCAGTACTGGTAAAGCAATCGAATTAATCGTAATATTCAATAGACATTCCAATTTTTCCAAAACTACCAAATTATGGTTGATTTAAGTATACTTACTCAGGTGTTTTAGCATGAAACTCGTCTAAATATAACAATAAAGAAATGTTTAATATTGCATTCTCTAACTTATTAGATACTGTATAAAATAAAATACAATGCAATCAAATATCTGGAATACAATTCATGTGATGCCTACACAAACACACAAACACAAAATCGAGCATAGAACAGAAAGACGGACAGACAGACTTTCGCAACTAATTCCACTCACTAAATCAAGATAAGTACTCTCTGTATGCAAATTTCCATGAAAATATCTTAAACCGCGTGGACGTGTATAGGGCACAACATACAGACAGACAGACAGACAGACAGACAGACAGACACCAAACGAGAAAAAGGCGGATTCGGCATCAGAAGGGTCCAAAACGGATAGAAAACTTGAAATGCGTCGAAAATATTGAATGTACAAACAAACACTCCATTCTTATTTATATAGATTTGAATTTACTTCTGAAATGAGACGGCAGTCTAAGTTTGACTATTCGTTGTATATATTTTAGGAGTTCGCAACATGATCTGCAGCCACATGAGGGCGCCTCTACTTTTCACCGCAACCATCAATGCTGGCATCTGCCAAATGATTTCATACAGATGTTCCAGTTGGGAATCTTTTTCTAAGGGAGAATGTGATTCCTGCGGTGAATCTGGAAACGACTGCGCTCCCATGGGTTATCACCTGGATTTTGAGAGAGACTATGGAAATGCTTCCGCATATTACCTCCTGACGTCAGACAGCCCACCATACTGCGGTAAAATAAGCAATGTTTTTGTCAAAATTAAGAGGATTGCTCAGTTTTCAGAGTTTCCCAACTGTAGTCTCTAGCTCATAAAAGATTAATATGCTATGTAAGGCATTGAACTTCTATGAAATAAATGGAGCAGATTCGTGTTATTTCTCCCGTTATAGCTTGGTTTGAAGACCTCCAGATGATAGTTATATGGTGTTGAAGAAAGTACGAAATCCTAATTTAGGACTAATTGATGAGCGTGATTAGAAAGAGTAATTTTCGCTTTGATAGACAAACGGCCCGTTTCCCAAGTAGGGATGCGACATCGATAGCAAAACATCGATGTTGATAATACATCGACCCAAAAACATCGAGGGTTTTAAACATCGATGTTTTTAAAATTCAGTGTATTTAAACTCTTTCCACTCATTTCTTAAAACTGGTTTAGCAACTTGTGATGCTACATCGACAGCAAAACATCGATGTTGAAAATTATAACATCGATGTTGAAAATTATAACATCGATGTTGATAATACATATCGTCAACAAACCATCGATGTTTTTAAAATTCAGTGTATTTAAACTTGTTTCCCCATTTCTTAAAACTGGTTTAGCAACTAGTGATGGGACATCGGATCCAATACATCAATGTTTTTTCTAAAACATCAATGTTGTGAAAGCACCGACATCGATGTCGCATCCCTACTTTTCAGACCCTTCGCACTTGGCCACTTTGGTCTAAAAGTATGTTCGATTTGCTGAATTTAAAAACTAACCAAGTAGCATAATTTTTAAATTTTTAAAACGGTATTTTTTTCATTCAAAAATAAAACATCGACAACGTAAAAACATCGACAAGTATAACATCGATGTTACAAAAACATCGACTTCAATACATCGATGTTTTTTAAAAAAACATCGACATCGATGTCGCATCCCTATTCCCAAGACCACGTGATCTACAGTTCTGAGATCTGACCACTGTGACTCCGTTCACAAGCTCCGTTCATTTCAATAGAAGGTCGATATAAGGTTTTTTTCGTAATCCTTGGATCTCGAAGGCACAAATAAATAGTTATTTTTAAGCATACATGAGATTCATTGCCAGCGTTTTTATGCTCGACTAGAAATATGGGGCAGCCATGGGTCAGTGTGTTTGCTCACTGCGCTAGGAACTTGGCAATTTTTTTTTTGGGGGGGGGGTTGCAGGTTTTTTTTTTTTCGAGTTCGTAAAAAAGGTCAGCCAATAAAAATTTATCTGTCTACTACTTAGCATTATTCGTCCTCTGCTTGGCGCAGATTAGCCAAATACAGCCCTTGTGTGCCATAAAAGCCTGATCAACTAACTGGAAATGTGTCGCATTTAACCTTTCGGAAAATTAGTGACACGTCCTAACTAAAGTAGGCTAAAGTTCCATCCTATTTGTGAAGAAGAAATATTAGTGGATTTTATTCGAATTTACTGTGGTTATTTAAGATTGCAGAAAGCTTTGGGACTTGTTTGGCGCTGCCAACCTTTGCCTTTATTCAGATCCTTACGGATTATTCGTCAGAAAAATTGGATTATTGTAACTAAAAATATTGGTGACTATCCAAAAGTGTATAACCATTCCCTTGCTTTTGAATAAATTGAAGCATGCATGAAATGGATTGCATGTTGTAAGTTTTCAGATATTTGTACGTTTATTCTTATGTACTTTACACCAATGTTTCTCTAAACACCTACTTGGTATCAATTATACCGGGTCTTGAGTAACTCTTGAAATTTGTAAATTTCGTTTTCTAAGTACTTTTATGAATAAATATTTTTTTTAGAAAATATATACTCTAAGGCGAATAATAAATGAATGCGTCGAAAATCTCAAATGCTAAATAACATATGTGCAGCAAATATCATTGACCAATTGGCAAGGTAAGTATAAAGAAAATGAGGCCACTGAAATTGAAGGTTAAGGCAGGCTGCATCTGATTCTTAAATCTTATAATATTGAACATTGTTTCGTTGCAACTTCGCATTGCTATATGAAGGCGCTTTTTGCGTGATTGATTTTTATTTAAGTGATTGATGATTAATTTAATTTTGTTTTCAAACATACGCAACACCGTATACCTAAGTGTAATAATACTCTTTATGACTTCCTCAATTATTTCAGGTTAGTTTAATGTATGAACTTTCAAAAATTATGAATATATTAAATTGTATGGAACCAGGGCCTCATTTTATAAAAGATTTACCAGGCCGAGGTGTCTCAGAAAGGTTGATAACCACTGCTTTACATACAATAGCAATATATGGTGTGGAAAATAGTTATATATTTTTCATTGAGCAGATTCTTCGAGTTTAATTCGACGCATTAGGGAACCTAATTGTAATAGGAAAGGCAATAACATTTTAGCTTTGCATCTTAGAGAAATATCTCCGTTTATTTGAACAATATGGTACTTTTTGCAGATCGGGGACATTTCCGAAGATGAAATAAAATTAGTAATCCACTTTTGATATTGCTCTCTCTCTCTCTCTCTCTCTTTCTTTCTAAATAATACGATGGTTGTCCAACCATCCGGGGCAATGGCACCCCCAATTGGGCCATATGTGGCCCTCACGACAACAACAACAATACGATGGTTTGTTTTAATAAAGCTTCCATTTTGTTTTATGATGCTGTTACTTTCATTTTTTGATATTATTTTCAGGTTACGAGTATAAAATAACTCTTAAAAAACCTACAGAAAGCGGCAAATATGGTCAAAACCGGTCTTCGATGTTTCATCGCAGCGAATGGTCAAGCTTAGATATCTTGCACATCTCTGTTTATGGCAGCAACGGAAAGGCTGAATTTGAAATTGTAAAGACGTAAGTGGCAATCTATAAGAGGTTTTCGTTCATTATGTTCTATACTTAAGTTACTTCACTCAAGATGCTTTTCGTTCATTATGTTCTATACTTAAGTTACTTCACTCAAGATGCTTTTTCTTCACATTTGCTCTAGCTATGCCTCTTATCAATATACTCTTTTCGTTAGCAACGCATACAACAATAGAATTTTCCACTGTTCGTTCGCATGAACTCGGGTTTAAATACAAAATATTATACACTATCTAACAGCAAACATTCCTTTCACCTTCAGGGAAGATGGATGGCAAGACAGTCATGTGGTATTCAGCTACACATTTCTCGGTGACGTGTTAGGGGCCATCACCCGATGGAGCAAGAAACCTCTGACCAGGACAAAAGGAGTTTTAGAGAAGATATCGAAAGTCATCAAAACGGATCCCGGGAGACCCTTCATAAAAAGCATTCATGTCTCTTCCCTAAAAACTCATACACCATGGTAAGTTCATCTTCGAATCACCCTCTGCATAAAACGGTGAAAGCCATTTTTTTAAGACTGAAATACATGTAGTTGAGGTTCTACAGGAAATCTCGAGATTTATTAATATTGTTAGTTGTACCAACCTTCCGAAGTTTAGTTTTTGCTCATGTGATTGGAATTTTCAAGGTAAACAAACAAACCATACGTTATTATTTTCCGTTAGCCAAATCATCTCACGTGATTCATATTGTGGTTACCTTCAAATTTAGTTGATCGTTGTCTGGGTGATGTTTAATCTGATTGGCGTTGACTATCGATCATAGATCAATTCGGAATTCATTCGCCTTCAGGGAAACATTTTTTGCTGTGAAGGGGAATCACGGCCCTAAAGTAATCTTAGATATCTTTTCTTTTCCCAATGGGGCTTACTGTTGTGTTTACTGAAGACGCGTTTACTTAAAGACGCGTTTACTTAAAGGCGCGTTTGCTTAAAGACGCGTTTGCTCAAAGACGCGTTTGCTCAAAGACGCGTTTGCTCAAAGACGCGTTTGCTCAAAGACGCGTTTGCTCAAAGACGCGTTTGCTCAAAGACGCGTTTGCTCAAAGACGCGTTTGCTCAAAGACGCGTTTGCTCAAAGACGCGTTTGCTCAAAGACGCGTTTGCTCAAAGACGCGCGCCGACCAACCGGTATAGTGGTTAAGGTGTTAGCCTCTAGATCGGAAGGTTCCTGGTTCGAATCCGGGTCCGGGCATGGATGTTTGTAAACGTATGTTGTAGAGGCGGCTGGTGCACCTTAAATCTGTCGTGGTCGAAAGTCCTCACGTTGGGTTGGCGTGGAAGTTTGGAGAGTGGGGTGCCAGCTCAGGTGTTGCTTCGTCATCTGACCGAGGTTCAAAATTACGAGGTGTTGTCCTCGGATCTTTCCCTTAAGGGACTGCTCCCGGACCGTCGTCAATAGCCCGTTGTGTTGCTCTAGTACGACGTTAACTAAAAATTACCATTACTTAAAGACGCGCGTTTACTTAAAGACGCGCGCTTACTAAAGACATTTAGTAAATACGTGTGTCGCGCATCCAGAATACCCAAGCGTTCTTTTTACGCTTTAATCCTATTATTCTATTCCCCAATCCCTTTGTTTTTCCTTTCACGACTATATTACACTATATTACTATATTACTTGCGTTGTCTGTCTTGTGTTTGGCCAAGTTTGGTCAAATACTGCACTTGTGCCATTAAATTTGCAAAACAACCAACATCGGAATTCATTATTTGAATTTTCTTTTGACGAAGGGTTTAAATCAAAACACGCCATTTGACGTAACATTCGAATATATACACACAGAAAACACGTTCCCTCCCAAAATTGCCGACCAATCGATCTGGCGGTTAAGGTTGTTAGCCTCTGAATCGGAAGGTTCCTGGTTCGAATCCGGACAGTGCATGGATGTTTGCAAGCGTATGGTGTAGAAGCGACTAGTGCGCCTCAATCTGTCGTGGCCAAAAGTCCTCACGTTGGGTTGGTGTGAAAGTTGAGAGAGTGGGTGCCAACTCAGGTGTTGCCTCGTCATCTGACCGTGGTTCAAAATTACTTGGTGTTGTCCTCAGATCATTCTCCTAGAGGATTGATCCCGAACCGTTGTCTATAGCCCGTTGTGTTCATCTCGTTAGACGTTAATTAAAAAATACCAAATTACCCTCACAAAAATATTACCGTGCCACATATATTTCGCTTGACATGAAAGCCCTGTACTTTTCCCTTTTATTCACACACTAATTGTGGGTTCGTTTGCCAACTGCAAGGCTGTTGACCAAGGTCTAATTTGCTCTACATCTGGGGTTTTTTCCCAATACGAGTGGCATTACTTCCACCCCTTGAGTAATGAAGAAAAACGAAAAACAACTATTTAGTATTCGAAAGAGACGTTCTAATTTAGCTATAGTAAATGCCTCTGAAATTGGCAATACAGGCCATATATCATTTTATTTTTCTGTCCCCCATGGCTATAAATTCCTTTAGTTAAAACCATTGATTTGTCAGCCACACTCCAAAAACGTTGTTCTAGATTCTTCATTTGAATTAGATAATTAATTACGCAATGTCCAAAATTTCCATAAAGTTGCCTACAGCGGCAATTTTAGGAATATAAATTTTGAATGAAATTTTTTCTATTCTAGAACACCTCAAGGCTGCCCAGAAATACAGTACTGTATGATTAAAATCTCATCTAAATTTAGTTAAGTTTATTTATTTTTAATTTTCATACAACATATATAAAGAAAGACCTGGTTTACCATCCACGATCTTCTCGTGTTTGTTACTTTTTAATAAACTTGTGATTAACTTTTTAAATTCCACCCTGGTCTGAAATTTTTTGAATCTGTCTGAGTAGTAGTTACTACCAACCAGAAAACTCATATCTCAAACTCAGAAAACTCGTATCTCATACTCTGAAAACTCAAACTGTTTCATAGTTTTCTTAGCGAATTAGTTTAGGGAAAAGATTCTCTCTCTCTCTCTCTCTCTCTCTCTCGTTTAATTCTACAATTGAAGGACACGGGGAAACTAACTGACTCCAAAATTATGAAAATTGCGATAGTTTAATCACCACCTAGTGCTCAAACTGCCGTTGCACAAGGTCAAACAGATAGATGATAAACCTATACTGACGATTAAAACGGAAAAGAAAATGAATACAGGGGAAGAACCAACACTGTCAATTTCAAGTCAATAAGAACTATCAGTCCATGGTTGCCGACCAACCGGTATAGTGGTTAAGGTGTTAACCTCTAGATCGGAAAGTTCCTGGCCCGGGCATGGATGTTTGTAAATGTATGGTGTAGAGGCGGCTGGTGCACCTTAAATCTGTCGTGGCCGAAAGTCCTGACGCTGGGTTGGCGTGGAAGTTTGGAGAATGGGGTGCCAGCTCAGGTGTTGCTTCGTTATCTGACCGTGGTTCAAAATTACGAGGTGTTGTCCTCGGATCTTTCCCTTTAGGGACTGATCCCGGACCGTCCTCAATAGCAGGTTGTGTTGCTCTAGTACGACGTTAACTTTAAAAAAAATCAGTCCATGGTTGAGCAAGTGCATAGAAACTGTTCAAGACTGAAGAATTTTGTTAAAAAAAATTAATTTTGCATTACTATTTTTTTATTTACTGCATGAATATTACTTAACCTTTACGTTGCGGTGCTTAGATTTTTTTCAATCGTCTCACAGAGCGGCTATTTCGCCGGCTTATCTGCCCCTCCTAATTACCTAACTTGAGCGACAGAGCCTTAAGTGGCATTTAAGACTGACACTTTCCTTTCATAGTATTGTGTGGCGTATCGTTTGGCATGAGATAGATATCACCGGAGCGACCTTCTGCCCTTCCCTCAAAGCGTTCACACCTCACGGTCGACAGGGTAGGGTACCGGGAAAAGGAGAAACCCTCCAGAAGGTCAGTCGCTGACAGCTCGTAAATGGTGACCGATGCCAGCAGTCACTTAAAAGGGGGATAGCACCCACAGTACACAGATCTATACCATGCCGCTGGTGTAATACATTGTTTTGAATTTTAAAGTTATTTTTTAAATAAACGGTTTACAAAATACATTCCATTATATAAAAAAAATTACTTGCACAGAAAAATAAAATCAACATAAATAATTAATCCTCCTGATGGTTGTCTCGACGAGGTATCTTGTCATCAGCAAAATTGACCAGACATTGATAGACGAGATATCTCGTCATTATAAGAAAACAGATCAGATCGTAATCTCATCATAAAAATATCGGCACTACTTGACGATTTATGCGGTTATTATCAAAATTGGTCGTATCATTATGAACGCAATATCTCGTCGAAATCACTTCGAGTGTCAAATAGGATATATCTGGCAATACCAGATGTAGTTGGTAGAACCCAAAGGAATTTTTAAAAAGTTCTAGAGGAAATCGAAATTAGCTCTCGTATTATACGATATGGGTCTAAATTTGGAAATTGAGTTCCTGAAAAATTGAGTTTTGGGACTTGGTTTTCTCTTTATGCTTCAATTGTCTTGATTCTAGCTATTGAAATGCATTTGTGGAATTAATTGGTGTGGCAATCAATAACAAACGCATTGTTTCCTGATTATCATTATTGCGCTATATATAAAAGCCCAAATCAACCAACCAGTCCTAATAATAATATGAATATGGTACCACCAGAAATAATATTAATATATCACCACTATCGCTATTTACAACTGCAATTTTAGAATAAACACGTTACGGTACAGAAAAGTCGAATAACAAAAATCAGTCGATCAGAAGCCAATGCGGTTGTCCAGAAAAAAAGTTGAGAAAATTACTGTCTTTTAATACATTGGTTTCTAAAATTGTTGGTTTATTAATTTGATCAGAAAAGTATGTAGTCTTTTTTCAAAGGGTAGGCTCTGCAACAAAACAAGATATGTGCATGATGTGCAAATATAAACGTAAGAAATTTAAGTAAAACTAGATTGTTCGAGATGGTTCTGTGTTTCATCAGTTTATGTTGTAATGCACGGAAGCGTTCGTAAATGCAACTTCAGAACTGGTGAAACGGAAGTCACATGACGGATTACTTTCTGGTTTACACATTTTTTTTTTCAAAGAATTGTTTACGAAACGGGAACACATGTCGAAAGAAGTAGAATAATTGTGTTTTTAGTTCAAAGTTTATTTTTAAAATATTGAAAAAAGTGGACTTCTTCACAATAGCTTTTTAAATTATTATACAGCATATTCAGAAGCTATGAAAGAAGGGCTGGCCAAGAAAAACGAAGCAACGAGTAAATCCTTTAATAACTAAAGAATATTATTTATTCCCTTAAAATTTACAAAAAACAGAAAATATCAAAAAATGGACTTAACCGCATTAGCTTATGAGCAACTTAAATATAAATGATTTACTAAGAGACATTTATTCGTGGATTAAGCGATATTTTGTAGCAAACATATTTAACAGCATTTTAGAAACCACTTATGATATTTATAGGTTTATAATCATTTAATATTTCTCTTAGAAAGTGTTTTTACCTTGGTCATTGTATCACCTGGTTGACATGCGATCATGCATCGCTAACAGTGCGTGAAGTTTTCCTTCTTCAGTTTCTGCTTTAATATCCCTTTTATAGGCCTAATGTATTAGCTCGGATTACTATTGATACCGATTTCTTTGAATACGACGCGTTTCTTACATTTTGTTTCTCGGTTTTAGCAAGATTCTTATCAAGTAATTTCTTTCACGGTTTCGTTGGATCTTTTACGATCGTTGCGTTTTCGGAATTCTTAGCATTTCAAGCAATTAACGTGAATTTAGTTAAAAACTCACTGTTTGGTAGCTTTAAATTAATCCAGATCCTTTTAATTATAGAGTTCATTATTGTTAGATGAGCTAATACGGTGAATGAGAATCATTCATCAAGATTTATAGCATCAATGAAACAAAAGAACTAAAACGGTGCTTTCGATCTTCTAGAGATAAGGTCTGCTCAATGAGAACATTTCTGTTATTCCCGATGATCTCCACTCGGGGACATATTTTGAATTGTATACTAGTATTATATACCGGTTGCAATCAGAGAAGCAGTTAGAATGGCCCCTGTAAAAGCAACAATCTTCTCAGACTGTCAAGCAGTTCTATAAGCTCTCCGAAACCCAACTTCCAGAAATTCCCACATCAAAGTAATCCAGAAACTCCTCCACAACAAGCCAGCATTAAAATTACGATGGATCAAGGCTCACGTTGGACACGAGGGTAATGAAAACGCAGACAGTTTGGCCAAGGAAACGGCAGCACACAAAGATACTCGAGGACAAACAAATAACCCTTTCAGGCTCACACTTCAAGAGACTCACTAGAGACCACATCCTTCAACTGTGGCAAGAAGTATGGAATACACAGGCCGCTCAACACATGATCTCTTCCCAAACGTGTCCACGGATACCCGCATCAAGTTAGACGTCTTTTGCAGTTTGTAACGGACCGTGGCCCATTCCCCAGCTATCTCCACAGATTCGGGTTATCTCAAACCAACCAATGCTCTTGTGGAATAGAGGGAACTCCAATGCATTACGCTTTGGATTGTCCCCTCTCAAGGTCACTTCATCTGCGTTGCCCACTACCAGGACTCACCCCAGGATGGCTAAACCTAGCACTGAAGCATAGGAAATGCAGAGAAAACATTTGCAAAATCAGTAATATTCTAACAATCCGCGGCAGGGATTTTATAGCAACAACATAAACACAGTTTCCATATGACCATCAAGAAAACCTAGCAGAAACTCTGTAAAAAAGAAACTAAAAACAACCAAGGAAGACTACTAAACCGGTAAATCCTCACAATGATGGGTGCGGGGTCTTCCCTTGCGGAATGTGAGCTTTTATGAGCAACTCGTGACAAAACCTATAATTTCCGTAATAATGGTAAATTGCAATTGTACATTTTTCGCTAAACTTTAAAACAATTGAATAAATAATGCAATGAGAAGAAGGAAATAAATGCTTCACTTTTCTTGTAAGATTTCTGCAATTTCATATGAAACCCTAAAATACATCCGAGATTTAAAAAAAAAAAGAGAATATAAAATAACTCAAATAATATACA
Organism: Metellina segmentata; assembly: GCA_947359465.1. Classification (NCBI taxonomy): domain Eukaryota; kingdom Metazoa; phylum Arthropoda; class Arachnida; order Araneae; family Tetragnathidae; genus Metellina; species Metellina segmentata. Next base: position 80,278,514 of record OX375877.1, read on the forward strand.
GTAGACGCACGTTTATTTCCTTATTATCAAGTTTACGAAGGCATAAGTCAATAATTAGGCTAGAGAAAATTTCAGTTTGATAACTACATAGCTAAAAGCAAGGTCTGCGATCACATGCACGAAACCATTTCTGAACTATTCTATCAACCTTAAAATCTGAAGCGACCAACCACACTTAACCTCATTAAGCTATATAGTTTTTTTCTTTTTAAAACTTTTTTTAATAGTTGATATTTAAAAGAGAAATAAATAAACAATCGGTTTCAAATACTCCCAGCAAAACTTGCAGTGAGAACCGTTGATCGCCGTGTTGATTTAAGCTAAGCTCACGGCATTTGTCGGGATGGCCTCGACTTATTTAGAGCCCTGCTAGGTACCCAAGTGATTTATTCTTTTCCCACGGGGTTTACTGCCTCTTGTAAACAGGGGGTCACGATCTTCTTCACTTTCTCCCACTCTGCCAATAAAGTTCTTGTGTGTAGGTTCATTTACTTGAAGATGTTTGGCACAGCTTGCCCAAATATGGCCCATCAGTCTAAAACCTCAATCCAAACAATCAATTGTCTCCAATCTGTAATGTCAGGACAACCTGTGAAGACTGAACTTAGTCGTGAGCTCTGCCCGTGTGTTCATTAAAAGAGTAGCATATTTCCCGATTTTAATTCCATGCTTTGTTTGAATTTAATAGAATAGTAATTTGAATGTTAATTTGAATAAATGAAATCATCCTTTTGAGCAACGGCCTTCTTATTAAATTGATAGCATGTGGGCTGAGTCCATGTCGTAAAATCTCAAGCGGGCTTACGAATCAACTTGGAGCCATTGGCTAGCGCAAACGAATGTTTTTAGTCACACTGGATAATCACTTTAACCCATAAATATTGTGTCCCTCATTAGGATTCACGCTTTTTCCGATCAACCATTTAGGATATATTCAAACAGATCGAATGGTAGGTATTGAAATTCACATTTCACTGGAACAACACAACGGGCTATTGGTAACGATCCGGGATCAAATCCGAAGGGAAAGATCGAGGACACCATCACGTAATTTCGAACCACGGTCAGAGGATATCACGCCTGACCTGGCACACCGCTTTCTATACTTCCACACATGAGGCCATGACAGATTTAACTTATCAAGCCCCCTTTTTACACTACGGTCTCGGGTTGTATTCGAACTCGTAGCCCTCCGGTTGCTAATCCGTTACTCCTTCAACATAGCTACCGTGGCCTGGGAGCCTAAGATATAGCATAAAGCTGCACGCAAAAGCTCAGTCTATTTCATAAGAAGGTCGATGATTTGAGTTAACTAATATTTGAATTATTAAAAGCTGTAAATAATATATTTGATTACTTTGCCTTTAGAAGAAACATACCGTCTAACAAATTTTAAACAGTTCATAATGTAAAATTTATGACAAGATTATTACATCTCTTTTTTTTTCCAGGAAAATTGCTCCAATAGTTTTTGAACTATGCATTAGCCCCATGCTGTCGGGTGTGAAAACCCAACAAGGAGCGACATTCAGGAACGAGTATTGCTGATATCATATCGAGAAAATGTACATTTTTTTGTGTGTCATTTTTACCCCTCCCTTCATATACATCATTAGAAATTTTAGGAATCCACTGAATTTTACGAACTTTCTTCGAGAATTTATTTTATATTGATGTGTGAATAATTTATGTTTGTCTGAAAGATAATTATGAATGTATTTTCCAAATAATTTCATAAATAAAAATATCAAATATGAAAAGATTGCAATCCTTAAAAAATCTCCATAAAAATCAAAATATATCTGTTTTGATAATATAAGTGTGTGCTTAATATCAGTTTAAATGATTTTGATAAAAAAAAATCTTTGCGAAAGTTAATATATCAATTACAAGTACTTTCAGTTTAAAATTAAAATATGCTTTTGGAGTTCATCCCGAAAGCACAGTAAGGTGTAATGCATAAAAATAGCCATTCTATGATTACCAAACACATTACGTACTGCCACCTCTGTTAAGAACTAATTGGAGTGGTGTGGAAGTTTGGAGAGGGGTGCCAGCTCAGGTGTTGACCTTGTCATCTGACCATGGTTAAAAATCATGAGGTGTTCTCGGATTTTTCTCTTTGGGATTGATCGCGTACAGTCAGAAATAGCCCGTTGTGTTGCTCTAGTGCGACGTTAATTCAACTACTTATCTAATTTGTTGATTGCTGTTAGTTAACATCGTACTAGAATATCACGGGCTATTGACGACGGTCCGGGATCCCTTAAGGGAAAGATCCGAGGACAACACCTCGTAATTTAGAACCACGGTCAGATGACGAAGCAACACCTGATCTGGCACCCCACTCTCCAAACTTCCACACCAACCCAACGTGAGGACTTTCGGCCACGACAGATTTAAGGTGTACCAGCCGCCTCTACACCATAAGTTTACAAACATCCATGCCCGAACCCGGATTCGAACCAGGAACCTTCCTATCTAGATGCTAACACCTTAACCACTATACCGGTTGGTAGGCTAACTACTGATCTGTTAAGTGCTAATACTATACCTTGATCTGAATATTCACTTAATATACTATATTTAAATTAATAGGAAAACATCGCTTCAAACTAAAATAATTTCACATTTGTTATCACACAAGGGAAAAGGGCATTCATAAAGCTCTTGAGACTGCTCAGGGGTGTTTGTTCAATGCACTAACAACCTGCGAATTCTAGGTAGCACGTTTGGCGTGGCTAAGATAACTCCAATATCTGCGGGGGCGGCCTATTCATTTCTTCATTAATCTATCTGGCAGCTCAATACGGATTTTAAATAGAAACAAATATACGAGAACCATCTGCAGTATTACTATCTCTTACACTACTAAGATTAGGGCAAAGAGATGGTCTTCAGTCATGTCTGCAATGCCACATAGCGGACAAATCGGTGAGTCTGCCAACCCAGTTCGATAATTAATCATGACCTGCCTTACTACGAAAACAGGCAAATATCGAGGAAGATGCTTTTCACAAGGAGCTCCAGACCTTTTCTCTAGTAATATCCTTATAGAAGTTATATACGTCTATAAATCTTGATTTTAGAATTTACCATCCTTTTAATCGTGTGATATTAAATTGGGGTGAGTGGTATGGGCAATTCAGAACCAGCCTTGTCCAAGTTGTCCAGTCATTACCATGGAAACCACGGTCATATGTCGACCGTTGTCCAAAAGAAAATAGCAATTTGGCAGCCATAAACCGTCTGAACAACTGGGAGTTACAGAAGAGACCATTCTGATAGTGAGTGGCCTGAGAGTCAATGAATACCATCTGGTTCATCTCGATATATACCAATGATCTCCGCTAGAGCCAGATCCAGGTGCAGAATTATATTAAGTGTTCTGCAACACAATTCCAAGCAATTGCAATTGTTCTGCAGGCATTTTGTCCGAATTTTGAAAGCAGCAGTAAAATCAAAAACAGACCTAAAACACAACTATCGGAAAAATATGTATTACACATATTTATAATAAATAATCAACTTTATTTAAAACCAAGGCATACTTTCAGAATTTGCAATTCTGTCCATAACTTTTGAAATTAAATATTTTGTCAGTGACAAATAAGATGTGTTATTTATAAAATGTTTGTGGTAATTTGGGGCGATGTAGGGAGGTTGTTCAAAAACTTGAGAAGAAACACAGGTGTGGCAAGGAGCGCGATCGTAACTTATAATTGAAAAAAATGGCCACATTTTGGTAAAATTAAAGAAAAATTGTTCTAAAAAGGCTTTGCTCTGCGACGTAGTTTTAAGCACTTTCTGTTCCCGGGGTGCCACAGAAACGAAAGCCATTTTGGCATAAAGATTATTACTGCGTCCTCCAACAGCGCAATCAAGACTAAAGTTCCTCGAGTATAGAGGCGGCATATCAGAAATATTTTTTCAAAGTTCTGTGTTTTTCTTTTGAGAAAATGTTTTTTTCCCTTGTATTTAGAGTCTTGTCTAGAGTTTGGTGTGTGAATGAATGCTTTGAAGCACACAAATCAAATCTTCCTTTCATGTCACCCCCTATAATCGCCCTTTACTATTCCTAAAAGAGACAAAGCAGCTAAGTTATCTTTCAAACGTCTAGATAGTACAACACAAGACATATGCCTTTACTTCTGTCCGAACCCTATCAAAACAGTTTTTTTGCTAGTTTTTGTTTTAGCAATTGTTTATATTGGCAATCAAAAATTAATGTTCTGAACGATAACTTATTAAATTAAATTACTGTAGGACTAATTAGTATATTTATCTTTATTTTCTGATTAATTATACTTTATCTTCATTTAAAATACTTTAAATAAAGTTTGCTTTGAACAGAGGTCAGTAACAGTCACAACTGGTAAGTAGATTCGTATCTGCAAGTATAGCCTTTGCGCCATAGAACCTAACCAACCTTTGAACTCTAATTCACGGTCAAATTGGACATTTTGTGACAAGACCGTAGAGTACAAACCAAACAAACGAAATTCAAAATAATACATATGAAATATTTCAACGCTCGAATTTATCAATATCAACCTTATTTCTATTCATTTTCAAACCATTTAAAATAAAAACGCGATATTTACGGCAATTATAGCTCGCAACGTATTTTTGCAAAATGTTACTATATTCGGATTAAGAAAAAATGTTTTGTTCGAAACTTCCCTCTCAAATAGGAAGGAACACTTTCTTGCCCCTCAGCATTTATCCCTCATTCAGAGATTAAGCGTTTCAATAATCGTTAAATTGAAGAAGGAAAGTTTTCACTTTTATTGTTTGCCGAAATTCAAATGGCGACAACAAACTTCAGTCCAGTCACCAAGGTTTGTAAATAGTAGTACTTCGATGAGTTGAGATGAGAATGAAGTTCAAAAAACTGTTTTGCTTCGTTTTTACTACATGGATTGCAACGGAGATCGTGGGCGCTTCAAGAAATGGCACGAGGCTCTTCAGAAAAAGGGGAAATATATGTAAGTAATATTTAAATTTTATGTGTATGGAATAGAGAGAGTTGTTGGCGACAAAATTACTCGGTATTCAAACTGGGTTGTGGGAAGTATTTTGTTGAGTCCCCTATCCTGAAAATTAATGTATAGTGCTTATTCAAAACCCAAAGTAAAAAATTGCAGTTTGAACAATAGTGCAATGAAAAAGTATAATTTAAGTAGAAATAAAATAAATTATAAAGAAATAAAATTATAAATGATATTTTTTTCAAAGCGACACTTGGGAGCAAAAAGTGTTATTAATTACTATTTGTAAATCAATCGAAACTACCTCTTTTTTACCAGATTGTCAATATATATATTTTGCCATAGAATTTCGGTAATTTGTCTGCATAAGTGATATCTCTCTATATTAAAAAAAAGTTACCGCCGCCGCCGCCGCCGCCGCCGAAGAATTGAAATTTTTGTTGTTTAGCTCCATTCTTAGACGGTTTCCCGAGAAAGTACTGATCGGAAAAATATGAAATTAACATGCTTTGTTCTTCATCGTATTCCCTGGATAATTATTAAGATTTTTTTCCGATGCGGCTATTAGTTTAGGTTTTATTAAGCGTTAAAGTTGAAGAAGTGAAATTTCTTCCGCGAGTGAGCAAAACACATTCAAAATTTCAGTCTTTAGTCGTGAGTTTTTTTTTAAGAGTACCTCTCAACGTAAATTTTTGCAGCTCGTCGAGTTTTTTTTGAAATTTAAATGTGGTTCTTGATAATATTTTTTTGAAATTCGGGAAAAATCGGGACATTTTTGTTACTTTTTTTTAAAACTGCCGTATCTATATCTAATTACTATTAGTTTTTAATTTTTAAAATATCGCAGTATACCTCAGAATATACTCTTTCTTACGGTACTATTATTTTTGAAATCGGTTAATAATTAAATTGGATGCGATCAAAAGTTCGTGATACAAAATTCGGAATCTTCGGATATTTTCGCTACGTTTTGTTAAAACCGTTATGTCTACGGCAAAAACCATTATTTTTTAAATTTGAGAACATCACTGAATACACTACATTACACTCTTTCTTATGGTACAATTATTTTTCAAATTGGTTAATAAACAAAATCGATGCAATTAAAAGTAGGTCATACAATTTTCGGAACTTTCAGATCGTAACTTCCGATACAAAACTAAAATGGTCATATCTATATAGTATTACTGTTAGTTTTTAATTTTAAAAATATTGCAGTATACCTCACAATGTACTCTTTCTTACGGTACAATTATTTTTAAAATTGGTTCATAAATAAATTCGATGCAATCAAAAGTTGGTGACACAAATTTCGTATTTTTCAGTTCGCATAGCTGGTTCGGCAAACAGCAGTGGGTTGCATTTTATACTATCGGGTTTGCCAGATATCAAATTTATCGTAGCAACAATTGCCATAAAAACGATTTCTTTTTATTTGGCGAGGAAAAAGGCTCGCTTTTTTCCCTCTGTTTTCAAGACAGTTTACCGACAAAGTACAATGTATTGATATTAACACTGTTTACTTAAAATTGTACAGGGAACAAGATACAGAAGATTTTTTACTGATGCGGCTATTAGTTTAGGGTGCATTAAGTGTTAAAGCAAAAAAAAGTGAAATCAATTGCGAAAGAAGTATTGGTTTGAGAAAGCAAACCAAACGGGATTGCGTAGCAATCCCCGGGGTCGGCGAGCGTAAGCGAGCAGGGCGCGAAGCCCTCGCTGTGACGTCATGTACCGGAAAGTGAAATCAGCATAATACGAATTATTCAGATAGTTTCACTCTGTGAAAGGAATGTTGGTTTGCGAAGCAAACCAAATGACATCTGTGAAAGGAGTGTTGGTTTGCGAAGCAAACCAAATGGGATTGCGCAGCAATCCCCGGGGGTTGGCGAGCGTAAGCGAGCAGGGGGCGGAGCCCCCTAGTGTTATAAATAAATAAAAGATGAAAAATGTTAAAAATCGTTGCTATGGCTAGTGGAATACTTAATCTTCATGGGCATATCTTCACGAATAAGCGTGCTTACTTGGAAATATCTCAATATCCATGAGTCACTGTTTTTCAGAAGGGCTAAAGTTTTTTAACCAAACTAAAAGTTTCTGCCTCATTTAAACTTTTTTTTATTCAGTTTGAGAACATATGTCGTGTGCTTAATGTACCATAAAAAATTAAGGTGTGGTTGTGAAAACGTCAAGATCAACTGATGCATATAAAAGTAAGAAATAGCATAGAATTGAATCTATTTTTTTAACTGTATATAACCATTATAGAGCCAAACTAAGCGTCTCGGTAATTTGAAATAATTACAAGCTTCTGTCTACCCTTAACCTACGCACAAAGTCGCAATAATCATGGAAATGTTTGATTCTATTTTGGTCGTGATAAATTAATCTACGTGAACACGAGAAAATGCAAATCCAAATTTGAAGACGATTATTTAGATCATATTTGAGAATTTCATTGATATTTGGAATGGAAAATTATTTAAAATCTAGAGTGGGTGGGGGTCATTGATCAATTTTGATTCAAGATAAAGCATCAGTAACGATATCGCGTACATTTCAAATTGTCTTGGAGAATATTTATCTTTTTGTAGTTTCCGCTTCAGAGGTTTTCATCAGATAGTGGATTCTATACAGTCAAATACATGTGCCTTTACACAGTTGAAAGTAATTTCACAAAAAAATGCAATTGGTTGTCACAATAAATTATGTTAAAGCAATAGCAGTTAGAAGTATCCGCTCCGATGCTTAGTTAAAAAACAGATAAAAGGTGAAGAGTTTTGGTGGTTGTCTCAACGAGGTATCGTTCTTCTTACCAACATAGACCAGATTTTGATGGGCTAGATATCTAGTCAATAGAAGAAAACATATCTTGATCGTCATCATCAAAAAAAATCGCTAATATCTTGACGAAATATCACCCCATTGACAAATTATACAGATTTTAATGGACGAGATATCTCGTCGAAACCACTTCGAGGGTTAATATTAGGAAGTCGGTGAGAAATAAAGAAATTATTTATATTTACGTATTATCTGCAACGTAGTACACATTTAAATAGTTTTAATTTAACTTTGATCATGTCCTACAGCCACATCTAGTACATACAATTTTTGCTACTTTAAAAAAAAAGTAGCATTTTACTATTATAATTGTAAAGATCATTTTGAATTTAGTAAAAGCTCTATTAGTATTACTTTGTTATAGTCATATAATACCTTATCCAGTCCTACACTCAAAAAGTTAAACAAAAAATTGTGCCTTTAATAGATTCAGGATCTATATGAAATACTCCATATCGACGCGACTTTTAGAAGGCGAGATTTATAATTCCTTGTACCTTTTGAAGATTTATGCTACAAGAAATTTTTACCCTGAGTATATTTTTCTCTTTTGTATCAGTAAGCTTTCAGTGAGTATATTTCCGTTACTTGACTTTGTCTTATGTTTCGTGCAGCTTGGCTAAATATATGGACCTTGAGCCATATAAAACTAAAAACAACTAAGTAATCAATGAGAAAAATGTGGAGCTTGTTGAAGTACAATATTTTCAAACGATGTGAGAGGTGCAAACTTGTAAATTACTCTTGCTTACGAAAGTAAGTGGATACTCAAATTTTATGTATCAACACAAAAAGGTTTTGCTTTTTGTGAAGAAAATGAGCCTCATGCATCCATTGCACACTTTTTGATAACAACTGACCTTATATTATTGAAAAAATATCGGGCTTTAATAAATTGTTTAGCTAAAGACGAGAGCTTTCATTCAAGTCTGAACAAGATATGGATTACTCACGAAGCGGGTTAAGACATCAAGCGAATATTGTAATATCGCTTACCTTATAGCCCAACACGAGGGCCGTTTATCTTTAAGATTCCTTTACTTGGAAGTTTGGCACAGCTTGAGCAAGTATGGCCCTTGCGCCATAAACCACAGCCAAACAAACCTACCTTAAAAGGATTTCTTCTTGATAGACTTCTCTGAGTAGGATTATGCTCTCTGGCCTTTTTATAAGAGGTAATGGTCTATTCACAACGACTATAGCACGACGATATATAACGACTATAGCAACACAACGGGCTATTGACGACGGTCCGGGATCAGTCCCTTAAGGGAAAGATCCGAGGACAACACCTCTTAATTTTGAACCACGGTCAGATGACGAAGCAACACCTGAGCTGGCACCCCACTCTCCAAACTTCCACACCAACCCAACGTGAGGACTTTCGGTCACGACAGATTTAAGGTGTACCAGCCGCCTCTACACCATACGTTTACAAACATCCGGACCCGGATTCGAACCAGGAACCTTCTGATTTAGAGGCTAACACCTTAACCACTATACCGGTTGGTCGGCCTTTTTATAAGAGATTGTAAGTTTAACAAAGTTAAACAAATCAATAGTTGAACTCTGGCCACAATACCACCGTATAATTTAAGAAATGAATTTCTAGTTTTGTGTGTCCAAATACATGCTTCTTTTGCAAAACTGCCACAACTACCATCTTTTGGAATCTACAGTTGTGGAAATTTCGCAGCATGTATTTAGTCTTTCTACGCAAAACTAGAAATATTTTTAAATGGTACTACAACCGTTGAGCGAGATATATTGCCAGTGATATGGCATTACAAGTTCAAAAGGAAAGCCTGTCCAGTTAAAATGTGATCTTCAGTATTACATTATTGTCAAGCATTTACAAGTAGTCTAAGTTAGAGTCTACACTGTTGGTTCAGTAAAGTTCTGACCAGATAACAAGGGTGTCCATCAATATAAATGTTAGTTCGGTCACCACTGAAGCAGCATGAGATCAAACATAGGAGATGAACATGTGTACTCTTTTGGTACAGAAAATATCTCGGTAATCATACGTATTTAAGCCAATCAAGTGTAGTTAGACTGATTGTACCAATGTGTGACTTGTCTTAGGCTTGCACTGTTTATTCCTGATTACCAAGTTACGTAACCTGGTGAGGATGATCCTTAGGCTGTGTGGTTAGTAAGGTTCCTACATACCTCGATAGTATCATGAACAACAGGCAAAAGTAATAAATAATGATGAATATGCTGCATGTGAACTACGATCAATTGAACTGCAAAGGGACAAAGGGTTGGTTGGGTATGATGACGCAAGGACCCTATTTAGTCAAGATGGGCCAAATATAAGAGGCAACTGTGGTGTAAATTAGGTTTAAAAAAGGTGAGTTAAATTGAAAGAAGGTTCGAGGAATCAAATTCCTACATAAGTTATCTGGATATAATAAATTGGTCGCACATAATTAACAATAATAAGCTCGTTAAAAGCTAAGGCAAAATCGGTTAAATGTCTGTCGTTTAGAAAGAAGAGTTTATAAAGGTGGACTCACCAGATAATGATTTTCGCCACCTCGAAGTTGACGCAGTGGGATGTCCTGTACATTGTGGAATCAACTACGAAGGAAATTCGAGAAATTGGAGAGTCAACATATTCTTTATTTTTCTTCTAAGGGACAACTGGTGGCTGTCGAGTAGTAGTCGAGTTCGATGCTGAAGTTATGGAAGAGACGTCCTTAGTTCCCCCAGAGGGTGTCCATGGCTCCTCATCAAGGCATCGGGTCGGTTACGAGAACCCGAGAACGACTTTGAGGAATTGGTCGATTTCGTTGATCGGTCCAAATCCAATGATTTCATAGGTGTTCCATGGAATCTATTTTCGTGGCTCGCTGAATAGCAAAGTTGGACTAGCGATGCACGCGATCCAAAAGGATATCGTCAATTATCAACACCATTCAAGTGCGAAGTCAAATCGAAGGTCGTAACATTTTTTTCCCACCGTCATCTCGATTATGGATGAAGACTCGTTCATTTAACGTTGAACGATTAAGAAATCGTAGTTATGGGGTGATGTCACAGCAGCGAAGTGAAGAAGTATTGTCTCTCTAAATAAAACGGGACGAGAAGATCATAGTTGTTGGGGTGAAAGAACCGCCGTGAATCCAAGCAGTAGCATCACACTAACTTTAAAAAGGAGACGAGAAGGTAATAAGTTTTTGGGTTGAAAAACACTGCCGCAAACCCAAGGAGTGGCATCTCTATATTATAACTAAAAAAAAGGGGGTTCCTTAGCAGAAAAAACCAGTCCCTTCGTCCTCTTTCCGGGATCGCCAAAAACGAAGGTCACCGCAATGAGAGGGGAAAATTAACGCCAATAAATTAGGTATAGTACGCGTGAGAAAGACAACCGGGGTTATCCCTTTATCCCAACGGAATGTTCAAAAACATCAGGAAGAAGAGAGCCAAATCACGCCAACATCTTTCGGTAGCTAAGAAGTGTAGTGGTTGAAGGTTATGGTGGGATGGGTTTGACCTTGGAAGGTCATCAATTGTCCAATCAGTGTGGGCAAAGTAGAGATGAGACCATGTCAAGCAAGAGGGGTCGCTGTCCCCTAAACAAGATAACACTCAAACCCCCCATAATTCTAAGAAGGGAAAAAGCCTGAGAAAACCAATCTCTACTTTCAAGATTTTAGTAGTTAGGAAGCCGGGAATGGGATCGAAAAAAACAACTATACAGGGAATCTAATTCTTGCTCTCATTCCTTTTCCAAAAAATCCAGGGTGGAATGGAAAATAGTTATTTGGCGTCGGTCGCCTAATGTTGGCGCTAAACTAACTTGTGCAGGATTCCATTCAGCAGCTGGCCGCCATATCCATCTAACCACTAAAACCGGTAGAAAGTGTCGGCCTCGAAGAAAGCATTGAACGTTTTAAAAGTTAACAAAACTTTATTAACATAACAAGAGGTAAAAACTATTCTAAACGTGTGCCACGAGTAACAGACAGCGCGGACACACCATGCTAAGCAGCAGAGAGGTACAAGGGAATGCAGGAAGGTCAACAGGCTATTTATAACAGGCCAATCTTATTCTTCCGCCGTGCGTCACAAAACATAGTTCACTAAACGTCATATAGCATTGATGCCACAGTTATAACATGTGGGGAAGGAGGGTAAGCTTTCACCACAGCAACTAGGGAAACAAAGGTAGTAAAATTATGTTCTTAAATAATTTGTACTATAATTCTCAGAACTTTATACTTCATTTTTAGTGTCAACCAGGGCTTTCAAAACGGTGTGCTACAAGGATCTCGGCTGTTTCTGGACGGGTCCTCCATTCCAGCATCCTGTATGGCGTCCCATAAGTGTACCACCGCTACCACCGGAAGTGCAGCTGACGACCTTCTACCTCTACACGCGACAGAACAGGGACGAGGCCTTTGTTTTCACTCCCTTAAAGCTGGACGTTGCTCTCGCGTCCAACTTTAAGGGTTCTCGCTGGACGAGAATCCTGGTTCACGGAGTATTTGATGGAGTGCAGCTTTCCACGTGGATGAGAGTACGTATGCACCATGTCCTTTTCTATCTTCAATTTTTATCAAGTTTCAGCAATTTCCTTATGACAGGAAAAAACATCTTGCTCCGTTTAGGTGAAAATTGAAAGAAAATCTAAAATAAGGTAGCACCGTAGCAAGGATCCCATTTCGGAGGGATAATGAGATTTTTTAATAAGTTTCGCTGAAAGTCTATATTATACACTACCTTACAATAATGGACCGGACGCCAGCGGATTTGCATCCGACTACTTGTTTGGGGGTGTTTTTCGTGGTATGGCATATGACCTTTGAATGTTGTTCCTGGTAAATTGAAAGCCGACGCCTACATGAACATTTTGGACAATCAGGTTTTTCCTACGCTCTGGCAATTTTATGGAATGGACGAATGTTAATTCCAGGACAACGCTCCATGTCATGTTGAAGCCTTTGTCAAGAAGTGGTATCAAGATATGGATGTTAAACGTCTTCACCGACCTGCTCAGAGTCCCGACCTAAACCCCATAGAACATTTGTGGGACGAGTTAGAGCGACGCTTAAGTACCAGTGAACCACGTCCGAAGTCTACAACTGAGCTGGCGACATTCTTGCAGCTTGAATGGACACAAATACCCATAACTGTGTATCAAAACCGTGTTTAAAGTATGCCCAGAAATGTTTCTAGTGTAATTGCAGCACCTGGAGGCCATCTCCCTATTAAAGCATGTATTATTTCTCTTATGCCGTCATATCTTGCTGTCCGGTCCATTATTATAGGGTAGTGTATTTTGTCACAAGACAAAAAAAAGGGGAAATAATACCAGGGCTGTAATGAAAATAAGAGCTACTTGGTTGATGCAAGTTACTGAAATAAGTTAACAATGGTTACGGTTCCTCATATATTTGGGGCCGAAGTGACTTTGTGTATTTGTCCAATACGCAAGTAACCCGTGAGTTTAAAATTTTTATTCCTCACTTGTGATGTCCCGTCATAACATAACAAATAAAAAATTGGGGCTTAATCTTTTGTGCCGTAATTTTTATGAATTTTGTAAGTGGTATAACACGCTTTGCTACAACACAATTTAATTTAAGCCAATGTTTAATATAGTATTTAAATAACTACAAACACCAAACTGATAATATTACAATCTTGCTTGTCATTTTGGGGATTGAACAAAACCTACCTCAAAATAGTGTATTCACACCTTAAACACATAATTGTTCAGCTTATCAGTACTCTTACAACAGTCAGTAGCATTTTCAGATGATACTGGCAATCTATTTTCAAATGTGTCAAATTAATTTGTGGTGATATTGAAAGTGGGGACAGTTCCATATTTTTTATGTGTAGAATTTTGCTTCTCTTCCACTATCCCTGTCTTTATAGGCTACAAAGGACAGCTATTTAGATTTAGCTGATGAGAATGTGATCTTAGTGGATTATGGTTCTAAGCTTCCTCCTGTGTTTCTGGACGCTGCCAATGCTCGTGTAATTGGTGCACAAATTTGGCAGCTAATTGCATTTTTGGATGTAAGTATTGGATCTACAATACTCATTGTTACAATACTCCAGTTGCAAGAGTTTTCTTGCAATTTATTTGACTCTTCGAATAACGATTCCTCATACTTTCAGAAACACTTTGGGGCCACTCCAGAGAAATTTCACATCGTTGGTCACAGTCTCGGAGCTCACATTGCAGGATACGCCGGTGAAAGGCTACAGAATTTGGGACGTATCACAGGTAAAGAGATACTCAATTCAATATACGGTGTTTTTAAAAACTTCCTCTACAAGGAGAAGTAGGGATCACAATATAAAGCCCTATTCACACAGGGATGTACATGTACATCCACTAGCGCCATGTGCATTTGATAGAGGGTGCTTTTCAAATGGTCATATTAAATGCTGACTTCTTACGGGTAACATACACGAATGCTGAGATGTCTGATATACACCCATTGGGCAAGAAACGAAAATGATCGAATCGCTGTATTATTGCGAGATTATGCCGCAAACGGTACTTCTACAGATGTGCCGAATCACCGAACTTTTGGGTTTGACTTAGTGGGGAAACCGGGACATTTCATGCGTGTGTGTGAAGTGTAATAAAAAACTACTGAAACTAAAATTGAGGTTAGAGTAAAAATGTTGCTGTTAAGTTTTAACAGGTATATTCGCTGTCTTTCATTTCTGCTGCGCTGTCAGGTATATTTCTCTCTTCTTTTGTCAGCTAAACTTTCTTTGTATGTATGTTCATTACTTGACGTCTGTCATGTTTGGCACAGCATATCCAAATATGGCCTTTGCATCACAAAATCATATCAACCACTTCTACAGCTTAGTGTATTCATTAGGACATCAGGAGACGAAGCGCTTGAGGACATATATCACATGTGTATTGATTCAATTTTGCGTTTCCTACCTCCCAAAACAGGGTGCTTCAAAAGAAAGTTAGGAAGTATCCTGTAGTTTCGTTTTTTACTTCAGATATTTTATTTTAGCCATTCCTACCATTATACGAATACATTTTTAACCAGAGGGGTCTCTGAGATTCTTTTATTAGTCAAACTTGTTTGGCTGAATCTTTCAAGATGATCTACCTCCTTAGAGACAAGTGTTACAAAAACCTTTTGAACTCTTGCAGCAGGATGAATTTTTAAGAATGGACTGCATGAATTCATTGGCTTGCATGGAACTCGACCTTCAAAATGTGAATTCGAAACAGCTTTAATATTTTTAATTGAAATAGCTTAGAATTCCACAACATTATTGTTATAAATTTAGACATTGATACCTGCTCTAATAATGAGTTCATTATCATTCAAACATCAAACGTTCATTAAAGTGGTATTCTTTTTAAAAAACTGTTTCTTTGCACTTTTTAAAAAGAAAGTCTTTCTTTTGTGTAACTAAACAATGAAGATACGTGCAAGGTTTTAAGATAACATTAGAGCGTCTTGATAAGTTTGTAAATAAATATTTAATACTAATGACTTTGGAAACTTTAGTGTTTAGAAAAACTTTCCATTAATTATGATCGAAACATCATTCCCAGAAAAATAAAACTTAAACTGTTTTTAAGGTTTGGATCCGGCTGGACCATACTACAGAAATGTCCCCAATAAAGTTAAACTGGATCCTACTGATGCCCTCTTTGTTGATGTTATACACTCCAACCCTGCAAGAAGCTTCCTTCAAGGTAAATTCGTCTTTACTTTACATTGGTTTCGCTCCATTTCTTGTATAATTCTTGAAGGTTTACAATAGTTTTTTTAGAACCACCTAACACGACAAATAGAAATATTCCGCGACGAGTCTAGCTTCTGGCTGAGCCCATAATTCGTTCAAGCACTTCATTGACCTAACCGATCCCCGGATTTCTCCAATTGAGAATCAAGGAGACATTATTGACCCTCAAAATTACGAAAATAATTATTACTTTAGGGACATAGTTATAGACTCGATATTACGTTACTGTCGTGTTGAGAACCTCTGCTTTTGAGAAAGAATTTCCTCTATCATTAGTGTATCAAACCAGCATGTGTGTGTGTGTGTGTGTGTGTGTGTGTGTGTGTGTGTGTGTGTGTGTGTGTGTGTGTGTGTGTGTGTGTGTGTGTGTGTGTGTGTGTGTGTGTGTGTGTGTGTGTGTGTGTGTGTGTGTGTGTGTGTGTGTGTGTGTGTGTGTGTGTGTGTGTGTGTGTGTGTGTGTGTGTGTGTGTGTGTGTGTGTGTGTGTGTGTGTGTGTGTGTGTGTGTGTGTGTGTGTGTGTGTGTGTGTGTGTGTGTGTGTGTGTGTGTGTGTGTGTGTGTGTGTGTGTGTGTGTGTGTGTGTGTGTGTGTGTGTGTGTGTGTGTGTGTGTGTGTGTGTGTGTGTGTGTGTGTGTGTGTGTGTGTGTGAAAACATCTAATGATTTTATCTCTACAGAAGCTGTCGTGTGGTGTCACGGCATTATTTTTGATCGTGTGTTCCAGAAAAGAAAAATTTGGAAATGAAATAAGTAAAAATTATTTTAATGGTATAGTGTGATCAAATGCATAGTGGTAGCAAAATTGCATTAAAAATTAATATCCAGATCTCATTCAGATATTCACTGCTGGATGATCATCTAGGAAGTAATAATAAAAGCAACATACCTCAAAAGAACGGAGAGAAACAATTGATTGATTGAACATCTCTTTATTGACTGCAACGGGAATAAAAAAAAGCCATCCTGAGGGCATTGCGGAAGGTGCTGACGGTATCGTCAAAAAAGGGACAAATAAGATTAGATGAATGGGGAGGCATGTCGATGCTCGTCATACATCTGGTTATTTAGCTGGATTCCATATCCTCGCAGCAACGTGTGCAACTTCTAACGGATGTCGTATGTATCTCTGAATATGTGCGAATCTGCCTGAGTCTCCCTTATATAACCTCACTCATTTCAGACGTGTTGGGGTATCTTTCTTCTAAATGTGCTATGAAACTATTTTTCCGTGATCCTGACTGAGTTTAGAAGTTCCCTCTACCCTGCTTGCTGCTTCAGAGGGGAATAAGATGCATGTATTGGTATTTTTACTGCCCTGTTTTGAAAACAGTCTCCGGCTAGGTTGGTCCCCCGACTACAACTACACTGGGTTCGATGACTTGTAAATGTTCTTTTGGTGGTGTTATAGCCCCATTGCAGACCCAAAGTGGTGGAGGGGTGAACTCAGACGTAAATTCCATCGGTCATTTCCAATCTGCAGAATGCCACGTAAAGCTATGTGCAACAGCACAGAAGCGCTAATTCTGAGGTTTATACATCTACTTATTTGGATATCAGCAAAAAATACTTCTATCTCTTAGCTGTTAGCCATTTTTCTTACAAAACAGATTTGACCGAATCTTATATTGTATATAAAGCAGAAAAGCTGTTTGTCTCAAGAAGCAAAAACTCTCGAATGCTGAGCTCTGGCGTCATCTACATCGCTCATTCTGTCGGAAATTTCTGATTATTCTGACGCAACTAGTATTTTCAATTTACTTAGTCCTTCCCATAACCATAGACCGTTTCGCAGAGACCAATTTTTAATCAAACTCTAACCGATACAAAACGTCAAAAGCTGTCGCGAGCCACCATTCAGAAGAGGAAAGAAAAACTCGGACAAAGCTGAAAAGGCTGTTTGACTAAGTTAAAACGTTTGAGTTAGCTCATCTGAAACAGTAAAACTCATAGGGCAAAGCCGAATATTAAGTACTTGAAAAGTATGTGTGGCCAGAAATTTTAAACTTATATAACCAATTTGTAGTGCTACCTCACGGTATGCTGCAAAAGTATTTTAGTTTTAAGAAAAGAAACGTTACGAGTTCCAATAACAATTTCAGATAGAAAAGCTATGCTAAAAGTTAATGTTAAAAATGAATTTAATAAAAATTTATAAATTATATGAATCGTATCATTGGTGGTGGGTAAACAATTAACATATTCCAGTTCATAATCAACGCGTTCTTTTCCACATTTTAGCAAACATTTGTACTTTTTAGGTGCTGGTACAGTTGAAGATCTAGGATACGTAAATTTTTGGCCGGCAGGTGGCAGACCAAGCGGTTGCCCATTATCGCCTCTGAGAGCTCTTGTAAATGGAGTAATCCCAACTGAATGTGAGAAAATTATACACTTGCTTTTATGACTTTTTATTCCGAAATAGGATACGCCTTAGACAATTGATATCAGTTATTCCATTGCCTCACTTTTTAATAATTCCTAATCATTCATTACCAGCGCATTTCGTTGATTGAATATGCTGCATCGTTGCACTAAAAGTTAAAATAATTCTAATTGATACTCGTCATATGTCTGGTTCAAAAGTATGAGGTGTTGTCCTCGTATCTTTCCCTTCGGGACAATTCTACTCATTGGGGCAATAGGGGGTGTTGAGAAGAGAAAATAGAAAAAATGTGCTAAGATTTATTGCCTAAAATCGCTTTAAGCCAGTATTTATCCACTGGATCATACAAACACTCACTACATTGATATATTGTTGATTCTTTTTATCTCCAAGAGGTTTCAACGAGATATCTCGTCCATCGAGATCCTTTCAAGAATGACAAGAAATCTCGTCCATCAAGATCTGGTCAATTTTTTAATGAGACAAGATTGCCCTATTGCTCAAAGGAGGAAGTGAACATCCGAGTAATAAAAGGTATCAAGCTGGCCACTGCGCGGCAGTTTAGACATAAAGATAAAATATACCAGGTAGCTTAACTAAAAAGAGATATTAGCTGAAAATAGTTGACTGCAGATTAAAGGATGTTGCTGATGAATAATATAGACAAATATACACATTGATGGCGTAACAGGATGGGTTCATCCTTCTTATTAATGTTTTTTTTTACTTTACTGGTTTCATTGATATTAATTGTAATCAATCTAATGCCATTGTGTGCAAATTTATTCTTTATTTCTTTTTAATGATGACAACTAGGGATGCGACATCGACAGCGAAACATCAATGTTCAAAATTAAAACATCGATGTTGATAAAACATCGTTCCAAAAACATCGATGTTTTTAAGCATCGATTTTTTAAAATTCAGTGTATTTAAACTTTTTTCCCCATTTTATAAAACTGGTTTAGCAACTAAGGATACAACATCGACAGCAAAACATCGATGTTCATAATGCATCGCCCCCAAACTATTGTTGTTTTTAAAATTCAGTGAATTCAAACTTTTCCCCTCATTTCTTAAAACTGGTTTAGCACCTAGTGATGCTACATCGACAGAAAAACATCGATGTTCAAATTTGAAACATCGATGTTCAAATTTGAAACATCGATGTTCAAATTTGAAACATCGATGTTGATAATGCATCGCCCTCAAACTTTCGATGTTTTTAAAATTCAGTGCATTTAAACGTTTCCATTAACCCCCATTAACCCCCATTTCTTATAACTGGTTTAGCAACTAGGGATGTGACATCAGCTCCAATACATCGATGTTTTTATAAAACATCAATGTTTTGAGAACATCAACATCGATGTTGTATCCCGTATCCCTACTTTTCAGACCCTTCACCTTTGGTGACTTTGGTCTAAAAGTATGTTCAATTTGCTGATTATGAAAATTATGCTACTTGGTTATCTCTCTATATTAAAAAAATGTTACCGCCGCCGCCGCCGCCGAAGATTTGAAAACTGTGCTATTTAGCTCGATTCTTAGACGGTTTCCCGAGAAAGTACTGATCGGAAAAAAACAAAATTGACATGGTTTGTTCTTCATCGTATTCCCTGGACAATTATTAAGATTTTTTTCCGATGCGGCTATTAGTTTAGGGTTTATTAAGTGTTAAAATTGAAGAAGCGAAATTTCTTCCGCGAGTGAGCAAAACACATACAAATTTTCAGTCTTCAGCCGTGAGTTTTTTTTAAAGAGTACCTCTCAACGTAAATTTTTGCAGCTCGTCGAATTTTTTTTTAAATTTCAATTTGGTTCTTGATAATATTTTTTTGAAATTCGGGAAAAATCAGGACATTTTTGTTACTTTTTTTTAAAACTGCCGTATCTATATTTTATTACTATTATTTTTTAATTTTTAAAATATAGCAGTATACCTCAGAATGTACTCTTTCTTACGGTACTATTATTTTTGATATCGGTTAATAATTAAATTGGATGCGATCAAAAGTTGGTCATACAAAATTCGGAATCTTCGGATATTTTCGCTACTTTTTGTTACTACCGTTAACTAAAACTGTCATATCTATATCGTATTACTATTAGTTTTTTATTTTGAAAATAGCGCTGTATACCTCAGACTGTACTCTTTCTTACGGTACCATTATTTTTAAAATTGGGTCATAAATAAATTCGATGCAATCAAAAGTTGGTGACACAAATTTCGTATTTTTTATTTCGCTTAGCAAATTCGCGGAGCATTGTATTCGCGGAGGGTTGTATTTTTGACTATCGGGTTTGGCAGATATCAAATTTATCGTAGCAACAATTGCCATAAAAACGATTTCTTTTTATTTGGCGAGGAAAAAGGCTCGCTTTTTTCCCTCTGTTCTCAGACGTTTTACCGAGAAAGTACAAAGTGCACATCGTAAAGTTTGGAGATTAACAGGGTTTACTTAAAATTGTACAGGGAACAAGATGCAGAAGATTTTTTACTGATGCGGCTATTAGTTTAGGGTGCATTAAGTGTTAAAGCAAAAAAGAGTGAAATCACTTGCGTAAGAGGTATTGGTTTGCGAAGCAAACCAAACGGGATTGCGTAGCAACCCACGGGGGTCGGTGAGCGTGATGTGATGGACTGTAACGTGATGTCGCTGTGACGTGATACACCGTAAAGGGAAATCAGGATAATACAAATTATTCAGATAGTTTCACTCTGCGAAAGGAATGTTGGTTTGCGAAGCAAACCAAATGCCATATGTAAAAGGAGTGTTGGTTTGCGAAGCAAACCAAATGGAATTGCGTAGCAATCCCCGGGGGTTGGTGAGCGTAAGCGAGCAGGGGGCGGAGCCCCCTAGTTTTTAAAATTTTTATAACGGTACTTTTTTCATTTAAAAATAAAACATCGACAACGTAAAAACATCGACAAGTATAAACATCGATGTTACCAAAACATCGATCTCAATACATCGATGTTAAATACATCGATGTTTTTTTTAAAAACATCGATGTTTTGAAAACATCGACATCGATGTCGCATCCCTAATGACAACCAATTGCAGTTCCAAGTTTTATTTCGACTAGCTTCTTGAAATTCTAGAATTACACAAGCCGCATACATATTTCGAAGAATTCAAAAATCATAAGCACAGCTACATTCGCAGGTTATAATATTAGTTGAGACAGTTTTCCAGAGGAAGCGCCAAAAAAAATTGCTGCGGTGTAGAGTCAAAAAAAAGTGGGAAACCTATGCTCTAGATTTCCTATTATCAGATTTCATGGATTTTTCCGATTTGTTTTTTCAGTTTTGCAAAATGTCTTCTTATGCCGACATTTCCGGGCGCCGGACTTTTTCCGGTACTCTTTCGGGCAGGCCGGATGTTTCTTCGTGGGGGCCGAGTGCGACAACTGGGGCGCCTTCTACGTGGGGCGCTGCAACTGCGGCCAGCACGGAGAGAAGTGCCGATTCATGGGGCAGTTCAGTTCACCGGCATCTTACGAGAAAAGATACTACTTACAAGTTGGAAAAGAGAGGCCATATTGTCGTAAGATTCGCTTTGATTATTCAAAATTCAATTTTGCCACCTTGGAAGTAAAATTATTAACAAGTGTAATCCTGTGTGAAATCACTGTATAAATTTTTTATATCATGATTGAGCTTAGCTTGATTTTGAATATGTATGTATAAGTAGGCAAATCATACCAGTAGCAGATTTTGGCCTCCTTGTTTAAGGGTGGGGGCGATTTGTAGATCGAAATGTGCTCCGATGTTTGTTCACTTAGGATTTTCTTAACGGCTTCCTATATACGGATATTGGACATTTATGATGGATGAAATAACTAGAAAAAGTTCAGAAGTTCTTTGCAGCTTATGTGTAGGCCTGTCATTTTTGAGACCAAAGCAAAACAATGAAAATTGGAAGAAAAAAAAAAGAAACTATATAAGGAAACAAACTCATTGTTGAAGTCGAAACTAAATTATATTCTGTATTAAACACAAAAGTATTCACAAGTAAGAGATTTCTACATGAAAAGATTAATACTGAATATAAACTAAATAAACACAAATTTATATTGACTTTCTAAGACTTCACTAAATATGGTAATCATTATGCTATCAATTCGAATCTTCTTGCTTTTTCTTTAGCCGATCGAACGAAAATTGTTACAGGTGAAATTGCAATATCAAAATGTACATGCAACAAAATCAATCCCACTAGCCGATATTCTCTAATTGTGTTTCAAAGTCATGTTTTCAATCATTTAAGTGCTGAGAAGCTATGCTCGGTGGTAGCTACAGTAATTGGCAATGTTACAAGAACTTTTAATAATCGTAGATCACATGGTACACTGCAGGATCACAGTTTGTAGTGCTTCAAAAGCAGACGGGTATTTTGCCGGTATTGTGTGTGTGTGTGTGTGTGTGTGTGTGTGTGGTATTTTCTCGTATCCATTTGGTTCTCCATTTAATCACCTGAAATTGAAGTCTACTGTTCATTTCTTCCACTCCTAAATAGGCTATTTTGTGACACTTCTTGCTTAGCTCTGTCCAAGATGCGAGGATGGACTCTTGGTCCGTTTTGATTTTCGCCAAAAGAGTCGATGGCACTAAATCTTGTAAATATAAGACATCCAGATTTTCCTGTGCGAATCAGTCTTTTAAGTCTTTTTGTACGGAGTTTAACAAAGCATTGGCCATATACCCATTTTACCCATAGACACTTACTGATCAGAGAACCTTCCCCAATATGTTCAACCTGACATTGTATTTTTACTGTTCGACTTTGACTGAATGTAGGGATTTTAATAACTACAGACTAGTCCGATTCGGAGTTTCAAACCCAAACCTAAAAGATCTTTTTTTAGAGAGTCCTTACAATAACAATTTGTTATTACTTATACCTGACATTGGTGTCGCGAATTTTATTTAGATTTTATACATTGGGCTAATTCTAATTCAAAATTGTAAATAGATAAATTTTATATCAATCTTTATTTCGTCTACATTGTCTTGTGTCTGGCGCAGCTTGCCCATGAGTGGCCCTTGCGCCAAAAAAAAAAACCAACCAACGCGTTGTTTGATTTCTATGCTCACCTTGTAGTCCGTTGTGATGCTCCAGCGCGATGTTAATTAATACATCTACCTACGCTCACCTTGTAAATTTTACTATCACTACTCTCTTAAACAGCTAAGTTGCAATGTGTCTTACTTTATTTTTACTCGTTTCAAATATATAGTTTTGGGACAAGGTAGCCTGGTTGGAAGTAGGGACTGATCCCGTACCGTCGTCATTAACCCGTTGAGTTGCTCTAGTACGACGTTAACTAAATTACCATTACCTGGTTGGAAGAGTAACGTATTGCCAATCGGAGGGTTGTGAGTTCGTATACAACGAAAGACCGTCGTGTATAAAGGCGGCACATTAAATCTGTCGTGGCCTCAAATGTTCACACGTTGGCGTGGTGTGGAAGTTTGGAGACTGCTACCAAGCCATCTGACCGATGGTTCAAAATTACGTGGTTTAATCTGTAATATCTTGTTCGTCAGCGTTTATCCAGTCACAGATTTCGTTTTCCTGAGTATTTGTTAGATCAAGTTCAGAATTTTTTTTGGTAGTTTTAAAAATAGAAAATGTAAAACCCATACCCCCCCCAAAAAAAAAAATAGTAATAAAAATAATAATCCTAGAATTATTTGATAGCTCGGTTAAAGCGGACACTCGGATAACTGGGGCTCGGATAATCGGGTTTTTACTGTACGTGTTTTGCTCACTCGCGTTAGAAATTTCACTTTTTTCGACTTTGATAATTAATGCACTCTAAACTAATAGCCGCATCAGAAAAAAAATATTCTTCATCTTGTTCCCTGTAGAATTTTGAACAAACCCTGTTAATTTAGCAATTTTCTGATCCGTACTTTCTCGGGAAACCGTCTGAGGATCAACCAAAAAAAAGCGAGTTTTCAATCATGCGGCTGCAGCAGTAACTTCTTTTTAATAGAGAAAAAAAATTATGAGTGTGGTGTCTGGGATATCCAACAAACTTATTTATCTAAGTTCAAAACTTTCACGTCACTGGTTATGGGTTACAATCAAAGTAATCTAAACTGGCTTAGAACCAGATGGAACAATTTACGCTGTTCTATCATGCGATTTACAATGCTAATTTCTGTTGCATTTTAATCTTTAAAAAATTTGCCCAATTATATTTCCTATTACAATATTGTTATAGATAATATATATTAATATTTAACATAAAAATCAAAACTACCTAGAAAAACTAAACTGATTTCATTACCTAAGGTCCAACAAATTTAGACTTGTAAAGGCAAGGAATTAATTAAAACCATAAACAAATTCGATTATTTTATTTTTAACAAATTATGCGTTTTCCATACCGATAGTGAATAATAAATTTGTAATAAGACAAAAAACTGAAATTTCTACAGGTGTCTGTTAAGTTT
This sequence comes from Metellina segmentata, assembly GCA_947359465.1. Classification (NCBI taxonomy): domain Eukaryota; kingdom Metazoa; phylum Arthropoda; class Arachnida; order Araneae; family Tetragnathidae; genus Metellina; species Metellina segmentata. The sequence goes on from OX375877.1 coordinate 80,302,954, forward strand.
GTTTTATTTATTCTTTCACTTACTCGAACATAGAACTTTCAGATTTTTTTTGCAGAACTAATCTTTTGTACACATAAAACTATAGGTATCTTGTTTTTTGTGAATTCATTAATGATACAGTTATTTTCTATTAAAAACATATGTATATGTACAACGTGTGATTTATATCAAATTTCGAAGGATTTAATTTTTTAAGATAATCTTGAAAAATGTTGAATTTCAACAATTTTGCATAAAATGAAAAAAGCCCAAATTTTAAAATTGTCTTGTTAGCTTTCGTCATTAGGTTTCTACCTTTTAGATTTACCCAATTATTAAAAAAGTATTTTATATAAAATACAATATTAAAACATGTTACAAAAAATGCATGATGCTGTCCTTTCATCTACACAACTTGAAATGTGAAGTTAATGGTCGGTGTTACAATTAACAAACTAGGATCAGGGGCAGTAGAGTAGTGTGCAAAAGCAGTCTCATTAATTACAAATCTTGTTCAGATGGAAAATATAACACAAATTTTATTTCTTCAAAAGGTTTTGCAATGTAAAAAATTTAGTGTCAATATTTAGTAGATCCCTAGAAACCCTCTTGTTTGTTTGATAGTCATGAGGCTATTTGGAAAGTTTCCTTTTTATGGGTATGCCTTTACAAAGCTAATATATATTATTTGTTCTGCTGAACTATAAAGAACTTGTAAATAAATTCCAATAAACAGGTAAAAAAATAACTATATTATTTTTATTGTTAAATGTTTTTGTATAAAGTGTCTTTGAGGGTTTATCTTTATATCTTTTAAGGGTTCCTTTAAAATTGACGATAAATTTTGAATCAGATATAAAATAACTGATGCATACAACTTGGATGAAGCATTTCATTACATAAGTTTCATTTTCCACTTGCCTTTCAACGTTCAATTCAACATGCGTAAACGTATGCTTATTACATGCGTTTAGAGGCATGTCCTTCACCTGTCCACACTCGTGCCTCACTTCAGTTTCAAGATGGATGAAGATGATGTTAGTCTGTTAGGAAGAATCAGTGCAGCATATTTAGTGATTAGGCAAGTAAATAAACGTATGAAATCAAGGCGCGCGATTTGGATGAAAGAATATTTCAAAATGCGTAAAAAGCATTTATTAATTTACGTTAAAATTTAATATTATTAAAATTTAATAATAATTGGAATCTTTCCTATTTTTATTTCGACCAATATATGTGGTTATTTTAGCCTTATGTGTGTTGTAGAACCACTAAAAATAAATTCAAAACACAATGTATAAAGTGATTACAAAACAGTTGTAAACAATCGTCGTTACCGATTAGCTGGATTTCAAAATTTTGCTGTTGAAATCAGAAGATGAAACCTAATTGTGCATTTCGTTATACATAAGTACTTTTAATATGTAAGTTAATTATGAATAATAATATTTTGCATATAATCTATGCTTATGAACTTCGATGACTTTTAATTTTCAAATAATTATATTAATAATTAAAGGATAAATAAGTGTTTAAACGAAGTGCATTGATCATATTTCTCCTTGCCGTCTTAAAAATTAAATTGGTTTCTTATTCATCTATATACATCTTTAGAACCTGCACCATAACTAAGAAAACTTTAATGGATCCAACTAAATGTTAATATTATACTGGTATAATAAAAAGCTTAATTTGTCAGTTTTTAATTCAATTACATTAAATATGTTTAATTAATGCCTATACACATAGTCATATTTTCACTCTTGATATTCTTTCTTTAAGTCTATTTATAAAAATAAAATACATCCAAAAAAGATTAACTCATGTAGTGTTTCAACAAACAATAATTTGAACAGAAATATTTTAAACTAGGGGGCCCGGCCCCTGCTCACTAACGCTCTCCAACCCCCGGAGGATTTCTTTGCAACCCTCATTGGTTCGCTGCGCGAACCTATGCTCGCTTCGCTCGCATCAATGAAGATATGTGTCCTAGCAGAAGGAATTGTTTAAAAAATATGATATTCCAAAAAAATAGTTTTCAAATCCAAATTTGCTGCATTACAGAAAAGATGTATACACACCTCTGTAGTCAGAATTCAAATGAAAACTTTGAGCAAATTTTGACTCGAAATGTGAGCGCCGCTTTGGTAATTTAATACCCAGCATGTAAATTGTGAGTAAATTATCCCAGCACTCGAGCCACCTACACTTTTTTATTGAGTTTGTTGTCAAAAGTTGTAGTGCAAGCGTCTTGTTGAACTATAATTGTTGGCCCTGAAAAGAACAGTTTTTTAAATGGTCCTGAAAAGATTCTCCGCCTTCTTTGATTTCTATTATAAACTGCGCAAGCAAAAGCGCACAAGTGTGGACATACCTGTGGATTTTGCAGTTTTCATGCAACTCCTCTTGCAAAATTCATAAACATGAATGTTTTGTACAATAGAATATTTGATTATTTTTTTAAGTTAAAGGTAAGTTTTCCCTATCATGTGGCTGAACATAAAATCCACCATTTTAACGCAGAAAATCAGTAAGCATTCAAAATAAAAAAGAGCAATATCCAAAAACAAAAAATAAAATTTATAAAGAGTTGCGGAAAAAGTTATTTTTTAGATGTTAACAAGTTGACTTAAACAAATCCACTATTTACAGACGTAAACTTAAGAGAACACGCATTACACACAATATGAAAGTTTTAATTTAAACATTAATATTTTAAATAGTAAATGGAGGCAAATTACCAAAAATCTCTTTTTTATCAATCAGAGCATATTCTGTAGGGTAACAGGAAAAACCCTAGCTGACTCAACAGAATCTTCCCCTTGGTAACATAAAATGTGCACTATGAATCAGAATCGAAACAATATAAATGTAATACGAGTAAATGGATATAAATATTGTTATCTACCAAGGTTTATATCCTGAGCTATACTGTTATCACATGCAATTGTTGAGATTTAGCAGGTTAAAAAAACTAGCAACAGACAAAAATACGTAACAGATCATAAATGTAAAAAATCCACATAACTTAAAATCTTTGTTTACCAACCAAAAAGTATATTTTATTGGATAGCATGAAAAAAATGCTCACTCAACAAAATCTACCATTTGATACAAGTGCTAAAAAAAACATGTTTATAGATCAAAATAGCAAAATGTGCAATATTTAATAAAAGTGTATGCAGATATTGTACTCACAGATTTTTATACCCTGAAGATTGTTGGGATAAAACTTATGATCAAAGGTGATCCCCTCTTGGTGAATTATGTTGAGGTTTTTCTGCAAAACAAGCAGGAGCATACTTAGAAATTTCCCTGCATTGTAAAATTGGCTCAAGGGAAATGTTATGCTGAAAATGCACTCATGTAGAAAAAATGCATTACGAATCATAAATGTGCTATCCAAAAGCATAAATATAGGTAGTCAAACCTTGTTAAGACGAACTTTATGGGACAACAAAAATACAAATACAAATACAAATATTGAAGACCAGCTACAGGCTCAAGCCCCACAAGGCTGGTCCTTTGTTTATGAATTCCCCAATTCCCACTGACTATCCAATTGTATCTTAAATTCGTACACTCCTTTTCAATTAACTATCTTTTCTGGCAACGCGTTCCATTTGTCTATTACCCTATTAAAGTAGTAGTTTTTCCTTAAATCCCGATTAAAATGTGTCTTATTCAATTTATATCATGGCCCCTTGTTCTGTTATCCCTATTGAAATTTAAGCCCTCTGTGTCCCCTTGTTTTACCAACTTGAAAAGGTGAATCAAATACCCCCTCCTTCTTCTTATTTCCAGTGTATACATGTTTAGCTTACTTAAACGTTCATTTGTAGTCTAGATTTGCTATCCCCTTTATTATTTTTGTAGCTCTGTGCTGAACCCTTTCAATTAATTCTATATCCTTTCTCATATATGGAGCCCAGAATTGTACAGCATAGATGTGGTCTTACTAGGCCCTTATATAACGGCAAGATTATATTCTTATCCCTTGAAGTTACAGTCTTTTTAATATACCCCAATAACCTATTAGCCTTTTTACCCGCAGCTGAACATTGGTGACCCATTTTAAAATCCCTGTGAATTATCACCCCAAGAATTTTGACTGTTTCTCCCTCCTTTACCTTTACTCCCTGCAGACAGTACTCGGCTCCACTGTTCCTGTAATCCATATGCAGAACTTGACACTTCCCTATATTAAATGACATACCCCATTTTACAGCCCATTCGGGTATCTTATCAAAATCCCCTTGTAAATTCTCTATCTGTAATTTGGTATCCACTGTATCCCATATTTTTAAGTCATCTGCAAATATACTGATTCTATTCTTAATCCCCTGACCTATATCATCTATGGAAATTATGAATTAAATTGGTCCCAAAACTGATCCCTGAGGCACCCCACTTATAACTTCTGTCCACTATGAATAATTTCCTTTTACCTGCACTCTCTGCTTTCTGCCCAATAACCAATTCTTTATCCATATCAATGTTTTCCTCTGAATCCCGAGCTTTCCAATTGAAACAGTAATGCCTCATGAGTAGAGCTCGGATCGATATGCAAAAATGTGATTTGAAATATGCATTTCAAAATCCCAAAATATGCACTAAAACCCCAAAATATGCGAAATTGCAAAAACATTTTTCTTTCTTACAAAAAAGATAAAGTGAAATTGAAAAACACTTTCATTCAATTAATTCACAATTTTATCTTTATAGCGCAAATAAAGATAAGTAAAAATATACAAAGCAGCAAATATACAAATTAATAGATATTACATACACTGCTGGCCACCCAAATTGCACCACCAGAAAGACAAGAGATATCACAACAAAATTTATTTTGTAGATAACATGTTGACCAAGTATCAAATGATTAAATTTATAGACTTCTGTGAAGTGTGGTTCCTGCCAAAATCAGTAGCCAGAGTAGCCGCCATTGTTGGAGATCACCGCTGCCACACGCCTCGGCATTGATTCAAAGAGACTTTGGATGTGTTCTTGGGGTACAGCAGACCAAGCAGCTTCCACACGTTGCCAAAGTTGATCTGGTGTGGCAGCTGGGGATGTAATCTGGGTCAATCGTTGAGCAACCATGGATAACATGTTTTCTATCGGCGAAAGATCCGGAGAACGAGCTGGCCAGGGAAGTAATTCAACCTGGCGATTGACGAAGAATCCTTGGACAATGCGTGCCACGTGTGGTCGCGCATTATCCTGTTGAAAAATGGCTGTGGGCAAGCCCTGAAGGTAAGGAAGGACAACTGGCTCCAACACCTCAAAGATGTAGCGCTGGCAGTTTAAAGTACCAGCTATGCGTACTAGAGGAGTGCAAGAGTGATATCCAATACCGCCCTATACCATAATACCCGGTACAGGACCAGTGTGGCGGTGTATAACGCAGCTGTTCAGCATCCTCTCTCTACGGTGTCTCCAGACTCGAATCCGACCATCGTGGTGTTGCAGACAGAAGCGTGACTCGTCAGTAAAGACAATTTCATTCCATTCTGCCATCCACATCCTTCTTTCATCGCACCATTGGCGGCGGAGACGTCTGTGGTTCTTTGTCAAAGGTAGACGAAGCAATGGACGTCTTGCGGACAGACCACTCTGCTGTAAACGGCGTCGAATGGTACGCGCAGACACTGGATGATGCGTTACAGACTGAATGTGCTGTACTATGGTTCATGATGTGGCTGAGCGATCCGTCACTGCCATACGCACAATATGCCTGTCATCACGTGAAGTGGTGCACTGAGGTGGATGCGATCGGTCCGTCGTACCCTCCTGCATCCAACGATCACATATCCGCATTACAGTTGTTTGGTTTCGTCCTTCACGACTACCGATTTCCCTGAAAGATAATCCACAATCTCGGTAGGCCACTATCCTTCCTCTGTCGAACTCGGATACTTGATCAAAAGATGATCGCTGTTTTCTACGAGGCATAATTGATCGTTTTTTTTTTTTAAACCACAAGAAAAACACAATTGCCGCACTTGAAATCGTCGAAATCTCCAAGCCTTAAATAGCGCTTTGAAGTGGCGCCACAGGCGCGCGTGATGTGCGTTTGCGCTGAAATTCTAATCATTTGCATATCTCACCTCCGCTAATGCATGTTGTAAATTTCATATTATTTGCATGCTTCCTTCAGGGTGTTGCATTTACGGTGGCCAGCAGTGTAGTTGAAAAATGTAGATTAAAATGAAAGCATTTCAAATGTCCCCAGGGGCGTAACTAGGAGAGTAGACGGGGCATGTACCCGGGTACCGGATTGGGAAGAGGTGGTAAACAAGCAAAGTATTGTTTTTGCTTGTATATATATTTACGCATGATAAAAAATGAATAGGAAAACTTATTAGTTGACTACAAAAACTTTAAAAGGAGCTGTGGGGGGGGGGGTTGATCTGAGTAAAGAAGGGGATATAACGTCGTAACACCCGTGTGTTTAGGCTACGTTCACATGAGGTGTTCCCACTCGCGTATGGCGAGGCTAGCGAGGTCTCGCCATTAAATTATGTTTATTTATTAATCTAATTCAAGTATCTATCTTTGCGACCGTGAAGAGCGGAACCCTGATAGCCTCGCCAAACGCGCGTTGAGACGTCAGTTTTGCGGTCCTATTATTTGTCAATGAAATGGAATTAATTTGTTAGTTTATCTTATACTAAAACAAATAAATTGCTGCAAATTAATCTATTTACCTTTAAAATCAATTCCTAACCATCTAAGTTGAATTTTTTTTTAAATTGGAATAATGGAATTAATGTGTGATGGCGATTACAGGTGTTATCGGGGAATATTTGGGTTTGTAAGGTCCGGGGCAGGTGCTATGGCTTGCTTCTGAAAATCTGCCTTCCCAACGCACTAAATAAAGTTCTTTAAAAAAATGGATATATATATATATATATATATATATATATATATATATATATATATATATATATATTTATTTAATTTTTTTTTTTGTAAAACTGAATGAAAACGTAAAAAAATTGCCAAAAAATCCGAATGTGTACAAAACATGCAAAAAACGCCAAATATGCAAAATAAATTCGGTTTTTTTTCGTTGTTGTTGTTGTTGTTGCAAATTGCTAAAAGAACACTCAATACGGATTTCTATCAACATTGGGGGTTAAAAAAAGGTATGCAAAAATTGCAAAATCCGAGCTCTACTCATGAGGTACTTTATTTAAGGCCTTTTGAAAATCTGTGTACATGATATCTACACTGCTCTTATTATCCAGCTCCTCAGTAATTTTTTCGTAGAACTTCAAAAGGTTTGTAGAGCAGGATCTTCCCTTCCTAAACCCATACTGATTATCTGATAACAGTCCCTGAACAGTAACTGAAACATTCATTTAAATTATTTAACATAAAATATTACTCGAAATAAATTTAAAAAAAAAAAAACATTTCTTTTTTTACAAACAAACAGTCCTTTATTACAGAGTGGGACATACATAATCCCACCATGCAATTAACGTTTCAAATGAAAGTCATTGAAACACAATTTTTTTTCTAAAACAAAGTGGAATCTTCGCTCATCTTCTCCGAGTAGTACGTTTTGGTAGATGTTTCGAGTCTTTACCTCGTATTTCCTATGAAACAGTGGGTTTAGATATTTTACCTACAGTGGAAGTTCAGATGCTGATTGTGCATTTCATCAATTAAAGTCTGGGCAACAAACCCGCCCGCGCACTGACCTTTGAAATGTTTCAGCTCCATGTTTTGACCTAATTGTTTATAAACCATAAATGAATTAACAACAGCTGCATCCAAAAAATAGAATAGTATGCAGTGCCAACATTTTTTACTACGTCGGTAAACTTATATGTTTATAAATTAAAAATAATAATTTATATTATTATTTTTAATAACTTGCATGGTGGGATACATACAATCCCATCACTTATTCAGCTTCAAAATTATTATAAAACATCAAATAACATGTTTTATTTTATTATAAAACAACTAGCAGAAATACCCGGCTTTGCTCGGGTTGAATTAATAACATGTTGATTGAAAAGTCATCATCAATTCTTTTTCATAAAATAATGTTAGCAACATTTATGTGTACGGGAAAAAAATTTAATATAAATTTAACTTCTTCATCGCCTCTACAATTTACTACGGACGCAAATATGCATATATGTTGTATCCAACCATATACGCCATTTCATATTCGTGACACTTCTGCTGAAGTTGATTTTAAGTTTTCGAGTGACTACGAATATTCCCGTGCATTCAATTTCAGTAAAAATGGCGAAATTTCGGTGTATAGTCTTGCATTTAGTTTTCCTATGAATATGTTTTCATTGTGCCATTCTTTCACCTAGTATGCGATATTTTCGAATTTCATCATCAATGTGAGAAGATGGTAAATTAAACTGTTACAGCATTCGTTACTAATTTAGTTTGAAGCAAACGCAATTTTTCTTAAAAATTCCGTTCAGCGGCAGGTGGAATAAGGGAACTTCTGTTAGATATATAAAGCAGAGTTGACGTTTGTCTGTTCTCTACACTAATCCACCTATTGACCAATCCACACATTTGATACACTTATATTTTAGAACCCTGTGGATATGATAGGCTACATATTAACCTGCGTTCTATATGTCCAAGGGGGCTAAAAATTTACGGCATTCGTAAATAATTTAATTTGAAGCAAACGCACTTTTTTCCAGAAAATTACATTCAGTGGCATGTGAAATAACATTGCTTTTGTTAGAAATACATGTCATCATTAAACCCAATCGATTAATTGATTTTACATCGCTTTTACGAAAAGAAAATCATTTTCAACGAACAAATCACATGCATCTAAGTTGGGTAAGAACAGCTTCAATAAATAGTGTAAGCAACCTCAATTTTCTGTCTGTTTTTTTTTTCTAAGACGTAAAATTTCAATTTTTCAAAATTACTTAGTGTGATATTATTCCAAGATCAACAAAGTCTTGTTAAAAATTCCCTTTTCTCCAACACACATACAGTTTTAAATTGAACCCTTATGGTATTTTTAAGATCAGAATTTGGCTTCTAAATGGAAAGCACGTATTTATTTAGAATGATAGATGTAGTTACTTGACTATGGCGTAAACTTTCAATAAAATCCATGAAACACGAAAAACAAATGAAATTTAGTTTATTTTAATCGGCTTTCAATGAAAAGCTATATCAAAATTTTGAAATATATTTTGAACTACAAAGTATGACTACCCGTTTTAATTAAACGTAACCCATCTTATTTTAAAGTTAGTTTTGAAATTTTTCATGTCATTTTAAAATAATAAATTACACACTTAAAAATATTTTTATTTGTAAATTTTATTTTCTACACGCTATTACGTATTCAACCAAAGATTTAAAGAAAGTTGGTGGATATATACATATACCACCACGAAAGTACCCATGTCTAGTGATATTTTGCAGGAAATAAATAAAATCCAACTCCTAAATAATAATTCTGGAATGGTAATATACAGGAATACATAAGCAAACAGAAACAAAATTCCAATCCTTAAAAAAGGCAGAATTCTGAAGAAAAAAAATCTGTTCTAGCGTGTTGAATTTCGACTTCCTGAATATATTCTAGAGTAAAACAATTCGACAAAAAACTGGAACAATGTTGATAAAGACAATGATTCATAAGCAAAAAGAACACCTATTTATAAAACTTGGGAATCCCCAAACATGACCGCAATCATCTCGTTTTCAACTCAAATACCCAAAAAAAGAATTATAAATCAAATTAAAAATTAAAAATTAATTCTGAGGTTGCCAGATTACCGAGTAGCGAAATTACGCTTTTATGATCAATGATTTTATCGTTTGTGCTTTTCGTGCTCCATTATAAAATTTAAGTAAATATAAAATTAAATGTTCTAAATATTCTTTCTTCGTCAATCAAATATTTATAAATATTATTTTCATCATGGAAATAAGTAAAAATTCAGTTCAAACATGAACATTATAATTTAATTTATTTTAAGAAAATTGTTTTTCGATCAACACTGGTAAAGCAATCTGAGATGCGTGCAGCAATCGTTTTACACTCAATGTTATTTCAATGGCGATTTCAAATTGATTTTGGCTTAGGCCTTAGGTCAATTTTAGGCATCTTAGGATTCGAATTTTTCAAAATCCTTTCTTAGTGCACCCCTACGGTATAAGAAGAATCCCCCTGCAAAATTTCAGCTTCCTAGGACTTGTAGTTCTTGAGATACAGTGATGAGTCAGTGAGTGAGTGGTATTTGAATTTTATAGATATAGATTAAATCTCATGTGAATTACGTCCCCCAATTCTTTCGCGCATTCCACTAGTGCTCTCGGATAAATATCGTCTGGCCCTGGTGCTTAATTATTTTAATTCGTATTAACTAGTTAGTGTATTTACATTACTTAGGTACTGTACAATTCTTGGCTCACAGATAAATGGTATTTATCACAAACATTATACGGGTGATGGTCGATTATTGAATAATTCTTGACAACACAATTGAACAGATGAATTTCAACTGAAACAAAAGCAGAACTATTTCTAAGCCAGTAGTAGCTTCTTTTATAGACAAATTTATTTCTTGGTCTATAGAATCTTATTTATAGTCTTTCTTCTTGACTCTCTTCCACAAATAAATCCACAATTTGGAGTCACTTAATGCTTCTGATAACTGAAAATAATCCATTTACACTTAAGTTTTGAAAACTTATTTGTTGATTAGAATAACCCGCTTTCTGAGTAAGTATTAGAATACACTTTTTGATGAAGATCCTAATTTAGTTTGTCTTAAGTAAGTTAGTCTTAAAACATTATACAAAAAAATACAAGGTTTGACCATACAGTAAAAAAGCGATTGCCCACTAATATGTAAAGAGAAATATCATCAAAAGTATAAGTGAATTCCGCAAAATGGCACTAATCAACACGAAAATGTTTTTGAAAATTTTTTTATTAGTGTGTGTGGTGTGCCTATACATACAATTATGAATTAAAAAAACAGATTTCTGTACTTAAGTTTATTTACTTGTTCACAAAAAAAAATTAATTGCTTTTTTTGGGTTGCAGAAGCATTTATAATTCATTAATAAACCTAGGTAAGAATTTTTGAATTGTTTAAAGCGCCAATTTGTCAAGCTTTATTTTAAAAGATTGACGTTCGGTCGCCAATTTGGCAAGCGCACCTTTATCAAGTTTAATTTTCACTACTTGCTGTAATTAATGGAGATACTCTGAGGCGGAAACACGAAGATTAATGCTACTGATTAAAAAATAAAATGGAGACTTAATTTTGGTCTTTGAATTTTCAAAAAAGTTGCTAACATTTTGAAATTAGAAGTTTTTGAAACGGCTATTTTTAAGAGATAGCCATAGTCGCCAAAGTTGGTAAATAGTGTCCTATCAGTCTAATGAAGCAGACATCCACTTAGTATTTTATTTTAATTACTTGGTTAAATTGTGTAACCTATTTGCTTATTCTCTAGAATGAATATTCTAAAATTGTACTGAATCCAAAAATTTGTATAAAATTAAGTTAACAGATAGATGTAGCTTTTGTATTATGCACTTATTTCTCATCTGCATTCGGAGGAAATTCAAAGTATGGTTCCTTAAATTTATATATATTTTCTTACTTTCCAAGTTCATCAGTACCAGATTATAGCATACTTTGAGCTCGCTCATGGGAACAAGACTTATGGTTCACGACAGGCAGCAATGAATTTGGTGATGGATGGAGTTCGAAACATCCGAGAGACACTCCGTTTCAGGTAAAATTCATTCTGATTGAAATCAAACATATATATACTTGAGCACATTAAGAAACTTTACTTTGATAAATTCAAATTGAGTAACTGCTTGTACGTTTTCAGCTTGAATTTAATGCAACACAGGCAATTTAAAACCTTCCTCCTCACTTTCAATGAACCGATTGGGAAAATCGAAAATGCTATTGCGGCGATTCAACTTCCATTTCAAGATAGTTCAATTGGAGTTTCGTTAGAAGCTGTTGAAGTTAATTACTTGTTCCCTTTGTAAGTATAAAATGCTAAATTATACATTTTTCCTCATACATTTGGCGCTTCACTAATTTCAATCTTAAACACTACAAATCATCATTGCTAGATTATTACACATAGTTGCAGTTTGAGAAGATATACTATGTATTAGCTAGCACACCTTTTATTTTCCTAATGCAAATTTAGACCTAGAAAGTTTCAAATACTAATTAAATCAAGCTATATGCGAAAAAGTAAATCTCTATTAGAAAATGAAGTGCTATTTGTCTGTCTGTTCGTTGTGTCCAGACGAATATATAGCACTTACAACTATGAAATTTGGCACACAAGGTAGGTAAAAGTGACTAAAAGCATGTCGAAGACCGAATTTAAAAATTTAATCTTAATCACTTTTTAATTTATTTATTAGCATAACTCCTTACTGTTTGATTTACATTGTTTGTCGGAATCTGTGATGTTTAGTGTGAAGACTTTAAAAGCATAGCTTTCTTGCTTTTTCTTTATCTTTGACTTTTTTTAAATACAGCGATATTTAATTTTTGTCACTTTGGTTTCGATTTAGGTTGTTTGTCGGCATCAGAAGCGTAGCATTAAGACTTTTTAAAAGCCTAACTTGCTTTTGAATTTGTATAAATTCTGCAACTTTATTAAATGAAATTTTCTTGTTTATTACTGTTAAATTTGGTTTTGTCTGAATAAGTGAAGTTGATGTATTAAAAGCATGTATTTGTTACAGGCAATGCAGTTCAGGTACTGCTAGTAAGAGAATAAAACAGATGAGATAAAAACATGTTGCAATTAGGGATGCGACATCGATGTCGATGTTTTCAAAACATTGATGTTTTATAAAAAAAACATCGATGTATTGGAGCCGATGTCGCATTACTAGTTGCTAAACCAGTTTTAAAAAATGGGGGGGAAAGTTTAAATACACTGAATTTTAAAAACATCGATGGTTTGGGGGCGATGTCGCATCAATATTTGCACGATCGACATCGATGTTTTAATTTTGAACATCGATGTTTTGCTGTCGATGTTGCATCACTAGGTGCTAAACTAATTTTAAGAAATGGGGAAAAAAGTTAAAATACACTGCATTTTAAAAAACATCGATGGTTTTGGGACGATGTATTATCACATCGATGTTTTAATTTTGAACATCGATGTTTTGCTGTCGATGTCGCATCACTAGGTGCTAAATCAGATTTTAGAAAAGGGGAAAAAAGTTTAAATACACTGAATTTTAAAAACATCGATGGTTTTGGGACGATGTATTATTAACATTGATGCTTTAATTTTGAACATCGATGTTTCAAAACATCGATGTTTTGCTGTCGATGTCGCATCACTAGTTGCAATACCTTAATAATTTTTTTTTCTTGCATATTATACAGTCTGAAATAGGTTAAAAATTTATACGTAAGAATGGTGAATAATAAATAAAAAAAATTTATTTTATACCAAGTTATACCATTCTATTTATTTAACTTAAAAGACATCATCATGTCAAATTAATTGTTTGATATTTTCCCCATTATTCATGTTCCAAATATTTTATGACTTCAGAGGCACATCTTATCCCAAAGTTACTCGAGTGATCTATTCTCCCCTTTCATTTTTAATCCTCCCTCATTAGTATGTACGGACTTAACGGATTAGGGGTACTCTAGGTGATCTTTTGTTTTCCCATGGAGTTTACTGTCTTTAGTAAACACAGGAGTCATGCCCCCAGGGGCCATGATACCAAAACAACCTTTTTCTACTTCGATTTCATCACTCTATTCCCAAACATTTTCCCCTTCATATTTTTTCAACTTGACATAGTTTTGTGTTTGGTGCAACTTGGCCAAATATGGTCTTTGCACAATAAATCCTAAGACCAACCTTACCTTTTACACTTCAAATTTAATTCATGAAGCAATGTTTTCCTAAACTTAATTTTTAGTGATATTTATTAATCTATCTTCTAATTCAAATTAAAAGTTCAATCGACTTATTTTATAAAATTTTCCTCCAGGCCCAAAGAACAAATCACCAATTTGGTATGCAAACGATCAGAGGTACTTCAGGGTCAAAAGAGACAGACGATTATGTCCAAAGATGCTTGCAAAAGGATGGCTAAAGGGAAAAAATGACAAATTTGTGGACCAAACTGAACAATAATAGCGCATTGCAATACTGGAGCCATAGAAGAAATCTGAAGGTGCAACTGTATTTGATAACACAGGCTGAGGTAATATTCAGAATGCAAGTATGGCATGTAAAATATATTTTTCAAAGCAAGTTTGTCATGGCACATTTTGATGAAAAAAATTTAACATATTTTCAATTAAGTTCTCAGGAGAAAGAAAAAGTGTACCAAAATATAATTAGAAAATGTCAAGCATCGACACATCTGCATGATCTAACTTAATAGAACTGCTCATTAGTGACAAATACATGGTGCAGTATAATGTAGGACATACTTAATGCAGTTCAGATATTGCAGTTTGTGTACTCGTGTTGAAAAAAATGTGGAATGTGCATATTGGACAAAGTCATACATTACATCAGGGCTCGAAATACCCGGGTGCACAGGTGCACATGAAAATAAAATTGTGCACCTAATTTTTTCCCGCTAGGTGCACACAGTGCACCTAATGTTATGTTATATGGTTATATGTTAGGTGCATATTTAAAAAAAAGGGGGGGGGGAGTGTTTTATGTTATTTTGATGCTTGAACAAAACATTAGTATCGACATCTCTCGCTCTAAAATAACGTAATTAATATTCCTAAATAACACTAAATGTAAACAAAATCGCTGGGTCGTAACGGGTTTATACAGGAGGAAGGTTTACTTGTGTCACTGCCACCAGAACTTTCCGATGATCGAAACATTTTCCAGATGGCTTTGTTGAAGCGATTATCGCGACAGCCGTGCGCCGTAGAATTTCGATATGTTTAAATATTTTTTATTTACTATCTATTACGCACCTATATAAACATACCCAACTAATACAGTTATTTACATTACATTAATACTCTTGTATTACGGTTTTTTTTTTAATATGCACCTAACATATAACCTGTGCACCTAATTTAAAAACTTCGGTGCGCAGGGTGCACCTGTATTAAAAAATCTATTTCGAGGCCTGCATTACATACAAAGTCATACATCATTTGGCATCCATTGCCATTTTTGCCAGCCCATCTGCTTCCTCATTGCTTCATTTTAGATATTAGTGTAAATTGTTTTGTATATATTTAAATAGGATTTTCGTTTCGTTTGGAGTACCTTGAAGATGAATGGATTGTGATAGTCGAATAGAATGGATGGCTATGACATTCACTTAGAATGGGCTACACTCCTTTATGAGTCTACCTGGCTATATAGTAGTCCCAATACATTTCAAGTGAATGGAAAACAAGAGATTGTATGACAAGGCGAGACTCTAAAAGTATGCAAAATGAATTACAAATTTATGATGTATTACCTTTGAACAAAATAACAATAGTTTAGAGATAAACGGAATATTTTGGAGACCTGAAACTGATAACATCTCATACCAACGAAAATGAAGATGGAATTAGCTTTGAATGTTAAAATAATTTATGTACAGCCAATGAAATATATTCACATGAGCATTTTTGTTAGTGTAAAAAAGTGATGTCCTCATATCTGCCAGATATGGATGATTCTGTTTATCAGAAGTTTTTGTACATATTTTAACATTATGTAATAAAATATGAAAATTGTCTTTTCATAAATTTGTTTCTATCACAATTATTCTTAAATTATACACTACATTTTTCATAAAAGTTATCCAAAATGTGGTTTTTAAGTGTAATGGATTTTTTAAATGTTTGAGACATTGCTCAAAGCTTCCATGCAATATCCCGAGTTTAAATCCTATAGCAGTGAAGTTTTTTTTTTTTTAAAGATAATTAAATGCTGCTAAATCGTGTGCCTTCATTTTTTGTTTACATGTAATTTGATCAAGTCCCTGATCTTTTGCTCACAATATACCTTTGCTATAAGCAACAATTGCTCAGTAGAAATACGTTTATTCACATTTGTGTCCTTACAAATTCTGCCGGCAAGTTTTTTCAGTAATATCCTCAACTCAGTGCATAAAATGTGGATAAGTGGCGCTGATGTTTGAAAAAACTTCAGAAAGGGTTCAAATAGCTCAGCACTTTCAGTTACAAACTGTAACTCAGTTTTAATATCTGCATATTTTAAATATCTTGAAATTCTTTTGTACTTCTCAGACTGCATCAATTTTGGCTGTTTAGATGGAATGAAGTCCAAAATGTAATCAACAATTGCAGGACATTGAGCTAATAGCCTTTGAGCTAATAGCAGCTGGTCCCATTGTCAACTAACGTGTTGATGTATAGCTATGCCCACACTCGTGCGCTTTCATTTTTAACTTGCCTTTCAACATGCGTCAACGCTTGCCTTATTGGATGCCATTCACCTGTCCACACTTGTGCCTCACTTCAGTTGTTTTCAAGATGAATGTTGCTGCTAATATTCTGTTAGGAGGAATCAGTGTGGCATATTTAGTGATTAGGCAAGTAAATAAACGTAGGAAATCAAGGCGAGCGATTTGGATGGAAAAATACTTCAAAACTCGAAATGAGCATTTATTAATATACGTTAAAATTTATTAATTGGAATCCTCCCTGTTATTCTTTCGACCAATCGATGGGGTTATTTAGACCTTATGTGTGTTGTGGAACCAATAAAAATAAATTCAAAACACAATGTATAAAGTGGTTACAAAACAGTTCTAATCGTCGTTGCTGTTAGCTGGATTTCAAAATTTTACTGCTAAAATCAGAAGATAAAACCTAATTGTGCATTTCGTTATACGTAAGTACTTACAAATATTTGAGTTAAATATGAATAATAATATTTGCATATAATCTATTAACTCAGATGACTTTTAATTTACACATTATATTAATAATTAAAGGATAAATAAGTGTTTAAAATAAAGTACATTCATCATATTTCTCCTTGCCGGCTTAAAAATAATTTTTTTATTATTCATCCTTATACAGTCAGTACCAGCTATATGATCACCCCGCTTATATGGTCAGTTTTCTAAAGTCCCGTCCAACTTAATAATGAACATGTGTTAAAGCTCACCGCTTATATAGTCATTTTATTTTCCTGGTTATCGGTTATATAGTTGAGTTTTTTATCTTTTCAATAAAGTTTTTTTTTTAATAGTATTATATTTTTTGAGACGGTGAGCATCACAGGGAATCTACCAGAAGAAAAAAAGTATTTTATTGGTTGAAATTATCTCTCCCTGTTTGAAAAATACGTTGAAATTGAAAAGAAAAGAGTAAAGGAATAATTTGGTTTCATTTGGATCAGACATGGCGAATAAGAACGTTCATATATGTCAAAAATTTGTATTTGTTTTTTTAGTCTGCTGACAAAACATTCCTCTGCTCAAAATAAAAACGGAAACGAAAAAATTAAACTTAGAATCTGCGATCTTTTATGCTGTTGCCATTCCAAAGAAAACAATGATTAAATTCATTTCAAAATGTTCTAGATTGAATTTTTAAATTCGCCGCGACCCAAAAATTGCAAAACATTCTGTGTGTCAAATCCCATTATTGTAAGTGCCGTAGATTCGTCAGAACTGTGATAACGAAAAACAAACACTTCCTTTTATAATAGTAGAGATAAGTGCATTGAATATAGATGCACGTACGTATGACTGTACTTAGATTGGTACGGTAAGCTAATAAATTTCACTAAAAGAATATAGCACATTTCTTGCTGTTGATTTTACTTAGCGATTTTTTTTAAAGGTTCTTTAAAGTTTAATTATTTGCTTATGAGCACTATAATCCGATAGGTGAATATAATCCTGCCATAATTAAATAGTGTAGTATTGTTCCGCATATATATGGTCACCCCGTTTAAATGGTCTGATTTTTCTGGACCGCTGGGGTGACCATATAACCGATACTGACTGTACATCTTTAGAACCTGCACCATAACTAAGAAAACTTTAATGGATCCAACACAATGTTAATATCACACTGGTATAATAAAATGCTTAATGTCAGTTTTTAATTCATTTACATTAAATATGTTTAATTAAGGCCTATACACAGTCAGATTTTCACTCCTGATATTCTTTCTTTAAGACTCGTAGTGTTTCCACAAACAATAATTTGAACAGAAATATTTTAAATGCAATCATAGTAAAGTTGAAGGCTCTTGTGTTATTTCACTATGGATATTTAATAAATGCTCTTTATGAGTTTTGAATAAATGACGTTTTTAATTATTTTTTAATTGGATTTAAAATTTATGTTGGAGTTACAATAGAAATAAAAGCCGGATCCAGTATTAGATAAAAAATAAATCATTTATTTATGTAAAGTGACTAGATTACATGGTATTTATAAAAGTACAAACTTTCAAAAGTATACAAATAGATGAACTTCACCTGGCCCGTAGGCTTTACATAGTTCCCACATCTTTGTACACAAAAAATTCAAGGACTTTTCAAAACCAAACAAAAAATTTAAGGACCTGAAATTTTTTATAACGACCCGAAACAAGATAAATGCAAAAGTTGTCAATTAAAAAGAAAATGTGAAAAATATATTTAAAAAATATATATACATTTTTTTTTTCTCTTTTTCCTTCACCCATGTCTACAACTATGGTTAGTCTGAAATACATCACATGGTGTCAAAGTGCGTAACACCGGCTTTATTCAGAATGATGCTCAAAGGGCGCATCTGCCCCGTGGCGGAAACTAGTCTGGACAAGTTCCAACGAAAACGAAACTACACAATTTTGTACCCATCAAAAAAATTAAGCACTTTCAAGGACATTTTACCAAGTTCCGTAATTTTCAAGGGGAGAGCGAAAAATAAATTCAAGGACCGTGGGAACACTGCTTTAGAAAAAGAGATTGAAGATTCACACGCTTTACCACCCATAGAGAACGATCATCTCTGTTACCTGCAAAGTCTGAAACGCTAAAACAATTCATATCTATTTTATTTATATTAGATAAATTAAGTTTATGGTTTTCAGTATATTTTAAATAATTTTATAAGTGGTATGCCAATGTTTTTGACCTGGATTCTCTTGAAATTGGGCTAAAATGTTCACAGAATGTTCATTGATGTCCGGTCCTATTCGCTAGATATGAAATACTTTCGAGGACATTACAATATGGTAGCTGTTCCTTTCACTTCATTAATTTCACCTTCCGTTTTTGGACTGTCATTTTTGGATATAATTACATTCTTGAAATAGGTAATGAAGAAATAGGGAATTTTAATCTTATATAATTCAGATTTTTTGCGATATATGCACTTTGATGAATATAGAGACATCCGTTTTCTTCTAGAAAATCGATACCTAATAGTTTCTTTGTTCTGCCTAATACCTTAAGGTCAAATTCAATTTTAACACAATATCAATATTATTCTGAGTTTTACCAAAAATAATAATATCAACATAGATTAATAAAATCACTGAACTTTCATATATATAAACACAGTTAAAAGATTCCACGTGACCAAATCCCAAGGACTCCAAAACGCTATTCCAATTCAAAATACCACATACAGCCAGATTGATGAAGTCCATATAAGACCTTTTTGAGTTCACAAACATGGTTCGAAAAATTCACATTACGGAAACGTTGCAGCCGAGTCCTGTATATATCTGTATTTAAATCAGTATATAAGTAAGCACATTTTGTATTGATTTGACAGTGATATCATTTACAAAAACATACCAATATTGAAAAGAAAAATTTTATGATCGAAAAATTTACCACAGAGCTAAAAGTTTCTTCATAAGATTCCTCTTTTATTTGCCTAAAACCTTGTGCAACCAGTCTGGCTCTTTATACCTAACAACTTTATTATTTTCATCAAGTTTTAAATTGTATACCCATCTACTACCTATCGCAGGCTTATCTTTTGGGTTTGGAACTAATTCCCATACATTCAGTGATTGAATGGCATCTATTTCATCAGACATGGTTTCTAACCATTGTTTTTTTGCTCAGATGTTTTTAGGGTTTCATTATAATTTTTAGGTATTTTTATCTCAATATTATTTTTTTCAAAATTGATCAAGATCCGAAATTTTTCCCGAAAAATTGTCTTTGCCACTAAAATTGAACAAAGTGTTATCAAAATTAATGTTTTTTGCTGTACAGTATTTTTGAATATCATTATAAGATCGAAACCATGTTTAAGTCCCTTCAATGCTATAACAAATATCTGTCCTTGTGCCATCCTTTCTCTATACAGCTTTTCGAATCCGTGAAATACTGGAACAAGGAAATAAGTCTGATTGATTATCAGATCCGGTGACAGGTTTGTCCAAGGTGTTATCTAAATCACAATTTGGTACGGTTACGTACCTCGTAGTACTAGGGTCCAGCACAACTTCTCTATTTGTTATACTTTCCTCGATTTTTACGTTAATTGTTTCAATTATTTTCCTCAATTCTTTTACCCAAATTCTGTATCCGCTAGTGGATTAAGAATATTCAACTAAAATACCTATTTTGGCACGATTATCAAGTTATATTCAACTGCATCGATATTCCTACATGTTTTACTGCCAAAAATCCCTAAATGGGAAACAGAAGGTTTGCGACCACCAAAAAGTTCAAAGGGTGTTGTATGACAAACTCTGTTCCATGAATAAGTGAGTCAATGACGGCTTCAGCCCAAAATTCCAGACCTAACCCACTGGATTTTAGCATTGCTCGGATCCCGTTCGAAAGTGTCCAATTAACCCTTGCAATAACTGGGTTTTGTTTCGGTGTATAAAAGATAGTACATTCAGCATAAATACCTTGTTCTTCCAAAAACTTGTAAATTGATCATGAATAAATTCCATACCGTTATCAGTTCTTATATTGATAATTTTTAAAGTTAAGGTATCACTCAGCATGTCTTTGATATTTTTCAAAGCACTTGAATGTCCGACTTATTTGTCATTAGTGCACTTTTTGCCATGCTCTTTACTAGAAATATGAACTCAATAAAAGTAAAAAATTTATGAAATGTTGTCACAGTGGGATTAGTATGAAATTAGAATTGTTTCAAATGCTCAAAAGAACTAATTGCAAATGTGAAACTCTTCACACGTCTCAACAGAGAAGGGCAAAGAATTTAAAGGTAACAACTTCTCTAGTGACCATTTCAACAACAACATCTGCGACTTAGGTGATTTTTGCAGTTTTGAGTAGTAGTGTATTGGTAAATATAAAATGTTTCTGAAACCTTTCCTACCATTTTTATCAAACACTGCATTAATTGAAAGATTTACAATGAAAATATTTATCTGTAGCCAGCTACTAATAGCTTTCCTATACATAGAGTAACAGATTTAGCCTTTTCATTCACGAATGAGCAAATGTCGTGAATATTCGTTTTATTCAGTTTTGATGACAGCTATTACTTACAAACTGCCGAGCGCTAGCCGGCGCAACCCGGCTAGTATATATACATATTTCAAATAGAGATAGATGACGTAGCAAGCAATCATGGCCTGAAGTGGGCGTGACTAAACGTGATAGGATTGATTTACATATTATTTTTTGTTTATAAACATCCAAAATATACTATAACAATTTATTACGTGATTAATGTATTTATTAATCATGACGTTTAATTTTTTTCGTAAAAGATTTCCAGTGTATGTTCTAAGAACACTCATAAGACCTGTAGTCTTCTATAAATTCAAAAAGTCTGTTCGTTATTCCTGATAACACTAAAAAAAAAACCTTTGGTTCACCAAACAATACACTGGTGAAACGTCTTGTGCTATGAAATGCTGCTACTTCAGACTCATCTTGGGCATGCCTTGACACATGTGTCCCTTGCGTCAAGGCATGTGCTTAGCGCAAGCAAAGACGCACAAGTGTGGACATAACTTATGTTTGACGAAGCGTTTGTTTTCACATCTGGTTTTTTCGAGCACTGCTCTAAAATCTTCCCATCTTAATGGGAAATTTTTGAAGAAAGCATAAATATCTACAATTGATTCTTTGGTCACTTCACCATACTTGTCTATACCCTCTAAAACAGCATTGTGGACAACATGAATATTACAAGTTCCAATATCTATGAGACTTTTTGCCATTCTCAATAACTTGATTGATTATTCTCCATACCTTTTTATTTACTCTGGGTTTATCCAACACAAGCATTAAGAGGTTTCTCCTTGGGAGCCCAGCGCCTTAGCAATACTGATATGTATCTGTTTCACAATGTCCTCAGCAGTTGCATAACCTAAAAATACAATTTTTACGTGAACTACTTTGCCCTTCTCTTTGGACCAAAACTTATGGCAATCTGCAATTCCTTTTGATTGTTATGGTTTCTGGTTTCATCATATAGCAATGTATGTGGTGCAGCTTATAATCAATAAGCAAAAAAAAAAAGAAGAAAAAAAAAATCGCTGAAAATAATAGTAAAAATCAATTATTGTATTATATCGATTTGCTCCAATATTCATGCACGGCTAAAATCGATTAGTATGCATGGACAATACCAAATAATTATAAATTGATTAATCGATAAATGTGAAACAAATATTGATATTTCGGTTATTTTCCGAGAAAAGGTTGCAATGCGATGAAAATAGTTCCCGTTTTTACCAAAATAGTTACTTTTGATGATTTTTAATGTTCATTTTCTGAAAATAGTCACATTTTTAGCTGCCTTTGGGAGACCTGTGCTATTGAAAAGCAGTTCACATTTAATATAAACTAAAATATTTTTTCTTTAATTGAACTTTAACAAGTAAATACTTAGTCTATAAATACAATATCCAAAATACTTTTTTAGTAAAATCCTCGTTTTTATTTACACATCAAAATTATTATTTAGTCATTTTAAAACCAGAAACCACTCATTCATGAAAATTCTGATTGAATTCATGATTTGAAGTGAAAAAAGCAAACCATTGCTCCAACTTTAGCTGCCTTAAAATAAAGAGACTATATAAATTATGATTTCAATACAAATGTTCTTAATTTTAAAATATACATACTAATAACTATCCAGCTTATCAAACTTAATCATACAAACATTAACAAAGTTTTCAAATAATTTTTTCCAAATGACCTAAACAGGGCAAGTAATAATCTGGCACAAGTTCTAGATCATTTGCATCTGAATTATTTAGGAAACATTGCATATCTTCTAATGTGTTAACTCCAGTAAGGAGACACAATGTCCTTATTCCATGCTTGGTATCCATCATATCTGTATTTAACCTAAAAAAGAGGGAAAGTAAAAATAAATGAAGATCACAACTCAAAACTAAAAATAGAATACATAGGTAACAATAATTGCACAAAGTAACAATTTAATAGAACTCTCTTTAGGTAAAACTTACATTTTGTAATTTATGGAAAAGTAATTACAAAAGACAGAATGTACTTGGGACCAATTCTAACCTAGTTTACAGAATTTGAAAACTTTTTACAGGTTTCCCACTCTTTTTTTCTAACCAAAAATAAGGACTTTGTAAGCACTTCCTAGGACAAAATAAGGACTTTATAAGGACTTACATAAAACATTATAGAAACCGTACTATACAATGTAATACCCGACTTTCGACCAAATGGGGACGCTCTTACAGATTAGTTAATCTTATAAGAACAGTAGTATGTAAAAAAAATTTTAATATTCAAGTCTATTTTCTAAACATTATACACAAATAATGCCACACAAAAATGAGATTCTTCAAAATAAGAAGTCTGATTTTTACAAAATTCAGCAGTTAATATGTGGGCATTTACGTGTACATGTATCTCTACTATTATAAAATGAAGTGTTTGTCTGTCTGTTTGTTTGTTTTTTGCCCGCGAAGTCCTGACGAATCTATGGCACTTACAGTAAAGAGATTTGGCACACAGGTAGTCCAATTTTTTTTACAATTTTAGGGTTGAGGCGAAATTTAAAATTCAATCTAGAACATTTTAAAATGAATTTAATAGTTTTTTTCACTATTCTTCATTCTACTGCAATAAATCAGAGGAATAAAGAAACATAAAAAATTAGACTTTTCGCTCTCACGTGTCCCCTTTACGTCAGCCTTTGGAACCATGCCAACTTTTTTTTCCCGAGGAGAGAACAAATTCGAATGACCTTCG
The DNA here is from genome assembly GCA_947359465.1 of Metellina segmentata. Classification (NCBI taxonomy): domain Eukaryota; kingdom Metazoa; phylum Arthropoda; class Arachnida; order Araneae; family Tetragnathidae; genus Metellina; species Metellina segmentata. Next base: position 80,327,120 of record OX375877.1, read on the forward strand.
TTTCTTTCGAGATTCATTCATTTGGATTTCCTGCGAAATGGATTCCAGTAAAGCAAAAGATTGCTAAAGTTATCACTGGCGTTCTTCAGTGCTTTTTTTCTTCTTCTTTCTAATCCCACATATCTGGATCAGATCCATGAGTCCCTCCGCCCTCAATCTCCCTAGAACCACACCAGGGCTACGCAGTAGGTCCCCGCGATAACGCAATGGATCCTAGCAAATGCTCGGCGGTGGCCTCACTTGTGTTGCACTTTGTACAAGTGGGGAAGATTTTGTTTCCCTGGGAGAACCTTAGAGTCCTAATGTGTCCAGTTTTGAACCTAGATAAAGCTGTCTGGTCCCACCTTTCACCACCAAAGCTCAAAGCACCACCAGGGCCAGAGCTACAGTACCAAGGATGGGGCAGCGGAAGTTTCCAAAACGAGTTGACAAGAGCCTTACTTCTGGAGTATATTTCATGGAAAGTCAGAGGCTCAGCAGGACACAGGGGCAGTGATTATCCCTTCTTAGCCAGTTCTATGGCAAGATCGTTATATGTAAGGTCTATATGAGGAGGAATCCATTGAAAATTCCATTTTATATCAGCGATTGTAAAAGGTTGAATAAAAATTTTAACGGATTTGAAATTTGCAGAAAATTTAACACCGGATAACAACCAAACATCAATGCGTTGCCCGTGGTGTTACACGGGCACGGACAATGCCGGGCTAGCCACGCAGTGGCTAGTAGTTAGTATATGTGTAAGTACATATACAAACTATAGAATGGAGACCGAAAAAAAAAAACTTTGGATGTTGTTCTTTTATCTCTTTGCAATGCATTTGCTTTTATAAAAAGGGAAATAAAAAGTTATGTTTTACGAGGACCGTACTTGGTGTTGTCGATCTCAAAGCTGCTGTGGACTTTTAGCCACGACAGATTTACAGCGCACCAGCCGCTTCTACACGATATGCTTACAAACATCATTTTAATGAAACAAAATTAATTTGAAAATAATCATCTTAGCTGACAATGGAAACAGATTGCGCATGGCATAACAAAAGAAAGTGAAATTAAAGCACAGTCAGCAATTGAGTGTTTGTCACCCGGATACAAAGAAAAAAAAATTATAAAGCATAGAAAAATTACTTTCGTTTTCAATCAGCAGCCAAATACGAAAAGAGTACGAAATTTCCAGTTTTCAAATGACTTTTCACGATTATTGAAATTTCCCGACTATTCTCGGTTCTCCAGTACTGTGGTTTACTATTTTGCAATCTTTTCCTCCAATGTTTTTTTAAGCGAGCGGGTTATTTTTCTTTTGGAACTGATAACCGATTGCTTCAAATTTTCAAAACAGAATCACTTCCGAAAATCTTCAAAAAAAGTTTTTCTGGGATAGTAGTTACAAAGAATTAAAAGCTTAAAAAAAAGCTAGATTTTAAAAAAAATTGCAACACATTGGGTTATATTCAGATAAAAGTATTAATTAAAATAAATTATTTTTATATTGTTTTCGATTCACCTACAAACTTAAAAATACACTTCCCCATAGTTATAATAATTTTTAAAACATTGCACTCGCGGGTAACTGAATAAAACAAAATTAATTAACATTTGATGATTGTATTTTAGTTTCCTCTATCAGGGCAACTATTTTGTGCATTGCGAGAGCCACTCACAAGTCGAAAACAGACCGATTTTTATGGGTTTTCAAGTTTTTGAAGTGTATTATGAGCTTATCAAGAAATGATCGAGGATTTGTATATCGCGTATCAAGGGTTGCCATTCAAGCAAGCCAGTTCCCGAATCATCACCAAAACCGTACTTGTAAGCAGTTTTATCGCCGATCAACCGCTAAAAAGAGGTTGGAAATATTAAAAAAAAATTTGTCATTTGAAAACTGAATTTTGTTTTCAAAGGAAAATAAGCACTTTCTAAGGACTATTGATGCAAAATAAGCACTTCTAAGAGCCCTTAGAAATTGAAGGTCAAAATAAGCACTTAGAAGCACTTTGTAAGCACCCGTGGGAACCCTGTTTTATAACAAACTATATAAATTCATGAAAATAATTAAAATTTTCTGTGACTAGAGTGATCGTCATTATCAATTTCGAGATACATAATAGCAGGATGTTATCACTCTGCTCTGAACTTGCAATCTAAAGCTGTCTAAAACAGATCAAACGTGTAATATTAATAACATAAACATTTTTTTCTTGGCTCTTTACCAAGTGAGTAACTGTTTCTTAGCCCCTTGCCAAGTGCGACGGCAGAATTGTCAACTTTTTCCCTTCTGAGAGATGATTGGAGTTCCTGTCCACGCGTGCTGTGTTCCTGTCTATACGTGCTGCAGTCCTGTACTAATGTCTTACCCTAATTGTTACTAAATTTATGTTACGTTTTTACCCTCAAATTATTATATATTATTCCACACGTCAACCTGTTAAAAAGCTGTTTTTAAGAAACAAGAAACACCTAAAAAAATATGTACATTTATCTGAAAATTCAAAAACACTAAAAATGTAATCATTACTAGTTTTCAAATCACAAGATGCAAGAAAAGGAAAATCATAGAACGACTTTATTTTTTGTAATTGAGAAAGTCAATTATGATACATTAAATTTTATCTTTAAAGGTAGATGTATTTCAAATTTATATTTCCTACATGCGACCAGAATTTAACTTGTTGCATTGGATAAAGGATGTTAACTCCTAGGGGTCTGAACCCCTTGGGCTCTATAGTTTAATGGAGTGGGCTCAATCCCCCAATTTAAATTAATATCATTGAATAACCAAATAAGTTATTAATAAACACCGCCTCCAGATGATATGCAGATCAACCGGTATAGTGGTTAAGGTAATATTTTTATATATTTTGGGAGCTCTCCTAACAGGTTTAAAGGTCTCAAAAGGTGACAAAAGTGACTAATTTAACCAAAATGGTGACAAAAAGTGACTAATCAAGCAGAAAAAGGCGACAAAAAGTGACTAATCAAGCAGAAAAAGGAGACAAAAAGTGACTAATCGAGCAAAAAAAAAGTGACAAATAACAATAATGCACAAACTACATTCAAGTATAAAGATAGAAAATAAAATGATCCTCCCCAAGCCTTTCTTTTTCTTTCTTTGGAAGGGTATTTTCATTTTCTTCACTTAAAAAGTACATCATTTTAAATATATTAACATAAAAATAAAAAAATCGTAATGATGATTTTTTAATTTGTTCATTTTTGACACTGCTTCAAGAATTTCTTCATTTTCTTTGCAAGATTGTCTCATTTTTTTTTGTTGAAAAAGTCTGAAATTATTTTTGTCTTTTTCTTCTCAATAGAAGAATGTGCATTTTTTAAAGTCTGTCTTTGCTGACCAGCATCATCTGAGACTTCTGCCACTGCTTCAATCATTGCCTGAGCAAGTGCTGCTTCCTTAAAAACTTTACTTTTCATCGCCTTCTTGAGGCTATCATTGGCTTCCTTTAATAATTTTGAAGCACTGTCCAATATCTCATTCTCTTCCTTACGCAAGCATTTTAAGTTTTCGTTCGTCTCCTTCTATCACCTTTCTGTTCTTTGCCAGCTGCTTTAAATTTTTTTTCTCTGCTCTCAGTCTATCTTTTCCTTTCCTGTCCTTCTCTAATTTTTCTTGTGCCTATTGTTTTATATCTTACTAGGAGGGTCCGCCCCCTGCTCGCTAATTCCCGGGGATTGCTACGCAATCCCATTACTTACGTTGGTTGCTTCGCAAACCAACATTACTTTCACAGAGTGCATCTCTGGACAGCGAAACTATCTGAATAATTCGTATAATCCTGATTTGACTTTCTGGTCCATGACGTCACAGCGAGGGCTTTCGCCCTCTGCTCAGACCACCCAGGGATTGCCACGTAATCCCGTTTTGGTTGCGAAGCAAATAGAGTGATTTCACTCTTTTTTACTTTAACACTTAATGCACCTAAACTAATAGCCGCATCAGTAAAAAACCTTCTGCATCTTGTTCCCTGTACAATTTTAAGTAATCTGTGTTAATCTCCTAACTTCACGTTCTGAACTTCGTACTTTCTCCGTAAACCTTCTGAGAACAAAGTGAAAAAAGCAAGCCCTTTTCCTCACCAAATAAAAAGAAATAATTTGTATGGCAATTGTTGTTACGATAAATTTAATATCTGGCAAACCCGATAATCAAAAATACAACCCACAACTGTGTGCGGAACCAGCTATGCGAAATAAAAAATACGAAATTTGTGTGACCAACTTTTGATTGCATCGAATTTATTTATAAACCAATTTTTAAAATAATTGTACCATAAGAAAGAGTGTAATGCAATTCAATGTTTAAGCAGCCTTTCAGCAGCTGGCTTTAGGCTTAGCCACCAGCTTGAATAATGCTTGATGTAATGGTGAGTGGGAAGTTTCAAGTCTTCTTGAATTTGTTTGTACGTTGACAAAAGCTTAGGCCACTGATCAAAAAATCTGTGAATACCAAAAACTAGTTCAGACACATCTTCCCTAACTCTTTTAGACCTTTAAGAAAAGCATTATGTATTGTGTGAATATTACATGTCTCAATGTTAATTAGTTCTTTTTTTTTTCAGGGAAGAAAGTAATGAGTCATTAATCTTTTAAAAAACTGACTATCACTAAAAAAAACCTCAAGAATTTGTAATAATCAACTTCGATGATAACAGAGAATGATTTTCAATTCATTCGCAACGCTCCTTCAATATTTAACCCTCTAGATACAGAGACAGCCGAAATTTTTGCAATCTCTGGTTACGGAGGGGTTTGGAATCTTTCAGATCTCAAGCTCCTGAAGAAACGGCTGAAGTCTATTAAGATTTCCATGCCCTCATTTTTGTGCCACAAAGAGAGCGTGAATAGTCTCTGTTCCGTAGACAGGAATGTCAGGGTTCTCGATGGGGAGCTTCGAGCACTTAGAATGTGTAAGAGGTTGATGATCTATGGAAAGAGTAGACTGGTATAAATGAAATTTGGAGGAGTGGTACATCTGTGTTGGAGACGCAAATGATCAAATTTTCAGAATCGTTTGACCATGCGCAGAGCAGCTCTCAAACACGCTGCACACCAGGGAATAAAAAGACACCCAGTAGCGCAGTAAATTTATTTTGACTTGTGCTGTTGTGTTGGTTACATCATTTCTCATTGAGTTATGCCTCAGAATAAAGTTCACAGACAATTTAAGCAACTGGGAGAGTTTGAAAGGGACCAAGTAATTGGCCTCCGAGAAGGTGGATCGTCTAATCGACGGATTGCGCAACATACTGGTAGTAGGGTGTTACGGTTACACACTGTTGGCAGTGGTGGATTGGATACAACAAGGAACATGCCAGCATCAACCAGGCTTCTGAAAGCCAAGAGAAACCGGACTGAGAGAGGATCGACATGTTGAAGACATACGCATACTGATCCAACAGTCACTGTTGCAGACATCCAACAGGCTGTGGGAACCTCTCTTGATCATCCAATAAGTGATTGCACCATTTGTTGACAGCTTCACTACGTGGGACTAAACCCACATAGACTGTTACAACGACCGACTTTAACAGCATTCCATCGTCGTCAAACACAAGAAAGGGGTCTTGCCAGACGGACATGAGGCATCGAAAGGTCTTCACTGATGCATCTTGTTTTTGTCCAAGTGGAGAGGACAATCGAATCCGTGTGTGGAGGCAACATGGTCAACGTCAAAATACACGGTTTGTTGTGCAGCATCACACGTCCAGAAGACCTGGTGTCATGGTGTGGGATGCAATTGCATATGATGCCCAATCACCTTTGGTATTCATTACAGGATGTTTGACAGGCCAGCGTTACATACAAGAAATTTTACAGTGTTATGTTGAATTCCCAGGTTCACCCGCTTTTTCAACAAGACAATGCTCGATCCCATATAACTGCCGTCTCTAGAGTTTGTCTACAATAGAACAATATCTTACCACAAGCCGGCATACTCCCCGGACCTCTCCCCGATCAATAATGTATGCATACTTGCCAACTTTGAAACCTGTCCATCAGTAAAACTTTTGCGCGAACGCCCCTTGCCATAAAATACAACACAAATACATGAATTAATGTGTATTAGAAATATCCATATGTCACAATAACTAGTATTATTTGTACTTAAAAACCCATAAGTAAAAACTCACATTTGTATTAACTGCAGAAACCTTGCAAAGCGGTAGTGTTTTAATACAAAACTGAACACTTCTATTTACAAAGTTATTTCATTTAATGTTCTATCCAAAAGAGAAGTTGCAGAAAAATTTAATGAAGCTGTAGTAGCTTTTTTGGTCTTCTTTAACAATTCTGCATAGAATTTCTGTTTAAAACAAGGTTTGGTGGTTTGTGTCTTCAACACCAACAAACTTACCAGCATTTTGTTAGAAATGAGAGAACGGTATTCAGTTTGGTTCTTTCTGATGAGTATAAATACCAAAAATAAAATGTTTGAAAGTGGAGACAAAAATTTTGCTAGTCGCCACACTTTCTTAAAAACATTAGTTTATATGGTGGAACCTCCAATTTCACAGTTTTGTTTCCGAGGACAGTAAAAAAAATTTTAAAGAAAAAAGAAGCATGGGAACATAAACATGGAAAATAGTAGTTGGAATTCAGGAAACAAATTACAAACGCTAATATATATAAACTTATTTATTATTAACTTATATTATTTTTTGCATGTATTCTACAAAACATGTGAACACTCCTAAGTGGCCACCTACAAAATTTCTTAATTTTCACGTAATGCTTTCGAGCCCTTAGAAAAAAAGAAATTCCTTTCCTTCTCTTTCAGATTCTGAAGCGCTTTAGAAATTTGATCTTCAGTCACAGTATCTTCCATTTCATCCATCTTCAAATCTCAAATTTCTCTTTGTATATGGGTCATTCTTGCAAAATAGGCAAAATTCATGTCCCTTCAAAATTTATAGAATTCTATCACTCTGAAGATTTTGTCAACTTTTAAGAATAGTTTAGGATCACTTTTATAATCTACAGAATTAGAAAATTAATCAAATATTTTTTTATTTTATACATTTTTAAAACTTTAAAATGTCAAATATTATTGTCTTGGCATGTCCCTGAGTGAAATTTTACAATTTCTTCATTCATTAGGTTTTTAATATTTATTTATATATTCTTGTAAATAATTTATTTTGCTTCTTTATACATTTGAAAGGTTATTAGTTACAATAATGGAAATAATATTGCAAAAATTTCCAATAGTAACTGCAATAACTATTGTCCCAAGTAATATCATCATTTTCCTGACATCTCAGATATCATTATGCGGCCGCATAGCTGCCAGCTGGATAAGGTAAAAAAAACAGAAGATTTTGGGTAAAAAACAGAAGAATTTATTATTCATAATTGGCATTGACATTTTATTAAAAATATGAACCAAAGGGCAGAAATTTATGATTTAAATTAAAAAATTTAGTAATATCAGTAATACAATCCTTTAGAAAACTTAAAACTAGCCTCAATTTAAACTAATTTTAGAAAATAACTATAAACCTTAAGTTGTATACATAACAGTTTAACATACATCAGGTTTATGTTTGTATCTTAATAATAGCATAATTTAAATGCACAATTCTTGAGTATAATATTTCTATTCTTGGCTATACTATTTATTTACACATTACTTGGGTAACACGTAAGTTGGGAATGCTCAGTAATCTATAATCTAGAGATAATCTTTAAAAAATGCAAAAAGCAGAAAAAACTTGTTTCTGGCCGGAAAACCGGAAAAATTATGAAAAATCGGAACGTTTCCGGGTAATCCGGAAGGATTGGCAGCTATGTGTGGGCAATTAATAGATGACAGCACAGAGTTAGAAGAATACTTTTTAAGTTTTCTGGGGTTGAGGTTATTTAAATAAATAACTGCCATTTTGAAAAGTTATCAACTTTTTTTTTGGTTAGCACATACAAGTTCAGAGTTCAAGGTTTATATATATTGAAGATCATTTTCCTGGCTTTGATAAAAATTAAATGTTTGTAGTAAATTTTTAATTTTTTTTATTATTAAGTGTATAAAAGATATTTTTAAAATGTGTGTGAAATTCAAACTGAAATTTTTAAGGGTTCATCCATAAAGTCCTGAACAAGCCTATTTCATCATTATCCTGGCCATCATTGTCCTGCCTTTAACATACCAAGTCAATGATGTCATGACAGGAAAATGATGTCATGACAGGAAAATGATGTTTTATGTGTTCAGTATTGTATAAATATTTAAATTATTAACTGAAGACAAATATATTCTTTACTTTTAACTATTAACTTTTGATTATTTATTCTCCATTGTAATTTTTTTAATAGTAAAATACCTTATAATGGGCTTGAAATTTTGAAACTTTTTTTTTCTTTTATTTAAAACATAATGTTTTTGTCATTGCACCTAAAAATGTCTAGATATTACTAAATATCCTTTATCACATGCTCTTTTTTATAAGTTGTAAACAATATATGGACAGATATGAGTGGTAAAAAGAAACAAACATATGAGGAAAGGTTGTTAAAGAAAAGTTTAGCTGAGAAACGTCGTCAGGAGCATATTAAAAAAAATTCCATAATGTTTGATACAAGAGAAATTGAAGAGCCATGTGAAATATATGTTAACCAAAAGAAGAAAGGAGTGGTAAAGCCTATAGCTAAAATGAGTTCGAGGCAGAAAAGGGGAATTATAAAAATAGGAAAGAAGATTTTAAAACGAAATTGTCATCCGATAGAATTGGCTACACAAACCAAGTGAAAGTGGTATAGATATTTAACTTTCAGGTTCTTCAAACCCAGACACAACAAGAGATGATAATGTTAAGAAAAAAAGTTAGTGAAAAAAGTTAGAAGAGATAGAGCAGAGACCTACATTCATATAAAGAAACTGGAAGAAAAATTTAAAAAATATACAAGGCAAATGGAAAAATACAAAAAGAAATACTACTGATCAAAAATAGCTGAGAATTGATTGCAGTAATTTAACACCACACAGCAAAACACGTAATCTGTTAAAAAAGCATAAAAGTTGCAGTAATAACTATGCACAATGTTCCTACTTTCTAATAATACTTAAATATTCGGGAATCCATAATTTCCTGAATTGTCATGGTCCTAGTAATTTTATTTATGTACTTAATCAGCTGAATTAAAAATACATGGTCATATGAAATGTTCAACAAGAAATTTATATATTTTTTTCTATTTTCATCATTGTCCTGGCAGGTTCATCATTGTCCTGCCTTCCAATATTTTGAAAAATATTTATCCTTAACAAAATGTTAATAATTTAGATTGCTGATATTTTTAATTTACATAATGAACATAATAGAAAACTATTAGGCCAAAAAAATAAAGTTTTAAAAACCTTCGATTGAAAAAATTTTAATAAGCCAATTTTTCCTATTTCACAAGAATGACCCATATCCAACCCTATATTGTTCACCACCAACAATTCAAATTGAGAATGAAGGTTATACATTAGGAATACCTTTTTCTGAAGAAATTTCACACGATTATATAATACTTGCACTTGATACAACAAATATCACCTCAGCCTTCATAGTTTCTCTTCCAAGAAAATGAACAATTCTCGTGTAGCCTGGTCTTTGTATCACGTTTGGCTTCTTTATTGGAATGTAGTGGAGGAAATACTTTCACACAGCAAACCACAGTTCAAGCAACCTTTCAGCAGCTGGCTTTAGGCTTAGCTACCTGCTTGAACAATGCTTGATGAAATAATGAGTGGGAAGTTTTAAGTTTCCTTGAATTTGTTTGATCATGACCAAACGCTGAGGCCACTGATTAAATACAAAAAGTACTGTGAATACAAAAAAAAAACTAGTTCAGAAACATCTACCCCAAGCAGGGTTTAAGCTAGAGAAAAAATCCCTTTAGTAAAAAAGCTAAAATGGAGAAGAAAGTTTTAACTAAATGCTAAAATAACAAATTGGTTATTAACTGCAATTTTTTTGGCTGGAAAAACTCACTTAAAACAAACTATACAAAGAACAAATCCAATACTACATACTCATCACACAGGCGTCTAAACTAAATACCAGAAACACAGGCGTCATTCAGAAGGGGGGTAATTGCCACCACCCCTTTTGAATGAGTCTCAAATGACGTACCTTGCAGGGGGGAAACGAGCCTGGACAAGTTCCAACTCCAAACGAAATTACACGATATGTACTACGTTAACATTTAACTTTTTTTTAGAGGAAAAATGATTTTTTTTCATTGCGCACTGAAAATTGTTTTCTCCAAGTACAATTTAAGAACTAAAACACCTGAAAAAGTGACAAAATGTTAAAAAAAAAAAAAAGAGAGAAAAGAACAAAAAAGTGTCAATAAGTGACTTGTTAGAGCCCTGCAATCTGTAGCCATGAAAATTGCGTAGTTGATTTAACACAGTGAATGTCTTGGTCATATTTTAGCTGTCGCAGTCATAATTCAAACCTGAGCAATGCCAGATTATTCAGCTAGTTTGTTATATATGGACATGAAAATGCACAAATAAACAATAAAAAGTAAAAAGAAAAAATAAACTTACGGTCCAATTCACTCCGTTTCCTCAATTTTGTATATTCTGACTATTTCGGCTAAAAATGCTAGGAACAACCGCTGGATTTCCGTTCCACTATGGTCTTGCCGCCATGCACGTTCAGCTTGGTAACCATCCTCTACTCCAATCTTACCATTAAACGAGCAGGCATCCAAACACACTTCTCTGCAATTTTTAAACCAGTCGGTCATTGTATGGGTTGACACATCCATTTCATTTATAACACATCTACTAGGCGTTTCACTCACCCAGTACCATGTAATCAAAAGAATCTTGCATACATTTAACTTCCTATTTTCGAACCATGTTCCCTTTCGCACTGATCTACTTTTCTTACTTTTATGCTTTCTACACGCCCATTCATAGCTATCGCCCAAATCCTTTCTGAATTTTAAAAGCATTTCACTCGAACATTCTGGACATTTAGCACTTTTCACCATCAAGCCAGCTTTTTGGCACCACTCAATCATTTTCTTGCTCTCTGGATTCGCTTTACATTCGTAATACATCTTTCCAAAAAAAAAAGAATTTATACGTCCAGTCAAACCATCTACTGCCATACTTGTTCAAGGGTAAGAGAGGCTAATATCTATAAAATCACAAACAAGAATATTAATTTAATTTTTAATTTAAAAAACGAATAAAAACCAAAAAAATATCAATAGATATGTGCAACTTACTTGAAAAGAGAGTAATCCAAATTTTGGAATTCCAACGGCAAGCACGGAAATCGAAGAAAGAGTGGTAGAAGTATATTCTGTCAATCTGTTCTGTCTGTTGCAATCTAAAAAATTGCCGTTAAAGCAGTAAATCAAATGGAACACTACGAGCACAAAGCAAAAAAGCAGTGGAATGGTGCAAGTTAATCTAAAAAAAGCCTGAAAACATAGTCTTTTGCGCGGAAACCAATTAAAATCATTCTTTCCTAAAGCGGCGCTAACCAATCATTGAACGCAAAAAATCCACATTTCCTCGACGTGCTAAACGAACTACCCTCCACTTACCTTAAGGTTCCCATAAATCTAGATGTAGTGTCAAAGTTACTGTGAATGCAGAAAAATAGACATTGTCTCAGATATCATATACCACCCGTTAATTGTAATACCTAAATGACCTTTAACTTCAAATTTTAAGTTTTACAACTGAAAGGACTGCATCATGTATTTTTTGTAACTTGTTTTAATGTTATATTTGTTTAAAATCTTTTTTTTTAAATAATTGATTAGATCTAAAATCAAAAAGAGGTAGGAAAACTAATCATGAAAATTTTAGAGTTTGAAAGGAAACAAGGTAATTTTAAAATTTGGGCTTTTTTAATTGTATGCAAAATTGTTCAAATTAAGCATTTTTCAAGATTGTCTTAAAAAATTAAATTCTTCTAAATTTGTTATAAATTTCATGTTATACACATACATATGTTTTTATTTGAAACTAACTGTATCATTAACGAATTCACAAAATACAGAAAACAATACCTATAGTTTCATGTGTATGAAAGATTAGTTCTGCACAAAAAGAAATCTGAGAGTACCTATCATGTTTGAGTAAGTGTAAGAACAAATAAAACAAACTTAACAGACACATGTAGAAATTTGATAGTTTTATACCTATCTTATTGCAAATTTATAATTCAATATCAGTGTAGTGAGCATAGCTACCACTCCAAAAACCTAATTTACTAATTACTCTAACATGAAGTACTTTTTGGTAGACACTAAATTATGCTGGTTCATTCTCGCTTGCTAAATTGGTAACCAACGTTCGTAATTTAAACATGCTTAAAAATTTACAAATTCGATGGATGGCAAACAATGTACTTTAGAAATCGCCATGATTGATACTAATTACCTTTCAACCACAGGGGGCGCTGTGATAACAGAAACAAACTGCTAATGTTAAATCACATCCTCCATCCGTGCATTGCCGCATAGATAAAATAACATGTAAAAGCAATAAGCCTCCCCCTACCCCAACTGTGATCTTAATACAGCTCTCACAGTCTAAAAAAAAAAGGCAATGATTCTACAAGTGACGTCATCTATCGAATTTCAGCTACTGCTAAAATTCTGGAGAGATTACTGTAGTAAGCGTAGCTACCACTCCAAAAAACCAATTTACTAATGGGTAATATAAATACCAGTGTAATCCCCCCAACTCTACCATGAAGTACTTTTTGGTAGACACTAAGTTACGCTGGTTCATTCGCGCTTGCTATAATCAGTATGAGGGTAAGTGAGAGGCTAATATCTATAAAACCACGAACAATAATAGTAATCAGGGCTTATAACAGGTTTTGAGGTGTAAAAGTGACTAATCGAACAAAAATGTGATAATAAACAATAATGCCAAATATGTTACGATAATTTTTTTGTGAAATTAATTTTGTTTGTTTCTTCTACCAAAGAGAAGAAATTGCATTTTTTAAATCTGTCTCTATTGACCAGCACCATCCAAGACTTTTGCCGCCCCTTCAATCATTGTCTGAGCAGGTGCTGCTTCCAAAACTTTATTTTTTATAATCTTTTTGAGTCTATCATACCTTACTTTTCTTTGCTAGCTGCTTTAAATTTTTTTGTGTGTGTGTGCTTCCAGTTTTCCATTTTCTTACCTGTCCTTCTCTAATTTTTCTTGTGTCTTTCATTTTATATCTTCTAAATAGGCATTGTAGACTTTATATGCAACCCTTACCTTATCCATTAGTTTTGATGTGATTGGCATAAAATAAGGTCGATTGTCAAAATTTGCCAAGCTTCTTATGACCGTCATCAATGCATTGAGTGTGTTCTGACATTGATGCTTTGTCTCCTGTCTAAGCTCTTCCTGAGAAGCCACGTTCAATGTCAGCACTACCATGATTAAGTGACAGACCTGCCTTCACTAGCTTTGACACAACTGGGTATTTAGGATCCACACCACTAATGTCTCGCAGTCTGAAGAACTGGTTCCAGTAAACTTTATTCAATCTAGATCCTTCTTTCTCAAATTCTCTTTGGAGTAATTTTCACTCATCCAGTAATATGTCTGTTGGGACCTTCCATGGCTTGGCTCTAGTAACTTCTAATACTTGTTGTACACTCTCACCACCCAGTCTCTCAAGAGGACAAGACAGGATAAACTTTTAAATGGAGATTAACTGAAGGAGTACTCTCTTTCACATTCTGAAGCGCTTTAGAAATCCCAATACCATCCATTTCATCTATCTTCAAATCTCAAATAAATTTCTCTTTGTAGATCCTACCCAAAATTGTTCTTATCAACGATTCAAGTTGAGAATTCATTTTATGCATTAGGGTTGCATTAGGAAGCTTTTTCTGAAGAAATTCGGTCACACGAATACTTGTACTCGATACAACAAATATCACCTCAGCCTTCATAGTTTTTCTTCTACGTAAATGAACAATTTCCAACTAGCCTGGTCTTTGTATCATGTTTGGCTTCTTTATTGGAATACAGTGAAGGAAATATTTTTGCATTGAAATTCACTGTTCAAGCAACCTTTTAGCAGCTGGCTTTTGGCTTAGCCACCTGCTTGAACACTTCTTGATGAAATGGTGTGTGGGAAGCTTCAAAGTCTCCTTGAATTTGTATGTTGACGAACGCTTAGGCCACTGATTAAAAAAAACTAGTTTAGACACATCTTCCCCAAGCTTCAAAGCTCACATTGTTCCTATATCGAATTCCTTAGCACCAGTCTTTGTGACCAAGGGTGTTGTGTGGGAATTCGATAGAACAGCATTCCACTGCCTTTAAGGAAATTACAAAGGAAGTAAATTATATTTTGCTGTTCTGTATTTAGAGTGTTGCTATTGGTTATTTGATGGCAAGATTATCTTATTTGGTGATACTTAAGGTTCCAATTCTTTTCACGAACATCACATTACGATCGCCTCAAAATATATATAAAAAAAAGGTTTCATTTTGGCGTTAATACACGCTCAAATGGCGTATCTGCCGCATAGGAATCTAGCCTGGACAAGTTCCAACACAAGACGAAATTACACAATATGTACTACGTTGACATTTGACTTTTTTTAGAGGAAAAATTGAATTTTTTAATTGCGCACTAAATAGTGCTTTCTGCAAGTAGAATTTAAGAACGAAAACACCTGGAAAAGTGACAAAAAAGAGACATGTTATAAGCCCTGTATTAATTTAATTTGTAATTTAAAACCCAAATAATATAACAATAGGAATGTGCAACTTACTTGAAAAGATAGTTATCCAAATTTTAGAATTCCGACGGCAAAGCACGAAAATCGAAGAATGTGAAAGGTAGAAATAGATTCTGTTAATCCGTTCTAAGATTGTTGGGTCCTTTGACTTTGAGGTTTATGGTTACGATAGTTGTCCATTTCGCCTCTATTGTTCAGATTTTTTATTTTGTTTATCGGTAGTCAGAAGAGTGGAGTTGTTTCGACTTCGAATATAATACATTCAAGTTTAAGGGTGATGAGAGAAAATTTGAGGAAGTTATTAATAAATTCGATCATCACTGTTTACCACAAAATAATGTTTGAACGATTCAAATTTTTCCAGGGCCGTATTTCTAAATAGGCTAAGTAGGCTACAGCCTAGAGCGGCAAATTTTTGAGGGGCAATTTATCAAAAGTTAAAATGAAGTATTTCAGACGTTAATAATATTTTCCGTACGAATTTAAGAATACATGTTACTTAAAAATATGTGTGTGTGTGTGTGTGTGTGTGTGTGTGTGTGTGTGTGTGTGTGTGTGTGTGTGTGTGTGTGTGTGTGTGTGTGTGTGTGTGTGTGTGTGTGTGTGTGTGTGTGTGTGTGTGTGTGTGTGTGTGTGTGTGTGTGTGTGTGTGTGTGTGTGTGTGTGTGTGTGTGTGTGTGTGTGTGTGTGTGTGTGTGTGTGTGTGTGTGTGTGTGTGTGTGTGTGTGTGTGTGTGTGTGTGTGTGTGTGTGTGTGTGTGTGATTTACATAGCTTTCTTTCTAAAAAACTATAACATAATACAAATTCACAGCACGTAATCTTGTATTATAACTTTCTTGTAGTGCAATCTAATTTGGTTTGACAACACTGGCACAAGCGCAGTGATTCAATCTGACAACACTGTAGCCGATCTGGTAATACTGTTGGTGGAAGGCCCAGTGGCTCCGCTGTCATTAGTGTAGTGTCAGTCTATTCTGACGCTGTCAGTCATGTATATCGGTGTGCACAACGGGATTGTTGATGATTGTGTTGAGCGAGGCTTGTTCGTGTTGTTTATGATTTTGCCTTATAGTTTAGAGCAGTGGTCCCCAACCCCCGGGCCGCAGACCGGTACCGGGCCGCCAAAGGAACATTAAATTATTTCCATTTTATTTACTGTGGTGTATTTCTCTCGGGTTTGTGCGATTCTTATCTATGAAATGTCAACTCAAATTATGAGGAGGTAAATCAGAACTTGAAATTTGTTCTGTAACTAGAGCTTCAATTATGATTTATGAATTCTGTATGTCCATTTTCCAATTTTGACAAATGTGACAATTGTTTTCAAGTTGGCAGACAAAGTAGCTGCATTTAAAGCAAAACTGAAGTTGTGGGGACGGCGCGTGAACAGAGGCATTTTGATCATGTTTCAGACATAGCGGGGATTTTAGGCGAGACTGAGCCGAAACATTCATTCTCCCAGTTGGTGCACGATCACCTGTCTTTGCTTTTAAAAGAGTTCGAGCGCTACTTCCCAACCACTAAAGACCCACTAACTTGTAAGGAATAGATCCGCGACCCATTTGTCAACAAATCAGGCGAATTTAGGATGTCTGTGCAAGAAGATCAACTGTTGGAGATTGCAAATGAAGGCGGGGCGTTGAAACTACGTTCGAGACAACAACTCTGCCGGTGTTCTGGATTAAAGTCATGGTGGAATACTCTGAGATTTCCACCACAGCATTTATATCCCTATTGCCATTTCCGACAACCTATCTATGTGAAGCGGGGTTTTCTGCAGTGACAGCAACCAAAACAGAACAAAGGAATAAACTGGACATAAGCAACACACTTCGGGTGTCATTGTCTCCTATTAACCCCAGATAAAACCGTCTCGTTGCAAAGAAACAAGCTCAGGGTTCTCATTGATTTAGCGTTCTAGTGAGTTAAAACGTTAAATCACTTTATATTCATTTTTTGGTGTAACTGTATTTTATTTTAAAGGCATGTTTAAATACAATTAAATTAAAATTATTAAATAAAAACAATCTAAAATATTAACAATCAAAGTTCCCCACCCCACACCCAGCGGGCCGCGTTAAAATTGTCAAACGTTGATCCGGTCCGCGGCGATAAAAAGGTTGGGGAGCACTGGTTTAGAGTATAGCAAAAATGGCTTTGGCCAAAACATTGGATTAGATTTCACTAACAGATTAAGAGCGTTCAAAGATCTAAAGAGATATTTGACTAAATCTCTCTTTGAACGGAGATTAAAAAACGGAAAAGTTCATGAAAGGAAATGGATGATTTTCTTTAAAAGTAAGTGATCAGTTTTTTGTGGCCCTTGTTTAGTATTTAACACTAAAGAACGATCACAATTTAACGACAAAGATGGTTTCCATGACTGAAAAAATGGAGAAAGTCGTGCATGTCACCATGATAATTCCCCAATACACAAATCTGCTATTATTACTCGAAAAGCAAGAGGAATTTCTCTTAACCGTGTTGACAGTATGCTAACTTTACAACTAGACAAAGAAACACTATTGGAGAAACGTTTTAACTAGAATTGTAGCGGCTGTCAATGCCTTGACATCAAGAGGCCTCGCTAAGAGGCGACAACAAGATATTTGGTTCTAACAGGAATGGAAATTTTCTTATGGCTTTAGAGCTGATATCCGAGTTTGATCCATTCTTAGCAACACACATTGAAAAATATGGTAATTGTGGTAGTGGCAATACAAATTATCTCTCTTCCAAGATATGCGATGAGGTAATTGAGTTAATGGCTCGAAATGATAGGCAAGTAATTTGTGAAGAATAGAAACAATCTAAATACTTTTCTCTCATCATAGACTCAACCCCAGACACGTCACATGTAGACCAGTTAGTCCTTGCTGTTAGATATGTTTCAAATGACGGTGTGCCCTGTGAAAGATGTCTTACCAACATTCCATCAGCTGGTCATAGTTCAGAAGGAATGTTTGAGTATGTTATGAATGAGCTAGAAAATCTGAAAAATAAACATTGATGACTGCAGAGGCCAATCTTACGATATCGCTTCCAATATGGCCGGCGTTTACAATGGTCTGCAAGCAAAAATAAAGAAAAATCTCCTTTAGCTTTATTAATCCCGTGTGCGGCACACTCCCTAAATCATGTTGTGTGTGGATCATCTGCTGCAGAACCCTGTGAAGAAGTGTGCACATTTGCTCCAAGAAATATATGTATTTTTACGTGCTCTACAAAGCGATGGGAATGCCTAACAAGCGTTATGGAAGAATCTTATCAAAATAAGAAGACAATTAAAAAAGTGTGTCCTACTCTATGATCAGCAAGAGATGATGCGTGCCAAAGTTTACGAGAGTCTTAAAAAGAAGTGTACATTGCTCTGACAAGAATTTCAAATGACACAACAGAAAAAGCAACGACTAGATGTGAATCCCGAGGAATACTTCGAAGATTAGAACGTTTTGAGACTGCGTTTTGTCTGCGACAAAGTGGAACTGTGGATGTTTTATTGGTCTCTTGAAGAATATTTTACGGAACAGAGAAACAACTTTGATTACTTTGAGAAATTGGCCATGAATATAACCAAAACTACATCTTATGAAAAAGACAGCCAAAAAGAAAAGTTTGGCCTGACGAAGACCGAAGTGAAGAAGTTAACTTTACTGGCAGGGATGACCTAAAAATAAACAAGTTTTTACCAATTATAGACTCTTTTGTTTGTGAATTCAAGAAAAGAAAAATGGCCTAGACGAGTTTCAAGACCGATTCTACTTCTTAACTCAGTTATGTGATAACAATACAGATATGGAAGAGGAACTGAGGAAAAAGGCCACCAACCTTTACCACGTCTACACAAATGATTTGGATTCGGATTTCACTGAAGAGTGAATCCACTTTAAAAATCACTGTGTTGTGGGTAATGATCACCCATCTGATAAATCGTTGGAAGGAATTTCGAAATTTCTGAGGTGTAATTCCTTACAAGATGTTTACCCCAAATTGGACATTCCTGTAAGGATAAGTTTGTGCATACCTGCTACAAATTGCGCGGTAGAACGCAGTTTTTCCTGTCTTAGAAGAGTTAAGAACTATCTGCGAACTAATATTTCTGAAATACGGTTAAACTCACTTCATTACTTTGTATTGAGGCAAATACAACAGAAACACTTTCATATGAGGACATTATTTACGAATTTGCCATTAAGAAATCTCGTAAGAAAGTTATGTAAATTTGAACATGAAGATTACGTAAGGTGAGTTGTTTTAGAGAAGTTTGTATATTTTTCAACAAATAAACCAGTTATTAACTACATTTTGTGTTATTTCATTTCCGTGTTGGACAACTTAATTCAAATTGAAAACAGTTCTTCAATTACGCAAAAGATAGTCATTAGCATTAAAATATTAAAATATGTTTAAAATAGTGACCACTGATCTCCAAGAACAAAATAATTAAGTTCGAAACCCATTTAATTTTTTAACGAATCTTAAAAGGAGTAAATAAATAAAAAAACAAGTAGATAACTAATTTGACTGTATAAAATTTATTATGTAAACCATTAAAATTGTAGTTTTATCTAAACTAAATTAACTTTATGTTTAAAAAAGATGAAAACACCAATGAACTCTATCCTTTTATCACATAAAACATATATGAACTATATAGGGGGGGGGGCAAATGGACTTTAGCCTATAGGCGGCATACTCCTAAATCCGGCCCTGAATTTTTCTCTTGTTCACAAAAAGACGGCCAAACCATGGACGTGTATTTGACTGAATTAAAGACACTTGCTGCATCATGCAACTTTGGAGAGCAGGAAACCAGCCTGATTCGAGACAGAATAGTGCTGTGAGTTCAAGATGTCAAATTGCAGGAAAGATTGCTACGGGAACCTGCCCTAACCTTACAAAAAGCGGTCGACAGTGGTCGAGCTTGTGAATTAAGTAGGAGTCGGGTAAAAACCATCAATAACTCCAACTGTGTTGATGCTGTAAATAGACATAGCCATAACCCGACAAAATCTTCAAAGCAACAAATTATTGAATGCCAGGCATGTGGAAGAAAGCACATGAAAGGTCAGTGCCCAGCTTATAATAAACTGTGCAACAAGTGCAAAAGAAAAAACCATTTTGCAGCTATGTGCAAAAGCAAGGTAAATCCAATGCTATATCAATCAATTGGTAGAAGTATTCACCGGAAAGTGAATGAAGTGCAAACAAATAATTCGAATGTTAGCCTATTTGTTGATATTGTACGTAATGTTCAATCTAATATTTGCAATGAATGGCTTAAAGTAATATCAGTTGAGGGTCAACAAGTTTCTTTTAAACTGGACACAGGAGCCCAAGTCAATGTGTTACCACTCCATGTTCTTGAAACTTTAAATTTAAGACAAAAGGACCAATTAACCTCAACTGATGTGATTTTAATGTCGTATGGTAATAATAAGTTGAAAACTATTGGGTCTATAGATATAGCTTGTTGTACTGATAAACACTCGGATGTTATTCTTAAATTTATTGTCGTAGATGTAAAAGCCAAGCCAATTTTAGGTTTGCAAGCTTGTGAAAAACTGCAGTTAATTCAACTTATTGATATAATTTCTCTTGAATCGAAAATTAATGTTATCCAGAGTTACCAAAATGTATTTGAGGGATTGGGAAAATTTCCTGGGGAGCCTCATCATATTGAAGTAAAGCCAGATGTACCACCTGTTATTAATGCTCCTAGAAGAGTACCCCAATCTTTACATAAAGAGTTAAGAACTACCATTGAGGAATTAGAACAAAAAGGTATTGTTTCTCAGGTAAACAAACCCACAGACTGGGTAAATAGTTTAGTTGTGGTCGAAAAGCCTAATGGTAAATTAAGAATATGTCTTGATCCCACAAATCTTAATAAGGCAATAAAGCGTGAACATCATGTAATTCCTTCTGCAGAAGAAATCATAAACAAATTGGATAGAAAGCAATGTTTCTCTGTATTAGATCTAAAAGAAGGATTCTGGCAAATACCATTAGATAATCCCAGTTCAGAATTGTGTACATTTAATTCTCCCTTTGGTAGATATAAGTTTAACAGGCTACCTTTAGGAATTTGTTCTGCCCCCGAGGTCTTTCAGAAAAGAATCAGAAATTATTTGGTGATATTCATGGGGTAGAAATTTATTTTGACGATCTCATCATAGCAGGTAAAGATGAAAGAGACCATGACAGAATTTTAATAGAGGTTCTGGAGAGAGCCAAAACAAATAATGTAAAGTTCAATAGTGATAAATTTCAGTTTAGGGTCCCTGAAGTAAAATATATGGGTTTCTTAGTATCTAAGATGGGTATACAAGCTGATCCAAGTCATGTTAGAGCCATTACTGAACTAGAACAACCTCTGTGTAAGGGCGATATTAAAAGGTTACTAGGCATGGTTAATTTTCTATCTAAATTTGTACCCAATGTCTCTGCTGTTACTGCTCCTTTAAGAGGATTGTTAAAAAATTATGTTGAATTTGAATGGAGTCATGAACAGGATAAAAGTTTTGAGAGTATTAAAAAGTTAATTAGTTCAACACCAGTTCTAAAAGTATTTAATATTTAATGACGTCTTGCCTATTACTATTCAGTGTGATAGTTCTAAAGATGGTCTAGGAGCATGTTTGTTACAAGAGGGTGTAGTGATAATCCATTTGTATCCAATTTACACTATTTTCTGTAAATAGATGGCACCACTATTCAATGTCATTTCATGGTGTATGACGCCGATAGGTGGTGTAGCATTCTTGAGCATGCGAGCACTTGACTAAAAGATTTGTAACCGGTAGGTGGCGGAATATCCCCAGCATGAACGTATGATGAATAAAGAAAGTCGTTAAGTTTCTATCTGCTTGCATCTCTCTTCCTTATGCATCCAACATCGTAACAATGGTGACCCGGTTTGAAGGGCAAATAACGAAAACCTTCTGATAGATTATTTCAGCGTTATTTTTCCGAAATACGACTTGGAAAAAAAACCACGTGGAGCGACCATGGCGGAAATCGGAGCAGTGAAAATTCCGGCTTACAACTTCGCGGACCCAGCTTTATGGTTTGTCATGTGCGAATCGACATTTGAGTTTGGCACGCCAAAAGCGGTGACTGAAAGCCGAACGAAATTCAACTACATCATTTCGCATTTGCCGGCGGAGGCTTCTTCGATCCTCCGAGACATCATCACCAACCCCAGCGCCACGGATCCCTACAATCACGTTTGTCCTCGGATCTTTCCCTTCAGGGACTGATCCCGGACCGTCGTCAATAGCCCGTTGTGTTGCTCTAGTACGACGTTAACTAAAAAAAATAAAAAAAATACCCTACAATCACGTTAAAACAGAGCTAGTGAAGAGATGCGGCGAATCCTCGCACCAAGAGATCCGAAAACTACTCAGCGGCGAGCAACTGGGGGACGGACGGCCGAGCGAACTCCTGCGCGTCATGCGGCGACGCGCCGAGTCGCACAACGTGTCGGAGGAGCTGTTGTTGGAGCTTTTCCTGCAGCATTTGCCGACATCAGTACAGACCATCTTCGCGGCTATCACTCCGGTTAGCCTGGACAAAGCAGCCGAGGTAGCGGACCGCGTAGTGGACATCACGCCAGT
Organism: Metellina segmentata; assembly: GCA_947359465.1. Lineage (NCBI taxonomy): Eukaryota > Metazoa > Arthropoda > Arachnida > Araneae > Tetragnathidae > Metellina > Metellina segmentata. Next base: position 80,349,476 of record OX375877.1, read on the forward strand.
GCCTGTATCGGTGAGTGCGTGCTCGGCGTCTTCATCCAATTCCATGGAAGAGACATTTACTTGCCGAAATTAAAAAATTAAATATTAGGATTGATAGGCTCTCGCGGGATAGAAGCCGCAGTAGAAATCGCGGACCACGTGCGCGCAGTGCATCACAAAAACAAAACTTCGATATGTGCTGGTATCATTCTAAATTCGGGGATAAGGCTAAGAAGTGCACTCCCCCTTGCAATTTTGAAAAAAAAACCGACCTAGGCGAGGTGTAGAGGCGACAACAGCCTTGCCACATAGTTCCCGTCGTCTTTTTGTCCGAGACAAGCGCACTAACGTAAATTTTTAGTGGACACTGGTTCGGACGTATCCATAGTCCCAGCATCGTCTTCCCAAAAGAGAAGTCAAACCCAAATGACGCTATCGGCAGCTAATTCATCACCCATTTCGGTATATACCACTCAAAATCTCTCGCTAGATATAGGTTTAAGACGTATTTTTAAGTGGACCTTCCTTGTTGGTAATGTTTCCATTCCAATAATTGGTGCTGATTTCTTATATTATTTTAATTTAATGCCCAATCTTAATGTTAAAAAATTAATTGATTCTAAAACAAACATTAGCTCTAAATGTACCTTACAAATAAGTGAAATCCATTCAATCAAAACAGTTACAGGCGATAGAGTGTCCACCATAAGTTATTGCTAGAATTTCCTGATATAACCAAACCGCCTCGCGCGGATCAAGAGATCAAACATTCAATAGTGCATTACATTCCTACAAAAGTACCCCCTGTAGTTGCCAAGGCACGTCGTCTAGCACCAGACCGGCTATGTATTGCAAAAGAAGAGTTCCAAAATATGTTAGAATTAGGCCACATGCGTCCCTCAAAGAGCAACTACGCCTCACCATTATTTATGGTTCCAAAAAAAGATAGCACAGAATGGCGCCCTGTGGGAGACTAGAGATCTCTAAACGCACAAACCATTAAAGATAATTATAATATCCCCAATATTTTAGACTTCACCTCTGAACTCCACGGTTCTAAAATCTTTTCACACATTGATTTAATTAAGGCATACCACCAAATTCCCATACACCCAGAAGACATTCACAAGAGTGCTATAATCACGCCTTTCGGGTTATTTGAGAGCTGTCGAATGCAATTTGGTCTATGCAATGCCTCTGCCACTTTCCAAAGGTTCATTGATTAAATAACTCGCGATCTCAAATTTGTTTATGCGTTTGTAGACTATATATTGGTTGCATCCCAATCTGATGAAGAGCATATCTTGCACCTAAAAATTTTATTTCAAAGGTTACAAGATTATGGTCTTAGCCTTAAATCCTCTAAGTGTGTATTTGGCGTTTCCTCGATGAATTTCTTGGGTTTAAAAAAAAAAAAAAAAGTTTCTGAAGAAGGAATAGAAACCCTTAAAGATAGAGTAGATTGCATTTTTAACTTTCCCAAGCCTGACTCATTAACGCAATTAAGACGTTTCTTAGGCATGTTTAATTTTTACCGTCGTTTTGTCCCAAGAGCTGCACATTTATTAGCACCTTTAAACAAATTTCTAGAAGGAATTATAATTTTTAAAAAATGTAGAGGAAACCAAAACCAAATGACCCCCAGGAAATGCTCCAATGGAATGAGACTGCTGAGAAGGCATTTACTGATGCCAAAAATGCTTTGGCCAATGCAACACTCATTCGTCATCCAATTCCAGGAGCCAAACTCAGTGTTTGGGTAGATGCCAGCAACCTTGCAGTTGGCGGTTCCCTGATGCAGCTCAACCAGGATCACTGGGAACCTATTGCTTTCTTTTCGGTCAAGCTAACTAACAGCCAACTCAAGTTCTCCACCTATGATCGGGAACTGCTGGCCATCTATACAGCAGTCAGGCGATTCCGGCACATGCTTGAAGGCAGATACTTCATTATATACACTGACCAGAAACCACTTGTTTATGCTTTTAAGCAGAATCCTGACAAGTGCAGTCCGCGTCAGTGGCGCCATCTCGACTTCATCTAGCAGTTTAGCACAGATGTACGTCATGTCAGTGGAGTCAACAACACTGTAGCTGATGCTCTATCCAGAGTAGAAATCAGTCCCATCTCCAATTCATTTTTTTTGGACTTCAACGCTTTGCAGATGCCTAAACAGTTGATCCTGAATTGAAGCAGTTGCAGACTGACAATTGTTCCTCCTTACAGTTTAAATACATTCCAAGTCCAGTGACAAATACCAAACTCTTATGTGATGTCTCTACTGATGTACCTCGACCATTCGTCCCATAAAGTTTTCGCAGAACTCTTTTCGAACACTTCCACAACCACGCAACTAATTTCATCTAGGTATGTGTGGCCTCAAATGAAAAAACATCTTAAAGAGTGGGTGAAAAGCTGCATTGCATGCCAGCGATCAAAAGTAATCAGGCACACGAAGACACCTTTAGGAACTTTTGCATCACCTGATGCAAGATTCTCACATATCCACATCGATTTGATAGGTCCCTTACCTCCATCAGAAGGGCAAGCCTACTGTCTGACAATCATCGATAGATTCACACGATGGCCTGAAGTTATGCCTATTGCTGATATCACCGCAGAAACTGTATGTCGTGCTCTATTCAGTGGTTGGATCTGCCGTTTTGGATGTCCTTCCACCATAACGACAGATCAAGGTCGACAGTTTGAATCCTTTCTGTTTCGAGAGCTGACAAATATGCTTGGCACTACCAGAATCAGAACAACTGCTTTCCACCCCCAGTCAAATGGTTTAGTGGAACGTTTTCACCGTGTACTAAAAAGTGCTCTAAAGGCTCATGAAAATCCTAAATGGACTGAATGTTTACCTGCTGTTTTACTTGGACTTAGAGCTGCTGTGAAAACAGATATAAATGCATCCAGTGCTGACTTAGTGTATGGAGTTTCACTGAAACTTCCAGCAGATTTGTGTACAGAATCTTCACTGCACAAAATTTCCCAAAATAATTTTGTTCAGCAATTACGGGAAAGGATGAATAGCATCAAACCCATCCCCACATTTAATCATGTGAAATACAAGGTTTTTGTGCACCCAGAACTAAAGACCTGCTCACATGTGTTCCTCCGAGTGGATAAAGTCAGTCCATCCATGTCACAACCCTACACTGGTCCTCATGCAGTACTTTCACGTGAGAGCAAATACTTCTGTATCGATTTAAATGGAAAGAAAAGTTGCATCTCACTTGATAGAGTAAAACCAGCTTTATCTTCAATGACTTGCATGAGACTGATTACCCTGAAACTCGACCTCAAGAAAAGTTACCAGAAAATCCTGAGACTGTTATAAAAACTCAAGTGACTAAATCTGGTAGACGTGTAAAATTTAATAAGAGATTAATAACTGAAATAGGTTAAGATATTTTGTATATAATCTTAAAATTACATCATATCTATATCTTAAAATTGCATCATATCTATAACTTAAAATTTTGCAAGGTATAAACATATTGTACCATATGGTACTTGCCGACCCTTTTCCCTAACACGTGGACGCTGGAATGTTTCGGAATGCGAAAACAACTTTATTCTGCACGTGCGGTTCCCCGGTCTCGTATCTGGGATCACGTTTTTGCGGTGGCATGAGAGACGGTTTTCGCAGCTGTGTGGGGGTGTTTCTCTTCGGCAGAGAACATAAACATCTCTAGAGGGCTCGGAATTCACCCCCCTTCTCGTTGTCAGCGGCGGTTCTGCGAAGCGAACGTGGATTTTGAGGGAATTCGGACTCGAGATTCAACGAGAGACAGACGTCTCTGTTTTGCCAATTGTGTTACTTTGGCTTCAGGCAGGTTTCGGTTGTCGATGGCTGTGCCCATAATTATCTTGTAAATATTTATGTAAATAAATAGTTTAATTTTAAATCAGCTGTCCGTCAAATTCTTACATGACGGTACAATATCAATGTTTAATACAGTAAATAATTTCTCTATATTATATATCATTTTGTTTTCATATTACTATTTTCTTTGCATCTTGATCAAATATGTCAATTTTATATTCCACATTATTTCATATTATTTGTTTTGAAAATTTGCACCTGGTAACTCAAGAACAGTGTATGTGAAAATTATTATTATTATTATTATTTTCCTCTTGGAAATCATTGTTCATTCAATATTTACTTCTGACATTTTGTCGTTCCTTCACGTTTTCATTCACTGGAGGGATACTAAAAGATTTGTAACCGGTAGGTGACGGAATATCCCCAGCATGAACGTATGATGAAGAAAGTCGTTAAGTTTCTATCTGCTTGCATCTCTCTTCCTTATGCATCCGACATCGTAACAAGTGTAATCCATTTGCATTTGCATCTAGGAGCTTAACAGAAGCTGAAAAGAATTATGCCCAAATTGAAAAAGAGTTGCTGTCAATTGTCTTTGCTTTTCAAAAATATCACAATTTGGTCTATGGTCATAAGGTTGTAATTGAAAGTGATCATAAACCCTTGACTTCCATAGTCCGTAAGCCAATAAGTAAAATTTCTTCTCGTTTACAAAGAATGCTTCTCAAACTATTAAAATATGATTTTAATGTAAAATATTTGCCAGGAAGCCAAATGTATATTGCCGACACTTTGTCAAGAGCATATATTAAAGAGGAAAGCAAAGATGACCCAGAAATGATGAACATGGTTCATTCTGTATCTAGACTCTTGCCAATGAGTGAGAACAAATTTAAGCAACTGAGGAAGATAATGATTTAAATATGTAAATACTTTAAAATTGGATGGCCTGAAAAGAAAAATGTACCCAACACCTTGAGGCATTACTACAAATTGAAAAATGATATTGTCTGTGTTGATGGTCTAGTATTTTTAAATGACAAAATTGTCATTCCAAATGTTTTGTCTTTAACCAATAACCCAAGGTCATATAAGATTAGAACAAACTTTGGAAGAGTCTTAGTGAGAAACCGAAAGTTTTTAAAGTTATCCAAGACCTCCCATCCATTTTACAATAATAGTCCCGATAATCTTCCAGATTATAAAGAAACATTTATTGATACGAGTACTGCGCCGCTATCCAATACTGTAACTAAACCTCATGCTCGCCAATCAGGTTGTACTATAAGACGACCCAGGTATTTAAGAGATGATATATGTTATTGATTGTTTCTTGATTTTATGAAGTGTTTTATATGTATTATTATTTACTATACAAGTTTTAAAAAGGAGGATGTGATGTGTTAACTGTAACCATAACTGTAAAAGTGCAAGTTCTATAGATATTTGAATTATACAGTTCCCCTTCCGCTCTGTCGCTTGACCGAGTAAGACGTGTTTTTACATCGCTCTTGGGATTTTCGCCATTTGTCTGATCCTGTTGGATTACTTACGCGCAAATACGCGTACGTTATGTTAGTTCAGCAATCAGTTATCCACGTTAATTATCGATTAGTTGGATAAATTCGACGGGAATTTTTCTGGATTTTCCCACAAAGCCAGATAACCAGGGCTTTACACGTGAAAGTCGTGTTCCCCTGCTGCTCTGGTAAGACTGTGCCTAACCGCCTGGATTTGATTTACCTTGGATTACCACTACAAGTGTGTTAGTGTTGTGTCAACATGTCAACCCCTCCAAGTGATGATATGGAAGTAACCAGCCCTGGTGCTACTATCCTAGGAGTGTGCATCCCGCCGGAATACAAATACCTTCAAAACGACCTACCCTACGAATCACTTAAAAGTCATTGTGACCTGATTGAAAGTGAACTACAACAAACTTCCAATTACGTGGACATGCTCCAGGATATTGTCAAGTTGAGCAAATCGACTGACGAACTCACAATCAACCGCCTAAACTTGGACAATTTTAACAAGAAGTTGGAGCACTTACGGGGTGAGTCCAAATTGGTTACTCTACTGTTAGATGCTAAGATGACATTAGTTACTAAACGATTATCCAATAAAAGACAACACCCTGTGTCTCCTAGCAAGTTGACCAAGTCAACTAAAACTATAGCTAACCCTAAAATTGACCATGATTATACTAGCAAAGTTAACCCTACTCAAACTGACAATAATGTATGTAATGTAAATATTGTTGCTAATGATGTAAATAGTGTAGATATTGATAATACTGTTGATGACGCAGCTGAGGTGCATCAGGTCTCTTCAAAAATTCCACCGATTATTGTTAACTTGACAGATAACTATAAAGTGTTCCTTAGTGAACTGAAAGATGTTGTTGGTACGAAAGTACCAGGGAAATTAAGCGGGGATATGCTTAACATTTACCCTAGCTCCAGTGATGATCACAGAACCATAACAAATTACCTTGATAAGAAAAATACTCCTTACTACTTTCGCTCTAAAAAGAACGAAAGATCTCTTAAAGTGGTCATAAAGGGTCTACCTGCATTCACCCCTACTGAAGAAATTAGACTAGAACTTCTAAATCTAGGATTTCAAGTTGAGCAGGTAAGCCAGCTCAAAAGTTTTAAAATTAAAAATAAAATGTTACCCATCTATCAAATCCACTTAATAAATAATGAAAATTCTACTAATATCTATGAACTAAATGAATTGTGTAGTATTATGATCAAAGTGGAAAAATTCATAAATCGACAGGGTATACCACAATGCTATAACTGTCAGATGTATAACCATTCTAGCGCCAACTGTCGAATGCCTACTAAATGTGTAGTGTGCAGTGACCCTCACAGGTCAAATGAATGCACAAATAAAGAGAAAAAACCAATATGTGCTAATTGTCAGGAACAGCACACTGCTAATTATCGTGGCTGTTTTAAACGCCCTAAGCAAAGATCATTCACCAGCCAACCCATTCGACCATCCTTTTCTTTTGCTGAGGCATTAAAGCCCAAACAAACATCTACTATGAACAACCCTCCCATGCATTCGACAGCTGACGCTAACATGAAGAGACCTGAGGCACCCTGGACACAGGCCGGTGCTTTTATCCCTCCTAATGGTGATCTGCCACAGCTACTTGAGCTACTTAAAGAAATCAAGACAGTGCTCAGCTGTTTTAACAACTTACCGCAAATGCTTCATGAGCTGAAAAGCCAAAGCAATCCTTCCGACAAGCTATTCACGCTTGCTAAATATCTAAATATTGTCTAATGATGAAAACACCCAACACCGGCCTGAAACTGTGTTTTTGGAATGCATGGGGGCTTCGTAGTAAAATCCATGAACTACGAGCCTTTGTAAATGAGCATTCTCCTGACGCCCTGTTAGTACAGGAAACTTTCCTTAAATCAGGCGAAAACGCCTTACTGCCAAATTATACCTTTCATGGAACATCAAGAACCATTGGCCGTGGAGGCGGCACTGGAATCTACATCAAACACTCTATCTCACATTATAGAGAAACAACACCTAGATTACATGTAATTGAAGCCACTGCAATCACTATTAGAATTCACAACCTCCCCCCCTTAACACTTGTCTCCACCTATATTAAATGTAATGCCACAGCCAAATTCACCTGGGACATTGAAACCCTTCTAGGGTTAAACTCCTCAATTATCCTAGCTGGAGACATGAATGCACACCACACTCACTGGAACTGCAGTAATACCAATTTCCAAGGAAGACTACTCTACTCCTTTGCGCAAGACGCAGGACTAGAAATTATTGCACCCGACACACCCACTCGTTATGGAACCGCTAGTGCAACAACAATAGATCTGGCTTTGATCAGGAATGTACCATTCCAATGTAACATTGAATCGCTCCAAGAGCTATCAAGCGATCACAATCCAGTTATGTTGTTTGTTGACACACAAGCGCAATCCACCCAGGCGGAGGGATACTTTCGACCAAATTGGAAGAAGTTTTCCCAATCGCTAAATGACATTCCATACATTGTACCTATTATTAAAACGAAGGAAGAGCTTAACTCTTTCGCTTCGCAGCTCACTAATACTATCACTAGTGCTTATCAAGAGACTGGTCGAGTCGTGCACAAGGAACAAGGCAGTCCCCTACCCCCCCCCAAAAAAAAAAAAAATTAGGGAATTAATCAAAATAAAAAACCGAGCCAGAAAGACTTGGCAGAGAACGCGAGACCCTACGGACAAACAAAACATGAACCGAGCCCAACAGAAGTTCAGGGATTCAATCCAACAATACACACAAAAGTCTTGGACTGATTACATCACTTCACTGTCAACAGAGGATGGATCCCTCTGGAAGGCAGTGAGGAGATACAAAAAGACTTCAAACCGCATTCCGCCCCTTAGGGGCCAGGCTAACATTGCATACACAGACCCTGACAAAGCTGAATTACTTGCTTCCAGCTATGAACAACAGTTCAAGGAAAATGACAATAATGACCCAGAAACAATTAATTTGGTTAATGACTCACTTACTGAATTTCTTAGCACCACACCTACTGACTCTATTCAGCCTGCCAGCCCGTCTGAGGTTATTGAATACATTGGGAAGATCAAAACCAAGAAAAGCCCTGGAATAGATGGGCTTTCAAACACTATGCTCAAAACTCCCTCTAAAAACCGTTTTTCAAATCACCCACTTGATCAACTTCATTTTGTCATTACGACATTTCCCCCAGTCTTGGAAAACAGCTGTTATTGTCCCTATACTGAAACCAAACAAAAGCAATAGATCACCTGAGAGTTACAGGCCAATTATCTTGCTCCCAGTCCTCAGTAAAGTTGCCGAATTTATTATTAATAAACGGCTAGAAGCTTACTGCAATGAAGCCAATACCCTTATACCTGACCAATTTGGTTTCAGAAAACAGCTTTCTACCACCCATCAACTCCTAAGAGTTTCTGAGCATATTTTGGAAGGTTTCCAAAACAAAGAAAGTACTGGTGCGATCTTCCTAGATATAGCCAAAGCCTTTGATAGGGTCTGGATTTACGGACTCATCCACAAATTAATTACATTTGGCATCCCTGCCTCACTCATCAGACTCCTTTTTTCCTACTTAACAGGTAGGCACTTCGTCGTTCGAGTAAACAAGACCCTTTCAAACACTCATGCCATTCAGGCTGGCACTCCACAGGGTTCAATCCTAGGACCCAAACTATTCAATCTGTATGTGAACGACATACCACAAGATCAATCATCAATGCTTTGCATGTTTGCAGATGATACAGCTGTGTTAGCCAGACACCATGATCCTACAGATGTCATGAATACACTCAACAACTACTTACACTCACTTGAATCCTGGCTTACTGCTTGGAAAATAAAAATCAATGTTGACAAATGCCAAGCTGTTTACTTTACTAAGAAACGGAATACTCCTGACCCCCCTATTTTTTACGACAATGAATTACCTTGGTCCCCTAAATGTACTTATCTTGGAGCCACTTTAGACTCTCGCCTAACGTGGAAACCCCATATCACTTCTTTAAGGAACAAAGTCATCGCCGCTAGGTCCACCCTTTACCCCTTAATAGGTCGAAATTCTATTCTTTCAATCGACAACAAATTGCTCCTTTACAAAGCCATGATTAGACCAAAAATCAGCTACGCCAGTCTTGTCTGGGGATACGCAGCGAAAACTATCCTCCAAAAACTTGAATCTCTTCAAAATTCTACTCTACGTATTATCAGTGGTTACCCCTGGTACTACCGAAACGCTAAAATTCGCGAAGATCTTGAAATTACCGAACTTAAAATTTACTTCAGTAAACTTGCTACTAATTTTTATGCTAAACTTGAATTAATTGATAACCCTGCCATCCAGTGTATCCCCAGATATGACCCTCGTCAACCGGAATATAATAAAAGACCCAGAGTCATTCTTAATCCTTAATGTTTTACTTTTTAAATCTCCTGCTTTACTTTTTTCTTTATTTAATTTAATTAGTCTTAAGCCTTCCTTGTCATCTTGCATCTTTTGTACTGTACCAATTGGACTCGTCCTTGATCTGCCCAATTTCTAAGCCACCTGTTTTTCATTGGTCAACCAACTGCACTCACTCTACCTTACATATTTCAGTGAACTTGAAAACCTGCTCTGTTCCCAACTACTTTCCGAGGGAGATAGAAGGCCTTCGGCCTAAGTTCTCCGGCTCACCCATTATTTCATTTCATTTCATTATACAGTTTGATATAGAACCAAGAGAGCACGTTAGGCTTTGTTCAATAAAGTTATGTTTGTGAATTGTGGCTTTCATTTAAATATGACTATGAAACTTGCTGAATAATTGACACAACCACAAGAGACTGAAACAAGTCGACCAAGGGATGTGCTTGCCACCGATTGTTAAAAAAGTTGTGTATACATTAAGCGGTTCGACCTTTGATGTAGTTTTTTAGGCATTTTGCTATAAGGCCATCAATCTAAATAGTCATATGCTGCGTGAATATCTAATGATATTCCTAAAAAAAAAAATTTTTTTTATAAATTGCTTTTTGAATTTCTTCGTAAGCTTGAAAAATGGCAGATTGTGTTTCTAAAGTGTAGAAATCCGAGATGAGTCTTCAAGCGGTTTGTTAAGGATTGTGTGTTTTCAATAAGGCGTTGAAGTAACATGTTTTCGAAGATTTTTGCTGCAACGGACAGTAGACCAATTGGTCGATAGGATTTAATTTCTTCTTTGGGTTTGTCTGTTTTGTGAATATAGGAATGATGATGGTGGTTTTCCAACTGTCTGGCATTTCATTGGTTTGCCAGATATAATTGAAACAATTTAGTAATTTGGAGAGATATTTCATTCAAATTTTTATAAGAATTGCAGAAATTTTGTTTCTCTTGGGGTTGAAATTTTTTTTAATATTATTATCGAGAGAGAAATCGCTATTCAATTTTATGTTTCCTTGTCCTCCGTAAATCAAGGGGGATTTGGTTCGTGATCGGTTGTTTGGTTGAAAAATTTTGCAAATGGGTTTCAATTTGTTCGTTTGCTTGAGTTATAATTTGGTTGTCAAGATTATGTAAATTTTGTGACAGTTGAACTGTAGAGAACCTATTTGAAATATTTTGAATAGCAATTTTGTATCCTTTGAGTTCGAACAAGTTTTATCCCAATATTGTCTTGATGCATTTTTAATTTCCTTAAGTTTTGCTTTTAAATTGAATCCAGTGTTCTTGTGAGAAGTATTTTTTTTCGCAAAGAAGAGCGCTGCATTTAACAGTCTTCCAAATCGGAAAATCTTTGAGTGGGAAATGTTAGATTTTTTTTATTTTAATATTGCTTGTTCGCAAATTTTTTGGAAAGGTTTGGTATTTTAAATTTTCGATACTCTGGATTTTGTTATTGACTTCTTCGGATATTAAGTCCCATCTGTATCTTAATCTGGTTGGGTAGTTAGTTTTGGTTTTTCCTAAAGTGATGATGATGGGAAAATGATCACTGTCGAAGGTTTCTTCTGCTATTTCGTATTTAATTCGAGGAAAGATGTCGGGTGAAAGATTCGAGGAAAGATGTCGATTAGAGAGGTGGATCCATTGGATGATATGTGGAGGGGGGTGGTATGATTATTGATGAGGTAAAAATCATTTATGAGTATCCAATTTGTTAGTTTTTCTCCGTCTTTTGTGTTGTTTGACTGTTCCAGAAGTTGAGGTAGGCGTTTAAATTACCAAGTATAAGTGTGGGAATTGATGTGCTACTACAAAATGAGTCTAGCTCATTAGTGGATAGTTTCCCTTTAGGGCAATAAATGTTGATGATATTTAGGCTTTGGTATGAGTCGTGGATGACAATTCCTAAAATTTCTTCGGTAGCCATAGATTCTTGTTGTAAATCTGTTCTGTTTGTAATTTTGTAATCTAAATTGCTATTAAGTGGCAAATCATCTAACACAGAGTTTCCAAAGTTCTAAAGTCAAAAATCAGGAAATTTCCTAACGAACGTCTCAACGGAGTAAGAACTCCATACTCTGCATTGTCTGGCCCTTAATACTGCACATGCTTGAAGCTGTGACGTAATAAGAACAGCGTTTTTGGAGACTATGTTGTATTTTGATCCATTTTTCCTTTGCCATAAACTGCCGAAAAAGGTAATCCTTTTTTGTGGACGGTAAGGTAATTTTTATTAACGTCGTACTAGAGCAACACAACGGGCTATTGACGACGGTCCAGAATCAATCCTTTTTGGGATGGTAATGGTAATTTTAGTTAACGTCGTACTAGAGCAACACAACGGGCTATTGACGACGGTCCGGAATCAGTCCCTTAAGGGAAAGATTCGAGGACAACACCTCGTAATTTTGAACCACGGTCAGATGACGAAGCAACACCTGAGCTGGCACCCCACTCTCCAAACTTCCACACCAACCCAACGTGACCTTTTTAGTGGAAGGAAGTCGCATTTTCCCTCTCATTTCCCGCCCTTTTAAAATTCTTCGTATATGAAACAGCCGACATACCGGTATAGTGGTTAAGATATTAGCCTCTAGACCGAGGTGTTAGCCTCTAGATAGAAAGGTTCCTGGTTCGAATCCGGGTTGATGTTTGTAAGCGTTTGTCTTTGGCAGCACACGCAATGGGCGCCGCGATACCAGATGTCCTTCAGCCAGGCGCCTTGCGATGGTTCGGGAAGACACAGGGGCCTGTAGTGAACGTGCTGCCTGTGTCTGGATAGCGGCCAATGAGGCAGTTGGCTCTACGCGTGCGTTTCGTATGATGTGACGGTCTTCTCGACGACTGGTCTGTCGAGGGCGTCCCGAGCCTGGCCGTCGTGTAAATGACGTCTCTTTTGTCCACTGGTCCCAACACCTCCTCACAGTAAAATCAGAACGGCCTACTTCACGAGCTGACCACCCAGCTTCCATCATCCCGATGATTCTTCCCCTCTCGAACTCTGACAGCTTCTCATATTGTCTTCGATGGCGGCGTAACGGCATGTCTACCTCAGCGTTTCCTTTGCAAAAGATTAAGTACACTCAAACTGTACTGGACTGGACTGGACTGGACAATCACTTCCGGAGTGCCTACTGCAAAGCAGCTTAACTCCCCGTCATCAAGTGTGTGTAACATAAAACTGATTTACATAATTTAAGTGAGAAAATTTATAAAGAAAAAATGAGTTAAATTGGCTGTAAAAATTAAAATGAGTTTTCAGCTGTACGCAGTTCTGAGAGATAAAGCCACCTCCTTAGGCGAGATCAGCAAATCAGTCGGTTTCCCTTCCAAGTTGTGACCGCATTCAGAGGTGGCAAACTTCGATGATCCATTAAAAAAGTAGGAAAAAAAAACTAAGATTTAATATTAATTTAATAAAAGAAAAATATAGTCGATAAGTGAGAAATAAAACTGTTGTGTTTTAGTGATTCAATTAGGGTCCAGTCGAGTCTTGAAAAGCTCAGCATCTACGAGCGACAACAAGGTCATGATCCAATATAGGATTTGCAAAATAAAATTTTGCATGGGGAGAAATGGTTAGGAATTGAATTCAAAGACATCAGGATCCAAACGAAACATGCCGCATTGACGTTTAGGTCGCCGCGGGTAAGTCTGCAGGTGTTGTTGCAGGATAGCACGAGGTCTTTTAGCAGAGCTTTTGACCGAAGGGATATATGGTGGTAGTGCTCTAAGTGCTTCGTTTGGAACCTGAGGTATTTTTTCGAAGAACTTGGCCGAAATTTGCTGTAAGAATTCAGCTATGGGTTTGATTTTGAGGTCCGAATGTATGACTTCATTCCGGACATAGTAAGGAGCTCCCGTGATAGTCCGCAATGTGCGGCTCTGAAAACTCTGCAGTTTTTTCCAATTTAATCTGTTTGTACCGACACAGATTTGTGAGCCGTACGTCAATGTTGGCCGAATAATGGCTTTGTAGAGGAGAAGTTTATTGTGTAGGGAGAGCCTGCTCCTTCGGGCTATGAGCGAATAGATTTTCCCTTTGGCAATTGCCGCATTACGTAGAGCACGTTTAATGTGTTCATTCCAAAGCAACTTTGGATCCAACACAAGGCCAAGATAACGGTACTTACATACCCAGTAAACAGGCGTGCCAAAGAGAGCAACAGGAGGGATATTCAAATAGTCGGGATTATTCAAATCAAAATTAAACCCGTATTTGAAGTGGACGTATTTCCGGGAGAACAGCATGAGAGCGCACTTCGAAGCATTGATTTTGATTCTCCAGTCAGAGAGCCAGACCTCAAGTCCCCGGATGTACGTTCGCATTCTCGATAGAATATGATAAATGTTGTTGGACTGTATCAAGATAGCGGTGTCGTCGGCATAGACAGCCAACTCAGTGTGCAGTGTTTTAGGAATAATATTAACGAAAATGTTGAAGAGCCGGGGACCCAGAAGGGACCCCTGGGGAACTCCGGCACAAATGGGGCGGTGGGATGAGAAATTGTTTAGATCAACTCTAATACTAAACGTACGATTACTGAGATAAGAGTTGATCAGGGAGATAAAATGGGCCGAAAAACCAAGTCGCATGAGCTTGAATAAAAGTCCATCATGCCAAACGCGGTCAAATGCTTTGGCAACATCTAAAAATAGCACACCTGTGTGTGCTTTTTTGCGATAACCATCATGGATAATTTCAGTGACACGCAACAGCTGGAGGTTGGTGCTGTGTTTCTTGCGAAACCCAAATTGTTTAGGAATAATGATATTATTTTCCTGAACGAAATCATCCATGCGTATAAGCAAGATAAATTCAAAGATTTTACTCAGGGAGCTGAGCAGAGAGATTGGACGATACTTTTGAGGGAGTTTATGTTCTTAGGATGGTTTTTGGAATAGGGATAACGACCGCTAATTTCCAGCTTTGAGGGAAGTACGAGTTTTTAATCATTACATTAATTAAAAACGTAATGAATAAAATAAACTTTATGGGGAGGTTTTTCAACATGCGATTCGAAATTGCATCGATGCCAGGAGCCTTTTTGATTTTAAGATTGGAGATGAAGAGGGAAACTTCGGAAAAGGTCGCAGGTTCGATACCAGGTCCGAAGGGAGTACCTAAGAACTCTTCAACTTGGGTGTGTATGTCCTGGTGGTTCTGTGTATACAGATTTGACAGGACTGGATTTGGTAGGAACTGTTCTTGAAGGCTGTCTGCAAGAACTTCAGCCTTGGCTTTTGCCGTTGATGCTATTTCACCGCTTGCGCCAGTATGGGGCGGAATGGAGGTGTACGATTTTTTTCAGTTGGGAGGTTTTCCTCCAAAGTGAGTTATCATCAGTCGTTAAGGACTCTATGTGTTCTGACCATCTTTCTTGAGCGTGAGAACGTACAAGGGACTTGACTTCTCTGTTGGCTGTACGGAGTAATTCTAAAGATTGGGGATCCCGATAACGTTGCCAAAGTTTCCGTATATGGTTACGATGCTTAATTTTGGACCTGATCTCCTCAGAGAAACGAGGAGGGACAGGTTTCAATTTTGGTTTGGAAGCTGCATCAAAAGCTTCCTTAATTTTAGTGCCTAAAGTAGCAATTGAATTGTCAATGTCGACGTTAGAGTTAACATCAAGAGACGGAAGAGGGGTGTTGGCTAAATTAAAGTTGAAGTCTCCCCAGTTTGTGGAGACAAGGTCTGGTAATTTATCAGTAAGAACGGAAGTATTTAATGTGATTTCCACTGGAAGGTGATCAGAGCTAAGATCATTGATAACTCTGATCGAATTTTGAAAAGGGATGTATTTCAAAATTGCCAAATCAAGAAATTTGTCAGTGGCACCACGATTATTTAAATGTGTGGGGTCATCCGGAAACATGACCGACACACCTGGCATGCGATCTACCAGAGCTTTTAATTTAGTCCCCAGTTACTGGAAACATGATTGTTCCAGGCTGTGTGCGGGGAGTTAAGATCTCCTGCTAAAATAATATTATTTCCAATTGCTAGTAATTTGGAGTAATCAGCTTCCGGGAAACTACGTCCTCTAGCATTAGGAGGTACGTAGGCTGATATAATTTTGATTGGGGGTGAGTCTCTCAAGTTCACCTCAACCAGGGTTGCTTCAATGAGGTTTAGTGGCGCAGTTAGAATAAGTTTGTGTGAGATGTTCCGCTTAATATAAATAGAAGTTCCGCCCTCCGCTGTTCTAGTGGAAAGCGTAACTGGCCTGTCATTTTTATACAGGATATAATTTGGGATTTGGGGATTATATCCTGGGGTAAGATGGGTCTCAGAGACCAAGAATAAGTCGAAGTTCCTCTGGATAAGAAATTGCCGGACTTCGTGAATTTTAGCTCTCAGTCCGTTGGCATTCCGGATGAACTCCGTCCGTTGCCGTACGGAGTCGCGGAATTGCGTTTCTAAAAGCTTGGAGGAGGATCTGAGTATTAATACTCGGATCCTTTGCCAAATCCATGACAGCCAATAGGGTGTCTTTACACAGATGCTCGGCCGAAGACGGCGAAGGTGCTCCTGCGTGGGTTTGGTTGGTTGGGGGAGGAGCTTCCTTGCTATGTCCCGTAACAACGTTGGAGTAAGAGTTAATTTCGCTCGTAGGGCGAGAGTTAGCCAAATCCTGCCTAGGTAAGGGCTTTTTGTTAGCCGGGGTTAGGCGCTGGTTGGGTCGAGGTGCAGTTTGAAACTGCGGTTTTTTAACGGTGCCGGGATTGCGTGCACCAGATGAGGGGAAGCGGGGACAGCGCCGATAATTTGCGCTATGTTCGCCACCACAGTTTGCGCACTTGAGCGGTGAGTTGAATCCGTTTGTGCAATCCTTAGCGGAATGAGCACCTGCACACCTAACGCATTTCTGCGGAAGAGTGCAACATTCGGATGAATGGAAGAACCCCTGGCAACGGTAGCATTGCGATGGGGACTTCTTGCCTCGATACCGCTCAATTTTAATTTCGGTGCCGAGAAGATGGGTGATATTAAAAATCTCCTCAACTTTCAAAGATCTGTTAATCTGGAGATAGAATAAGGGCATGGGGTGTTTGGTGCCAGGACGGGAGAGGCGATTAATGCGATGCGTGCTGAACCCTTCAGATTTGAGGGCTTCACAAATCAGCTCAGTATCGGAATTAATAGGGAGTCCACGAATGACCACTTTAATTGATCGGTCTTCTCCCAGTTTGAAGGTTTTGTGTGGGACACCTTGTGAAAGTAAGAATTTCTGCAAGATGCGGAATTCTTCTTCGGTGTCGACAGTTAATTTAAAGTGCTGCCCAGTCAGCTTTGATTTGAGGGAGGGAGTCACACGTCTAAGATAAGACAAGAGTTCACTCCAATTCTTTGGGGGAAGGACAAAGCAGGGGGGAATTTTGTTCTTCCTAGGTTGTGGTGGGGGGATGGCAGAATTTGGCTGAGCATCAGCGTCAGTTTCTTCAGTCTCGTCCATATCCTAATCGGAAAGTTGGACTTTAGGAGCAGATGTGGGATGCTTTGGTTGTTTGGACACATTGCGCTGTTTTTTAGATTGGATGGTTTTTTGGCGGTTCAATCGCGCTCGTTTTTAGCTTTCGACTAGGCGAAAAGCGTTAATGTCTATTTCCTCATTAGAGACTAAAGTAACTGGCGTTGGTGCAGACACAGTAATATCAGTGGGAATAGACACAATGTAATCAGTTTGACTAGTGCTAGTCGAAGGCACATTATTGTCAATGGATGGAGGCAAGTTGGCAGAAAAACCTACCATGGACTGAGAGAGCGGCAAAGAGGCCAAGCTCTTCTCAGCCGCCTGCTGTTGATATTCAGCATAGGTGGCAGGAAGGGAAAACAATTCAAAACTATAGCTCTGACACACGGTCAGAATTATAGACAAAAGATGCTTACTTTCCTCATGGTAGGCAATGGTTTCGGGAGCTTCAGGATTTTTACAGAAAAGCAGAAGTTTGTCTATCTCGCAATAGCGTTTCCGAAGTTCGTATATCTTGACGATCGCTTCTTCGGGAGATGCATTGGGTAATTTGGTAATTTTTTAGTTAACGCCGTACTAGAGCAACTGGAGATGCATTGGGAGGTGGTCAAAAGGATTAAATGTAGGCAGTGGTGGTGGAGTTTTGGTTCAGAGTTAGGTCGTCAGGAGTTGAGGATTGTGGAGAAGTCTCCATGTTATCACAAGAAACTAGTCCTGAAAAGGACAGCTTAAGGTGAAGCGTTGAATCGGTTCAGTTCAGAAGTGCACCAAGGTGCACAACAAAGAGCGGATGCCAGGGCAAGGACACGGCGAAAAGGTTGTGGAAGCGTGCAAGAACACAACCTTGGTGATCGGAGGTTAAACCCAGAATGTCTTTATCGTCGAATATCTTTTTGTCGGAAAAATCAATTCTCCCAAGTCTTATAAAAGCAAGGTCCGAAATCGAGAATTGCAAAGTCGGTGGAGTGGTCGTTCACGGTAAGAAGGCGATTTGTCGCCAAATATGGTAACCTTCACCTTTTGCGGATTTTCTTCACATCTGCCGTTTTTGTTATGGCAACCCTATCTGCTGTTACGGAATTCTGCAGCCATCTTGATTTGGCGACAAACATCTTACCGTGAACGACCACTCCACCGCAAAGTCAAGCTCGGTGTATCAATCAGTACAGTCGTCGCCTTCAATCGCAAGGAATCAGTGCAAAGTGAACAACTCGGCAAGTATCCAGGCAAGTAGAAAGCAGCAATCGATCGAGCTCTACACTCAAACAAGCTCTGCTTACCTGTTTTATACTCCAAGGAGAACGAGGTTCAACGCCCTCTAGTGGCATTACGCAATCACGATGCATTTCTAATCATTTGCATATCTGGCCGACATGTGCCTTCATGACAAGTTTCGTTACGATCCCACAATTATTTCTGGGTGCGCAAATTTTTATGGCAATGAGTGTAGTATAGAAGTATGGATGCACGTACGTATGCGTACTGTACTTAGATTGGTAAAGTAAGCTAATAAATTTCTCTAAAACAATATTGCATATTTCTTACTGTTGTTTTTACATCGTGAATTAATTTTTAAAATTTTCTTAAAAGTTTAATTATTTGTTTATGAGAACTATATTCCGATAGCTGAATGTAATCCTGCCATAATTAAACAGTGTAGCATTGTTCCGCATATATGGTCACCCCACTTAAATGGTTTGATTTTTCTGGACCGATGAGGTGACCATATAACCGATACTGACTGTACATCTTTAGAACCTGCACCATAACTAAGAAAACTTCAATGCATCCAACACAATGTTAATATTACACTGGTATAATAAAAAGCTTAATGTCAGTTTTTAATTCATTTACATTAAATATGTTTAATGCAGGCCTATACACAGCCAGATTTTCACTCTTGATATTCTTTCTTTAAGACTCGTAGTGTTTCCACAAACAATAATTTGAACAGAAATATTTTAAATGCAATCATAGTAAAGTTGAAGGCTCTTGTGTTATTTCACTAGGGATATTTAATAAATGCTCTTTATGAGTTTTGAATAAATGACGTTTTTAATTATTTTTTAGTTGGATTTAAAATTTATGTTGGAGTTACGATAGAAATAAAAGCCGGATCCAGTATTTAGATAAAAAATAAATTATTTATTTATGTAAAGTGACTAGATTACATGGTATTTATAAAAGTACAAACTTTCAAAAGTATACAAATAGATGAACTTCACCTGGCCCGTAGGCTTTACATAGTTCCCACATCTTTGTACACAAAAAATTCAAGGACTTTTCAAAACCAAAAAAAAAAATTTCAAGGCCCTGAAGTTTTTTATAATGACCTAAAACAAGTTAAATGCAAAAGTTGTCAATTTTTTTAAAAAATGTGAGAAATCTATGCACGGCTAAAATCGATTAGTATGCATGGACGATACCAAACAATTATAAATTGATTAATCGATAAATGAGAAACAAATATTGATATTTCGGTTATTTTCCGAGAAAAAGTCGCTATGCTGTGAAAATAGTTTCCGTTTTTTTGCCAAAATAGTTACTTTTGATGATTTTTAAATGTTCATTTTTTGGACATAGTCACTTAAGTCACATTTTTAGTTGCCTTTGGGAGGACTGTATTGTTGAAAAGCAGTTCACATTTAATAATGAACTAAAATAATATACTTTAATTGAACTTTAACAAGTAAATGCTTAGTTTATAAATGCAATATCCAAAATACTTTTTTAGTAAAATCTCGTTTTTATTTATACATCAAAATTATTATTTAGACATTTTGAAAACAGAAACCGCTCATTCATGAAAATTCTGATTGAGTTCATCATTTGAAGAGAAAAAAGCAAACCATTGCTCCAACTTAGCTGCCTTAAAATAAAGAGACTAAATTATGATTTCAATACAAATGTTCTTAATTTTAAAATATACATAATAATAAACTATCCAGCTTATCAAACTTAATTATACAAACATTAACAAAGTTTTCAAATAATTTTTTTCAAATGACCTAAACAGGGCAAGTAATAATCTGGCACAAGTACTAGATCATTTGTATCTGAATTATTTTGGAAACATTGTGTATCTTCTAATGTGTTAACTCCAGTAAGGAGAAACAATGTCCTTATTCCATGCTTGGTACCCAGCATATCTGTATTAACCTAAAAAAGAGGGAAGGTAAAAATAAATGAAGATCACAACTTAAAATTAAAAATAGAATACATAGGTAACAATAATTGCACAATGTAACAATTTAATAGAACTCTCTTGAGGTAAAACTTACATTTTGTAATTTATGGAAAAGTAGTTACTAAAGACAGAATGTACTTATGACCAATTCTAACCTAGTTTACAGAATTGGAAAACTTTTTATAACTAGATAAATTCATGAAAATAATTAAAATTTTCTGTGACTAGTGATCGTCATTATCAATTTCAAGATACATAATAGCAGGATGTTATCACTCTGCTCTGAACTTGCAATCTAAAGCTTTCTAAAATAGATCAAACGTGCAATATTAATAACTTTATAAACAATTTTAGCCCCTTCTTGGCTCTTTGCGAAGTGAGTAACTGTTTCTTAGCTCCTTGCCAAGTGCAATGCCAGAATTGTCGACTTTTTCCCTTCTGAGAGATGATTGGAGCTCCTGTCCACGCATGCTGTGTCAAAGATGCAAATCACAAGATGCAAGAAAAGGAAAATCATGGAATGACTTTATTTTTTGTAATTGAGAAAGTCAATTACGATACATTAAATTTTATCTTTAAAGGTAGACGCATTTCAAATTTATATTTCCTACATGCGACCAGAATTTAACTTGTTGCAGTGGATAAAGGATGTTAACTCCTAGGGGTCTGAACCCCTTGGGCTCTATAGTTTAATGGAGTGGGCTCAATCCCCCAATTTAAATTAATATCATTGGATAACCAAATAAGTTATTAATAAACACCACCTCCATATGATATGCAGATCAACCGGTATAGTGATTAAGGTGTTAGCCTCTAGAGGTCAGGTGTTGCTTCGTCATCTGACCGTGGTTCACAATTACGAGGTGTTGTCCTTGAATCTTTCCCTTAAGGGATTGATCCCGGACCATTGTCAATAGGCTGTTGTGTTGCATTAGTGCAACGTTATTTACAAATTACCTCATTAAGATGACTCGTCCTAAGGGCCCAACACCATTGAAACAATTATGTACTACACTAACATCCAAAAATTATTTGAAACACCCTGAACATTTCGAAAATAGACAGATGGTCTTGAAAGGGTGATACAAAATGAAAGCATGCAAATTTCAGGTGAATCACATGGTCTTCTCTCATTGCAAATGAAAACTAAGACAGGTTCTAATAAAATTTAACTTTTTGGTGACTTTATTTTTACAACGAAATTTAACTTATGACTCCTATGAAGGAATTGACTTGTTTGTAGAAATAGTTCATATTTTTATCTTTTCGAAAATCACTTAGTCACTTTGTAAATTACACTCCAAGACAAAAAAAAATTGCATCTGGAAAGAGTAGACTGGTATAAATGAAATTTGGAGGAGTGGTACATCTGTGTTGGAGACGCAAATGATCAAATTTTCAGAATCGTTTGACCATGCGCAGAGCAGCTCTCAAACACGCTGCACACCAGGGAATAAAAAGACACCCAGTAGCGCAGTAAATTTATTTTGACTTGTGCTGTTGTGTTGGTTACATCATTTCTCATTGAGTTATGCCTCAGAATAAAGTTCACAGACAATTTAAGCAACTGGGAGAGTTTGAAAGGGACCAAGTAATTGGCCTCCGAGAAGGTGGATCGTCTAATCGACGGATTGCGCAACATACTGGTAGTAGGGTGTTACGGTTACACACTGTTGGCAGTGGTGGATTGGATACAACAAGGAACATGCCAGCATCAACCAGGCTCCTGAAAGCCAAGAGAAACCGGACTGAGAGAGGATCGACATGTTGAAGACATACGCATACTGATCCAACAGTCACTGTTGCAGACATCCAACAGGCTGTGGGAACCTCTCTTGATCATCCAATAAGTGATTGCACCATTTGTTGACAGCTTCACTACGTGGGACTAAACCCACATAGACTGTTACAACGACCGACTTTAACAGCATTCCATCGCCGTCAAAGACAAGAAAGGTGTCTTGCCAGACGGACATGAGGCATCCAAAGGTCTTCACTGATGCATCTTGGTTTTGTCCGAGTGGAGAGGACAATCGAATCCGTGTGTGGAATGCAACGTGGTCAATGCCAAAATACACGGTTTGTTGTGCAGCATCACACGTCCATAAAACCTGGTGTCATGGTGTGGGATGCAATTGCATATGATGCCAAATCACCTTTGGTATTCGCTTTGGGATCTTTGACAGGCCAGCGTTACATACAAGAAGAAATTTTACAGTCAGTTAAGCTCCCATTCCTCAATTCCCAGGTTCACCCGCTTTTTCAACAAGACAATGCTTGATCCCATATAACTGCCATCTCTAGAGTTTGACTACAATAGAACAATATCTTACCACAAGCCGGCATACTCACCGGACCTCTCTCCGATCAATAATGTATGCATACTTGCCAACTTTGAAACCTGTGCATCAGTAAAATTTTTGCGTGAACGCCCCTTGCCATAGAATACAACAAAAATAAATGAATTAATGCGTAGTTGAAATATCCATATATGTCACAATAACTAGTATTATTTGTACTTACTTAAAAACCCATAAGTAAAAACTTACATTTTTATTAACTGCAGAAACCTTGCAAAGCGGTAGTGTTTTAATACAAAACTGAACACTTCTATTTACAAAGTTATTTCATTTAGTGTTCTATCCAAAAGAGAAGTTGCAGAAAAATTTAATGAAGCTGTAGTAGCTTTTTTGGTCTTCTTTAATAATACTGCATAGAATTTCTGTTTAAAACAAGGTTTGGTGGTTTGTGTCTTCAACACCAACAAACTTACCAGCATTTTGTTAGAAATGAGAGAACTGTATTCAGTTTGGTTCTTTCTGACGAGTATAAATACCAAAAATAAAATGCTTGAAAGTGGAGACAAAAATTTTGCTAGTCGCCACACTTTCTTAAAAACATTAGTTTATATGGTGGAACCTCCAATTTCACAGTTTTGTTTCCCAGGACCGTAAAAAAAAATTTAAAGAAAAAAGAAGCATGGGAACATAAACATGGAAAATAGTAGTTGGAATTCAGGAAACAAATTACAAATGCTAATATATATATAAACTTATTTATTATTAACTTATATTATTTTTTGCATGTATTCTACAAAACATGTGAACGCTCCAAAGTGGCCACCTGCAAAATTTCTTAATTTTCACCTTTCCTTCCCATATTTATTAGCTTGATGTGATCAGCACCAAATAAGGTTGATTGTCAAAATTTGCCAAGCTTCTTTTGACCGTCATAAATACATTGAGTCTATGTTCTGACATAGATGCTTTGTCTCCTGTCAAAGCTCTTCCTGAGAACCTATGTCCATTATCAGAACTACCATGAGAAAGTGACAGAGCAGCCTTCACTAGCTTTGACACAACTGGGTATTTAGGATCCATACCACTAATGTCTCGTAGTCTGAAGAACTGGTTCCAGTAAACATCATTCTTTGGAGTAATTTTCCCTCATCCAGTAGTATGTCTCTTGGGACCTCTAATGGTATTGCAACTTTTAATACTTGTCATACACTTTCACCTCCTAGTCTCTGAAGAGGACCAAGACAGGATAAACTTTTAAGGAGAGATGAACTGAAGGGACAGAGATGAGCTGAAAGGATGAACTAAGGAGAGATGACGTAAATTTCCCGGGCCCCCCGACAACATTTTCACGTGGGCCCCTAAGTTTTTTCTTTTTGTAGGAAGTTTTCATTTTTCCAAGTATCTATATATTTACAAATACTCAACTTCAGAAATGTACAAGCAAACACACAGTAAATTAATAATGAACTGTTAAGTAATTAAGGAAAATATGTATATGTTACGCCTAAAGACCGAAGTGTGGCCATTTTGCGATCTAGCAGGACTTCAATAAGGATAATGAAGTACAATCAAAAAACTATCTAATAAATATCTCTATAGATAGATATTGTAAGAGAAACCCCCATGCAAAAATCATACCTTAGACCCTGAAGACTAATCAAAACTCAGAAAACTTTTGCAGTACTGAGGAGAGAGCAGTAAATCTATTCTCTTCGCATTAATGAATTTATCAATGAAGCTCATTTTGGACGCCAGTTCATGCTCAATTGAAAACATTCCATGATGATTAAATTTTTCTTGGCCCAAAGTAGATCGTAAATGATTTTTGATTATAGATAGAATATAAGAATTGATTATTGTGAATCCTCTTTCACCAGAAGCCACAATGATTGGGAAGGGAAATAAAAATTCTTAAAGCTATGCAAAGTTCTGGGAAAATATATTGCAATTTTAATCTATAGATATTTAAAAGGTAGAGTGGAAGACCTTTATATTTTCTAACTTAGCTGAATGTGAAAAAGTAGCTTCGCGAACGGTCTTGTACATGTGGCTTAAATCATCTGGATAGCTTTCAATTAATTTTTTAAGTGCGTTGTTGTTGTCATTAGAATTAAAATTTATTTTTAATATGGCTTCGAATGTATTGTATATGTTTTTCAATTGCTCATACCCTTGATTCTGACTGAGAAACTATTTTATTGATTACTATATCAAAAACTGAACTTTTGAATTTTGCCTTGTTTCTAATACTTCAGACATTTCTCTTTCGGTGGTTTCGTCAAAGAAAAGGTTCCGTTTTCGTCCTCTTTTTTTGGAAAATTCTGCATCAATACCCATAACAGAAGTATATACCCATAGTCAAATTTTGAAAAATAATTGAGGAATCCATTTATTTTTGCCGTTTCCTCTTGCGATAAACTACACTGATTTTTTACATCTTGAAGGGCCTGTAAAACGTCAGGTAGTTTTTCACATAGACGAACGCTCGTTATGGTCAATCGTCGATGTGAGAGAAAGGTCGAACCACGACGGTTGTGGGTAGAAAATTAGCGAAACAACCCTATAACTCCAGGAATTCACGTTTTCCAGGAAGCTCAGACCCAATCCTTTTCTCCTACTCAACCCCCCACTGAGTGAGAAGGGGCTCTTATCTCTTGTCTCGGAATTTGTCACCTAACCAGTCTTCTTCCTGTCGAAAGGATTGTTGTAGTTAACCGGACTGCTGAAAATGTGAGACCACCTTGACGGAGCCCTTTTAAGAACTTGAAAAGAATGCATATTTTCTGTTCAATTTTTTTTTTGTCAAATTCGGAAAATAGCCCTAAAATGAGGCAAATCATTTCTTGGACAAACCTTGGGGCCCCCGATATTTGTCGGGTTTGTCCCCCCTTATGGGCGGCCCTGCTTGATACAACAAATATCACCTCAGCCTTCATAGTTTCTCTTCCAAAAAAATGAACAATTCACGTGTAGCCTAGTCTTTGTATCACGTTTGGCTTCTTTATTGGAATGTAGTGGAGGAAATACTTACGCACAGCAAACCACTGTTCAAGCAACCTTTCAGCAGCTGGCTTTAGGCTTAGCCACCTGATTGAACAATGCTTGATGAAATAGTGAGTGGGAAGTTTTAAGTCTCCTTGAATTTGTTTGATCATGACCAACGCTGAGGCCACTGATTAAAAAATCTATGAATACAAAAAAACTAGTTCAGAAACATCTACCCCAAGCAGGGTTTAAGCTAGAGAAAAAATCCCTTTAGCAAAAAAGCTAAAATGGAGAAGAAAGCTTTAGCAAAATGCTAAAATAACAAATTGGTTAGTAACTGCAATTTTTTTGGCTGGAAAAACTCACTTAAAACAAACTACACAAAGAACAAACCCAGTACTAAATATTTTTTCAATTATCTGTACTATTATAAAAGGAAAGGTAATAAAATTAAGCAATTTTATTTTAAAGGTTGCTAATCAACTTTGGATTATGCACAAATACTGCTTCCCTCCTATTTAATATCTTACAACTTTTTTTTGAATTCCTTTTACTAAAATGAAAAGAGGCAATGATTTATAAGCACCGAAATAGTGTTCGAAAAATAATTTTACTTTGGTTTCTCTCATTTATTCTGTCACATTTCCTCTCATTATCATTTCATATTATTCCATAACAAGGTTTAGAAATGAAGCAAGGAAGTTAGCATTAAAAAAAACCTAGTAAACAAGTCTACACAGTGTTGACAGCGAATCCTTAAGAAACCTTTTAACTGTGCGTTCCGGTATTTGTTAAACTAAATAACTGATAAAATGTTAATGTAAGAATCGAAAAATAAACATTAGCTTATCTTTATCACTTGCCAGATTGTTTTTTCTTGGCTGGTAAGCAAAACTTACATTTAAAAAGAGGTGACCTTTCTTCCCATATTACCTCAAGCCATCCAAACAGTGAACACCGTTTCTTCACAAGCTGCTTAGATGGCAAACCCAATTTTTTTTTTCGAGTTCCAATCATTAACGCTACTTATTTTATCAAGTTTGCGTTTTGCTACAAGAAACTTTTCTATCGTGCGATGCGAAGACGACAAAGTTACACATAGACACTAAGCATTCGCAATAAAATGTCTCTATTAGAATTGTCAGAAAAAGCACTGAAACTAGAAAACATAGGATTGAAATATTTCAATCAGAATTATTTCATTTAATAACAGAGTTAGGAACAATTGCTTACTCGGCATTTATTATTCTTGATCAAATTATTATGAACCGTTCTTCTGATAGAAAGTGATTTTCTACCCCGAAATCCTTTCGTTTTAGGAACATATGCCCATAAAGAATTTTTATTTGCATTTTTGCGAAAGTGGTTACCATTTCTTTCTCATTTTGAGACCCTTCTTTCGCATTTTTCAAAAAAAGCGATTGTAGCTTAATTCCTGAACCCAAGCTTCATAGCCAACTCTCCCATTCTTCCGATATCGAATTCCTTAGCACCAGTCTATTTGACCAAGGGTGCTGTGAAGAATTCAGATAGAACAGCATTCCACTGCCTTTAAGCAAAGTAAATTATATTCTGCTGTTCTGTATTTAGAGTGCTGCTATTGGTTATTTGATGGGAAGATTATCTTATTTGGTGATACTTAGGATCCAATTCGTTTCTCGAACCGAAATCAATATCATAGAAGCCGGCACCAGCCATAGCATCACATTACGATCGCCTCAAAATATGTACTATGTTAACATTTGACTTTTTTTTTAGAGGAAAAATGAATTTTTTTCATTGTGCACTGAAAATTGTTTTCTGCAAGTGCAATTTAAGAACTGAAACACCTGAAAAAGTGACAAAATGTTAAAAAGAGACAAAAGAACAAAAAAGTGTCAATAAGTGACTTGTTATAAGCCCTGCAATCTGTAGCCATGAAAAATACGTAGTTGATTTAACAAAGTGAATGTCTTGGTCATATTTTAGCTGTTGCGGTCATAATTTAAACCCGAGCAATGCCAGGTTATTCAGCTAGTTTGTTATATATGGACATGAAAATGCAAAAATAAACAATAAAAAGTAAAGAAAAATTAAACTTACGGTCCAATTCACTCCGTTTCCTCAATTTTGTATATTCTGGTTATTTCAGCTAAAAATGCTAGGAACAACCGCTGGATTTCCGTTCCACTATGGTCTTGACGCCATGTACGTTCGGCTTGGTAACCATCCTCTACTCCAATCTTACCATTAAACGAGCAGGCATCCAAACACACTTCTCTGCAATTTTTAAACCAGTCGGTTATTGTATGGGTCGCCACATCCATTTCATTTATAACACATCGACTTGGCGTTTCACTCACCCAGTACCATGCAATCAAAAGAATCTTGCATACATTTAACTTGCTATTTTCGAACCATGTTCCTTTTCGCATTGATCTAGTTTTCTTATGTTTATTCTTTCTACATGACCATTCATAGCAATCGCCCAAATCCTTTCTTAATGTTAATTGCATTTCACTCGCACATGCTGGACATTTAGCACTTTTCACCATCAAGCCAGCTTTTTGGCACCACTCAATCATTTTCTTGCTCTCTGGATTCGCTTTACATTCGTAATACATCTTTCCAAAAAAAAAAGAATTTATACGTCCAGTCAAACCATCTACTGCCATACTTGTTCAAGGGTAAGAGAGGCTAATATCTATAAAATCACAAACAAGAATATTAATTTAATTTTTAATTTAAAAACCAATAAAAACCAAAAAAATATCAATAGATTTGTGCAACTTACTTGAAAAGAGAGTAATCCAAATTTTGGAATTCCAACGGCAAGCACGGAAATTGAAGAAAGAATGGTAGAAGTATATTCTGTCTGTTGTAATCTAAAAAATTGCCGTTTAAGCAGTAAATCAAATGGAACACAACGAGCACAAAGCAAAAAAAGTAGTGGAATGGTGCAAGTTAATCTAAAAAAGGCTGTAAAAATTGTCTTTTGCACGGAAACCAATTAAAATCATTCTTTCCTAAAACGGTGCTAACCAATCCTTGGCATGCTAAATGAACTTTCCTCCACTTGGCGTAAGGTTCCCATAAATCTAGATGTAGTGTCAAAGTTACCATGAATGCAGAAAAATGGACATTGTCTCGGATAACATATACCACCCGTCAATTGTAATACCTAAATGACCTTTAACTTCAAATTTTAAGTTTTACAACTGAAAGGACTGCATCATGCATTTTTTGTAACTTGTTTTAATATTGTATTTGTTTAAAATGTTTTTTTAAATAATTGGTTAAATCTAAAATCAAAAAGGGGTAGGAAAACTAATCATGAAAATTTTAGAGTTTGAAAGGTAACAAGACAATTTTAAAATTTGGGCTTTTTTAATTGTATGCAAAATTGTTCAAATTTAACATTTTTCAAGATTGTCTTAAAAAAATTAAATTCTTCAAAATTTGTTATAAATTTTATGTTATACATGTTACATATACATGTTTTTATTTGAAATTGACTGTATCATTAACGAATTCACAAAC
Source organism: Metellina segmentata (assembly GCA_947359465.1). Classification (NCBI taxonomy): domain Eukaryota; kingdom Metazoa; phylum Arthropoda; class Arachnida; order Araneae; family Tetragnathidae; genus Metellina; species Metellina segmentata. The sequence goes on from OX375877.1 coordinate 80,378,733, forward strand.
ACAGAAAACAATACCTGTAGTTTCATGTGTACGAAAGATTAGTTCTGCACAAAAAGAAATCTGAGAGTACCTATCATGTTCGAGTAAGTGTAAGCATAAATAAAACAAACTTAACAGACACCTGTAGAAATTTGATAGTTTTATACATATCTTATTACAAATTTATCATTCAATATCAGTGTAGTGAGCGTAGCTACCACTCCTAAAACCTAATTTACTTATCTATATAAAAAGGAATGGAGTGTTTGTTTGTACATTCAAAATTTTCGACCCATTTCAAGTTTTCTATTCGTTTTGGACCCTTCTGATGCCAAATCTGCCATTTTTGCATTTGGTTGTCTGTCTGTCTGTATGTATCTTATACACGTCCACACCGTTTAATATATTGTCATGGAAATTTGCAAACAGTGAGTACTTATCTTCATTTAATGAGTGGAATTGGTTGAGAAAGTCTGTCCATCTTTCTGTTCTATGTTCAATTTTGTGTTTGTGCAGGCATCACATTAATTTTATTCCAGGCATTTGATTACAATGTGTTTTATTTTATACATTATCTATTAGTTTAGTGAATGCAATATTAAAAATTTCTTTATTTTTATATTTTGTTGAGTTTAATGCTAAAACACTTGAGTAAGTAGTATACTTAAACCAACCATAATTTGGTAGTTTTGGAAAAATTGGAATGTAGATTGAATATTACGATTACTTCGATTGCTTTATCAGTACTGCTAAAAAAGAAATTATTCTTCACAAAAATTTTCTCTTTTTTTTTGATGGAATTTCAGCTCTGATACTTCATTTATTTCGAATCTTATTTTTGTTTTTTTCGCAATGCAAACGATTTCCGAATATTTGGAACAGACGATATTTTCAACGAACGGGAATGAAGCAGTGATATTTTCTGTTTCTATCGTTCTAATTGATTTTCACATTTCTAAATTTTTTGCACTTTTAGTTGTAAGTTGTGGCAACTGTACGAGATCAAGAGATAAAAATTAATCACAAATTAATATCTTAAGAACAATTTTTTCCGACATCTTTTATTTTATTTTATTTTGCCGTCTTCTGTTTTAAATATTTATTATTTTAATAAATGTGTGTTTCTTCTCATCGCATGCAACAGCACTACAAAATGTTCTAATTAAAAATGGCAGGTAAGTCAAAATAAATTTTAAGTGTAGTTATGCCATTATTGCAAGAATAATGCCGTTATTTAAAGAATAATGCTGTTATTAAAAGAATAATAATTATTTAAAAAATCCGAACTAGAACTTTTGAAACATTAAAAAATTTGTTGTCATACTGACAGTAAAAGATTGCCAAATTTCACAATGTCAATTACCGGATACAAGAGTGCCACAAGTAAAAAAAATAATGTTTTGTTGACTATGAGTGAGAGAGCACTCGCCGTAAATCGTACTTATTATTAATTGAGTTCAACATGAAAAGAACTTAAGAAATGGAATTCCAAATAGTCTTTTGTAGTTGTAACATTAGTGTCACCTTTCGTCATTTTGTAGCTTTGTCATACAGCAAGTGTGCAATGAATGTGAAATGTATTACAAGAATGGATATGCATGCGTAGGATTTGCGTCCAAAGTAAGTTGTAGAAATTATAAAGATGATGAAAGGTATTCAAATAAATTTTTATTCTACAAAGAAAATGTAAGTCATTATATATTTTATCTCTTCAAATTAGAGTAAACCAATTCAAAAAAAGTAAGGTGGGGTATTTTGCTAGTGGGTAATATAAATACCAGTGTAACCCAACTCTACCATGAAGTACTTTTTGGTAGACACCAAGTTAAGCTGGTTCATTCGCGCTTGCTATAACCAGTATGAGGGTAAGTGAGAGGCTAATATCTATAAAATCACGAACAATAATATTAATCAGGGCTTATAACAGGTTTTAAGGTGTAAAAGTGACTAATCATACAAAAACGTGATAATAAACAATAATGCCAAATACGTTACGATAATTTTTTTTGTTAAATTAATTTTGTTTGTTTCTTCTACCATAGAGAAGAAATTGCATTCTTAAAATCTGTCTCTATTGACCAGCATCATCCAAGACTTTTGCCACCCTTTCAATCATTGTCTGAGCAGGTGTTGCATCCAAAACTTTATTTTTTATAATCTTTTTGAGTCTATCATACCTTACTTTTCTTTGCCAGCTGCTTTAAAATTTTTTGTGTGTGTGTGCTTCCAGTTTTCCATTTTCTTACCTGTCCTTCTCTAATTTTTCTTGTGTCTTTCATTTTATATCTTCTAAATAGGCATTGTAGACTTTATATGCAACCCTTACCTTATCCATTAGTTTTGATGTGATTGGCATAAAATAAGGTCGATTGTCAAAATTTGCCAAGCTTCTTATGACCGTCATCAATGCATTGAGTGTGTTCTGACATTGATGCTTTGTCTCCTGTCTAAGCTCTTCCTGAGAAGCCACGTTCAATGTCAGCACTACCATGATTAAGTGACAGAGCTGCCTTCACTAGCTTTGACACAACTGGGTATTTAGGATCCACACAACTAATGTCTCGCAGTCTGAAGAACTGGTTCCAGTAAACTTTATTCAATCTAGATCCTTCTTCCTCAAATTCTCTTTGGAGTAATTTCCACTCATCCAGTAATATGTCTGTTGGGACCTTCCATGGCTTGGCTCTAGTAACTTCTAATACTTGTTGTACACTCTCACCACCCAGTCTCTCAAGAGGACAAGACAGGATAAACTTTTAAATGGAGATTAACTGAAGGAGTACTCTCTTTCACATTCTGAAGCGCTTTAGAAATCCCAATACCATCCATTTCATCCATCTTCAAATCTCAAATAAATTTCTCTTTGTAGATCCTACCCAAAATTGTTCTTATCAACAATTCAAGTTGAGAAAAGGTTTGATTTTGGCGTTAACACACGCTCAAATGGCGTATCTGCCGCATAGGAATCTAGCCTGGACAAGTTCCAACACAAGACGAAATTACACAATATGTACTACGTTGACATTTGACTTTTTTAGAGGAAAAATTGAATTTTTTAATTGCGCACTAAATAGTGTTTTCTTCAAGTAGAATTTAAGAACGAAAACACCGGGAAAAGTGACAAAATGTCAAAAAAGAGACATGTTATAAGCCCTGTATTAATCTAATTTGTAATTTATAACCCAAATAATATATCAATAGGAATGTGCAACTTACGTGAAAAGATAGATATCCAAATTTTAGAATTCCGACGGCAAAGCACGAAAATCGAAGAAAGAACGGTAGAAATAGATTCTGTTAAACTGTTCTTTAATTGTTGGGTCCTTTGACTTTGAGGTTTATGGTCAAATGTATATCACCATGTTCCTTATCATCCTTGATAAAATGGAACTTCCTATTTATATGTCTAGTCCGACTATTTACCTTCTGATTGTTAATCCAATCCATCAGGGCTCTGCTATCAGTTCTTATATCAATGGGTTTTATTATTAGGTTATTTTCACCTAATTCTTCTAATAAGGAACTTGTCCATCTTACAGCACAAACACAATCACAAGCTGCAATTAGTTCTGCCTCCATTGTTGATAGTGCAACAAGTTTTTGTTTTCCACTTTTCCAGCCGACTAGGGTTTCTCCAATCCTCAACAAGTATCCACTATAAGACTTAGCATCTGGTGTGGTACTCCAACTAGCATCAGTACAAGCATTAAATTCGCCATTTGTTGGTTTAAATCTTAGACAATAGTTCATAGTCCCTTTCAGATAACGAAAAAGTCGTTTGATGGCAGTCCAATGCACTTCTCGGGGATCTCTGCTATATTGTGACAATCTGCTTACAGTGTAAGAGATGTCTGGTCGTGTTCCAGTAGCTAAATACATCACAGATCCAATAGCTTCTTGATATTTCTTCTGTTATTATTTCATAAATGGATAAAATTATTTCATTCTCTGTTTGTTTTATCTGTAATCCCAAAAACATGTTTGAATTAGTTGTTTCTTTAATTTCGATATACTTTCTTACATTTTCAATAACATTATTAAGCATTTTCTTCGAACTTGTTACTATTAAGAAGTCATCTACATATATTCCAATATAAATATATTCATTTTCTTCCCTTCTAATATAAATTGATGGATCTGACTTGAGCCTCTTTAGGCCAGTTTGCTCTAATATTTCATTGAATCTGTCGTACCAACATCTTCCTGACTGTGGCAAACCATATATGCTACGCTTGATTAAGTAAACCTTACCATCAGGTAATTCGTAACCTTTTGGTGCTTCCATATACACTTCTTCATTCAATATTCCATTTAGGTAAGCTGTTTTGACGTCATAGAATTTTACAATGGAATTCTTTGTTGCTGCAAGTGACAGAAGAATTCTCAGTGAATCCCATTTCATAACTGGACTAAAACTTTCCTCAAAATCTATTCCTTGTTTCTGTCCGCAACCAACAGCAACGAGTCTTGCCTTGTAATGTTTCTCCCCTTCTGGTTTCTTAATCTTGTATACCCACCGGCTTTTAATCACTTTCTTATTCTTAGGTTTATCTACTGTTTCCCATACGTTGTGCATCTCTAAAGAGTTAATTTCATCATCCATTGCATTTTTCCATTCATCCTTTTCATCGGATGTTACAGCACTATCATACGTTTCAGGTGTGAAATCTGTTGCTGCATATACTTGATAATCATCATATCTGGTGGGCATTCTTCTATCTCTAACAGGTCTTCCGGATGTATTCTGGTCTTCACCTTCTTCGCCATCTGAGTTGTTGCTGTCTTGTTCATTGTTTATTATTGTATCTATTTGTTCTTGTAAATCTGGAACTTCAGTTAATGTGACTTCCCTCTCAGACTCTTCTTGATCACCTATACCGTAATCAATTTCCATATAGTTTACTTGTTTTTCTCCTTTTTGAGGTTCATTTGGAACATATCCATTCGTCAGTTCGTCAAATATAACATCAGAAGTTTCACTTACTCTTTTTTCCTCTGTGCTAAATATTCTGTATGCCTTTCTTTCTCTTGAATAGCCAATGAATACTCCTCTTTGTGCTTTAGCTTCTAATTTATGCCTTTTGTTGTTATGCACTTTATAATATGCTAAACATCCAAAAGGCTTGAGGTGTCGAACTGAGGGCTTTCTGGAATTCCAAAGTTCCATAGGTGTTTTATCTTTTCTGTTCTTAGTAGGTGTTATGTTGTGCAGATATTCAGCAGTTGCAACTGCTTCGGCCCAGAATTGTAATGGTAACTGACTATCTATCAAGAGAGTTCTTGCTTTATCAAGTAATGTCCTGTTCGCCCTTTCTGCTATTCCGTTGCTTCTCGGTGAATAGAATGTTGTTTTTTCATGTTTTATTCCCTTCTGGTTTAAATATTGACGGAGGACTTCATTAATAAATTCTAGCCCATTATCAGTTCTAATTCTTTTGACTTTGGTATTTAGTTCATTCTCTCTTCTTCTTATAAGATTTTGCAGAACTTCACTTGTTTCATCTTTAGTCCTCAAAAACTCAACAAAATATCTTCTCGAATATTGATCAACTACTGTCATCATATATTTCTTTCCATTCAGAGATTCCACTCTAAATGGACCACATAAATCAATGTGTAAAGCTTCAAGAGGTCCTTCAGAGGTCTCTGAATAAGTGTTTTCATACGAACGTCCAGTCATTTTCCCTCTAACACATGAATCACAAATTCCAACTTGTCCTTCCAGCTTTTCTAATCCTCGAACCATATTCTTTGTTAACATCATTTTTAAGTAATCTGGATTAATATGTCCAAGTCGCTTATGCCATAACTTACATGAATTTTCTTTTATTTTGAAACATGTTTCACCTTCTGCTTCAGTCTTTTGGGGTACTAATTTTACAATAAACATGTTTTCCTTAAATGTACCTTTACATATTAACTTTCCATCTTCATCATATATATAAGCTCCTTGCTTATTAAGTACAACTTCATTTCCATTTTTTACTATGGATGGCACAGACATCAAATTACATCTCAGCTTAGGAACACATAAAACATTCTTCAATCTTACATTTCTGGCGTCTCCCTCTGCTGAAGCTGCTCTTATTTCCCCTCTGCACGTTGACTCAATATTTCTGCCTTCTTCAGCCACACTGACTATTTTATTTTCTTCCTTTATGTTTTCCATCCAAGCTTCACTAGGAGTCATGTGAGATGTGCAAGCAGAGTCCAAATGCCACTCGCTCCGTTCTTCTTCAGAAGTTTCTTTTTCGCTGGTTGTCAATGCTGATTCCTTCCTCGAAGTTGAATCCTCCCTTGAAATTCTTACATGCTCATTTCTGTAATTGTTTGAGCTCTGTATTCCTGCGTTTGGTTTCCCAGGATTTTTCTTCTTGAAATTATTCTTTCCAAACCAACAGTCTTTTTGTAGGTGCCCAGGTTTGTGGCAGATGAAACAGGATTTCGGCTTTGGCTTGAATCTTCCATGAGTTCTGTAAGCTCTAAGTTCACCCTTTTTGTCTTGCTCTTTCTTCTCAAAATGTAATAATGTTTGTCTTAAATCCACAAACTTGATTCCTCGATTAGCTGACAGTGCTAACATAACAGTTTCATACCTCTCTGGTAAGCCTTCTACAATATATCGAACCAATTCTCTTTCTGTTACCTGTTTACCTAGTTCGTTTATTTGTTGTGAGAGACCCTGCGATCTTGTAAGATATTCATCGATGCTTTCGTTTCCCATCTTCTTCAATCGAGTTAAATCTAACTGTAAATCTGTTCGTCTATCTTCTACCGCACCTTCAAATCGTGTTTTAATTGCTTCCCAAATATCTTTTGCTTTCTTTATTCCTTTATATACGATCGCTTGTTCCGCTGTTAGGCTAAGAACAATTATTCCCAAAGTTTCCTTATTTTTCTTCAACCAAGCTTTATGATTATTCACACTTTCTGGATTATTTTCTTCTTTAACGGGTTCTTCATTAAGGATTACTTCTTCAAACAAATCCTTAGCATCCAGTAATGCTTCGATTTTCATGCTCCAAATTGCATAATTATTTTCATTCAGCTGCTCTATTCTAGCTGAACTAATATTATCCATTTTTGCCGAGTTGGTTGATTTATCTTTCGCTAGCGGTCAGCGGTTAGGCTTAACTCGTGCTTCTTTGTCGATTATTTAAATAGTCAACAAAAGTTCAACCACGCTCTGCTACCATTTTGAAGAAAGTACGACAGGATAAATTATTGTTTATTTATGCAAATGAAATAATTAAAACATACTTGGTTAAATAAGTTTGAAACAAAAGATTATCTTCTATACAGCCACCTTTTCATATATACAAAACTCAAGGAAAATCGAATTAACATTTTACATCGTTGCCACATAGCACATAGATAAATAATTATAAATGATCAAAAATATCCATCAGTTTATTGGTAGTCAGAAGAGTGGAGTTGTTTCGACTTAGACCCGGTGCACACATCCGGTTTTTTAACGCCGACCAGCCGGTACAGTGGTTAAGGTGTTAGCCTCTAGATCGGAAGGTTCCTGGTTCGAATCCGGACCCGGGCATGGATGTTTGTAAGCGTATTGTGTAGAGGCGGCTGGTGCACCTTAAATCTGTCGTGGCCGAAAGTCCTCACGTTGGGTTGGTGTGGAAGTTTGGAGAGTGGGGTGCCAGCTCAGGTGTTGCTTCTTCATCTGACCGTGGTTCAAAATTACGAGGTGTTGTCCTCGGATCTTTCCCTTAAGTGACTGATCCCGGACCGTCGTCAATAGCCCATTGTGTTGCTCTAGTACGACGTTAACTAAAATTACCAATTACCGGATTTTCAACGTGCGGCGCCACTACGGCACCGAAGCCCAACTATGCACACATAACCGTGAAATGACGCACGAACTCATTTCGCTCCATTTGCGATAAATATTCTATCAAACAAAATATGTTTATTTCGCTTAATAGGTATAAAAAAAGTATATTTTGAAACAAAATAGACATTCCTGGATCCAACCATTTATTAACTATTATTTATATTCCATTATGAAAACAAGGTACTTCAGTACGGAGACTCATGTGCGGCGACCGTGCGGCGCCGTAGGGAACTGCGGTACAAATTGGGCACAAGTTGGACGTGCGTCGCCCCAGCGGCGCTGGAGGCATGTGTGCACTGCTCCATTGGAACTAATGTATCTCAGATCGCACTTGAAAAACCGGATGTGTGCACCGGACCTTAGAATTTGTTAGTAGAGATTAGAAATCGAACTAGGCCCGGTGCACACATCCAGTTTTTCAACGTGCGGCAGCACCGAAACCACTGCAGCACCGAAGCCCAACTATGCACTCATAACAGTGAAATGACGCAAATACTCATTTCGCGCCATTTGCGACAAATATTCTACCGAAGAAAACGTGTTTAGTTCGCTTAAGCTTCGGTTTCCTAAGAAAGTGGAGCCGTTATCTAACAGCCGTGATACGTCATGATGCTGCGGGCATAACTATATACGGCCGTCTAAACAACAATCCAGAAGTGTCAACTTAGACGGACAGAATACGTTGGAGAATGGGCAACACAGACAGTTGTCGTGGTTTATTTTATTCGAGAAACAAAACAAAGTGGTTTTTATCCTCTAGTTCAAAGTTTCGAACTTCGGGATCGTTGAAGGTAGAGTGAAAATTTCAACAGATTTCAAATCAGCGTAAATTTCTACGCCAGATCGATATCAAAAACAGTTTTATTATTCAATTATTTACCATTTGATTATTTAATTATTTATTAAATAATTAATTATTTATTTAAAGAAAATCACATTTAAGGTATCGATCTGGTGTCAAATTTTCCGCAGATTTCGAATCCGTTGAAATTTTTATTCTGTGTTTAACGATCCCGATTTTACAAAAACGAATTAATCAATGGCAGTCAAAAATGTTTATTTATTTTTCTCCTCTTCGTTCGAATCGTTTGGAGCAGGAAATGAAATCTGGCCGCTACAAGAGAAAAAACGTTTCCCAACTGTTTGAGACCGCTATGACGACAGTCATGGAAATAGCGGCTCCTATCATTTTCGTTACGCTCACAAACAACGCTCTCTAGGAAACCAACACAATGTGTTAGTATAAACAACGTTTTAGTGACGATACCCACCGATACATCACGGCCGCTAGATCACGGCTACGCTTTCTTAGGAAACCAAAGCTTTACTTGGTGTAAATATATATATATATATATATATATCTTGAAACAAAGAGACGTTACTGGATACAACCCTTTAGTATTTATTATTTATATTCCACTTATTTATGAAAACAAGGTACTTCAGAACGGAGACGCATGTGCGGCACAGTGGGGAACTGCGGCACAGTGTGCACGCAAGTTGGACGTACGTCGCCGCAGCGGCACCGGAGGCATGTGTGCACTGCTCCATTGGAACTAATGTGTATCTCAGACCGTACTTGCGTTGCGGCAGCGGATCCGCACGTTTAAAAACCAGATGTGTGCACCGAGCCTTAATTGGTTCTTGTGGTTTTGGTTTCGAATGCTCGGATCATCAGATTACAGAAGTTTTCAGTATTTGTCGTTTGAAGTTTTAAGGATTCGAAAAGTTTTTTCGATCTTTGATGTATTTATTGCAAGTAAATAAAACGTGGCCTAATGAATCTTCTATTTTACATAATGTGCATTCAGCTGATTTTTCTAGATTGAAACGGAATAATACGCGGAGGGTGTGATCAACATTTTAATCCTGCATCTGGTCAATATAACGTCTTCCTACCTGTTGTTTGACCATTTGCAAATTTTTGATAAATCCGGAATATTTCCTAAAATAGGGTGATATTTGCTTATGATCCATTCTTTAGAAATTTCTTTGTCGATTTCAATTATTTGTCTTGATAGGTCTTCTGGTGCAATCCAATCTAAAAATTTGTCTTCGTGATTTCTAGCTTTTGGAAGTTTATCTGCTTTTTCGTTGATTTCTATGTTGGAATGCTATGTTTCTATGCAGCAATTGATGTGAACGTTTCTGATTTTGAAGCATCTGTAGCTATTAGTAATAACTACAGATAACAAATATTTAAAAAAATCTGTAGCTATATAGTAATCATTAAGAGTTTGTTCTTTGAATTCTTGAAAAAGTGGTTTGATTATTTCTGGAACAAGATTTTTATTTTGAAATTCGTAATCTGATATTTTAATCTGGATATTGTGATTTTCGAGTTTAGTTGGGTACATAAATTCTATGATGTAATCGGGATTTATGTCAAAACTTTTAAAATAAGGTTCTTTTAGATCTTCTGATTGATTGTTTTTTAGTTTTGTGATTGTTTTTACCCGAGAAATTTTACTAGTACTCTGATATGACGAATCCAAAAGTTGAGATTTAATCTTGCGATTCTTTTTGATAAATTTGTTTCATTTGATATCTTCCTGAGGGCAAGTAAAGGGGTTCATTTTGGTAATCCAAGAGCGATTCTAGAATTTGTTTTGGGGATTTGCTGGCGTAGTAAGTAAAAATATTTCCCTAGTTAAAGAGGGTTCGAATGCAAAATTGAATCAATTGGTGTAGATATTTGGATCTTTCCCCGTAATTATGGTTGGAAAGTGCTTTTAAAATATAAATTCTTTTGAAAACTTTGGTGCAAATGTATTTGAATTGGAGGTTCGAATTTTCCTTTATTGAACACGACTCCCAAAAATTTCAGTTGAGTTGACTAAGGAATGTGCTTGCCACCGATTGTTAAAAAAGTTGTGAATACATTGAGCGGTTCGACCTTTGATGTAGTTTTTGAGGCATTTTGCTATAAGGCCGTCAATCCAAATAGAGTCATATGCTGCGTGAATATTTAATGATATTCCTATAATAAATTCTTTTTGATAAATTGCTTTTTGAGTTTCTTCGTAAGCTTGAAAAATGGGAGATTAGTCTTCAAGTGGTTTGTTAAGGATTGTGTTTTCAATAAGGCGCGTTGAAGTAACATGTTTTCGAAGATTTTTGCTGCAACGGAGGTTAGACCAATTGGTCGATATGATTTAATTTCTTCTTTGGGTTTGTCTGTCTTGTGAATAGGAATGATGATGGTGGTTTTCCAACTGTCTGGCATTTTATTGGTTTGCCAGATATAATTAAAACAATTTAGTAATCTGGAGAGAGATATTTCATTCAAATTTTTATAAGAATTGCAAAAATTTTGTTTCTTCTGGGGTTGAAATTTTTTTTTATTATTATTAATTTTTTTTAGTTTATCGAGAGAGAAATCGCTATTCAATTTTATGTTTCCTTGTCCTCCGTAATCAAGGGGGATTTGGTTCGTGATCGGTTGTTTGGTTGAAAAATTTTGCAAATGGGTTTCAATTTGTTCGTTTGCTTGAGTTATAATTTTATTGTCAAGATTATGTAAATTTTGTGACAGTTGAACTGTAGAGAACCTATTTGAAATATATTTTGAATAGCAATTTTGTATCCTTTGAGTTCGAACAAGTTTTATCCCAAATTGTCTTGATGCATTTTTCATTTCCTTAAGTTTTGCTTTTAAATTGAATCCAGTGTTCTTTTGAGAAGTATTTTTTTTGTTTGTGGTGATATTTTTTTTGCAAAGTAGAGCGGTGCATTTAGCAGTCCACCAAATCGGAAAATCTTTGAATGGGAAACGTTGAATTTTTTTATTTTGAAATATAGCTTGTTCGGAAATTTTTTGGAAAGGTTTTTTTTTTAACTTTTCGATACTCTGGATTTTGTTATTGACTTCTTCGGATATTAAGTCCCATCTGTATCTTAATCTGGTTTGGTAGTTAGTTTTGGTTCTTCCTATTGTGATGATGATCGAATAGTGATCACTGTCGAAGGTTTTTTTCTGCTATTTCGTATTTAATTTGAGGAAAGATGTCGGGTGAACATATCGAAAGATCGATTAGAGAGCTGAATCCATTGGATGATATGTGAGTGGGGGTATGATTATTGATGAGGCAAAAATCATTTATGAGTATCCAGTTTGCTAGTTTTTCTCCGTCTTTTGTGTTGTTTGACTGTTCCAGAAGTTGCGGTAGGCGTTGAACTTACCGAGTATAAGTGTGGGAATTGATGTGCTAGTGGAAAATGAGTCTAGCTCATTAGTGGATAGTTTCCCTTTAGGACAATAAATGTTGATGATATTTAGGCTTTGGTTTGAGTCGTGGATGACAATTCCTAATATTTCTTCGTTAGCCATAGATTCTTGTTGTTAATCTGTTCTGTTTGTAATTTTGTAATCTAAATTGCTATAAAGCGGTAAATCATCTAACACAGAGTTTCCAACCTTCTAAAGTCAAAAATCAGGAAATTTCCATACGAACGTCTCAACGGAGTAAGAACTCCATACTCTGCAGTGTCTGGCCCTTAACGCTGCGCATGCTTGAAGCAGTGACGTAATAAGAACAGCGTTTTTGGAGACTATGTAGTATTTTTATCCATTTTTCTTTTGCCATAAACTGCCGAAAAAGGCAATCCTTTTTTGTGGACGGTAAGGTAATTTTTATTAACGTCGTACTCAGGTGTTGCTTCGTCATCTGACCGTGGTTCAAAATTACGAGGTGTTGTCCTCGGTGCTTTTCCAAAGGGATTGATCTTGGACCGTCGTCTATAGACCGTTGTGTTGCTCTATTACGACGTAAACTAAAATTACCATTACCAAAATTACCGTATATGAAACAAGGCTGGGTTGATGACCGCGCTCACGGGAAAAAAATTGTTGGTTGGGGTCACTGCGCAAAGTGTGCTGGATGGGATGGATAACGAAAAAAGGAAATTTGATGAAATCAACAAGTGAATGGAAATTAAAGTAATGAAATGCGTTCCTGGTCAATGTCAGGAAAGCTCGTAATTTTTTGCGAAGGAAAAATACATCGTTACCAATTTTTTTTAGATTTAAGTTGTACAAAAAATTAAATATTGATTCTTAAGTAATAACCTCTTTTGGAAGAAAAAAAAGTCACAAAGTAACATTGAAATTAATAGTAATTTGCACAAAATGTCTTTTAAATATTTTTTGTTTTGTTTGTGTTTGATACCGTAGATTTAATTACATGAATTCTTTGAGAAGAAATACAAGTTTGCATTTTTATTTCAAATAGAGTAATTTTGTTTATTTTTAGCCACTTTTTGCACACATAACTAGGAAATATTTTCCCTGACAATTTCAAAACAATTTAAGTGCCATCCAGTTAACACTTAATAAGTTTACAGTGTAATAATTTTTCAAAATTGTGCTCATAAAATAACATAACTGATGCACTAAAGAGGAATACGTATAATTTTTTTTAAATAAACAAATCCAAATTGATTTATTTTAAAAATTCCTTTTTAATAACATACAACAGATGTACATAAAATAAAATAAATTCATCAAATTATGAAAATTTTTCCAAGTTGACTTCATTTTGCTGAGCACTGCTTTGCTCACAAAAACAGATTTTGATCAAATAATTCATTTCATTTTAAAACCAGGTTCAAATTCACATGTGAATAATTGAAAAAAAAAATTTTATTGCAGCTTTACTTGAGGAATAAATTTGCAACTTAGATTTTTTTTTTTAAATATACGTCTTGAAAATTTAGACTTCTTTGCAATGCTTATCTACCATTTGAGAGCAATGATTATAATTAGTTTTAATGCAATAAAATAAGATACTTTAAAAAGGTTTTTTTTTTTTCCTTCTTAAAGACCCTATTATAAAAGTCGAGATTCAATTTCTACCAACTATTTCAATTTTCCACTACGTTCATAATTTAGTTGGATTAATACTAAACGTCGAGTTCAGTAAAAGTGTAATTTGATGAAGCATCTACCATATTATTGAATCATTTCGAAAAATAGATAAAAAGTACTTGATACATACAAGTTTGAATTGTTTTGCAAGTTCCTTTACTTGACTGGCACATTAAAATGACATATATGCTAGAATATTTTATAATTATAAGATCATTTCATCGAAATATTCATTTGCTTTTTTGAGTAAAAATTTGGATACACGTAAATGTTTGTATGGATAGGTAATTGTCTAAATTATTTTTAACATTTTAGATTTAAGTTGTAAAAAAACATTTAAGCAAACACCAATTTTTATTATTTGCACCCCAAAACAAACAGAAATTTTTTATATCCAACACGATAAAATGTGATGTAGAAGAATATTATACCCATCTATTGTTTTACGTTTATTATATTTTCGATCTTGTTATCTGTACAATGGCAAAAAGAGCTTATCTTATAATTTCAAAAGAAAAAATCAATGTTAATTCAATGTTTCGGAAAGATTAACCCAAGTTTCTAGCGAAATAAGATTTTAAATATTTTAGAAATAAAGTCAGAAAATTGCAAAAACATATCGAGAACTAATTCGTTTTAATTATTTATTTTTGCTTTTAGTTCAGTTCCTAAGCATGCACTTCAAATTTTTTCAACATTTTGTGTTCTTTGCCCGGTTGGAAGAGTAGCGAATTAGCAACTCGAGCTTTGCGAGTTAGAAACTCGATCAAACCAATAACCCACTGTATTGCTGCAGTGCGGCAATTAAAATACCTACCATCTCTAAAGATCCTTTACTATAAAAAATCATCAGTGCAGAAGTTAAACTTTTGGTTAATATCCAAGCAGAGTTACTTAAAGTTAATATTTTGAACCTTCTTGTTTTGCGTTTACAACAATTATCTAAGCAAATCGCTAATATGTGTGTGTTAGATAGGTAGTTAATTAACGTTGCGCAGAATCAATCCCGAAGGGCAAGGTCTGTGGACCACTTTATTGGAATCATGGTCAGATGACGAGACAACACCTGTGCTGGCACCTCACTCTCCAAGCTTCTACTCCACGCCATCGTGAGGACGTTTGTTGCCCCGACACATCAACGTGCACCCCCGTATGTACGACGGTCTTTGGTTGGACCGAATTTTGAACTCGTAACCTTCCGGTTGCTAATTCGTTATTCTTCAAACTGGGCAACAACAACCCGATTTGTGTGAAAAAAATTTTATAAGTTGAAAAACACTGGTCTACAGGGACCTCGTAAGTGCTTACATAAGGGGAAGGGGTGAAGAAAAATAATTTAAAACCTGTTTTTGTTGAGAAATGCAAGTTTTGCTTTTCTTACGCAAAGCATTTGAATCGGGAGTGACTTTTTTAGTTTCAGACATTTAATTTGACTCTTAACCTTAGTTATAAAAAACGCTACAAATATTTTTTCCCAAAAAATATTTCTTTATTGCACGCTATTTGTCTTTGCTTTATGAAATCTTTAAGTTGGCACAGTATGGGGATTGTGGTGTCTATAACCACACAATTCTATAGTTCGGGCTTGACCCAAGCCCGGCAGCAGATTCTTAAATTTACTATAAATATTATTTACAAATGATCTGTGAAATTAAGTTGGGGTACTCACCCCTCTTTAGTTGGATCCACTGGTATCCGAATCTGATTTCATACCATACTTCAATAAAAAAGATGTACACTTCTTGCACAACAATAACTTTATTAAAATTAAACGTAACGGAACATATAATTATACATTTGTGGACTCGCCACTACTGTGAGGCCTTAGCCGTAAAAATACACTTCCGTCCTCCTATAGTACAGGGACGGTCTCTGCTAAAACCTTTCTTCCCAAGACGTAACTCCTTGCAGCTGGAAACTTTCTCAAGTGCATGCGTCAGCTAGCAACGGAATTGCGGAGCAATAGCTCAACGGTTGCATCACCTAGCAACGTATGTACTTACAATTCTTAACAGGGATTCATAGTAAAAATATATTTCGAATACATGAAATATGTACGCATAAACAGACGTATTTGATCCAACTGTCCGATCTGTTCATATTGAGCTTATTTTATAGATAAAAATTTAAGCTTTCTAATAATATATTATATGCCACTGTGAATGCTTTTTTAATTTAGGTCTCACAATTCAAGTTTAAATTACAAAAACTGTGTATGTAATTTTTATACCCTCTTTCTAGTAAAAATATCATTTAAACAATTTCCATAAAAACCTATATCCTTTGACCCGATAGTCCAATCGATTTACATAGAAGAGAAAATTACATAACCACCTTTCTGAAGATCTTGCGCCTAGGTGCACCCACGAGGGGAATGTTTAGGATTTTAAATTTTTCTCAGAGCTTATAAAGCAAATGTCTTTATCAATGGAAGCATTAACCAAGGGAGATAGGGGAGCATATGCTAGTCTTGAAAAAAAATCACCTTTTAATTCACAGAGGCGTACCTGCGTACCGGCTTAAGCCCACCGACCAGTAAGAAAGCAAATACGTATATCCTTTAAAAATTCATGGGCCACATAATTCATCACGCCTCTCAGACCCCCAAAAAGCAATATATCCTTTTTAATTCATTGGCGTATCTATAAAAATACACAGAAAAGACATGTATTTGTTTTTGATTCATGGGTGCACCTAAGCGGGTGCTATTGAATTTTTAAGAGACCCGAAAAAGTAATATCCTGTGCAATCCCATTAATTCATGGGCACCCATGGGAAGATGCTCCGTGAGTGCGCTCATTAATTAAGGGTGTTGCATTATACTTGAACCCCACAGACCTGAAAAAACGTAAGACAAGTGCATATCGTTATGTTGAGCTACGAGTGGGTAGTGCGAGAAATGAAACAGTGAAGCTAAAGCCTACAGACCTATTAACCTGACGTCCTTTCTCCTTAAGATTTTGGAGAAATTGATTGACAGATTCATTAGAGAGGGACGAGGTTCTAAAAATTGAACCCCTGCGAATACGATCTTGTGACGGTCCTTGATAGAACGGTTAATGGAAAAAAAATTGGTTTAACAGTCTTTCTAGATATTGAGGGAGCCTTTGATAGTTCCGACGGATCTAATCATTGATGCCCTTCAGACGAAAAGTTAACCCATTGGTTTGAACCTAAATAAAATATATGCTTGTGTGGTCAGATCTACATCCTTTAAGGGTTATTGTCGAGGGAAACACGCGTGTGAAAGGATTCCACTGATGCAGGCCACTTCTTTGTGGACCATCTCTGGGATTCCACGATATTCACCCCCGTCGGGAGTTTCTCGTGGGAACGGAATGTGTCGGCGAGTCCGGACATTTTTTGGACTGACCGACAAACGAGCCAGTCGGGTCCTTTTGATCCTTAAACTAACGAGAAGGAATTTGTCCCCAGCTGTGAGGTCGGCTATAAGAAGGGGACTGCAAGAGACTTTCTGAACTTCTTAGTCGGACTTCTGGAGAGAGAGTGCGGTGTGCCTCTTTCGTATGATCTTTGATAGATCTTCTCTGTGCATCTAAACGAGTGAGGATTTTCACTCCTCACTTTTGAAACTGTATTCCTTCATGTAAAAAGTGTATAATAATCTTTTATCTATCCAAGATATAGTAAATATATTTTTCTTCTAAAAATGTTCTATGTTTGGCTGGGCATAACGTTACACTTGAGACAAGACTGGCTCGAGCTGGGAAGCTGTCCACAGGGAGGTGTGTTGTCATCATTACTATGGTGCTTAGTTGTTGACGAGCTCCTAAACAGGACTCACTTTCTGGGCCCGTACTGTCTAGGTTATGCTGATGACACAACACTGGTCATAAGAGGTAAGTTCCAGAATACTGTAACGGATCTCACTGCCCTAAAAAGATTGAAAACTGGTACAGAGAGGTGAACCTGTCGGTTAACTCCAGCAAAACTAGTCTAATCCTCTTTACCCAGAAAAGACTGCGAGATATGCATTTAATAAAAATTCTTCAGAACACCACTTGCATACTCAGACGAGGAAGTATCTAGGAGTTACCTTGACGTGGAACTCACATCTCCAATAGTCCACGAGCAGGGCAAAAAGTGTTCTGGGCTTGCAGACGTGCCATAGGAATTAACTGGGGTCCAGCGCCAAAAATATAACACTGGATATACATTGAGTCAATCGTACAATATAATTTTCCAACAACAATCTATGACTTTTATTAATTATAACCTTATGAATATTAATAATGATATCAAAAGTATGCAAATGAAAATTACTTATTTCAATACAATTATTTTATATATATATATATATATTTTTTAATTTATTAGCATTAAAAGATTTCGTATCACGCCTGTGTGTGTATTGATTTATATATACGTATGTAAATAAATGGTTTTGGAAATTTATCCTATAGACACTGCTGGCCACCCAAATTGCAACACCAAGAAAGACAAGAGATATCACAACAAAATTTATTTTGTAGATAACATGTTGACCAAGTATCAAATGATTAAATTTATAGACTTATGTGAAGAGTGGTTCCTGCCAAAATCAGTTGCCAGAGTAGCCGCCATTGTTAGAGATCACCGCTGAAACACGCCTCGGCAGTGATTCAAAGAGACTTTGTATGTGTTCTTGGGGTACAGCAGACCAAGCAGCTTCCACACGTTGCCAAAGTTGATCTGGTGTGGCAGCTGGGGATGTAATATGGGTCAATCGTTGAGCAACCATGGACCACGTGTTTTCTATCGGCGAAAGATCCGGAGAGCGAGCTGGCCAGGGAAGCAATTCAATCTGGCGATTGACGAAGAACCCTTGGATAATGCATGCCACGTGTGGTCGCGCATTATCCTGTTGAAATATGGCTGTGGGCAAGCCCTGAAGGTAAGGAAGGACAACTGGCTCCAACACCTCGGAGATGTAGCGCTAGCTATTTAAAGTACCGGCAATGTGTACTAGAGGAGTGCAAGAGTGATATCCAATATCGCCCCATACCATAATACCCGGTGCAGGACCAGTGTGGCGGTGCATAACGTAGCTGTTCAGCATCCTCTCTCCACGGTGTCTCCAGACTCGAATCCGTGCATCGTGGTGCATCGCAGACAGAAGCGTGACTCGTCAGTAAAGACAATTTCATTCCATTCTGCCATCCACGTCCTTCTTTCATCGCACCATTGGCGGCGGAGACGTCTGTGGTTCTTTGTCAAATGTAGACGAAGCAATGGACGACTTGCGGGCAGACCACTCTGCTGTAAACGGCGTCGAATGGTACGCGCAGACACTGGATGATGCGTTACAGACTGAATGTGCTGTACTATGGTTCATTATGTCGATGAGCGATCCGTCGCTGCCATACGCACAATATGCCTGTCATCACGTGAAGTGGTGCACTGAGGTGGATGCGATCGAACACGTCGGTCCGTCGTACCCTCCTGAATCCAACGATCACATATCCGCATTACAGTTGTTTGGTTTCGTCCTTCACGACTATCGATTTCCCTGAAAGATAATCCACAATCTCGGTAGGCCACTATCCTTCCTCTGTCGAACTCGGATACTTGATCAAAAGATGATCGCTGTTTTTTACGAGGCATAATTGATCGTTTTTTTTTAAACCACAAGAAAAACACAATTGCCGTACTTGAAATCGTCGAAATCTCCAAGCCTTAAATAGCGCTTTGAAGTGGCGCCACAGGCGCGCGTGATGTGCGTTTGCGCTGAAATTCTAATCATTTGCATATCTCACCTCCGCTAATGCATGTTGTAAATTTTTATATTATTTGCATGCTTCCTTCAGGGTGTTGCATTTACGGTGACCAGCAATGTATTTGTAATGACGAACTTACAAGATAATAAATAAATATAAGTGTTTTACAGAAAGAGAAAGTTAGATTAGCATCCTCATTGATTTGATTATGAAATTAAGAGAATTTATTATTCAAGAACACAAAATGAAATTTCTTCAGCTTGAAATTTTAAACCCTTGCAATCAAAACAATATAAGTTTGTAAGTATTCGGTTGGGCTGAAGGAACTTTTTCTATTTGTGTGGGTGTTTGATTAAATAAACGACAGGACTTTCTGGTCGTAATTACTGCTGTTTATTTGCAACAATCTTTGATCCTATTTACATAAAGGCCGCGATTGAGTCATATCGCGTCTTTTACACTTAAAAGCATCTCATAACACACTTAATTTTTCTTACATCCGGGGCTTCCTTAAATACATCTGCGCAACTTAACTACGCAGTGGTGGAGGAACCTCCCAAGCGCCATCTATTGGTCTCTCTCGAAACCAACAGTTGGGTGTTTAAATTATATACATGTTATATACTTCCCCTCTGGTTTCACCGACGTCCCGGCAAGGAACCAGCATGCTTTCGTTTTGGACGTCCACGCTTTCGTAAGGGCAGAGCATCGGAATCAAGGCAAGGTCTTAAGGCCGATGAGTGATAAACTCCCATTGGGACTTCAAGAGAGTCTGGATTGGCAATTTCATAAGTAGTAGGTGGTCGCTGAGTGAGAATGATATAGCTACCGCCCCTCCGAGGCATGAACTTGCTTGTTCGTGTCCTTTTGGCATTACTAACAGGGTAGAGTGTCACCCAAACTTTATCGCCCAGAGAAAAGCTCGGTCCTGTACTTGTCTTTTTTCCATGGATAACTGTACTTCCGTGCTTAGGTTGGCAAATTTCTGAAGATAGGGGGTAATTTCGGGTACAAAATTATCATTTGAGACAATAGAGCGAAGGTCATGTAGGACATCGTCTGTGGTCTTAAGTTCTCGACCAAAATGAAGAAAAGCTGCAGTCTGTTCCGTGGTCGAACATCTGGATGAGTTCATAGCGAAACGAATGATGGGCAACTTCACAGACCATGCAAAGTGATCATTTCCCACAAGAATAGCCAGACGAGGCTTTATGTCCCGATTCTTTCGCTCCACATGGTTAGCTTGTGAGTGATATACAGGTATCAACTCCTGTTTGATTCCAAGAATGTAAAAGTTTATTGCATTATAGCACTAATGAATTGCTTTCCGTTGTCGCTAATGTCACGCCTGGGGATTCCATATCTTAGGAAAACTTCGATGAGGGTTACAGCGCACTCCTTGGCAGTGGCACTGGGTAATGCAAATAGTTCAACCCATTTGGTGCAACAGTCTTCGACTATAAAAATCAATTTGTTTCCATCCTTTGATTCAGGTAAAGGTCCAAACAGATCAATCGCTAATGTTTCAAAGCGCTGATTGTATATGGGAGTTCTGAGCAGTCCAGAAGGTTTCTGGTTCGAGATTTAAAACGGGCACATTCCACGCAACTTTTGACGTGTTCAGCAATGGATTTACGCAAACCAGGCCAAAAGTATCTCAGGGCAATCCGATGATATGTGCCCTCAACGCCATAGAGTCCTGCGAATGGAGCATCATGTTATTCTTCTAATACTCTCTTCCGTTCTTGAAGAGGAACGACCAGCTGTGGGCTTCTTCCGAATCGGAGTCGGGAGAAAAACGATAGAGCACACCTTCAGGGCCGCCCATAAAGGGGGGACAAACAGGCCCTGATTTACCATTAGGCCTGTGAGGCACGGGCCCAGGGCCCCCATAATTTAAAGGGCCCCTAAGTTTCAAAAGTATCTAAAAACTTTAAAATTTTTTTAAGTAGTTACATAAATTATTGGGTATTTACGTAAATGTCCGTCGACTGTTTCCCCCACTATCACATTCTTGTAATTACATTAATTATCTAACTATTATGTTTTTAATTTTCATCTGCTTTATTTTGTTTTGCCAAGAGGTATAAGTGATGTCACGATTTTCTCAAACTTTTTGGTGACATCTGTGAACGGTCAACAGTCAAATACGTAAGTACCAATTATTGTTATAAAAATAGTTTTTGTGATGAACAAATAACATGGGGGGGGGGCTTCCTGCGTGTTGTGCCTACTATACCAAATTTTCTAAATCGGGCCCTGGGGACAAACCCGACAAATGTCGGGGGGCCCGGACGTTTAAGGGGCCCGCGGCCCCTAGGTTTGTTCAAGAAATTATCTGCCTCATTTTAGAGTTATTTTCCGAATTTGACAAAAAAATATCGAACAGAAAATATTATTTTCAAGTCCTTAAAACGGCCCCTTCAAGGTGGTCTCACATTTTCACCAGTCTTCGGTCTACGACAACGACTAGTTGGATTACATGCCACAAGGAGTAATGAAATAGTAAGCACGTTCTTCAACTTTATAAACCAGCTTTACAATTTCTTTAGTGCGAGCCCACGGCGATAGGAACTGCTTCTAAAACACACTGGTGGGAGGTCTCCACACGGTCTTTGTGAGATAAGATGGAGTGCAAGAATTGGGCAGTGAAACCTATATATGAAAAACTACCTGACGTTTTAAAGGCCCTTCGAGATTTAAAAAATCAGTAGTTTATCGCAAGAGAAAACGGCGGCAGAGCAAATGGATTCCTCAATTGTTTTTCAAAATTTGTCAAAAAGTCAACTTAGGCGTATAACACATATACATATTTAATTCCATAATTACTTACCAGTTCATTATTAGTTTACTGTGGGTTTGGTTGTATATTTCTGAGGTTGGGTGTTGGTAAAGATATAGATACTTGGGAAAATAAAAACTTCCTACACAAGGAAAAACTTAGGGGCCCGCACGAAAATTTTGTCGGGGGGCCCGAGAAATTTATGGGCGGCCCTGCACACCTTGATTCATGATGTACCCTCTATCGGTCCAATTTGCAAAATATGCGCTTTTCTCTACGCTTTCAAAGCAGTCTACAATCTTCTTTAGCTCGTCATCTTTCAATTGTTCTTCTCTTATGTCACTGGAACTTCCTAGTGGGAATGTCAACAGATACCATACAAATATCACAATGATCTTCGGTATGTTCACACACAGGGCGAGACAACAAGTCAGCCACAACATTAACCTTTCCTGGAATATATACCATTTGCAGATTGTGGGATTGGATCTGCAATGCCCATCTGGTAAACCCCCCAGTTGGAGATTTCAGGCTCATCAACCACTTCAGAGGTTGATAATCAGAGGCTATGGGGATCTTATTTCCCTCGATGTAACCGCAAAACTTCCCCAGGGCCCATACAACAGCTAGGACCTCACGCTCAGTGGTGGAGTAGTTTCGTTCGGAAGGAAGGAGTCTGCTAGCATATTCTACGGGATGTTCTTCAGGTGTGTCTCCTTGAATTAGGACAGCACCCAGGGCGTAACTGCTGGCATCCTTTAGAATTATGAAGGGCTTTGATGGATAACTTTGCTTGAGAGTGGGGGAAGTGATCCACAACTCTTTTAAGGTGATGAAAGCCCTCTGTTCTTCTTCTGTCCCTTTCCACGAGACATTTTTCTTGGTCATATTACTAAGGGGTCTAGCAATTTCAGAAAAGTTTGGGATGAAACGGCGATACCAAGAACAAGTTTGCAGAAACGATTGGACCTGTTTCACATTTCTAGGATTTGGCATTAACTGGATAGCGGAAGTCTTTTCAGGGTCAGCCTGGAGTCCGGATGGAGTTATCCAGTGACCTAGGTACTTGAACTTAGAGCACCAAAAGTTGCACTTTTCCCGGTCGGCATGTAACTTAAATTGAAGGAGTCGTTCAAATACAGCTCTCAAGTGTGACAGATGCTCTTCAAAGGTCTCTGACAAGACAATTACATCGTCAAGGTAAGACAGCAGATGCATGTCTTTCAGACTCCCACTGAAACGATCTGAGAGTCTTTGGAAGGTTGCTGGAGCGTTTTTCAGCCCGAAAGGCATCCTGATAAAACGGCAAGTGCCAAATGTACAGGTAAAAGCAGCCTTGTCACGGTCTGTAACTGCCACGTTAACTTGATGGTAACCCGCTCGCAAGTCAATCGTTGACATGTAGGATGTATGCTTGGCTTCGTGGAGCAAGTCGTCAATAAGTGGAAGAGGATAGGTATCAGTCTTCGTAATAGCATTCAGTTTGCGATAATCAACGCAAAATCTCTAGGTTCTATTTGGTTTTGGGATCAGAACCACAGAAGCCGCATATGGTGACTCGCAGCCCTCAATTATGCCTTCGTCCAACATTCTCTCTATCTCGGTTTTCATTATACTTTTCTTTACTGGGGAAACTCTGTTCGGAGGTACTGCAACAGATGGATGGTTCAAGGTGTCTATTCGGTGTTCAATGAAAGGGGTAGCTTCTCCCCCTGAATGAAAAGACCTCTCATACTCATTTAGGAGGCGGTTCATCATTTCACGCTGTGTTGAAGTAAGGGCATGGTAGTCAGAATTAAAAAGAAAAAAAAGAATAAATTTACACACATCACACTAGATTGATTACAATTAATATCAATGAAACCTGTAGAATTAAAAATAACCAATAAAAAGGATGAACCTATCTTGTGCCATCAATATATTTGTCTTCAGTCAATTTGTCTTTTTAGTTAACCCACCTGGTATTCCATCAAACGATTTCAGCCAAGGAAAGCAAAACAAATAAAAAATAGTTTTGACTGGCATTGTTTAGTTCTTTGTAAAATCGGGATCGTGAAAGATAGATTGAAAATTTCAACGTAAAAATATGCTCACATCTGCCAGATATGGATGATTCTGTTCATTAGAAATTTTTGAAACATTTTAACATTATATAATAAAATATCAAAATTTTTTTTCCCTATGTTATCCAAAATATGTAGTTTTTTAAGTCTAAAGTGTCTTTTAAATGTTGAGACACATTCATTGAGGCATGTAATGCTTCCATACAATATGCTGAGTTTCAATTCTATATCTTGTCAAATGACCAATTAAAAAATAGTGAGATTTGCCTCAGCCTAACTTTATGATGGAAGTTAATTTCGTCAACTAACCTTGTGTTATACTTCTTACCCTCCAAACTTTTCACTTACTACTAAATGTGTCATGCTTTCATGTAGATATAATTGTAACTTAACTTTAATTTAAAAGGCTAAAGCATTTTTTACTATGTGACATTTAGCAGAATTCTGGGTCCTGAGAAGATATAATTAAATCACGAACTTTGCTGGACAATGTATGCTCCTTATTCAAGTATTAGTTAAACATGAAAACATTAGCTACCTTAATAAAGCCAATTTGCACATCAGTATTTAACTTTCAAGCATTGTAACTTGGCATGCAAAGTGGGCAAGTTGTCAAATGCAAATATTCAGTTTATTGCTTTGTTGTGTACAGAGTTCACAGACACACCACTGCTTGGTAAGTAATGTGTAAGAGTGATTCATCATTTAGAAATCTGTCTGGCAGTCCAACATATTCTAGAAACAGAAATAAATTAGGTAATAATCACAGGACAGTTATTAAAGTAAGTTCCTGTTATTATGTCTGAAAGGCTACATAGAGAGGGCAAGTTAGAAAGTTAGTTGAAGAGTTCAGTACAGATAATTTTGTATGCAGTTGTGTCCAGTAAGAATAAAAACAAGCAACTCCTGTAGCTCTTGGTAGATTTCAAGGCAATTGAGACTTTTAGAAGGAGTTTCGCTTTCTATTTAGCCATAGCTTTGCGAGCTGTAGGTCAAGAATATGGTAATGTGTTTTGTTTAAGCATGAATTTGTGTTCAATTTCTCTAATATTTGATTCATTTGGTGTGATTAGTGAATTAGAAATTTGCTTTGAAGTTACACTTATTTAATCTAATTTTGCAGGGACAATAAAAAAGGAAAACAGTATTGAAAAGCAGTTTATTTAATATAAACTAAAATAATACACTTTAATTGAACTTCAACAAGTAAATGCTTAGTCTATAAATGCAATATCCAAAATACTTTTTTATTAAAAGCATTGTTTTTATTTTTACAAAATAAATTCCACACATCAAAATTAATGTGTAGTCATTTTAAAAAGCAGAAACTGCTCATTCACAAAATAATGAACTTAAATGCTCAATAACAAAAATTCTGCTTGAATTTATGATTTGAAGTGAAAAAAGCAAACCATTGTGCTCTAATTTTAGCTGCCTAAAATAAAGAGATTAATTTATGATTTCAATATAAATAAATTTCATAATTTTAAAAGAAAACAAACTAATAAACTCTCCAGCGTAACAAACTTAATTATACAAACATTAACAAAGTTTTCAAATAAATTTTTTCAAATGACCTAAACTGGGCAAGTAATAATCTGGAACATATGCTAGATCATTTGCATCTGAACTATTTTGGAAACGTTGCACATCTTCTAATGTGTTAACTCCAGTAAGGACAAACAATGTCCTTATTCCATGCTTGGAACCCAGTAAGATGTCTGTATTTAACCTAAAAAAGAGGGAAAGTAAAAAATAAATGAAGGTCAAACTCAAAACTAAATACAGAATACAAAGGTAACAATAATTGCACAACGTAACTATTTAATAGAATTCTCTTCAAGCAAAACTTATATTTTATAATTTATGGAGAAAGTACAGTTTCAAAAGACAGAATGTACTTAGGACCAATTCTAATCTAGTTTACAGAATAGGAAAACTTTTTATAACAAACTACATAAGTTCAGGAAAATAATTAAAATCTTCTGTGATGAATGCTTGTCACTATCAATTTTGAAGTACATACAGTACAAAGTCCAAAATCCGGAAACCTCCGGACCTTGTCCATTCCGGATTGTGGACTTTTCGGATTATTTGCATTTTTGTCAAAAAAGACTGTAATCTAACGTCCTCACTAAGCATTAATTTTGCATATTCAATAGTAAAATAGCAGATATATAAACAGGAATAATTTTAAAAAAAGGGGGGAAAAAACCTTTTTAATACAATGCAACAAATTTTATTTGCAAATCTTCTCATTTTTCTGTGGTATTTACTCTGAACATGTACGTTATTTTGTGTTGTTTCGTCAATTAAGTCCAAACTTAGGTCCTTGTTCTTTAAAAATTGTTAGAAAGATGGAAAAAAAACCGAGAAAAAAACGCCAGTTAGCAAAACGTCCAGGTTAGGGACTTAGTACTGCAGTAGTAGGATCCAAATTGTATTCAAGAATAACAGGATGTTATCACTGTGCTTTGAATTTGTAATCTAAAATCTAAATATGTTTTTAGGAAATAACCAACATCTAAAAAAAATTATGTACATTTATCTGAAATTTAAAAAAACTAAAAATGTAATCATTACTTGTGTCAATCAGAAGATGCAAAAAAAGGAAAATCATAGAAAATGACTTTATTTTTTATGTTGTTGGGAAAGTGAATTATGATAAATTGAATTTTTTCTTTAAAACCAGATGTATTTCAAATTTATATTCATTTCATGCAACTCTGGAATTTAAATGGCTGCATTGAATAAAATAAATTCCAAGGGACCTGATCCCATTGGGCTCTAATTTTAAGGAGGGGGCCACATCCCCCAAATGGGAGGGGTAAATATTAAATTAATGTCATTGAATAACCAAATAATATTTTACAAACAGTTCCTCCAGATATGACTAATCATAGGGGCTCAACAAAATTGAAACAATATTATGTACTACACTATCATCAAATAATTTGAAAACACCTTGAACATTTCGAAAATATCTATTTGAACAGGCATAAAGATATTTAAACTTTTATTCCTCAGGCATATTTAAAGAATTTATAATTACACTAGACTTTACAATTACATTTACTAGTCTAACATGTAAAATGTTAATTCTTTTAGTTAGACAGTCTTGAAAGTGCGATATAAAATTGAATCACATCACACTCTTTGCAAATGAAAGCTAAGACAGGTTTTGATAAAATTTAAATTTTTGGCAACATTTTTTAAAATAGTGTTTTAGAAACACGTGATAAAATTTGCGGAATTTGGTTGATATGACCCCAAGAAGGAATTGACTGTATAAATGGACCATAATTGTATCTTTCCAAAATCTGTTATGTCACTTTGTAAAATAGATGCCTTTGAAAGGTTTTGGTGAAACTGGTCACAGTAAAGAATTTTTGATGTGCATACTTTGAATTACTTTAAAACAAGAGAAACGTTTGAGTAACTTAAACAACCAATTCAAAATTGAGACTGAATTATGTTCAAACCTCAATTTCCTATGAAGAACACCAGTATCACTGAAGAGAAGATAGCATGAGCTAAATAGATATGTGGCAGCAAATTAACTACTTCTAAAGCTATAAACGAAATAAGTGACTACTGTAGGTCAGGAAACATCAAAATTTCCCCCTTGGAGACTGAAAAAGGTCCTAGTTAGAGATAAATCCAGATTCAATGAATGGATGCAACCTCAGAGTATATCCTCATAGGAAGATGCAGAGATGTCTTTAGACACATTTCTGTTTTTTTTATGTTTAGTAAACTTATAACTGCAAGGATTTTTGGCAAGAAAAAGAAAGATAAATCACTGTTCTTAAAAATGTTCAAGTGAAATTTTTGTTATTTTCTTCGGTATCTAATAAAGGCTATAACCAATAAGGCTGAATTGAGATAGAATAATTTATCTTTACTGATAAAAGACCAAATCCAAACAAACAATATAAGTTATGCCTTTCCCAAACATTCACCTAAGAATTTGATTTGCAGTTTCATTTCCAAAGGCACTGTTTTTAAAAATGGTAGAGACAGATCCATTTTGTACTTTGAAAAGTATGTTTGTCCTGATGATCACATTTGCACTGAAGCCACAATTATTTTGATAAGCAATACGAGTTCAGAGCTTAGAACATTGGTAAATCTTTTCTTCAAGTGTGTGCAAAATGATATTTCTTCAAACGTAAAAAAAAAAGCATAATATAAAAATATACAGACCTGTCTCCAACCATAATGCAACGAGAAAAATCAATATTAGGATGATTATGTTTCGTACACTCCAAGATATATTGTTCAGGTTTTCCAAGAACTGTAGCTTTTCTATCAGAAACCACTTCCACAGCAGAAACTAAAGTACCAGTACCTTTAAAATAACACAATGAACACCTCTTAAAATAAAGAATTAAGATAATTTACATGATATGTGAATATACAGTTAGCTATTTTAAAAGCAGATCGAAAGTATACAATGTAAACAGTATATTCAATTGTTGCCAAGTCATTACTTTAAAAAAAACTATTCTACAAATTACGCATTTCTATTTCGAACAGTTATTAGAGAAATTAATGAATTCATTTCTAAATTAATGATCAGCACAAACTTGTGTTGAGTCATGAATATAAGAAACACAGATTCAGAGTTTCAAGAATACAATACAAGAAAATAATGGGGCTGCCTGCATGGAGAATAATGAACCATGGCAAAATCAGGGGGTCTGACGTTTATCTGTTTCACACAATGCGAGATCACCACCTCTAACTGTAATTGAAGGGTGCAGTGGGGAATGAGGAGAAAAGAGTGAAGGAAAGGAGAGTGTTAATAATGAAGAAAGGATGGAGACGCTTTCTTTTCTGCTGTGATGTTATCCTTACATTTTTGTTTCATGTAAATACTAACACCATCTATATATAAATAAGGATGTTTGTGTGTATATTTTCTATACCAATCTACACCATTTGAACAATCCACACCAAAGTTGGTACTTGCAAATCTTCTAATTTTTCTGTGTGGTATTTACTCTGAACATGTCCTTTTTTGTGTTGTTTCATCAATTAGGTCCAGGTTTAACTCATTCCTCTTACAAAAACACCAGTTAGCAAAACATCTGGATTTTGGACAATTCCGGATTTCAGACTTTGTACTGTAGTGTGTGTGTGTAAATTTTTCCACAAAATTTCACCTGTATTGAGAGTAATACAAGGCCAAATATTTTGGAAAAAATCAAGGGAAGTCAGAACTTAAAAAAGTCATTACAAGCTAGGAAACTTGGATTTTCAATTTAATTTTAATAAAGTGATAAATGCACTGGAATACACGGTATTGCAAAATGAAAATAGCAAATCCAAGAAATCTACTAGGCCTAGAAACTGAGTGGTTGTCACTCTGACTCTCTCATTACACAAAGATCTGAGTTTAATTCCCAGTATTAACATGGATGGTCATAGAGGTTCAGAATTCACTTTAAGCCATATGTACAGGTCTGTATAGTACTAGTGTAGCAAAAGATTGAAAGATTTTAGAAATTACTAACCTATGTGTATGTGTGAGTCACGTGTTTTCAACAGTCAGTTAATCATGTATATGCAACTTGGAAAATTTCTTGCAATATCTCATAAAATAACGAGATTTAAACGATTCTTTTCAAGCAAACATATTGTTTAGGATCAAAAGTATAAAATACTCAGAAGTATTTACAAAATATTCAATTCTCATTTTTAACAAAACAAAGAAATAACTAAAATCATAACTAAACCAAATATACATACATGGTATTACAAATCCATCTTTTTCACATTGTTCATCTTGGTTTGTTGCAATGAATAAAGTGTCCGGATTTCTTAAATAGCTAGCAGCTTTTGTCAGTTTGGGATAGCTAATGTGATGATCAAATCCAACTACGACAGCTCCAACCTAAAAATATAGAAATAATTTTGCCAAAGCTCAATAATTTGAAGTACAATAAATAGTCTCATTTTCACACCTACCTGAAATTTTCTACAAGATGGCCAATTAATATTACCACATATATAAATTTCCAATTTGAAATTAATCTATTGGTGGTTCAACATCACCTTAACTCGGCTTTACATCTACAATCATTTACAGATTTTTACTGGTTGGGAAACAGCTTCATCGTACCAGCATTGACAAGAGCCACTCTCCATCAATCAAAATTTAATGTCTGGTAAGGTCTTGTACATTTTTGTCTACTATTTTTTAAACCTAGTCACCAATTTTATTACACTTGCTGGATCACCCTCAGCAATTATCATTTATTACCATTTTGTATCACTCAGGATTTTTTGTATCATATTTTTATATATACCTTTTAATTATAATAGATACATTAAATTGCCGATTCTCCGCATTGCAGCTTATCTGCAGTCACTTTGTGACAAAATGTTGTTGTAAAAACGGTAATCTAAAAAAAAAAAAGGTTTATTAATAAAAAACTGTTTATTAATTCATAATTGTATGTATAGACACACTACTCTGCAAATAAAAATTGTTTAAAAATTTTTTAGTGTTGATTTGTGCCTATTTTTGCTTTGTGGATTATCCACAGATTTATCCATGCCATTGAATCCAGTGGATAATTAAGATTTTACTGTATTAAATTTTAACAGTCAACTAAAATGGGGATACCAGATCTTAATCTCATGATAATGATATGAATGCTTTTCCTTTTGTCTCTTTGAATCAGTGAATGCATTTTGCGAATTTCAAAGTCGAGAAAAATAACTCATCACAAAGATCTCTAGATATATCATCGATTCTTCAGCCAACTGTATTATCAGCCAGCAGTATTTGTTGTAACTGTTTCACTTATGATTCGCCGAACATTATTTTATAAATAATAATAGCTGCTGGCAAAACTAGTTTCTTCTATTTTGTTGTGGTTTTTTACATTTCTTGATTGTGTAAGAAACTTGGTACGATGTTAGAAATGTAACTGAGGGAGCAGAACTATTTTTGAATGTTTGCTTTTGTTTATTAAGCTCATCTAATTTTCTTTGAAAAAATTCTATGGGTTTACCAACGAATTCAGAATACATAGTATAAAGGTGTCGTTTTAATTTGCCTGGTCTCAACTATCTATAGCCAAAGCTTTAGTACAAAACAAACACATTGGTTTTTCCAAGCCATCTATATAACACTTGTGAATCCAAATGATAAATAGGTTGAATCGCATTTTCTTGTCTTGGGAGTTCTACTTCCTTGTATTCCCACTAACTTTACTTGTATCAGCATCGATATCTTCATTATTAGTGTTTGATGAGATGTTTGATGCAGTTTATATATATATATATATATATATATATATATATATATATATATATATATATATATATATATATATAGTTTATTATCAAAATATTAATTCCTTCTTTCAATATTTACATTAAAACTTCTTTAGAATGGATACGAACAGGTTGGCAACTAATACTTTTCGGCCATGTTACTAAAAAAATAATTTTACAATGAATAGAAGAATGATTACCTCAAGATCTAATTTTAGTTCACTCAACCACTGAATCCAGTTATCAGGCACAGGATCAGACTGCAATAAAAATGATTATGTAAGTACAACAATATTAGGTATTTCAAATACAAAGTGTACTGAAAAAAATATGTTTCAAACTATTTAACTTGGTTCAAAAATTGAAAGATTGTATGAGCTGCCTGCAATTGCAGTTTATTTATCCATTTTGGTGATTTGTGTGCTTGTGAACCCTACCTATAGGTGTCAGTACTAAGGAGAAGATCTAGAAATCTAGATGTAAGACATGAGAAACCTATACAAGTGGAAAAATTCTTAAGGTACCATGAAAAAAGAGATACAATGCATAGATGACATGAAAGTCCCACATTCCTGAACTATGCAAAAGAACTAACTCTGTTTTACCTATACTAAGGCTATTGAACCCTTCTTGGATTTAGAGATGTGAGCAAAGAATATTCTCAAAAGAATGTTATCTGAGAACTAGAATATTCTACAAAGATTGAAATTTGGAGAATATTCGAGAATTTTCTATTCAAAACCTAATTTTTTAGAAAATGGTAATCTGTATCATTTTATTGACTGCAGAAATGAACATGAAGCTTACTTTATGTGTGTACATTCACAATGTATCTAGATATATACATATGTATATGCAAATAAACACTGTGTTAACTGTTATTTTTTATTGAAAAACATGCAAGATTTTTCCATTTTTATCATCGTAAAATGGAAATCTGCAATTTATCACACGGAAATAAAACAAAAGTTAACATGCTATGTAACGGTAACACTAATTTATAATGCCCAAATGTCCCACCCAGCCTTCAGAAAATAACGCACCATCCCTCCCCAAAAATAAAAAATTTCAACATTAGAAACCAAAACGCTTGACGAAATTTGTTGATTTATAAAAATTTTGAACTCCTGCATTTCACTTCCGTAATAACACTGTGGTGGTTTTGGCAAAACAAGATTGTTGACGAATATTTGCAAACAAACCACTGTTGCCAGGTTAGCAGACGGTAACCACGGGCTACTGCGATAAATGCTAATGCAAAGAAACTCTAATTTTATTTATCACTCTTCATTCCCGCTGCACTATATTTTCTGCAATATTAATTTTCACATGTTGCACCCATTATTAAATTTCTGTTGAAATCAATTTGTTTGTCTTCAACCTTTCAGGTCCATGTGGATCAATAAAATCTGATGCTTCCGCCAGCCACATCACAAAATTCTAAAGCTGCTGCGGGCCACATACCTGTTGACACTGAAAAAGAATAATGTACAGTCCTCATATTCCACACATTTATTGCTAAAAGCATGTTTGCATTCTACCCACTCATTTTAAAGAAAAAAAATTCCGGCATTTTAAGGCCTTTTCTTAAAAATTTAGGATTGCAGCGGCCATGTAAATAGTGTTGATGGGACACATGTTGAAAACCCCTTCTCTAAACCAAGCATGTTTTACATCCCTATTTTATGAAGCTTATTTATCAAGAGCTGGGACCTACAGCTTTATGTGTAATTTGAACCACACACGAATAATTTAGAGGGATGATAATGGCCCTAAAATCACTTTGATATTGTTTAACTAAATGGTAAGGAAATTTTGTGTGAAGTGGTAATTTTTTAATCTTGTCATCTGGGCAACAATGCTGTTAGATCACAATCATGCGCACTTCCCCTTGCCTTTCACATAACGCATATATCTAACTTGGAACAAAAAAACTCTAAAAAATGGCTACCTGCAAACGAAAATAATTAAAGAAAGCACAAAAGGAACTAAATCAACTAAGACATTGTTTAAACGAGTAAATAGCACTAAAGCAACTGGGCCCAACGTCAGAAATGCCCTTACTAATGTAACCATGGATGTTCTAAGTGTTGAAGTTGATGATCTTGTTGCAAAACAAATTGCTGGTCATAGTTGTCCGTCTGATAGATGCATCCGGTCACAAAAACAAAACTGTACTTTCCGAATAGTGGACAGATATGGTATCCTGGTTATTTTACGTAAGTGCAAAAGAAGAAAATCAAGGTGGATTGTTCTGAAAGTTGTGTCAAAAGCATGTCGTCCCACAAAATGGTAAAGCAGTATGGACAAAAATCAGGTGCCAAGCAATTAGGCTTGATAAAGTGCATGATCATAAAAAATCGAAAATGCATGAACTGAATGGTGTGCAGAACCAGAAAGTAATTGAGTGTGTTGAAAAGGCAGTGACTGATGCAATGGAAGTTATCTATTTTATTGTTAACCACAATTTATCATTAGCTTTGTTTGAACCACTAGTCAACCTTTGTATTAAAATTGGTGTAACGAGCTTATCTAAACTAAATTCATGAAAAAACACAACTCATATCCTCTGCTAATTCTGAAATTTTTTTTAATTCATTATCTGACATTACAAAAGAAAGTGTTTAAAATGACACTATAAATAGTGCAACACTTGGTTTAACCCTCGACAAATATAGCGATATTGCAATGAAAGAGAATTTAGCTATTCTAACAAAATATATTGACAGTTAAGGTGTTCCAAAAATAGCATTTTTAAATGACGATCAGCTAAATTCTTGTGTTGCTGCTTCAATTTATGATGCTACAAAAACAGTTCTTTGTAAATCACAAATTCCTGTATAAAAGATTGCTTCTCTTACAACAGATGGGGCTTCTGCCATGGTAGGTGCTAAAAATGGTCCAGGCTCTTTGTTAACAAAGAAAAGAAAATACTAAAATAATTATATTCCACTGTTTGAATCACAGATTATCTTTATCTTAGTTAGGTGCTTTTGAGAGCATTACAGAGTTAAGATTTGTGGATGAAATACTGTCAGCTCTGTATAAATACTTTCATAACAATGCTAATCAACATTGCTAACTTACAAAATGCACAAATTGCTTTGGCCTTACACAATTTTGATCATATAAAGTACAAAAACATTGTCACAATTAAAAGAGCAGTCCACACCAGGTGGCTTAGACATGAGAATGATTTAAATTCTATTCGCAAAACATACAAATCAATAATTGCTGTTTTAGAAAAAAAAAACATTGCCACTGGGAGGGATAAAGTTAAAATCTGCGGCAAAAGAAATAGGAATTACATTTTTTGACAAAGATGTATAACTGCATTTAACTCAATTTGAGTCAATTTTCTGACCTATTTGATAGTACATATTAAAAATCGTTTATGTAACAATGATATTATTGATGCATTAAGCATTTTAGAACTAAGTAAATAGAGATATTCTGTCACTTTTTATGGGGATAGTTAAATTGAAATTATGTGTGATCATTTTGATATAGATCATGACGCTGTTAAATCAGAATGGGTACATTTTAAAAATGTAATCTCGTCAGAAAATGTACAATTTCAGACCTAATTAAAATGTTTTCAACTATTGGCAACATTTACCCTAATATAAAATATTTGTTGTGTGTAGTCGCTACATTAATATTGGGTTGGCAAATAAGTTCGTTCAGGTTTTTTGAGTTACATAAAATACAATTTCTCCAACACAGAAAATACTTTTCAATACTGTCCATTCTTTTCTATGATTTATTGCCATCTCTCTAATAACTTCATAATGCCATGTTCATAAAACGTATGAGGTTTACTGGTGAAAAACTGATAAATATGATTTTTTACAGCCAATGTTACGTTAACCAACTTTATACCATTCAAAGAATTCAGTAGCGATCGTAATAAGTGATAATCCAAGGAGGCAATGTCAGGAGAGACAGCAGGGTGAGGCAAAACCTCCCAGCCAAGTCTTTACAGTTCCTACCATGTCCTCCTCCAAAGTATGGGGTCTGGCATTATCATGGTAAAAGGCGGCTCCTTTACGATTTGCCAATTCTAGACGCTTTGAACGTATAGCTTGATTGAATTTTCTCAACTGGGAGCAGTATACGTCTGAGTAGATTGCCTTGCCTTATGGAAAGAGCTCAAAATAAATAATCCCACCACACTGAGAGCATAGTTTTCCTTTGGCGCAATCCCACCTTCAAGGTTGATTGTGGTGGCTTGCAACTCTTTAACCATGATCTTTTACAAACGACATTGTCAAAGACAATTCACTTTACATCACCTGTAACCAGCTGCTTCAAAAATGGACCTTTTTATTGACATTTAAGGAGCGTGTTGTAGATGGAAATGCAAACTGTTAAGTTGTCAAAGACAATCCACTTTACATCACCCATAACCAGCTGCTTCAAAAATGGACCTTTTTATTGAAATTTAAGGAGCATGTCGCAGGTGGAAATGTGAGCAGTTAAGTTGTGTTGGGTCAACTTGTGTGGCAAGCAAACATTGAGGCGAGAAACGTATCCCAACTGGTGCAAATGGTTCTCTACGCTTGTGTGAGATATATTGAGTTCTGTAGCAATCTCCCGTACAGTTCGAAATGAATTTTTACCGACAATAGCCTTTCTTATGGCTGGGTCAATCTCTGTTGGGCGACTGGAGCAGGGCACATCGCTGAGTTCACAATCACTGGAACTAAACTTAGTGAACCACTTTTGATGCACACGTTCTGTTAAGGCATCGTCACCATACACATTGCAAATATTTTTATGTTCTTCTGCATCGTTTCTACCTTTTTTGAAAAAAAATAGTAAAATGTGGAGAAAGAGGACGTTTTTTTCTTCCATGTTTACAAGCACGCAGCTTGCACAATAATCTGCGTTACCAGGCGTGCATGTGCAAATTGCATGCTATTGACATCACCTGTCACTCACGTGATCTAGTTAATTGTGCATTTGCACTGTGCAATAGAGATTGAGGATAGAAGATATTCTGCTCCACAGAAAAACCGAACAAAGTTATTTGCCAACCCAATAATTTCATCTGCGAATGTTGAGAGATTGTTTTAATTGTCCAAGAAAAAGAGAAGATTTGCCAATAGAAATTAATGCACATGTAAATTGAAATTGTATTGTAGTCTAGTTATGTAATTCAATTACATTATTATTCTCATCATTTTAATAATTATGTATCAGTTGTGATAGGTTTGCCTTGTACCCTTAGCTTAAACGCCTTCTATGTTACAGTGTACTGGTGTAAAAGATTAGAAATCAACAAGTTTATGTTTTGTTTCTAAATGGGGGAATATAACCATATATTCAGAGCGCCACAAAAAAAAAACCAGGCCATTCGCCATGTCCTAATTTTTTTTCTAGATGAAACACTACCTTAACAGTCTTTTTTCATGCAACATGCACATAGAGAATTTTTTTGTTGTTGTTGTTTGTAATGTCTAGTAGTCCATTAGTTGAAAAGAAATTAACATTTTTTATGATTTTAAGCATTTTATATTGAAGAAAAATATAAATGTTTTTATAGCTATAAAGCAGTTACTTACGCCAACGGGCAGGGAACGTATGTTAACCTTTTCCAACTCGCGTGCAATAGCTGGACTTCCAAAAATATAAACTTTCTTTTGAAAGTTCTGAGATTTTAAATAAGTAGCAACACAGTAAGCTGTTGAAATTATATCATCCTGAAAAGAAAAAATGACTCATTTATTTGAGAAATAAAGTAAATATATTTTACATCAGTTTACAAGAGAAAAAAATGGTTCTATTTAGCCTATTAAAGGTTCCACGGATAAATAGATTTATTATGAATAATTGGAACATGTGATCTGTAAAGGCAAACAAAGATAACTATATTCAAAACATAAAATCTTGCTATTTAGATTCAACGAAACAAATCATCAAACTTAGATATGCAATAAACAAACCATCAGAATAGATAGGCCCATTATATATACTGATTTAGTTATCCATTAGTTTCTGTAATCTAGTTTACCATAGATAATTGAAAAATGTATGTGTGTGTGCACATATTTAATGAATAAATTAATCATAAATTATAAAAAGTGAGAATATGTCATAATTAGTAACCACAATGTAATATAGTTTTAACAAAATATATTTATCTAGTTACTATATGCTTTCTTCATTTAATGGTACTATTCTTGCCCTGCAATAAATTCATACAGGTATACCGAAAATGATCTAAATAGTCATGGTGATGGATACAAAAGCAAAGAGGTAGGTGGGATACACACATGATGACCGGTTACTGCAAGACCCTTAAAAAATCTGTTCTTGTAAATATTACTGCAGCAGTCCAATAAAAGCTTTTTATGTTCTTATGTGTTGAATGAGTGAAAATCACTCTTCTTGGTTGTTTGGTTCCATAACACAAGGTCCAATAATTATTCTCTATTGAGTTGAGAAAAACAGTTTAGTAATAGTTTTCACTTATATGAAATAGAAAATCCTTCAGTTAATTACCCCAAATATTGATGACTGACTGGATGAATGAGTATGAATGGTTGGTCGTGCTTGGGAGTTTTATGGTGCAAGGGCCATATTTTTCCAAGTTACGCTAATTACAAGACAACGTCAAGCAAAAAGGCAAGAAAAGGGGAAAGAGGATTGTAGAACAGAGCAACAGGATCAAAGTAGCAAAAGATCACTTGAGTATCCCAGAAATGCGACCCATATTTACTAAAAACCATGAACAAGACAAGCTACAGGTTTAGTCCATATCAATTGAGGCAGGGGGAAGGGGTTAACTTCATAGTCTAAGATAGCTCAGTCCATCTCATTTTAGAATGACCCTTATTTATCAATATGGTAGGGATTTCTTACATAACTACCATCTTCATCTAGCATCGTTGACACATTAATTCTAGCATAATGAGCATGGCTTTAAACTACAACAAAAAACTGATGTGATAGTTGCATTACGATGTGCAGAACATATTTTGTTTACCTGTAACACTTTACTCTTTTAAATTATAGAATAAAATCTCCTTGTCTAATACAACATTATTATTCTACTGAAAGCCTTACCAACTTCTAGAAGTATGAGTCTGTAGGAAAATTTTCAATTTCCCAGTGGACCTGTCTGTCTCAATTAATTAACTAAAATGTACAGAAATTTGATTTTTAAAAATTGATTATACATACTAAAGTAGCAGGAAATCCAAGAGTTTCACATTTTTTCAAATATTCCTCTCGAGTCTTGGTGCTATTATTTGTCACATATATTACATGTTTACCCTAAGATAAAGAGAAGAGCTATTAAAAGAAAAATAATTACTACACTGTTGAACAGAATAATTAAACAATGAATGGAGCAATAAGGGAAATCAAAATGACTAGGGGGCCAGCCCCCTGCTTGCTAACGCTCACCAAACCCAGGAGGATTGCTTTGCAATCCTTGCTCGCATCAATGAAGACATGTGTCCTAGCAGAAGGGATTCTTTGCAAAATATGTTTTTAAAAAAATATATCTTTTTTTTCAAATCTAAATTTGCTGTAGAACAGATAATACTTCTGGAATCAGAATTCAAATGAAAACTTAGAGCAAATTTTGACATGAAATGTGAGCGCTGCTTTGGAAATTGAATACCCAGCATGTTGTTTGTGTGTGCATTTGCTCAGAACTCAAGCCACCCACACTTTTTCATTGAGTTTGTTGTCGAAAGTTGTAGTGCAAGCGTCTTTGTTGAACTATAATTGTTGGCCCTGAAAAGGACTGTTTTTAAATGGCCCTGAAAAGATCCTCCGCTTTCTTTGATTTCTATTAAAAACTGCAACAGTTAGACTAAAATTATTATTTTTCAATAACATTTCATCCGATAACGCTATAAATTCAATTGACTCATATTGTAACGGAATGTGAGATGGGAGGGAAATTACCCCACACGTGTTGTAGCGTTACACTTCAGTCTAGTATCGAGGGACAAAGCGGCAGATGAAATGAGCGCTTACGAATGTGAGCAGCAAAGACTGCAGGATCTACTTGCAAGTATTGAAATGAAGAGTAAACATTTCACTGGATCAGAGCAAAAAATTGATGCATCTGATGATTTTGATCCCCAATCATTAAAATATAAAGCAAGGAAATTTGAATAGGAGAGCTTTCCTGAGGACTAATAAGTCCTTTAGGTCTGGAGTTCATGAAAAATAATTTACATATGCTTTCAAATGTCCAATCTCTTTCAAAATAATTTGCAATTGGTGTGAAGAGATTAGTCGGAGAAGAAAATCTCCAGTCAGAAAAATTACCGAAAAGAGCTTCCGGACATGCGTCCCAGGAGGGATGACAGAAAAACATCGATATCCTGTTCTGAATGCAGTAAGTTAATCTGTAAAAGACATGTTGATTTTTCGTGAACATTGTTCAAACGATAAGCAGATAGTGATTAAAATACAGGCAAGCGGTATTTTTATAAAAAATTACACCAGTATTATGTACTCATTAGTAGAATTCTTTTGATGGATTTTACAGAAATTTTACGTAACATTTTCACAAACATTTTCAATGCAAGGAATACCAAATTTGTACTTCTAAATATTGATAAACCAGTGTTCATTTTTAAAATGTTAGTTTTAGAAATATTTTGTATATTTTATGGCACAAAATTCGTTTGTTGAAGATTGATCTGTAGAAATTTCGGTTAAAATACAAGTTCAAATGAAAGTCGATTTTCTACAATAAATATCAAAAAGTTTCACCTAAACTTGTTTTAAACTCTTCAGATGGATTCATAATTTAATTTTAAAACTTGCTCAAAGCACAATTATGTATCGCAATCTAATCATACACAGAATAAAATTGGGGTAAAATTTGTCCCGTGCTTGTACTAACGAAGCGGAAAGGAGCGTGTGTGCTGATGGGTACAACTGAAAACTTCCATTGCAGGTTAGCATCACTGCATTATTATATTTACTCTAAAACATTTCGAGTTACTTTTGTTTACAAACAAATTCTACTAATGAGTTATACTATGTTTTATTGTGAACCATATCTAAATATCTTTCTGGTGTTCTTATTTTAAGAAAAATAGAATTTGAGTGTTTTTAGCCAAGCAAGAACATTGGATAAGATGTCTTCAAAGTAATAATTTTCAAAAATAAAATGGAAAGACAAAAGTTGTTATTCCTAGTTATCTCCCACAAAAAAACGAGGCAATTTAGGATCCTAGAAAAAAACTAATTCTATTATATAGTTAATTGCACAGTAATGACACAAGATTAAAACACGATTATATTATATAGGTAAAGCCATAATCATTAAGGCATATTAATCTGTTTCAATATTTATGAAATTTGATGGAAGAAAAAAGGTAAAATAAGTTTAGTGAGGGTGTCAAGATTGACAGAAATACTATAACTCCATTTTCCAAAGCATTGTAAATTAACAATTGATTACTTTTCAAAACAGGATTTATTTACATTTACTAGTCCCATACATGATATAAAAAAACACTAGAATG
Source organism: Metellina segmentata (assembly GCA_947359465.1). Taxonomy (NCBI): domain Eukaryota; kingdom Metazoa; phylum Arthropoda; class Arachnida; order Araneae; family Tetragnathidae; genus Metellina; species Metellina segmentata. The sequence goes on from OX375877.1 coordinate 80,419,785, forward strand.
TATAATGGCAAGGGGTCAACTAACCCTTTGACTATAGGATTTGAACAGAATAAACCAATCACAAACAGGAGCTCAATAGAGAAGCCTAATGATGAATGGATAATAGGAGTATCACTGATATTAACTACATAATATTTTTCTTTTTTGACTTGCAAACATTATACAAATAACAGGTGCAAAAGCTGCCAAGATTTAAATTTCTATTGTTTTAAAGTATTATGTACCCTAAAAGCCCATTTTAACTAAAAAAAATACTGCAATTATACATTTTTCTTAGCAAATTATTATTTATTTTGTATTATCACATTAATCCAATATTAATGGATGACACTTACAAATCTATTATAAAAAGTAGCGATTGAGTTAATATTTAAACCATAATTTTTTACTTGTCTAAAAGAAGAAAGTAAATTTAATATTTATACATGCAAAATTACATTGAACAAAACAACAAAGAAATGTTAAAATCAGATTTTTGCATTTAGCAAACACTTACTAATTTTTTCAGAGCATGAACTGTCTCAATGGAGCCAGGAATTGGAATGTTTACATCCCATAAAACACCTAGTAAACAAAACATAAAATATGATACTTGAATTTATGAAAATCTATAAGGGTGAAAGTAAACTTAAAAAAAATTAATGGCATTGTAATTTATCATTGAACTTATTTCGATACATTGTACTTGAAAATATTACGTTTATCCAATTTCTAGCAGACTGGTTTCTAAGGGGATCTCAGCTAAAAATTTGACCGTTAAAGCATTCTCACGAGATAGAATATAGCTAAATGTAAGAATGTATGATTTTTTTATCAATGTCACACTGGAGCAATACAACAGGCTATTGTGGATCGTCTGGGATCAATATAAAAGTGAAAATTCCAACGACAACACCACATAATTTTGAACCATGGTCAGATGATGAGGCAACACCTGAGCTGGAATCCTCTCCAAACTTCCCCTATCACGCCTACTTGAGGACATAACAGATTTAACATGCACTCCCCTTTATACACGTTAGTCTTTGGTTGCTTTGAACTCACAACCCTCTGGTTAATAATGCAATAATCTTCTAACCGGGTTACAGCGTCTTGCTGAGTAGGAGATCGATAGCTTCAACCCCAATGGTCGGTGGTAATTCAAATTATGAATCTAAAACTTATTGATACTCTCAGTCCAATAATATTACTCACATTGATAATGCATCATTCTCAGTAAATCCAAATTCAAGACATTAAAAGTAAGCTTTGTCACCAACAATGATTCCAGCAGATTTTGTTACAATCCCTAGGCTATTTTCTCCGTTTTCAAGAATTTGCAAGGAAAAAATAGCATTACAAATTATAGCAACTGCAGACAATTTAAGTTTGACAGTGTCGGATTATGCAAGTTACATAATGTATCAGAACATTGGAAGAAATATCCAAAATAGAATTATTTTGTGCAAAAATCTTGAAGTTTTATTGAGATGCAAGAAAGTAACAATAAAAATTATTTAATGTGATTATTAGCTTTATGCAGAAGAAAATATCTGAGCAATAGAAGTAGATAGCTGAATTTACATTTCACTGAAGCAACACAAAGGGCTATTGGTGATCTGGGAAGAGTATTAGAATATTTGAAAATGGCATTACAAAGAGATGTAGTTCCAGAATAAAGGGTAGACATACATGCAAGTTCAAATAAGCAGTTCAAGATTGGTAGTTTGTTGTTCAACTGTCATTTTCTGCCATATGCTGCATTTGTTAAAAACCTTTAAAAATCATTATGCGGTCAATGGCCTTAAAGCTTCTATTGTAACGGAAACAGAAGAGCATGCTTATTCATCAATGGAACAAAGATCAGGCATCACTTAATGGCTTCTAGAGTTCAGGAAACAATAACACACAAATGATACATCTTGCTACTAGGACTTGTATTAGCTCGTAAGTCATAACGAGAATACTTATTCTAACTTAACTCGTCGTCTGATATTTTTCCTTTTTATCGAAACTGTAGAGCTTAAGGCTTAGTAATCATTCATGAAAGTGTCAATGCTTTACATAAAATAAATTTTTTGTACGTGAAAAGTAGATAAAATACCATCACAATCAGTCAAGACATAATCAATTGAATCAAAAAATCCCGATGATACAATAGATTTGTCAAGTTCTATACAGGACTTTGAAGACATTTTTAATACGTTTGGTTCCTTGTGTGAAGGAAAAACAGAATCGTTTCGCAAAAGTCTTAGAAAATGTTTATACGACGAAGTTTGGCAAAGACGTCGGATCCTGTGCATGTTTGGTCGCCAAGCAATTTTTCTTGCCAAATTAAGACTACTGTTGTAGAATAGACAAGCGGATGGAGAGAGAACGATCAGCAATGTTAAAACAGTCGTTTTTCGACCTTTTTTGCAATCCTTCTGCGCTTGCGCAGAAGTGACTGACACAGTTAACCGATAATACATGCTTTTATGGTTGTCAAACTGTTATTTATTATATTTTATATCAGTTTGAAAGTTTTCACCGAGTTCGATACGCGATTGGCTTTGTATGTCAGATCTTAACTTTTATTTAGATTTAGCTTTATCAAATTAAATATTACTTGTATCGAGCACGATTGTGTTGTTAGTTGGTGATTTTTCTAAACAACGTTTTGTGATGGATTCCGATCGCATTTTTTCGATTTGCTGCAAGTCTTTCAAGGCAAGTTCTGGAATGTTTCCGCATTGACGGCAAATTCACGATGTATCATCTGCAGTCATTAATGCTGGTAAAAATAGCCTGGCGTGCCCAATTTGCAGTCTGACTCAAATTTCAAAAAAGCAGTTGGAAAGTCTTTTGTATATGTGCATGAAATACAATTTGACAAATAGACAAAGCAATTTAATTCTGAGGCTGAATTTGTTGCTTTAAAAAATGAAATGGAACAAGCCACAAATTCTCTGTTTACTCAAGAACTGTTTACCTTTCAAAACCTGCCTCCTTCACATGTTCATTTTCATCCATGCTTTTCAAGAACTGTTTACATTTCAAAACCTGCCAGCATCACATGTTCCTGATCACAGAGTATCCCTGCTTTCACTCCATCATGCCTTTCAAGAACTCTTTATATATCTGCTGCATCACATGTTATCAGTTTATCCATGCTTTTCAAGAACTCTTTACAGTTCAAAACCTGCCTGTATCACATGTTTATGGTCACATTTTATTCCTGCTTTCACTCCATCATGCCTTTCAAGAACTGGTTATATATCTGCTGCATCACATGTTCAGTTTACCCATGCTTTTCAAGAACTGTTTACATTTCAAAACCTGACAGCATGCCATGAACTTTGAATTGGATATAATCCTGTAGCTTGCTTCCCCATGTAATTGCATTTCCAGAGTATAAATTAACTACGCCTCTGTGAGACCAGCGTGTTTCTGCACAGCTGTTATCTGCATCACCAGACTTCTGTAATCTTCATTATTCTACACAATGCCATGGCCAATGGTATTGCAAAGGTATCTTAATATTGTCTGCACGATTTCCCTATCAGTGTCTGTGGGGTTGTCCAACTTACGACACTAAACTCACTGCGTAAAGAATATCTGGTCGAGTCCCCATTGCCAAATAAAGCAAACTGAAAACTCCTGATTGGTATGGAATTTCACTGCTTGGCCGGGCATGGAAAAAAATATTACTAAATTTGTCCCGACTTGGAAGGGTTGTCAACTTCAGAAAATGGAAAAGCTTGTCGGAAGAACTCCAATAGTTCGTCCGGAGCTGCCTTTTGAAGTTGTCAATATTGATATTGTTGGACCCATTGAGCCTCCATCCAGTAGATGACACAAAGACATTCTCTGTATGATGGACCAGCACACTCGTCGGTCTGAAGCAGTACCTCTTCGGTTACTTTCAGCCAAGGCAGCATGCAACGCTTTGCTACAAGTATTCCCGAGAACTGGTATATCCAAAATTGTCGCGAGTGACCAGAGAACAAACTTTAAATCGTCCCTAACACAAGAGTTTTTGAAAATAATTGGATAGAGTCCAAGTTTTTCTTCTAGCAACGGCTGGGTGGAGCAATGGAACATAGTGTTGAAGGAAATGCTTCATCATGCAATTAAAAAAGATCCAAGAAGTTGGGATCAGCAACTACACCTCCTGTTCACTGATCCAGAAGTGATTAACACGGCTAGAGGAGATTCACCTTTTCAACTTCTGTATGGCAGAGAAGCTCGGGGTCCGCTCTCAGTTCTCAAATCCTCCTGGACTGGTCTACGATTGTATGGGACGGTAAAGGGTGGCATTTGACACCCTTTACCATTTTAAAGGGTTCCTTTAAAAGTACTTCTTGATCTTCAAGTTTGCAAAGATGGACTTTTGCACTACTAAAGTAAAATATTACTATAAAACATTGCTCCGGTGCAAATATGCCTCATGCTGATGCACTCTTACACTTCTTGTGAAAAGTGTAAACATTTTAATTATAAATTTGGATGAAGTGAAAAATTAATTTCATTTTGTAATGATTGATTTTCAGTGACATGCTTAGTTAAGAATTTTGTTCTGAACTTTATCTATTCTAAAATTTATTTAAATTTCTGATAAGTGATTTTTTTTTTTTCAATTTATGAAATTTGAATTTTTATAATTGGGATAATTTCATAGCCACAATATTTGTGTACATTACATTTATTTCTATTTTTACTATCAGTGTGCATATTATTTTTTACCTGTATTGCTATATCATACAAGAAGGTTCAGACTTATTTTGTGTTTAGAGTTGGGTAGTATACATGTGAGCAATATTTTTTGGTTTTATTAATAGGAATGTGTATTTGAATTTCAATATTTCTGTACAATTCCTTCTGGGATTGTCAGATTGTGTATCGTAGGTGATTCGTCAATCTTGCATGGGGGTGTAGCGTTAGCCCTACTCTCTAGAGTGTGCGCTATAGGAAGAGATTAAAGTCTGACTCCGGCGAGCTAGGTTGGTTGTCGGAGAGGCATGTGTAATCATTGTTTTTACAAGTCCTTGTAATCCGTTTTTGTTGTGAATAAATTAATATATATTTTTTTAGTACAAAAGTATTTTTGTGTGCTGGATCTTTGAGAAAATAACTTTGTACGATACTCACTATCTGGGGCCTTTTCCCACTATGTTTTGCATTTGCCATGAATATATGTGAAAAAGCAATTCCCACAAGATACTATATAGCATGAAAAAAATATACAGGGTTATTCAAAAAGATGGATCCAATTTTTATTTAATGAAGTATAAATTGGACATGAACGCTTTACATACTAATGAAAAGAGTAACTTTCAAAGTTTTTTTTAATACAGGTTATAAACGTTCAATGTGTCCCCCTTTGCTGCATGGCAAACATCGAAGCGGTAGCCAAACTCGTCCCACACGCGAAAAAGCATGTCTTGTGTTACTGAGCCTCTGAAAATGCCACTGTTCCAATATGTCCAGGTGCGTTATTCCGCTTACAGTGCTTTCCGCAAAAAAGAATGGTCCTTAAACTTTTGTACGTGATAAGGCTTTGCCGAATCTCTCGTGTTGCAATGTTGTCATAGAACCCCATATGTGAACATTGTGTCTATCAATGCCCAAGCGGTGGTAAATAAAACTTCGGAATTTCATCTTTCCTTCTGTATGTAAACTGCTCATCCAATTTATATTTCGTGAAATACAAATTACTTAAATTGGGTCCATCTTTTTGAATAACCCTGTATATTGTGGTTCTAACATTCTAATATTTTTATTGGGCTTATAAAGTGATAATAATACAGGACTACAAAAACTAGAGTTTCTTAAGCAATAACTTATCAGTTGAAAATTATTAGGTTTTCAATATAATTGAGCCCCGAAGAACTTGTATGTGTACCTAAAAGGTTTAGCCTAAAATCCCACCATCTAAAAGAGGAATTTGCTTGAGAACTTTGAAGTATTTTATATTTATCGGTAGAAAAAAACTGATTTTTAAACAATTTTTATATGGTTGGTAGTAAAGAGGTTAGAACTAGGCCCCTATTTTTTTTTAACTTCAATTATATGTGATTAATTGTTATTTGAAAAAATTTCTGTCTACAACATTTAAAATTCTGTGTTAATAAACATTTCTACAAATATATTCTTTATATTTATAAAAATAACTAAAATGCACTTTTTTAAAGTCAGCTAGCTTCTTTAAAGCTTGCATAGCTACTTAATAAGTTAAATTAAAGAAAATTAGGTTTTAGTAATTTTACCAACTTTTTTTTACTTTTTGATATTTTATTTCATGTAAATAGTAAAGAAATTTTGTGATAAGCCACTTTATTTAGACTTTTTCCAAGACTTCAGTGGTTGAGGGCATGCCTGAAATAATTTTATTGCAAATAAAATATTGTTACATTTGTAAAATTAAATTAATAAATTCATATTTCAATTATTTGTGCTGCCATCCTTCATAATACACATGTCTTTCGTATGTTGGTGTTCCAACTAACAGCCAATCAAACTGAAACCATCTAGTCTAACTTATAATAGGAAGACATAAATCAGAAGTTAATGTTACTGATAAATGCTAGAAAACTGAACTATTGTTAAATTATTAAACTGGTTTTTAATCAATTTTGTATACAAAAAAAAATACTTTTTACTAATGACCTTCAGTTTGTTGAAAATTTTAAGTTTAATATAAAATTTTCTTTTATAATAATCATAAGACCATTGTCACTAAAGCCTATACTACAGGTAAAAGAAATTTTAAGTCAAATCCATCTCTAAATACACATAGATATAAACAATTTTTTCAATGCAGAAGTTACAGTACATTTACAATAGTACAATTACATTTTTCTGATTTGTTTAAAATTTATTTTCTAAATGGAAAGAAATTTGATGAAGGCAATTATATCATCAATATTTCATATTAAAAAAAAAAAGGTTGTCCATTTTATTGTTTTAAATTTATCAATACTAATGGGTAGGGAGGGGGCTTGAGCACCCCTGTATGGGTGCCCATGACAAGGATTTGATGAAAAAGGCATCTGCAAATAAACTCAATACTTTTCAGAAGCATAGTTGTATTTCTGAACCCTAAGTTTAAAAAAAATGGTATTTATAACTTCCTGCATTTCACATTTTTTAAAATCTGGATTTAATGTATTATTAAATCTATGCAACAATAAGTAAACTAATTTAAATGTCTTGTATTTTCTAGAGGTGCTTCAGCATAGTCAGATTGGATTCTTTTTTCCTGAGTGAATTCCAAAGAAATCAAACATGGCCATGCAACAATTAAATCGTTTGAAAATGTAAAACATGTTTGATATCCGCAGGTTATAAAAAGCAAAGGACATTTCATACAACCCAAATAATGTGTTCCTGAATAATATGGTATTCATTCATCATATCACAACACAAGTCATTGACATTTTATATTAATCACCAATAAAACTTTTATTTTCAAAAAATACACACTAAAATAAACTCAAGTTTTGTTTTCAAGTTAAAGTTCTGGTAAAAATTGAGCGAGAGCAAGCGCCGAAAATTAACTCAAACTTAGTTTCAAATAAGAGTTCAGGGAAAAAAGTTGAGAACAATCGGTACAAGTAAAACAAAAAGAAAAAATTTCTCAATTTAAACATAAAACCCTGTATTTCTATATGCTTAGGTATTAAAAGATGCGAGATTCATCACAGTAAAAACAAATTGGTGTTTCAATTCTCGAAATTATCACGAGAGCGTTCAGAAAATTTGGCAAATGTATCAAACTTTTTTTAGAAGTTCCAAGATAATCTGCAATGTTTAACAGCAAAAACAAATTAGTTTTTAAATTCTCGAAAATTTGCAAAGAAATCACTCTTTTTTAAAAGTTTCAAGATAATCTACAATGCTTGTTACCAAATGGAAAGGAAAATAGAACGATCATGAATGCGATTGTATTGTTTACATGTGAATAAGGATGTTATTTTGTACAGAAAACCATTTCTACAAAAAGAACAGCTATTTTAAAGAAAATAACCAATTTAACACGTATGATCGTTCTCTCGTTATCGACTAATCATTCCAGGTGCTTCACGAGAACCGCTGAAATTTTCTAAGTTTTTAACATTGCTGATCGTTCTCTCTCCATCCGCTTTTGTAGAATAGCTCCTGCGTAATATTCGGTGCAGATCGTGATTGGCTGAGAAATTACCTCATCGTAACAACTGAGGAGGTACCTAAACCGTTCTTGTGGCCTATATAATGTAAGATTCTAGCAGTCCTGAAACTTTCGTCTACCACCAGAAATGAACCCTGATGATCTGATTGGTCCATGTAACATGGTAGTAGTAGAGTGCCTATATACTAAGAGTGGCGACATACGGGAAACACTTTCTGATTGGCTTAGAGACCTTTTCTACCGCCCGAAGCGGTATTTTCCCAGCTCCCGTAGACTTAACATGGGAACTTTTTGTGTGCTCGAGAAAAACGTGTGTATATTAAATTAAAAAGAAAATATAGCTTATTCGTGTTCCATTTCGTGTTCTAGAATGTTTATTTATAATTATTTTAGTGTTTTGTCAGTGTAAATTTGAAGACTTTTTAAGTAAATAGCTTTTTTTGAACAACATGCTGTTTCCAGCTACTTTGGCGATGTAAACATCGCGCCAAAGGCAGTTAGCAAGTTTTAAACTTTTGATAATGCGTTGTTTTTTTAGCTGTTTCCTTATTATAGGTTTTCAATAACCTAAGCCGAATTGAATCATCAGAAAAGCAGAGAGTAAATTGTAGCAATGCTTTATATAAAAAGAATAAAAGAAATGTTTATATAAAAGTGTTATTTTTGATGCAAACTTTCATCTTTATTTTGCTGCTAGATCTCGGAACAAAACCACCACATCAACATTTATCTGTGAATTTGGATATAAATGCGTACAAATGCTGTTATATATTTTCTATCTTGAGATTATTCTTGTATGTTTAGGCCAATATTTGCTCATTATTTAGTTTCAATCTGTTAATTCTATTTTTCATATGAAAATGTGGTAGATTTTTTAACAACTGTGTACTGATGGTGTTGATTATTTTTGAAATTACATGTCTTTTGACTTGTATAAATGGATGAAACTTAAAATTAAATTTAAGTGGGTTAAAATTTTGTGTTATGCATTAAAAAGGTCAAATAAAAATGTTCAGTATCTTTTCTGGTTCGCGGTTAATGTAAGGACAGGATTAATCACACTAAAAAAAGCTACATGTGTTGAACAGTTGGTTGAAAGAAGGTTTTATTTTAAGGAACTATCCATTAATAGTAGGACATTTCAAATCTATTTTTTATTTAATGTTGTAAAATTAATGCGTAAACTTCTATCACACAGCATGGAAAGAATTTAAAGAAAAAACTTGTGCCTGAGAGAAACAACACATCAGATCTTATTTTATTTAACACTGAAGTTATAAGCTTAACTTTATTCATTTTCTTGTTAATATTCACGAAAACAAGTTCAATAAGTCGTGAGCATAAAACGGGACATAAACACTATCGCCAAAAGAAAGAGAGAGGAGGAAATGTGGGAAACCGATGGAAGAAACATATTCGCCCAGCAACCGATTCTGGTAGAAAAATGGCTGCCGCGCATGTGCAGTGGGCCAAATTTGGTCCCTTGTCGCCACTCTTACTATATAGGCACTCTAGGTAGTAGTAGAGTGCCTATATAATAAGAGTGGCGACATACGGGAAACACTTTCTGATTGGCTTAGAGACCTTTTCTACCGCCCGAAGCGGTATTTTCCCAGCTCCCATAGACTTAACATGGGAACTTTTTGTGTGTTCGAGAAAAACGTGTGTATATTAAATTAAAAAGAAAATATAGCTTATTCGTGTTCCATTTCGTGTTCTAGAATGTTTATTTATAATTATTTTAGTGTTTTGTCAGTGTAAATTTGAAGACTTTTTAAATAAATAGCTTTTATTAACAGCATGGTGTTTCCCACAATCTAAGTTAGCGCGTTGTGCAATCCATCTCATCAATTACGCATGTAATTAAGCGTTTATATGATTCATTTATACCATAGGCCTTTTCCTCTAAGCAAAGTTGTTGCTGAGAAAACTTAATACATATGCCCAGAAAATCTTTCACAACTTAAGCCTGGACATTTTGAACTCATCACTTAGAAGTTGTATTACCACCATGACCACTGATTCATAGGAACCAGCAATCAGTAGGTCATCAACATACAGCACTACTAGGGGGCTCCGCCCCTGCTCGTCAACCCCTGTGTACCACTGTCACTGTTTCAGTTTTTAAAGACTTTTTAAAAATTTGCAAACACGACTATTGTTGTCGTTGTAGCCCATGGGTTGTACCCTAAATAAGATTTCATCGAGTTCACCATTCAAAACAGTCTTAACATCTAGTGCATAGATTCATTTCCCTATGGAGAACAATGACAAAAACCAGTCGTAGTGATGGCATACTGATGTTCTTTAAAAAGACAGAAATAGCTAGTAAAATTATGTATAGTTTTGTTTTATCACTGAATATAAGCTGCAAATTTTTTGTAAAGCTATAAATCTTAAATGATAAAAAGTTAGGACAAAAAGTATATATTTGGTACACTCAAATTTATGATTTATTAATTTTTAGAAGAAAAATTTGGTGTAAACTAATTTTTTAGAATGAATAATATTCACAATACTTCACCTTTTGAAGTTAGTTTTTTTTTTTAAATGAAATTAATCAAATCACACAAAACTTGAAAAGAACAAGCAGTTTTACCCATGGTCACAATTTTAAAGCTTCACATCTCAAATTTATTGATTGATTTTTTTTTAATGTTAAAAACATTTGGTATAGTCTTTATATAAAACAAAAATCAGTTAAGTTTTTAAATGTTATGTTATGCTTGAACAATATATTTAAACCTACTTTGAAAATGTCCCACTAATATTAATAATTAATGCAAACAGAACTCTGCTGACATACTAATAACTTACTTTCCAAAACAAAATAATCTATAACAATAAAAGATGAAAACAGCATTGCACAAAATCGAATGTAACTTGGGAATTTGATACAGTAACCGATGAATATTTACACATTAAAAAATAGTATACTGACAATGTAACAAACTACAAACACGGGCTAAAACTTCATCAATGGAACAAGTGAATATGTTTAATTATTTGTATTTAAATATTATTAACATTGCAAAATAATGTACAGAAATATCCTTACCTCATAGGACTTGCACTTTTAGGGATGACTGCTCTTATTCAGTGCAAGATTCGGCGAAAAATCGCCGCGGTCTCGGCGGCTGCATCTCACCCGTTACGTGCCAAAAAAATAATTAGAAAAACTTTTATGCAGAGTAACATGCGTGTTCGCTTGTCAATTTTTGATAATATGATGGCGGTCGGCAACCCAAACAACGAACACGTGACCAAGCATAGCTTCAGCTCAAAATTAAATATCGGCCAACATTAGATTAACATCGTTTTTTGGATATTGTTTTCACAATGTCGCCAAATATCGGTACAATATCGGGAAAAATTGCGTAATATTTAAATTATAAAAAATATGGGTAAGACAACATGGGGTCATTATTTACAGTATTACTACATGATTATAATGTTATTAAAAGCGTTATTTACAGTCTTCCTCGTTTTATAAAACTAAACGATATCTGCCAATATCGACAGATATCGTAATTCCGACATTCGACATTCACAGACATTCAAAACATTGGCCAATATTGGTAGAATGTTGGCCAATGTTGTTGTGCTACCTGGGAAATAGCTTTTTTTGAACAACATGCTGTTTCCCGCTACTTTGGCGATGTAAACATCGCGCCAAAGGCAGTTAGCAAGTTTTAAACTTTTGATAATGCGTTGTTTTTTAGCTGTTTCCTTATAAAAGGTTTACAATAACCTATGCCGAATTGAATAATCAGAAAAGCAGAGAGTAAATTGTAGCAATGCTTTATATAAAAAAAATAATAGAAATGTTTATATAAAAGTGTTATTTTTAATGCAAACTTTCATCTTAATTTTGCTGCTAGATCTCGGAACAAAACCACCACATCAACATTTATCTGTGAATTTGGATATAAATGCTGTTAACTATTTTTTATCTTGAGATTATTCTTGTATGTTTAAGCCAATATTTGCTCATAATTTAGTTTCAATCTGTTAATTCTATTTTTCATAAGAAAATGTGGTAGATTTTTTAACAAATGTGTACTGATGGTGTTGACTATTTTTGAAATTACATGTCTTTTGACTTGTATAAATGGATGAAACTTAAAATTAAATTTAAGTGGGTTAAAATTTTGTGTCATGCATTAAAAAGGTCAAATAAAAATGTTCAGTATATTTTCTGGTTCGGTTAATGTAAGGAAAGGATTAATCACACTAAAAAAACTACATGTGTTGAACAGTTGATTGAAAGAAAGTTTTATTTTAAGGAACTATCCATTAATAGTAGGACATTTCGAATCTATTTTTTATTTAATGTTATAAAACTAATGCGTAAACTTCTATCACACAGCATGGAAAGAATTTAAAGAAAAAACTTGTGCCTGAGAGAGACAACACATCAGATCTTATTTTATTTAACACTGAAGTTATAAGCTTAACTTTATTCATTTTCTTGTTAATATTTACGAAAACACGTTCAATAAGTCGTGAGCATAAAATTTTCGGGACATAAACACTATCACCAAAAGAAAGAGAGAGGAGGAAATGTGGGAAACCGATGGAAGAAAATTATTCGCCCAGCAACCGATTCTGGTTGAAAAATGGCTGCCGCGCATGTGCATTGGGCCAAATTTGGTCCCTTGTCGCCACTCTTATTATATAGGCACTCTAGGTAGTAGAGTTTGACGATATCACTAATTTTTTCGCAATTCTAGTACTGTCGCCAATCACATATGCAATCCTTGTAGTCGCGTAGAGACTTGCGTCTGCCACCAGTAATGAACCATCCATTTGGATGATATGCTCAGTCTGAATTTTAGAAGCTAGTAAATTGCGCAAGCGCATAGATGAAGGATGAACTTCAAGGGCGACTGTTTAGACTAGCGCCTCAGCGTACAGCGTAAGTGTCCGACAAGTTGACTCTGATTGGCTCCTCGTATATATGTTGTATGGTTGTTGTTAGTAGTATTTCTCGCCAACTTATACTAAGGATACTTATACTTTTAAAGAGCTGTTTTCCGTGCAGCAAAGATGGCCTAATGGTTAAAGTCACCTAATTTCAGATTGGCGTCGGCAACGGAGGATGACTTTACGAGTTCAAATCCAGCTGGCAAAAAAAATTTTTAGATCCTCCAAATTATTAAAAAAAATTCCAATAAAATTCCTTTTGAGTCTAAATTACTTTTCCTAATTTTTAATACCCTTTTTATATTTTTCCAAGCTTCCGTTGATTTTATATAAATAATCTAAGAACCACTCCTGAACTGACTACCAGCTGATATTTTCCCGCCCCTCTGCCGTCCCCTTAGCTTTAGGATGATGGTGTCGTATACACCCCTGGCTTAGGACCATTCTGATGTAACAAAAAGCATACATAAAACACTAAGTTATATAATTATTAACTTATATAATAAAAGGATACAATTTTCGGCTCCCACCTCTACCCACCCATAGCCATGGGAAAAGAAGAAAGCAGAAAAGTTATTCCTTTATTTATGTTTTAAATTATGACTAATAAAGTAGTTTTCACTTAAAATACATAATTGATACCATTGTTCTAAGTAAAAACCAGGAAAGATGGGACTTGGTGTTGAAAAACACATTTTTTTAATACCATAATAGAAATTCAGGCACTAAAATTGGGTTACCATACCAGAATTACTATTTTAAATATGCATAAATAAATGCCATATTAAATATGTTTTTTTTTTTTTTTTTTTTTTTCTTTGCTCTTTAAAAAACGACCGCTCTCCACAGTAAAAATAAAGCAAAATGTTAAAACCTTTCGAAAACCGTTCCTATCAGTCAAAGAGATCTGCGCCAAAACGTAGATAAATAGCCAAATGAAACACCTTTACGTCTCAGAGGTCACATGCAGGGCCCGATTTAGAAAATTTGGTATAGTAGGCACAACAAGCAGGAAGGCCCCCCCCCATGTTATTTGTTCATCACAAAAACTAATTTTATAACAATAATTGGTACTTACGTATTTGACTGTTGACCGTTTCACAGATGTCACCAAAAAGTTTGAGAAAATCGTGACATTACTTATAACTCTTGGCAAAATAAAATAAAGCAGATGAAAATTAAAAACATAATAGTTAGATAATTAATGTAATTACAAAAATGTGATAGTGGGGGAAACAGTCGACGGACATTTACGTAAATACCCAATAATTTAAGTAACTACTTAAAAACTTTAAAACATTTTTTAGATACTTTTGAAATTTAGGGGCCCTCTAAATTATAGGGGCCCTAGGCCCGTGCCTCACGGTCCTAATGATAAATCAGGGCCTGGTCACATGTTCATACCAGCCAATCAGAGTCAACTTGTCGGACACTTACGCTGTACGCTGAGGCGCCTGTCTGTTTAGTGATTTAAATCTGCCATAAATTGCCAAAAATAGTAGTAGAAAGATCAAACTTTTCCTCCATTTTCCCGCCTTTTAAAAATCTTGTTTTCATTTCGTACTCTCGACTCAAATGTGGGATGAGATGTAAACAAACTTCATAATCACTTAAACAATAAACGAATTGAATAATTAAACGAAAGGGGAAAATGTATTCCACTGTTAAAAGTAGTTTTGTTTGAGGTGATAGAAGGGGTTCCGATATATCCCTTTTTTTTGACGGGAAGAATAGAACTTTGAAAGTGTTCAACTTGATTTGTGACTATCATTACTGGCGGCAGACGAAAGTAGCCAGCCGACTTTCTTATCTATCTTATCTAGTAGGGACTCAACTCGGAGAATAGAGCGTGCAAGGATTTCGGATTTCCTGAACAAGTATTTTTAACAAGTATCGGACTTCCTGTATTTTTCAAGTGTGCCAGAGCTAGACCTGGACATCATATAGAAAAATGCAGATATATTGAAGAAATGTACAATGCGGACCAACAAACGTTGTGGAGAATAGTTGACTGCATTTCAGGGAAATCTGAAGACCGCCCTCGGTGTTTCTTTATTGATGGACAGGGCGTGGAACCGGAAAGACATTCTTGTACACAGGATTGTATCAAAGGCTCCTTGTCATGGAAAAGAAAAATGTTTGTGTTGAAAGAAACAGAATAGCTTCATTTCTTCAGCCATGTGGAACCACGTCTCATCGTTTTTTCAACCTTCCGATTGAGCTGAAAGAAGGTGAAATTTACTTCACAAAGCCTCGTGACAAGCGTCGCCTTCAGGAAAATTATGTTATTTGGGACGAGGCAAGCATATGATACCAAGAAAAGCCCGAGATTATCAATCGGACTCTTCGTGACGTGATGGATAGTGACATCCCGTTTGGCGGAAAGACATTTATTTTAGGAGGAGACTTCAGACATGTGCTTCCCGTTGTGAAGAAAGCTAGCCGACATCAAATTGTGCACGAGTGCATCTGATCTGTGGGCGCTCTTTGAGATCCATCACCTGAAGATAAACAAAAGAGCGACTGTTGGAGCTGGAAACTTTACAGACTTGCTATTGCAGTTCGGAAATGGAGACCTCGATGAACTCAACGTGAAAGAATCTTCAGATTTGGCTTGTATGGATTTGGTCCATTGGTGTTTTTTTTTTAAACATGTAACAGATGTGACCACTGACCTCACCAGAATAATACTGTCACCCCAGAACGACGAAGTGAACCGAATAAATGAGAAGATTATGTTCAGGATACCCAGTAAAGAAGTAATCAGCTACAGCATCGACAAGGCAACTTTGATTGAAATTGACAAGAGTGATGCAGGAGAAGAAGCGACTCTTAGGGTACGTCCATAGTGCACCTCTTCCAGCTTTACACTTTCATCTGCCGCCAGTAATGAACTCTGGTGATCTGATTGGTCCACGCGACATGGCAGTAGACTTTGGCGATATCACTAATTTTTTTTGCCATTCTAGTTCTGTCGCCAATCAAATAAGCAACCCTTGTAGTAGCGTAGCATACCGCATTTTTATTTTGGCAAAATGGTTTTCATTTTTCTCGCAGAATGTGTTCGTTTGTATTCGATCCATTGATTCAACTTCGCTATCCAAATGGTAATGGTAATGGTAATTTTAGTTAACGTCGTACTAGAGCAACACAACGGGCTATTAACGACGGTCCGGAATCAGTCCCTTAAGGGAAAGATTCGAGGACAACAACTCGTAATTTTGAACCACGGTCAGCTATCCAAATGGAGAAAAATTGCAAGTAAGGATTAGATCCAGGTAAGTAGCAATGTTTGCTTGGAGATAACTTCAATGGCGACTGTTTTGTGATTTGAATCTGCCATAAATTGTCAAAAATAGTAGTCTTTTTTGTTAGGAAGAAGAGTTTAAGTTCATTACTGGCGGAAGACGCAAGTACTTAAATCGCGGCAGGTACAAACAGCATTATAAAACGGCGCAATTCTAGCAGGTGATGGTTATAGTGCAAAACGCGTTGGACCGCCTGTCAGTTTGCAATATGGAGCTATCATGTGAGGATCTATTGCGTATTTTGTTGACAACAGATAGCATTTATTATAAAATCAAGCAGGAAAGAATAAATAACGTCCATGAAATTAATAGGACTCGCCTTGAAGTAGGTGAATACTATACTTTGTTACCTCAACTAAAAGTTCACCCCGAAACATTTTACGATTATTTTCGATTGAAAAAACATACATTCGACTACATCTTAAACAGCATTGAATACCGGATAAAAAACAGGATGGTATAACCTTCACCAACAGAGAAATCTTCCTGAAAAACCTATGATGGTAACTCATTTTAAATTATTAGTTTTGACATTTTTACTGTGAAAAAGTAAAGGATTAGATGGTGGGTTAATTTTTATCAGGTATTTACAATAATTGTTTTGAAAATTTTATTTCTTTTGGCCGAGATGGTATACATTATTAGCCGTGGTCGAATTCAAAGTAAAACTGCAGGACTCCCCCCCTTATTAGCTTTAGCAGCAAAACCACCAGAACGTTAAATAGAAAAATATACAAGGGTTATTCAAATGAAAAGGTACGAAACGACACTATGGGCATAAATGAAGACTTTATTCAAAGTATACACCATAAGCCTGAGCACAACGATCCCATTGATTAACGAGCCGAAGGACTTATTGTTTCCAGAATTCCTGTGGCCGTGACGAGACCCAGTCCTTCACAGCGTCCTTGAGTTCGTCGTCCGAGTTGAAGCGCTTCCCTTTCAGATGTTTTTTCAGGGGACCAAACACATGGAAATCGCAGGGCGACATGTCCGGGCTGTAGAGCGCATGGTCAAGCTGTTCCCACTTGAACCTGGCCAGTTCCACGTTTGTGACCCTGGATATGTGTGGACGCGCGTTATCATGGTGCAGAACCATACCCTCCGTGAACAGCCCATGTCTTTAGTTCTTGATGTACCTACGTAGGCTTCGGAGTGTCTCAGAGTACACATCGGAGTTAATGGTTCTTCTGTGCTCGAGGAATTCAACAAGTAGCGGACCCTGGACGCCGAAAAAGACGGTGAGCAACATCTTCCCTGCTGAAGCCACGGTTTTGAACTTTTAGGGGGAGGTGACAACGCATGCTTCCACTGCATGCTGTCCCGCTTTATCTCTGGCTCGTGGCACCAGCTCTCATCATCTGTGACGATCCACTCCAGGAAAGCGGGGTCTTCATGATACCGAAACAGATGTTGAAGTGCTAGCCCATACGCAGTTCCTTTTACTGGTCGGTGATCTGCTTCGGAACCCACTGCGCGCACACCTTCTGATAACGTAACCTGTCGTGAACAATTGTCCACACTATTTCAACGCTGACATCCAACTTCACTGTCAACATTAGCAATGTGACATTCCGATCACTTCTCACTAGGTCGTCCACCTTTTCGATGAAATCGACGACTGTGTTTGCCTGACCTAGCTGGTCATCAACCAAACTCTCACGGCCTGCACGAAAATGGACACACAGTCTTCCCCGTATACGGTAACCATCCGGCGAAGAATAATGGCCGGTTTAACACCTTCCACTGTCAGAAATTGGATAACGTCTCGCTGCTCCTCAATCGTCGAATTTTGCAATGTGAACGCCATCCTGTCCTCACACGCACTGCCGCGTCAATTGGACGGCGCTCTTTATAAGAGCCTCTGCTCTCTCCTGCGCATGCTCCGATCCACGCCGGAGATTCCAATCGCATCCCTAGATGTCTCGCTATGTTCTCCCATAGCGGGCATAGGCAAATATGTTAACGGTTACGTTGTTGCGACGTTTCATTTGAACACCCCTTGTATATAAACACTTTTTCATAACTAATTTTAATAAAGAATACAACAAAAATAATTTCAGTTTTTAATTTAAAGAAAATACTTCACCAATTGAAATTGCTGTTCAGAAACTCATCAAACAGTTTCATTTGAGGCGGTGCTCAGTGCCTCATACAGTTCATTATGTGGTGCAGTCTAGAGTGCCTATATAATAAGAGTGGCGACAAGGGACCAAATTTGGCGCAATGCGCATGCGCGGCAGCCATTTTTCTACCAGAATCGTCTCAAAGAAGGTTGATGGGCGAATTAATATATCATTTCAGGGAGAACAAAAAAGCATATGATTGTTATAATATGGATACATTCGGTATAAACAGTGCAGGATTTACGTATAAGCTAGACAAGCTATAGCTTAGGGCCCCCACTTTCTTGGGGGCCTCCCAAAAAATTGTCCGAGTGAGCAATTGTCATATATACTTAAATATACTGCAGCATTATTTGTCCCAATGCCGCACGTCCGAAATGTCCCATACTCTTCACCCTATTTTTTAGCGCATCTTTTCGAAGAACAAAGCGCTATTGTGACTAGGGTTTGCATTACCTATAACCGGTAATACCGGTAATTATGACTACCGAAATTACTAATAAATTTCGACAGCAAATGCCGGTAATTTTGGAAAATTTAAAAATTATTTCATTATTGTTTTATAATAGAAATGGAATTTGTAAAGTATATAATTTATTTTACTATAAACAAGGGGATTCCCCTGTGCCTACACTCGAGCATGCGCTGACCTTTTGTAGTTCGTGTGAGCCGTCACACAGACGATACAATATTTCTGACTTTTTATTTAAATATTGCAGAGAATGGTTAGTAAATTCGCCAACAACTGGTCGTGTATACTGTTTCGTGTGTAAACTATTTTCAAATTCTTCTACGCCATTATCATCTGATGGATTTTGTGATTGGCGCAACACCTATTTAGTTCAAATTCATGAAAACTCTGTAGACCATAGAACAGCTTCGGTAACATATCTCAACATGGCTCAACAATTGACTGCCAACTAGCAGAACAGATAAATAATAAACGGCAGTACTGGAAAAATGTTCTTGGACGAGTTGTGGCAATCATAATTACTATGGCAGAGAGTGGTTTACCTTTCAGAGGAGATAAGGACGCATTTAATTCTCTTCACAATGGCAATTTTCTTGGATTACTCGAACTTATAGCAAAATTTGATCCTTTTCTTGCAAGCCATATAAAAAAATTCGGGAATAAAGCATCAGATGTCACATCTTTCTATAACAATACGTGATGAATTTATCCAAATTATGGCACATAAAGTAAGAGACTCAATCTTGGATGATTCGCCACTCCAGACAGGTCCCATATTGATCAGCTCATCGTTATCGTGAGGTATGTTTCACCAGATGATGGGCTCCCTATTGAACGTTTTCTAACTTTCCTAGAGATGGGTAGCTACACAGGGGAAAGTATGGCTAAGATGGCGTACAACTACATTACAAATTAGTGCAAAATATATTCTAGTAAGTGTCGAGGCCAGTCATATGATAATGCTACCAATATGTCTGGAAAATACAAGGGTATGGAAGAAATAATATTGAATATTGACAAGTATGCTATGTATATTCCATGTGCTGGTCATTCCCTGAATCTTGTTGGTAGAGCAACAGTTGACTGTTGTTTAGATGCAGAATTTTTTTTTTGGAATTGTTCAAGAAATATGTAATTTATTTTCATCATCTACACATATATGGGCAGTACTGTTTTCATTCTTCAAAGATGATTCAAAAGTTCCAAAGTCTTTTTCAAAGACTAGATGGGAAGCATATTCAATGGCCACAAGTGCAATACTTGATAGTTATGATGGAATAATTTCTGCATTGCATCAGCTGCATATTGATACTATAGAGAAAGGCGAAACAAGAAATCAAGCCATAAACATTTTGCATAAAATGGAGAAGTTTGAATTTATGGTAATGTTATATTTGTGGAGTTACATGCTGGATGAATTTCACAAGACTAGTCAATCACTACTGTTCTAGCTCAGGATAGCACTCACAATGAAAATACTCGTGGACTGTATAACAACACAATTTATTTAGATACTCAGCAAATGACTATTGCTCATCTGTTAATGCGGCTTCATTCCCCGCATGACACGTCACTCCACAAGGGATCTTACTCGAACACTGACTCAATTCACACTTTTTCCAAAAGGTGGCGCTGCTGCAACAGCGCTTGCGGTTGGTACGGAACATTCCGCCCCACGTTGCAATGGTTACATTCAACCATTTAATTATACAATCATCTCAAAATGTAAAAATAAAATGAAAATAGCATAACTATGAAAAACATTGAACAACACATAAGAAAAAATACTATAATAAGATTACACATTAACAGGTAAAATACAGATTTTTGCAATGGGCTTTTTGAAGACTCCAGACTGAGTTTTTACCTTAACAACTCTGACCCGTTTGTCATCACCGAAATAGAGCTCAATTATTCTACCTAATGCCCATTTTAAAGGCGGTAGATTTTCCTCCTTGAGAAGCACTAGCTCATTGACTTTCACATTATCTTTCTCAATCATCCACTTGGACCTCTGTTGCAGATTATTTAGATACTGTACTTGCCATTTCCTCCAAAAAATTTTGAATTATTTTGGCTAATTTTTTCCAGTTGGACAATCTATTGTCTTTAACTTCTATTAAATTTGGCTCTACAACAGTATTTAAGGATCTGCCGATTAGGAAATGAGCAGGGGTTAACACATCATACACATCAGTATCTGACGACAGAGGTACAAGCGGTCTAGAATTTAGGATGCCTTCTATTTGGGTAATGACTGTTAGGAATTCTTCATACGTCAGTCTGGAATTTGCTACAACTCTTTTAAAATGATACTTAAAGGCCTTTACACCACTTTCCCAGAGGCCACCAAAATTAGGAGCTCTAGGTGGGATAAAGTTCCAGTCGATACCCTCAGTTGACATATAATTAGCAAGGCTTTCGTTTGGTTTTATAACTAAGTTATGTAACCTGGAAAGCTCCTTATTAACACCTGTGAAATTTGTAGCGTTATCCGAAAATAATTTTGAACACAGACCTCTGCGAGCCACAAATCTTTTTAAGCAAGCCACAAACGTCTCCGAAGTCAAATCGGTTACAATTTCGAGATGGATGGCCTTCGTAACTAAGCACACAAAGAGACACACGTATACTTTATGAAAAACCCCCCTTTCTTTGATGTTTATATTTAATAAGGAATAGCCCGCAGAAATCTACTCCTGAGCAATTAAATGGAAAATCAGGAGTCACTCTCTCTTTGGGTAAATCACCCATTAATTGTTCAACTCCTATGGGTTTAACTCTAAAACACACAATACAATCGTGCACGACTTTTCTGCACGATGCTTTACCCTGTACTGGCCAAAATTTTTGCCTAACATAATGCAGCAAAGCGGTAGGGCCTAAATGAAAATACCGCTTATGATATGATTCTAAAATGAGCTTAGTAAGTTTATGACTCTTTGGCAGGATAATAGGGAATCTACTGTCAAAATTTACATTAGCATGCTTTATTCTGCCGTTCACTCT
The DNA here is from genome assembly GCA_947359465.1 of Metellina segmentata. Lineage (NCBI taxonomy): Eukaryota > Metazoa > Arthropoda > Arachnida > Araneae > Tetragnathidae > Metellina > Metellina segmentata. Next base: position 80,441,754 of record OX375877.1, read on the forward strand.
GATTATTCCCTCTTTGCCTAAAAAGGGGTTTAAACATCTCATCTTACTTTTGTCGGGAACACTTTTTTGACGACTTAAACATCTGAGTTCCTCTGGGAACTCTCGACTTTGAACCTCTTTCACAATGAAGATTTCGCTCCTTTTGATCTCCTCTGCGCTCAAAGGTCCCAATTTCTTTTCAGTTCGGTTCCTGAGGTTGTATATAAATCTGAAAAGATAGCTCACAACATGCAATAATTTGGTGTAACTGTTACTAATACTAAATAACTCTTGGTGAAAGGAATTAGAAGTTACAGTAAGCACAGGTAAGTCACTTTGTTCTGAATGTTTAAGTTCAAACGTGAACTCGTCTCGTATGACTGATGTAGGAATTTTGCGACTGGGATACTCCCGGTCAGTTAGGAAAGAAGGACCCTCGAACCACAGTTTGCTCAAATTCAGTTTCTCAGGGTCCATCCCTCTGGAAATAAGGTCCGCCGGATTGTTCTCGGAAGACACATGACGCCACTGTTGAACTGTTGTTAAGTCTTGTATCTTGGCTATACGGTTTGCCACGAACGTTTTTAGCAGGTAGGGCTCTTTCCGTATCCATGAAAGTACAATCATGGACTCACTCCATAAATAGATGTCACTTGTCTTAAGATGTAAGGCACTCTTCACTTTGATTATAAACTTTGCTAAAAGAACAGCTCCACATAGTTATAATCTCGGTATTGTAGCCCGCTTAAGAGGCGACACACGTGACTTGCTACAAACCAAGTTTACTTCGAAAGCTCCATTTTCTGATGTCGACTTGCAGTAAATGACACATCCATATGCAGACTCGGACGCGTCTGCAAATCCGTGAAGCTCAATATGCACTGATTTTTCTATCAATATGCACCTCTTAACACTCACGTTGTTTATTACTGGCAAGGATTCGACGAAGTCTTGCCACTGTCGCGCTTCCGCTTCAGGAAGTGGATCGCTCCAGTCTAAATTCAAGCACCACAGTTTTTGTAAGAATATCTTTGCTCTTGCCACCACCGGACCCAAGAGTCCAAGGGGGTCAAAAGTTCGCGCAATAGTGGAAAGTACTGATCTCTTCGTTGGCGGAACTACGTTTTCCAGCTGAATTTGGAAAGTAAAGTGGTCAATTGTAGGTTTCCACGAAACACCTAACGCCTTTGTCTCTTCTTGAAAATTGTAGCTACTGTCAGGCCCAGTTTGTAATTCAGGATTATTACTACACCACTTGTGCAGCATCATGCCTCCGCTCTTGAGAGCCTTTATTAACTCCGATTGAAGCTCCTTTGCTTCGCTCAGAGTGTCGGCACCACTCAGGACATCGTCCATGCAGAAGTCTCTCTCCAAAACTGGTGAAGCTAACGGATAATTCTCTTGTTGATCTCTAGATAATTGAAGTAACACCCTGGTTGCGAGGTAAGGTGCGCTTACTGTGCCGTACGTCACTGTTTTGAGCTCATATGTTTTAACTGGTTCATTCACTCCCTCCTTCCAAAGAATTCTTAGAAGTTTCGTTTGGCTAGGGTCAATTAAAATCATTCTATACATTTGTCTAATGTCAGTCACGAAAGCATTAATGTGCTTACGGAACCTCACCATTATTTCAAAAAGGTCTTCCTGATTAACCCCACCGTTGTATTGTAAGGAGTTGAGTGAATTACCTACGGTTGTTCGTGAAGAAGCATTAAAAACTACACGAAGTTTTGTCGTACTTTTATCAGGGCGATAGTCTCCTAAATTCGGTATATAGTATGTTCCCACTTCTTCCTCACACTCCGAAATTTCTTTCATGTGACCCAATTCCTCATATTCGCGCAGAAATTCCTTATATAATGCTAAATACTCAGGTTCTCTTAAAAAACGACTCCACAGCGAATTTAATTTTTTAAGGGCAATATCTCTGGATTTTCCTAAACACCTTGGATCCTCTTTTAATGGCATTTTTACAATATATCTCCCCGTACTATCTCTCTTAACGTTTTTCTCAAACTGCTCTTCACAAATCATTGCTTCTTTATTTTGGGGTAACTCCATCTCCACATTTTCCATTTCCCAAAATTTCTCCAAAGCTTCGTTTAAACCAGTATTATCCTGAATGAACCCACAATGTACGTTTCCCTCAGTTGCAATAGGTATACTTCCACTAACTACATATCCAAAAACTGTATTTTGAAGAATCAAATTACTATTAGCAGGATAAATCTGACCTGGCCGTAACAGCTCATAAAAGATTTAAGCGCTCAAAAGCAAATCTACACGACCTGGCACATTACAGTTTTCATCAGCTAGTTTTACATATTTTAACTCTGGTACATTAACCTTAAGCATTTTTGACGGCATGAAATCCGTAATTCTGGATACAACCAAAAAATCTAGCTTTTTCTCAAAGTTACCCTCAAGGTTTGAGATTGTTGAATTAACCACAGATTTAATTTTTGTGATTGTATCACCGATCCCGCAAACTGTCATATCAGTTTTCTCTCTTTTTAAACCCAGACTATTCGCACAGTCTGTCGTCATGTAATTATTCATGGCCCTTTGATCTAAAATAGCTCGTGACTCGTACAATTTTCCTCGATGGTCTCTCAACAAACAATTCACAGTACTCAGCAACACGCTTTTCGATTGATTTAACACTCGTGTTGAGAGAACGGAATTGTTGTTTTGACTGCTCTCAAACGTCTGCGCAAAAGGAGAAAGGGATGATTCACTAACAGCTGTACGACCCCCTCCCCCACTTGGGTTCGAACGCAGGTCACGGTCACCGGCGTTGGGTTCACTCGAAGTACGCACATACTCATGGTTTCTAGGGTAATGCAATGAATAGTGATGCCGTCTCTTCTGCCCCTCTCGCTTACACAGATAACAAGAAAAATGGGATTTACAATTATTGACCAGATGCTTGCCCAGACAATTAAAACAGCAATTATTTTTCTTAATGACCTCCACTCTTTCAGAAACAGGCAAAACCATATAATTATTACAGTTAAACAAAGGATGATTTTCGGGACACAGAATGCATTTTGAACTTTTACAATCAGAAATAAATATTTTAGGCATATTTCTAGAATAGGATGTTTTAACGCTTTGATTATTGTCCATCGCTAGTGGTTTTCCCCGGGACACAAAAAACAGGTCAATTTCTTTTGATAATTTTATCGGATCAAACCAGGTATCTGATTGCCTTACACTGATATGGGACGCGATTTCTCTGTCTAATGTATGAAACAATTTGTCTGACACTATTAGCTCATTTAATTTTTTAAAGTCCGACACTTTCCTCAATTTTAAATAGTACTCCCAACTCGTAATCAAACGAGAAGCAAATTGCGTATAAGTCTCATTAGGTTGGCGAGTTGTTTTTCGAAATTGTTCAAGACACGATTGAGGAGTAGGCTCAAATTCACGCAACACAATAGATTTGACTTTTGCATAATCAGTCAGCTCATCATCCCCAATGTAAGTGATAACATTGGAAGCTCTCTCCCCTAGTAAATTTAACAAAATTTCTGATTTATATTTCTCAGGAACAGCTTTCGAAACAAATGCTCTTTCTAAGGAAGCAAAAAAGTAACTCCAGCCTTCTGGCCTACTCAGAACTTTTATTGTCAACGTCCGAACACTCTTCATCAAAGAATCTAAAGATTCACAATTTTCCACTTCATTCTCAGATTTGCTGTTTAGTTTTGTTTCGGCTCGGATTTTTGCAAGTTCAAGTTCTGCCTTAGCTCTTTCTAGCCTAAGCTTTTCGAGTTCCATTTGCTTCTGTTCCGACTCAATTTGTTTCTGTTCATTATTTTTGCGATCTTCGACAGTTGAATTTATCAATTCCGTGACCATTTGAATGTCTGATGCATAGTATTTATTACTTTTGATGAGCTCAATTAGCTGAATAACGGTCATTCTCTTATTTACCTCTTCACCTAACTCAGTGGCAACCTGCCTAAGATCTTCCTTTCTACAGTTATTAAACATTTTTCTTAGTTCTGATACTCAATACAAATAGCCTTCTCATACAAGTTCAAATTTTTCACTTACTTCACAGACACAAGCTCGCACTTTTTTATCCAGTTAACTCCGGCGTGGTAAGGACCAGATGTTGTAGTTCAGGATAGCACTCACAATGAAAATACTCGTGGACTGTATAACAACACAATTTATTAAGATACTCAGCAAATGACTATTGCTCATCTGTTAATACGGCTTCATTCCCCGCATGACACGTCACTCCACAAGGGATCTTACTCGAACACTGACTCAATTCACACTTTTTCCAAAAGGTGGCGTTGCTGCAACAGCGCTTGCGGTTGGAACGGAACTACAAGACCCCCAAATTAGTCTAAATGTATGTACGGAATTGTATGCTTCACTTTCGGATTTTGTTAAAGGTTCCAGGGGTATGTTCGATCATTTCGAAGAAAAAGCAAAAGAAAAATTGCCTGATGTTGATTACAAAAAAAGCAGATATAGAAGAAGGAATATCAATGATGATGAAGATGATGCTTTAGAAAACGTTGAGCCAAGAGACAAGTTTAGAATCAAAACATTTATACTTGTGATGGATGTATTAGAGTCAAGTCTGGCACAGAGGGCCTCGGTATACAATGACGCTGCAAAAAAGTTTTCATTCTTAACGTAATTAGAAGCTACAGAAGAAGAGATTCGTGAAGGAGTTAGTGCTTTATGCCAAACATATCCTGAAGATGTGGACATGAATCTTGTAAGGAGAAGTCAAACATTTTCATCAATATGTTAGACATAGTCAAGCCTATGGTTCAGCGGAATATGATAGTCTGTCCAATCAGCATTCCCTAATGTAGAAGCAATTTTGAGATTGTTTCTTAGTATGATGGCTGCAAATTGCTCTGGAGAAAGATTTTTTTTTCAGCTGAAGTGAATAAAAAATGAATTTAGAACAACAATTACAAGATAAATTATGTTTCATCAGTCTCATGTGCATAGAAAGTGACAAAATACGCAGTTTAACATTTGATGATGTCATCAGTGGCTTTGCTCTGGCAAAGGCAAGAAAGAAAATATTTTAGTTTAATATAATTCCTTGATCTTTATAACATGCTTCAATAGATTAGATATTAAGCCTTTGTAAATAGTGCATTTTAAAAGAACTTTTGTTTCCTTTTACCAGAGTTTGCATTTTTAAGTTTGCTATGAATAAAAATAATTTTTAGTAAAAGATTTATTAATTCACCATCCATATACTTCTTAATCGTATTTCAGTTTAATCCTATAGGTATCCGAAAATCATATTTGGCAGACATACAATATCTGAACTTATATAGGGCCCCATATCTCAAATAGCTTAGGGCCTTATCAAGTCTAAATCCGGCCCTGGGTATAAATGAATCATATAAACGCTTAATTACATGCGTAATTGATGAGATGGATTGCACAACGCGCTAACTTAGATTGTGGGAAACACCATGCTGTTAAAAAAAAGCTATTTATTTAAAAAGTCTTCAAATTTATCCTGACAAAACACTAAAATAATAATAAATAAACATTCTAGAACTTGAAATGGAACATGAATAAGCTATATTTTCTTTTTAATTTAATATACATACGTTTTCTCGAACACACAAAAAGTTCCCATGTTAAGTCTACGGGAGCTAGAAAAAGACCGCCTCGGGCGGTAGAAAATGTCTCTAAAGCCAATCAGAAAGTGTTTCCCGTATGTCGCCACTCTTATTATATAGGCACTCTATTGCAGTCTGGTTGGTCTGTTCATTTGAGTTTGATGAGGGTCCACCATAATTAGAACTAGGGCTGGGAGTGTATGGAATGTCTTGTGTATCTGGGTAAGCAAACTCGTCAACTAGTTGCTGAACTCTGTTTCTGAACCGCAATTTCAAGTGGTACGGTATTTTGTCGACATTGGGCAAAAGGCTTCGAATAAACAATGCACCATCACTGTCATCAGATCTGCGTTCTTGTATGACGCGAAAACAAAAAATCCTTTTCGTTCTCAAGTTGTTTGATTTGCTGGTTGTATTTTGCGTTTATATGATTTCGCTTCCTTTTCGTTCACACCATGCCAACACGAAGAAGTTTGGAGAGTGGGATGCCGCCTCAGGTATGACCGCGATTCAAACTTACGAGGTATCGTCCTCGGTTCTTTCTTTCGGAAGAATTCCAGACTGTCACCAATAGCCCGTTGTATTATTTTAATGTGATGTTAATATAACCTTTACAGGTTTGCTACAGAATGGATGTAGAAGACCATTTACATCCAACAGCGACAAAAAAATTTATATATATATATTATAATCACTAGTCTCCAATCAGTTAAGTTGTTCCACGGGATGTTACGTATTCCTATCATTTTTTGTTGTTGTTCAATTCAACTATGCATTCTTGCTTGGTCTACAATATGAAGACGATTTTTGTAATTTTTACTGGTCTTTGGATCTAGTTTATTATTTGTAACTTGTTTGATACGAGTCAATTTTTTTTGCCTGTCCGGTTGAGGGAAGAACGTTACAGGATTACTTAGATGTTACAGACATAGGAGTCAGGGGAAATAGGGGGCCTTAAGGAACAAAAGTGGGCCAAGAGAGAAGCTAAAATAAATCTTGCAGAAAAATATTTTAAACAAACATTTATCCACTTGACCATAAAGATATTCACTAGTGATGAATAGTCACAAGAATTACAAAATGCAGGTTGGAAACAGTCGATCTTAAAGCAAGACAACAGGTTCTGACAAGCAACTGTCAGCATGTATGTATTTGCATGCACTTCTGACTCATGCAGGTTCTTACAATTTCTGCATGCAGTGACAGGAATCTGCCCGTATGTTAAGTTTACTGTATAAAACTGTAAATAGGCAAGACTTAAATCACTATTAGACTGTTTAATTGTGTGATAAAGAGTTATCAGTTTGGTGCACAGCTACATAAATATTTTGTTTAAATTAAAAAATTATAGGCAGATACACTTGCAATGCATTATTTGTTGAGACTTCCAGGGTCTTTGAAAAAAAAATTGCCTTTGAAAAGGGGGCATTGAGTAAAATTAATTGGGAAATTATGCTATAGAGAATAATCCTAAGAAAGAAACCCTCTAATAACTAGAGGGATTCATAGTTCTTAGGCATGCTCAAGTATTTTAGAGAGGGAAAATGCTGCATGTCAACTCATTCATAGCACTTAAAAATCTATGCATACAGGATCTTCAGAAGCATAAGTAATCAAATTGTAATTAATTACTTAGTAAAATTATACATAAATTAGTACAAAATTATTTTTCCATTTGTGATCAATAAAGATTGGTCCCAAACCTATTCAAATTACCTATTAAACGACCTAACCTATTAAAATTATGTAAAACTGCTATTTCTCCAAGCAATTTTATAGGTAATGACAAAAATGTCATGTAAACATATTTTTTAATGGATAATGTATAGTTCCATGGAAAATATACTATTAGGACCGCATTACATTAGTTTTAGAATAACGTAGAGTTTTGAGAAAATGGATCAGTGTAAAGTGAGGTCCTATTATATTACAGCAGAACTCCAATTGGAACCAGACACCATCTGGAAAATACATAAAAAAATTTTCTTAGTAAAAAAGCCTAAATTTTTTTCTTCTTTAGTATGTAATGTAATTGAATGACTGAAAAAAAACCATTCACATTTTTGTACTTACATACTGTATGTCTCACATTGGCTTGAGGTAGCTGTAGATGGTCGCACTCAGGCTGCCGCTCCATCCATTTTAGTACAATGTCAAGGCACTCAAAAAGCCTTACTAGCAGACAGTCTTGCGCCTGGTTGAATAAAATGTCATTATCCTCCAGGTAATCAATGAATTCTTCCCTTGCATGATGAATGAGTTCATCGTCACTGAGGATTTGGAGAGAATGCAGGGTCTGAAGAATCACACACCAGCCACTCGCCTATGTCCACTGCACTCGGAACATCCAAGAACTTTCATTGTGATGTTTCTTATATCCTCACCTGACACTTCATCCTCTTTGTTTTTATCATTCACCGATAAGAAACTTTTAATATTTTGCCGATTTCTTTTTTCCTCAAAGTGATCCAGAAAATTAGAGTTCTACTGTAATTTATTATTCCAAATATGGATTTAGAAGTAATAAAATATATTGATAACCATTGATTGTATTAATACTTATGTTAGTGTAGCTGCTAGTATGGTCAATACATTATTTAGTTGCTTAACTTATATTTCTCCCAACATTAACACGAAACAAAACATTTTAAAGTTAAAAAGTAAAACATAAATTTTTTAAATCAAACTTTGCACCTAACAAATATATAGATCATGGCAAAATAATATAAACACTAAATTGCAACATTAAAATATTACTATAGCTTTACACAAAACATTTTATAGAATACTGAAGACTCATGTTCCATAAAAATTTCTCTACACCCAAACCCAAATAATACAAATCTAGAACTACTTTTAAACAACTTAAACAAATTGCATAAACAAATATAAATATTTCAGCTGAGAGGTATGTTCAGTTGAGAGGTAAAAATACTATTAAGTATCAGACTAAATTTGAAGTTTACATACATAAGATAATAGGAAATTAGAGATTCTTTATCATATATATTCATAACTCTAATTGTCCTAAATTTTTATCATACAATGTGATATAGTTGCTTTTTTAAAAATTAAAATAGTACAACTGCACTCTATAGTTTAAAAAAAGCAATGGTTAAAATAATTACTATTGCTTCTTTAAATATATGGAAGACAGACGATAATTATAGAATAAGAGTATATCAAAGCAATGGGGCTCCATCACCTATATTTAAAGGACAATTCACATACATCAATTGTTATTTATTTCAGAAAATTGGTACCATTAATATTACAAATTTAAGTGGATATGATTGCAGAAAAATAAGATCTGAATTACAATATCTATATGAAATGCTGGATTTCTTTTTAAATCGTACAAATAAATTGCTCCTATAAAATTGCATGATTTGTAAATATAAAAATAACTATAAAGTATCACTCATATCTTGTACCACATATTATATTAAAAATGAAATGTAAATAACGAAGCCTAGGAATTTCTTTTTAAATCGTCCAAATAAATTGTTTCTATAAAATTGCATGGTTTTCAAAATTGCACATGATTTGTAAATATAAAAATAACAAAAGTATCACTCATATCTAGTACCACATATTATATTAAAAAATGAAATGCAAATAACAAAGCCTGGGAATTTTTGTAGATCATACATCACAATTAATAACTGATAGTTCATAGTAAAATTCACATAAACTATTAATAAATATAATCTTAAAGGATTCAGGCATCATCACAGAAATCAAATTTTAACTGTAATCACAACTACCTATTTTAACTAAGGTAATTCAACACATACTTAATACATAGAAAAACCGAAATGAATCAAAATATTTTATCACAGTAACAATCCAAGGTACAAGTCACAATTATAATTTAATACTTTTATGAAACTATTAGTGTTTGATAAATTTTTGCATGTCACCTAAACATTGTAAGTAATAATCTGGAACAAGAAGCTGATCTTTTTCATCAGAACTCTTTTCATATTGCCGGACATCTTCTAATGAATTGATACCAGTAAGCACAAGCAAAGTTTTTAAGCCATGCTTAGTTCCAAGCATAATATCTGTATTTAATCTTTAAAAAAAAATAAAGATTTAGATTAGATGTAGAAATAAAGAGTTTTAAAGTAAGTTGCATTGCATATCAAAATTTCATTTATAATGTACATAAAATGGCAAAACAACAAAAGTCTTTCAACTTTTCATAAAGTAAAATATTCAAAAGATTTAAAGAAACTAATTTTTCTGACCATGGTCAGAAATAAAATAATTATTAGCTCATACATCTTACATTAACTTTTAGCTAAAGTATAATTTAACCAGTTTCTGCCTGAAGAAAGAATCTTGGGAAGTAAACAAAATGTTTTTCTGCTAGAGCATTGAAAATCAATTTTAAGCTTACACACATGTCAATAACTCTATCCATTATATACGAAGTCATATGAGAATGCATATTCATTGTATGGCCTCTAACGGTAGAATGATGTTACATCTCATTACTTGTAGGGATACATCAAAGACAGAGCATTCATCAAAAGAGCAAATGCATGAATTTCATAATTACATGTTGAAGTCCACTTTGAAATATACATAAGCAGAGATTGGATATCAGATTGATGTAATGTGCACAACCAAAGGTGCATATATTGAAGCACAGCTGTTACTATTTTAATAAGACTTGAAAATGTTTTTCTATTTTGTGTTGTGGCTCACACAAAAACATTACTCTAGTGGACTGTAACTATAGTTACATTGATTTAAATTGCTCTACTATCTCAAGAATAGAAAGAAATGCACTATCCTAAGTACACAAAGAATAGTTTTTGGAATGGAACACTGGAGATATAACTTATCATATTAATAAGTCTTGAGTTAACGTGAGGACCAGCTGATCCGCGGGTCAAAGTTAAACTGTGGATTATCAAGAACCATATTCTCAAATGCTGCGTTAAGTGATTCCCAAATTAAAATGATACATTTGCTATGATTGGCTACTAGTCTCCACATGATCACATGACATTATTTACATCTGTTACAACGCCCGAATTTGCATTCATACTGGTCAAACACATATTTAGCTGGCAGAATTTATTCCAAATTGTGCTTTTAATAGAATACATACAGCATTTTCATTTGGGTTTGGAAAAAGAAAACTAAAGGTACTTAATTTCGAATTGGAATTTTAGAGAAACCTAAATTTTGTAAGAAAGAATAGTACACAATGCCTTGACAAATCATTGTAATCTGATTATCTTTATACTTGTCAGTATGGGTGTGCATTGGTGTGAAGTAACACACTGTACAATTTCTTTCATTCCTAACAAGTCAACAAAATAATTTTTATTCCACAACAAATTTGCATCTGCCATGATCATATTCTACCATTCGCTCTCTCATTAAGTTCTACTCTGGCGAGCCAGAATATAGTTCAGACTAGAACACATCAAGCACATCTATTTTATAGAAAATGTAATCACGTTCTTGTTTTGATTCCTATAAGATCAGTTGAATGCATGTCGTTGCAAGAATACTGTAATTTAGCACAGAATGAAGTGAGTCACCCATTTTGTTTAGTTTACAGTATATCTAGCTTCTTTCGCAAAAAGATAGTACTGCGCATGGGTAACTCTCAATGGAGTTAATCCGCCAATTTAGGAGGATCAAAATTTACTCCTAAATGGCAGTTTAAACCTTGTATCAGACATTGTGAATACCGTTTTTTTTTATAACCCGGGGATTATTGTTTATCCACAGTTTAATTCGGATTTGTGAATACGACTGTAAAAGATTAGGCACTAAATGAAAAGTTGGTAATGTTCTTGGCATTAGCCAAGTACATAATGCTATGTTAATTGGAGAGCAGCACCGACAACTATAAGAGATATGCAAAGTACTTAACATATTTCACATAGTTAATAAGAGTCAAAGATTGTAAACATATCTTATACAGTAACAGTTAAGGAAAATGGGATTTAATATTCTAAGGGAAGCACATGAAAATCTGCAGCCTTCCATGCAAGACTTAAAACAGTGTTCACCTTGATCAAATAATTCCTAAAATTTTTTTAGCTATTAAGTTCTGATGAACAGTACAAGCAGTGCTACACTATTCAGGAATCTTGTGATACTCAGAGGGTTAACATATGTAACTTAGTAAACAAAGACCTTAAATACTATAATGACTAACAAAATCGGGAAAGTCAAAAGCATAATTTTCTTTTAAATTCTGTTTAAGCATACGGTGATATGTAAATACAATAAGCCTTACAGACTGAAAAGGGCAAAATTCAAAGTACAACATATAAGTTTATATTTTCATAAGATATGAGGCTGTTGCATCAATCCCTCTAGTCAGCATAGGAAAAAAATATAATTATTGAAAATTTAAAAGTGTAAAATGCCTGTTGTACCTAATATAAATGTACATAAAAGCCACTCACCTATCACCGATCATTATACAGCGAGAAAAATCAATATCTGGATAATTCTGTTTGATACAGTCAAGCATGAACCTCTCTGGTTTTCCTAGAGAATTTGCTTTTCTATCAGATACTACTTCTACAGCATGAACAAATGTACCAGCACCTAAAATATACAGAATAATTGAAAAAAAAAAAAAAAAAAACCACTGTAAGTATAGGACAATTTCTTAAATAGATTACAATTATTTATCATCAGGTTAAAACAGTATATGGAAAAAGCAGCAATAAGCAGATTGATACAGTTAACTTAAAAAATGGATGTTAGAAATGATGAATGGATTGTAAGATTCGCTTACTACTTACTTAAATTATCACTAATTACCTTAAATTTTAGTATGGCAATGCTTACCTTCAATATTTTAGCATGTACTCACTACTTATAATTCACATAAATTAAGGTTATTTAAATATAATTTTTCAATTGACCAAAAATAATTATAAAATACCACATTATAATGGCACTTTTTCATACATAATTAGTTAATTTTTGCAATTCAAATCAACTGTACAATTGTTAATTGATGATAAGCATATCAATATAAATCTATAATTAATAAGGAATTATTAATAGTAAACAGAGAGAGAGAGAGAGAGAGAGAGAGAGAGAGAAAAGAGGGAAGAGAGAGAAGAAAGGGAAGAGAGAGAAGGAGAGGAGATGGAAGAGAGAAGGAGAGAGAAGAGAGAGAGAGTAACAATAAAAGTATTTAACATTTCATACATATCATTTAGTACGATATACATATCAGACTGTATTATCTGATATTTCTGTAGATGAATTCCACCATATCTGAATTCCATTTTTTTAATTTTTTTATTTCCAATGGCAAGGCAGAACAATTGTGAAGACAAATACAATACAAAGTACAGAGTTGACCAAGGTCATTTTAGCCTTATACAAAGTCAGAAGTGATGGTCACTTGTGAAGGGGCACCCAGTGGGTGGACCATCATTGTCCCTAACAAAGGACAGCACAATTTACATCCATGCCCTAACCCCGGATTCGAACCAGGAACCTTCCGATCCAGAGGCCAACACCTTGACCACTAGACCGGTTGATCGGCCCATCTCTGATATAACAGAGAATATTTTCCTGATAATGTTGATGCTATGTAGAAAATTAAAGATGATGTGTATTGATCAGAAGAAACATCTGATTGGTCTAGATATAAACAAGCTAAAATGTACTTATTGATGTTAGGTCTTCCATATACTGGAATAGACACCACATTAACAAGTGTGAATAAGGCAAAAATTGTCCAATATCATGCATGCTTTCTTAGCAATGAGTAAAGCAGATGGTCCTTCCATCCAATTGTGAAATTTAAGTATTTGTAACATTTATATCACTTCACTATTTTTACAATAAATTGCTTATAGTCCAAAGAATGTACTATTGCCGCATCAAATTGTGTAATCAATACTTCATAGAATCTAAGGGAGAGATCTATAGAAACTATGAACATCGCATAGCAACTGGAACAGAATGTTAAGAGTTTGTTTCTCGCTAAAGTTTATCTTTAATTAAAGGAATTGAGCTAAATGAAGGAATGAAAAATAACTATACCTACCAGGGATAGTGAGATTGTGTTCTGTAGGAAATTGTTCATCTTTGTTTGTCGCAATGAAAAGTGTGTCAGGATTTCTTAAATAACTTGCAGCTTTTGTCAGTTTTGGGTAGCTTATGTAGTGATCGAATCCAACAACAACAGCTCCAACCTAAAATCAAAGTAAACAAAATATTAGGCTTAGAAATAGCTTCAGCATTTAAAAATAGGGTTTAAACTATTAATATAAAACAATAAAAGAACAAAACATATCAATTGCTTAAATCATACTCCTACATCTGTTTAAGACAGTTATGAAGAGACAATAAAATCACTATTTTAACACATGCAACTATATGTATACTAACTAGGGATGCTTAGTGGGTTATTGACATATAAAATAGACAGACTCTTGAATTTTAAATGGAAATTAAATTTTTTATTTAATAAGCAGTTGAAATATTAGTGTTTTTTTACATATTTATCTAATAAGCTAAAAATAAAAACAAAAAACTTTAAACATTTAATGCCATTTAATTTAGTGAAACTATTTTCAAGTTTTACCTGCAAAACTAAAATGTCCTTTGTCTGTGCGAAATAAAGGAAATTTTTTATTGTAAGAAATATTTTTCAGGATTTAGACTTTGGGGAAAATGGTGCAATTCCCAAGATCAAGCCCAGTGAGACCCGAAATAGTAAATACCAGAGTATGATGATTGAAATAAAATTAAAAACATTTTTTCTTAATTAAAGTTTAATGAAAATAAATTAACCTGTTACACAATGCTTGTTATTTAATACAAATAAGTTAAAAAATAAACTTATACTCCGTGACACTCAAAGTATTATCCCTTTAAAAACGAAAATTATTTGCTTTTCAACTTTGAGGACGCCAGAGCTATATTGAGATACTATTGATTAAAATACAGTGACACCAACCTGAAGATATTATTAAGGGCTTATGTAAAACATCACTTACTTCATACATATATGCTTTGGAACTTTTGAATCTTTTTACAGTAATCATAACTGATATTATTGGTAAATTTATAATATTTATCCTTCATGTTAGAGGGAGGAGCCCAGGCTCTGGCCATAAAAATATTAGAAGCAGTTGGGATCCCCTACAACTTTGCACCCCTTCTAATAAAGTGATTTAATAGAAGGAAACCCATTCTGTATATTTGGTTATATTATTTGTGTATTTACAGTATTTATTCCTTATTTTGAGGGTCCTGGGCTCTACCATAAAATTTTTAAAGGGTTCCACGGAGATCAGGCTCCAAGAACCTTGGTGTAGATGCTGTTTTAATCTCATTTGGTTTCTCATTGGAGATATTCACCTTTCCTGTTTGGGTGGCAAGGGGTTTAGGTACCTAGGAATTGGTGTCCTTGTTGGAATGATCATAACAACTGCCCAACAAATATTTCTTTCTTTGCTTAGTGAAAACAAGTGTCACTCACAAATATTTCCATGCAGACTGAGTTTCATACAAGAGTCCTGTCTGTAAATTGCTGTATTTTTGGCTAATTTTCCCATAATTAGATAAACGAATTAATGCCTTTTCAAGATGAAAATTGCTATTTCTGGTAAAGGATTCAGAACTGTTTAGCATTTGTTTTTACTATATTACGAATAAGCACTTGATGGCTCTCACTTTCTAGCTTATTTCATAAACCCTCCAGATGAAAGTCAGCTGAGCTTAAATAAAGAGAACATATAAATGCTTGCAAAAGTAGAATATTCATATAGAATTTGTAATTATGAATTTTAAACAGAAAGCAAATAGTTTTTTTTTATTTTCTCTTTGCAAAAACATTCAATCCCAGATATCTCCTTTGGAAGAGGGCACTCATTTAGATCTATGTGATAAGAATGTCATTCATAAAACCACCTTACCACCAGAGCTACTTCTGCATATGTAGAAAGAATGTTTTAAATTTTACAGATTTCACTAGTAATTTTTACGCAGAAAAAAGTTGGGAAATGAAAGGCCATAAAATTAAAATTAATCTTGATTGATAAAACTTTATTACATTTTAATTTCATCAAACCAAACTAAAATTTTAATTTTTCACTATAATTTTAAGTACTATGGACTTTCAATCACGAAATAACGTTTTAAATGAAAGAACATGATCCATGAGTAATTTTGATGGTCTTCAAATTTATTCTTTTAAAAATTTGCCTTGTAATATTTCCTTAACTATATTAATGTTTAACATAAATCAATACTATCCAGAAATGACACTGATTTGCATGTCTCATGTTTAATTTATTCATTCAATGTAAATGTTTAAAGTTGCAAAAATCCAATTTGAATTAAAAAAAAAAAAATCTGATTCAAATAAAATAAATCCATTTAATCAAATCTTGATTTCGCACATCCAGGTATATATCTATTAACAACACCATGCTGGTCTGTTCATGCTATACATAATCGATTCACAAATTTACATAATGAACGCCTCATATATACATAATGGATTGTGTATATATGAGGCATTCAGAACTAGAGTGGATCACGTCCATTTTATAACACACTGAGATAAAGTTTCTTCTAGTGTGTGTACTCTTCCGATTTGCTGGGCTTTTCTTCTGCCATCTCTCGGGAACCAAAGCTACTAAGGACATGATTCAAAGATGCACTAAAAAGATTCAACTTAAAGGAGTTCAGGTGTGTAATTATCAGAGTTTGACCAGAAAGTGAACCTAATCCACTCTAGTTCTGAACGTCTCATATGTTGGTCGTCGCCATATGGTGTGGTTCCCACAAAAAGGCAGAGATATTGGGTAAGTTCATTTCTGAATAGGTGTGAAAGGTTGTCTCAAATAAGGGCTGCCATACGCACAAGTTAAAGAAACATGTAAAGTGATTGCCATAGATGATTTACCCCGTGCCATCTTTGGAAACAGACAATAAACTCTGTGCCAGAATCAGCATTAAAGATGCCAATTGAGGAAGGGATTTTTTTACCTTTCCACCAGGGGTGCTCTAATTTAATTAATATAGATTCAAAACCACTATACCCAACTGCCTACACGAGAGGGGGACTATATTTGACATCCCACAAGGAAAACTTTCAATAATGATATTTCTACTATTAATCATTATAGTTTCCTTTTAAATCTCATACATTTAACTAGTGCACACTAGAACTGATGAAATGAATATATATGAAACGCATATACACACAAAATGAAAATTAGTTCGAAGGAATTCTTAAATATTTACTTCAGGATCTAGTTTGAGTTCACTCAACCACTGCATCCAATTCTCTGGAACAGGGTCTGGCTACAATTTCAGACAAAGATAATTTACTTGTGTATGAGTTTAAAGCAATGCATATAAAATATTTGTTAACAAATCTCACACACAATTTCACAAATATTTAAACAGAATTCATTAACATTTTACTATCTGTATCTAACCTAAACATAAATTAATGTAGTTTTTAAAACCTCTTTTCTACTAAATGAAATTGTACAAAGAATGGTAAAATCACCACAGTATTTTAATAGGTCTTTAAAACACACAATGCTTAATCAAACATTGATGTTTGGAAATAAAAATATCATTCTGGTGTAAATAAAGTCAAATAGAGTTCTTAACCATTTGCACCTGACCGCCGCCTCGTTGTTGATATTATAGTAGTAGATTTTAATGTTCCAAGAGGTTAATACTAAAACAATAGATCCCACTCGTATTTTAATTTGGGTAGTTCCTTTCGCACAAAGAATATTTATATTTAATCTAAGAGTATGGGTTGATTTCAGAATTTGAATAGAATCTGGAGTGGGCACATTTTTGAATTTCAATCTATATGTAAAAGGATGTGTGTGTAGTATATTCTCTATACAAATATACACCGTTTGACCAATCCACACCAAATTTGGTACACCTATACTTTAGAACACTGCGGAAAACATAGGCTATTTCTTTCCTGTCTTCAGACCAATTTGTAGCAATGACAATTGGAACACAGGTAGTCCTATACATGCTCCTTGAAGCCCTAATTTTAAAATCTAAAGTTTGCATACCTGCAATAATTGGACATGGAAACACGTTCTACAGGGTTTGTGTACTTGAGTTAGCGCAGGGAAAAGTCGCAGTAGGAAACCTGCTGTACAGGGTTTGTCTATTTGAGTTAACACAAGGAAATGACAGTCATATTTAAGCTGTCGTGGTCATATTTGGAACCCAAGCAATGCTGTGTTATTCAGCTAGTATTTAAATAAAAAACTGAATTTTCTGAAAATTACTGGAATTACTAATAGATTACAGATTTAAAAGACACATATCTGTTAAAATTTACTTTGATCTCAAGTCATGTTTTATTAAGTTTTAACTTATAATATGCATATTTTACAGATCTGTAATTATAAAAGGCAGGTTATCTGAAGTCTAAATAAAACAAGTTATTGGAAAGACACAAAATTTACAGAAGGCAGTAACAATACTGATATTGTAGTGGGTTAATTTCCAAAATAAAAAATACAGTACATAGTCCCAAATCCGGAATTATCCAAAATCCAGACACTTTGCTAACCAGTGTTTTTTCTCATTCTTTTTTATCCACAATTTTTAAAGAACAAGGCATTCGACTTGGACCAAATTGATAAAACAACCCAAAATAACGAACATGTTCAGAGTAAATACCACACAGAAAAATGAGAAGATTTGTAAATAAAATTTGCTGCATTGTATTAAAAATATATATTTTTTCTTTTTTAAAAATGATTTCTTTTTATATTTGTTATTTTAGTATTACAAACAAATTCCGGACGTAAATAAAGCGTGGAAAACTTCGAGGGGGGGAAGATGGGTAGATAAGGGTTTTTTGACAAAAAAAAACTGCAAATGATCCGAAATGCGTAATAGGCGAGGTCCAGAGGATTCTGAATTTTGGACTTAATACTGTATCCTATTTAAAGAAATTCAAATTAACAAAAGGGTGACATCTTGTAACTGCTATCAAAGAAAAAGAATCAATTCTTAACATCATCCTTGTGCATCCTGAATAAAGGACATTATTTCCCTTCTGAATATCAGTGTGGATTATCACAGCAAAAAATTTCAAAAATCCTATTACATTACTAGTTGTTATACTTGGTTCAAAGCAATTATAACAGGTTTGAAAATTTTATTTTATTATTTTTCTACTGTGAGATTATTTACAGTAAATATTGAAGTAATATGTTTGTTTCAAAAAAAAAATAAAATAATAATAACTTTTTCTGCTATAGTTGTGCATTAAACATGTCACTATTGTGTTGTTTAAATTCTATATACAAACACAGTATCTACAGCTGATTAGATTTTGATTCCTATCTGCAGCTGCTTTTTAGAGATACCAAAGCAGTATTCAGCTAGTAACAAAATAAAATTATTTCCTAAATACGTATCATTAGCAAGATTTACTTTTAATGAATCAATATTGGACAACATTTAGTGAGAATATGTTTAAAATTTAATATATAAAAGCTACTGATTATTAAATAAAGGCTAAATGCTTTCATTTAACACTAGTTTAAATAAAATAATGCACTGTAATGTGCATAAATACTTGTATGAAAGCGTATAATATAATGTATTCAAATTTGCTTTAAATTTAAATTTATTTAATATTATTAAATGCTGCATTCATACTGACAGTGAAGGGTATAGCATGCACCATTTGAATATTTTATAGAAACATTGCAAAAGTAGTAGATTCATTAAACATATATAAATGATGTTAAGGAATGTTAATAAAATAAAATGTAAAGGTATTACTTACTCCAATAGGTAGATGAGAAATACCAACTTTATCTAATTCATCGGCAATACCAACACTACCCAGAATGTAGACCTTCTTTTGGAAGTCCTTCGACAGTAAATATGCAGCAGCACAGTAAGAAGTAGTAATAATATCTTTCTAAAAAACGGATGCATTATAGTTTGTGTACACTTTACACATCACTCATTATTGATTAAAAGATTTGAAAACATGTAACCTTAATTAGAATACATGGTTCATAGATTGCTGATAAATGAAACAGAAAAGCAGTGCCTTGCTTAGTAATCAACTAAATTCTTTCAAAATTACTAAAATAGTTAGTTCGATTTGTTATAAACCACAATTTTCATAACTTTAAAAAATATATTAAGTAGTTTATAGCACATACTATTGTAGCAGGAAATCCAAGAGCTTCACATTTCTTCAAATAGTCATTTACAGATTTGGTGCTGTTGTTTGTGACATAAATTACATGCTTTCCCTGAAAAGCAACAAACATTTAGATTATGACGGGAACTCAATATTCCATAATACTAGAACTACAAGGACACAAAGAAACAGTGATATATCGATCTAAAGTGAAACATCAAACACCAGTATTCTATGCCTTGAGGGCCAGCAGTGCCAAATAATGTTATGTGACTCATGATTTCAATAACTGTAATTGCATTCTAGTAGTTCCATTTAAACCATTCAAAAGACACTTTTTGATTATTTACTAGTACTTTTTATTTTTATCACTAGATGGTTGGAAGGGCTTCCAGGACTGAAAACTGTTACATAAACCAACTATCAGGTGTTGTCAAAACAGTAATTGTAATGAAACATTTTTAATTTCTTGCAATTTTGATTTTCATGTTTCAAAAGAGTAGATTTTTTGTTCTGTTCTAATATAGTTCCCCAAATAGCAAAGTTTAAATTTTTTTTTTTTTTTTAAAGTTGAAAATAATTTATAAGTGGATATTTATGTTGATCTAAATAAAAAAAAATGATTGTTTTCTTTTGGTAAACAAGAATGTGGATATCAAAGGATATAATATAAAGTTATGATTTAAACATTCAGATCTAAAAGCTTCTACTTGATCTAATGTAATTATAAATCTACTTAAAAAAATGCCAAAATTTGAAAATCAGTTTCTATATTAATAGAATTTAGTTTCCAAGTTTCTGTTTGTGGATATTTCATAAATTCTATATTGTTATTAAGCCACTCAAAACAGCATTAGTATAAGTCTTCTCAAGACTAGAATAGAAAATGTGAGAATAACAAATTAGGACAAATATTTTCAATGTATAGGTTTCCTTTACACCAGATCGTGCCCATCATCCTAGATTACACAATGGAAAGAAATAGTTTGTGTTGAAATTTATCTAAAGCATATTATTCCTCTAATTTCCTTATTATTTAAGTTTCCAACACAAACGAAAAACTGAAGACTTTCTGAAGATATTTAAACTTCAAATGCATTTTTAGAATGATGTTTTTACAAAAATAGTGTTTTGATATCTTACCATTTCAGATAACAAATTGAACACTTGATATAAAAAGTTCAAAACACTTGTAACTGCAATTGGAGTGTTAAACACATCTTTAACAAAAAACTTAAAAAAAAAAAATCCATTTTGGGATGGCAAAAACTATTTATCTTTTTATAATCTCACTCAATTATTTCAAAATTGCAGGAAACAGGAAAACCGGTTGTAAATGATGTTAGTGTAAGCCCCAATGAAATGGACAACTTTTATATTTGATAACCTATGTTTAATCATATTCAACGAGACAGTTATAAAAAGGGTTACAAGAAAAGTTGTGCCCAAACAGTATTTTGTTTGCATATTCATGAAAATGTGATTGACACTGGTGTCTGAAGGTACTTGAATTATATTTAAATATTTTAGTATGTATTGTATCACATAGAAATTAGTTTTAAAAAATAATATGCAAAATTAATGCATCATGGAAGGTAAATAACGTTTGAAGTTTCATTACACAAAGTGAATGGAGGCGGGGATGTCACATGACTGTGTTACCTGAATTACATCAGTCATATGGAAAAATAGAGGCTAAATGTACATTTGATATTTTCTTTGTTTTCAATCTTTGGCCACTGATATGATCGATCACTTGGAAGAGATGCCAGATTCATTTGTGCACGTGAAAACATGAATTTTAAACAAACAAAACCATTTCTTACCATCTTTTTCAGAGCTTGAATTGTCTCCGCAGATCCAGGAATTGGAACATTTCCCATCCATAACACACCTAAATAAAATTCCTGATTGAATTAAGCATAGTAAAAACTCATTATATAATGAAAAATATTCAATATTTCACTTCAAAATCAGCAAACACTGATCCTCAAACAAAATACAGAAGTGGAATCACAAAGTTACACCTAAATATAATAATTGAATGCTTCAGTTTGGGAACATATAGAATATTTACTCACTGCAATAACACACAAGGACAATGTATTTATGTTGTATTATGTACCATATATTTAAATCAAGGAAAAAATATGTATTATTTGCATTCATAAAATTATTTAATGATAAATTGTTAGGAAATATTCTTAAACTATCAATTTAATGGTCTAAAACCTAAATTACTTGTGTTTTTGGATGTGATTCTATTGATCACCATTTGGCAATGTCATCTGTTTACCACAAAAGTCAGTTATCCGTGGTGGTACATAAATGTATATTTTCAACTACAAGATCTAGACAACAAAGTTTATCACAAACAGGTTCGTAATTGAGTAAAATTCTGCTTTATGGTACAACCTTAGGAAAATAAATTCAAATTCTATAGTAGCCGAAATTGCTGCTTCTGCTCTACAGATGAGTAGCTAATTGAAAGAGTGAGATTATAGTTTAGCCGAGTTCTCACTTTGATCACTTGGGACATCTATTTTGGTAACATTCATCGACAGGCCAATATCATCACTGTCAATATCGCAATGATAGACCATCAGTCATTGTGGACTGAGAAATATGTCAGTTTAGTGACAAAAACTTAGCAATCAATGATGACAAACAATACATAATGATTGACTTCAACCTAGTTTTTGGCAAGGTGGCAAAAGTCCACAAAGTTGGCATTGCTGATATGATGCCCATTGGCAACAAAAAATTTCAACTATGTCAAGAACGAGCAATTAGCAAAAATTTAGTCAAGTGCAATAATTGATTTCCCTATCCCTATTTCAGTTCAGCAATTAAAAAAGTTTTGGAAAAATAGATAAATTCTAAAACTTTTACAAATAGAATAGCCATCTATTTTGTCTTTCATTACATGGTAAATATATGTAATACATTGCCAGTTTCGAGAATTTATTTCGATACATGAGGAAGAAAATATCATAATTTGAATCATTGTTCATCGGTAACTTTACTAATAGTGCCTGAAAGTACTATTACCATATAATAAATTCATGGCAGTCAAAAATCAGTCACTATGAAATAAAATTTGTTTCAAGAGCGGGCAGGCACCGACTATTTTGATTGGTATTACTATTTATACTTATCTTGTAGATCTAAAACTCAAACAAAAGTCTGCGTTCCACAGAAATAGATGCTTTTTCAGAATAAAGTATAAATGTCTAAAATAGATATCTGAAATTTTTAATTTACCGTCACAATCAGTCAACACGTAATCAAACGAGTCGAAGAATCCAGATGATATAACAGATTCGTTAAGTTCTACACATGTTCTTCGAGACATGATTCAAGTTGGATGTAATTGATTTACGATTGAAAAGAATGATAGATAGTAGGGGGTCAAAGCGGCAAAGGCAAATAAAAGAATTCCGTTTGTTGATAAACAAAAGCGTAGTTACAGTTCCGGTCTAAGTTGACTGTGGCCTAAGTGGAAGAAAATAATTGTTAAAACTTAATAATCTTAAATCTTAATATCTTAAAAGGCAAACGTAAAAAGAATGACAAACATGGATCATTTTTACACTCGCTCTATCGTCAGTTAAAAGTTACACGAGAATTTGCCTCACGCACAATAAATAAATATAAAAATATCGAAACATGACATAAAGCCGACCAACCGGTCTGGTGGTTAAGGTGTTAGCGTCTGGATCGGTAATGGTAATGGTAATTTTAGTTAACGTCGTTCTTGAGCAACACAACGGGCTATTGACGACGTTCCGGGATCTGTCCCTTAAGGGAATGATTCGAGGACAACACCTCGTAACTTTGAACCATGGTCAGATGACTCTGGGGTTTTTCTCGGGTTTTTCCAAGCTCCCGTAGACTTAACATGGGAATATTTTGTGTGTACGAGAAAAACGTTCTTTTCGTTAATTTTAGAAGAAAATATAGCTTTTTCATGTTCTCTTTCGTGTTCTAGAATGTTTATTTATTATTATTTTAGTCTTTGGTCAGTATAAATTTGAAGGCGTTTAGAGTAAATAGCTTTTTTTGAACAACATTGTGTTTTCCGCAATCTTAGCTAGCACGTTGTGCAATCCATCTCGTCAATTAAGCAGGTAAATCGGCTTTTATATAATTCATTTATACTGAATGTATCCATATTATAACAATCCTATGCTTTTTGTTCTCCCTGAAATGATATTTTAATTGATAGGTCCAACTTTCAGACGATTGTAGCAGACGACATTAAAATGCGACTTGGCGATGTAAACATCGCGCCAGAGGCAGTTATACTAGATTGCAACGTTTCTTGGCACAGACGCCCCGCCCTCGCGGAGGGGTAAAGTGAGTGATCCGTCTCCTGTTGGGTTATAGGGAGAGGTTTCGAGGAGACGTCACACTTACAAGCTTCCAACTTGGCGCATTAATCTAATTTGGCCTTAAATTTAGCACGTAAATGTTTTGACTGCTTGCCTGTCAGTTGATATAAGAAAAGTATAATTATAGTAGTTTTAAGACATTTTTATACAGTTAGTAATAGATAATATCGAAAGATATTTTTTGAATTTGCAATGGTATTTGTTTAAGTTATTGCTACCTAAACATTTTCAAAAAGAAGTATCCCAGGTGGTAGCAAATGAAATTTTTAAGGTTGTTATTGAAAAATATGTATGAGGTGTGCCCCCAGCGTGTTATATTACTGTTCGAAAGAATATAATAGAATTTACCGCAATAAATACTTGCCTGAAATTTAAAAGAAGATTGTACTTCAATTAGTTAAAACTTATATTTTAATATAAGTGTTATAGTATCCTTAAAGTTGTGATATTTCCAAAATGCTGCAATTTTGAGCTGTCACTTTTCTTGCCGGGGTGCGATATGTCGGTCAATATTGCCCAGCGTAAAAATGACCTCCTTACAATAATACTAAATATCGGTTTTCGACATTGATAAATATTTCTTTTCTGACATTGCTCTATGAGTTTTACGTCATTGCTCAATATTAGCTTTACGATACTGCTCGATGTTCTTTTTTAACATTACTCAATATCTGCTTCACAATATTGAGTTATTTTCATTCAATATTAATCAATATACTTCTTAAGGCTAATGTGATTGTTTATTTAGAGGGTACACAAGATTACAGGAATCTTAAATTTTAAGAATTCTAAAAATATTAATCATTAAAAATTATAATAGTTTATAAAATTGAAGCGAACATTTAATTTCTTTTAATTTTTAGAACTATATTTATAACATTTTTTGTAAGTAATGTACATAAATATTTTAGTAATGATTATTGTTTAACATTACTACAAACTTTTAATAGAATAAAAAATATAATAACTTTATAAAATAAATATAATAACCTTGAGTGTCCTCTAAATAAATCATCACATATTCCATAAATAGGATATGAACCTCTTTAAAAACGCTTATGGAAAGGCTGTATTCTTCACAATTTTAGAAATTCATGATATGTATAAAATTCAGCGAAATTTAGTTAGAATCCGGAGTTAATTCCATAATTAATCACAAAATACACAAATATAGATTCAAATTCTAACAAAAAATGCAACGCACGTAAGCTGAAAGATAAGTAAATACTAAATATCTGCCAATGTCGCCAACACGAATCGAGAGAGCGCGGAAAATGCTGGTTGGCTCTTATTGGCTGGCGCGCGATTCTAAATGAAATTACTACGCTCCACGTAAAAGGCGAAATATTCAATATTTCACGCTAATTACGACAAAAAATCATTATATATGTGTGGGGTTAACAAATTAATCACATTTATAAGTTGCAGTGCCTCATTGCACTCAAATATCGGACAAAGCGCTGGGAACTATTTGTTTCGTTTGCTCTCAGCGTATTCCTATTGTGCCAAGTAAGCCTGTAACTTAGTATAGTTACTTTTAAACTTTTGATAATGTGTTGTTTTTTCAGCTATTCCCTTGTAAAAGGTTTACAATTGCCTATGCCAAATTGAATCATCAGTAAAGTAACGAGTAAATTCTAACCATGCTTTATATACAATAAAAGAAATTTTTGCAAAAGTGTTATTTTTGATGCAAACTTTCATATTTTTTGCTGCTAGGTCTGTCATTTGGATATAAATGCGTGCTAATGCTGCTAACTATTTTTATCTTGAGATTATTCTTGTATTTTTATGCTAGCATTCATCTGTTTATTGGCTCATAATTTAGTTTCAACCTGTTAATTCTATTTTTTCATCTGAAACTGTGGTAGACTAAAATATTTAATGTATGTTTCAATTAATTCACTCAAATATTTAAAGAAAAGGAGCAACAGAAAAAATTCACTGCAATTTGCCACAATAATTTCAAGAAATTACATGTTTTTTAACTTGTATAAATTTATGAAACTTAAAATAAAAATTAAAGTTAAGTGGGTTAAATTTTTGTGTCATGCATTAAAAAGATCAAATAAAAATGTTCAATTGTAGAGTATCTTTTGTGGTTCGAATAATGTAAAGAAATGATTAATCACACTAAAGAAAAACTACATGCGTTGAACAGTTGGTTGAAAGAAAGTTTTATTTTAAGGAACTATCCATTAACAGTAGGACACATTTTAAATCTATTTTTATTTAATATAACAAAAATATGAGTAAACTTCTATCATACAGCATGGCAAGAATTTAAAGAAAAAACTG
Source organism: Metellina segmentata (assembly GCA_947359465.1). Taxonomy (NCBI): domain Eukaryota; kingdom Metazoa; phylum Arthropoda; class Arachnida; order Araneae; family Tetragnathidae; genus Metellina; species Metellina segmentata. The sequence goes on from OX375877.1 coordinate 80,468,225, forward strand.
AATTTTCTGAGAGAGATATAACACATTAGATCCTATTTTATTTAACACTGAAGTTACAAGCTTAACTTTTTTTCTTTTTCTTGTTAATATGCACGAAAACAATTTAAATAACTTGTGAGCATAAAAATATCTACATTTTGTTTTTAATGCCACTCATTGCGAATGTATGGAATGCAAAGCAGTGTAGTGTCAATTGCGAAACTAAAAATTTCAGGACTTAAAACACTATTGCAAAAAAAAAGAGTGAGAACGAAATGTGGGAAACCAATGGAAGAAACATATTCGCCCAGCAACCTTTTTGGATACGATTCTGGTAGAAAAATTGCTGCCGCGCATGCGCATTGGGCCAAGTTAGGCCCCTTGTCGCCACTTTGATCATATAGGCACTCTAGTGTGTTGGTTTCAGGGTATTGGGTTGTTGAATATACGTCGCACTGGAAAAGGGTATATCCGACAGTCCGGGATCAATCCACAAACTGTAGGTTGGTGCATTAATTAACACCGCATTGAAGCAACACGGGCTATTACAAGCAATCGTGAAGGGTAGGTATTTTAATCAACTTCGCACTGGAGCTGCTCAACGGGTCATTGACGACCCAATCCCGAAGGTAAGGATTAGTTTGACACGTTTTTACTATCCATCCTACACGCCCACCTAAGCACGTGCTTTTTTTGGTCAGAAAGGTAGCTGTTTGATACATCTGGTGGCAACAGAAAAATACCAATAAAATCTTTATCACATCTCTTATGACACATGCTTGAATCATTCCCATTGGGATTGATCACGGACCGTCGTCAATAGTTACCATGTGCTGCAAATGCACCTCGTGTCGTCAGAAAACACCACATTAAAGATAACGCAAGTAGTACATATATATTTATGCTTCTTTCTTGCTATTAAGATAGCAACGTTCACCACAGCTTCTTCGCGGTTCACTAATTAAGCTCCATTGGTTACTAATTGAGCTGTTTATTTAATTTGTTGATGTCAACAACATAAATATGATGGGATAAAAAAGATAAGTGGAAGGCCGTTATAAAATTTCACAGACAAAATTTTGAAATTCTAGACGTGTTCGTCGTGCCAACAGTTTAAATTACCAATAACACGACTTCATCTAAAATTCCAGTGAGATCCCCAAAACATTTTAAAATCATATCGGTAGGGCTTTATGGGCCAATACTTTTAACAAAACCATTTACTTTTGTTCAGAATAGGAAATAAGTACTATGTCACAAAACGTCCTGAAATGGTACTTATTTTACAAATTCGATCATGAACAATCCGAAAATCAACTTTAAAAATCACAAAGAGTTTTAATTTAAACGTCATAAGCGACTAAAAAACGCGTCAAAGTCATGTGACTGAAAACGGGGTGGAGCTTGGTGTGACGTCATAGTACATGAAATCTCTCGCTACATTCGCTGGCTGCATGTTATTTCAGGTTGCTTTCATTGATTTTACGCAAATTTTATTTTTTAAATAATTGTGTTGAATTATAGTCTTTACATTATTATTATTATACAGATTTCTTCTTTAAAAATGACGACTGTAGAACAAGGCTTTGTAAAATGCCAGTAGGATAATCTATCTAAATTGGATGGTATATCCATATTTTCTTTTCTGGGAAACCATCCAAATTTTATGGGAGTTGAAATGAAAGGCGTAAAAGCGAAGAGTATGATAATATTCTGTACACCATATTTATTTTTAAAAAACATGTATTTTTATATTGCTTTAAAAAAAGTGTAGTGCTATTATCAAAAAATTGCACTTAAGAAAATAGAATATTAATAGTTGTTCTCTTTTCCTTAATACGTAACGCAATTCATTCTGAAATATATTTTTTATATAGATAATTAGAATAGTATATATCAAATAAGAGCTTTATATTAGGAAAATAATTTCAAAGTAGATTAAAATTGTAGGGGTATCAAAATAGTAAATTTTGTAAGCTAACTTAAAATTCATTTTCCACGTTAATTTTTTAGCAAAATTATTTTTGTTAGTTAATGAACAATAATTTTTAAAATATATTTAAGCGGCAAAACGTAATGTACTAAAGGATGATCCAAAACTAACATGTGTAGAGAAACTTGTTGCGAGAATTGCAAGTGCATTAAATATTGAACACAACATTTGGTAGTCCAACATTTTAAACCATGAAGAAGGTAGTGTGATAATTTGATTGAAATTACAAGAATTTGAAGCCTTGCAGTTTTATAAAATTATGCAAATTTAAAACAAAATTCGTAATGGACAATATGCATGTTTTTCAAATTCATTTTAAAATGAAAGAGCACGAAAAATACGTAGAAAAGTGTCACTTAAACTGCCATCTGACGACATTAATTATATTTAAAACGATTTTGATATTGCTCTGACGTCACTTTCAACGAAAAACTGCCGTCGCTGACGATTCTTGCCTGTGACGTCTTCGTACACGATTTTCCCATCGAGCGTTCCTTGAACTGCATTGTCTCTATGGGTATCTTTTTAGTAGTCATATTTTTACAGATTTTTGATTAATTCAGCAATGGAAGATTCGAAAATAGTTAAAAAGAATAATTACAAATATTGTATTGTTCCGTTTGTGTCATAATTCAATGATTAAAACACCAAAAAAGTATTTTTTGTTGTACCAAAATATGAACAAGTTCGTAGAAGATGGTACAGCGTTATGAAAAGAGATTAAAAGAAGAACAAAAAGCTATCATCTACTTCTTGCTTGCATTGTTGTGAATATCATTTTTCGGTAAGTTTAAAATACCAAAAATTATTTGTATTTTTAATTGTTTTTAAATAAGAATTGTGTGATTTAATCGTGTGGATGACTACTAGTGTGTTTGCTAAAACGGAAACATTCTTTCTGTATTAAGTCACTCATAATACAGAATTTCTTGTTTCTTGAAAAAGAATTTAATAAATAAATATAGGAATACTATATATTTATAAATCAAAACTGATTAAAAAATATAGAGGGAGCTAACATCAATAAACATTGAATTATTATACTCATGATAGTTAATTTGCATTTATTCATACACTTGGTAAAACTGTGTCATATTTCTTCTTTAAACTGAATGATAAGTATTATAGAATAAGTGTCATTAGAATTAAGATTAATAATTTTAAAATAATTCTTCTAAATTTGAAATTTAAAACTTTAATATTTTTTTTACATTACATAAGTGTATATAAATATAATTATTTTAAAAGTGAAAAGTTAGAATAAACGTAAAATTAATTTATTAAAAAAAAAGCATTGTACAAATATTTCTATTAAAAATAAGAAATTAAAATTAAAAACTAATGTTAACAAATTTTGATAAATAGTGCTAAAAGTGAAATTTTTTAATTTATATATTTCTTTATTTATGGTTGGAGAATGACATGGAAAACTACTGGGAGTATCGTCTCTCTTGCAGTACGAAGCAACATAGCTTTCACCTCATTTGTTTAGCATTAAAACTAATATTTTTAAACAATTACGAATTTTGTTTTAAATTTGCATAATTGTATAAAACTGCAAGGCTTTAAAATTCTTGCAATTTCAATCAGATTATCACATTACCTTCTTCATGGTTTAAAATGTTGGACTACCAAATGTTGTGTTCAATATTTAATGCAGTTGCAATTCTCGCAACAAGTTTCTCTACACATGTTATTTTTGGATCATCCTTTAGTACATTACGTTTTACCGTTTAAATATATTTTAAAAATTATTGTTCATTAACTAGCAAAAATAATTTTGCTAAAAAATTAACGTAGAAAATTAATTTTAAGTTCGCTTTCAAAATTCACTATTTTGTTACCCTTACAATTTTTATCTACTTTGAAATTAATTTCCTAATATAAAGCTCTTATTTGATATACTATTCTACTTATCTATGTAAAAAATCCTATTTCAGAATGAATTGAGTTACTTATTAAGTAAAAGAGAACATCTATTAATATTCTATTTTCTTAAGTACAACTTTTTGATAATAGCACTACTTCCATAATAGCACTACTCTTTAAAAGCAATATAAAAATACATTTTTTAAAAATAAATAAGTTGTACAAAATATTATCTAACTCTTCGCTGTTACGCCTTTCATTTCTACTCCCATAAATTAAGATGGTTTCCCAGAAAAGAAAACAAGGATATACCATCCAATTTAGGTAGATTATCCGACTGGCCTTTTACAAAGCCTTGTTCTACAGTCGTCATTTTTAAAGAAGAAATCTGCATAATAATAATAATGTAAAGACTATAATTCAAATAAATCTCTCTATATTAAAAAAAAGTTACCGCCGCCGCCGCCGCCGCCGCCGCCGAAGAATTGAAATTTTTGTTGTTTAGCTCCATTCTTAGACGGTTTCCCGAGAAAGTACTGATCGGAAAAATATGAAATTAACATGCTTTGTTCTTCATCGTATTCCCTGGATAATTATTAAGATTTTTTTCCGATGCGGCTATTAGTTTAGGTTTTATTAAGTGTTAAAGTTGAAGAAGTGAAATTTCTTCCGCGAGTGAGCAAAACACATTCAAAATTTCAGTCTTCAGTCGTGAGTTTTTTTTTAAGAGTACCTCTCAACGTAAATTTTTGCAGCTCGTCGAGTTTTTTTGGAAATTTAAATTTGGTTCTTGATAATATTTTTTTGAAATTCAGGAAAAATCGGGACATTTTTGTTACTTTTTTTTTAAACTGCCATATCTATATCTCATTACTATTAGTTTTTAATTTTTAAAATATAGCAGTATACCTCAGAATATACTCTTTCTTACCGTACTATTATTTTTGAAATCGGTTAATAATTAAATTGGATGCGATCAAAAGTTCGTCATACAAAATTCGGAATCTTTGGATATTTTCGCTACTTATTGTTAAAACCGTTTTGTCTACGGCAAAAGCCATTATTTTTTAAATTTGAAAACATCACTGAATACATTACATTACACTCTTTCTTATGGTACAGTTATTTTTCAAATTGGTTAATAAATAAAATCGATGCAATTAAAAGTTGGTCATACAATTTTCGGAACTTTCAGATCGTAACTTCCGATACAAAACTAAAATGGTCATATCTGTATAGTATTACTGTTAGTTTTTAATTTTAAAAATATTGCAGTATACCTCAGAATATACTCTTTCTTACGGTACAATTATTTTTAAAATTGGTTCATAAATAAATTCGATGCAATCAAAAGTTGGTGACACAAATTTCGTATTTTTCAGTTCGCATAGCTGCTTCCGAAAGCAGTAGTGGGTTACACTTTTGACTATCGGGTTTGCCAGATATCAAATTTATCGTAGCAACAATTGCCATAAAAACGATTTCTTTTTATTTGGCGAGGAAAAAGGCTCGCTTTTTCCCCTCTGTTCTCAAGACAGTTTACCGACAAAGTACAGAGTAAAGTTTGGATATTAACAATGTTTACTTAAAGTTGTACAGGGAACAAGATGCAGAAGATTTTTTACTGATACGGCTATTAGTTTAGGGTGCATTAAGTGTTAAAGCAAAAAAAAGTTAAATCACTTGCGAAAGAAGTATTGGTTTGAGTAAGCAAACCAAACGGATTGCGTAGCAATCCCCGGTGTCGGCGAGCGTAAGCGAGACGCAGCGAAGCCCTCGCTGTGACGTCATGAACCGGAAAGTGAAATCAGCATAATACGAATTATTCAGATAGTTTCACTCTGTGACAGGAGTGTTGGTTTGCGAAGCAAACCAAATGGGATTGCGCAGCAATCCCCGGGGGTTGGCGAGCGTAAGCGAGCAGGGGGCGGAGCCCCCTAGTTATTTAAAAAATAAAAATAGCGTAAAATCAATGAAAGCAACCTGAAATAACATGCAGCCGACGAATGTAGCGAGAGATTTCATGTATTATGACGTCACACCAAGCTCCACCCTGTTTTCAGTCACGTGACTTTGACGCATTTTTCAGTCGCTTATAACGCTTAAACTAAAACTTTTTGGTATTTTTAAAGTGGATTTTCGGATTGTTCATGATCGAATTTATAACATAAGTACCATTTTAGGACGTTTTGTGACATAGTGCATATTCCATATTGTTTAAAAATATTAGTTTTCATGCAAAACAAATGATGTGAAAGCTATGTTGCTTCGTACTGCAAGAGAGACGATACTCCCAATAGTTTTCCATGTCATTCTCCACCTATAAAATGAATAAAGTAATATATAAATTAAAAATTTTCACTTGTAGCACTATTTATCAAAATTTGTTTACACTAGTTTTAAACTTTAATTTCTTATTTTAATAGAACCATTTGTACAATGCTTTTTTTTTTACTAAATTAATTTTACGTTTATTCTAACTTTTCACTTTCAAAATAAATATATTTATATACATTTATGAAATGTAAAAAAATATTAAAGTTTTAAATTTCAAATTTAGAAGAAATATTTTTAAATTATAAATCTTAATTCTAATGATACTTATTCCATAATACTTATCATTCAGTTTAAAGAAGAAATATGACACAGTTTTACCAAGTGTATGAATAACTGCAAATTAATTATCATGAGTATAATAATTCAATGTTTATTGATGTTAGCTCTCTCTATATTTTTTTAACCAGTTTTGATTTATAAATATATAGTATTCCTATATTTATTTATTAAATTCTTTTTCATGAAACAAGAAATTCTGCATTATGAGTGACTTGATACAGAAAGAAGGTTTTCGTTTTAGCAAAAACACAAATAGTTATCCACAAGATTAAATCACACAATTCTTATTTAAAAACAATTAAAAATACAAATAACTTTTGGTATTTAAAACTTACCAAAAATGATCTTCACAGAAATGCAAGCAAGAAGTAGAAGACAGCTTTTTGTTTTTCTTTTCATCTCTTTTCATAACGCTGCATCATCTTCTACGAACTTGTTCATATTTTGGTACAACAAAAAATACTCTTTTGGTGTTTTAATCGTTGAATTATGACACAAACGGAACAATACAATATTTGTAATTATTCTTTTTAACTATTTTCGAATCTTCCATTGCTGAACTAATCTAAAATCTGTAAATATAAGACTACTAAAAAGATACCCATAGAGATAACACAGTTCAAGGAACGCTCGATGGGAAAATCATGTACGATGACGTCACAGGCAAGAATCGTCAGCGACTGCAGTTTTTCGTTAAAAGTGACGTCAGAGCAATTTGAAAAGCGTTTTAAATATAATTAATGTCGTCAGATTGCAATTTAAGTGGCATTTTTCTACGTAGTTTTTCGTGCTCTTTCATTTTAAAATGAATTTGAAATTCATGCATATTGTCCATTCCTTTACTTCTAGAAAAAATATATCCTCTTCACATTAAAGGGTAATAATTCAAATGAACTACCAATGAAACTCGCACATTTAAAATCCTCGGTTAGGATACATCCCCACAGAGAATATTCGGTTAGATTGAATTCCCCAGAGATCCCTAGTATAGTTACTTCCTTACAGAGTTAAATTCTCAAATAGAATCCTCAATAAACCAACTATATTAGAATCTCCACTGACATACAGCATAATTGTTAATAGTTCATCAGTGTACACGAAGAAAACAATCTTAGAATAGGTGTATAAATGTGTTTTTAATGTAGCAATTGATTTATGTCTTGAACTTTAGAGAAAGTAGGTATTTCATAATAAGAAGAGAGCTTAACCGTATTTAACTCTTTGAGGCATACGATAAAGAAAATAAATACCCTAGTGGCACAGAATTTTTTTAATGTGAAAAAGTGGAAAAAAACATTCTTTTCAATTATTTAACATAAAATATTACTCGAAATAAATTAAAAAAAACAAAACATTTTTTTTTACAAACAAACAGTCCTTTATTACAGAGTGGAACATACATAATCCCACCATGCAATTAACGTTTCAAATGAAAGTCATTGAAACACAATTTTTTTTCCAAAACAAAGTGGAATCTTCGCTCATCTTCTCCGAGTAGTACGTTTTGGTAGATGTTTCGAGTCTTTACCTCGTATTTCCTATGAAACACAAGGGTTTAGATATTTTACCTACAGTGGAAGTTCAGATGCTGATTGTGCATTTCATCAATTAAAGTCTGGGCAACAAACCCGCCCGCGCACCGACCTTTGAAATGTTTCAGCTCCATGTTTTGACCCAATTGTTTATAAACCATAAATGAATTAACAACAGCTGCATCCAAAAAATAGAATAGTATGCAGTGCCAACATTTTTTACTACGTCGGTGAATTTATATGTTTATAAATTAAAAATAATAATTTATATTATTATTTTTAATAACTTGCATGGTGGGATACATACAATCCCATCACTTATTCAGCTTCAAAATTATTATAAAATATCAAATAACATGTTTTATTTTATTATAAAACAATTTATTCACTCATAATAAATTTTAAGAAAAGGAACAACATATACCGTTATGAAAGACTAAAATTCACTGCATCACACAATTCGTCAAACTAAATCCCAACCGTGTCAACAACTTACTAAGGCGTTTTGATTTGCATCAATTTTTGTTTTCACTTACTTACGCATTTACCGTTGGTTCATAACATTGTCAACTGAATGAAATACTTTAAATAAAATATTAAACTGTATGACTATGAAAACTTCAACTTTTCGAGGTGGGTTAAAATATATCCCACCATGCATTAAAAGCTAAGCAAAAGGTGGGACAGTCTTTAACCCACCTAACCCTAAAGAGTTAATCAACCAACAATTAAAATTAAAATTTATTTACAGTGTAGGTGTGGTTCAACATTAGAACTTTTCATTGAATTCTAAACAGCTTCTAAACAGCTTTAAAACGCCATTCTCACCCAATTTTCACCCCCCCCCCTTTTTAAGATTTTACATATTATTATACTACAACTCTTTAGCTTTTCACATAAATTCGAATTTTAATTCAACGATCATTAGCACTGAAGATATAAAATTAACAAAGTATTGACATTTATATTTGACCCTAGGGGTGTATATGGTTTTAAGTTTTTTTTTTTTCAAAATGTATTTTTGTTAAGGGTTACTCTCCGAAACACACTTTATCTCAGAATGCATACACTAAATTCTTTTCATAATTTTTTATATAAGTTTGAAGACTATAAAGCTGGGTTTGAACTATTACTAAGAAATATGAATTCAAAAAATTTGAGCAGGATGTAAACTTGAATATTTTTTGCATTTTGTTCTTTTTTCATGTTTTTTCAGGGTTTACTGACGTTAAAGTCCATAATTAATTTAAATTTAGTAAGTAATTTAGTTCAATACCTGGATCAATACTTTTAGGAGATAATTAATTTTACAAACTGGAACAATGTTAACTGTTTTTTAAAATATGGCATTTTGCTTAAATGCTATTTTTTGGCATAACATTTTTTACTCCATTTTTTATAAACAATAAAATTTAAACGCAATATTTTCTTCCATAAAATTTTTTTTATAGTAGAAATTAATAACAAAATCTAGAAAAAAAAATAAAGTTCCGTATTAATTTTAAAAAAGTTCACCCGAAGGTATGTATGCTAAATCCAGCAAGAAAAAGTAAGTAAGATTTTTCAAATATAGATGAGTTACAAGAAAGGGAACCATTTGTCGGTAATTTCAGTTCTTAGGTAGCTAATACCACCGACTATGCTCCCCCATTGTGGTTTCAGGTAATTTAAGCAGACGCATGGTTCACAAGTCTGCGGGAATCGTATCACAAAATGAATATAAAGATTCAAAAGATTTAAAAATAAAGCTGAAATTAACTACTCCATTTAAAAACCAAAATTCTAAAGCAATTTTGCGATATTGTTAACATTAAATTTGGCTCAAATTTGTATGAGAGCTATTAAATGAACGTCAAGACTTATAATTTCATTAGAATAAGCCGGGAAAGCTGTACTAAAAAAGCCCTAATGCAATTTTATCAATTTCCGACGAAGATGAATTGACATCTTTTATGAAACTACTTAACAATCTATTTTCTTTTTGTTGCTTATTAAGGTTATTTGTGCAGCTTAAATGCTTGTTGCATGATCTAATTGTAGTAAAAAATGTAAGGGATTACGTATTTAATTAGCTAAAGTATGCACAATACTTTGAGAAAGTAAATCTTGTTAAACTGTATTGTATTGCTATAATTACCAAAATTTACCAATTTTCAAAAATTGTCATTATTTTAAAAAATCTATAAAAGTTTCCGAAGCAAGTTTTTAGGCTCATACAGCTATCAATTAAATTATATCAATGCATTTCGAGATTAATAATTAAAGAACATTTTGAAACTATCTGTTGCGAAATAGTTCAAGCTAACATGAAGTTCCGGACTTCAAAACCAGTGCGTGACCTAATGAATATTATTACAAATTTTTCTTTGTTATAAATACATTAAAAGATTTATATCATACGGTTCCAATACTCTAAGAAATGTTTTGGAATTTCATATAGAAAGCTGGAACAAAAAGGGGACGCTTATTTCATTCCTGCTTCTTTCAAGAAAAGGCTTTCAAATGCAGCTGGCACGAGCAAGCCACACTTCATGCACCTTTTATGCGACACGTATTGTTTCAATAATTATTTTACGAGCTTTCCGTGGCACTGCTCCAGTAAAGTCTAACTGTCACGTACTTCTAATCCATTCAAAGGACGAAGCATTGTTATAAGACAAAGATCTAACTCCCCATCACCTACTAAATCCTATTGTTTTGTGGCATCGAAAGTGTGAAGTTCTCACACCGTTCTGAAATTTTCTGGAACTATTAAGCGACCCCCGTTCTCTTCAGAAGAGAACAACTGACCATGTAGTCTCGAAAATGGCGGAAATTGCAAATAACGGCCGGCCGCTTTAACTTAGTTCCATTGTTTTTTTTAATGCATTGCGAAATTTTTCCGGTGGCAACTGATCACAATGCACGATTTTCGTTCACCACTTCGTTTGAGGTTCTGAGGTGATTGTTGGCCTAGTAACACACGAGACAACCTCAACCATAAAGAAAAGATTCCCTTTTTGAACAACTATGTAAAAGTGTGACCTTATAAATCTTTTGACTAAGTGGGCTCTGCGATTCTTTTGGACGGTGGAGAATAATGGAAAAGTATCAGTCAAAGAATTAAACAATGCATAACGAAATATTCCATGTATTGTGCCGCTAATGTTCTACAAGGATTAATAATGTGTCCAACGAAAAAAAAAAATACATTCTTACAAAGAGAAATAAACATGAGGGAAGGATTTTTTTCTCCTTCGTTCAAACAAATGGTGTCAGGTATGAATTGAATAAAAACTTTCTATTTCCAGAGTTAGAACCCTTATCGTTGACGAATTCAATAAGCTCTGTAACACTCAAGTTCATTAATGCGGATAACAATGAGTGCTCATTAACCTGAATTTTTTTAAAGGTTAAAAAGATTGTTCGCATTAAAAATAACTCGTGTTATCCTAATCTGATTGTTCACTTGCAAGAAACTGGCCATGTGAAGCAGTTTTGTAATGTAAGCGATTAAAGTTCAATGCGTTCTTTTGTATTATTTTGACTAATTAAAAATGTTACATACGATTAGTTGAAATACTATACTATTAATAATTAACATATCTCTTCATTAGATAAACAAAAGCGACGGCATTCAAAAGAAATTTCTATTCGAATGCCAGTAAAAAATTAAACAAAATTGTTGTTTTTTGAGTGTAAGCGAGTCTATTAGGTATACTGATATTTTTTAATACAGATTTTTCAAAACATAAACTTTTATCCATGGAATGTAGCCGTGGCAGAATTCAGACTTACCACAAACCATAATTGCCTTGATTCCCATCTACATGTAGATAAGATTGTGTTGCTCCAGTGCGACGTAAATTTGACTACCTACCCATCTACATAAGCCTGGAATTGCCAATGGTCCCTTGTGACTTCTTTGTACGGACGGTGAACTAATGGCTACATCACATTTACTCAATCTGTACAACTTTGAGTGGACGTTATTGGCAGGTGAGGGTCCTCTTGGTTACTCGACAGCTTCCGTATTTTACTATTGAATGTATTTCTTATGTTTTATGGTTGTAATATTTTTTATTTGTATGTACTTGTGGCTGGAAGTATTTGTGTTTGTAATAGCTAACGTTGGAAATAAAATTTGAGAAATTTTCTGAACAATGTATAAAGATGCTTTGATTCTGAAAAAAACCCCTTAAACTATGCGCTCTATGCCCTTTTTATGTTTTTTCATGCATATTATGTCCTGAATGTTTAACTGCATCATTTTGTTGTAAATATCGCACTCCGGTATAAAAAGTGACACAGGTCAAAAAATGAAATTTTTGATGTTATGTCATTGAAAAATATGTATGAGGTGCCCCAGCCTGTTATATTATTATTCTACAGAATATAATGGAAGTTACCACCATAAATACTTATCTGAAATTTAAAAGAAACTTATACTATTTCAATATAAGTTTTATAGTATCCTTTAAGTTGATGTTTCTCAAATTTTGCAATTTTGAGTTGTGTCACTTTTCTTGCCTGGGTGCGATATGTAAAATTTCGAGAAGGTACCAATCACCATAAATACGTTGGTTTGCCATTTCAAAATAGTCGTCCAACACAACGTTTTGAAAGGCAATTGAGTACAACTTTATAATTCCAATATAATAGATTTATAGAATTCCAGTATATAGAAATAATTAGTCAAAACCTGAAGAATCTCAATTATTTTTGCATGCAGCCTCTTTCTCTTATTCTCGAACAATATTTTTTTTTAACATGAATAGAAAACTTATTTAAGTTAACCCTCAAAATAAAAGTCACAGGCATGGATTCCTTATTCAGCACATCAATTGTATATTCAGCTTTCAACATTTAAAATCAAAAACTACTATATTCAATGAATATCGCTTTTCTTCAACTAAACAATTTTATGGGCGAACACATTACTTAAGATATTAACATGAAGCTAGGAAATAGTACATTGCTTTACAAAATCAAAATTGACTTTTTGCCAACGGAGAACAAAATTATGTAGTTATGGGCGGCACAGAGTCCTCCATAGCACCTATTTTCAACCCTTGTGCCTCAAGAAAGGCACTGACGTGCCTAACAAATGATAAAACGGCTTAAATTTTTTAAGATTTTTCATTTTAACAGTTTTAATTTGAACTTTTGACAAGTGTATTCAAAAATAATTTCAATACCCGTATTTTAAATAAAAATAAAAAATAATTTTGAGTATTATTTTAATATCTATATAAATAAGAATGGAGTGTTTGCTTGTACATTCAATATTTTCGACCCATTTCAAGTTTTCTATCCGTTTTGGACCCTTCTGATACCAAATCTATCTGCCTCTTTTGTGTTTGGTGTCTGTCTGTATGTTTGTATGTACACGTCCACACGGTTTAATATATTTTCATAGAAATTTGCATACAGTGAGTACTTATCTTCATTTAGTGAGTTGAATTGGTTGCGAAAGTCTGTCTGTCCGTCTTTCTGTTCTATGTTCGATTTTGTGTTTGTGTGTTTGTTGAGGCATCACATGAATTTTATTCCAGATATTTGATTGCAATGTGTTTTATTATATACGCTATCTATTAGGTTAGTGAATGCAATATTAAACATTACTTTATTGTTATATTTTGTTGAGTTACATGCTAAAACACCTGAGTAAGTATACTAAAATCAGCCATAATTTGGTAGTTTTGGAAAAATTGGAATGTATATTGAATATTACGATTACTTCGATTGCTTTATCAGTACTGCTAAAAAAGTAATTATTCTTCAAAAAATAATTTTTTTTATGGAATTTCAGCTCTGATATTTCATTTATTTCGAGTCTTATTTTTGTTCTTTGCGCAATGAAAACGATTTCCGAATATTTGGGACAAAACGACATTTTTCAACGAACGGGAACGAACAAGATCGCGCTAGCAGTGATATTTTCTGTTTCTTTTGCTCTGAATTAATTTCACATTTCTAAATTTTGTGCACTTTTAGTTGTAAATTGTGGCAACTGTGCGAGATCAAGAGTTAAAAATAAATCACAATTAATATCTTTAGAACAATTTTTTCCGACATCTTTAATTTGTTTTATTTCACTGTTTAATGTTTTAAATATTTATTCTTTTAATAAATGTGTTTTCCTTCTCATCACACGCAATACGACCACAAAGTATTCAACTTAAAAATGGCAGGTAAGTCAGAATAAATTTTCAGTAAATTTTAAGTGTAGTTATGCCATTATTGAAAGAATAATGCCGTTTGGTGAATTTGCAAAGGTGTATTCAAAAACTTTCGATGAAAAGTAAGTTTGCACTTACCTATTCTTCTCCAAATTCTAATCCGGACTGAGCTTGCCTATGTTTTTCTATTACATCGAAAAATAAATCAAGGAATTCAAAATGATCGAGTAGTCTGCTTTCAAAATAAAATAAGTTTAATCATGATTGAAATAATACAAGGACTGATAAATCTACGCCGAATCTTAGACAAAAGGCTTTCAAGCGATGAGTTTATATACTCAAAGAGCGACGACAGCGCCGCTTGTAATTTACATACAAATTTGGGAGGCCGTTTTCGACACCGTTATTGAAAGAATAATGCCGTTTTTTAATGAACAATGCCATTATTGAAAGAATGATGCCGTTTTTGAAAGAATATAGCCGTTATTGAAAGAATAATAATGCTTAAAAAATCTTAACTAGAACTTTTCAAACATAAAATTTTTTTTTGTCATAATGACGGGAGGCATTTGTCATAAGATTGTAAAATTTCACAATGTCACATACCGGATGCAAGAGTACCACAAGAAAAAAATATATTGATTTGTTGACTATAATTGCTAGAGCACTCGCCATAAATTGTAATTTTTATTAATTGAGTTGAACATGAAAAGAACTTAAGAAAGGGAATTCCAAATCTCCCACAAAATCGTCTTTTGTAGTAGTAACCTTAGTGTCACCTTTCGTCATTTTGTAACTTTGTCATTCAGCAAGGGTGCAATGCTTGTGAAATGCATTACATGAATAGATATGCATATGAAGGATTTGTGTCCAAAGTAAGCTGTAGAAATTATAAAGATCTCGAAAGGTATTACAATAAAATTTTATTCCACAAAAAACGTAAGTCATTATATATTTTGATTATCTCTTCAATTTAGAGTAAACCAATTCAAACCGAGTAAGGTCGGGTATTTTCTAGTAAAAAAACTAACTACTAAAACTAAACTATAATTAAATAAACTGTTTCAGAAAGATTTTTTGAAAAGACATTTTGCAGCAAAAATGGAAGGTAATTATTATTATTTGTAAAGCAATCAAAATTACACCTAAACAAAACTAAAAGAAGTTACAAAAATTCTGCATCACACCGAAAGTATAACAAACAAAAATAATAAACTATTACGAAATTAATACACAATTACAACAATATAAGAAACGATAGTATTATATATATTTTGGTGTGCTGTAGAATTTAGTTATTTGTGTGTCATGAGATGAAAAAGGCTTTAAATCACTTTTTCAGAGTGATACTTTATTGTGCATTAACCAAAGTATCATCAACCAGAATTAATGAAATACCATAATAACATAAATGAATGATCATTCGTATTTTATTGTACACTAGCAAAATACCCGACCTTACTCGGTTTGAATTGGTTTACTCTAGATTGAAGAGATAATCAAAATATATAATGACTTACATTTTTTGTAGAAAAAAAAATTTATTTTAACACCTTTCGCCATCTTTATATTTTCTACAACTTACTTTGGACACAAATCCTACACATGCATATCCATTCATGTAATACATTTCACATACATCGCACAATTGCTGTATGACAATGCTACAAAATGACGAAAGGGGATACTGAGGTTACTACTATAAAAGACGATTTATAGGAAGATTTGGAATTCCCTTTCTTAAGTTCTTTTCATGTTCAACTCAATTAATTAAAATTACGATTTACGGCGAGTGCTCTCGCACTCATATTCAACAAAACAATATTTTTTTACTTGTGGCACTCTTGCCTCCGGTATGCGACATTGTGAAATTTTGCAATCTTCTCCTGTCATTATGACAACGAATTTTTTAATGTTGGAAAAAGTTCTAGTTTGGATTTTTAAACATTACTATTCTTTCAATAACGGCATTATTCTTTAAATAACGGCATTATTCTTTCAATAATGGCATAACTACACTTAAAATTTACTGAAAATTTATACTGACTTACCTAACATTTTTAAGTCTAATACTTTGTGGTGCTGTTGAGTGTGATGAGAAGGAAAACACATTTATTAAAATAATAAATATTTAAAACAGGAAACAGCGAAATAAAACAAAATAAAAGATGTCGCAAAAAATTGTTCTAAAGATAATAATTTGTGATTCAATTTAATCTCTTGATCTCGCACAGTTGCCACAACTTACAACTAAAAGTGCACAAAATTTAGAAATGTGAAATTAATTCAGAGCGAAAGAACCAGAATAAATATCACTGCTCGCGCGATCTTGTTCATTCTCGTTTCGTTGAAAAATATCGTCTGTCCCAAATATTCGGAAATCGTTTTCATTGCGCAAAGAATAAAAATAAGACTCGAAATAAAAAAAGTATCAGAGCTAAAATTTCACCATAATTTTTTTTTGAAAAATAATTGGTTTTCAGCATTACTGGTAAAACAAATGAAAGTAATCGTAATACTCAAACTACATTCCAATTTTTCGAAAACTATCATATAGTGGCTGATTTAAGTATACTTACTCAGGTGTTTTAGCATAAAACTCTTTTAAATATAACAATAAAAAATGTTTAATATTGCATTCACTAAACTAATAAATAATGTATAAAATAAAACACATTGTAATCAAATATCTGGAATACAATTCATGTGATGTCTACACAAACACACAAACACAAAATCGAGCATAGAACAGAAAGACGGACAGACAGACTTTCGCAACCAATGCCACTCACTAAATGAAGATAAGTACTCACTGTATGCAAATTTCCATGAAAATATCTTAAACCGCGTGGACGTGTATAGGGCACAACATACAGACAGACAGACAGACAGACAGACAGACAGACAGACACCAAACGAGATAAAGGCGGATTCGGCATCAGAAGGGTCCAAAACGGATAGAAAACTTGAAATGGGTCGAAAATATTGAATGTACAAACAAACACTCCATTCTTATTTATATAGATTACTTAAACATTTACGTTTAAAGTACCAGTAGAAGCAGACACATTTGAATTTTTGGCAAACATTTGTTTTGAACTAAATACGAATATAAAAAAATAAAGTGAAAGTGTCTCCTACCAAAAGTAATGTAAACAAGGTGTAAAATTTAGCAAAAAAGAAAGCGAGTTAAAAAAAAAACTACAAAAAATTAATGCTTCGCGTCAAAAGTTTAAGAAAAATTCAGTCGATTTTTCATTTTTGTCAAGCCCTAAACATTTTACATGCGTCATTTTACAAGTTACATGCGAATAAGGTTGTTGGGAACTGAGTAACTATTAACTACAACATGAAAAATCGTATAAACAAGGTTCGAATTCTATCGGAAAAGAAAACGTGTTTAAAGTATCAAAACATTCATAAATTGTTTCATCAGTGGTCATTAAAAAAGGGTTGCGTTTATAGCTGTAGGCTACAAAAAATAAGGCTGTGCCGTTTCAAAGTAATCATTCAAGGCCAAGAAAATGAAAGAAATGCAGTGAAGGGGATAATAGCAAGAATACAAAAAACCTCGAAAAAATCCAACGCTCTACTAACGCAGCACATTAACTGTCATTTTCAAGCAAATTTCAAAGGCCAGGTACAGACCTATGATCATAGAAAGTGCAGTCGATTTCTCTAAAATATCACGACCGGCATACAGTTTATTTATAACAGGATGGATTGATTCAATTATGCGAACACAAGCGGATTACAATAAACGAGTGTAATTTATGGTTCTTAGTGCTGAAGAGAAAAATAACCACATTCTCATTATTTTCTACCCACATTTCTCATGATTGAAATACAAACCTACATTTGAAATTAAGTGTTATGAATGAGTGTTTCCACTGTCTACAGGTACTAAATAAAGAAATTGCTAATTTCCTAAAATAATGGAAGTCCCTGGGTTTTGTATTAATTTCAAAGCCCTAATTAAGTAACTTTAAAAAGGAAAAAGACTACTCCATTAAATCACTCAAATTAAGTAATTAAAATTAAAATAACATTAGTAAAAGCTTTAGTTGAGTTTTCTTTATTTTACATAAACTTAATCCACTTCATAATCTCGATGATAATTTTTTTTGACACAGATTCATGTTCAAAATAAAACGTAAAAATAAAAGCCATTGTATAGTTTAAAGTCTCAAATAGCAGTACAAAAGTACTGAAATCGAATAACCAATTTCTGAAGATTAAAATATTCCCAGACAAAGAAATTTACTTATTTACTATGCTTATATACGGTTTAAAAGTGAAAATTAATTTCATATAGATTGATTCATAGTAAAAAAGTTTCAGTAGACTTGTAAAAAGTTAAAAATTCCTTTTTAAACGATTATTTGATACTGTATGTAACGAAAAGTTTAAAAAGTGTATGTTTTGAAAATAGTAAGTGTGGGATTTAAAGCGAAGTGCTATAAATGAAACGGAAAAGAGTCATTAAGTATTGTAAAGTTAAAACAAATAGTAACATTCGCGGTTGTTACACTTCGGTTACTAATTTCATAGTACGTTCTTCAGCTAGATAGACAATCAGATTGTCAGAGGATTAACTTTCTCCTCGAAGTCAGATTGAGGAGGTGCGATATGTAGAGTCTATTTGCAGATGGGCGTCTATTGCAAACCAATCTTGTTTGCTACAGTATTTTTTGGCATATCTTTCAGCAGATAGTTCATTAAAATTTAAGTTTTCACTAATACAACTGACTTGTGGTGTTTTGTAATGACTGACTGTTCTGAACTTGCGATAAAAAGCTTAAAAATGCTTAATAGCTAAAAAAAGCTTGAATTACTAAAAATTGTATTCTTCTAGCTTTAAGTACTTAATATCTAAATTAAGAAATAAACTTAGTTAAGAATGGTTTCTTAATATTGAAATTATTAGACATTCAACTCAAACATTTCTGAGCTAACTGCTAAAAAGCAACTTCATTGTTCACAATAAGAGTAAAGTATCTATTCACTTAAAACACTTTAATTAACAAATAAGAGTTAATTTTGTATTTATTGTATAATTTATTTCAGAACTAAGTTTTTCTCAATATTTCAGAACTTTAAATTGTCTTCAATAATCTTTAATGTGAAGTTTTAACGTTTCATACTCTATTTAACATAGTTCTAAATCTTTTACGCCCGATATTAAAGGGGTAAAAGATTTAGAACTGTTATAATTGTGTTTCAAATTAGGATCATTATGATCTTATGCAGGTCTACATGCCATATTTGAATTTATAATCTCACGGAGTTCAGGAAATATTTTAATTTTCAACTGTGTGTTCTTGGTTTGGTAATCACTGAACTAACCCATACGCATTACCCCATATCCACTCACTGCATGAAAAAGATGTTTTCCTATAACTATCTTGACAGAACAGAGTCAGCTTCCATTTTTGTTACAAAAATGTAAAAAAAAAAAAAAAAAACGCTTTCAACTTTTGTAAAAAATGCAGGGCGTTCGAAGAAATTATCTACCCAAGCAAAGTTGTCGGAAATAATTCATTAAAACTATATGTAATCTATCACAATGCAATTGTTACGTCTAACTACACAGCAGTTTATGGAAAAAAGGTTTAATAGTGTCGCAATATAGAGAATAATCACAAAATTAAAATTTACTTTGCTTTGATAAAAGGTGATTTGCTTGTCATAGTATTTTGCTTATCGTCGTATTGTTCCTCATTTCACAACAACTTTGACAAGCATAATCAAAAAATTAAATAATGCTTGCCTAATAATCAAATTTTTAGTAACGTGAATAACAATAAGAAATCTGGAAGCTGTGACGTATTTCTTCACTACATGACACGTAGATTAGGAAAGCAGTGAAGTGTGTAACGGAGTCTAGATCTAAACACAATGAATATTTTCCTCACGTTCTTTAATAATGCATCGATTTCTCGATATATATTTGAAATTTCCAGGTCGCAATCTATTATTATCCATCATGAGAACCATACTCTTGACCTTGTTTACTATATTATTGTTTCTTTTAGGAAAAAATAAAACTGCTTTTTTTGGAAACTTATTTTTTTCGAGGTTTTCATAAAATAAATATTAGTTAGCTTAGGCAATATCTCTACGTAGTAGAAATATATTTTGATTGTTTCTATAGCACATAATGCTTCTTTATCAAGAGAAAGGGTTTCAAATACAACTGAATTTATTTCGTTTCAAAAATGTAGTTTAAACTTAATATTGTGGCATTATGTTTATAAGATTACATTGCAATTAGATACTATTAAAATAAGATGTAGGTAGGCATTTACCGTCACACTTTGGAGCAACACAAGGGACTATACTACACTATAGGCTACGATCCGGGATCAATCCCGACGGGAAAGATCCATGGACAACTCCTCATAATTTTGAACCACGGTTAGATGACGAGAATGACACCTGTGAAATAAGATAACTTTTATGAATTTCAGAAGGGGTACTAAACTTATTCACAGTCACTGCCAAAATTGAGTATATATCTTGAAGAACTATCTTTAAATTTGCAATCTTTCCCCACAGAATACAAAACAAAAAATTTCTTTTGTACTTATATATATTTTACTAGGCGAAATTGACTGTGTATATACTCAATTTTGTGACCTAGAATATTGCAAACTAGATCTTATAAACCTTTTAAAAATATTTCAGGGACTACACAGTTGTTTTTAGCCTGATATATTCTTAAATGTGTGGACTTAACTATTCCAATTAAATTCAAGTTCAAATTATATTTTGTTTCAAAGTTTTGAAGATATCTCTCGAAAACTCTATTTCGGAGCCACCGTATATAGTACATCCAAATCTAAGTTTTTAAAATCATTACAAAATTGAACAGTCTTTTATTGCTTCCACAAAAAGACTGCTTGAAAAGCTATTACCAAAATCAGACTTCTAAGTAATTAATTGTTGATAAATTACTCAATTAATAGGAATATTAAAAAATCATAAAGCTGAAAGAATACGAAAACCTTAAAATTTCTGTGGATCAATAAAATTTCGGAACTATAAATTTACTAGCAAAAATATGTTCACGAAATCCACTATTTTGATCCATTGCTTTCAGAAATAACATACTTAGGAGAATTCTATATATCGTGAGATATAAAAAAAATAAACAAACGAAAAAGCAATCGAAAGTATTTCTTCTTGTCTTACAACACAAATTCTAAGCCGTGACAAAATCTTGCATTGAAATTTTGTCAGGTACTTTAAGGTTTTTGAGTTATTGTCCCTGGACTTTTCCTTTCGTGACTGATCCCGGACCATCGCCAATAGCTCGAGGTGTTGCTATAGCTAAACGTAAATTCAACTACCTACGGTCTATGCTGTTTATAAGTACAAGGCTGTTCACAAGCGTGTGTAGAGAAAGGAAAAAAATCTACAATTTTCTGAAAATTAGACATTGTGCACTTAGAAAACTTATTTTTTTGTGTGTGTTTTTTAAGACCTGTCATCTAACCTGGTACTAGGGTTCTTCAGAATTCAGAAGGTACTATAAATCTAAGCTTTATTGAATTATCTTAAAGAACTTTATCCATTATATGAATTGGTGCATATATTTTATTTCAGACAAGTAACATAACCTGAAAACAATAGAAATGACTGACACTTTTTTCTATTTATTCACGAGTTTAATATTGCCATCGTCCTGGAAAGCAATACAAAAATTTTCCTGTTTCGGTACAAACGAAATACAGATAGTTCGGTACAGATAAATTTATCTTTGCGAATTAGGTTTTCTAATAATTGATAGATCACAAACATGGGAGTGTTTTGGAAAAGTGGTCAATATGTATACCACAGTAGGAAACACACACAGCATTAAGCAACCAACTCGAAAGCACCACAACGCATGAAATCCTCTTGTTGGAGGTTTATTTACCACTAGGGGGCCTGCCCAATGCTCGTCAACCCCCGGAGGATTGCTTCGCAATCCTCATTGGTTCGCTGCGCGAACCTATGCTCGCTTCGCTCGCCTCAATGAAGACATGTGTCCTAGCAGAAGGTATTGTTTACAAAATATGTTACCAAAAAAATGTTTTTCAAATCTAAATTTGCTGTATTACAGAAAAAATATATACAGTAACTCTAAAAACAGAATTCAAATGAAAACTTTGTGCAAATTTTGACTCGAAATGTGAGCGTTGCTTTGGAAATTGAATACCCAGCATGTTGTTTGTGTGTACATTTTCCCAGCACTCAAACGACCCACACTTTTTCATTGAGTTTGTTGCCGAAAGTTGTAGTGCAAGCGTCTTGTTGAACTATAATTGTTGGCCCTGAAAAGGACCGTTTTTTAAATGGCCCTGAAAAGATCCTCAGCTTTCTTTGGTTTCTATTATAAACTAACTGCAACAGCTCATTAAAATTTCCTTTTTTTTTTCAATAAAATTTCATCCGATAACGCTATAAATTCAATCGATGCGCGAGACTTCGCGATAAACAAACAATCGTACAGTGTTGCCAAAACGCGATTACAAATAACGTCTTTTTTGCGTGCCACGTAAGAGAATTATATATATAGATTCTTATAAACCACTCAATTACGATATCCTTGAAGCGTCCGATTAAAATGGGTTGCACAAATCACCAATACAGAAACAAAAGCAGCTTGTGTTGCTGCGTTCCTTATCAAAATACTTATAAATAGGTTTAAGAACCTTTTTCATCAAACCCTTGTTATACCCACTGCACCTTTTCCTTCAGCTTTCAAATGATGAATCAGAACCAAGCGAGGCCGAACCATAAATAATATGAAGAATATACTTAAGGTGAGCGGGAAACCATCAATCGCGGAACAACACTATTTTAACCTTTTAGCCTTCGCAAGACAAACTCGTAGTAGCATTTTCCGATTGTTCAAAGCCACATCCATAGAGGTGGGAGTAGCACGCAAAATACCTCGTGTTTGTTTTCACAACCATGTCCCGTTGTATGTGTTGATGTCTGTGGCAAATGCGCCGGGTCAAGGCAATGGGAGAAGTGAAAGTCATACCTGTGAGCGAAATGTGGGTTTGGTGAGGATCATTTGTCGTAGGTTGATGGGATGGTGAGAAAATTTGTATCGTTCGGTGGCATAGTTTGAAAGTGATGAAAAAAAGTCTTTGTCATAGTTTTGAAGACAGTTGTGGCTGGAAGATTATGCGTGGTAGAAAGTGACGTAACTCAACTAACCCAAAACAAAAGCCTACCTTTGTTTCTTAATTTTATCTACGTCGAGTCATTGCTATAATTAATGTATGTATTTCTTATTTTTATCGTACACCCGTCTCCGGTTTCCCAGTCATCAGTCAACTAGCAGCCCAATAAAAGTTTGAAGTGATGAAAGATGTTTAAAAAATATCTGTCTACAGCATTTTGCAATAGTATTATCAGGAATTTTAGGGCAGTCTTTTAGATGGTCTCCAGTCATTTCATCCAGTTCTCAAAGAGAAATAACCTCGCTACTTCAATATGATGTAGATATGTGTATTTATAGGTAGTAATGTCCTGTAAGCAGTCGAAAGTATTCTTCATATTCTATACGTAGCTTTCCTTGAGAAATTGGACTATCACAAATGGCGATAAAACTGTCAGTCGTTTAGTGAGAAACATCTGAGGAGAAATGTGATAAAATGGCACTTAAACTTCTCCTTCGCATGTATTCCATAAAGAGTTCAGACCATCTGTTCCAACTAACTTAATAACACTTCCTTTGTCGAAAACAAGTAGTTTGAGAAAACTATGAGAATTTTCCGTAGCATGTGGAGTTCTGACTGTAATTCCTTTTAGATAACGCAAAAAACTTTAAAATAGATGGTAACTAAAATAAAAATAATAAAAACATTTCTAAGAAATATAAGTCATAACTGATGTTTGATGATTAGTATCAGGAGAATCGTATTCAATGTGTAAATTACAACTGATTGTCTCATAAAAACTTTGTCGAATTAATTAACATCAATATCGATTTCTGTGTAAAATGAACAGTGAATTACCTAATACTAGTACTGTTTGTCCAAAGGAATTTTTACCATTTTAAATGCCCGAGGTAAGAAAAACTTATTTTAAAACAATTTAGGTTCTAATTCTAAATTTAGGAATCGAATTCACAAATCCATATTTGGAATTAATCCATATCCCCAGCAATGATCTTTCTTTCGTTAAAACTTTTTACTCATCTTTTCAATATATTAAGACTAAAACACTAATTTATTTTGATCCAAATTACACGCCATTCATATTTTACAGCATTTTAGTACTTCATAATCCATTTGAAATGTGAGATAAACTTGCTATACTTTAAAATATTCAGTTCCTGCGAAAATGAAATTGAACGGGTTATTAAATGAGATAATTGCATGCAATTATGAGATCTAATAACCCTTTCGGGGATAAAGGGAAAGTTATTTCATGGAGCTTAAGAAGTCTCGATGGTTTATTTTCGAGCACTTAAGCCTCATCATTTTTACATAGCAATGTACCAACCCATCATCAGAGCCGAAGCAACGTTTTCCTGTTCGTACAACACGGTACGCGTAATGTGTACGGATGTTATGTTTATTTTACACTTCCAGGGATGGTATTTTCTATTTTGATTCGCGTTGAATGATGAGGTTCGTTTTTTAATCGTTTAAAAAGACGACATTAAAGGTTTAACTGCAGTTTTTCGGATGCTTAGCTCAATCATAGACTGTGTATTGAGGAAGTAATTTTAAAAGGTAGTGTTGCGGAATAGAAACGCTTTTTTTTGTTGGTGTCTTATTTCATAAAACTTATTGTATTCTTCTATTAATAGCACGGAATCACTAACAAGATCTAATAATATTTATCAAAAGTTTCCGAGTGTTTCTACATTTATACAGATCCTAAACAAATGTACAAACTTTTCAAGCTCAGATACTGGCTCTTAAAAAAAAGTGAAATACAAACACTTGACACTTTGAACAGCAAAATGTGGAAACTCAAAACCTTGAAATTGTTTTCTAAAACTTAAGAAAAACTATCAATAATAATAACAAGAATAAAAATGAAACAAATTATGAACAACTTTAAATAGCGACCAGAAATTAATAAAAATCTAAGCATTTAAACCGAAGTATGAATATGTTTGTAGCAAATTTAATAACATTACAACGTTTTTTTTAGCTATCCACACACATCACGAATATTTATTTAAATAATTGTGTGCTACCATTTTTTGAGCAATTTCAGAGATACTAGCCTAAGTGTTCCTGATGAGTATCCATGATAAAATTGTGGTTTATTTGATTGAGGATTAAGAATTAATGATTTGGGAATTATATGATAAAATTGAGAAGCAAGAAAAGTTTATTCTGTAAGTTATTCTGTTAAGTATGAGATATAAAAAGTTTATTATCATACTGTTTCAGCTTCATTTAGTTATAGCGTCTATCATACTGTTGTATAGGATGCAGTTTATACTATATTTTCTCTATCGATTCCTACTGTTCTGACTTCTTATATAATATTTGCTATCGAACATTTATTTCAAAGTGCCATATGATTGCTTTAAAATAATTTATTCATATAAAAAGTTGGGAAATTCTAATATTTATTTTTTTTAAAAATGATAGTAAAAGTTGTGAGCTTTTCCATGTTTGTCTCCTTGTGCACACAACACTGTTTTTTCTTATTACTTTTAATCGATGTCTATTTAATCGTTAAGAAAAAACAGATAAGAAAACTTGTACCATTATTTACAGGTGAGCACTCCTATCACTACTTCAGCTTATGCATCTTCAAAAGGCGTGGTAAAATTAGTTTTATCGAAACCGAGTGCTGTTCTTTCAAAAATTTTATTTCAGTTCATTGAAAATCAGACAACAACGCTAGTTTTACAAGATTGAGTTATCATACAAGTTCCTTGGTAAGGCATTCCCGAGTCTAGTAATATAATTTGTATACTGCATAAATCAGGTGTTTGACCCTCTGCACTGTAGGCTGAATTCGAAAATTTATTTTCTTGATGTGGCTGGGTTTCCTTTCATTAACTCCCATACTCAATCTTACTTCGTTTTTCATTCGTCTAAAAGATTCATGGAGTTATTGCCGTGGCCCACTCATTAAGGTGGGTCCGAATTCGGCTTATCTGAAAAGGATGACTCTCTCATTTATGAATAATTCAGGATGGACTCTAGTAGAACCACCTACTCTCGAGGCTCACTGAATCCTTTCATTACAATCAACAAATCATCGCTACATTGTTTCTAATTGATGTTACTAGAATTACTAGGTTTAGAACACGTATATCTTAAAGCGCATTAGAACTATCAAAATAACAACGAACGATACCAATCATTCGAGATGCTTCTAAAGTTCTGGTAGGTAGGCAGATACTTGAATTAACTTCTCACTGGAGCAACATAACGGGCTATTGGCGATGTCAGGTATACATACCAAAATTTAAGTAGGTAGTGGGATTAATATCACACTGAAGCGACACAACGGGCTATTGATAACGAATGGGATCAGACCCGAAGGGAAAGATTCGGGGACAACACCTGGTAGTTTTAAACCACGGTCAGATGACGAGGTCGCATCTGAGCTGGCATCCCACTCTCCAAACTTCCACCCGACACTAAAGTGAGAGCATTTGAGGCAGATGCAGATTTAGGTCCGGTGCGCACATCCGGTTTTTCAACGAGCGGCGCTGCTGCCGCAACGCAAGTGCAGTCTGAGATACATTAGATCCAATGGAGCAGTGCACACATGTCCACACCTGGGGTGACGCACGTCCAACTTGCGTGCAATTTGAACCGCAGTTCCCTCCGGCGACGCACGATTGGCGCACATGAGTCTCCGTTCTGAAGTATCTTGTTTTCATAAACAAATGGAATATACTAAATAATAATTAATAAATGGTTGTATCCAATAACGTCTATTTTGTTTCAAAATATACTTTTTTTTTACACCAAGTAAGCGAAATAAACTCGTTTTCTTCGATAGAATAATCATCGCAAATGGCGCGAAATGAGTTCATGCGTCATTTCACGGTTATGTCTGCATAGTTGGGCTTCGGTGCAGTAGTAGTGCCGCACGTTA
The DNA here is from genome assembly GCA_947359465.1 of Metellina segmentata. Taxonomy (NCBI): domain Eukaryota; kingdom Metazoa; phylum Arthropoda; class Arachnida; order Araneae; family Tetragnathidae; genus Metellina; species Metellina segmentata. The sequence continues at coordinate 80,495,458 of OX375877.1, forward strand.
AAAAACCGGATGTGTGCACCGGGCCTTAACGTGCACCAGGCCCCCTGTACGTGAGTTTGATTGAATCGCGTTTCGAACTTGCAACCCTCTGGCTGCTGATCCGCTACTCTTCTAACCGGGTTACCATGCCCAACTAAAGTTCTGGAATTAGTATTATTCATTCCTTATTTCACTTAAATTTTCGTTTACATACATAGAATTTTTTTTAAATATAATTTCTGCTTAACTGTATGCATTTGTCCTGAAGCGAAAATAGCTTTTAAGGTAAACGAAAGAAACTTACCGGAAACTTGTATTATCCATTGAATTGACGTTATTTAAGTCCTGTTGGTTGATTAGGTTTCATGGCTCATGGGCAGTACTTTGTCATGCATTTAAGTCCTGAAATAGCACACCACATAGACGTTTTTCAATTCTAGAAACAGATGATAGTCGCTAATTGTTTCTCTTCATTACCTCTCTCTCAACTCCATCTTTACATAGAAAGAAAACAGTAACTGAGAATTTAATCATCTTTCAGAGTTCCTAAACAAATACCCAAATTAATTCAAATTAACGCTATCTTTTTACAAAGCTGCTAAATCATGAATGACATCACTGGAAAAACATGTTAAGACTTGTCTGTACCGAAAGTATTGGTCGTTGGCCCAATATTATTCAGCTGGGTCGCAATTCCCAGAAATTTGGAAACACCCCTCGTACTTTATATAGTCATATCGGGGTAAATTTAATTATTAGATGAAAATATATTAATTTCCTAGTAAAAATTAAAACTATTTGTTTTGGAAATATCTGAATAAAATATGACTGGAAAACTAACACAGATCGATCTTTGCACTTAATAAAGAAATTTGAATTATCTTCCTACATCCTTCACATTCAAAAGTAGATCCGTCCTTTATGAATAATTCAGGATTGATAACAGTGGAACTACCTACTCATGAGGTTTATTTAAAGTTTTTACTGGTATCAAATCAAATAATGCTACATTGTTTAAATTGATGCTATCAAACTTAGTATGCTTAGAACACATATCCTGAACGCATGTCACCAAATATGGCTAAAATATTCTTCGTCAACGAATTCGATTTTTTTTTCTTCCAAAGTTTGAATTGGAACAAAGTTAATGATTCATAGGAAATCTTCAAATATTTTAATAAAATTGATAGTTATTTCAATTCAGAATTGTACTTTAAGGAGCACACACGAACTAAATTTACAACAAAAACTTAATAAGCACTATCTTGTTAAAGAGTAGAAACCTATTTCATATATTTTACACTATTATTTTACTAAAGTCTTTTTTTTTACATGAAGTTATAGGTACACCAATGTTATAAATGTTATTTAGTAGCCTATTATTCTTTTACTATCATTATAAGTTAGCATTATAATAAGTATGGAATACTGTCACCTGAAAATGTTTCTTAATCTAACTTTCAAACTTTTATACACACTAATAACCTTTTTTATGTCACAGTGATAAAAAGTGATTTTTGTTGTGTAGAGTACTTGGAGGTTTATAGCCTTAGTCACCTCTGTTTAATATACCACATAGGTTCTCACCTTTTAAGCATTTATATAATAAACTCTATCAATTTATTTTTACATTTTAGTTTCGTTTTTATTGAGAATTGGTCAATAACTTGCCAAAGTAAACTTTCGAAACTAAACACAAAATGTTAGGAAAACCATAAAATGGGAAGATTAACTCTCTCAATGCAATTTAACGCAATGCGACTTGATTAGAATCTTGGAATCATCAAATAAACAAATTTAGATATCTCAGTCATCTTGTTTTCGCCTCAAGTCCTCAGGTATAATTAAAGTTGTAAATTTCAACTTGATAAACTCGTCCCTCAGCGCGATATTCTGCTAAGTAAAATTAAAAATTATCTCTTCAAACGAAAGTGTGCAAGGAATAAATGGCAGTTATCTTAATGCGTTAACTCGATCTACCCTACATGCATATTTGGAACGCACGTTCTATGCAGATAAAGGACGTTAACATCCCAACGCATAGTAATAAATTCGTTTTTAACGGAAAAATCCAACGAATGTTACAAATTCTCAGGTAATAAAATACTCTTTCTGACGTTACTCTGTCTTCAGGCAAAAGAGGCAATCTATCTCTTTCACACTAAAACGGAAAGAGTGCCAAAGGCCAGCTGGCATCGAAGCTATAGCAGGTGACAGACCGAACATAAACAAATCAATCTTTGAACTTCCTATTGTAGGGTATCGGGAAACGTTGCAAGAAGAGTCTAGAACCACCATGTCAAGAGGAAGTGACCAGCCGTGCCTGCAAGTGAAGGATCCATTGTTGTTGGGATGTCGTTCAGGTTTCCAGCAATAAAGTTCAATCAGTTCCTTATGATGGAGATGCTATAGGATATCCTGACCGAGCAAATTAATTTCCTCATTATGCTTATTAGTATACTGCCTCTCACGTACATTGCAGAAGCAATAACTTAATCGAGGCAATAATAGTGAGGAAACGGTAGTGATTTGTGTGCTCCATGTAACTAGACTGTTAGGTAACATAATTTATATCATAATGGCACGCTTTCAATTCAAAATAATCGCAATTGTTTAAGATTCGTTAGAGCTGAACGTTAATTGAAAATGCTTTGTTTGAAATGCTCTCTTATGGTGTAAAGCATTGAAGCAAAGAATCTTACCTTGACAATTTAACTGAGTTATCTTTCTTCGTTGGAGGAAAATTTTATTTAAGTACAATTAAATAACATTATTTTTCCTCTTTAAAGTTATTATACTATTTACATTTGAACTAATAAATGAGTTATAGTTTTCAATTCAAAACTTTCAATTCAAAATAATCGCAATTGTTTAAGATTCGTTCGAGCTGAACGTTAATTGAAAAGGCTTTGTTTGAAGTGCTCTCTTATGGAGTAAAGCATTGGAGCAAAGAATCTTACCTTGATAATTTAACTGAGTTATCTTTCTTCGTTAGAGGAAAATATTTTTTTAAAGTACAATTGAAAAAATTATTTCCTCTTTAAAGTTATTATACTATTTACATTTGAACTAATAAATGAGTTATAGTTTTTTTTTCCTCAATCATGTATTAGAACTTTATAAAATTTTGTAAAATGTATAAACAAAAGACGAATTTGTGACGGGTGCTGCAACTAACGTCACACTGGCGCCACTAGCTCAAAAGTATTTATGCAGATGTAACATTTCATGTATCGAATTTTCATTTTACTGATGTTATTGTAAAAGCTTTGTTTTATATTTTGAATTAGAGACTGTTATTTGGAACGTTTTAATTCAAGTATATTTATACCGGCATTCCATACAGAATTAAATGGTTGATACTTGCTAATTTCGTTTTTTCACAAACAAAAAGGCAAGAAAGCATTTTAAGGCCCTATATTTGTTTTGAATTAACTTTTAGTAGTGTTCAGACGTCACTTGTAAAAAAGTTTTAATACTTAAAAAAAAATTTTAAAGTAGAAGAATCGTTTCCTGTGAAGTACTCCTGCATTTATGAATATTCCTATCTGCACAAATGTATGTAAACACAAACATATAAGGTCTGAATTAAAAACCAAACTAAAGGCCTCTGAAGCCTGAAAAATTATAATTTATATAAATAAAAATGGAGTGTCTGTTTTCGTACAGTGAATATTTTCGACCCATTTCAAGTTTTCCTTCCGTTTTGGACCCTTCTGATGCAAAATTTGTCTCTAACACGTTTAGTGTCTGTCTGTATGTGTGTGTCCGTGGTACGTCTAAACGATTGAATATATTTTCATGTAACTTTGCATTCTGTAAGTACTTACATTCATTTAGTGACTGAACTTGGTTGAGTAAGTCTGTGTGTCCGTCTTCCCGTTCCATGCTCAATTTTATGTCTAGTGTTTGTAAAAGTATACATAAAATACACTGCTGGCCACCCAAATTGCAACACCAAGAAAGACAAGAGATATCACAACAAAATTTATTTTGTTGATAACATGTTGACCAAGTATCAAATGATTAAATTTATAGACTTCTGTGAAGTGTGGTTCCTGCCAAAATCAGTAGCCAGAGTAGCCGCCATTGTAGGAGATCACCGATGCCACACGCCTCGGCATTGATTCAAAGAGACTTTGGAATGTGCTCTAACATTCTGGGTAGACATGTCACCTTGGTGGCATGCTCTACTCATCCAACCACACTTATTTAAACTGGTACAGTGTCTCACGACACTAGGCACGGGAGTGTGTGTTGGTGTTAGTTAGTTAGTTCTTGGGGTACAGCAGTCCAAGCAGCTTCGACACGTTGCCAAAGTTGATCTGGTGTGGCAGCTGGGGATGTAATCTGGGTCAATCGTTGAGCAACCATGGACCACATGTTTTCTATCGGCGAAAGATCCGGAGAACGAGCTGGCCAGGGAAGAAATTCAGTCTGGCAATTGACGAAAAACACTTGGACAATGCGTGCCACGTGTGGTCGCGCATTATCCTGTTGAAATATGGCTGTGGGCAAGCCCTGAAGGTAAGGAAGGACAACTGGCTCCAACACCTCGGAGATGTAGCGCTGGCTGTTTAAAGTACCGGCAATGAGTACTAGAGGAGTGCGAGAGTGATATCCAATACCGCCCCATACCATAATACCCGGTGCAGGACCAGTGTGGTAGTGCATAACGCAGCTGTGCAGCATCCTTCCACGGTGTCTCCAGACTCGAATCCGACCATCGTGGTGTTGCAGACAGAAGCGTGACTCGTCAGTAAAGACAATTTCATTCCATTCTGGCGTCCACATCCTTCTTTCATCGCACCATTGGCGGCGGAGACGTCTGTGGTTCTGCGTCAAGGGTAGGCGAAGCAATGGACTTCTTGCGGACAGACCACTCTGCTGTAAACGGCGTCGAAGGGTACGCTCAGACACTGGATGATGCGTTAAAGACTGAATGTGCTGTGCTATGGTTCGTGATGTGGCTGAGCGATCCGTCACTGCCATACGCACAATATGCCTGTCATCACGTGAAGTGGTGCACTGAGGTGGATGCGATCGAACACGTCGGTCCGTCGTACCCTCCTGCATCCAACGATCACATATCAGCATTACAGTTGTTTGGTTTCGTCCAACACGACTACCGATTTCCCTGAAAGATAATCCACAATCTCGGTAGGCCACTATCCTTCATCTGTCGAACTTGGATACTTAATCAAAAGATGATCACTGTTTTCTACGAGGCATAATTGATCGTTTTTTTGAAAAAAACCACAAGAAAAACACAATTTCCGTACATGAAATCGTTGAAATCTCCAAGCCTTAAATAGCGCTTTGTAGTGGCGCCACAGACGCGCGTGATGTGCGTATGCGCTGAAATTCTAATCATTTGCATCTCTCACCTCCGTTAATGCATGTTGTAAATTTCATATTATTTGCATGCTTCCTTCAGGGTGTTGCAATTACGGTGGCCAGCAGTGTATGTTTAACATTTGTATTTAATACGCCATACTTTAGTATAGTTTAAAATTTCTTTTTTTACATATTTAGCCAAGTTTTGTGTTAAAACATCAAAATAAGTATACTTAAATCTACCAAAACCTTTTAATGGTTCAGTGAAATACATTTGATTTAAAAGCACTGATTTTATAAACTATCAAACACAAGCTCAAAAACATCATAGTTTGCGGAAGCTTCACCATCCACCCATCAAATGCATATGTAGTCATAGAATTAAATCAGGAGTTTAGATGTTATATTTGGATCACACGGTTACGTTCCATTTATTTTACCGGAAAACCATTTAAGATGTTTGTAGAATGCTAACAGGAGATTTAAAATCAAATCCTCTTCACTCATCCTACAACACACAAATAGAAGTTCTTACAGTTTAAATAGAAGATTAAGCGTTCGAAAATTACAGTGAGATCCGGCTCAAAGAGATTTGCTGAGTAAAATCTTGCAGTGCTTCCTGCTGAAAAATAATTGCTTACTCTCTGTGAAAAATTAAACTGCATTTCAATTATTGGGGTTGGCGAGCGTAAGCGAGCAGGGGGCGGAGCCCCCTAGTAAAATAAAAAAATTAAAAAAAAATGGAATGTTTTATGGGAAATATTGTGTGTTTGAGATAAATAAATAAAATGAGATGCAGCAAAGTGTAGCATTCAGCTAAACTATTTTTTAAGTATTGTTTTATTGCTTATAAATCAACAGCCAACTAACTTTTGGGCCGCAATGTCTCAATCGTTTCTACAAAGAGAAGATTTATGAAAAGACCTACTTTTCCATATGTAATGAAACAAGAACTGGCAATATAAACTGTTTTTTTCGAGAATAGTTTTCTGTCATTGCTTCTTTTGTTTAATAGTACGTATTACTATATGCAAGAAATGCATTATTATGTTCGTTGGAGCTGTAAAACTTGTTGCGATAAGAATACCACGTGCTCAAGAAATACCCTTATTGCTTTTGAAGAGCTAACTAACATACTTTGCCAAGTAATCGTAAATAGTGAGTGTGCATAAAAACTCTTAATATGCTTTATTATTCATAAAGATTTCTAACTCAAATACTCAGAATAGTAAGTCAATTAATAAATCCAAAATAATTTCAGTAATAATTTCACAAAAACTCAGTAATAAGTAGTAAGTCAGTTGTTTTAATTGATCATGACATGGAACATGTTCTATATTTTCAAACCAGCTTATTTTATGATAAATTCAGAGTAAAAATGTTTTTGAACTTTTTTCTCTTAATGCCTTTTCAACTGAATATTTAATATTTTTCTAAAACAACGAAATACAAAAATGCTTCCGTTAAAAAAACAAATTCTCGACCTACGTTCCAAACAAAATATGAGTGCAGTCTTCTTTCAAAAAAGTATTAATTCCTATTCCTACAGATTTTGTTAATTATCCGTCAGATATTGTGCTGTCACGTATTACGTACCCTACTCGAACAGATATCCAAGCAGACATTTTGAAATATATCTCTCTATATTAAAAAAATGTTACCGCCGCCGCTGGATTGAAAACTGTGTTGTTTAGCTCGATTCTTAGACGGTTTCCCGAGAAAGTACTGATCGGAAAAAATGAAATTAACATGCTTTGTTCTTCATCGTATTCCCTGCATAATTATTAAGATTTTTTTTCCGATGCGGCTATTAGTTTAGGTTTTATTAAGTTTTAAAGTTAAGAAGTGAAATTTCTTCCGCTAGTGAGCAAAACACATTCAAATTTTCAGTCTTCAGTCGTGAGTTTTTTTTAAGAGTACCTCTCAACGTAAATTTTTGCAGCTCATCAATTTTTTTTTGAAATTTAAATTTGGTTCTTGATAATACTTTTTTGAAATTCAGGAAAAATCGGGACATTTTTGTTATTTTTTTTTAAAACTGTCGTATCTATATCTAATTACTATTAGTTTTTAATTTTTAAAATATCGCAGTATACCTCAGAATATACTCTTTCTTACGGTACTATTATTTTTGAAATCGGTTAATAATTAAATTGGATGCGATCAAAAGTTCGTCATACAAAATTCGGAATCTTTGGATATTTTCGCTACTTATTGTTAAAACCGTATTGTCTACGGCAAAAACCATTATTTTTTTTAAATTTGAAAACATCACTGAATACATTACGTTACACTCTTTCTTATGGTACAATTATTTTTCAAATTGGTTAATAAATAAAATCGATGCAATTAAAAGTTGGTCATACAATTTTCGGAACTTTCAGATCGTAACTTCCGATACAAAACTAAAATGGTCATATCTGTATAGTATTACTGTTAGTTTTTAATTTTAAAAATATTGCAGTATACCTCAGAATGTACTCTTTCTTACGGTACAATTATTTTTAAAATTGGTTCATAAATAAATTCGATGCAAAAGTTTGTGACACAAATTTCGTATTTTTCAGTTCGCATAGCTGTTTCCGCAAGCAGTAGTGGGTTGCACTTTTGACTATCGGGTTTGCCAGATATCAAATTTATAGTAGCAACAATTGCCATAAAAACGATTTCTTTTTATTTGACGAGGAAAAAGGTTCGCTTTTTTCCCTCTGTTTTCAAGACAGTTTACCGACAAAGTACAGATCGTAAAGTTTGGATATTAACAATGTTTACTTAAAATGGTACAGGGAACAAGATGCAGAAGATTTTTTACTGATGCGGCTATTAGTTTAGGGTGCATTAAGTGTTAAAGCAAAAAAAAAAGTGAAATCACTTGCGAAAGAAGTATTGATTTGAGAAAGCGAACCAAACGGATTGCGTAGCAATCCCCGGGGTCGGCGAGCGTAAGCGAGACGCAGCGAAGCCCTCGCTGTGACGTCATGAACCGGAAAGTGAAATCAGCATAATACGAATTGTTCAGATAGTTTCACTCTGTGAAAGTAATGTTGGTTTGCGAAGCAAACCAAATGGCATCTGTGACAGAAGTGTTGGTTTGCGAAGCAAACCAAATGGGATTGCGCAGCAATCCCCGGGGGTTGGCGAGCGTAAGCGAGCAGGGGGCGGAGCCCCCTAGTTCTAAATATAGAGCTACTGCCAAATTTTTTATTCGTATTAATTGTACAGCTTTAAAAAACATATGTACAAGAAGCATAAGTGTAGATACATTATTTTGAGGATTATAAGGTTTTTCGACCGAATGTTAAGTGTAGAAACGGTAATAAACTTTTAAGCTATGAAATCCGTTTTCTCAGCTTCCTGTTTTCATGACTATAATGTATTTAAGCACTAAAATATGTTTTGTAATTGATACTAATATTTGAAACTTTTTTGTAAAAAACTTAATGCACGGAATAAAGGATTTAGAAAAATTGTCTATTTAAAAAAATTGATAAAAATCAATTGGACAGTTTCATTACAAAAATATCTGTAGCAGTACAGAGACTGTTCACACATTTTTTAGACAATGTATATTGTATTCGCAAAACTAAATTACATAACATTCTTGTGTTTTAAATGTTCTATTTGATAGCCCTTATTCTGAACTATCTTTCGACCCCGTAATTTCCAGGATAATAATGCCTTTTGAAGTGTCAGAAGAGGTATTCTATCCCATTCCTCCTGAACAGCTTTCTATAGTCCTGTAAGGGTTGTGGGACGACGTTTGGATAATGCAGATTTTAAAAGTCCGAAAGCACAAAAATCCATAGATGATACATCGGGAGATTTCGTAGGGATATCAGTGAAGGGTATGGCCTTGATACCGGTTTTTTGTTCCATTTCTTTTAAGAAATTTACAGTAGATTTTGATGTGTGACTGCTAGCTTTATCTTGATGGAGTTCCACAGATTGATGGCACTATGGGTAAAGCGATGGTATTTCATTCAAAAAAATTGGCGATAAAATATGTTCCTGATAGTATTTGGAGTTAATCTTGACATTTTTTTCCCACTCTCTTTATTTTTAACTTGGCATTATATGAAAAACCAGCAACAATCATGAATCACTTAGAAAAAATTTCTTTAGATTCTGTGAATTATGTACTTAAATTTTTTTCTCCACTTTTATGATAATAAAATGGCTTTTTTTTTGCTGCAATCATTTAAATACACCCATGATTCATCTATTGTGACAATTTTTTCCATTTTTCTTTGGATAAGTTTTTTATATAGAATTCGGCAGCGTGTCCTGCGTTCAGCGATATGCTTTGGTGAAAGACGATGCACATTGCGTTTTTTCGTTTTCTTAAGATTTAAATCAACGTTTATCATTTTGTTTACAGTGGAAACCGATCATTTTAATGATTTTGCAACTGTACTTTGACTAGGGGGATTTTCTTTTAACATTAAACAACGTACCTTTGCAACAGTCGAAGATGTCCGTTTCTTCCTTGGATACTTGTTTGGAATTTTTGTCCCACTTTAAGGCTCCAATTTGACGTTTTTTCCCTTTCTTGTTGACGATATTACCTATCGACGCTTTAGATATCACAAAACCATGACTCTCACATCGTTTTTGGATAACGGAATATGAATATTTCTCTTCGGACAGAGCATAAATAGAGCATAGAAGAGAATAGCCTTCGAACCACTGCTTCGTTAAAAACGCCATTTTGAATAAAAACAAACCTCTCAAGCCGCAGACGATTATTTTGACTTTTAAAAACATAGTACAACTGCAATTATTTCTTTTGCAGCAAACGATTTTTCATTACCGCTAACCAAAATCATCTAAAAAATGTGCGAACAGCCTCTGTATTACATGCAAACCCATACACAAAATTGTGGAAAACGTTGTGAGGAAGTTAATGAAAATTTTTGAAAACATTTAAAATTTGCATTAAGATAATTTTTGAACATTGAAATATTAAAAAAAAGGAAATTTTTCATTATTGTTTAACAAAAATTATGTTTTTTTTAGTCATGCATATATTATGTGCATTGAAAAATGGTATTTTAAAACATTTTGTTGTAAATGTAGAATTAAAAGTAACTGTTCAAAGGGTATTGAGTAGGCGGTTCAAACGGTAGGGTGTGTCCTTAAAACAAAATATTACTTTATTTTAGAATCGGAAAGCATTAAAAGTATCTAAAAGAAAACTCGTTTTATAAAGGAAACGAATTCACTTTTTGTAGAATTTGCTTTGTAAGTTTGTCGAAAACACAGTGGAAAGAATTCTTTCTGTAAGCTTTGCACATCCGACTTTAATCCAATGACCTTTTCAAGTCCATAAATTTCATTTTCTATTTCCCGGTGTTCAAAAACGAAACCAATGGCCCTCGGATGTTTGACCCTGTCTTTAAGTACATCGCTTAAACCCCAGATCTTTCCTGGTAAAAGAAAACAAGAAACAAATTCTAAATATGACATCTTATCTAAAATTACTCCTTACTTCTGTGTAGTTAGCCACTTTAGTGTCGCGATGTGCTGTTCTGATTTTCAACTTCACTTCATGAAAGGGCTATAAATTCTTTTTTATGATCGGCTTTGACTTCGTATCCTTATTTATTTCGAAGACGGCATCCTCAATGAAATGTACCTTGCATCATTGAACGGCTTGTGAGGTGACAATGTCTTCCTAATAGAGGGTAAGGGTTCAGTTGATTCTTTTATCAGGAGTGAAGACAAGGTAAAAACGATGATTTTAGTTTGAAAGAGGTTAAAAATAATGTCAAAATTATTTCAGGTGGAGTCCACATGTCTATCAATTTTGCGCTGGAGCCACAAGTTCCAGTCACAAGTTCAGTTGTTGCTTACTTTACTTAGTAGTTATGAATGTTTTGCATAAACATTCGGAAGTAATAACTTTGCGTGGTTTGCAAAATCGATTGAAATTCATGTGACAGGAACTTATTTAAAAAGCGTCACTCATGGAGAATTTATAATGAGGAACGACTTTTCGTATAACGTGTTTCGACAAATAAGTAAAATTCCTTTCAAGGTATTTGTAATTCTGAATATTTGATCGTCGAAGTTTAAAATCACGAGTAACAACAAATTGTATAGTATTATACAGACAAAAAAATAGTTTTTAACAAGGGATGAAAAAATTATATTCTTTTATCCATCATCAGGTTTCAATAAATTTAACTCGTAAAATAGTGTAATCAGTTTAAAAATTGAAGTAACGATATTTTTGCGAAATTTTTTTTTACAACTAATAACGTAAAGTTCTTATTTATTCAACTGTTTTCTTCTAATTTTGTCTATTTCTCATTATAAAGTAAAATTGCATGGTGACCATTGAACTATTACGATTACGATTCAATAGTTCCTTTTGCGATTCTTTCACTTTGTGAAAGAAACAAACTAGGAAAGCTTTCAAACTCATCTGTAAAAAGTGGAAAAGGCTCGAACTAGTGTAATAATTAGGTTGTATATAAATAAGTAACCGAAGTATGCTATATAATATACTCAACTAAATACCAAATCAGCTTAAAAATCATTTTCTTTTGAGAATCGAAATCATAATACATAGCTTTCATACTATAAATACAGTTATATTTTTTGGTAATAGGTTTTGATGTTAAATGATATTTACCAAGATTTTCCTTGATTATGAAACAGGGAAAACAGTATTGTTCAAACAATAACATCATCGGTTCCGTGGCAAGGTTATGGACTTACTCCCATCAAGTATAAGAGATAACATGAAATTCTGGAGTAAGCAACCTTTAAACCTCTACTGAAATGGTCTCTTTGAAATATAGGTAGTTAGTCACAGGATCAGTGATATCGGGACCAAAGGGGGCCTGGAAATGGCTAAAATGTTATCTACTCTAATGTGAAGTCTCCTGTAGCGTGTACTCAACACCCGGAGTTCACCAGGGTAGCGCTAAGTGGTTCACAAATCCTCGCTTGTGGTGCCATAATGAAAACCTGTTCAATTAGCCGGGCATTGAATAAAAAGAGTTTAAACTCATCAACAAATACACATTATCATCATCCTACTGATTAGAAATCTATCGACAAAACCCATTCGGGCTCTTCCGCAAGTTGCTCTAAAAGGAATCTTTATTTCGGAAATCCAAGAGCCTCTATACTTTCCTCCTCATGCTGTGAGCTCCAGCAGATTCCTAACCCAGAGAACATCCCAACACTACACGAAAAGCGAGAGTTTACGTTTGCTTTACGGCGATTCTGTTGGTAGCGGAGTCTTGCGTCAAAGTCATTTGAATAAAGAGAGGTTAATGTTTGGGAATAAACCCACAAAGGGAGGGTTGTGCGTATGTTACCCAGGCTTCACAGTGGGCGGAAGGGAAAGTTATATGAGAACTGGAAGGGTTGTCACAAGAAAAGTAATAAAACGCTGCTTTATATTTTTTTCATGAAACGTAGGTGGTTACCACATGCTGATTTAATTATAGCATCACATTAATTATTGCTCCACATACCTGATTTCGTGAATGTAGGTCTCTTAAAAAAGGGTTCCACCAGGAAATCGAGTTAAAAAATATGATAGAAAAAGGAGCGTATTATTAAGATTATAATAATGATACAGGTCACACGTTACATGACTTTTGAAATGATTTTGAAATATTTCTTTTATGAAAGAAATGCTGCGATATATTTCAAAACAGTTTTTATGTGGAAAGTAAAGGCAACATAATTGGCCTTATGCTTTCCGGAATAATATCACTATTCTCCTTTAACCTTCCAAGAGATTTTAACGAGATATCTCTTCATCAATATCTAATAAATTTTGCAATCAACGATAAGTCTCTTCATAAGATATCTCCAATTATTTTATGACGACGAGATCAAGATCTGACCAGTTTTTTTTATGACGAGATACCCCGTCCATCAAGGTCTGGTCAGTTTTGCTAATGATGAGATACCTAGTTGAGACAAGTATTCCACAGGAGGTTTTGAACAATATCATCTCTATGGTGGTATTACATCAAACTTTTTATCCCAAGTTTTATGGTAGTATTACCTCATAATTTTTCAGTTGAATTTGTACACTGTAGACCAGTAAATCAAGGCGATTGCATCCCGAGAAGGCACGTAATAAATAACTTAAAAAGCTAAGAAAAAATTAAACATTTCCAGGTTTACCTAATCCGATAGCGAAATCATGTAACTTATGCATATATCTATATAACGATTCACAAATCTTCCTTTGACTATATCTGATCCTCAAACATCGAATTCTAAGTAAATTCTAAAGAATAAATCCTAAGTAAATTGATTCTTGGTGATAGATCACGGTGACCTAGGAACATGAAAACAAGCACAAAAGTAAGGGACACTAATCTTGATACAGACCTATCTATAAGGGAAGTCCTGTTAGAAACCGAAAAGGAGGAAAATAAGGAACAGAAAACTATATAGGAGAGAAAAATTTAAGGCGATAATTTATTGAAGGGAAAGTCTTCAAAACTAATAGAATCTGGAGGAAAATGGAAAGCAGGTTAACTTAAAAAATGGAAAGACCGGCTTCGGACAAATTTCTTTTGCCGTGTTTTCATGAATTCCATGTCTATGGAAAAACGTTTAAGATAAGAGTGATGACTAGGTTGGCACTTTCAATCTTCAGTAAAGATATGAAAAAATGCGCTCAATTTTGTGAATTAGATTCAAATAAAATGTGGGAGAGATGTGGGATTAACTCAAAAGGAGTTATTCAGAATTAATGAAGTAGTAGCTTGGGAACTTTTTCAACTCCTTTAGAAATAGTCACATACATTGTGGGCTTGCTTCAAATCTGCTGCTGCCTATGCCCTTACGCGCATGTCAATAAACTGTAGCTTCTATCATTAGCTTCAAAATTCAGTATCAAAGGAAATATTAGATGCATCAAAAAAGAAGTTTCAGTAATATCCATTTTATTAGATGTAGGTAGTTAGTTGAATTAACGCCGCAGTGGAGCAACATAACTGATTGTTGGTGACTGTACGGGATCAATCCCCAAGAAAAAGATCTGAAGACAGCACCTCGTAATTTTGAATCACGGTTAGAAGGTGAGGTGAACACCTGAGCTGGCACCCCACTCTTCAAACTTCCACACCATGCTAACACAATTTTTGGAAAATGATATGTATCGTCGGTTTTTAACTAAGCTTGTTACTATGATAACATATTTAATCAATAATAATTATATTTCATCTGTTTTTATACGCAGCACAAGGAATTTTCCCTTAAACGGCTGCTGTTACCCCTTTCACCTCAACCCAAAATATTTTGCGTAAACAACAATTGTTAGGAAGAACATAACGGGAATTACTGAAATCTTTAAATAAAAATCGGTAATACCAAGTTTTTAACGAATACCAACAGAATAAAAACAAGATTAAAAATCTTTATATATTAATAGTCTTATCAATGCACATTTTATTTATTACTCTGGAGAATGCATACATTTGGTTAAATCTTCTGAGATTGATTTTCAGTACAAATCATTCGACGAGGGTATTACTTCCGGTTATTCAATTCAGAATACTTACAGTAAGCTCGTTCTACCAAAAAATACCATTCAAGCCATCTACATTGACATTTTCCGAAAAAAAAAACCCATTTGGTTGTGTGTGAAAATAGCACTAAATATTTCTGTGTATCATGCCTGTTATGATCGTATTTTTTCTTTTTATACACATATGAAGTTTTACATTACAAATTTTACTTATTAAACTTTAAGCCACAAAAGAGTTTGGTAACAAAAAAAAAAAAAATCTGAAGCTCAATTGTATTCTACAGATTGCCCCATTCCATGACTTATCACTTTTCCACAAATAACATTTGAAAACATTCGAATTTCACATAATGATTTCACTGTTGATATTGTATACATTAAGCCTTTTCGGTAAAACATTTTGCAAATTTTACCATATTTAAAGATAAAATAGGAAGTTGTGAAGAATCTTTAATTGAAATTGTTCTTCACAAATGAATGTATACCTTAAGTTACTGGTCATAACTCATGGTTATAGTTTAAATTTTATTTTCCTAACACAAAATAATTTTTATTTCCAGTCTCTCAACCTATAAACGCAATACTGTTAGTCGGGTTAAATGCAACTTCTATTGAAAAGTTAAGGCATTCAAATATGCTTGCACGCTTGCTTTAATCAACAAAAACACGCGAAAACGCCCTGTAAATGTTTCAGTAAAGAAAACATTATCAGAAATTAGTGTCGGGTGTGAAAGTAAATTCCCAATAAACTCGATTATTGTCATTTCATTCCTGATCTAGAATAAATCTAATTCGCGTTGCTCGAACAGAAAAATCATTACGATGTAGGAAGTGTATACAAACGTATTATTTGAGTGTCGAGTCCTACCAATCCGATCTGGAAATCATCGTCACTCGAGATACAATGTCGTGACAGTTGGTTCAACCATCGACCTAAAACACGAATTCGAAAAGCTTTTCCAGTACATTTTCTCCACACTTCGAGCGAGCGCGAAAACGGGACAGGAAAGATGCAAAAATCACGACTTTCTCACTTCGAATTTATAATTAGGATTGGCGTGGTGGAAAGGAAATTCATGATGGATCGGTTGTTTACTCATATTGATATCCGATTTCCTCCTAACAAGAGATTTTGATGTCGAGCTTGATGATGGACAAAGTATCAAATTTATAAATCCGTGCCAAAGTTAAAAACGGTAACGGGTTGCTCCCAATACACGATTACAGCACGATAGCGTTTTTTGAGTCAGTGAGCGAAATGTGATGATCTAGAGCTAGTTCCCAACTTTTTGCTCTGTCGTACCAATTGATTAGACTTTTCATTTACTATTAATTACCCCTTTCTAATTTACACCACCCAGTGCCACGCCGAGGGTAAGAAGGGCCCTTCAGCAATAATTTTTTGGTGCCCCCCCCCCACTAATTTCTAACGTAATCGTAGCCACGGTCTTTCGAAGAACTACATATATAATAAATAAATAAATTATATATAATAAATAATAATAAAGTAATAAATAAATTATATGTAATAAATAATAATAAAGTAATAAATAAATTATGCATAATAAATAATAATAAAGTAATAAATAAATTATATATAATAAATAATAATATAGTAATAAATAAATTATATGTAATAAATAATAATAAAGTAATAAATAAATTATATATAATAAATAATAATAAAGTAATAAATAAATTATATATAATAAATAATAATAAAGTAATAAAAAAATTAATAATATAATAAATTATCTAAATACTCAAACGAATCAAATTAATCTAATATAACATTTATAGGCTTTTATTTTTTATTTAAAATTTTATAACTTATTTCAAGTTTAGTGCTATTAAAACTTTCCACACATCCTTTCGTTTTCAATATATTTTCATGCGTAAAAAGATTAAAACAGCAGGGGGAAAGAGAGAATATTTAAGTAAAGGTAAAAAAAAATTAAGTTTTTTTTTTAATTCCCTAAAATGCGTTTGATGATCGAAGAATTAAAGAAGCTTAATCCATACAACCAAATCTTTATCAGCAATGATAGTGAAGAGTTTCGTTTCTAATGAAACATTATATTTTAGTTAGTGAACAGATGTGTAGCCTGTACGAACTGTACGAACGTGAACTGAGGTTGCAAAATTCATGCACACGCACGGATATTTTTAAATGCAAGGTTAAAAATGTTCTTTTTATGATGTTTTCCGCCAATTAACAATATTATTTTCACGTACCCTTAACCGGTCTACCACGTACCCCCAGGGGTACGCGTACCACAGGTTGGAAACTGCTGATCTAGAGCAAATGTTTACAAACTTTATGGGCTCAACGTCCTTCTTCAAAGATAATATTTTCCCTCTGAAAAAATAAATATTTTTTCTCTGATTCCCTTTTTCTTAATATCATGTTCATCTAAAACTATAATTTTTGCAGATGTGTGTACGATTGTGGAATTAGAAAAAGCTAGCATGAAAATAAAACAACTTGGAAATTATTAAAACGAAATAACAAGAAAATGGCATACCAACACACTAGACTGCTCACTAGTAATATCAATCAAATCGATAAAATTAAAAAAAAAAAAACTAATGAGAAAGATGAGCCTACGCTTATCCTTATTAGTTGTATTACCAATTTGTTTATTTTAGGCTCTATTTTCGTCATAAACATCCTTAAATCTTAAAGGTTAGTTATAAAATGATAGGAAATAAAATTTAAACTACAATCTTAAGTTATAAGTGACTTCTGTATACATAAATTTGTGAAGAACAATATCAATTACAGAACATGTACTATTTACTATTTTATGTATAATAAAATATTAGATTAATATTTATTATTTAGACATAATAAAATTTGTGAAACGTAAAACCAACAACAGAGTAATCAACCATTTGTAGTCAGTATCCTTTTTTAGATTAAATAATCTGACAATGCATTACTGTAGAGTTTGTGTGTCTGTATAATCAAGTGATTGAAGCATTTTTTCAGTCAATAATTTTTAAACATGTTACTGCCCGTTCTTGTACCTCAACTCTATATTTTCTCTGGGTCCATTATCGGCCCCAAGATTCCTTTAGCACCAATAGACAGGCGGTAGTACTCACTTTGGGGGAGCTTTGATGTAGCTGTAGCGAAGATCACGTACAGCACTCCCCTGTTTCAAAACTTTTCATTTCTTAACATTTGCATGGAAACATTAAACTCAATTTTCAGGGTTGAAAGGAGAAAAATTTATGTAAAACAAAAGACAGATAAAATATTAAAAGCGTGAAAGATGGGTTGAGTGCAAACGATCAAATGCGTAAATAAGTGAATTACTACTTGCATTAAAATGCGCAGTGAAAAGTTACCAAAATAACTCTTAGTTACACTTTTGTATTATTTCTTTATTTAAGATAAATCAAAACAATTAACAATAATTTATTTGTGTAGTTTCAAATAGATTAAGAACTTAAAGATAAAACGAAAAAATATGCAAATTTGATGAGTTAAATTATTTATTTTGTACAATATAATTGGGGAAAAAAATCTTTTATGAATTTGTTTTTACAATTTCATTTTTATATGCTATAGAGAAATGGGAGACATTTGATAGATGGCCATCATAGCGTTTCAATATCTGGTGTATCTGATTTAGGTTAAAAACAGCACCCCAATAATGGTTAAAAGAGTGCTCCAAATAAGCAAAACATTCAGTTAAAAATAAAAGTATATCTATTTGAATCTATTTTAAGACCCAGGAAAATATTGCACTCTTTTCCTCCACTGTCATATACAATCTTAGAATCATTCTTATTGAATATAACACCTCTGTGCTTGGGGAAAAAGTTTCCATAAAAACCAAGAACTCCTTAACCTTAGATATGTATCATTTCTTCGAACTTAGGAATACTAACAGAAACAATGCCTACTTCAATTTGCCTCGCTCTCAAATGGATTTTGAATAGGGATTTAACCTCTATTTGTGAATAGAAAGAGTAAAACTCTTTTAGCTTTCAAAGCAAACAAATGATAGAAGGGTTCCAACAAATGACCATTAACAATGTCAAAATATAGCAGCAGCAAAAATGACAAGGCAAACTTGCGAAGAAAACTCGGAACTGCAAGATGAGCTCTTTAGACGTGACCTTTTGAAGATATTTTTAGGTATTATCTGCTAAAGCAATTAGAAAACGTATTTAGTTCTTTATAGTTCTATTATAGAAAGGCCTTTCGTTGTTGTTTTAAATGAATAGCGGGTTTTCTTTCCTTACTGTCTTTGCATTAGCGGATAGAAACGAGTTTTTAAATAGATGTAAAATTCGAAGGTTGTTAACACCGAATGATTTTATCACACAAGCTGTTTCATTTTTGAAAGGGATTTAATGATGTCTTTGGACTACACCATCCAGAATTTTTTTGTCTTAAAACAAACTATTTGCTGATGAGTATAAACAGCATCCTTGGTTATATCAACAGAGATGAAAGGAATTTGGTAAAAGAAAGGAGAACTGAAATTTATTCCTGAAAATAGATTGTCAATATTTTTTTTAAATAGAAATATATTAAATTTTTTTTTCTTTTATACCCTTGTTTAAATAATAAAATTAGTTTAGTCAAACATAATTTTTAATCTTATTAAATCTAACAGAATCAATCATAGCATCTGCACTAAACTTTATTAATTGCCTAATATATTGATGGGAAAGTGTAGTTACTTACATTTCTTGTTATTTAAATCCATTGTTTTATGAATACAGCTTCAATGTTCACATAAATAGATTTCTTACCTCTAAATTAAATGAAATTATCCAAAGAAATATAATAATATTTCGTTTACTTTAACTGATGTCTAAATGAAATGAAAATATACAAAGAAATATAATAATATTTCGTTTACTTTTACTGATGTTAGCTTTTATTTCCTTATTTCAAATAAAATGCATGGTAAAAAGCACACCTGAGTAACATTGAAACAATTAGATGAACATTGCTTTGCTCAAAAGCGGTTTGAAATGTTTGGCGTTCAAACCTATTTTCGCTCATTTTCTCCTCTGCGCTGATTTATATCTTCTTGAATTCTTATTTCTTACAATAATCAGACTGTTAAAGAGTATTATTAGCATGACAAATTATTTCATGTAGATTTGGAAATATTATACAGCATCATAACTCGCACCAGACGTATTTAAACCAAGCGCCAAATCTCAAATGAAATGAAATTAAGACTTTTACTAAAGTCATCTCTACTCAAAAGGAGCAATCCCTCTTCCTATAGTGACCACTAGGGCAACTTTTTGCAACAAATGCAACTTTTTTTCACATGTTTTTCACTGCATTCCAAAATTTCTCCTACATGGGGGGTATTGTGAGGTATAACTGCAACATAAACGCAACTTTCTGCATAAATGCAACTTTCTGCATAAATGCAATTTTATGTATAAATGCAACTTTCTGTATAAATGCAACTTTTTGCACAAATACAACTATATACCTGCAATTTTTTTAAATTTAGCTTAAAATGAAATAATATGAAATTACTATTTCATTTTTGGCCCTCTGAACCAACCCCACGATCAAGTGTGTCTGATCTTGCGAACGCCGAAGTATTGCGGATCAAACAAGAAGTTCATGGAAAGAAGGTGTTTGTCCTAACAGACGAAAGTGAAATAAATAACAAGTACTTTTAACACATTGGTTGGCACTCTTGATAATCGAGAGGAAACTTGCGTAATCGACTGCAGAGTTTGCGAGACGAGTGTCGATCATCAATATGTTGTTCGCCTTGTAGATGACGTTTTAAAATCTCTGAATGTTGAGCGAAAGGATTTGGCGCTTCTGCTGTCCGATACAGCACATTATATGACTGCGGTTGGTGCAGTTTTTCAATGTTAAATAAATTACTGGCCAAGGATCGGCCATTCGACGTTCTTCTGTGTTTCAGTATGTATTATAACACTGTTGTACACGACTAAAATTGTCAATACATTAAAAATGTTTTCATTTTTTACGAATAATTTATTTTAGAATTCAGTGTATGAAAAATAAATGCAACTTAATTTATATAAATGTAACTTTAGGGAATGATAAATGCAACTTTTCCCATACTTACTGCAACAAAAAAGTAACCCTAGTGATCACCAAAGCTAAACTTAACGAGAAGAAGCGTTCATGTGTGGAACGGGCAGTCCTGTATGTGTTTTCATAATTTCATTTAGAGTCATCATAACATTGATTTTATTATTTGAGAATTGAGGAACATCCCATACTGCGAAGACTCTCTCTAAGAACAAGGTTGCAAAGTCACGTGGAAATTCATCGAGATATGAATCCTCGAACAACTGAGGATGTTTCTCAGAGTATTTCAGTCAGAAAAATCTAGGATTCTTTGGCTTCTTAATAAGGGTGAGAGGGAAGAATAGAAAAAAACCCGAAGGAAGTTTAAATCAGTTTATTTAAAAGACACTCTCAAAATGAAGTAAAATTAAGATTTGCACTAGTTATGCCTATTTAAAATGTTCAAGTTCAGTTTGTATAGTGATCGTCACCACCCACACTAAATGGTGGTGGACAATTCTTGCGGTAGACAGGCAGTTCTGTATGTGTTCCCACAACTTCATTTACAACCCTCATACCACTTATCTTCTTTCAGAACTGGTCATAGGAGGTATCTCAGTTGGTAGAGTCATGGATTACAAACGGAAAATTTGGAAATTTGATCCAATCACAGATCATCGTGTGCACGGGGGATAGTTCACGTTAATTCTTTCGTGGCCTTAACGTATCACTAGGGCAACTTTTTGTTGCCATAAAAATGGGAAAAGTTGCATTTATCATTCCCTAAAGTTGCATTTATGGAAATAAAGGCATTTATTTTTGATACACTAAAATATAAAGTAAATTATTCATAAAAAATGAAAAAATTCAATATATATTGACAATTTTTACTGTGTATAACAGTATTATAATACATCATTAAATACAGAAGAACGTTGAATGGCCGATCCTTGGCCAGTAATTTCTTTAACATTGAAAAACTGCACCGGCTGCAGTCATATAATGTGCTGTATCGAATAGCAGAAGCGCAAAATCCTTTTACTCAATATTCAGAGATTTTAAAACGTCATTTCCAAGGCGAACAACATATTGATGATCGACACTCACCTCGCAAACTCTGCAGTCGATTACACACGTTTACTCAGGATTATCAAGAGTGCCAACCAATGTGTTAAGCTACTTGCGATTTATTTCACTTTCGTCTGTTAGGACGAACACCTTCTTTCCATGAACTTCTTGTTTGATCCGCAATACTTCGGTCCCCAAGATCAGACACACCTGATCAAAGGGTTGATTGAGAGGTCAAAAAATGAAATAGTAATTTGATATTAATTAATTTTAAGCTAAATATTAAAAAGTTGCATTTATGCAGAAAGTTGCATTTATGTTGTGGTTATAACTCACTTATAATACACCTCATGTAGGAGTAATTTTGGTCTTAGTACTTTACATGCAGCCTAGAACGTGTGAAAAAAAAGTTGCATTTGTTGCAAAAAGTTGCCCTACTTATCACATTAGAGCAGGGCTCGAAATACCCGGGTGCACAAGTGCACTGTGCACATGAAAATAAAATTGTGTATCTAATTTTTTCCAGCTAGATGCATTCCGTGCACCTAGTGTAGGGAACGTTTCATGTTATTTTGATGCTTTAACAAACTATTAGTATCGATCTCTCTCGCTCTAACGGAACGTAATTAAAATTCCTAAATAAACACTATGCGAAAAAAAAATCGCTGGGCCATAACGGGTTTATAAAGGATGAAAGTTTACTTGTGCCCTGCCAACAGAACTTTCCGATGATCGAAACATTTTCCAGCTAGCTTTGTCGAAGCGACTGTCGAGATAGCCGTGCGCCGGAGAAGGGAGAATGCAGATGTTTAAATATGTTTATTTACTATCTACTACTAACCTATCTAAACATACCCAACTAATAAAGTAGTTTAAATTACATCAATGCTCTTATATTACGTTTTTTTAAATGTGCACCTAAAATATAACCTGTGCACCTAGTTTAAAAACTGGTGCACCGTGTGCACCTGTATTAAAAAATCTATTTAGAGGCCTGCATTAGAGTGGTGTGTAAGTTTGGAGAGTGGGGTGTCAGCTCAGGCGCTGACCTCGTCATCTGACAGTTCTTCAAAATTACGAAGAGTCATCCTCGGAGGTGTCCCTTCGAGATTGATACCAGATCTCGCCAAAAGCCCGGTGTGTTGCTCTAACGCCACGCAAATTCAACTACCTCAACTCTTTAATAACTCTTGAACTTCCCCCTACTGTTTCCCTAAGATCAGGGTGGCCAAAGTCACGTGCAAAGCAATCGCAAACGTGAGTCATAAGAGGTGCAATCGTACAACAGGGACTGTTTCTCCGGGTGTTTCCGCGACAAAAAGCTCGGATTCTAATGTCCTCTTAATTAGCGTGACGGAAGAACAGAAAGGACCCGAAGGTGTGTACCTCTGATGTGCAGCGCTTGTGCTGCCTATTTTTAGATACTTTCAGAATCCATCTAACCTCGATCTGAAGCGTTGCTTTTTTACCGATCGGGAGCGTTGAACTGTGAAAGAAGGACAGCGTTTGTATACACACGGCGCTATCAAGGTGGCACGACGGAGATGCCGGTTAAAGGTGATTTCCATTCTAAAACGAGAGAAAAGAACAGTTGGAAGGCAAATAGAAACCGGGCGTGCACATGGTTGGCATTCTGTTTCGAAAGAGATTAAGAAAATAGTAGAAAGTAAGCAGAACTCCTCCGGATTCCACCCAAAAACATATGTTTATACGACACTAACGAAATTATCTAACGTGGCTAGAGTTGAAAAATTATTACAGAAGAAACCAGATGCTTAACATGAAAAGTCCCCGATTATCTTAAATTGTGTTCCTGCCCGTTGAGGAAAATAAAATATTTGGAGAGCCATAACTGACCTGGTGGCTAGGCAAACCCGTACGGAGGGCCGTATCTAGTCTGGGTTAGGTAAACGTGTACAGAAGAAGACCATATTTGGTCTGTGGATCGGGTGAACTTGTACGGAGGACCGTATCTGGATTACGACCATGACAAAAATATTTGAAGTGTCATATCTGATTGGTAGGCAGTGTAATCCTGACTGGAAAAACGCATCAGGGGTGCGGGTAAGGTTAAAACTTCCCGAGGGCCGTATCAGGACTGCGGGCTGATTAAACCTATTTGAAAGACCGTGTCTAGTTTTCGGGACTGATAAAATAATTTAGATGACCATATGAGGTTTCCGGGCCTGAGATTTGTCTATTCGCTGTAATATATTTATTTTACGTGTACGGTCCTCTATTTTGTTGACGGGCTTGTTAAACCTGACCCCGACAGGTAAATTAAGTAACAATTTAGATTAATTATACAAAAAAATTATAATTTATGAAAATAATTGTTAATAAATAAAAGATACTCTTATCAAAGTTAAATTATAAAACTTGAAAGTGTTGTTGTTTGTATGTGATCAATTATAGTGAAATTAATTCGAAAAGACTGTTCTAAGAAATCGTATATTCGTTGGAAAAATATTGTATGAGGGATAGGACTTCTGGTTTCAAAACCCCTGTGTGTAAACCACTGACTGTTTATAGTACTTGCGATCTGTTTAAAGTGAGAGCGTTAATAAAAGTTAATTGGTAATTTTTAGTTAACGTAGTACTAGAGCAACACAACGGGCTATTGACGACGGTCTGGGATCAGTCCCTTAAGGGAAAGATCCGAGGACAACACCTTGTAATTTTGAACCACGGTCAGATGACGAAGCAACACCTGAGCTGGCACCCCACTCTCCAAACTTCCACGCCAACCCAACGTGAGGACTTTCGGCCACGACAGATTTAAGGTGCACCAGCCGCCTCTACACCATACGTTTACAAACATCCATGCCCGGACCCGGATTCGAACCAGGAACCTTCCGATCTAGAGGCTAACACCTTAATCACTATACCGGTTGGTCGGCTCTTAATAAAAGGAAATAGGCATCTTAAGCAATTACCTTGAAGTGAAACTACTATCACACTCTGTACTCCTTTAAGATACCGTATCCCAACAAGGATCCGGCCATCATGGGTCCTGAGATTGTATCTTGACTTGTCTGAAAATATTATTCACTCCCATTCAACGTTCCAGTGTCTTTTCTCTTGGCACCTTTGCTTGCCTCTGCCGCCTCCTGCCTCTGTTGTCTATGGTATTGGGTAGAGGGAAGATGCAATAATGGACACCAATCTACGAGGTCTTGCTGCATCAATCGCCCACGAACAGTGCTGGCAGACATTGCCTGAAGCGTCAGTATTACCATTGTTGAGCTGACTTTGTGGATGCTGTAGGACGTTTTGTATCTGCCTATGTGTAGGAAGTGTCTGTCTTCTTTTTCTGACGTAGCCATAGGTGCTCTAGATCCCTAACAAGTTTCCTTCTGTTCATTGTCTCCAAATACGAATAATTATACCTGTGATTCATTCCTATACTTTGCGTGTAGCAATATCTAGATTAAACAAACCACCTTCTCTCCAAACAATACTTCTCCCTCTCTCAGCCCTCCGTAAACTGTTGAAAAAGTTGTCTCGTTTCGCGACGAGTCATGTTTACGCACTAGCAGAGCAATACCAACAAAGTTCGACGCAATGCTGGGATTTGATTTTTGAAGTCTTTTACATTATACGAGTCACTTTTCAGCCAGAATCGCGCGCATGCATTCTAAGCACATACTCAGCTGAGATTTTGCATTTGTCCGTGTAAACTAGACTGACAATTTCCGGCCAATTCCACAACTCTTTCTTAATGTCGCATTTTCAATGAGCAGTGTGTATTGACTGTACCGATCAAATACACAGAAATTTAGGAATAGAAACACAGAAGTTTACCTCATAGAAATTTAAATTATGTAAAGATATATTTTGACAAAAAAGTGGTTTACCAGTCTCGCTTTAAGTTACGAGAATATATTATTTTTCACATAATTCCTCCACAATACACACACGACCTCTAGTAAGTATTAATTGACTGAAATTAGAGTTTTGAATCACAATGATGCTCAATGTTATTCCTAAGAAGATTTCATAACTCAAGTTCTTCAATATTTGAGCAATGATAGTTGAAATCCAATTTGCATTCAACTATTTCCAAATGTTAAGAAAATATAGAAGAACCATTGAAATATCTATGAGCTTTCGACTTTTATTAAAATTTTTTTCACTAGTCCTCCATTAATGTATTTATTAAGGATTAAATTACAACTTACAAACGTCACAAATTATATTTTAGACATGGCAACAACTTACAGAAACTAACTTGTGTGTGTGTGTGTGTGGTTATTTGTTTCATTTAAAACTATTTTACAGTCATGAAATTGCAATTCCTCCAATTATGTAATATTCTCATAACTTAGTTCTGTTGCTACCCTATTCTTGATAAAAATTGTGGCGAACTTTTATAGAAAACATATTATGATAATGTGAGACAAAATTTGTTCACATTATCATAATATAATGTTCTCAGAGAAGGATTTTTTTATTCAGCAATTGAAATTCGAGAAATTTCTGAATCTTACTGTGACAGATTCAACTAATTGAATTGCCGTAAAACTGTAATTAGAAAAAAGGTAATTTTGACAAAACACATTTCTCATAATTTTAGGTTATTTTTCTGATATACTTTAAAAAAACTTAATGTAGCTTCTTAAATGATCGAGTTATTTAACCTTCCCAATTAGTCATATTATCTTGATTGTTTTTAAATACTTAAAAATATCTCGTGTAGCTAAACATAATTCTGAGAAGCACGTCATAAGAATCTAAGTTTCTTTATCTTCACATCTCTTGAGTTTAATTACAGTTTGAAATGAATTTTGTATCTAGTTGAACCAGTAAAATTTATTCATGTAAAACTTATTTACCTAGTTAGATCTTTGTCTAAATTGAAATGGTATTTATGGTAACTGCTGTGAAGATTTCGTACGAAAGAATTTCATAGAGCATGGAACTTTAAAATTTGCTGTCCAATAACCCCATTTTTTAAAGAATTAGCTAAAAATTTAGGGGTTACAAACTTCTTGTTAGTTTGCGAATGAATATACATTTCGGTTACTTGCAATACATTTTATGATTTAAGTATATTTTTTTTATTTAATTTGCAAAAACCACAGAAAACAGAGCGAAATAAAACTAAAGTTGACTGAAAAAACAGTTGCTCTATCGATATGAATTCGTGACCTTCCATGATCATATAATTTTGTATAACCACAATTTGCAACTAAAATGCGCGAATATACTGCACATAGACAACGAACACGAGGATTTGTTTGCATTGGCCACGCGTTACAAATCTATTAATCTAAATGCTTTCTGGAACCATAAAAATGAAGGAAATCAAACACCTCTGTTGTAGCATAAACTTAGAATGAACATATGAAAAATGATAACACATAAGAATACTGTCTTAAGAAATTTAATTATATAAACCATCTATTTGCGTAGAACGTTTCAGCATTTATTTTCAATGTTTTCATGAATATCACGGGGTGTTCGGATTTAGTATAAATCAATTGAAAAGGCAGTTTAA
The DNA here is from genome assembly GCA_947359465.1 of Metellina segmentata. Lineage (NCBI taxonomy): Eukaryota > Metazoa > Arthropoda > Arachnida > Araneae > Tetragnathidae > Metellina > Metellina segmentata. The sequence continues at coordinate 80,522,890 of OX375877.1, forward strand.
TAAGTTAAAAAAAGAAAAACTTTCAAAAGAAAATTGTGTTTTATTAAACTCAAAAGCATGCCACTGAGAAAAAAATTCTATAAACAATTTTCAATCGATTTTAAAAGACAAAATTGCCTCAAAGCGTTCCAAGTGGATCATCGTTGGGCTGTTAGGAATGTTGTAGAACGACAAAAAACGTATTTGAGTCATTTTGGTTTTTGAAAATTAAGATAAATTGGTTTCAATGGAACACGTGTGGTATACGTCTTCAGTTTAATTATAAAATGAATGATATCAGCATACACAATTGGATCTAAGCTTTTTACCTAAACTTTACAAAACTTCGAAAAGGGAAGTATTTATCACATTTCCGGCTAAAAGTTTTCATTTAATTCTGCATATAATTACACGTTTCCATCGCAACTCAACCAAACAAGAAAACTTGGATTTAATAACTTCCGGAAGCAGCATCCCAAACAATGGATGCATCTCTGGCAAATTTACATAGAAATTTTAGTACAAAAAGAGAAATTCTTCCACACAAGAGCAGTCCGCATATATCATACTTTGATAGATTCCAAAACATCACCTGACTAGAAAAACAGTTCCAATTACGAGTCTCATGTGCTTTTTGTCTTCAGGAAGTTTTGCAGAGGATACGGCCAGCTTCCTATATCGAATGATAAAAATAGCCACTGCTGTTATTAACGCATTCAATGAGCGAGTTCTAATTGTTTTTTTCCCTTTCCCTCTTGCGTGTCATTCAAGACAACGCTGAAGGTAGAATGCAGACACTTGGTCAAAGAGGACGATGTTTAACATGGAAAGTAAATAATGATTCCAGTTCATGTGATTCCCCTGTAGCAGACGAATAAAAAACTCACTTTCATGTGCGATCGGGCACTTCCTCTTCCTGTGTTATAACGGAATTATTCGGATTAGTGACTCTTTAGTTTCGCGTTAAGTGGTCACTTAGAATTATCCATTGTATATGAGTGGAACAAGTAATGAATTTGGTATCATATGCTCTCTTCCTATTCGGAGTCAGTGTTGTTCTCTTCAAAATGTAAAGGACGTTCCTTTGTCCCCGTGTGACGTTGTTTGTTTTGATGAACCTATTCTACTGACGTAGTCTGGATAAGAGGATATGTTGAAGAATAAAGTAGTGAAAGTACCTACAAGATGCGGGATTTACGCTTGTTAAAAATATGTTGTTTTAAAGTTCATATTTTCATCTGCTGTTTTAAAACAAGGAGCATATTTTTTAATTTTAAATATGTGTAATTTTATTGAAGACGTTATAGGGTGGTGAAGCATAATTTATTAGCCTTACAGAATTGATCTTCTTCTGACAGTGGTTCATATTATGAGGTGTTGTGATCGGATCTATCCCTTTGAGATTGATCCCGTATCATCACCAATAGCCCGTTGTGGTGCCAAAGTGTCATTGGCAAGATAGATAGAGTAAAGTTTCTTGTAAAAATTGGAAAATATTGCAATATGATCATTCAATATACTTTGTGACTTAAAAAATCTGCATTTCATAACGGAAAGTTAAAAAATTGATTTATATGACTATTTTGTTAAGTTGGTTTGGCAAGGTGTGTAATATGGAATAAAAAATATGCTTTTTAACATGAAGATATTTTTCAAAATATTTGTAACAGAATACTGTATATACGACTAAATATGTTTTGGATTCATTACCCATAATGGACCATGCAATAACAAAAATGTACACGACTATGGGGAAATTATAAATATGAAGCATAGAAATCTTACAATATAATTGTATTAGAATGGGTACAGACCTGAAATATTAACACGGGACAGTGGTTTAATTAGATCACTGTATTTCGTGCTGGACTATCCTTCCAATAAGCCATAAATGCAACGCTAAACAGGTCCATCCCACTCATTCCTCTATTTCTTCTTACAGTCATTCTTAGGGAGCAGGATTGTATGGTTGCCGAGGTAGGCAGTTGAACTTACTTCACATAGGAGCACCACAACGGGCTATTGTCGACTGTATGAGATAAATTCCCTAGATACACCACCTCCGAGGACATCACCTCGTAGTTTTGAAACGCGGTCAGGTGACGAACCAACAAAGGAGCTAGCACCCTACTCACCAAACTTCCATACAGTACCAACGTGAAGACATTGAAGACCACAACAGATTCAACGTGACATCACGGTCTTTGGTTGAATCGAGTTTCAAACTCGCACCCCACCAGTTGATAATCCGTGACTCTACCAACTAGGCCTCCACGGCTCTCATGGTTTGTATGACTTGGAAGAGTTGAAAAAATGTATAGAGTGAGGGAGATAGCTCTCATCACCCTAAATCACCCTAGTCGGAGAGTTAGTTACAACACTTACCGATGATTAAAATCTGGAAAGGAAACTAGTTTTCCAGAGATTTCGGTAAATATTTGTCCAGACAAGTCTCTTGAAGTTATGAGCTCTTTTGTTACGTGAGAGTAATTTTATGAGGTCGTGCAATATGAAAGCAAATATACTGTTGAATTGTTTATAGCATTTTACTTTGAATGTTGAAAGCTGAACACGAATATTTTCGTTTTTCAACATTAAATTATGTAAGTGACAAAAATAATATCTTGGAATTTTATCATAATTTCGAACAAGAATAAAAAACGTGCAAAGCTATTTTGTTACCACGTATTTTAAAGCAATGAATAGCAATAATACTCAAGTAATGTATTAGTTAAATTATGATAAAAATTAGTGCATTCAAAGGATAGAATAAGATAATATTCCTAATTAGTTTCTTATTCCTTATTACCAAATATAAATTAATAAACAGTTTTGTTCTCATTTCGGTCATACTATCTCTTATTTTATTTCCGAATTTTAAAACGAGAAAAGAAAGTTTTAGCGATACGTTTAGCATATTACCGTTGGCAGAGTATCTATACTACCGAAACATGACCTATAGAGTCATTTATTTGTCGATCATTAATTGAAGACAGACTAGCTTGTCCCGAATGTTATACCTCTAGGCTTCACACATCCGCCATTTGTGAACAGAAAAAAAAATCACTTATTTTTACATTGCTTGGTATCAACTTACATTTACACTTTGAATCGACACTTCCTCTTCCTTGCCAAATTTGAATAAGGAAACATAGGAAATCAAAACTTTAAAAAGAATGTTTACAGCACGATTTTTTGCATCTGAAAATTGAAAAGGAAATGTTTTGGGTAAAATATTTTTATGCTGCTGAGTGATCAAAGAAAAAAAAGAGAAAGAAAATTAACCAATTTGCACTCTGTACCCCATATATCACAGACTTAATAGTTTTTAAACGACTGTAACTCTGTCTTTCCGTGACCGAACAAAATGACGATTTATTGTGCTTCAGTTCAGTTCGTGAGAACCCTAAAAAATCAAAAATGGCGAAACGGAAGGACCGCAATGTTATCATTTGGTCAATAAAAATTTATCTCTTGCGGGTAGCAACACGAGAATTTCCGCTCTTATTACGTAAACGAAGTATAGGAAAACAGGAGATAATTTCAGTCATAAAATCCTTTAATTGACGAAATTTTCTGTTCTACTTCACATTCTTTATTTTCCCACGAAATCAACAGCTCTCAACTTGTGTCATCAGTGCTATAAAAGAAGAGTTACAACTTTTGAAAGAGTTTTACTAATTTTCTAGTTTTGAAAGAGATGATCCACTTAAGTGTTAGTCAGTAAATTAAATCGAGTTGAGAGTGTCGAAAGGTTTCCTATCAAACGAAAACTTTACTAATTGCTATCGTCAATTTGTATTTTGATCTCACTTCAGATTTCATCATTACATTCTGTTCGGAAACGTAACTAAATTGCTAACAAAAAATAAACCAGGTGTTTTTAAGATATTAGGGTCAAAAATATTCTGTTGCATAAAAGAATCTTTTTTGCCATTAAATAAGAAATATGCTGTTTTATAAATGAATCTTTTCTTACTATTCAATAAGAAATATTATGATTTATAAAGGAATAAGTTATACAACTCCAAAACAAATATTCCATTTTTTAAAATAAATATTTACTTATCATTTAAAAAGAAATATTATGTTTTATAAACACGAATCTTGTCATGCTATGTAATAAGAAATATTCTGTTTTAAAAAAGAACTTTCTTACTATTCATTAAAAAATATTGTGCTTCACAAATTAATCTTTTTTTACTACTGAATGAGAAATATTCTGTTCCATTTAGAAATAAATTATAAGATTGCAAATGAAATATTATACTTTATAAAGGAATATCTTCTTACCATTTAATAAGAAGTATTATATTTTATAAAACAAATCTTTACCTAATTAATAAGAATTATTCCATTTTATAAACAAATCCTTTCTTATAGTTTAATAAGAAATATTCTGTTTTATAAACGATATATTTTAATACTCTTTAACAAGAGATATTCTGTTTTATAAACGAACTTTTCTTAATATTTTCACTAAAAATGATTTATTTTTCTTGTAAGAAAAACGTTTATTTTAATTCAACAAAAAATATTCTGATTTATAAAGGAAATAAATATATTATTCAAAAATGAAATATGTTTTGCTAAGGAATCTTTTTTATTATACAATAAGTATTCTACTTTATAAACGACTCTTATTGTTTAACTAGCAAAATACCCGACCTTACTCGGTTTGAATTGGTTTACTCTAGATTGAAGATATAATCAAAATATATAATGACTTACGTTTTTTGTAGAAAAAAAAATTTATTTTAACACCTTTCGCCATCTTTATATTTTCTACAACTTACTTTGGACACAAATCCTACACATGCATATCCATTCATGTAATACATTTCACATACATCGCACAATTGCTGTATGACAATGCTACAAAATGACGAAAGGTGATACTACGGTTACTACTATAAAAGACGATTTATAGGAAGATTTGGAATTCCCTTTCTTAAGTTCTTTTCATGTTCAACTCAATTAATTAAAATTACGATTTACGGCGAGTGCTCTCGCACTCATAGTCAACAAAACAATATTTTTTTACTTGTGGCACTCTTGCCTCCGGTATGCGACATTGTGAAATTTTGCAATCTTCTCCTGTCATTATGACAACGAATTTTTTAATGTTGGAAAAAGTTCTAGTTTGGATTTTTAAACATTACTATTCTTTCAATAACGGCATTATTCTTTAAATAACGGCATTATTCTTTCAATAATGGCATAACTACACTTAAAATTTACTGAAAATTTATACTGACTTACCTAACATTTTTAAGTCTAATACTTTGTGGTGCTGTTGCGTGTGATGAGAAGGAAAACACATTTATTAAAATAATAAATATTTAAAACAGGAAACAGCGAAAGAAAACAAAATAAAAGATGTCGCAAAAAATTGTTCTAAAGATATTAATTTGTGATTCAATTTTATCTCTTGATCTCGCACAGTTGCCACAACTTACAACTAAAAGTGCACAAAATTTAGAAATGTGAAATTAATTCAGAGCGAAAGAACCAGAATAAATATCACTGCTCGCGCGATCTTGTTCATTCTAGTTTCGTTGAAAAATATCGTCTGTCCCAAATATTCGGAAATCGTTTTCATTGCGCAAAGAATAAAAATAAGACTCGAAATAAATGAAGTATCCGAGCTGAAATTCCATTAAAAAATATAATTTTTTGAAGAATAATTACTTTTTCAGCAGTACTGGTAAAGCAATCGAGGTAATCGTAATATTCAATAGACATTCCAATTTTCCAAAACTACCAAATTATGGTTGATTTAAGTATACTTACTCAGGTGTTTTAGCATGAAACTCTTCTAAATATAACAATAAAAAAATGTTTAATATTGCATTCACTAAACTAATAAATAATGTATAAAATAAAACACATTGTAATCAAATATCTGGAATACAACTCATGTGATGTTTACACAAACACACAAACATAAAATCGAGCATAGAACAGAAAGACGGACAGACAGACTTTCGCAACCAATTCCACTCACTAAATGAAGATAAGTACTCACTGTATGCAAATTTTCATGAAAATATCTTAAACCACGTGGACGTGTATAGGGCACAACATACATACATACAGACAGACAGACAGACAGACAGACAGACAGACAGACAGACAGACAGACAGACAGACAGACAGACAGACAGACAGACAGACAGACAGACAGACAGACAGACAGACAGACAGACAGACAGACAGACACCAAACGAGAAAAAGGCGGATTCGGCATCAGAAGGGTCCAAAACGGATAGAAAACTTAAAATGGGTCGAAAATATTGAATGTACAAACAAACACTCCATTCTTATTTATATAGATAGACTAGCAAAATACCCGACCTTACTCGGTTTGAATTGGTTTACTCTATATTGAAGAGATAATCAAAATATATAATGACTTACGTTTTTTGTAGAGTAAAAATTTATTTCAACATCTTTCGCCATTTTTATATTTTTACAATTTACTTTGGACACAAATCCTACACATGCATATCCATTCATGTAATACATTTCACATACATCGCACAATTGCTGTATGACAAAGCTACAAAATGACGAAAGGTGATACTAAGGTTACTACTATAAAAGACGATTTATAGGAAGATTTGGAATTCCCTTTCTTAAGTTATTTTCATTTTCAACTCAATTAATTAAAATTACGATTTACGGCGAGTGCTCTCGCACTCATAGTCAACAAAACAATATTTTTTTCCTTGTGGCACTCTTGCCTCCGGTATGCGACATTGTGAAATTTTGCAATCTTCTCCTGTCATTATTACAACGAATTTTTTAATGTTGGAAAAAGTTCTAGTTTGGATTTTTAAACATTATTATTCTTTAAATAACGGCATTATTCTTTAAATAACGCCATTATTCTTTAAATAACGGCATTATTCTTTAAATAACGGCATTATTCTTTCAATAATGGCATAACTACACTTAAAATTTACTGAAAATTTATACTGACTTACCTAACATTTTAAAGTCTAATACTTTGTGGTGCTATTGCGTGTGATGAGAAGGAAAACACATTTATTAAAATAATAAATATTTAAAACAGGAAACAGCGAAGTAAAACAAAATAAAAGATGTCGCAAAAAATTGTTCTAAAGATATTAATCTGTGATTCAATTTTATCTCTTGATCTCGCACAGTTGCCACAACTTAAAAGTGTACAAAATTTAGAAATGTGAAATTAATTCATAGCGAAAGAACCAGAAAAAAATATCACTGCTCGCGCGATCTTGTTCATTCTCGTTTCATTGAAAAATATCGTCTGTCCCAAATATTCGGAAATCGTTTTCATTGCGTAAAGAATAAAAATAAGACTCGAAATAAATGAAGTATCAGAGAAGAAATTCCATAAAAAAAATTTTTTTTTGAAGAATAATTACTTTTTCAGCAGTACTGGTAAAGCAATCGAAGTAATCGTAATATTCAATAGACATTCCAATTTTTCCAAAACTACCAAATTATGGTTGATTTAAGTATACTTACTCAGGTGTTTTAGCATGAAACTCAACTAAATATAACAATAAAGAAATGTTTAATATTGCATTCACTAAATTAAGAAATAATGTATAAAATAAAATACAATGCAATCAAATATCTGGAATAGAATTCCTGTGATGTGTACACAAACACACAAACACAAAATCGAGCATAGAACAGAAAGACGGACAGACAGACTTTCGCAACCAATGCCACTCACTAAATGAAGATAAGTACTCCCTGTATGCAAATTTTCATGAAAATATCTTAAACCGCGTGGACGTGTATAGGGCACAACATACAGACAGACAGACAGACAGACAGACAGACAGACAGACACCAAACGAGAAAAGGGCGGATTCGGCATCAGGAGGGTCCAAAACGGATAGAAAACTTGAAATGGGTCGAAAATATTGAATGTACAAACAAACACTCCATTCTTATTTATATAGATATGATATAATTTGTTTTATAACTTTCCAGACCATTATGATGTAATTGTACAACAATTAAAAGTTCTTAAGAGATATATTATCATGATAATTTTTTCTCTCCACGTGTAGGTCATGGAAAATAAACTGGAACACCCCTTTTTATTAGAGCAATTTTAACAGTAGAGAAATTTCGAATATAGCGTTTGACAAGAGCTATCGTCTTCTATAAATTCAAATGCATAAAATTTGAATAAGGGTATGTCTTCATATTAAATTGAGCACTAACTTCATAATTTTCAATAGAAGTCCTCTGTTTCGATACACAATTTCGAATCTATATCAAAATTTAACTTCGGATACCAAATTTTATGTCATTAGGCCTTACTACTTTGAAATTATGAGTACAGAAAGATTAAAGCTCCTAAAAGGGGGGGGGGGTGTTAAATCAGTTTCTTATACTTTTATGGATGTCTTCCTAAATAATACTTTTAAAGCGATGTTATTTTGTACCCATGTTACTGTTAAACAATCCAAACAAAATTCACCGAATGTTTTATGTAAAAAAAAGTTTTTAGTATATAATTATAATTAATATTAAAATAACAATTAAAACAACAGTAATTATTAAATTAAATTAATGTTTGAAAAAGTTATGAATTGGAACCTTGTTATATTTGGATAGGAGTCGATTCAAAAGGACCTCTAATAGGGCCATAAAAAATTTCAACTCATTCCGATAATTAGTTTTTGAGCTACATTAAATTTCCTTCATTATTGTGATCTTAGGGGCAACCAAAAGTAGGATCGGATCGTTTGCTCTTACATAGTAAATCTATATAAATAAGAATGGAGTGTTTGTTTGTACATTCAATATTTTCGACCCATTTCAAGTTTTCTATCCGTTTTGGACCCTTCTGATGCCGAATCCGCCTTTTTCTCGTTTGGTGTCTGTCTGTCTGTCTGTCTGTCTGTATGTTGTGCCCTATACACGTCCACGCGGTTTAAGATATTTTCATGGAAATTTGCATACAGTGAGTACTTATCTTGATTTAGTGAGTGGAATTGGTTGCGAAAGTCTGTCTGTCCGTCTTTCTGTTGTATGCTCGATTTTGTGTTTGTGTGTTTGTGTAAGCATCACGTGAATTGTATTCCAGATATTTGATTGCAGTGTATTTTATTTTATACATTATCTATTAATTTAGCGAATGCAATATTAAACACTTCTTTATTGTTATATTTAGATGAGTTTCATGCTAAAACACCTGAGTAAGTATACTTAAATCAACCATAATTTGGTAGTTTTGAAAAATTGGAATGTCTATTGAATATTACGATTACTTCGATTGCTTTACCAGTACTGCTGAAAAAGTAATTATTCTTCAAAAAATTATATTTTTTAATGGAATTTCAGCTCGGATACTTCATTTATTTCGAGTCTTATTTTTATTCTTTGCGCTATGAAAACGATTTCGGAATATTTGGGACAGACGATATTTTTCAACGAAACGAGAATGAACAAGATCGCGTGAGCAGTGATATTTTCTGTTTCTTTCGCTTTGAATTAATTTCACATTTCTAAATTTTGTGCACTTTTAGGTGTAAATTGTGGCAACTGTGCAAGATCAAGAGATAAAAATGAATCACAAATTAATATCTTTAGAACAATTTTTCCGACATCTTTTATTTTGTTCTATTTCACTGTTTTCTGTTTTAAATATTTATTATTTTAATAAATGTGTTTTCCTTCTCATCACACGCAACAGCACCACAAAGTATTAGACTTAAAAATGTTAGGTAAGTCAGTATAACATTTCAATGAATTTTAAGTGTAGTTATGCCATTGTTGAAAGAATAATGCCGTTATTTAAAGAATAATGCCGTTATTTAAAGAATAATGCCGTTATTTAAAGAATAATGCCATTATTGAAAGAATAATGATGGTTAAAAATCCAAACTAGAACTTTTTCCAACATTAAAAAATTCGTTGTAATAATGACAGGAGAAGATTGCAAAATTTCACAATGTCGCATACCGGAGGCAAGAGTACAAGTAAAAATATATTGTTTTGTTGACTATGAGTGCGAGAGCACTCGCCGTAAATCGTAATTTTAATTAATTGAGTTGAACATGAAAAGAACTTAAGAAAGGGAATTCCAAATCTCCCTCAAAATCGTCTTTTATAGTAGTAACCTTAGTATCACTTTTCGTCATTTTGTAGCTTTGTCATACAGCAATTGTGCGATGTATGTGTAATGTATTACATGAATGGATATGCATGTGTAGGATTTGTGTCAAAAGTAAGTTGTAGAAAATATAAAGATGGCGAAAGGTGTTAAAATAAATTTTTATTCTACAATAAACGTAAGTCAGTATATATTTTGATTATCTCTTCAATCTAGAGTAAACCTATTCAAACCGAGTAAGGTCGGGTATTTTGCTAGTATAATAATATATTTATCAAAAATCTTATGCACTTGCATAATAAATATAATAATTCTTTTGTCGCTGAAAAATACGTTTGAAATAGCGTTCAAATTAGAAATTCGGGTAGCGATAAAACTAGAATTAATCTTAATCTACGAATATCGACATTTTATATGGAGGTAATCACTGAAATTGAAACCAACTTTAGCACTGGATAACACCGGATATAAAGATAGTTGAGTCATGAAATTTCATTTTTAAACTAATACAACGATGCAAAATCTTATTATCGCATCAAAATGGTGTTTACATTAGAAATTTCGCTGTTTCTGGGCAAATTTCTTATGAAGACGTTCCATATTCATTTTATTTTGGATTTTAAGTTATAGAGGATGTTATTCAATAACTTTGAATTTGATTTAATATGAATAGTGATCGAAATAAAGATGGTTCGCTTTTTTTCATAACTGTACATCACCAAATGTTTTTTCATTCCATTCTAACACAAACTTCTGGATGTTTACAATTTATAGAATAAATGTAGTTGCATATATCGCATCCCGGAAAAAAAATAACACAGCTCAAAATTGCAGAATTTGAGAAACATTAACTTATAGAATACTATAAAACTTACTGTATTGATATATTATAAGCTTCTTTAAAATTTTAGGTAAGTATTTATGGTGGTAACTTCTATTATATTCTATAGAATCGTAATATAACACACTGGGGCACATCACATATATTTTTCAATGACATAACATCAAAATTTTTATTTTTTGACTTGTGTCATTTTTCTTGCCGTGTTGCAATCTGTCCAAATAAAGAAAATAGAACATTTTTATACATTTGACACCAATTATAAACACTGAATAGTAGGTATAAGCGTTTGTACTTATGATGGGCACCGTCCTTTAACTCGGGGATGGGAGGCGGAGTATACGCCCTGTGTGGACATTAGATATTCTTCAAGCAGTGCTTACAGCATTGGAAAAATCTGGGCGTCGCGATTTTTAAGTGTTATGTAGCGTTGTGTTTATCTCACAACACACGTAATAACAAAATGACTACATCTTTCTAAAGAATCCATAGATTCTTTCAACCTTTAAAAATATTCCACTGCTACTTTTCTTAGAGTAAAATCTTCCTTTGAAACGATTCTATTATTTCTTTGGAATATAATTTTATGGAACTATTTTGTTGTTCTATTCTTTAAAATAGAAGCCATCGGAATAGTTGTAATGCTCAATTTCTCAGGTTAGATTTCCTTGGAAAGATTCTATCATTCCTTTCCTTGGTATATAATGTTTTTTTTTGGAAATATCCTATTTTTCATTTCCTTAGAATAGAATCTTTGGAAAGATTTTACTAGCCAAGAAGGTCAAAACTTGTTTGAAGTCTTACAAGAAATATAACAGGACTCAAGGTAGAATTATGGATGCAAATCCCTTAGAGTGTTTGTTAGAAATCCGAGTGTAAACTTATTTTGTGATGATCTGTTGTTATTTTACCTGTCATTGAGCTTTTGTAAGTGGCAAAACAACTCAGTACATTGGTTAAATGTCACTGAACTTCAATGGAACACAGTTTAAAACTACTAATTATACAAAAATTAAAATAGAATGGCATTAAAAATGCTTCCCTTCATAAATCGACATCAGTAGGAGAAAGTTTCTTTTGTAGAACCAGCTGTTGCTATAAAAACCTATTAAAGTTCCAAACAATCCATATAAAATGAAACTAATTATGAAGTGACTGTAAAAACATCTTCAGCGTAGAAGTATCCTTGAATAAATACGTAAAAATACAGTAGAATAAATAGTTCTACGAATAAAAATCAGATTTTTATTGCTCTTTCCATAACATCCTTTGATGAGATTAGATGTTGCCTAATTTAAGCAATATGGAAAGGAAGAAGTATATAGAAAAAGAAACGCCACATGAAGATGGCGCACCTTACTTGAGTGCCCCAAAGACAAGATTTGCCAAGGTAAACACTTATATTAGTTCTGGAAGTTTTAGAAGTGTGTCAGAGGAAGAGAGAACCCGTATATGACCAGTACTGGTCAACCCATGACCCGGTGTATTATTTTTTGTAGCCCACCGAATCACATAAAAATTCACGAAAATATCATAAAAAAATTCAAACGGCAGAGAAATATGGTAAGAACTGCTGTATTAAAACACCTACTACGGCAGATTTTAATACATACCAAGTCCAAAATTCGTAAATCTAAACATGACCATTTTTATTAAAAAACTTATTCATATTTTCATCTTGTGTTAACACAGAAAGGATAATATTTATTACATATATAGTTAAGTGAAATCTAACTATGCTTTAAAGTAGGGCTATTTATAAACAGCAACGATATTTTGCTATTTACAGTGAAAGGGGTTTGGAAATTAGACAAAAATATTGCTGTGACGATGGTTTGTTTTTCTGCTACAAAATTTTCTTCCAATCTGAATCGGTTAGGATTTTGTTTTTCTTAAGAATGAAGAAAATATCGTCTCTGGGGGAGGAGGTATTGAAGAAGACCTAAAAATTAGAGATTGAGAATAAACACATACTTGATGAATTTAATGACTTGAAGATGGTGTTTGACCACCCGAACACTGATGTAGGCTTTGTACTGCAATTGCATCCAGAGAATGAAACTTTGGGTGAGTTTTTGCGGTTGCTGGTTGCATTTCGATTTAGAACCTGACATCATTGTTTCAAAATTTGAATATGCACTAGCTTCCCACTAAATATCACCAGACTGTTTAGTTTAATTGGAAGTTTTTAAAAAATAATAAAGATGTTTAAGTATTGAACACTCCAGTGTAAATAAACATATTACACAAATGCGAAATACCAACGAATTAAGAGTACTAATCAAAACTTTTAACTCAAGCAGGTCACACCTGGAACACTAAGCAATTTGAAGTTCCGTTTGAATAACAAAAGGTAGTACAAGGGTTATATACAGACTTTGACCTTCTAATGAAATTAACGGAGCAAGTGTATGGTGTAGTTGTAGTAAGATTTCCGAAGTGTAGGTCACGTGAGCTTGGGAATTGACATGGGGCGGTTGACAATTGAAACACAAACTAGAGTTTTTTTTAATCATGCTCTACAATCATGTTAAACAGTACCATTTTATACACTCATGTCCATAAATTAAGGATAATGCCAGCTCCGGCAAATAAATGTTCGGAAACAAAACAAACGTGACTTATTCATAAAGTTCATTTATTAAACAAAAGATAAAGAAAAAAAAAGATGGTGTATGTATGATATCATTCATAAAAACTATGATTTTTGCTCACTGGAGCAATTAAAAAAATATCGACCTTATAAAAACTTAACATGACATGGTTGGTATGATGGTTAATACATTGTATGTCTCCCAGACGATGAAATACAGTCCGTACAGCGCCTAGGAATGCTGAGGATCAAATTATCTAGTTGATTTTGGGGAAGATCACTCCACTCAGAAAGCAATGCTCTCCGAAGTTCCGGTACACATGTAGGAGGGGGTTCACCAGCTGAAACTCGTCGGCCAAGAATGTCCCACACATGCTTCATGGGATTCAAGTCAGGTGAGAATGCTGGCCATTCCATACGGGTGATATCCTCAGATTCAAGGCATTCGTTTACAATGTTTGCACGGTGAGGACGGGCGTTGTCATCCATAAACACAAATTCTGCGCCCATGGCACCTCTAAAACAACATAGATGTTGTTCCAGAATGATATCCCTATAAATTTGGCCTCTCATGGTTCCGATTTGAACATGTAGATCTGTTCTGGAGCCCAGTATAATTCCGCCCCAAACGAGCAATCCTGTACCACCGTAACTGTGTCGTTCAATGACACTGTCTTGGTGGTAGCAGGTACCTGGCGTTCTCCATATGAACGTCCGCCGTGAATCAGACTGCAAGCTAAACCTGGAACTCGTCGGAAAACGTTACACAAGCCCACTGTGACGATGTTCACATTGCATGTTCTCTACTCCAGGCTAACCGCTGGCGACAATGAGTTGCCGTGAGCGGAACACATCTAACAGGCCTGCGAGCGTATAGACCAACATGTCCCAAACGTCTGTAAACGGTTAACTGTCGTACCCGTAGCTGAAAATAGCTGACGAGAAAGGTCGGATGCTGTGCTCCGTCTGTTTCTTTTTGCAGTTACTGCCAAATAAGGGTCGTCATTTGGCGTTGTAACTCGGTGGAGACTTGTACTGTAACGTCTACTGACATTTCCATCATTTTGGAATCGTTGCCAAAGCCTAGAGAGGACAATTTGGGCGATTCCAAGTTCCACTGAAACTTTCGTCTGAGTACGCTCACATTCCAGTCGGCCAATAATTCTACCACGTAAAAAAATCATCGACATGCGTCCTCTGTGTCATAACTATTCGGTTGTGGCACTGAGCGGCTTACAGAACGCTTGTGAACAATTTTACTTCTTTGCTCCCATTCCTTATATACACCTCTCTTACACTCTCGTCATTGTGACGTACTATTGGCGTCATCTGAAGGCTTCCTGTAATTTGGATATTATTCTTGAAGATGTGTGCGGTAATTCTACAGGTGAAATTTTTACTTTAGAGTTCGATTTCCGTGTGATTCTGAATTATCCTTAATTTATGGACATGAGTGTAGTATAAATGTAGGTAGGATAAAATTGTATTAAAATGTTATTGAGCAATCAAAATATCACTTATGAAATGAGCATCATTCGCTGCCAATTATATGCAACATGAAAAAGGTTGGACTAACACAAGTCCTAATTAGTTCTATATTTTGATTCGTGCTTTTTTCCAATACCACGAGACAGATCTTCGAACCGAGTGATCAAGATAAATAATATGATGTTGTTTGAACATGTTACTTCATTAGAAGGTCGACTTGCAAAGACCTCACACGTATTGAGGATCGCCTCTACCATCGTACTGGGGTTTGAAGTTTCTTTCTGACAATATGAACCGTAGACTTGCACGCAGATGACGAGGCAACACCTGAGATGGAACCCCACTCTCCAACGTTCCACACCACAACATGAAAATTCCTGATAGCTCGCAAATATCGGTATTCAGTTCCATAGATGAATAAATGGGCAATACGATTCCAATTACATATACAAATTGTCTGAAGTCCTGTGATGTCCGGTATTCCTACCAATCTTTCACTCTTTATTACCACTCAGATTTTGCTTGCACTTCGAATTGAAGGCGACAAGCTTAATAAAAGTTATACATTACTGCCCGGGGCATGAGCTCTGCTACCGGGCGCGTCGGCAGGTGGCGGATAGCCGAAAGTCCTGAGCCGAAACATACTCAGGATATCCCCGAATATTGAATAAGGGGGCGCGGACCAGCTCCCGTTAACCCAAAGTGTTATGCGACCCGTGCTGATGGGTGTATGGTACCGACGGTTAATTGGTGCCTTTTACGGAGCCTCCTAGAGTGCTTGGCGACCTCTAGGAGTAATTTGCCTTACCCTGGTATGCAGGCTCTGGCGGGGTGGACTGCATAATTCCTGCGGTATATACACCAATCTATGGAAAAAAATAATGAAAACAAAAACCAAACCACCGACTCCAAAGAGGAAGACAATCAGACCTTGATGGAGACCCAATCCTCAGGATCAGGCCCTGCAACCCCACAGACAGACCTTGAAGGAGATCGAGATCTCCAAAAGATAGTCTTGGGGCTTGACAGGATTGATATACAGAGGAAAAAAATCTCTGGGGCTGCCAAAAAAAGGCTGACCAAAGAAAGGAAGTTAGCTGAGGGTACATGGGTAGAGAACAGACCCAAACCAAAAGCCAAAACCACTCCAAGGGGAAAGGAGTTACAGACCCCGATCAGGCCCTCTACCAAGAGGCCAAGGTCGGATGGTAGTACTCCCCACTCTCAGGAGAAAATGTCAACAAAGAGGGCTAAACCCGGAAACGGGGCAGACCCTAGTTATAGTGACACCTTATCGGCTGTGAAGATGGCAGTTGTC
Organism: Metellina segmentata; assembly: GCA_947359465.1. Lineage (NCBI taxonomy): Eukaryota > Metazoa > Arthropoda > Arachnida > Araneae > Tetragnathidae > Metellina > Metellina segmentata. The sequence continues at coordinate 80,539,235 of OX375877.1, forward strand.
GTGGAAGGATATCCAGACCAGAAACTGTCAGAAGAACAGCTGATGACCTTCCAACTAGACGCAATGTCTAAGATTGAGGGCGTTCATCCGGGAACAGGACCTCAATTCAAATATTGTCGTCTGGAAGGAGGAGCTATAATTATCCTCTGTGCCGACTCTAACAGCAGCCAATGGCTGATCAGAACTGTTAGAGAAATGTCACCATGGAACGGCTTGTCCCTCCTTGTTGACGAGGCACGTAAAATAGTTAAAACCAAAAAATTTATAGCCAAGATCCCAGCTATATACAACAAGTTCTCCGGTAAAGAGATTCTACAAAAAGTAGAAGCTCAGAACGGAGGACTAACTGCCACAGAATGGGGAATCCTCAACCAAAAATCTGGTAATGAGGGTAGAACCATTGTGGTAAGTATCCCAGAACAAGATGCCAAGACCTTGATGGGTAGAGAATGTAAATTCTACATAGGCTTTACCCAAGTGCAGGCTGGGGCTCTGGAAAAACCTGCTACAGCGTCCACTGACAATGTCAATGAAGCTCCTGCAGGCCAACCTGCAGCATAAACGACTTGCTGCAGCCAACCTCAGTGGGGTTTTCCGGACTGAGGGAATCCACATTGCCCTAATCCAAGAACCCTGGCTGTACAAAGAAGGCATCAGGGGATTAAAGGACAGTGGAGGTAAGTTACTTTATGATTTTGCAAGCTCCTCTCCAAGAGCTTGCTTACTTATTAACAACAACATCGATGCAATGCCGATCCATGAACTTTGTTCTAGGGATTTGGCAGTAGCAAAGATAACTCTTCATAATGGCGGGAGAACCAGAGAAATCTTGATAGGCTTTGGGTACCTGCCATATGAGGAAAAAGATCCTGTGAGTGCAGAGCTGAAGAGATTGTTGACAGCGTGTGCAGAACAGCAATCGGGATTGATTCTCGGTTGTGATGTGAATGCACACCACACAATCTGGGGCAGCTCCAATATCAATGACAGAGGTGAAGCTCTTTTAGACTTTGTACTTGAAAATAACCTAGATATCTTAAATGTAGGAAACAAACCGACCTTTATAACTAGTGTAAGAAAGGAAGTACTTGATATAACCTTAGCCAGCCCTGAACTAAGTAGTTATATTCACAATTGGCATGTTGATGAGAAGCCTTCAATGGCAGACCATCAATTTATCCACTTCTCACTGAAATCTGAATATCACTGGGAGAAGACGTTCAGAGATCCCAAAAGGACGAACTGGACCTTTTTTTACAATGAACTCCAGAATTACCTGGAGGACTTCTCTCGGAAAATCTATGATACTTACGATCTAGAACTGTTCGCAGACGGCCTGCAGCAGGCAATCTATATTTCATATACAAATAACTGTCCCCTGCTTCTAAGGAAAGGCAAACAACCAAACTCATGGTGGAACCAAGACCTTATGAGGCAGAGGAAGACAGTAAGAAAACTTTTCAGGAAAGCAAAGAAATCTGGCAAGTGGGAAGAATACAAGTGCCTACTTTCAGAATACAACAAAGCTGTTCGAATGGCCAAAAGGAATTCATGGAGGAAGTTCTGTGATTCGGTTGAAAGTACCGCTGAGGGCGCTAGACTCCACAAAATTCTTAAAAGAGATACACCAATATTGGTGGGGACCCTTAAGAATAATTCCGGTGGCTATACCAAAACTGGCAGAGAAGTTATAGAGACTCTGGTTGAGACACATTTTCCAAACTCCAACTTGGTACCTAATGAGTTAAACCCTTCTCTCCTGGGATATCCAATAAGGGTGAGAAGGGAAAACTGGATAGTTGCCAAGAAAATTTTTACTGTTAAACAAGTACTATGGGCTATCAACTCATTTGAACCATATAAAACTCCAGGACCAGATGGGATAATACCGAGTGTGCTTCAGAAATCGGCCGATCTCATCTCACGGGTCTTGTGTAAAATGTTCAGAGCTAGTCTAGCTCTTGAATATATCCCCAGACCATGGAGAAAGGCAAGGGTAGTCTTTCTGCCCAAACCTGGAAAAAGCCAATATGACCAGGCTAAGAACTTTCGTCCTATCAGTCTATCATCTTTCATACTTAAGTGTATGGAAAAAATAATTGATAGACACATTAGGGATGTAATGAGGAGTACCAGACCTCTTCACAAAAACCAATTTGCCTATCAAACCGGTAAATCTACAGAGGTGGCTTTGCAACACCTGGTTGTAAAGATTGAGAAGACCCTGGAGTGCAAGGAAATGGCTTTGGCAGCTTTTCTTGATATTGAGGGTGCTTTCGATAATACCTCTTTTAACTCAATCGCTGCTGCTGCTGCCAGCAGAGCTATTGAACCACAGGTCTGCAAATGGATAAAATCCTTGTTAGCAGACAGAATTATTACAACAGAGTTGTTTGGGGCAACACTTCAGGCTAGACCCACTAGAGGCTGCCCTCAGGGAGGAGTTCTCTCCCCTCTGTTGTGGAATCTGGTGGTTGATGACCTAATTGCAGACCTCAATCAAAGCGGCATTTATGCCCAGGGATATGCAGATAACATTGTCGTCTACATATCGGGCATGGATGAGAAAACGGTGATAAATATCATGCAGGGGACCCTGAACAGAATCGCAAGATGGTGCTGTGAAAAGAATTTGAGAGTAAATCCTCAAAAGACTACTCTTGTCCCATTTACACGAAGAAGAACCTGCATTGACAAAAGTGATATACCTACCCTACTAGGGGAAAAAGTAAATATGCTGAGCGAGGTTAAATATCTGGGAGTTATACTGAACACTAAATTAACCTGGAATCAGCATTTGAAAAGTAAAATTAAACAAGCAAAAGTTGGACTTCTACGATGTAGAAGAGTTCTTGGTAAATCATGGGGTCTAAGGCCAAAGATGACCTATTGGCTATACACTATGGCTATTAGACCCATTGTGACCTATGCGGCTGTGGTCTGGTGGAAAAAGACGGAACAATTGACTGTTAAGACCAATCTAGACAGTCTTCAAAGAGCTGCCTGCCTGAGTATAACAGGTGCTATGTCCTCCACTCCCACCAGAGCCATGGAAATTATTCTATCTGTCGTCCCACTCGATATCTTTATCAGCGGTGCTGCCAGAAGAAGTTCCTACAGACTGGAAAATGGTGGACTGTGGATGGATTTTGCCAGCCAAAAGTCCCACACCAGTGTTAACCAAAAATTATTTGACCCTATACTTTTGATGCCCTCTGACATCATGGAGACAAGATTCCTCTTTCAAAGACCCTTTGAGGTACTTATTGACCTAAGAGAGGAATGGAAAGAGGAAAACTACAAGCTCACAAATGGAGACATTGTGTGGTACACAGATGGCTCCAGACAAAACGAAAAGGCAGGTGCTGGAATATGTGGGATCAGACCTAAGGCAAGGATTTCCCGAAAATTAGGAAAACATGCCACAGTATTTCAAGCGGAACTGCTTGCTATCATCTACTGTCCACAAGAATGTTCTAGAAGATCCTACTCAAATAGGAAAATCTACATATTCAGCGACAGTCAAGCAGCCTTAAAGGCAATAAACTCATTACAAATAAGCTCCAAACTTGTTTGGGAATGTAGGAACCTTCTACATGACTTGGGGACCCATAATAGGATCTTTCTTACTTGGGTACCAGGGCATACTGGTGTAGAAGGAAACGAAAATGCAGATAAGTTAGCCAAACTGGGGACTGCAGACCTACCTTTAAGCCCTGAGCCTTTTTGCGGGATCTCTAAGACTACCGCAAAAAGGGTGATAGGAGAAAGAATGCTTAAAGAAACTACAAAAAAGTGGAAGCAAACCACCGATCAAAAACATGCAAGGCTTATGATTCAAGAACCTTCTATGAAAACATCTTCTCAGATCCTTCGTCTTAGCAGGGGTAAGATGAGGGTGATAGTTGGATTTCTCACAGGCCACTATCACCTAAGAAAACACCTTCATAGGATGGGAATCTTTAAAGAAGAACCTCTATGCAGAACATGCAATATGGTGGAGGAAACTGCCCACCACATACTTTTTGAATGCGAAGCTCTGCTTCACATAAGGCACTCAAGTCTAGGTCTTGGAACAGAACTTGATACAATTCACGAAGAACCTGTCAAAAGCCTTTTGGCCTTTCTCAAGGAATCTGGCTTTCTCTGACAGGAATATAGAAAAACAATGGGGTTTGGTGCAATATTCCCTAGTGGAATCAGCACCTAGGGCTTTCCTGACCTCCCCACTCTGTATGACTTTGACTATGACTATGACTATACATTACTGACAAGCTCATAACTTTTTAAATCCGTTTATACAGATGAGTGAATACGTAACATCCCAATAGGGAAAGTAAAAGGTAATTAAAAAAATGTACATCAATACATAATAGGTCAATAGTTTCTAAAATGTATCCTGTGTATCTGAGATATTGTAATCAGTAAAGGCGGAGCGTTTAAAGCACAGTCATTTTCAAAGAAAAAGAAGATACGAAAATTAGTTTGCATTTCCTGGGATTCAAATCTGTAATCTGTCAATCTTGAGCTCAAATCGTATTGACCATTGAACAAAAGATTTTAGTACGTGCTGTTAACTTGTGGTATAAGCAAGTATAGAGCTTTAAGATTAATGAAAGTTACAAATTAATCTGACATATTTGATTAGAAGTTTAAAAAAAAGGGATTTTTATCAACATTTTATATTTATTTTAAGTATTTAAAAGTAAAAAAGTCTCATTACTCACCGAAATTTATTCTGTTCATCAGAGATATTGCAATTAGTTCAAGCAAAGTGCTTGCAGAATATAGTCTTTCAAAAAAAAAAAAAAAAAAGAATTGTAATCACTTAGCACTTTCTGGGAGATGAACACGTGATCTGCCCTTAAAATAAAAGATATTTTCACAAACATTTCCATTTTAAATATTTAAAAGTCCACTTACCGATATTCATTCTGTGCTTCAGAGATATTGCGATTAGTTCAAGCGAAGTGCTTGCAGAACAAAGTTAGTAAGTAAATCACTTTGCACTCTTTGGGAGACGAACCTGTGATCTGCCAATCTCTAGTTCAAAGCGTCTTGATCACTGAACCACAGCGACGGTAGTACACGCTACTAACAAGCGTTTTAATGCAGCATAGATCAACATGCTGATGAACGGTATACATAATTGACAAGTTGATAGCTTTGATTTACAATTTCGACAGATGGGTAATTGTTTGTCGGCACAATAGGAAGAATGAACAGTTATTAAAAAAACAATTTACATTAATATTTAACAGTCTACAAAATGTGTTAATGTTTCCGAAAATTATCCACTGCTTCAGAGCAATTGAATCAGTTAAAGTGAAGTGGTTACATAATCAGTTTCAGAGAAAAACCAGGTACGAAAATCACTATGCACTTTTTGGGACACGAACCCGTGATCTGACATCGTCTTGACCATTGTGAACCACAGAAACCTATTAGTAAGTGATCTCTCTCTTTCTCTCTGCTAACTGGAATTTTAATTTAGCATAGAGATACAAGTTTAATAAACATTTTATAATATTGACAAGCTCATGGTTTTGAAAAAATCCGTTTTTACAAATGGGCGATTTTTTACCAGCGTAAGTTGCAAAATAAGAGGTAATTACACAAAAAAAAGTGCTAATGTTTCTAGAAATTATCCTCTGCGTCACAAATATTGCAATCAGTAACACTGAAGCGTTTACAGAACAAAGTAAAAAGTAAATTTCACGGAAGAGCAGGGTACGAAAATAACTGAGCAATTTTTGGGATACGAACATGAGATCTCATGAACTTGATTTCCCATCGTCTTGACCATTGGACCACAGAGACGTTAGTAGACGCTACTAACAAGCGTTTTAATCCAGCATAGAGCAACATGATGAATGAACGGTATACATAATTGACAAGTGGATAGCTTTAATATGTAGTTTATACCGAGGGGTAATTGTTTGTTGGCACAATAGGAAGAATGAACGGTAATTAAAAAAACAATTTACATTAATATTTAGCAGTGAATAAAATGTGCTAATGCTTACCGAAATTTATCCTATGCTTCAGAGAAATTGAATCAGTTAAAGTGAAGTTTTTACAGAGTCAGTTCCCAGAAAATCCAGGTACGAAAATCACTATGTACTTTTTGGGATACGAACCCGTGATATGACATCGTCTTGATAATTGAACCACAGAGACGTGGGTATTTAGTACGTGCTGCTAACTAGCATTTTAATCTAGCATAGAGATACAAGCTTAATGAACATTATACAGTAGTTACAAGCTCATTGTTTTGATTATCAGTTTATACAAATGGGTGAATTTTTCCTGGCTCAAGTTGGAAAATAAAAGCTAATTTCACAAATATAGCGTTAATGCTTCCTGAAAATTATACTCTGCTTCCCATATATTAAAATCAGTAAAACTGAAGCGTTTACAGAACAAATTCAATTTCACAGAAGATCAATGTACGAAAATAACTCAGCTATTTTTTGGATACGAACCCTTGATCTCATAAACTTGATTTCCCATCGTCTTGACCTTTAGACCACAGAGACACATTAGCAGGCATTGCTTTAAGTGACCCTTAAAACTAGCATTGAGCTACAACCTTAATAAAAATTATACATTACTGACAAGTTCATAGCTTTATAAATCTGTTTATACAGATGGATGAAATTTAACGTCACAATAGGGGAAATATTGGTTAATTACAAAATGTACATTAATATAGTTAATAGGTCAATAGTTTCTAAAATTTATCCTGTGATTCTGAGATACTCTAATCGGTAAAGGCGGAGCGTTTAAAGCACAGTCATTTTTTCAGAAAAACAAGATACGACCATCTCTTTGCACTTCTTGGGATTCGAACCCGTGAACGGTCAATCATGAGCTGAAATCGTATTGATCATTGAACAAAATATTTTAGTACGTGCGTGTGTTAGTTTTAAATTTGAGGTATAATCCAGCATAAAGCTTTAAGATTAGTAAAAGTTACAAATAAATTGCAATTTGACAGTTTTGATCAGAAGTGTAAACAAAAAAGGTTTTTTTTTTATTATAACCATAGGGAAGACAAAAGGTATTTTCACAAATATTTCAACTTTAAATATTTATAAATCAATAAAAAATCTACTTACCAACATTTATTCTGTGCTTCGGAGATATTGCAATTAGTTCAAGCGAAGTGGTTACAGAACAAAGTTAGTCTTTCAGAAAGAGCTTAGTAAGAAAATCACTTTGCACTCTCTGGGAGACGAACCTGTGATCTGCCAATCTCTAGTTCAAAGCGTCTTGACCACTGAACCACAGAGACGTTAGTACACGCTACTAACAAGCGTTTTAATCCAGCATAGAGCAACATGATGAATGAACGGTATACATAATTGACAAGTGGATAGCTTTAATAAGTAGTTTATACCGAGGGGTAATTGTTTGTTGGCACAATAGGAAGAATGAACGGTAATTAAAAAAGAACAATTTACATTAATATTTAACAGTGAATAAAATGTGCTAATGCTTACCGAAATTTATCCTATGCTTCAGAGAAATTGAATCAGTTAAAGTGAAGTTTTTACAGAGTCAGTTCCCAGAAAAACCAGGTACGAAAATCACTATGTACTTTTTGGGATACGAACCCGTGATATGACATCGTCTTGATAATTGAACCACACAGACGTGGGTATTTAGTACGTGCTGTAACTAGCATTTTAATCTAGCATAGAGATACAAGCTTAATGAACATTATACAGTAGTTACAAGCTCATTGTTTTGATTATCAGTTTATACAAATGGGTGAATTTTTCCTGGCGCAAGTTGGAAAATAAAAGCTAATTTCACAAATATAGCGTTAATGCTTCCTGAAAATTATCCTCTGCTTCCCATATATTAAAATCAGTAAAACTGAAGCGTTTACAGAACAAATTCAATTTCACAGAAGATCAGGGTACGAAAATAACTCAGCTATTTTTGGGATACGAACCCGCGATCTCATAAACTTGATTTCCCATTGTCTTGACCTTTGGACCACAGAGACACATTATCACGTATTGCTATAACTGGACTTTAAAACTAGCATTGAGCTACAACCTTAAAGAGAGTTATACATTACTGACAAGTTCATAGCTTTTTAAATCCGTTTATACGAGGGTTGCTATTTATATTTCTAGCCTTGGCAACTGTAAGTGTTGCTAGGCGACAGCAGACGTTTGTAAACGATAATTTAATATTTTTAACCATAGTTTCTTTAGAACGTTTTGTCATTTTAAAGTGATTTGTGTTGTTTACAGTAAATTGAAAAATTCCTCTCGGGCCAAAATGGAATTGACTCGTGAACATTTACGTGCGATTATTTTTCATAACTTTCAACGTGGATTATCAAGACAAAAGTGCTTCGATGAACTTAATTCTTTGTACAGCGACAAAGCACCATCCTACAGCACTGTATAAAACTAAACTAGTATGACGAATTCAATCGTGGTCGACGTTCGCTCCAGGACGAATTCCGTGAAGGTCGTCCAAAATCGGTTGTTGTGCCTGAAAATATCGATGCTGTGCATGAACTGATAAAGCAAGATCGTCATGTGACATAACGTGAGATTGAGGTATCTTTGGGCATTAGTATGACGAGCATCAATAAGATATTACATGAACATTTGGCCGTAAAAAAGATTTGTTCGCGTTACATCCCGCATAATCTGACAAACGCTCAAAAGAAGGCTAGTGTCGATTGATGCAAGGAAATGTTGAAAAATTACGTTCAAGGTACATAAAAGGCTGTGTATAACATCTACACAGGTGACGAATCATGAATCTATGCATATGAGCCCGAAACAAAACAGCAAGCGACTGTATGGGTCTTCCAAGACGAGCCAAATCCAACAAAAGTTGTTCGTGGAAGAATCACATCGAAGCAAATGGTTGCCTGTTTCTTCGGCATTACCGGTCACGTGGCGACAGTGGCGTTAGAGCAACGCAGGACGGTTTATTTTGAATGGTTTTTTTTGACAATTTGTTTGCCAGAAGTCATCGGAGAAATTCGAAAAAAGCAGAAGAAGAGGCGAATTATACATACTTCACCACGATAATGCGAGCTCTCACACATCGGCTCAAACAAAGAATTTTTTGACCGGCCAAAACATCAAATTGATGGGTTATACGCCGTACAGCTCTGATTTGGCACCCAATGACTTTATTCCCGCGCATCAAAAATAAATTCCGTGGTCAATGATTTTCGACACCCGAAGAAGCGGTTGATGCATTCAAAACGCATGTTTTGGAGGTACCTCGATGTGAGTAGAATAAGTGCTTCGAAAATTGGTTCAAACGCATGCAAAAGTGTATTGATCTTCATGGATAATATTTTGAAAAATAATAAAACCAATTTCGATCATAAATATTTGTTTTATTTATTATTAGTCCAGAAATATAAATAGCAACCCTCGTACAGATGGGTGAATTTTTAACGTCACAATAGGGAAAGTAAAAGGTAATTACAAAATGTACATCAATATATTTAATTAGTTAATTGTTTCTAAAATGTATCCTGTGCTTCTAAGATATTCTAATTGGTAAAGGCGGAACGTTTAAAGCACAGTCGTTTTTCCAGTAAAACAAGATACGAAAATCATTTTGCACTTCCTGGGATTCAAAACCGTGATCTGTCAATCTTGAGCTCAAATCGTATTGACCATTGAACAAAAGATTTTAGAACGTGCTTGTGTTAGTTTTAAAATTGAGGTATAATCTAGCATAAAACTTTACGATTTGTAAAAGTTACAAATAATTGGCAATTTGACAGTTTTGATCAGAAGTTTAAACACAAAAGGGGTTTTTATCAGCACCATAGGGAAAATAAAAGGCATTTTCACAAACATATCCACTTCAAATATTTAAAAACCAATAAAATTCTACTTACCGACATTTATTCTGGGCTTCAGAGACATTGCAATTAGTTCAAGCGAAGTGATTGCAGAACAAAGTTAGTCTTTCAGACAGTGCTTAATAAGAAAATCACTTTGCACTCTCTGGGAGACGAACCTGTGATCTGCCAATCTCTAGTTCAAAGCGTCTTGACCACTGAACCACAGAGACGTTAGTAGACGCTACTAACAAGCGTTTTAATCCAGCCTAGAGCAATATGATGAATCAACGGTATACATCATCGGAAGGGTTGTGGGTTCTGTCCTCAGCGGAGCCTGCAATTCTGATGGTTGAGAGATCGGCTCCTGGACCTGGCTAAAGAACGTCGTGTTCGCTAATGGAGGCTGGGGCAAGTTAAATAGGTCGTGGTCACAAAGTCCCTCATGTTCCCATACCAAATCAATACCTCTGGGGGTACCTGATCAAGGGGTTATCGGCCTCTGATTGGGATCTAAATTACGATATGTGTGAGTGAATGGATGTGTGGAAGGGACCTTCCTGTAAAACGAATGTGTCATGTATGAAGAAGTCCAACCCTCCGGAGCAATGGGACCCCCAATTGGACCATATATGGCCCGCTCGACAGGAGCAATTGTATACATAATTGACAAGTTGATAGCTTTAATTAGTAGTTTATACCGAAGGGAAATTGTTTGTCGGCACTGTAGGAAGAATGAACGGTAATTTAAAAATCATTCATTAATATTTAACAGTCGTAAAAATGTTAAAACATCCTATGCTTCAGAGAAATTGAATAAATTAAAGTGAAGTTTTTACAGAGTCAGTTACCAGAAAAACCAGGTACGAAAAAAATCACTATGCACTTTTTGAGATACGAACCCGTGATCTGACATCGTCTTGAACATTGAACCACAGAGACCTATTAGTACATTGTAAGGTTCGCCATCTCGCATCTTGCAAGAAGTGAAACGCCAAGTTGGCAACCCTACATAGAAAACGCCAAGCTGGCAACCTAAGAACAAAGCTTTTTCAATTAAAAGAAACGTCCACGAGATTTCAAGCGAGGAAGTGCGGCAAAAGCCAATTAAAAAAGTCAGAGCAATAAATAGTTACCGATACAACTAAAAGATAAAATCCATCTTTGGAACACAGGAAATCAAGTAAAGATTTTATACAGCGGTGGGAGGAAAGTTAAAATTTTGAATGCCTATCCAAATGTAATTGCTACTTTATACTACATGTAACTTACGTGACGATCGATTAAATTTAGTAAAATATACTCCAAATATAGAATTTTGACTCTGTGTCTTTTGAGTTTTTTACTAAACTTTCACGACGGAGTTCATCAACAACCATCGGCCTCGGACCACTACTGGCGCAGTCGGTAGGATCGTCGAACCCTGGAAATGAAGGTGAGAGCTCATCCTGAGTTTTAATTTTTTTTAATTCATGCAACTCCCACACAATTACGGAGCGAAAGTAAACTTTGTTGAAATCTAATGCTTTTCATTTTGTTTAGAACACTTACGTGTTATGTGCACCACAGTGCAAATTTTGATTAGCACACCATGTGTTAATTAGATTAATGGTTAATTGTGAAACAGTTCATCAGAACTAGATGCTTTTTGTGTTATTGGGTTAGAGAATAACTATTTCGTTTTGGAAAACGGGGATTTCTGCGAATGCTTGTTGCTAAGGCGTAAAGTTAATATAAATCATAATTTTAGACTATTTAGAGTGAGGTTTCCAACCTTTTTATTTTTTTTATTTCTGCATTCTGTGGCGTAAATTTAATTCCTGAGTTAAATTTGTTTGGGATGGCGTATCTCGCGAAAGCAAGGAAGGAGGATTTGAAGGTGTTGGCAGATGAATTGGGGTTAGATGTGTTGCCGCAACACAAAATCATCGATTTAAAGAACTCAATATTGAACAGCGAAGAATATGAACAGGAGTTTACCGAAAATCTTTTAAACAGTATCATAACAGATCGGAAAAATGCCGAGGAAAGGCGTTTCTTGGCTGAAAGTGAGGAAAAGCGCCTCGCTGCTGAAACTGAGCAAAAGCGCCTCGCTGCTGAAACTGAGCAAAAGCGCATCGCTGCTGAGTCTGAAGAAAGACGTTTTGTGATGGAACTCGAGAAACGTTCTGCTTTCGAGTTAGAAAAGCTAAGGCTCGAAATGGAAGGCCGTCACAATACAGAAACATCAAATGAAGGGAATTCGAGCAACTCTAAGCACATATACGATCTACAAAGAGTGATGCAGAAGTTCGATCCTAAAGAAGGAGACATCAGTCTATATCTGGTTCTTTTCGAGAGGCAGGCAGAACATGCTCACATAAAAAGGGAGGACTGGGTGTCACAGCTTTTGGGTTTATTACCCTATGACATTACTCAGTTAATTGCTAGAGAAGAAGCGGCTGTCGCATATGACTACAGCCACGTGAAAGGGTTATTGCTAAAAAGGTTTAAACTAAGCCCAGAAACCTTCCGATTGAAATTTGTCCAGCTCAAGCGGACTGAAGATAAATCGTGGAAGGATTTTGCCTTTGAATTGACAAATTATTTTGAAGAATGGATTCAAGGTCTTGAGGTTGCGGATTTCGAAACGTTAAAGCATCTGGTAATTACGGATCAATTCAAACGTAAGGTACCTCCGGAAATGCGAGAGCATTTTGTCGATGAGTGGAGCACAATAAAATCTCCTACTACTCTAGCGGAACTCCTTGACAAATACGAAAGTGTTCGAGGGTTCAAGAAGAAATTCCATTCACCTGAAAACATAGTAAATAAGGAAAGAAATTCACATTTTCAAGAAAGAAGACGCTTTCAAGAAAGGAACTCCGATTTTCCTGCTAGATATGGACAGTTTCACGAGAGGAGTACTCATCAACGTAATACGAGTCCGAAAAATGAAGCGGGAAGGAAGAAGAAGATTCAGTGTTATTCTTGCGGATCATTTCAGCATCTTAGAAACGCATGTCCTAAGCTAGGAAGAAGACAAACTTCAGCTATTGGAGCCCAAGACGCTACAACATCATGTGCAAGGGAAGACATGGTGGAGCCTCCATCGATGTTGACGGCAAAAGTGACCGTTCCAGTCACAAAGCCTGTAGAATACCAAAGAGGTATTGATGAACTCAAGATAGTGAGTTTAAAAAGCGGTAATAATATCTTCGACGGTATTATCGACTCTGGAGCGCAGATTTCAGTCATCCGGGCTGATCTGATTGAGGATTCTCAAAATGAAGGGGAAGGAAAAATTAAAATTGTATCCGCATTTGGTGAGACAGAAATGGCACCTCTCAAGATAATCCATGTGAAAATCAATGACGGACGACACGGAGAAATCCCAGTGACATGTGCAGTGTCTGAAAAATTAGTAAGCGACATGCTCGTAAGCGTTTCAACGTATGACGCTTTAAACTCGAATGTGGAACTTTATGGCAATATTATTAGCCAAGAAGGGGTTTCTCGAGTTGGAGAAATTTATTCAGTTTCGTCCTTAAACGAACTTACCTTGGCCCGTAGTGACACCGCAAATCACCCTGGGGTTAATGAGAAACGGAACGAGTTCGTACAATTTCAATTGGAAGATGAAAGTTTAAAGGATATTTGGGAATTAGCAAGAAATAGAAGAAATGCATTCGAAGTGCAAGATGGGTTATTGGTACACTCAGAAATCGTAGGAGGAGAGAAAATTCAGCAGGTAGTTTTGCCTAAATTTAAAAGGCCGTATGTCCTAAAAATGGCACACGAAATTCCATTGGCCGGTCATTTAGGAGAACAGAAAACCAAACAACGGATAAAGTATTCCTTTTACTGGCCGAATATCAAGATTGATGTCAAACATTTTTGTGAAAGCTGCAAGGTCTGCCAGCTACGTAGAGGTACCACTTACAATGACAGAATTCCTATCCAACCTATTGTGAGACCTGAAAATCCTTTTGAAGTGTGGAGTGTAGATTGTATTGGTCCCCTAGAGCCACCATCATCAAGAGGGCACAAGTTTATCGTTTGTGCTGTGGATTTGTGCACGAGATGGGCGGAAGCTATACCAGTCAAGAACATTACTGCGAAAACAACTTGCGACGTCCTGATGAAGATTTTCTCCCAGACGGGGTTTCCTAAAACTATCTGTACCGATCAAGGGACAAATTTCACAGCACAGCTCACCAAGGGCTTCATGCAAGTTATCGGGGTGTCACCAAGATTTTCAACTCCGGGGCATCCAGAAAGCATGGGAGCCGTGGAGAGATGGAACAAAACCCTGAAGGATATGCTCAGTAAGAACATACAAGAAAATGGTCGACAATGGGATATTCATCTCCCTTTATTACTATTCGCATACAGAGAAGTACCTCACAGTACCACGGGAGTATCGCCATTTCAGTTGGTGTATGGAAGGTTACCTCCAGGTCCATTAAAATTAATTAAGGAGAGTTGGTTAGGAGAAACCGAAATTCCAACAGGAGCATCTCCTTCTGTTGAAAAATACTTAGAAGACCTTCGTCAAAGGATGAAAACGGCACACGAGATTGCCGCAGGGAATGCCGAAAAGGCACAAGGCTATTACACATCTAAATATAATCTGAGAGCGAGAGAAAAGACTTTCAAGGTTGGTGATAAGGTACTGATCCTTATTCCATCTTCTAGTCACAAACTTCTGAAGAACTGGTCAGGACCTGCAACTATTATCCAGTTAACTCGACCTCATTCTGCGTTGGTCGAGATGGAGGATAAAAGCCGAAAAGAGCTGCATTTCAACAAACTACGACCTTATATAGCCCGAGTTGAACAGGTGGGGTTGATTTTCGAACAAGATCAGGACTTTGGGGAAATCTTTTATGCCCCTACTCGAAATAAGAGTCAATCTGCAGACGATATTAAGGGTCATGTGTTCCAGACTACAGAGGCGTTGTGCGAAGAACAGCGACACCAATTAGTTCAGACCTTGGAAGGGTTTCGAGAAATTTTCAGTGCACGACCTGGCCGAGCCAGAGTTGATGGACATTCAATCAAACTAACTAAAGATTGCGTGCCAAAGAAAATGCATCCCTATCGGGTTCCCATCGCCTTACAAAACGAGGTGGATCGCCAAATCAAAGAGTTACTTGAACAAGGACTGATTGAAGAGAGTGACAGTGAGTGGGCACACCCAGTCGTCTGTGTGGCCAAAAAGGACGGAAGTGTAAGACTTTGCGTCGACTTTCGAGTTTTGAACAGTTTTACTGTCCCGGATGCTTATCCAATGCAACAGGCCACCGAGTTACTATTTGAAATTGGTAGTGCTCCTTTCATCAGCGTTCTAGATTTGACAAAGGGTTATTGGCAAATCCCTTTAGAAGAAGATGCTAAACCATATTCGGCATTTGTGACACACTCTGGTCATTTTCAATGGAACGTTTTACCATTTGGACTTAAAAATGCTGGAAGTACGTTCCAAAAGTCCATAGACAAAGTACTTAAGACACACAGAAAGTACTGCCGTGCGTATATCGACGATCTGGCCATTTTTTCCAGCTCGTGGGAGAATCACTTGCGTCACATCAGAGACGTGCTGAGAACTCTACAGACCGTTGGATTAACAGTCAATCTTAAAAAGTGCGAGTTCGGTAAAAAACAAGTGAGGTTCCTGGGACACATTGTAGGTTCCGGAAGACATGCACCAGATCCCCAGAAAATCGAAGCCATGCAGAACTTAGCACGTCCAACTACTAAGAAAGAGTTAAGAGGCATAATTGGTCTGGCAAGCTACTATCGGGAGTACATTCAGGATTTCTCGTCCTTGGTTTTACCCTTAACAAACTTAACAAAGAAAAGGGTGCCCAACAAAATACCTTGGAGTGATGAAGAGGAAGCAAGCTTCCAACAATTGAAGCAAAGGCTGACGGAAATTCCATTCTTATATACTCCAGTGTTAGATCAGCCATACCAGTTGTACACCGATGCTTCTGCAACAGCGATTGGAGCGTGTCTAGCTCAGCAAGACGAAGACGGAAAAGAACGTCCTATCGCCTTTTACAGTAGAAAACTCACCCCATGCCAAACTCGTTGGGCCACTATCGAACGGGAGGCGTATGCTGTTCTAAGTGCGTTGAAAAAATTTGACACTTGGATATTTGGAGCACAAGTCCAAATTGTCTCCGATCATAACCCCCTTACTTATTTGACCCAGGGAATGCCACAGGGTGCAAAACTTGCACGTTGGGCTTTGGCATTGCAAAGATATAACATGAATATATTGTACAGAAAGGGTAGTAAGCATGGCAATGCAGATGCCTTATCGCGCATCAAAATTGATGAACCCTAGTTTTTATTCAGTTCATATAAATATGTATATATTTTTTTTCTTCTCAAAACTGTAATCTGATTTAGATAATTTTGATAACGTTCTTGTGACTTGTATTATGTATTTTATGTGGGAGTTCATGAATGTTAATGTAGATATTTTTTTTGAGCTCTCTCGCTTCTCTCGAAGGACTGGATATCGTAATGAAGACCAGCTAATTGATTATGACTTTTAGTTATGATTCTAGATGGCGATTGGCAGCAGCATCATCACTTATGACTTAAGTGATGGATGTGCTTCCCCGGAGGGACATGTAAGGTTCGCCATCTCGCATCTTGCAAGAAGTGAAACGCCAAGTTGGCAACCCTACATAGAAAACGCCAAGCTGGCAACCTAAGAACAAAGCTTTTTCAATTAAAAGAAACGTCCACGAGATTTCAAGCGAGGAAGTGCGGCAAAAGCCAATTAAAAAAGTCAGAGCAATAAATAGTTACCGATACAACTAAAAGATAAAATCCATCTTTGGAACACAGGAAATCAAGTAAAGATTTTATACAGCGGTGGGAGGAAAGTTACAATTTTGAATGCCTATCCAAATGTAATTGCTACTTTATACTACATGTAACTTACGTGACGATCGATTAAATTTAGTAAAATATACTCCAAATATAGAATTTTGACTCTGTGTCTTTTGAGTTTTTTACTAAACTTTCACGACGGAGTTCATCAACAACCATCGGCCTCGGACCACTACTTACATGGTGCTAGCATTTTAATCTAGCATAGAGAAACGAGTTTAATAAACCATTATACAATAGTGACAAGCTCATTGTTTTGATTAGCAGTTTTAAAAAATGGGTGATTTTTTTATTGGCGCAATTTGGAAAAAAAAGCTAATTTCACAAAAATAGCATTAATGCTTTATGAAAATTATTATCTGCTTCCCAGATATTGCAATCAATAAAATTGAAGCGTTTACAGAACAAATTCAATTGCACAGAAGAGCAGGGTACGAAAATATCTCAGCAATTTCTGTGATACGAACCCGTATATCATAAACTTGATTTCCCATCGTCTTGACCATTGGACCACAGAGACACATTATGACGTATTGTTAACTGAACTTTAAATCTAGCCTCTACTGAGCTAGCTGAATGGAATTTTAAGAACCTTACCTTTCATACGATTACATATTCGAGTTTCGTGTGGTATAAAATTTATTTACAAATACAAATACAAATATTGACGACCAGCTACAGGCTCAAGCCCTTTGTTTATGAATTCCCCAATTCCCACTGACTATCCCATTGTATCTTAAATTCGTACACTACCTTTCAATTAACTATATTCTCTGGCAACGCGTTCCATTTGTCTATTACCCTATTAAAGTAGTAATTTTTCCTTAAATCCCGATTAAAATGTGTCTTATTCAATTTATTCCCATGGCCCCTTGTTCTGTTATCCCTATTGAAATTTAAGCCCTCTGTGTCCCCTTGTTTTACCAACTTAAAGAGCTGAATCAAATCCGCCCTCCTTCTTCTTCTTTCTAGTGTATACATGTTTAGCTTACTTAAACTTCATTATAGTCTAGAGTTGCTATCCCCTTTATTATTTTTGTAGCTCTGTGCTGAACCCTTTAAATTCATTCTATATCCTTTCTCATATATGGAGCCCAGAATTGAACAGCATATTCTAGATGTGGTCTTGCTAAACTCTTATATAACGGAAAGATTATATTCTTATCCCTTGAAGTTACAGTCTTTTTAATATACCCCAGTAACCTATTAGCCTTTATACCCGCAGCTGAGCATTGATGACCCATTGTAAAATCCCTGTGAATTATCACCCCAAGATCCTTGACTGTTTCTCCCTCCTTTACCTTTACTCCCTGCAGCCTGTATACTCGGCTCCACTGTTCCTGTAACCCATATGCAGAACTTGACATTTCCCTACATTAAATGACATACCCCATTTTACAGCCCATTCGGATATCTTATCAAAATCCCCTTGTAAATTTTCTATCTGTAACTTGCTATCCACTGTCCCCCATATTCGTATTCCGATGACTCCTCGTCATCCAAATATTTTAATAATGCTTTGTCTAGATCGTCCATTCTCCACCGTAGTCTGTCCGTCTAAGTTGACACCTCTGGTCACCGTTAAAACGACCGCCTTGTTACGTTCGCCGAATCATGACATAACCCAACCGCTAGATAACAGCACCGCTTTCTTAGGAAACCGTAGCTTAACTGAACAATGTAAGTTACTCGTAGATACAGCTCTGATTGTCACAGTGCAAGTGTCGAACTTTCAAAGTTTTTATCTCAGGATGTCATTCTCATTATTGATATATCATACTTTGTCATAAATGTTGCTACACGTGTTTGATTTACATTATTTAGAGTTTTGCTTCCGTACACTCGACACAAGAATTCTTCGATGATTTCGAAGAGCTCATTTATAGTGTAATCTGACTCCCCGAGCTCTGAAAATGCTTTAGTGTAGTTTTTAGAATTCCTTAAAATATTGAATGACTTTTGGTCCCCTTTCTTAAAGAAAGCGGGATTAAAATCACACACCCCGTCAAAGCATGAAAGGCTGGTTAATGTTGTGTAAACAATTCTAGATCCAAGTTTTCGAACAATTTATTAACATCAAGAAACCTTAGATTATTTCCTGTACAAATGAGTATATGTATTTTGATGAATGAAGCTCATGGGGGGGGGGGTTCAACAGTATAATCGGATGATACGATAAGATACTCCGTATCGGAGCATCTGATCATCTTAAGGACAAAAATTGAAATCAACTGAGTTTAAAGAACAATCGTTTTCCCTGAAAAACAAGGCACGAAAATCATTTTGCACTTTCTGGGATTCGAACCCGTGTTCTGTTAATCTTGAGCTCACATCGTATTGACCATTGAACCACATATTTTAGTACTTGCTGTTACTGGCGTTAAAAACTAGCCCAGAGCTTCATGCTTAATGAAAGCCATAAAGTATTGGCAAGCTGAAAGTTTTAAAAACGAAGTTTAAACTTATAAGGGATTTTCTATCAGCACAATATGGTAATGGTAATTTTAGTTAACGTCGTACTAGAGCAACACAACGGGCTATTGACGACGGTCCTGGATCAGTCCCTTAAGGGAAAAATCCGAGGACAACACCTCGTAATTTTGAACCACGGTCAGATGACGAAGCAACACCTGAGCTGGCAACCCACTCTCCAAACTTCCATGCCAACCCAATGGGAGGACTTTTGGCCACGACAGATTTAAGGTGCACCAGCCGCCTCTACACCATACGCTTACAAACATCCATGCCCGGACCCGGATTCAGCATAATATGGAAAATAAAAGGTAATTTCACAAATAGTTACACTTTAAATATTTAAAAAAGTCAATAAAAACATCTTGCAACGCTCGTTTGTCCTCGACGTTCATTTTGAACTGAGAGACTGCAGCAAACATATTTTCAAAGAGTTAATAGCTTTAGCCATCCATCGTTCAGGATGCATTGCGCCAGGAGGTCTGATTTAAATTTTACTCTCGTTACTTCCTCCCAAGAAAATAACAGACAGTTCAATCAGTTCCCGATAATCGTCACGTATAATGGATTTTTGCAGTTCATGGTTATAAAACGTCACCAATCTGTTAATGGTCGCGTCAAAAAGATGCATCTCAATGCATTTTTCAGTACACTAGATTAATGTTTTCCCAGTTGTCACTGAACTTTTTGAACAGTGGAATATTGTGACTGTCAGCGACTTGGTGGATCTTTGATTCAAACACACTTTTCAGAACCAGTTCATAAACATGATGACGGCAAGCAAAGAGTAATAATTCTCTTTCTAGTTTTTGTTCTAAAAGCACACAAGCTCCATTCAAGTGTCCTGTAATAGATGCTGTCGTATCACAGCACATTATTTGAACCTTATCATTAAAATTCCATTCATAAAGCGCGTTTGACGCTGATTTAGCTTGATCTCTGCCGGAAGAGCTGTCTAAATTTGGAACTGCAAGAAGTTGCTACTTCTCTCCAAATCAAATAGGGATTGTCAGGTGTTCTTTAGAATTTCTCACATCCAGCCCTGATAAAAATTTTCCCTTTAGTAGTTAAAGAACTTACAGATTGAGATGTGGTAGGTAAAAGTCCTTCCGGGATTCCTTCAGAGCTGTAGATTGATCGTGTAGTTCTTGAGGTGGTATAAAGGCATGCTAAGTAGTAGCTGTTTGAATTCACAACTTATAGCACCCGACTTAATTGACAAATAGAGCAATCACGGCGCACGCGCGGCACCTGCGACGCAAATTGTGTGTGTATATATATATATATATATATATATATATATATATATATATATATATATATATATATATATATATATATATATATATATATATATATATATATATATATATATATATATATATATAAAAACCAAGAGGAATTTATTGAAAATGAAAGAGTGTTAGTGAATCAGGGAGGAGTCGGACCGATACAACACAATATGGTGTTTTATACATATACATGAGTCGCAAAACGCTAAGAAATTGCTCATATACTCCTCCAAACACCATTAAAAGCAGATAAATAAAACAAACATTAAAATACGAAGATTTAAATCAAACCAGAAACAACAGTCGGGGAAACGACAGCACCAAACCAGAAGATCGCATCAAATGCCGCTACCCACTTCGTACAACAAAACGCCAACACCAATGCCTCAGAGGAAATTACGAAGTAGAATTAGTCATCGGTTGCGTAATTGTTGATAGTAATAAATCCTCTTCTTCTTACTTTATTACTTTCATGAAGGATTTATACGTGAGAAGTGAGTTTTATAGAAATAACGTATTAAAAAAATAATAATAACACACTGTCAGAGCAGTGCGCTAATGCTGCAATTATCTAGTGATATATATATATATATATATATATATATATATATATATATATATACTAGGGGGCTCCGCCCCCTGCTCGCTTACGCTCGCCAACCCCAGGGAATTGCTACGCAATCCCATTTGGTTTGCTTAGCAAACCAACAATCCTTTTACATGTGCCATTTGGTTTGCTTCTCAAACCAACATTCCTTTCGCAGAGTGAAACTATCTGAATAATTCGTATTATCCTAATTTCACTTTCCGGTCCATGACGTCACAGCGAGGGCTTCGCAACCTGCTCGCTTACGCTCGCCGACCCCCCGGGAATTGCTATGCAATCCCGTTTGGTTTGCTTCGCAAACCAATACCTCTTTGGCAAGTGATTTCACTTTTTTTTACTTTAACACTTAATGCACCCTAAACTAATAGCCGCATCAGTAAAAAATCTTCTGCAACTTGTTTCCTGTACAATTTTAAGTAAACGATGATAATCTCCAAACTTTACGATCTGTACTTTGTACTTTCTCGTTAAACCGTCTGAGAACAGAGAGAAAAAAGCGAGCCTTTTTCCTCGCCAAATAAAAAGAAATCTTTTCATGGCAATTGTTGCTACGATAAATTTGATATCTGGCAAACCCGATAATCAAAAATACAACCCTCCGCGAATACAATGCTCCGCGAATTTGCTCCACGAAATAAAAAATACGAAATTTGTGTCACCAACTTTTGATTGCATCGAATGTATTTATGAACCAATTTTAAAAATAATTGTACCGTAAGAAAGAGTATATTTTGAGGTATAATGCGATATTTTCAAAATTAAAAACTAATAGTAATACGATATAGATATGAAAGTTTTAGTTTTGTAACGGAAATTACGATCTGAAAGTGAGTGAAACAGATGTTGAATGTCTGTTTGTGGAAGAGAATTCCATATTGTTTGTATGCCCACCCAAAGTTCGTCTTTTGAAGCTGTAGGACGCGGATCACGAGCGAGACGCCGACCAACCAAATACCACACATACTCAATAGGCGACATATCCGGCAAATAAGCAAGCCAAGGAAGAAGTTGCATGTTTTGGGATGAAAAGAAGTCTCGAACATAACTTGCAACATGTGGGCGTGCATTATCCTGTTGAAAGATAGCTTCAGGGATGCCTTGAAGGAAGGGAACGACTTCGGGCTCTAGCACTTCACGGACGTACCTGTTGCTATTCAGATTACCCTCAATTCGTAGCAGCTGAGATCGTCCATGATGCGAAATCGCACCCCAGACCATAACTCCGGGTGTTCGGCCACTATGACTAACACGGCCATCATGGTTCCACAAATTAAGGCGGGATTCGTCAGAAAAGACATTTTGCTGACAAACAGCCAGCCAGGCTGTGTGCTCATGAGCCCATTGCAGACGCAGCCGTCGATGGTTTGGCGTGAGAGAGATAATGTATAGAGGCATCCTTGCACGCAGTCCACGGTGCAGCAGACGAAAGCTGACATTAGTACACCTGTAGCAGTAGACCAAAGGGATGCCAACTGCCTGGAGGAAGCTGTACGGTCATTCACCGCCATGTGGACCAGGTGTCTATCATCGTGCTCTGACGTCACCTTTCGTCGTCCACTCTCAGTTTTTCGAGTTGTCCGGTGCTCGTCGGGTCACTGCTTCCAAACTAGCATCACTGTGGAACTGTTCCGCTGCACACGAGCTGCTATAGGAAAATCCTCCTTCACGAAGGCCAATGATTCTCCCTCGGTCAAACTCCGTAAGTTGTTGAAATTTCACCCTATTTCGTCGTGGAGGCATACTTAGGTCTCACTAAACGTTCGCCACTAAAAAAATAACCATAGGCAGTTTTCAACGTCCGGCTACAGCCCTCTATTTTACGCTTTTAACACCAGTTAAGAAAGCGCTGCTCACACCACGCATGCGTAGGGGCTCTGAAACTTTACTACTTTGCATAACATCCTATAATTGACAGTTGCTGAAAATTTCATTTAATTCAGATGATTCTTTCATAGTGTTGCATTTCTTACAAACAGCCGTGTTGTAGTATATATATATATATATATATATATATATATATATCGAAACGATTGAAATTTGAACTTTCAATTTCTTGAAAAGTGGGCCGTCCTGAAATTGAAAAACGTGTTGTCCGGTGATATCATTCAGTTTTTTTGAGCTAAGCAACGACGAATTTAAATTCAAACAACAAAGAAAGTAAAATAAAGATAAATAAAAAAAACATCTGAAATACGTACTCGGAAAAAAAAAACTGACGATCCAAAATCACAATTTTCGTGCAACAACTAAAATACACGAATGAAAAACTCTAGGCCATACAGCCAGAACGAAGATTTACTATTTAATAATTTTATCCTTATAAACTTTTGGGGTCGTTATCGCCCGATTGTTAAAGTGATGGACTGCCAACCAGAGGGTTGTCGTCTGTGCCATCTAAATATCGACGGGTAAAGAAGGGGCTCGTGCACGCAAAATCCGTCGTGGACTCTTAAGTCCTCGCGTTGGTGTAATGTGGACTTGCGGAGATTGGGGTGCCATATTAGACGTTACTGCGCCATCTAACCGTGGTTCCAAACTACGCAGTTTGTCCTCGGACCTTTCATTCAAGATTGATCCCGCACCGTTGTCAATAGACCTGTGTGTAGCTCCATTATGAAAAAAATTAATTTCCCTCTTCCCTGAAAAACTTTACGCGGAGGGGAAAATGTCAGAAACAAAGACGTGACGTTCAGTGGATGATTGGTAGATTCACAGCAACATAAAAACTAAAAATTTACTGACCTTACCTTCCGTCGTCCACTCCCAGTTTTTCGAGTTGTCCGGTGCTCGTCGGTCCATTGCTTCCAAACTCACATCACTGTGGAATTGTTCCGCTGCACACGAGCTGCTATTGCGCGATAGGAAAGTCCTCATTCACGAAGGCCGATGATTCTCCCCCGTTCAAACTCCGTAAATTGTAGAAATTTCACCCTATTTCGTCTTGGAGGCCTACTTAGGTCTCACTAAAATATAACCATGCACTATTTTCAACGTCCTGCCACAGCCCTCTATTTATAAGCTTTTATCATCAGTTCAGAGGGCGCTGCTCACACCACGCACACACACGTGGTGGCTCTGAACCTTTACTACTTTGCATAACCTCCTATAATTGACATTTGTTGCGAATTTCATTTCATTCGGATGATTCCTTCATGGTGTTGCATTTTTTACAAACAGCAGTGTACGTATACTGTATGTTTCGTATACTGCGTTTGGATCTTAACACGATCCAATGACTTTTGAATGATTTAAAACGTTGACTATGTCGAAATGGAACAGTCCGGTTCTGACTTCTCTAGTAGCAGTCTTACTTAAAGAACAAGAACAAATTCCAAATCACTTACCGGAAATTGGTATTTAGCTTACCTAGCAGCATTGAAGCTTAGAGTGGTCAAATTGTATTGACTGAAATCAGTGAAACTTTCTCTTTCAACCTAGATGTACGAATACTGGCAATTAAGTGAAGTATTTACATTTCAAAGTATGTTGAATTCGCCTTTATGAAACACAATTAAAATACTCTTTCGATTTATTAATCGCTTTATCATAACAGGAACACAGAGGTAAGGTTACGAAATATCATAATAAATGCAAATCATCAAATCCTTGAGGGTTTATCCAGCTTTATCGGAAAACCTTAGCGCATTTTTCGGCATCTAATGCTGATATGGAACACTCCAAAGCACACAGACGTTGACGAAAAAATGATAAAGAAATGGAAAAATAAATCATGTGAAAAACAAAGACAACAATCCGAATCGTTTGTAGTGTTCCTGAGGCCAATGAATTCGATATGTTCCATTTATTCGCTGTGTCAATAGTACCAGGATTTACTCTTTAACCCTAGATCGCGGTAGGTAGGTGAGTGGGAGAGAATGTCAAAGGGACAAATGGGGTCCAATCGCTATTAAGAGGTTTTGTTGTGCGTGTAAGTGAACGTGTTGGCACTGATTGTAAAAAACTTCGGGAAATTGCTCAACGTTACTTAACTGAGTGAACAGATTCGTTGTCTTTTTACAAGCTATTGTCATATCTTGCTTATGGGGTTTTGAATGCTATCATTATTACGTTAAGAAGATTCTTTAGAGTGTGGTTGTGAGAATTGATCCTCAATCGTCAGGTGTAAATTCAAATCCAATGTAACAGATGCTTAAATTTTAAGTAAGATCAGAACTTTTACCTGAGCTTTAGCTTTACTTTTTGCACAATTTCGTCATAATAATGTTAAATAGTTATAAAACTAAAGCCAAGTTAATTAGCTTTAAGAGAGTCTCTCTTGGTTTCTCTTAAAAATTTATAAAAGTATGGTATGGTTAGTTTAAAACAGATATACGTGCTTTAGAATATTACACAATTTAAAATAAACTTCATACCATCAATCAATAAAAGTATTGTAAAATTTTTTTATAAAACTATAGGAACTATAGTTTTTGAAAACCGTTCTAAATATTACTTGAAATTTTTTCTATTTAAAATAACTTGTAATATAATTCGAAAGTCAATTTAACGGTAAAGTAAGCATTGTAATATTGAAAACTAACTGAATCCTTTGTAAAAAGTTAAAAAGGAAATATATAGTATTCAATATAAAATAACTTATTAAAAGCACAGATGTCGGCTTAGTAATCAGTACTTACAGAAAAATTAACTACCTTCTTATGATTAAAATACCATGTTAAAAGTGAAATTGCATCAATGTGATTCCCTGCAGATATTATCCTTAAATATATTATCTCCTATAATTCTATAACAAACATTCAAAACCCTAAATGTTAAAATGACTGAAAAATGAGTAATAGTGTCATAAAATTATCCAATAATTGGAGATAGCATGATGTGCATACTTGAAAGATTACTGCGTGACAATGGTTAAAGTAGACGAGTACAGCCTTGTCTGGTAGAATCTATGAATAAGCTTGGGATTACCTTCATTTTATAAACATATGACAATAGCTATTGACCAGCTCTGAAATGGATATAGTTTTTCATTTGGGGTACTGCAAATAGCAACCGGAATGCTTAGGACAACCATAAATGAAGTGCCGCTGTTCTGTAATAAAAAAGTAGTTCACTTCTTTGTCACGGCGTAGAACTGTGTTGTCGATAAATATCTGAAAGAGTTCCAGATACAAGTGTGCCGATGGACTTGGATAGCAGACAATATTTTCCCTTAACTATATTTTCATTTAAATTTCACCATTTTGTTTAGTACTTTTGTAAGGGCATCACAGAACTTTCTAGAAATTTCTTGTAACCAATTCTAAAATATCAAACTGTTTTCAGTATTGAAAATGATGTAGATTAACCTTTATTGATTTTTCCAATTCTACTTCTGTTATGCCTTGCAGTGTTTCTCTTTTCTCCAAATGAACCTTTTAAATTTTTTTCTTTTATGTCTACGCGACAATATAAACAATGAAATTGGATAGAATTTTCCCAGTTCTTCCATTTATAGCAAATAATTGATTTTTGGATTATTTCTCAATTTTCTCTTTGTTTCTATATTTTTACATTTTGTTTTCACATCGTCAAGTCTATCCAGCAACACTTTTCCCAACAATTTTCTCTTTAGTAGAAATTGGGTAGCAAATCTCATCGAATCTAATATAAATTTTCATGGCTGAAAATAAATAAATCTCTCTCCGCGTCAAAGGCCCACATTTGGCTTAAATCCAAATTCCTTGCATTTAAAAATATCTAGCAATAATGGTTTTCTATGGAGTTCCAACCTTCAATGCCTGTTACAACAATTATGTAATTTAACCTTTAAAACTAAATAATAACTTCGGAAGCAATTAGCAAACAAAGCAATCTAGTTAAAAAATTTATATTACCCTTTCTTCTGAGATATAGAATGACTCACTGAAAGATTATCTTTTAGCAACACTGCAAGAGATTGAGGATAAGACTTTTGACGGTTACTATCACAATGCATTTGATATCACATGTCTGTGCTCAACGCCTGTTTCTTTGAGCAACTCTTTCAAAGGGTAATTATTTCAGATGTGTGGAGAATTTAGCCACCGCGACAAAAATGAACTTACAATATGGAAGTACACACTGCAGAACAATCTATTTCAACTATAAAGTACTTTTTGGTGGGTTGAAGTTGCAATGACTTTCCACATCCTACAACATTGGTAACGTAGATGTGGCAAACATCATGTGCCTTCAAAAAAAATTAAGTGAAAATCGTCCATTTTGGTGGGCAATTAAAGGAACTGTCGATGATGAAGATGAGTTGATAATGTAATGTATATCGCTTCCAACAAATGTCTGAAACTGTGTGATGATAGAGTTTTAGAACAACAGACACTGCATCTTCTACTGATACGGATAACAACAGGAAGTACATCCGCACACATGATTGACAAAAACAGTCATCTAACGATATCATATATCTTATTAATTATTATTAAAGACGGAATAATAGTGGTGGAACTTTGTGTTTTTGGCCCTCATTACAAAAATCAACTTAAAAATATAGTGGTATATACAGGGTGGTCCCGAATTCATGGTACAAACTTTAATGGTAGGTACAGGACATTGTAACAATGATTTATTGTATAGGAATGTATAGTCGCAAGTGACGCGGTGAGGCGAAAACAGGGGAAATAACGGCCGAAAGGAAAAACAAAGATTTTATTGAAAGCGTTGTTGACAAGTGTCATGTTTACAGTAATTGTTCAAAATTGCGTCCACCAGTATCGATACATGCTTGACAGCGTCGGTGGAGCGATTGGCGTACACGTTCAAAGATGCCTGGTATTTCACGCACACCTGCAGCAGCTACAGATAAGCGAGCGACGAGATCCTCATCTGAGTCAACTGGAGTCTCATAAACAAGATGCTTTAGATGTCCCCATAAAAAGTAATCGAGGCTCGATAAATCGGGAGATCGGGGTGGCCAAGGGACTGGTCCACCACGCCCAATCCATCGAGTACCAAACGTGGCATTCAGGTAATTCCGTACATCAATGCTGAAGTGTGCTGGCGCCTCATCGTGCTGAAACCACATGCGGTTACGAATGGCGATCGGAACATCATGCAGCAGTTGTGGTAACACTTCTTTCAGAAAAATAAGATAGCTTCCGCCAGTGAGCCGTGTGGGTAGTAAGTATGGGCCAATCAAAAAGTCGATGTTCAACAGCGGCTAGACATCTACTGCCCTCTACCGGCAATGATACCAACCGATCACTACATTTCTCTTTCCTTTTATTTCCCCTGTTTACGCCTCACCGCGTCACTTGCGACTATACATTCCTATACAATAAATCATTGTTACAATGTCCTGTACCTACCATTAAAGTTTGTACCATGAATTCGGGACTACCCTGTATAGCAGTGCAAATAGTGCAATAGCAGATCAATCTGAAGCTTGAAGTACTTTTTAGTAAACTGATGGTGCACTATCATCCCACTCTCTGCTACAAATGTAAAGACAATTAAATAATAATATCGTTACTTAGAGATAAAAACGGAAATGACCCTTGGTATTTAAATTCTAAATATATGTTAAATTCAAAATATTTTGGTAAGCTCAAATCAAAATGCCCCGAGAATGTTACGAACAATTTTTCAAGATTTCTACATGGTGACACAAGTTAGAACATATGCCTACATTGCATACTTTTCAAATCTTTCAATCGTAGTATAACAGCGAATATGACAGCTTATAGAATTACAGTTTCGATAAAATATACTTCATTCGTGCATTCTATTATGCAACAAAAAAAAACAACAACCCCGTAATGATTTCCTAACACGCGAAAGCTGCTCGATTTCAACGTAGTATCCTCGTTCAAGAGCTAACAAGAACTGCAAATCAGTCGGAGGAGCCGATTTCAGCAGAAGCTTCGTAATCCATTGACAAATTAATGAGCAGAAGGATACATAAAACCCCTCTTTGTATCCAAATGCATGGAAATTAATGAAAGAGGCATGCTTGACCTGCTTCGAGCAAGACGGTAAGAAGTTCACTCTCCGCAAGAAGAGAATCGTCCACGCAAATTACTGGATCACCATTACCTCACGAAGTTGCTATAAATTTCGTGCACCGAAATCCATTAACACATTTACCGATACTACAGAAAAAGGAGATCATGAGATTAGGAAAGATGATGAAAAACGTATCTATAACATATTCAATAATTTAATGTTTCCGAAATAACGAATTCCGTTTTGATACTATCGGCATCAAGCGATTTGGTGATTGACTACTGTCTTTGGTTCTTCTGATGATTGATTTAGAGGCAACAGTCAGAAAATTTTCAATCTTAATCGATTCAAATATGGTTAGCTTTATGCTCTAACTTTCTATACCTATTTTGTAGTTTTTATAAAGTGATGAATATATTTTTGGATGTAGGTAAGTAGGTAACCAACGTAACACTACAGGAACACAACGAGCTATTGGAAACGCTCTGGGATCAATCTCGGAGGGAAAGATCCTAAAAAACGTATTATAATGTTGAACCACGATCAGATGACAAGGTCAACACCTGTGTTTGCACCCCACTCTACAAGCCAACCATGGTCATTGAAGAGTATGAAGATATAAAGCATTGTGTTTCCTAAGAAATATTTAATTTTATCTCATCTATGAAAAAATAGTAAGTTTCAATCGTATGAAGTTTATATTTAATTTACGTATCTTTTTCGTTTAAGGACAGTGATAGCGCAGTTGGATGAGCAAAGGATTAGCAATCTGAGGGATGAAACATCAAAACTCGGTCTAGCCAAATACAGTCGTGCACAATGGTTTTTGTTGCAGGTTAAATCTGCCGGTCCCAAATGCACTCACGTTGCCATGGTGTGAAAGTCTGGAGAGTAGGGTGCCAGCTGAGAAGTTGTTCTCGTCATCTGACCTTGGTTCAAATGTACGAGGCGTTGTCCTTGGATCTTTTATATGAAGATTCACCTCGAACTGTTGCCAATAGCCCGTTGCGTTGCTCCAGTGGGAAGTTAATTCATTTTCACTGTCATTTTTCATTTATATTATCTAGGGTGCATCAAATAACTTGATGCTATTTTTTTTATGGAATTGATGTTTGGAATTTTATGGAATTGATGTTTGGAATTTTATGGAATTGATGTTTTAATTTTATGGAACTGATGTCTGGAATTTTATGAAAATTAGTAGTACAACCTGATAATCTTTACTATTAATGTATTTGGTTTTATTGTTTCTTTACGATTGATGCAAAAAAAATCACTAAAACAGTTTCGTATTATTTTGTGTAAAAATGAGTTACGCTAAAATTAGCTCATTTCACAAATAAATAAAATTGTATGTCATGTGAACCTATCTCTTAACATTAACAAATATTATTAAACATTTAAAAAACACTATTTTTAGAAAATTGCATTTTCAAATGTATTTTAGTAGTTCTGATGAAAAAAAAAAAAGAAGTGCATCAACATGTTAATTATTGCGTGTATAATTAAGTTAATAAAAATTCTAAAAATATTTATTCTCTTCCGGTGTTATGACATGGTTGGAAAATTTTAACCCCCATCGATATATATTTACACCATTATTACCTTATTCAAATACCTACCCCTTTTGTTAGCTTCTAGATCTTCAACGCTAAGATCAAGAGACCATAAGGACATAATTGGTATTCTTCGTCAATCCATACACTAACAGGAAATCCGAAACGAGCATATCGCGAACTCTTATTTTTCGGAAAGGGAAAGTGATTATTTTTCGTCTAAAAATGGAATTTACCTCAAATTTATATTTAAAGAATGCGAAAAAGAAAAGAATACACTTTCGCTGGTTTCGCGGAGTCACGATGCATCACCTCGGGGTATCATCGTGCTCACGGGTCGTTAGCGCCGTGCTTTGGTTAGCAAATGGTGCTCGAGATCAAATGTGAGGGATATATCATTTCGCTATCAAATTTGATCAATCTAATTTTAAGTCCGATGTGATTAATGATGGTTCACGCTCAGAAGAGGAAAATGTTTGGAGACTCGACTTGGTATGTTGTATAATATTTTAGTTCCTGTCTTCACCAAGGAATGTGATTCAGGTAGTAATTTTCCTCTCTTTCTCGTTTTAGATTGTCCAAGAATAGTTAAGATAGTGTAATTGTAGTATCTGAGAAACAGTGGCTATATTTATCCCCGTATCGATTATTCAAATCTAGGGTCGGCACCTTTCGTTGAAGTGCTGAAACTTATTGCTCGATAAGTTCCGCTTTTGTGAACTTATACCCATTAGAGGTCGATTGAACCGTTAGCTCATACATAAAACATATCTGAGCTTTCTAAAAAGATGATATGCGACGATAAGAGGAAGCATTTTTACATTTATGGCTAGTTAACCCTCCTGGTACCTGTCTCGAAGAGTTCATTAGCAAATCGTTGAATCTTATCATTAGCAAATATCTGACCAGATCTTGATAGACGAGACATCTCGTCAATAAAAGATATCTAATTAGATCTTGGTCTCGTCATCATGAAAAAATCGTTGATATATTAGTGACTAGATATATCGTCATTAGCCAAATTGGTCAGGTTTTAATGTACCAGATATGTCTTCGAAAATACTTGGGGGGACAATTTGTATAAAGTTTTACAGGAATAGCATTAAAGAATGCAAAATTTCAAACCAACGACTAATAGAGATTAAAACTTAGAAAATACCGTCAATAGCCATTTAAGGCTAGGCCTCCACTTGCGTTTTTTAGTCCAGGCGACCAAAAAGTCGCTGCGCAGAAAATCTACAAGGTGCACACACTGCGATAGATAAATCGCTGAATTAATTAAATTATGTTTTTTATTCCCTCAATTAAACTTTCTATCTTTGCAATCGTTAAAGATAGAGTAAAAATTTCAACGGATTTCAAAACAGCGTAAAATTTTACGCCGGATCGATACCAAAAACAGATTTATTATTTAATCATTTACCATTTGTTTATTTAATTATTTATTAAATAATTAATTTCTTATTTAAAGTAAATCTCATTTAAGGTATCGATCTGGTGTAAAATTTTCCGCAGAGTTTAATCCGTTGAAATTTTCACTCTATCTTCAACGATCGAAAAGATAGAAACTTGAATTAGGGGAAGAAAAAACATAATTTAATGTAATAAGAAACGCAGACCTTGGAAAACGCGCGACTAAACTATCCAAGTGGGTGCACGTCAATGCCTGATCGTGTGATTCATTGGGTAGAGCGACAGTAGCGTCTCAGAAAAATAAGACCGGTTGCAACTTTTTAATCGCTGCGATTGTTTAGTCGAAAGTGTGTGTACTTGTATTTGTAACAATGAATTTTTTTTGCTACTGAAAAATCGAGCGACTAAAAATCGCAAGGGGAGGACTAGCCTCAGTGGAAACTCTGTTTCGGTTTTCTTATTTTTACTCGACTTTCTGTCAAAAATAAGGAATGAACATCTGTCATAGATCAACGGTGTTGGAAATTATGTTCACATCAGTTTGATTTCAAAGTGATCCAATCGAGATTTAGTTGGACATACACTGACGAGCCAAAACATTATGACCATCCACACATTTTTCAATGAACTCGTCTCGATGACGTGGATGGCACGTGATTAAGTGAGAATGGTATTTAACTGCTGCTGGAGAAGGTAAGTACTCATTCTTGCACTTACTTTTGAGAGTGATGGGAAAGGCTGCTGATCTAAGCGAATCTGATAGAGGGCAGATCTTAATGGCCCGAAAAACTAGGAATGATTATCATCGAAACTGCACGATTGGTAGGTTGTTCACGATCTGCTGTTCTTAGTATTCCTGCAAAGTGGATAAATGACGGTGACACCAGCAGTAGACGCCAAGGTGTTGGTCGTCCACGCGTCATCAAAAAAAAAATAGGACGTCGGGAACTGTCCCGCTTGGTAAAGCAAAATCGGCGCTAGACAGTGGCTCAGATGACAGCCCAATACAATGCAGGTCCAAGCGCAAGAGTTTCGGAACACACAGTTCAGCGGACACTGTTGAATATGGGACTGTGCAGCAGACGTCCCACTTGTGTGCTTCTGTTGACCAAGCGTCAGATGAATCTCGATTTCTCATTAATCACATCTATGGTCGTGTCAGGGTACGCCTTCTGCCAGGCAACCAGTTGCTCTCCTCTTGCACAGCAGGTCATACACAGGCTGCTGGTGGCGTTATTATGCTTTGGGGGACGTTCTCATGGGCGACTCTGGTACCCACAGTTGTGGTAGAACAGACAATGAACGCTGCGAACTATTTGAACATCATTGCGGATCAATTGCACCCTTACTTGGTGTCTGTCTTCCCAACTGGAAATGGAATCTTCCAGCAGGACAACGCCCCATGTCACAAGGCTCGGATTGTTTTGGAGTAGTTCGAGGAGCATACTGATGAATTCCACTTGATGTCCTGGCTACCTAACCCGCTGGATAGATTACATTTGGGGTGTTATGGAGCGGCAGCTCAGAGCTCAAACACCACCGTGTCCGAATATCTCGACTTTACGTGACCGCTGCTTAGACAACCTGTCTCCAATCATGTACCAAGAACTTGCGGCATCTATGTCCAGGCGAGTTGCAGCTGTTTTGCAGGCCAAAGGAGGCGGAACGCGTTGTTGAGTAGGTGGTCATAATGTTTTAGCTCTTCAGTGTATATATATCACAGAAGCCATATTTATTTTTGGATATTACAAGCGCACTAGTGAATGATCATAGCGCTTTATTGCCTTTACACGTGACATTTGGATTTTTATATCCATTTGGTGCTTTACTTTCGCGTGTGTGTACAGGGTACATCAGGGATGTTAGGCCCGGTGCACACATCATGTTTTTCAACGTACGGTACCGCTGCCGCAACGCAAGAGCGTTCTGAGATACATTAGATCCAATGGTGTAGTGCACACATGCCTCCGCTGCGGCAAAGCACGTTTAACATGCTTGCAATTTGTACCGCAGTTCCCCACGGCGCCGCAGCTCGCCGCAGATGCGTCTCCGGTCCGAAGTACCTTGTTTTCATATATAAATGGAACATAAATAATTAATAAATGGTTGTATCCAGTAAAACGTCTATTTTGTTTCAAAATATACTTTTTTACACCAAGTAAGCGAAATAAACACGTTTTTTCTTAGAATATTTATCGCAAACGGCACAAAGAGTACTTGTGTCATTTCACGGTTATATATATATATATATATATAGTTGGACTCCGGGGCCTCACGTTGAGAAATCGGATGTGTGCACCGGACCTAAAAAGGACGACTATGCCAGGGATGCTAAAAGAACAATTCTTTACCACTGCAAATGCAAATTATCAGAAGTGACGTCATAAAAATTTTGACTCGTCCAATCAAAAAGTGTACAGTATTTTCTCGCGTTGGTTTTCAATAAGCAATGCCGAAATGAGTTGTGCGGGGGCGATTCCAACCATCTTCAAGAATCATTATGGCATCATTAAACAGTGGTTCAAAATAACGAGGTGTTCTTTAATCTCTCCCTTAGGGATTGATCCCAGGCCACGTTGAACAATAGAACGTTGTGTTTCTACAGAGTGACGTAAATTCAACTTGTTACATATCTACCTCTAACTAAACTTAGTTGGTCGGATTTGTGACGCAAAGGCCATATTTGGCAAGCCTCGCCAAACACAAGCAATGGATATTTACACACAAGAAAAGTTTAATAAAAACAGAAGATGAAGATACACCCAAGAAAAAATTGAACCTGCTCCAACAACTCGTAGATTGATAGCGCAGTGGGCGAAACCACTGAGGTACCGTGATTACATAACTGTTTAAAATTTGAATTAATTTCCAGCATCATATTGGAAATAAACTATTAGTAAAAAATTATTTATTATGAGTGTTACCGAGTGATATTTAATCAAAAAGAATGTCTTAAAAAATATACACAAATTATATTTAATTTTACTGTCAATCTCACCTCCGAATTTTATGAATAGAAATTTCATAAAATTCGGCTCAAGCAAAATAAGATAGAAATTTCAGTTAAAAAACATTTCTTAATAGCATATATAAAATTGGGTAGCCAGTTGTTGTTAATCAGGTCAACCTTGCAATATTTTCGAAA
Source organism: Metellina segmentata (assembly GCA_947359465.1). Lineage (NCBI taxonomy): Eukaryota > Metazoa > Arthropoda > Arachnida > Araneae > Tetragnathidae > Metellina > Metellina segmentata. The sequence continues at coordinate 80,574,390 of OX375877.1, forward strand.
AATCTGTCACTCCTCAATTAAAAGATAACTGCCTTGTTCATTTTAGTTTAAAAATCCATTCCAATACTGAAAAAATCTTTTTTCCAATTTATGGGAGCGTTTACGTGGGAAATATGTTGATTGAGTCAACGTATCTTGACCCAGAATGAGTCTCAAAATCGCATCACACCCAAATGGCGACTATTCTATTTAGTTTAGAATTATTTCCGAAACGCGACCTTTGGAACAATGCCGAAGCGTGAACTTGAGGATTCTATAGACCGATACTAAAAATAAAGTAGACTTTCACGAACCGAATAACCAGCTTTTGTTCTTTACTTTTAAAGACTCGCACAAGAGAATGTGTCCAGTATGAAGGGCACTTCTATTTATAGGATAATATTTGCGAATTTATGGAAGTAGATTATTTTTCTCTAGAATAGGAATTGATGGATTGTCCTTTGTGTTATAGATGAAATGAGAGAACTAACTGGAGCGCAATTCAGTTTTGAAAATCAAGTGAAGTGGATAAATATAAATCAATGCATTGAATTATTTATTCAGAGAAAATTCTTCGACACGTTTACTTGGTTCCTTAATATATTTGCTTTCGATTTAAGTATAACTACCGAACCTTCGCAAAGCATCTGAGCGGAAATTTCTATTTATATCAAATAGTGAGTATCGTTACTCACTTTTCATACCTTGTTTAAATCCATTTCTAATCGTTGTAAATATGGATATGTACATACCGATCTATAAATCGAATGAAATTAATAAAAAATAAAAAATATAGAACAATTCATACTTTTATTAAGGTTAATTCTTATTTCTAGTAAAGAGCGTGGCAAGAAGTTCATATGTCAGTCATGTGACCACAATTAGCTTCTGGAAGTCCACTTTTAATTGCTTCAAATTTTCTTGAGAGAATTCGGTATTTTTTAAATATCTAAACTAACTTTCTCATGCCCTTACATATTCTTTTCTGCGCTGATTTCAGTCTTCGAAATTCCCCATTGCCTTCTCTCAGAAGACTGCTGAAGAATTTGATTAGAATGGCGATCTATCCCTGAGCATTTTTTCAACAGTATTTAATGTATCTAACATCAAGCATATTTAGAGAAATTGACAATATTAGTAGCTGCCGATTTTATGTGGGCTATATCCGTTTGTCGCCATACACCAATACATGAATAATGTAAATTTATTTTTAATTTTGTTTTATCTGTTGAAATAACCAAGGAAGATTCTTTGAAATTAAAAACAAAGCAAACTTACTTTTTATTTGAAAAGACCAATATATGTTTATTTCACATTCTTGACAAATTTGAATTATGAATTATTATATATATTATCTATATGTATTCCGTATTTCGGATTATTTGCATTTTTTGTCGAGAAAACCTTAATCTAACCCCCCATAGCGCGAATTAAAATATAGATTGCAATAATAAAATAGTAGTTACATAAATAGGAATAGTTAAAAAATAAATAAAAAATAAAACCTTTTTAATGCAGTGCAACAAATTTGACTTGTAAATCTTCTAATTTTTTTTATGTATGGCATAAACTCTGAACATGTACGTTTTTGTTTCATCAATTAGGTTCAGGTTTAACTCCTTGTTCTTTAAAAATCACCGGAAAGATGTAAAAAAGTGAGGAAAAAAAGCCAGTTAGCAAAACGTCCGGATTTTGGACAGTTCCGGATTTCGGACATACGGATTTGGGACTTTTTAATGAAAAAATGCACATTATAGTAATTTTATTGATATAACTTGTTACATACATACATAATAATAATAATGAAAGTACTCTGTTCTGAATACATGATAAATTGAGTAAATAAAAAGTGCAAAGAACAATTATTAAGCTCTAACTTACCATCTATCAATTATTTTAATCACGTAATGCATATTTCTCTTTTTTTTAATAAAATTAGTGTATTTTAAGGTATATATTAAACTGTCGGCTGACAAATGAAACGCCATTGAAATTTTCAAATATGAGTACTTTAGTTTTTCTTGACTAGAATGTGATGTTCTTTAGACTAGTGATTTGTTCTTAGTCATTTTTTCTTTGCGTGAAGATTAACTTTGTTGGGAAGCATGAAAACAAATTAACTAATGCACATTGTCGTAATTTTATTAATAAGTTATTATAGATATAATCATAATGAAAGTACTCGTATCTGAATAACTCGAAAATGCGCAAAAAAATTGTTAAAATAATGAAATTACAATTTTTGTGTTGTTTGAAAATATAAACTTCTTTGCTTCGCTTCCCGACTTCGTTTTTGATATGGTGTGTTTCATTTGTAAATCGACGACAAATCATGTAAAGCATTTCACACCTTCGTGAAACTTCTTTTACAATAATTTTCTTTATTACAATTACCAAAAACGATTCCATTATTAATAACACCATTAAATCAAAACAATCACACAGCCCCCAATAGTTTAGAAATGGATGACTGCTCAGTTATCATCCTACCAAATACGATAGAGGAGAACGTCTGAGAAACTACCGAAAGTACTGACGAGCGGCAGCTTATAGAGCAAACCGGAATTCAAAGAATTGGAAAAGCATGACTTTGTTCTCCATTCTCAATCCAAATGAGCTGCTAAATGACGCGAGACGTTAAAGCGAAAACCGGCCGTCCTCGATTTCAAATCTTCCACACCTGAACGGCACGAAAATCTCAAGTCAGAGTGATTTCAGATATGCTCTGTTTTACCTCAAACGAGCGGATCGAAAAGAGACAGCATTCTCGCCAAATTTTGAGGCAACCCTTTTTCTGGCAACTTTCGTTCTTTTTCTAGTGTTTCTCTTCTGAAGATTGACGTGGGCATCCGTTTCTCGAAGTTTTCAAAATCGATTCATAGTAGACTGCCTTAAATAATGTAAGGAAACAATTGGAGTAATTTCTTTAATCGATTTATGTAAATTGTCGATCCACAGATTTCACATATCACAGTGATCCTTACTTGATTCTTAATCCTGTTTTAATTTGATCTCTTATTTACAATACATTTACATTGAATCCTCAATAATACTCAATGTTTGTGATTTAGTAATTCGTTTATTTCATTCGAAAGCATCTTTTGCAGCCAGTATGTGAAGATAGGTTGAATGAGTTTGTTTTGACAGAATCATAACAAATCACAAGAACTCGTGATCCTTTTTTGACTTCACCCACTCTTTACAATTTATTTTAAATCGTATCTATGATTCTCCTTATTAGGATTCTTCTGATTTAGATATTCGTCTATTTCATTTTAAAACATCTTTTACATTCATTGAGTGTACATGTTAAATATGTTAGTTTGGAAGTAATATATAAACTGTAAACGAACCGTTTTTTTTAAATCCGATTTTGTCCTTACCTTATCCTTTAAGCTTGCATTGAATGTAATACTGGTTATTTCTTAAAGTTTGTTTACGAATTATCATTCATCTATTTCATTCAAAATCATCTTTCATCCAGTGACTAGACATAGGTTGAATGAGTTAAAATTTGGACAAAGACATAATAAACCTCACAAGAAAGAGTCTTTAACCAATTTTAACTTCCTCCACTTCTTTAATTTGCATTGGGTCATAATTAAATTATATTTATCACAGGCTTTTTGCCATCTAGACATTCGAACAGAATTAAAAATATAATTTGCAGTCAGCGACTGGACATAGATTAAATGAATAGTTTGGTCTTATACAAAATAATCTTCATAGTTTTTTTTAACTTTCTCCTTCATTTACATTTGCATAAAAACTTCATTACTAAAACTACCCGCAGCAGTTTTCCCAATTTAGTCATATGTTGCTCTCCTTCTTGTTCTATCTTGCTCCGTCTAATTGTTGATTACCATGTTTCTCATTTGAAAGTGACGATTTACCATAGAAATTATTTGATTTTCTCGAAAGAAATATGTTTTCTCAAATTCTCAATTTTATTACAGTACCGTGCAACATTGAGAAAATAAAAAAACGTTGTTCAAATATATTTGATTAAGATAAAGATAAACTTTGATAAAAAAAAATATTTTACTTGTCTCATTTCAAAAGGAAAATGTGTGTTTGTTTGTGTGTGTGGATGTGTATAGTACCAATATAATACCCAAATGATAATTTAGCTGAAGAATGAGATTTGAAATTAGTAATCGAAAGTACAACAATTCTTCTTTCAGATGATTTCTTATCAATAAACAATTATACATTACCCTCTAATTCGCACACAGACACAGTTGTTTTCTTTTCTCATCATACACTTATAGACGTTTCACAAGAACTTAAATATATTTTTTTTACAGTTTAGGTAAACAGATGATTTGTACACAAATTTTCATACCTATTAATGGAATGAAAAAATTAAAATGGGAGTTCATAGAAATTTTATTCAACTATGATTCATTTTACAAGCTTCTTTAATAAAGTTTTAATTTGAAGTTTCTTAACCTATCTGCAATAAAAGAGTACATAATTATTCACATTATGGATTGTAGAAACAACTAGGGTCCCCGCTCCCTGCTCGCTGACGCTCGCCAACACCCAGAGGATTACTTTGCAATCCTCATTGGTTTGCTGCGCAAAACCTTACTCGATTCACTCGCATCAATGAAGACATGTGTCCTAGCAGAAGAGATTGTTTACGAAATATAATATTCCAAAAAATATTTTTTAAATATAAATTTGTTATACTACAGAAAAGTTATACAGTACCTCTGGAATCACGACAATTTGGAATACAAATGAAAACAAATTTTGACTCGAAATGTGAGCGTTTCTTTGGAAATAGAATACCCAGCATGTTGTTCGTAAGCTGTAACAGCTAGACTAATATCCATTTTTTTCAATAACATTTCATCCGATAACGCTATAAATTCAATTGAGGCGCGAGTCTTCGTGGTACACAAACAATCATACAATGTTGCCAAAACACGATAACAAATAACGACTTTTTTGTGTGCCACATAAGAGAATTATATATATAGATGGAAATATTTCTTCCTCAGAAGTTTGGGTTGAATTAATAATACCTTGATTGAAATGTCATCATCAATTATTTTTCATAAAATAATGATAGCATCATTTAAGTGTACGGGAAAAAAATTACTATCCTTTTGAACTTCTCCATCATTTCTACAATTTACTTCGGACACAAATATACATACATGTTGTATCAATCCATATAATCCATTCCAAAAATATCGCACTTCTGAAAGTTTTTTTTCTAATGTGACTACTACAGAAGTTTATTTTGAGTTTTCGAGTGACTACAAAGATTCTCGTCCATTCATTTTCTGTTAAAATAGCGAATTTTTGGCGGATAATCTTACACTTAATTTTCCTATGAATGTTTTACTTATGCCATACTATGCGATCTTAATTTTATTATCAATACGAGAGAATGATAAATTAAATTGTTACGCATTCGTGGCTAATTTAGTTTAAGCGGTCGCAATTTTTCTTGAAAATTTCATTCAGCGGCTGGTGGAATAACGGAGCTTATGATAGAAATAAATGTCATCAGTGTAGACAAATAAAACTCAATCTATAACAATTTTTTAATGAACAGAAGGTTGATTTTACAGCGATTTTACAAAACGAAAAGCACTGCATTCAACGTATGATTCACGTGTATCTAAGTTGGGTAAGAACAGCTTCAATATGTTGAGTAAACAACTTCGACTTTGTGTTACATAAGACAAAAAATTTGAAATTTTCAAAATTACTTAGTGTGATATTATTTCAATATCAACAAGGTCTTGTTTATATTTCTCTTTTTTCAACATACAAACAGTTTAAATTTAACTCTTATGGTACTTTTTTAAATTCACAGAAATTCGGTTTCTAAATGGAAAGCACGTATCTATTTAGAATGATAGATGTAGTTACTTAACTATGTGAAGTACAGTTTTCAATAACACCCATGAAACACGAAAAAAAATGAAATTTAATTGATTTTAATTCTCTTTTAATGAAAAGCTATATCAAAATTTTGAAAGATGTATGTTTGAACTTCACGTGTAACTACCCTTTCAATTTAAAGTAAACCATCTTATTTTAAAGTTTTTTTAAAACTTACTTGATATTTTGAAATAAAAAATTACACGCTTCAAAAATATTTGGATGTGTGTATATATATAATTCTCTTACGTGGCACATATAAAAGACGTTATTCGTTATTGCGTTCTGGCAACACTGTATGATTGTCTGTGTGCCACGAAGTCTCGCGCCTCAATTAAATTTATTGCTTTATCGGATGAAATTTTATTGAAAAAAAAAATGAATTTTAGTTGAGATGTTGCAACATAATAGAAATCAAAGAAGGCGGAGGCTCTTTTCAGGGCCATTTAAAAACGGCCCTTTTCAGTGCCAACAATTATAGTTCAACTTCACGCTTGCACTACAACTGTCGACAGCAAACTCAATGAAAAAGCGTATGGGTGGCTCGAGTGCTAAGGAAATGTATACAGAAACAACATGCTGCGTATTTCCAAAACAGCGCTCAGATTTAGAGTCAAAATTTGCTCCAAGTTTCATTTCAATTCTGATTCTAGAGGTAATGTTTATCTTTTCTGAAAAAAAAACAAATAAATGTTTGAAAATCTTTGTTTGGAATATTATATTTTGTAAACAATCCCTTCTGCTAGAACACATGTCTTCATTTATGCGAGCGAAGCGAACATAGGTTCGCGCAGCGAACCAATAAGGATTGCAAAGCAATCCTCCGGGGGTTTGCGTGCGTTAGCAAGCAGGGTACGGGCCCCCTAGTTTTATTTATTTTGTGATACAGAAAACTTCACAATATTACGTATTAAACCCATGGTCTTTCCTACTTCCATGATTAAACCAGAGATTTAATGAAGGTTGGTCGAAATGTACAGAAATCACCAAGGAATTACCCAAGTGTAGTGATATGTATTTTGAAGGAAATAAATAAATCATTAAAATCTAACTCGTGAATATTATTTCTGCAATAGGTAATATATCGGAACATATAATGCAAACATAAATAAATTCCAATCCTTGAAAAAATGCAATTCCAGTGCTTGAAAAAATAAATTCTGAAATAGAACAATTTAACAAAAGACGTACAATATTGACAAAAAACAATAATGATTTATAAGCAAAAATATTCCACAAATATTACCGCAATTCTCGCTTTCAACTCAAATACCCAAACAAAGAATTTTAAATTAAATTAAAAAATGAAACATTAATTCTGACGTCGCCAGATACCAAAAAGCAAAATTACGCTCAATGATTTTTTTCTTTTAGGCTTTCGTGTTATATTACAAAATGTTAGTTACGTAAAATTAATGCATGAAATATTCTTTCTTCATCAGTCAAATTTTTATAAATAATATTTTCATCATGGGAAGAAGTAAAAAGTCAGTTCAAACATGAATATTATAATTTAATTTGTTTAAAAAAAATTGTCTTTTGATCAACACTGGTAAATCAATCTGAGCTGCATATAGCAATCGTTTTATACTCAATGTTATTTCTATGGCGATTTCGAATTGCGTTTGGTCCTCAGGACAGTTTTAGACACCTTAGGATTCGAATTTTTCAAAATCCTTTCTTAGTGCACCCTTACGGTATAAGAAGAAACCCTTGCAAAATTGCAGCTTTTTAGGAAGGATTTGTAGCTCTTGAGATACAGGAGATACAGTGATGTATATATATATATATATATATATATATATATATATATATATATATTTATTTATTTAGATATACATATTTAGATATATATTGTTGATAATATAATGATACATGAAATACAGCAAATATGTATTTCCATATATTATGCTATTAATAATCATTTATCCATATTATAGTGATCTTTATGCTTGTATGAAATATAGAAATTCATGCAAACCAATTGAGGTTCAATTACAGACACATAAGAAATTAAAGTTTTGTCAAAAATTATTGAACGGAATTATAAAAATATATAACTTATGGTTTTTTACTTTCAAAACGAATTAACATTTTTAAGAACTAACATTTTTTCCAAATTTATTTTCCCACTGTGATGAAATTGAAATGTTTGACAAATATTTCACATTACAGCTTTTATTCATAAAAATATGTATTTTGATCGCAATAGATCGGCATAATAACCTCTTCGCTACCTGGGTACACACTGGGTACACTGACCTCGACTCTTTCGCCTTAAAAATAATCTTTCTGAAAAAATTGATAGTTAAGAACTCGAGTATATATACATGGATGTCTAAGCTTTCGATTGACTGCAATAAATAGCTGTATAAACCTGTAATTCCTGTGGAATATTTGTTATTCAAAATCGATTTAGAAGAAATGTCGTTCACTCAGCGTTATCGTAAAAGTAAGTAAATATTATTTGTTTTTAATGAATTTTAAATTCTTTAGTTAATGTGTTTTAGTTGACAATTTCTTTAAATATGTGATTAAATAGTTTGTCTGGTTTAAATGTATTTTGTGCATCTGAGAACGATTCTTATATAGGTCCATGTAAGTGGACGTGAGTACTCGGCGGTTAGAAATGGCGTTGTTATCTTGTACGTTTCGTCCTTTTACAAATTTAACGAAGTCTGTTTTGAACCGTTTACGGTATTTTATGAGATCTTCATCATTTTTAAATTAAAAGTATAACATTTTTTTTATTATCTAAAAATTTTATTTGATTGATATTGATTCGATTTTTAGGTTGTATATGTTGGAAAAGTCGTGTTTCCTCTGAGTTTGGGCCTTGTTATGAAGATATTGTCTGAAAGTATCCCCTCAAAGTGGCAACATGTAGTATACACTGACAGGTTGTTCACTGGCCTGAAATGTGCTAAGTATCTCCTCGAGAAAGAAATTATTACAGCTGGTACGATTAGGACAAACAAAATTGGAAATGCCCAAAATAAATTAAAATTGGACAAAACATTTAAAAGAGGAGAGTGGGATAACTTGTAAATAATGATGAAAAACTATGCATTTTAAAATGGAAAGACAATAACAGCGTTTTATTTTTATAATATTTGGGCAGTGAACCTGTGTCAAGCTGCATGAGGTGGTCAAAGAAGGAGAAAAAAAGATTATTGTACCACAGCCAGCAGTTGTTCAGGCCTATAATAGCTCAATGGGTGGAACCGATTTATGTGACTTCTATTTGGCCTATTATAGGTGTACTATGTGAACAAAGAAATGACCAGTATGAGTGTTTATTCATTTTGTGGATCTGGTTATTTCTAACTGTTGGGTATGGTATGTGCGCCCCCCCCCATTATAAAGCAAATCAATTAAAATTCTTATCGCTCATTGACTATCGAATGCAGGTTGCACAAGCCTTCATTAAGTATGAAGGGAACATTATATAAAAACAAACGAAAACAAACATGTTCATAAGAAGAAACTCCAAAAAGGCAGAGGAAGGTTGTCAATCAACCAATCAATCAATTTAGACTTGATAATGTAGGCCATGTGCCAAAATTTATGATGATAAAATGCATTAAAGTGTAGGTTAGCTGGATGCAAATCCAGGAGAAGAGTTATGTGTACAAAATGTCAAATGTACCTTTCTATCATGAAAAATAACTATTTCATAAAAAACCACAAACAATAAAAATTGTATAAAAAATTGTTTTTGTGTTTTATTTCCTACAAATATTGTGTTACTTTAAAGTGATAGTGATATAGTATGTACAAAATTTATGTCTTGCAGCAATTCCCTATGTAAGTCAAAAAGCACTTCCCAAAACAAAATATCACATGAAAAAAAATTTAAAAAATATTTTGCGGTTCTAATTTTTTAATAATGTTATTGTACTTGAAAAGTGATAACTAATACAGCAATGTCCCAAAATGTTAGCATTTAAAAATTATTAGGCTTTCAGCTTTGAGACCCGAGTTACACATTTGTGTACCTAAAAGGTGTAGCCCCTTATGATGTCAGCATCTAAAAGAAGAATTGACGTGAGAACTTTGAAGCATTTCATAATATTTATCAGGCAAAAAAAAAAAAAAGATTTTTAAACAATTTTTATACGGCTGGTAGCAAAAAGAGGATAACTTATCTGAATTTATGGATTTTATAAAAAATTAAGTAATGTTTATATATAAGTAGTGAAATTAATAAATGTAAACTCAAAAAATTCAATATATACATGCAAGAAATCAAGGCTTTATTAAAAAAACCTATGCATTTAAAATTTTGTTGGTTGGTTAACTTTGTATTTTTGAGAACTTTAGTTTTGCATTGCGAGCCATTTAATTATCAACGTTTACTAATTACCAAGTTTACTTGAACAAAAAGGAAAATTTTAAATAATCGTTCAATAAAATTTACATAAACACGATATCAACTATTAAATTAGAAAAAAAGCCTATTAAGACAAATAGCAAGTTACAAAGCTATGGTGAGAAGACAAAAATTAAATTAATCAGCATTAGAAATTTTGATTTAAATTTTTTAAGACGAATGACACTACAAATTATGCCATTAAAGTTATGTACTTCAGTTATTTCATAGGAATTCCACCTTAAATTGTAATATACTGTATAATAAAATTTATACCATGCATAATAATGCATGACATTCCTTTGTAATAATCTACTTGCACGTATATTTTTCTAACATTGTTATAATGTGAATGATTTCGGTCTAAATTTTATCTATATAAAAATTAGAAGAGTTATCTTTTTAAAGTTATTTTAGCGAGAAATTCAGATTAAAATAAATTCTAACACATTCTGCCATTTGTGGAAAGTTTAACTTTTCTATCAACGTTTTTCAAAAAGGTTTCCACAAACACAACCCTTAAAAGGGATTACAAGTCACCATAAAGCGAATTCACTCGAAACTCGAAAACAAGTTAAGAATCTCTCGGTCCCAATATATATAAATGCCTCAGAATCTTTCACACACTATTTGTCAAAACCCAATCAAGCGCCAAGCGATCGCCAAGAACGTAACCGTCACGCCAACGCGCGTTCAACCCGTTACGTAGGCAGGCTAATTTAACTTTTTTAAAAGAAAGTACGAAAAAGATTTTTCAAAGCTCGAATGAATTGCCTAAGGCTACTCAAACAGGCTGGACGGGTCTGCAGATCGGCCTCGCTGAGTCTAACTCGGAGCTCAGCACTGATGGCTAGTTGTTTCGAAGAACCAGTTCGCGGTAGAAAGTTGCTCGTTTCCATTACTGACTCAGTTCTATGTGCTTGTGTTTGGGTGCAGGATTGTTGCTGAGGTTTTTCGTCTCGTCTACTTGATGCCAGTTTGAGAAAGCTTAATTATTCATAATATTGATTCGGAGTTTATTTGACAGCTTTCGTCTTCTATTAATCGGCAATTATCTTCGAATTTGAAGAAAATATGAATAACTTGTTTGAAATTGTGTAAAAGAATTGGTGCTTTTACAAGATCGTTTGCATAATTTGAAAGTGCAATTAAAAAAAAAACTGTTTACTCACATATTTTTTGTTGCTGGTTGTTCTGAAATCGTTTTTTAACTGCAGACTTTAAAAAAATAATAGACGTCAATTTTTTTTAAAGCTGTTAGTTATGAAAATAAAATTTTAGGTCACGACTTAAATTCCACATAATTAGCACTTGGAATTTAGCCCCTTTGTTTTTCGAAAAGATAAAACTATATTATGTTATAGAATTTTGAAATTGTGCAACTGATCGTTTAAAATAGCCCCCCGTGAAATTTTATGAAAACGAACTATCCGTCAAGACTTGTGAAAGGAAACTAATCTTCTAAGCCGGCAAGACTGTGATAAAATACTGTTCGGACTGATGTGTGAAAAACAATCTCTTTGTCAGTGTTCCTCAATGGAATGTTTTAAAGATCTAGTGTCAAGTTAGAATTAAACTCAAGTATGTTTCATCAAGTTTTTAGTGAAGGAATTTTTCAAATGAAAATGAAGAAAAGGATTTGGAAGCAATTTTTAGTCATTTTTATAATCTTAGGATGCGCAGGTAAGTTTCATACTTTTTCCATTTCAATTATGAATTGTATTATATTACTTAGATTATAAAGAGCTTATTACTGTTAAAGTACTCTTAACTGTGAAACAAACCCACCATGTTTGATAGATTATAAAGTGGTTACATGTACATTGAATATTCAAGCATTCATACCCGTTTTTAAATACTAGATTTTGTTCGGAATTGCATTTTTGAGAACAGTTGAATATTTACGTTGATTTATTTATACTTTATAACTGAATTAAGGACACAAATTTTCTGTGTAAAACAAAACAACTTTCTTTACAACACTATATTACACCGTTACATGTCTAAATGTCTTTATGTATAGATGCCGGACGCGTGTGCGTATCATATTTGACAAAACATAAAATGGCGTTCCACCAACGACACTACGCTGAAGTGGTTACATATAATGCTTAAACTTAAGAGATTACAAGAATAAGAATATTATATTAAAGTAGAGGAAAAACTAAAGAAAAAAGCCTGGGTCTGCAGAGAGGACTAAAAATAATTTGATAACCCACATAGGAATAACATTTAGTATTTTTACAATTACTGTCAGATTAATTCACACCAAATTTGGTACACCCATTCTTTAGAATCCTGCGGGTAACATGCGCTGTATATTTACTTAGTTTGATTTGTCCTGTGTTTAGAGAGAAGGCTAAAAACAATTCGAAATCTCCATAGAAATAACATTAAGTATTTTTGAGATCACTGTCAGGCCAATTGAAAACAAATTTGACACACTCATTTTTAGAATCCTGCCGAAAACATAGGCTAACCTCCTTTTCTGTAGAAGAGGTTAAAAACAATTCAAAACCCCTATAAGAATAACATTGAGTAATACTACGATCAATTGCAAACAATTGATCCTGAGTAATGCCATGTAATTGTGCCGCAGATTCTCTTTGGGATATCACCATAGACTGGTGATTAGTAAGTTTAAATTCAAATGCATTAATATCTACAAGTGAGCCTACATATCAAATCTGCAAAAAATTGGTGTAATTTAAATTTGAAAATTGCCCTTTTAACATAAACTTAATGTGAAAAAGAATTAAATTATAATAACTACCAGAGTACTCGAGGTTCGAATGCATCATCGTCCACAAAGTTATTTACGTAAAGTTGAAAATAAAATCAGCCTGAAGATTGTCTGACAATTTTTACTTTTATTAATTCAAATTTGATACAGTTAAACTATTTAAAAATGGGAGAAAGAACAAGATGGTGGAAATGTTTAGGAATCTAGAATACTTCGGTATAATTGTAACACGGCTATGTGTGTTTAGTAATTTTTCATGTATACGAACTGCAGTATAATTTTGAAAGAAGTAAAGCAAGAATTTAAAGCAAAAATTGTTTGATTGCATGGATATGAAGAGATAAAATAGAGAAAGACATTTAACTTTTTAAATGTTGAGTTCAATATCATGTAGTAAAGAGAAGCTCATTTATGCAGGCTAGAAGGAAGGCTTTCAAGAATACGGAAAAGCATAATACGTAAAAAGCATCTATATGTTTTGTATTCATGGCTTAAAACATCTATTTTTACTGCAGCATTTGTTTATCACATTGATATTTTGTCGTCAAATACTTTATTATTCCCTATTGAAGTATTTTAAATAATCGTTTCTCAACTTTTAACTCGTTTAAGACAAGTTTTGGATTCTTAGTTTACCACCTTACAGGATTATCAAAAAGACAGCTCAATTCCTTCATACTTCTAAAACATGTAGACCTCTAAATCTGATAAACTATTTCGCTTATTTCCTGAATGGTATTTGTCTTAAATAATAAAGTCACGTATTACACGCTTGTTATAAAGCAGCGAATAATATTTTAATGGGTTTTCTTTCATTTCATTTTAACTCATAATTGATTTTTTAAATACTCACAGCGATGAAAAGATTTCAAAATATCACCCTTTTCCGGGTTCACTGAAGAAAAAACAGTGTCTTACAGATTTTAAACTTGATTCTAACAACGGCTTACATTTTAGGAACGTTTAGATTAAAAAGCGCGCACAAAAGGAGTTCCAATGAGTGATAAGCAAGATTTATCGCGTCGTTAAACGAAACGGGTGTTGGTTTCTCGCTTTCTCTGCTCCTAAATGGCGGATATTGGCAGCGATTTTAAACAAAAAGATTTGCTTCTAAAGCTTTATCCTTTCTTTCTGCTCAGCGATCAAGGTTTATCAGCATTGTGTAAATAGCTAGCCACTTGTATGAAATTAACCTCAAACCAGAAAGACATGAGCACATCGTTTACGAGACAAAATCTGACGGTATAACCCTTTACTCTCGATCGACGATAGAATTCAGTATTGTTCTTTTTGTCTACCCACGCGTTTTTCCACTTCCGTTGCCACCATTATCTGACAAATGAATTGGTGTTTGTATCTTGAGAGATCGCCTGCTTGCTGTCACAATGCTAACTACTGCTGGTTTTGGTTAGGCGTTTACCTTGAGCAAAATGTGATGCGGGTTTTTCATAACAACGTATTAATTACTTATCAATGCGATATCAGGAGATTTTATAATCTCATATCTGTGAATAAATTTCTCGGTTGGTTGCATATTTTAACGTCTAAATGTATTGGCAAAAGGAAATCATTAAGCAGTGGTGAATTTTTCCATAAGACAGTTCTAGATCTCAAGTTTAAAAATGTTTAATTAAAATTTTAAAACGTAGCACTCTGTTTAAAATTATCAATGCACGTCCATTGTTGTAAAACAACATAATAATTACCCTGGCAATGAATATATTTCGTCGTATGTAAATGTAGCTCTACATAAAATTCTTATTGCCCTGTTAGAAGTTTCCTGAGAGAAGTACGATTATATCTTCTAAATCAATAGCTTGAAAACTACGCATAATAGACTTGTGGAAAAATAGTTACATCGTATTTTTTCTCAACTGCATCAAACCTAATTTATGTTAACTCCATATGGACTGCATATGTAACGAATTTGTTATTTTATTAGATTTAAGTCGATAAATTTTAACTTTGCGTTTGGCTTAAATAAAATACAATATCTGTGAGTTTTTGGAAA
Organism: Metellina segmentata; assembly: GCA_947359465.1. Classification (NCBI taxonomy): domain Eukaryota; kingdom Metazoa; phylum Arthropoda; class Arachnida; order Araneae; family Tetragnathidae; genus Metellina; species Metellina segmentata. The sequence goes on from OX375877.1 coordinate 80,589,399, forward strand.
ATGTAAAAAATTAGATCTTGCGAACAAAAAAATTTCTTAAAAAGAAGAATGAGAATATATCTGTTAGTCAACATTATAAATTTCAAATGTTTGGAGCAAGCAATTAACAATTACATTTACTCTTATATACTTTTATACTCTATATACTCTTATATAATTTTATACTCTATATACTCTTATATACTTTTATACTCTATATACTCTTATATACTTTTATACTCTATATACTCTTATATAATTTTATACTCTATATACTCTTATATACTTTTATACTCTATATACTCTTATATACTTTTATACTCTATATAATCTTATATACTTTTATACTCTATATACTCTTATATACTTTTATACTCTATATACTCTTATATACTTTTATACTCTATATACTCTTATATACTTTTATACTCTATATACTCTTATATACTTTTATACTCTATATACTCTAATAACTTTAAATACTCTCAATATCTGAAGAATACTTTGAATTTAAAGCTCTCAAAGAAAAAATTAAGTAAAACTCAAAAATGATAAATGTAAATCTAAAATAATTTAATTTAGTTGAAGTACTTCAAATTTTTATATCGAGTCGATAGAGTAAAATGTTAATAAGTTAAATTAATTAGTAAAGTATATTTAATTAGCTAAAATGAATTTGCGTAATAGTAAATAAAATCGCCCGCTTGCGTGGGCTCGTTTAAGAAATGATGTCAGTAAAAGTATTCGTGCTAACATTTGAAACTATTTTCGCCTCTGAATCCATTTTAACTAATACTAACATGAATATTATTTGATTTATTACCCTCTAAAAGTTGTTTTCTTGTTTACCAGTTATAAGATTAAATACGTTGAATTCCTTGGCCTCCATATTTTGGTGAAACGACTTCTATGTTTTATCTGCAACACTTACGTTTCTAGCTTGTATTAGCCTCTAAAATAAGCACAGCAATTCTAAACTTTAAAAACATTTTATAGCTTTGAACTTGATAGTAGTATTGTTACTATCTTGAATCGTAATCTGTTAAGTCTTTGCAGTAAACAAAATATATTTGTGCTTAAAAAAACAATGGATAACTTTGAACTTCAAAACAGAATTGTCACTGTCTTGAATAATAATGTGTTAAAATCTGCGAAAAACACACTATTTCTGAACTTTAAAGACGTATAACTTTGAACTTCAAAACAACATTGCTACTGGCTTGAATCGTAATGTGTTTAATTCTGATAAGAACAGTATTTCCGAACTTTTAAAACGTCGTATAACTGAAAATATAAAGGAACAGTGTTACTGGCTGGAATCGTAATGCGTTAAATCTTTACGACGATATCACCACAGAATGCTGATTCCATGCTTGCTATCTCAAATGACATAAGTCTATCTTGCTCACGTATGGTGAGAAGGTAGTGCTTCTTGTGTTTTCCCGGAAATGCGTTTCATTTCTAGTAAATGATTCATTGACTGAAGAAAACTGGTTTTACGTTGAGGTGTCCCTTAACGTTCGTTGAATATTATTATTAAATTTTGATTTAAAAATTTGAAATAATATTTTTTTAATGTTGCGTAAAAGGTACATTTCCAAAGCGTAGTTATATTTGATAATATTCAGGTGTAATATTTTTAAGTCGTCACCTCCAAAGATTATTATCTCTGGAAGCTTTGAGACGGTAGTAAAATATTCTGATTTAAATATACTTTATTACTTTTCACAACGGCTGTTTGGGATGTTTTGACACTGTAACGTTATATTTCTTTAGTATCCATTCAAAAACTTGCGACGCACATATATAACATAACATTACGTCTTACAATAACGTGATTGAATTACTAAAATGTAAATATATGAAATGTTTTCACCATCTATTGCCTTATAAACTATTATCTTCAGTTCAAAAGAAAGAAAAACGTTTTGCTTCTTAGAACATCATGCAATCAACTTGTTTTATAATTCAGGATGCTGATATTCACAGCGGAATTAAAAAATAATAATAATTACTGATTATTATGTTTTTTAATTTCTCTGCGAGTTTAGATTCATTTCAAAAATTAATGTATTCATATCTAAAACATTGTATAAAGTCCTATATCCTTTAAATTAAAATTGGTTTGATGAATCATGAAGAATGTGTTTATTTGTTAAAGCCATTCATTCTGCGATTGAATAAATATTTATTTAGTTTTTTATCATCTTATGTTGATACATTCCAACTAACGTATACACAGACATGTCAATACTGGACCGTCTCCAATAGCCTATCGTGTTGCTTCTGTGGGACATAAATTCAATTACCTACGTACCAATATATACATACAAAATAGTTTGAACCAATTGGTTGAAATAACTAGCAAACTTAGGTGTTTGCGTTTCCTTGCTGCGAAGATAAACTCCTACAGACTGCATAAACTTATACTTATTGGAAATACACTCAGACAAATATATCCCACAATGAATCCTATGGAATCCTCATACTTAAAGTTATTAACTTCAAGTGTGACATATAAACACATGAAGTTAGCGCCTAGAACGACGAAAAGATAAACCAGAGTGCAGTTGTTTCATATGTTCTCTAGCCTTTCAAGGACGACTTTCCTTGGTAATGCTGAACAGTTTAAAGGTGGTCAGTGTCCATATCAAACATCCCTCTGCACACGAAATAATAGAAGCAAAAATTATGTAAGTGCTTTACCAGACAATCTTGTCCAGTCAGTAATACAAAAGCCGCTTAATTTGTGATCTCAACCACTCTGGATTTATACTAGTATTTTGATTTATTTTTGATTATTCTGACTGCAGACCTAAAGGGACATCATGTTGATTGGTCTGAAGGATATGTGTATCTCTTTTGCCAATTGATCAGTCATAAAATTTCTTTAGATTATTAGTGTTTACTAATAATATAAGTGTTGGTAATTCTGAGTGAAATTGGACTGGATTTAGAGAAATACTTATTGGAAAATTTGAAAGTTTGGATTTTGTCTTTCGAAAATGTAGACTTCGATAGGGTGGTCAAAGAATGTACGTCGCACTGGAGCAACGTAATGGGCTAATGATCACGTTTCAAGATCAATCTCAAAGAAATCTCCAAAGACAAAACCTCGAAATTTGGATCCACGATCAGATGACGGGAAGCTGGAATCCCACTCTCTAAACGTCAACACCACGGCAACACGTGAAAATATGATGCTATGACATATTCAACGTGTACCGGCCACCACGTACATGACGGTATATGGTTGGATCGAGTTTCGAACTCGCAAACTTCTGGTTGCAAATCCGTTCAATCAAATCTTGTATATTTGGAAATGAAAGATGAGTGGAAAATGAAAATACAATGAATGGGATAATAGAGCACGGTCGACAAATAGGGAGATTCTTTCTTAAGAAGAGACGACAATGAATGCATTTCAGAACAATTACAATTCTCCGTGTTCTAAAAATCTCCAGTCTGCTACCATCGCAAAGTGTACATCTGGCGATTTTACCATAAAAGTCAACCTACTCTCTATGGCTGCATGAAAATTAACGTGATCCTAATCAATCGATATGTTTATAAAAGAAACCAAACGCGTTCTTTTCAGATTGTTGCTTTCGTTGGAATAATATCGGAGACAACCTTATGAAAAATCCATACGACCTCCTCAACATGATTCTGATCTTTATGTTGCGTTAATAACACCCAAAAAGCATTTTTACTGCTTAATTATCTTTCAAGACTGGGAAAGCGACTGGAGGACTGGTTAGAAATGATTTCTCATGTGCGGTATTCGCTTTGGCTGAGCCAGGCACGAGGAAGGATCCTTGAGAAGAAACCTGTCTCTGATATATCAGCACCTGACCTTTTGACATTACGAATAAGAGAAAAGTGATATGGAGGACGACGTCTGACACTTGGTTTGCTCTGCAAATGATGGTAATTTCGATAATGGAGGTATTGATATGTATTAAAGTACAGTAGCAAGTACACTCAAGAGATGAAAATTATGTCCCTTCGAGGAATATTTTCTGGAACTGGATTCTAAGGTTCCTAAATCGGTGATTAAATGCTCCATTAAAATAATAGAAGAATCGCGGAAAAAATTGAAACAGAAATTTCATTATCAATTTATCATGCTGATTGAAAAATGAATAAGTGTCTAATATTTTTAACGTTTTATGGGAAGTCTTTCAGGCTAAGTACCTCTGAAATAGATACGAAAGGCCTAAGAAAAAGGTCTCCCCATCTTATAATAGAAACTTATAACACGTATTTCCTTTTGTTTGGTTCATTCACTTACGGATATTACTCATTCGTATTTTGTATTATCGCTTTCATAAGAAGTGAGGTATATCATGTGGAAGAAGATATCAATTTGAAAAAGAGGTACTTGTGTCCCATTCATCTCCACTGTGCATCTCCAATTTACCGGTTTAACAATAAAATTTTAATATTGGGTTACTTTTTTACGCCTTACATTTCATTAAATCATTTCCTATAGTAAAGTTAACATAAATGAACTATATTAATGCTAGGGGGCCCGCCCCCTGCTCGCTTTCGCTCGCCAAACCCCGGAGGACTGCTTCGCAGTCCTGATTGGTTCGCTGCTCGAACCTATGCTCGCTTCGCTCGCATCAATGAAGACATGTGTCCTAGCAGAAGGAATTGTTTACAAAATATGGTATTCCAAAAAGAAATATATTTTTAAAATCTAAATTGTTTGCTATTTTTCAGAAAAGATATATACAGTACCTCTGAAATCAGAATTAAAATGAAAACTTTGAGCAAATTTTGACTCGAAATGTGAGCGGATTTGGAAATTGAATGCCCAGCATGTTGTTTGTGTGTACATTTACCCCTGCACTTCAGCAACCCACGCTTTTTCATTGAGTTTGTTGTCGAAAGTTGTAGTGCAAGCGTCTTGTTGAACTATAATTGTTTAATTGTTGGCTCTGAAAAGGACCTTTTTTTAAATGGCCCTGAAAAGATCCTCCACTTTCTCTGATTTCTATTATTAACTGCAACAGCTCGACTAAAATTCATTTTTTTTCAATAAAATTTCATCCCATAACGCTTTAAATTCAATTGAAGCGCGAGGCTTCGTGATAAACACATAATCGTACAATGTTGCCAAAACGCGATAACAAATAACGTTTTTTCTGCGTGCCGCATAAGAAAATTATATATATAGATTTTACAGAAGTAAATACATATTATGACACGAGCTTGTAAAATGAGAATTTATTTTAAGCCGTATCTCTGAAAATATTTTATATTTCAATAGGCTTTTCCCGTAAATCTAAATGTAGATTGAGCTTGTGTTTTTGCGGTAGAACGTGCTTCATATACCCATTCCATTATAGGGAGCTGGAAGTAAAATTATAAACTTCTGGTGGTTCGTTTGTTCACGTTGAAAATCTATCTGAAAGCTTTGTACCGTGTTCTACATAGTTCTCCATCCCAATTGCAGATGCATAATTCTAATTGGTTCATATGCTTGCTAGAGGGAGGTACAAAATTAAACATAGCGTCACACTCTTTCACACAGTTATGCCATTGGTAAAAAGGTATCAAGGAACATAATTTGATATGGTAGAAGGAAATTTATTGCTTATAAATTTAGAACATCTTTTAAAGGTACATTTGGGCTTGTGGTGAGTCTGATCATTTATCTAGAATCAGTATATCTTGAGTCTAGATACCATAGAGCTAAAAGTCGTATAGTCAGAACATATAACTCTCTGATACATCGCAAATGTTCACCAGATTTCAAAATATCAGGAAAGCTCAGTAAAAACAGAAAAACATGCCCATCATAATATTACTTCATTTAATTTAGAAAAATTCCTTTATTCATGTTTCTCATACCACAAAGTTTAAAAGTACATTCATTTTTTGTCAACGTCTGCATCAGACAAGTATATGTTTTGTTATTTTAAAAATATTTTTTCTGTCTGCCTTTCACTTCTCCAATGATTTGTATGTTTTTTGACAACGTGTTTTTTATTTATAAGTTACATTTAAACTTAATTCAGTTTTAAAATACAAATTTGAAACTTTTTATCATATTTGTTTAAAATCCTTTGAAAAGTTTTTTTCTTTCATCTACAGATCTGATTCATTTGCGGTGTTAAAGTTGCCAAAAGTCAAATATAAATAAGACCATTTTAGGAGTCAATGACATTATGTACACATATTGTTAGATGCATGAAATTTAGGGGCAAAAGTTTAAGCTTTTTCGCGGAAATTTAAAGTTTGATGTTGCTAAACCAAAATTTCTTTCATTTTGTGTAAAACCTCACTATCCTTTTCTTCCAAATATCATTTATGAACAAAACAAGTAATGGGGAAACAAAATAGTTTTGTTTTGTTTTTATGAAGTATTTATTTCATTGACAAGGATTATACGGTCGGGCAGTAATGGAATGGATTAAAATATTTGTCACACAGTTGAATGAATGTTTGTCATATATTTTCCCATTTAACTTTTCGCCATGTGAAGTAATGATGCTTGTATTTATAAACCTTCTCTCTGAAACACATGGATAAAGATTGCAGATTTTGAATAAATTAAACAAAAGTAATTTGACACCCAAGGAAACTCTAAAAGGGTGCAAAAATAATAAAACCGTATTACAATAATTTAAATATTTATTTATAGTGTTTTAATACTACTGTATACATTTAGGAAAATTTTAAAAACATATAAAATAATAAAAGGTTACGTACTAAGAAATGTATGATTTAAAAAAAAAATTCACATACATTATCATCGAAATACGATTCCTGCCTCTTTTTAATGTTCACCTGAGTCTCATATTGTGGAATAATTTTACCTTTAATTTGTCATTTGTAAGTGAATTGAAATATCAAAAACTAGTAACTCTAAAAATTTGATCATTTTCCATTTATAATTATGAACTTATGTTTAATATTACTTGAAGCAATGTCTTCATTTTTATCTGAGTTTCATCTGACAAATGGCTCACGTGCTGTTTGCGGAAATTCACAAAACCGTATATTCTATTTTAAGATATTTAACTATTCTAGTTCTAATTCCTCATTATTGAAATGTAAACACTCAAAAAGTGCAAAACAAATGTTCGAATAAAGGAAAGCTTCTTATCGGATAAACGACGTAAACTTTTTTTGTGTATCGCATAACCTTTTATTTCACTTCCTCAAATTCCAATTACAGATTTCCAGTAACAAAATATCTTAGCATTGCATGTTTCCCCGTTGTACTATTTTAGGGAAAAAATAAATGATTTGTAGGAAAATTGAAATAAATATTCTGTCAGTTATTTAGAACAGGAATGACGCGACCGTTACCATGTATCCATAATACGTTGTCTGCCTTTGAGCCGAAAATTGATTTCATCTTGTGAGGTATAAAATAATCCTGAGTTACTTTCTATTTTTTAACAAATGATGTTTTCTGTTTATTTATTGCATGATTAGGTTTTATGATTTCCCTATATTCAATTCAATCTTTCGAATAAGAAAATTTTGCAATTGCCTTACACAAAATGTTCTGTTATTTGCATAATTTAAGTATATAAACGATGCTATGCAGTTTTGTAGTCGTATAAAGTAACATCCATGTTGCCGTATACCTAATTTTAATGTAAACAATGGATTTTTGTATTTGCATGTTTCAAAGAAAACAGATTTTAAATGGAAATTTTTCATTTATTAGTGTTTAATACTGAAAAGAAATTTCTAAGATTTTTTCGTATAATTTTAACCTAAAATTATAATTAATTTATCAAAAAATAAATTTATTTGAAAAGAAAGTTTGTTACCGTGGTTATAGCTGTATTGTACTTGAAAAATTACGTAGCAAAATATTTTTGTTTTTATAGAAGAAATTGAATTTTTTATAACTTTATTGCCAATTTATAGATTTTAAATCTACTCACAAAATTGTTTGTATAATTTAGTATCAATAAAGATATCCTGATTTACAAGTTTTCAATAAAAATAGTAAAATATATGTTTAAAGGACGGTTAGGTATTTTATTAGTTTTTCAATTTTGATAATTTAATTAAATTAAGAAATTAATTTCTAATAATAACTAATATAAACTTCTATCTCAAATATTCCAAAACAATCTTTACTTTTATTTAGAAAAAAAGGCATCTTTTTGATCGAAATGTACTTTTTATGGTTTGGAGTTATACATTTTTGAATGCTTAATCATGATTAATGCAATTTTTTTATATATCGTTGGCTTGGAACAAAAACTAATTAACCAACAAAAATGTATTTTTTTTATTGCATAATTGATTAATGATTTAGTTTTTTAGGTAAAAAAAAATAAGAATTTTAGTAGCGTTATACATCTTTAAAACAGAGAACAATATGTCAATGTTCTTCTTATGTGTAACTAAGCATTTAGTGTATCCTAAAACATTTCAGTTTAAAGTGAGTTTCTGCTTATAAAAGCCGAGGATACCTGTTTTAGTGATAAAAATATTTTTTCTATCATAATCATCATTCGCATGTCATTCTGTCTATAATCCACGAATTTTCTTAAAACAAAGAAATCTTTGCAAAAAGATGTTTCTGGCTTATCAAAACTAAACTAATACGATTGCATGTGTTTTTATCTTATGTAGTACTCATATAGTTTTAATCTGCTATTCCATTTACTATTTCGCTTAACTCAACTAAAGCAATTCTTACTAAGTTAAACCATAGAATAATTGCATATACACTCAAACCTGTTTTTGTACAATATTTTTTAGTGCGGTATATGAAAAAAATTTATTCAGTACAATCTACTTACAGTCCTTTCAAAATTTCAATCAAATTAGAACATAATTGACGAAGTTATCAATAAAAACTACTTAAATAAATTAATTGTATATCGAGTCTTATTTTATTCTTTGCGCAATGTAAACGATTTCCGAATATTTGAGACAGACGATATTTTTCAAAGATCGGGAATAAAACGAAAACTCGTGTTTCTTTCGCTCTGAATTAATTTCGCATTTCTAAATTTTTTGCACTTTTTCTGATCACCGACTACATGATAACTGAAAAAAAGTCAACTCTAAACGGGTGCGAGGTAGTATCTTCAAGTGACGAAAGTGATTTTGAACCAGTTCACCGCAAGAAAATCCGCGTATTGTCAGACTACGAAGGATAATGGTTATACATTTTGAAAATTTTTGTATGCGTAAGATAAGTACATACGTAAAAAGAATATTTAAAATGTTCGCATGTGTATTTTCTAAACGAGGTTTCTAAATTAGATTCCCAAAGGTTTAGACGAGATTCCAAGTAGTTGCTAAGCCTCGTGTCTTGATTTCGTTTAAAAAAGCAATTTCTAGTTATTTTGTAAGGTTTTGAGTTATTTTCTACATGAGACTTTTTTTATGCGGTCCCTATTCACCGCATATATATTTTTTAAATGTGTTGCGACAAATATTTTTTGTAGCTACTCGTGAAGTTTTGGAAGATTTTTTTAGTGCGTTTTCTTTTATGCTGTCCCTATTTACAGCATAAAAACAGGTACAATACTTAAATATACAATATTTAAATTTAGCAATAATTCAAGCATAAATCATATTTTGTTTGTTCGTCTCTCAAAACTACTTTCCTATTGTATGCTATCATCTAGAAAAATAAATACAAACGAACTAGGTGCTTTAATTATTATAATGGTCTTTACTTGATTGATGAACTAAGTGGCTGTTTCATTCCCCGATAAATGTGGTATTTTCTGTTTTATTACTAATCCTTCATTTTCCCCGAAAATTCGGTTCTAGTCTTCAATCACTTATTAAATTTTTTATGTCAACTACATTCATACAATAGCTGCTCTAAAGACCTCAATCACAGCGTTTTTAACTGCTCTTTATAGGCAAACAAACCACAGATTGTATTTATGCTCGGAAGAAATTACACGGCCTGTTGAAGTTTTCTTGTCTATTTCAAAACACCACTTAAACTTTTGTCTTTCTTCGCAACATTAAATCAAAGACAATAACCACTCACTTAAGAGACCTGATTAATAAACATGCACACTACTTCTTTGATATGTAAAGTGTGTGTGTAAACACTTCACTGAAGTCCCAAGGAGTGCCTACTTCAAACTAAGTTGCAAAAGCCCTACTTTTTCGACTTGACTGATGTGTTCGCTTGAGACCTAATACAATGATCAAATGTTTCGAGTTGATTCTAATTAGGATTTGCTCTAATTATTTTATTCCCACGTTGCGAGGCTTTTAATATTTTGATTACACGAGTCGTCTTTCTGTTTTCTGAAAAGTTTACCTATTCTCAACAGTTTTGGGTAATTGACTACAATGGTAGCGTGCGACACCGATATTGAGAAGTCTTGAGGGAATAGACCTCAGGGTAAAAAGTATGGAGGTTTATCTGGAATATTGTTTATTATCTCAATGAATTTAGATCGTTGCTGTTTAAACGGGATTTCCTGGTTGTTAACTCTGGTCATTTCGCACAATGTTCTGTTAATTTAGTTCTGAAAATATTAATGAAAAACATTTTTTAAACATAGCCGGCGGCTTTAATCAGAAACGCCATTAACTTACAAGGAATAAATTTTAATGCAGCTGTTGAAAGACTATTGGTTTTTAGGTCAAAAGGTAGAAATTATAATTAGTTTATAGTGTTATTTATTTTTAAACATATATTACACACAATATGATAATGTTTTAATCCTCATGAAGATATGCATTTGATGTCTCCGAAAAAATTCCAGTTAATGAGCTTCTGCTCTAATTCGGATTATTTAATATATTTGAAACCTGTTGTGAAGTAATAATTAAAGAAGACCAATTCTCGGTATTTAAGATATTATTAGATCATGCACTGGTATAATACTTATAATTGTCATTTAAACATCGTATTTTTGTTATGTTGATTTGCATCCTATACGAATTGAATGTCTCTGCGTGTGAACTTGTATTCCGTGCTTGTATCAGGAATATAATATTTAACAATTTCGTGTATACGTATTTCAGAGCACTTTACCACCATTTTTAAAGAATATTTTTAAGTACATATAAATTATTTTTCTTTTAAGTAATTTAGAATATGTTAAAATATGAACAGATATTTGAAGCAAACTACTGAAATATACTTCATAAATATTGATAATGTACATAGTATTTACATTACTAATAATACAATTTAAAATCACAAATACGTATAACAGAGCTATCCGTATTCTGATTTTCTAAAATACACCACAATCGTACATTCATGTGAACTTTACATACTTAAAATGTGCTATTATAAGAGTTTGATTATATTTTGCTTTTTAAATTAAATTTGACTTGATATTCCACACTAAAAGACATGTTTCTTTGTGAATAAGAAATTGTGTATTTCATGTTAGATGGTTTAATAAAATAAATGTCATGAAACATGTTTCGAAATAGAAAATATACTATGGCTTTTATTGTATCATGATTAAATTACCTATTCAAATGACCGAAAACATTTTTTGTACTCCACAAAATTAAAACTTAAATCATCTAAATAAACAATAAAATGAAAGGTGAGTTTATATATATATTCTTCCTTTCAGATGTGTGTGTGTGTGTGTGTGTGTGTGTGCTGCATTATTCCATGTTTAGTTTTGTATCAACTTAGTAAGAAAATACTTAAGCCCCATAAAATGTTCTCTTCAGTTAATCAACCTTCGTGATATATACATTTCAACAGTCTTGGAAACTCACGATTCTCCTCACAACTAATTAGAATATAAAACAAAATGTTCTTTAATGAAAGTCACCTTCTAGTTAATGAGCTTTAATTGTTTCAAATTGCTAACTTGAATTTTGTTTTTGTCATGACACTACAGAGAATTGATTATTCATGGTCAAATGAATCAGTAGAGATTTCGTCCATTCTCTTTAATGTGTCACATTTTAGTTTTATCGCTCACTTAGTTCTTTCATGCATAAATATGCATCTAGATGACATCAAATGTTTGAAAGAACAGAGAGAACTTGATCTAAAATTGAAAACTAATAACAGTTCGCAAAACTTCTAATTTTTTGCAACACAGGTTTAGTTAATGAATAGAGAATGAATTCCGAATTAACTTTGTATCGAATCCTCTAACAATCAACGTCATCTGACCGAGGTTCAAAATTACGTGGTGTTGTCCTCCGATCTTTCTCTTGAGGGTTTGATCCGTCGTCAATGTCAATAGCCCATTGTGATGCTCCATTACGACGTTTATTAAAATACCTACCTATCTAACAATCAATAATTCAAAGCAATATGTCACATTAAGCAACCTTAACAAATATTTTAATTAGTTTATTTTTATACTTTTAAGAGATGCTATATGAAATATTTGAAATGTTATTCATTTCGTGATGTTTTAATTCTGCAAAGATGTTTAAATTAATGTATATCTATCTAAAAGTGTAATAATTACATTAAACATGAAAGTTGATTTACATTTTACTGTATATTTACTTGGGAATGACATTAATAAATAAACGAGTTTCACAGTTTTGTATATAGTATGTTTTTCACTTCTAATGTAAAAATAATAGAGAATTCGAATATAAAAAATTTGTCTAATTTCTAGACATGTTAAAAACAGTATTTTTATATTTTAATGGGTTACTTTTATTTAAACTTGTGCACCTTTCCTTTTAGATTTAGGTATCAAATGAACGTAAATTTGTTTTGAGTAATAATCGATATCGGTTAATCGGAATGCTCTAAAATTGACATTAATAGAGTAAACACTTTGACAAATTAGATTGCTTTGGCTTTTCACAATTTCAAATTAACCGAGTTACATTATAAATCATAAAAAATATGTACTACAAATAATATTCCAATTCCCATTGCATTTGTTTTCCTAGAACGATCACAAGACAAGACGAACAATCTTAATAATCTATTGAATTTCGTTCACGAATTCTCACTTTACATTGAGTAAAGTCATCAGATTACAGAAAAAAAAGACACAATTCATTACCCACATATCTCAAAACAATAAAACGTATAATAATACATTGATACGCTTGGATTCATAATACGTTTTCCGATAATGACAATTATTATTCCTTTGTTCCAAACCGTAACAGAGTCTAGTTTAATATCTGAGTCGAGTTGAGAAGTGCATGCGAAATCTGCAAGAGGCGGATTTTAAAGAAGTCAGCGTTCTACTAACCCAACTTAAGAGAACTCTTGTTTTGACCCCTTCTTTTCGAAGAGTCCATGTCATCATAGTAGATGCGCGGTCCAATTTTCGCAAGCGTCTTTCCCTGCACGAGTGTTAATATTCTTCTTTAATGGAGACGTCTGACTGTCTGCGAGAAACCATTGTTGCCACCAGCAGGCAGAAAAATAAAGTGAATTAATACCGAGAGTTGAGTTTTCCTGTTTTGCTTCGATTAGTGATCTAATTAACTCTCAACGCTCTATCGGTGTTGCAGGCAGAGGGCATAGCTTTGTTGTGGGTGTTAGTGTTAAGAGTGAATTTGGAAGTGTCATTTAACTCTTTTGGTTTGCGCTGATTGAGTGTTAAAGACTAGTAATTGTCTTAAGAATCATTGTAACATAGGTATCAAATAATTATATGGTTAGCAATCAATCATAGTAAATTGTTATGGCAGTTCTCTAATTTGATAGAAAGTATTTGGGGGCTTTCTCTAGATTACATATACGACTTAGATACTTCGTCACAACCATAAGAAATCAAAAAAGGTTTTATGTAACCGAACATTTTTTAAGCTGGTATGAGAGGCATTTTTTTTATCAAGTTAAATATAGGTGGCGATAGTAAGTTTGCAGTGACACGTGCTACCTGTACCTGTTCTGACGTCAATTCGCTTAGAGTAGGGTTTCAGTAAATTTAAGTAACTTAAAAATAACAAATTAATGCACGATAGTTGATTTGGCGATATTAATAAAATTAAGCGCCAAACGTTTCCAAAACGGCGATAAACTACATTAACGTAATCCCAACATGTATCATACGGGAACATTTGGACAGCAAAAGCAGAATTTTAAATAATGATTTCCTGCATGAAAAAATTTGAATTTAAATTATGAAAGGAAAAACAATACATGTTTTTGTAGAAAATGAAAGGCATTTGAAATGGAACAAACGTTTTTACGAACCCATTCAGAGATATCGCAAGACACTTTGATTTTTGTCTTACTAGAGATCAAAGATGATCAGGAATTCAGAAAGAGATGGATTCGCCTTTTAAAAATGATCCTAAAAAAAGATGTTAGAAATCTGAAATGCGTTTATTAGTGTGAAGATCTCGAAAATTTCAAAATTACGACTAAACTTTGTGACAGTTTTTATTCAAACGAAGAAATGAGTTCTTCCAATGAGTACTGTTAAATACAACCACACCAACAATGAAATATTTTAACTAAATTAAATCTGTGCTCAGATGGCAAAATGTTATAAGTCCTTTTTTTAATTTTTCGTGACAGTAATTTTAAGATTCGATTCAACATGTGGTTCTGTAGTTTTTGACTTATATTACATTTTTCCACCTTTATTTTCTCATAAACTGAAAGAGTAAGACTACGACATTTTGCCCCCTTCAAAACATTAACAAACCAGACTACAGAATGGAACCTATTCAATTTTTTGGGAAAAGTGACATAACATTTTGACATCTGAGCACAGAAATTGCTTCTTCTATAATATCATTGATATTCTTAAATATCATTGTTATACACTCACTATCGTGCATTGTTTCTGCAACATTGTTACTTGTTGCTTTTCATTTTTTAGATTACAATAATAACCACCAATATAAGTACTTTTACATAAAAAATTCAATCATTCTTGTGTACAAAATTGAATAAATTGCAAAAGAATTCTACATTAAAAGACTGAATGAACTCGATAATTAATGATTTGCACTTCAAGCATATCAACGATTCCATTCGGGAAAACTATACTTGAGACATCTAGTTACTTAAAACTAACAACGATAATACCAAGATAGAATATCTATAAAATGTTGGACTAGTGGTTGTCTTGCAGAAGTACCTGACAAAACCACGGGGAGATGCAGTGACAACGTCATGCCTTATATCTGGACATCCTGATATTGCTCTAGTGCGAAGTAAATTCAACTATCTATAACTGTACACGATTGTCTTGCCACCCAACTGTTTAGAATTTACACCACCAGTGAGCCTTTCTGCCCGCTTCATACTCATGGACATTATGGACAGATCCCACCTGTTGTGCTGCAAAGCAATTTATGGTGATCTCCCGATACAGAAGAGATAATTTTTAGAGCAATGACTCTGGTCGTATTCCTTATTTTATGTATTTTTTATTTTAAGTATGTTGTGGTGCGGAACTCGTCTCTGTTGTATAGCAGTAAGTTATGTTTGAGTTGTGTTTCCTTTTTTCTTCTGTTTACATCTTGCCCTGGCCATTGGAAATTTAAAAAGTGATATAGAAGAACCTTATCGTTGACTGTTTCAAATATTTTTCATATGGGACAAGAGGTTGTCCCAGAGTCAATATACTAAATGTTGACTCTTATAGGGCACACAGGGTGTATGAAACAGGGTGTTTTTTGAATCGTGTTATCGTTTCTTATCGTTTTGTTACACAGGGTGTATGAAAAAGAATCGTGGGATCTAAAAATAAGGTACAAATAACTTCATCGATTGGGATGAATAAATTCTGTTTGTTCAAACTTAATCAGTAACTCAGAGTTTTTATTATGAAAAGGCAATGTTTCGTCAAAAGACAGTGCTCTCGATAACCGTGACTGATGTGTTTGAAAATTAGATCTCCTAATGTTAAATTGGTGTTTCACGTTTTTTGTTATATTTGCTAATAACATTAATTTTCCTTGGAAATTGTTTTTCCATCCTTTGCTACCCAAAAACCCAAACACAATCTAAACATTTTAATAATCAAAATAAATTTACTATTTTTTATCAATTATGAAATTAATATTCATAAAAATTATGAATAGAAACATGGGCAAATTTGACCACAACGTGATTCAACTGTTACTAAAACATCGGAATTCCAAATTTCAGCTCATTACGTGCATAATTAGTAGCGCAGTGAGACTGTTTGCAAAATTCGATGATTAGTATCGTTATTGGGGATTGTTCACATAGTGAAAACAAAAATTTCTGCCAAGAGATTCTGGGATTCAATCAGAATGCATTCTAACTTTGTCACCATCTTAATGAACTCAATAGCAAGGCGCCTGCAACAGGTCATTGACTGCTACGTCCAATACACGTCTTTATTAATATTTATAATGCGATTGAACTCCGAAAATTTACACACTCCCTCAATGGTTTTTATGGATTTTCTCGGTCAATTTTACACCGTTTTACATTATTTTTTCATCAAATCCGCATGAAATTGTATGTAGAATCCAAATTTGTGATAAAAGATTAGTGTTCGTATTGAAATTATCGGAGCAAGCACGCAATTTTATATGAAGATGGCCCCTTAGACAAATTTTAAATATTGATATTAGCAGAAAACATTCACCTCTCTCGATTGCTACCTTCCGTTTTGTTCTGCGATGTAAATTGTGCAATTGCGATCTGGTGAGTCGTTTTTTTTATGGGTGTACGTTACTCACGTCCAATCTAACAGCAACATGATCACAATAAATGCATACTGTAACTCTTATTATAGATTATTCGTAATCCTTTCATTATGAATCTTTCAGAAGCAGTAGTAATAACATGCAAGCCAATATATTTTCTGTATTTCATTCTTCGTTGTTTTGTACTAATGTGTTCGTGCTATCCGTGTTTCTGGGTTGAGCGATGTGACCTCTGTGCACATTACCTCAGATAATGGAGGTCCTGTTGTATGTTGTCTATACCAAATAGAAATTTTTAATCAGTTGGCTACAATAAGGTGGATATAGGATTATAAGTATCATAAGTGCGCAAACCATTATCCAGGTTATACGGGACACAATCACAAAAAAAAAAAAAATTAACCATACTTAAAGAAAAAAAAAAAAGCGAAATTTTTATTTTTGATGCCTGGAATTTAATGTCATCACTGTTTCGTTGGGCGTCGCTATTTTCAAAACACTTTCTTGCCCACCCCCATTATGGTATGAAGGTCACCTATTGCCCTCAAAACGTAAAAGAGAAATTTTAGTACCCTGCTCGAGCCTCTGCGTAATTACGTGTCATTGACTTAAATGAAGAAGCATTGTGCCGGGAACAGACGTTAAAACTCTGTTTTGTTCCGCCAGCTTGTCCCCCTAATGACATAAAAGCCGTAATGTTTCCAGCAAAATATCGGCTGCAAAAACACTTTGGAACTACATTAACACCTATTTTTTTTAGATTTAGACAAGTGGATGTCTGAGTTCTGCGAGAATTAGAGTGTTTGATTATATGACGGACTAAAATGTATGAGTTCTGTACCCAATCATTCAAAGGAATTACATTTTTTTGAGTAGGTTAACAGTGGAAATAAAGCAAACCATTATTTTAAGTCTTTTGTGACTGTCACATTCTCTTTTATTTAACTCAGTGTTTTCTCAATAAGCTTTATTCAGTTATATTACGCTTCGTTGCTTCTTTCATTGATGTGGTCATTCCCAAACTCAGTTATAAGATGAATACCTATAAAGTATGTAGTTAACTTTTTCACAAGTACATAAGAAAATGTTCACGATTATATTTATCTTTCTTTGCAAAAGTGTTTCGGAAAGTGCAAATGCAACTACATACCTCGATAAGATGTATTTTCATGTCCGAAATTTTCCAGATTGCCTTCTGGTTTTAATTACATTGGAAAATCAGAAAAATGTAAATATTATTTCAGTGTTATTAATACTATCAAATTTCTATCTGACACAAACCTATCTTTATGTAAAGGAATAGATACTTTATTCACTTAAATATTGCTTGATCAATAAGTTCTCGAGTGAATTTATTTCATTTAACGTGTCGGGTAAAAGTGTTTACATAAATTGGTATTTATTATCTTCAGTTACTGCTTTGTAATAATTCGTTTGAATATTCTATCAAAATTATTAATCTTTATAGATAATTGTTTTATGTTATTACATGTGTGTAACGAATTTTATTTATCAATTTTCGATTTTCCTTTTCTGTGGTTAAAATATAGATGTCTTACTATTTTGGATCACAAAACTACCACACCAATAATTAAATTCTCTGGTTGGTTGAAATCTAGTAAATATCATTATTTGAGGGTATGTAGTACATAAAAGACGTAATATTTAAGCAATCAATGAAGAGTTTTGTAGAAAAATAGCAAATACCAAAAAAATATGTTCTTGTGAAATCGGGTACATTTAATGTATTTAAAGTGTACACATCTGGAAATTTGTACCCAATTTTAGTAAAAGGTAATCAATTTTTGCCAAATAAAGTAAGCAGAATTGAAAATGTTAAAGTAGAGTTAGAAAATTATCTGATTTGTATTAAATAGAAACAAATTATGCATCAAAATTCTATTGAAATCAAAGGAGAATTTTAGAATCCAAACGAAAAGCAAAAGGTGAACTATATTAGATGCAAAACCATTCCCAAACCATCGTCAAATCATAAACGATAAAGAGGGCACCTGAAAAAATAGAAGTGATACCCAAAGAAAGAGACAATTTTCTTTGTTAAAGCCGAGATTCATGAAACGTCCTCGTGAGACGATTTACATATTTACTCCCACGACCAAAGCACCAAACGTGACTCATTCGAAGTTTACAAACTCTGCCAGCGCACACAAACACAATCGAAAATCCCGAATCGAGGGCAAACATGCATTCCAAGACCTGGCGATCTGGAAAACAACCTTCATGCAGGGAGGCATGTTGTGCGGATAATGAACACTCGGCCTTCCCTTTCACAGAGATGGCGGTCTCCATTAATATCTGCCGTTCATCCAATTTGAAGGAAAGGAGAAAAAAAATGAATGCATATCAACAACGCTTTTAGGTCCTTGGGAATTCCTTCCTTAAATTTCTTGCAACATACAGGAAACACTAAAAAAAATCGCGTCGAGGGATGAAAAAAGAATTGCAATGTCAGGGTCGTATACAATCGTATTGGCCCTTAAGCTTGACCTACTTTATAGAAAGTTACCTTCTTCAAAAAGAACAGGGAAATAAGCGCTAAATCACTCTGAGGAATAAACCTCTCACACATAAGGGTCGACAAACTGTTAGAAATTTGGCCGTGGAGGTACAATGAATTGTGAGTCCTTCAGGGTTTTTTATGTTTACATATCGCAAAAAGAACAATATTAATTCCGACCGGCGGCCACCGATTGCTGCGAAGGAATTTCTAAAATATTTAAATTGGTTCTTTTTTGCCGAGAAAAGTGTGTTTATACACGTACCTCGATTTCACTTAAGATTGCATCGAAATTGCTTTCGGTAGTGCAATGGCCTGCAAATTTTAAGTAAATCACTGGTTAAATTGTTAACTTAACCTTCGCAGTACTGTCAGTTTTATAGTTTTACGACCACTTCTTTTGAATTCGTGACAAGCAATGGAAAGGACTTTTAAAATAATAAATTTTAATCTGAAAATCGTGTTCTAAATATTTTCATGCACTATAAATTGAATTTAGATTAACTACTTTTCCTTGAATAAAATTTTAAAGAACATCCAGTTTTTCAAATTAAGTGTTTTTTTAGCGTGTTTATATTTGAAATTTTGTATGCGTAGATATAATTAAGGCTAAGGAACATGATTGGTTGCTTCAGTGTTTTATGACCAGGCTGCGCTAAACACAAGACAGATATATGTCAAGTAAATAGTATCGTGAAAGGGAACAAGAGGTATTAAAGAAACAAATAGTGGGATTTAAGTAGAAACAGATTGCTTAGGTTTCACTGCTGCTCGACCTCAGTGTTTACTGAAAACAGTAAACCCCATGCTAAGGAACACGGTAAAGAGTGTACAAGTGTTTTGTAATTAAAATATTTTATTTTAATATAGTTGACAGAGAACTGACATATTTAAAATTGTGTGTTCTTTGCGTAGCTTATTGCATTCTAGTATTCCATTAAATTGGTTTTTCATTTTTGAAATTAAAAAAAATTATTACTTAAATGTTTTGAAAATAGATAAACATGAGTCACAGAAAATACCAATCTGCTCTTTCCAGACTTGGGAGTGGGCACATAATTTTCTGTCCTTCGTTCAAGGCCATAAGGCATTTTCAACTTGCCTAAAATGTAACACTGAACAAGTCTCCCCATGTTATGTTCCGGCCTGTGTTTGCCTGCAAGAGTGGATTTCTATGGAAGACTTGATCTAGTGTGTTGCAATTTTTTTTAATGTATTCGGAATTATATGGAATTGGTTTAGCTGGGCTTTAAGAAATGAGTAACAAGAACAAAATAAATAATATTTTCCCTAAATTTCTAATTCAAATACGAATGTTGAAATGCACTATCTCATAAGTTTAAATGCAAATTCATGACACGTAAATTTGGATTTTATCTGTACAGTGAGAAATATGGTAGCTTTTAACACTTCTGACACAACTTTGTTTGTATTACAATAAACCATTTTGCAGATCGTAAATTACATTTCCACTACAGCTAAAATTCAATGGACATAGTTAAATCTAATTGCTACGGTAATAGGAAATTATTTTATGAATATACAATCATTTTTCATTTCGTAATTCCTGTGCATCTATTTCAATTGCTAAAAGCAATAAGCCAATAAAGATTTGTCACCTGCAGACCATTGAGCATAAAACTATAAACACATTAAAGTGTGTTTTTCAACTTAAAAATAATTTATTATTGGCAAAATAAAAAAACTATCGGCAATACGGAGGGTTATTTCTTGTTTGTTGTTTTTATCCTCTAACCTACATAGGAATAATCAGTAAAAAAGCTATAATTCTCCAACCATATTAGCCAACTCATTATGATTAGATGCCCTCAAGTCTTATAGAAATGAAAAGTTTATTTTTATACTTCCAACACACATACATCTTCACTTATCAACCAGTCTGAACGATGCCCTGCGGTGACGATGATGTGAAAAAGATTACCCAGATCTATTTTTCGTGCTATGAACGTGAAATGAACTAGATAATTAGCGATGTCCTGTATCGCTTTCGCAGTTGAAGCGATAATCAAACGGAAAGCTTCTTAAACCATCCGTACCAATGCGAAGTATAGATATGTGATTACAGATCGAATGTGTCTTTTCAAGGCAAAACGTATTATGTTGTATTTATCTAAATTCTTATTTATTTTGTTTTAAATGTCATGTGTAGTCCATTTTGATTATTACATCGAGTAAAAGTGTTTATTTTAATGAGTATATATTACCCTCAGCAGCTGTTTTATTCATTCAAACGTTTGTTCAGAAATTCTTAATTTTTATGTAGATATTATTACGCGTTATCTCAACCATTAAACATATGAGTTATGCTGTTTTATTTTTGATTTATCCTATTTACTTTTTTTTATGATTAAAATCATTCAGAAAGGTAAATGTCCGTGTATATACATTTTGAATCACTTTGTTTCATATTAATTATATATCCTCTCTTAGTCTGAACTGTATTAAATAATAACTTTTGAGAAAATAAGTGTCACTCACAAAAGACATTATTCATAACTTTTTGAAGTAAACTTTATTAAATATTAAAACTTTTGTAGGAGAATAAAAAAAAACTTATATATAGCAGCGAGTAATAGAAGCAGCGTTAGAGCGATAAAACAAAACTTAAAATCAGACCAGTGAGTTATCGATCATTGCCCGGGCTTGGATTTTGTTGATGTAAAAGATGCCCAAAAAAAGATCTGTAAAATGACCTAAAATGAAAAAAATTGACCTAAAAATTAAATTGATGCTCTTTCGATTCAACAAATATTTTTTCGACTGTCTGAAAACCTTTTTTGATATTTTTTATGGATGCACCATATATGAATAGCATTCATATAAGGACAAAATATGCTAAATACAAACTAGATTATTTTACTAAAAAAATTGGTATGCAGCCGGGAGTTGAATAGTGGGTCCACGCCTAATTGCCGAATGCAGCTCCATCTTTGCGTTCTTTAGATGATGGTCATAACCAGAAAAAGATGTATATCCAATGTGTCTGGAATTGAGGATGTAAACGAAGAGAGCCTGGAAAAGAATTTCCAATTAGTGCTGAGACAATAACATTCAAATGAGAGGGTTAAAAGGTAGTTATAGTGTAAGAAAAGAGGAAACGAAAGACAAAATTAATATAATACAAAAAGAACTATCCTGAAATAAAGTGGAACGATTTTTTACTTGATATGAAATTTAACGAAGTCTACGTTCCAAAACAATGTTTGAAAAAGTTCAAACACTCATGGCCAAGAGGGAAAAGTAAAATCCGATCAATTGGTCAGCAGTTATTTTCTTATTCCAGTTGAAAAATGAAACCCATAGGATTGGTAGGCAGTTTTTTCACTCAGATCAACAAGCTATTTAATATTGACTAGCGGCATGCTGAATAGTTCTTACGTGATGCAAAATGTGGAGTCTCTCTTGAACGGATTTCTAGCATTCATGACTCTAATCCTGTGTATCTTCATTCTAACAAATCATGGAAGGCTTCCTGCAACTCATCAATAAATATAAAGTCAACTAGATACAAACTGTGTTAATGGGAATTTTAAAGTAAATTTTGGTTACATGAACGAGATTTTAAGAGTAAACAACGAAATTGTATGTGAATATCTTACCACTGCTGCCCAAATATTCTCGCATGGTGCATATCGTTGTTACCCTAAAATGTAATTTATCACCGTTTTGGCGACGTTTGGCATTTAATCTAATACGTGTTGATCAAGCAACTACCATACATCAATTCGAAATTAGCTCTTTGGAATTTTTACTAGCTAAGTGTTGAAATTGTAAAAGCAGGCCAACCGTCACGTCCAGAATGCGTACAGGAAACACGGATCGTTGAAGAGCACTACAGTAACCAGCATTTAGCTTGACAGAAAATGCCTATCGTAGGGTATGTAACTACAAGATTATCACAAAATCCTACGATATGAAATGCAGTTCTAGTGTTTTAGAAGAAAAATTTCTCCAAAAAGGCAGTAAAAACTAATTTAGAAATTTTGTTCGTATATACTACCAGTGGGTAAGCCTAACTGATGTAGTGGTCACAGTGTTTAGTCCGTCGTCTGGTAGGTCCCAAGTTCAAATCTAGGTTTGTAAGCTCATATATGTTGTTTATTGTCCTGTTAGAAACAACAACGATGAGCTCTATATGTGCCACCGCACAAATATCTACCAGTTCTAACCTTGTAAGTAAGTCCTCTTGTAGTGCTCAAGGCCAGGGGTCGGGTTTAGAATAAAAATACAAGTAGTACTATGAACACGTTTTCTTTCCACAACATACTTGTAAAATTGTCAGGCAATATTTAAACTAAGGATCGTATATAGTATTTAAATATATTACGAATTAGTAAAAAGACGTTGTATATAGGTCGTATATTGGAAATAATGCTGAATGATATCTAATTGCTTCCTGGAATACTTTTTTGTTGCCTCGTTCCGTAAATAATGCATCATTTTTATAACTATTGAATCAGGACAAGGGATAGGACAGTTCATAAAAAGCACAATGATTAGTACTAGTTTAAGGACCAATTAATTTTAGTATAGACAGTTGGAATAGCCTTAAATAGCCATAGCGAAACTTAACTAGGATCATGGGATATTTGTTTGCACAAAATACCCCAAATAATTTTTTTTAATGATTACAGTAGAGTATGAATTGTAAGTGGTGAATTTTGAAGACTTTTAATGAACTCTCTCATTAGGCATCAGTTCCATTTTTACTGAAAAAACCGTATAGATTCATTATAATTAAAAACTACTTTCAAAGAACACACATGGCATATAATTATCTTAAATTGTTTGCTTTACGATAGTTTCGTTTTTAACAAAAACTGTTTATCCATATAAATAATGTAAAAAAACAAACAAAATATCTAACTAATTTTTGTTTCCAGAGATAATTAACTTATTTTCATGCCATTGCGATGAGTTGATTTTAAGACTGATTGATTTCTTATTAAAATCTGGAAATATTTCTTGCTTTGTTTCAGATATTACTTTTGCTTTTAGCAACTGTACTTGTAATACAACTGTTACTTTCTTTTAAAAACCCTTTCCTTTTAAAGTATACGTTAAAAAAACATTATTGCCACTTCGATGAATTGGTTTAAAACGACACCTTGATATTTAAACATTTGAAGTACAGATTAGGAAATATCTTTTGAAATTTGACAATGTTTCTATTAACCAAGCGTAGGTACATTTTTTATGAGCTTTTATTTTAGATATACTCTCTCTTTATGTTAATGTTAAACACTTGCTACTTGCTTTTTATAAGCATTCTATCCAGTGAAAACTAACTTTAAGCCTTTGTTTTGAAAAACATTTTACTACACCTTAAAAGACAAAACGTAATAGATAATCATGTATAAAAACCATTAACTACATTTCCTGTGTCCTAAATGTCCCTCCAACCACACCAAGGAACCCAACTTTCCGAAAAGATACATGGAATGCTTTTGTAAGAAGAACACAGAACAATGATAGACACATTGGGGAAAACAATGCCCTCCGATAGACATTGAGGGAATCCATTATATTGTTTCTGTAAAATCAGTGAAAGCGACTTGTGGGAGTTCAAACAAGTCATCCTACGCAGATTGTTTAGAATTGTTCGCTGTGGGAACCCAACTGCAGAACCCGTATTGGAATGACTGTGTTTAAGTCATCCTCGTGTTCCGCCGTGGGAAATATATGTCGACTGCCAGTAAGATGGAGGTTATGCTTGAAGGTGAAAAGGAAAGTGTTTCTCCATCTGTACCGAGGAAGAATATATTCCCTTAGAACTTGTCACATTTATCAAAGTGCAAGTGGTAACTGACCGTGCATGTGATTACATTTTTAAGAGCTTAACTTGATTGTTGAGGTCACTTGAAATTTAAATGACACCTGATCAGTTTTATTTGAGACAAAAGCACTGGAAGACTGCTAATTTTTGTACATTTCTTATTGTTTTGATTTAAGGACATTCCAACGGAATGCGTGGTGCTTTAAGAATCTCTGTCAGTAGGAAGATTGTCGTTTCGGTCATATGAACCGAAATCGGTTCATTTTGTGGTCATGGTACAATAAAATTATTATATAGCTCTTTTAGGAAAGGTGTATGTTGTCTATCTCCATGAAATGGTTAAAGTTAGATGCTTGCTTAAATATTCTAAACATTTTATGTTTGTGTGGTGAACCAGTATATTGTTCAAACCAAAACACCGTATATAGTACGCACACGCTCACATGATTTTGCTCGTAGAGTTCTTGTTCTATCAGATATAAAAGTCAGATCAGACATAAAAATGTCAGATATTGACAGGATTCGTCTGGCATTGTTCTATAGAGTGTAGAGCTGTGGCAGTTCAGTTGTGGAAGAGTAAAGGATTAGGCAATAAGAGGGTTGCAAGTTAGAATACAACCGAAGACCGCCTTGTACAGACGGACTGGTAGACGTTAAATCTATCGTGGCCTCAAATGCCCTCACGTTGGCTTGGTGTGGAAGTTTTTAATGTGGGATGCCAGCTCAGGTATTGCCTCGTCATCTAACCGTGGCTCAAAATTACATGTTGTCCTCCATATTTCCATTTGGGATTGATCCCGGATAGCCGCCAACTTTCCATTGTGTTGCCTCAGTGCAACGTTAATTAAAATAGCTACCAACCTCTTTAGACTGTAAATAGTAGTTGTAAAAAATTAAATATGGTTAAATTAATTACAGCTTCATATTCTTTCATAAATGAACAATGTTGTAAGATATTTAGATGTTTCTAGTTTTAGCATAGAGCTTTTCAGTCTTCAAAGAAAAAATGAGTACGTCGTTACCAATACTGATCTAAAACTGCCTTAACATTCATTTATATTATTGAATCATATTAGGTTGGAAAAAGGATTAATATTACTCAAAGCATTTCTGTTTAAGTTCAGTGATTCATAGAAAATGAATACAAAAAATTAACAGATTCCTCTACATTAAAATGAAGTAAAAAGCGTGTACTGAGAATAAATCCTATTTCAGTGTTATATTCTCCAGCATAAAGACGTTTGTGGTGCGTATATATTAATAAATAGGTTGATCGGACCATAATTTTGATTCGATAAGCGGAGTTTCTCGGAGATTTAAGAGAGAGGAAGTGCAGTCTCTTCAACAAAGTCAGATTTCACTGTATTGACTGCTTTGACTATCTATTGAAGCTGTGAAATACACCTTTTGATTCCCTTGTTAGTACTTTCTGATAAAAATTTATTTTTTGTAAAATTCTAACAAAAAAATTAGTTATACATTTATCTAGGAAGCTAGACTTGTAAAATTAATATTTAGATAAGATAGGTAACATTTTTTCACTTTTCCTTATTAATAAGATTATTTCGATCAAAATGATTGATCGCTTGCAAGATGTTTTAAACATTAAAACTACTATAAAAAGTGTGTCATCTTAAAACTACTTGCTTCAACTACTCTTAAGTATAATTAACAGCTCCTTTAGCTACTCTGAAGTCTACTTAACTACTCACTGCCTGATCGATTTATAAGTTCATCTCTACACTCGTAATTTCAGTAGGGATGCAATGTATTTTAAAACATTAGTGTCTTACACTAATAATATTGGAAAATTATGCCAAATTGAATAGTATTCAATTCGATATAACAATACTATAATGTCCTTAATTCAATGGTGCATTTCAATCGTGTTTGTAATGACATAAAAAAAGAACTGTTTGTTTAAGTAGCAGTATTCCGGATTCGATTACAAGTTCATTTCACGTCACTTTGAACATTTTCTGAGGATTTCGGAAAATAAACTAAAAGGTGTAAAAAGAGTCTGTCATAAACCTGTGATTTTCAATCCATGAAAAATTACAGTTAGATTGCTTCTCTTTTTATTTTGGCCCAACTACGATATGATAGTATCTTTAATTCAATGGTGCATTTCAACCGTGTTTGTAATTACTTACACAAAAAAGTACTGTTTGTTTAAATAGCAGAATTTAGGATTCGATTACAAGTTCACTCCACGTCACTTTGAACCTTTTCTGAGGATTTCGGAAGATAAACTATAAGGTGTAAAAAGAGTCTGTCATAAACCTGTGATTTTCAATCCATGAAAAATTACAGTTAGATTGCTTCTCTTTTTATTTTGGCCCAACTACGATATGATAGTATCTTTAATTCAATGGTGCATTTCAACCGTGTTTGTAATTACTTACACAAAAAAGTACTGTTTGTTTAAATAGCAGAATTTAGGATTCGATTACAAGTTCACTCCACGTCACTTTGAACCTTTTCTGAGGATTTCGGAAGATAAACTATAAGGTGTAAAAAGAGTCTGTCATAAACCTGTGATTTTCAATACATGAAATATTACAGTTAGATTGCTTCACTTTTTATTTCAGCTCAACTACGATACGATAATGTCTTTAATTCAATGGTGCATTTCAACCGTGTTTTTAATTACGTACATAAAAAAGTACTGTTTGTTTAAGTAGCAGAATTCAGAATTCGATTACAAGTTCACTCCACGTCACATTGAACCTTTCCTGAGGATTTCATAAGATAAACTAAAAGGTGTAAAACGAGGCTGTCATAAACCTGTGATTTTCATTCCATGAAAAATTACAGTTAGATTGCTTCAGTCTTATTTCGGCCAAACTGACCACGACAATGAAATTGCCTCTCGCAGTTTCACCTACTTTTCCACATCTGTGGTCAAACCGAATTTGGCATCATTCGTGAAAATGCTTTGAGGAGATCGGATGAGGAAATTGAAGAAACGCATTTTTCGTTACTCTAAATAATCCAACCTTTTCTTAAAGAGGAGTTGAAAAGGTCACTCGGTACGCGTCTTTAAAATCTGACCGTAACATTACATAAGAAACTCACAACATTTCTGGTTTAAAATTTTTATCGTGTTATTACATAATGGTCATTTAGTTGTTTCATCAGTTACAGCATCCTTATGCAATGACGCTGCTAAATAAATATGTGAATGCAACCTTTCCTTATGTAAGTTTAGCATAGTTTCGTAAAACAATCCTTTATGTGGGATATATTTAATTTCGAAAAATAGATGTTGAGAAATAGGAATGGGATACGAGTTATTCAGCTCACTAGGGTCGCCATATTTGGGCTTAGCTCCAAAAAAGGAAAATAAAATCTGAGTAGGTATGTGTCTGTCTAATTAACTTCAACCGTGTTTGTGATTACATAGGCACCCTCTGGAATGCGGTAAATAAGTTTCAACCCTAAAGGAATTTCTTTCTTTAGTGTTATACTACTTATGAACTATTTAAGAGATAAAAAATATGACGAAGTATTTATGACAGAATAATATGTTTCTAAATAATTATTCATACAAAAATGTTGTGTAGAATTCATATTTGCTTTCTATATTTAGAGAATTGTAAAAGAAGCAAACAGAAAATTTTCTTCATAAAAAGCAGGATACCAAGTATAATTAGCTAGCTTTCAAAACACTTAATAATTGCATTGTTTGCCTTTGAACCATCTTTTAATGAATCACTATTCAATGTAATATATCTTATTCACTTAAAAATGTACTATCGAATTACAAGGATTTGTCACCTTTATTTATTTATATTTTCATTGTCATAATCAATTTTTGTCCGAACTTGAATCTGAATCAAATTAATGAAGGTTGAGAGTTTATGGAAATATAATAATAATAATGTTTAATGCATTTATTTTAGCGCCATCTTTCACTTATATTTAACATCCGTGTTGGAATAAATGGCGAGCTTGAAATCACTTAACCAGTTCGCAATTCTTAGAGCCAATAGCGAGTCCAGTAAGGAAAATCAACGAACTTATGCTATTAAAAGTTGAGCATACTGAACAGATGAGCTTTCTTTGAATTTAGAAATTGCATAAATGAAGTCCAACAGAGGGCGATACATTTGACTTAGGAATGAGAGGTTTATCAACGCAAACCAATTAAACTAATAAATCGATATGCCAAGATTTTATTTCTTCTGTCTAAATGCTCACAGGTGATAGATATCAGACTTTCCTTAAATGTAGTTTATAGCTATTTTCGCCCCGTTTGATGTTAAATTAATTTGTGTTATCGAAAGGACTATCATTTAACAATTCGGAATGTTTATGGCGAACTGACGTCACGCTTGGAATATAAACTGTTAAAACGTTTCAGACGTAAGCAAATATAGGAGAACTACCACCCCTATATTTAACTTAACTAAAATGCTTCTTTTACTTTCTAAAACCGGCTATAGAATAAAAACATTTTATTAAGAATCAAGAATATAGTGTGTTTTTAAGTAGTTTTAAAAAGTGAGAAAACTACATTTCAAGCATTTCGCACCCCGACAAGAAAAATGACGCGACTCAAAATTGCAGAATTTGAGAAACATCAACTTAAAGTATACTATGAAACTTATATTGAAACAGTATAAGTTTCTTTTAAATTTTAAATAAGTATTTATGGTTGTAATTTCTATTATATTCTATAGAATAGTAATATAAAACGCTGGGGCATCTCATGCATATTTTTCAATGACATAACATCAAACTTTTTATTTTTGGACTTGTGTCACTTAGATGTGGGGTTCGACAGGTTTCACAATGTAAATTTTATTACTTTTATAGCTCTGCATTTTTCATTTTAAGATTTTTAATTATAAATATGAATAATAACATATATAAATTGGTTATGTTTTCCTAAAGCTGTTCCTCCATATAGGTTTGAAGATCTTTTTATGTGATGTTTACAATCATTCTTTTCATGATTAGCAGTTTTTTTTTGTTAATTCATTCAAAAGATTCACAAGTTAACAAAACTATGTCTCCTTAAGAAGTAAGGGAAGAAAAGCCCCAACCCGAAAAACTGTACAAAATATATGACTGGTGAAATGTTGAATCTTGACTGAAACGCCAGTTAAAAATATGATTACAAAGGAAATATTTGAAGAGGAAGAAGCACTAAACCCTAAAAAGAACGAAATTCCCAAGAAGCGAGCCAAAGTGAACCTGAGGCGTAAACCTACCGATATATCATCAACGTAAGATGAAGATTCACCATCTTATGCTGATAGTAATAACATCTCTTTTTCAGAATTACAATCAGACATTGCTGCAGGCGACAACAATTTACAATGATGATTACTTTATAGTTGGAGAAGAGGACACCTTAATATACATAAAATTCACTCTATAAGTTGTGAATCAGAACAATGTTGATTTTGAAGTGTTGTACGTCAAAGTAATTTTTCCATCCTATACATTTTCACGAACAAATGAAGTTTATTCATTTGAAAAATCAACTGTTTCATACATAAGTTGTCCAACTAACACATTACAAACAAGCATATCGCACCCCGGCAAGAAAAGTGACGCAGCTCAAAATTGCAGAATTTGAGAAACATCAACTTAAAGGTTATTATAAAATTTATATTGAAATAGTTTAAGCTTCTTTTAAATTTTAGGTACGTATTTATGGTGGTAACTTCTATTATGTTCTATAAATTATTAATATAACGCGCTGAGGCACCTCATACATATTTTTCATTGACATAATATCAAAATTTTTGTTTTTTGACTTGAGTCACTTTTCTTGCTGGGGTGCTATTTTATGTACAAACTGTCCAATAGATTCGCTGTAAAACGTGTAAGTCATAAACGAATTTAAATACACAGTGTACTTCAAAGGACAACTCAAAAGTGTACATAAATCAGTCTATCAAAGTGATGCTTGGACATGCTGACCTAAATATTTTTCCTGTTCTATTAGTTGAAACCTTGTTCCCGGATTCTCTTTTTAGAAAAGCCCTAGAGTTAATACTCTGAAAGAGAATGACATATTTAAGGGTCGTGAATTTTACAACCCTCCCCCAAACAAGATGTCATCTTGGATCGCGGGATGTGAGTTAAAACGACTCTTTTTCGGTGTCAGAGGAAAAGTGAAAGACAGGTATGTCGATCCTCCCCACTGATAGAATGATGAATGCTCTTCGTGGGGGTGCTAAAGAACAACGTTTTAGTAACATCTTCTTTTTGCCGTCTAAAAGAGTCGGTTAGGTATACACGGTGGTAGAAATGTCTTTTGTGGAATGTCATAACTTCGTTGCGAAACAATGCTGGGAATTTATTGATCGAAAAGGGAAGAATGTGTCGTAACATGAACATTCTTTTGAAAGATCGTGATTTTTTTTGAGTTGCTGAAATTTAGCTTGGTAAGAGTTCTTAAACAGTGTTGTAAGTTGAATATGCGTGAACTCAACAAGGAAACAATTAAAAAAATTATTCGATGCTTTGATAGATATTTTGTACTAAATAGTTTTCTAGGTGGTATGAAGAAGAATTCACATAGATTTTTGTTATTTTTAATTATGAGTCACACGAAGTGAGAACAACTTGGCTTAGATATCGACTGATGGCTAAGAAATGGCATGCATAAACCATATATCTAAAATCGCGATTAAAAATCAGTGCAACTATTGATCGGTATAGTCGATCTTCGAATCTGTCCGGTTTAGTGACCTAAGTCTGAAAAATAAGCATTGATGTAAATAATGTATTTTTGATAATTTCATCACCTAATTAAGTTTTTAAATTGTTTTTTCTTGTTTATAGTACATTTAGAACTCATTCTGGAAATATCAATCGGTAGTGTAATCCGTTGGATAAAAATATTTTTATAAACCCTAATAATTTGATTTACACTGGAGACCAAAATTATCTTTACATGCATAGAATCACGGATTTCTCAGAAACTATGAAATATAATGTTATGAATTTATGTGGAAGGAGACATAACATCATAACAACCACATACAATGGGAAAAAATTAAGAACACTGCATGATATATAACTGTAACGCGACACATTAAAAATGGTAATAATATGTGACAAGGAAAGTTCAGAAAAAAATTAATAACTCAGAAAAAAATTAAGGCTTATGAATTTAATATGGAATGCGATCGCCCCTGAAATTTGTTTTGGTACTTTTTTAAATTAACGTCTTACTAGAGCAACACAACGGGCTAGCTTATGAATTGAATATGGAATGTGATCGCCCCTAACTTTTACACACATATCACAAAGTGATTTAATTCTGGCAATATTGTTAACCACGATTTAGGGAGTTAATTTTCATTCCTACAGCAATGCGGTCTTCAAGGCATTGATACTTCTAGCTAAGAGGAATTATGTCTCAGTGCAACTACTTTTCCAAGGTAGTTTCATGAATTCTCTATCGGATTCATAAGATTTTTCTAGCTTCAGTATTCGCTCAATGGTTTCATTTTCAACAAATTCGTCAACGAGGTTTGCTCTGTGGACGAGCATTATTATCCATAAATAAAAAATCAGATCCTTATGCACCTCTGAAAAGTTTTGCATAACGTTCTAAGACCTCATCCTGATATCTCTGGCCGGTCATAGATCCTCTGTTGAAAACGATCATTATTCAACCCCACACCATCACATCTGCACTACCAAAATGGTCCCATTCCATAATGTTCGAAGGAAGATTTCGCGTTCTTGACTCCCTTCAGATGTAAAAACGCTTAGAATAAAATGTTGAACTAAACCTCGACTTATCAGTAAATAGAACATGGGTCCATTGGTGTTGACTCTAGTTCTGATGTTCTTTGCACCAATTAAAGCGATCCTTTTGTATTGTGAAGACAGTGGAACACACACCCTTGGCTTTCTGGCATAAAGATATTTTTCATTACGCCTTCTGTATACACTTTGCCGTGATACAACAGTTCCCATAGCGGGGCCAAGCTCTTAACTTAACTGCCGACTTCCTGGTACGACGGGAAGTTATTGCCATGTATCGATTTTGAGTAGTTGTTATTTGCTTACGACCTTGTCAAGGCCTTCTTACAACGGTTACAGAGTTCTGATATTGTTTCCATAGCGCCGAATATCTGGCTTGAAATATTCACACATTTCATTGCTTCCATGATTGTTTGTACTGCTTCTAAACGACCGATAACGCACCACTTCACCGATTCTGCCAAATTATACTTCGGAGCCATAAGAAACCGTTTTGAGTCCTTACACACTGAAATCAAACGCTGTATTGCTGCAATGCACTTAGCGCAAAGCGCTTGATTCACTTTCGGATGACGTAACGACTTGATTTCATATTAGAAACAGTTTCAACACTTTTGATTGGATAATTCTAATTAGGCTTGTCTTTCACACGTTACCTGAAAAAATGGATTACATCGATTGGGTATTTCATGGAATATAATTACTTTTGGGTATGTAAAGATAATTATGGATATGATTAGTTATTTTTACGAAAAATTGTATTTGCATGACACTGTTATGCAGTGAACTAATTAACTTAATGTTCAAAAACAAAATCGAACATTTGGTAACTGCTATTCAAATGATAATACCTTTATCATTTTCAATTATATTTTAGAAACGCAGATCATTTTAAATAATTATTTTATGTCTGTTTTACCTTTAATTTAGATTTGTTCATGCATCAGTTACTTTGTTTGAGAGGCAAAAATGAGACAAGGGTATGATATTTAGTTCACGATATTACAAATTTTGACACAAAACCAGGTGGAAGTTAGTTTTTAATTTTGCTTATTACGTCTGTAATATAACGAGCTCCGCAAATCCATTGATCATTTGTTGAAACTTTCTCTGGTCCCTGATTGCTATATTTACACTTAAAATAGGATTTCTAACACGATGAAAAGTACTTATCTTCAAGATTAAAAATATTTCCCAAGCATTTTGTTTTACTGCAAAAAAAAAAAAGAAACAATCATTTAATCTGGTTACCTAGCTTTAGTGGGTCAAACAAAACTGATTTCAAGGACTTTGAAACTGAACTCTGCCTAGTTGCTTGGAGAATTCGGCATTTTTTAATTATTTTTTTTTCGATCGACTATGCCGGTCAATAGTTGCATTGATTTCTAATCTCGATTTTAGAGAGCTGGCTTATCCAGGTCATTTCTTATCCATAAGTCGATATCGGACTGAAGTTGTTCAATTGACTCATAGTTAAAAATAACAAATATCTAAGTAAATCATTTTCTAACAGTCATAGAGTTTGGCTAAGTCTTATAGAAAGCTAAACAAGATTTAAAAAGATGTTTTGTTCTCTAATTTTGTTCGTCAGATATTAAAACTAATAGCATCAAATTTCGTAAATGAAGTAAATATTTTTGTCGACGCACTCTCGTGTATTATGTGATACGATAAGAAAAGGCTTCCAAAAATTGAGTTTGAAATGTGTAGTGCATGGATAAATTGTTCATTGGGTTTCACAAATGAATTTAATGTAGGATCCATTAATATTAAGAATAAAAATCATTACTTTGAGTACAATTAAATAAATAGGCAATCAAGGAGATCAAAAATAACCTTTCAATCTATAGTTCAAGAACAGTTTTAAAAATTCATTCCAATTAAACTAAAGGTATTTTTAAATTCAACCTATTTTTTGGCTAATACGAAACATCTTGGTCTTAATCAGTTTACAAAACAAGATGCTTTTACAATTTTTGGTAGAATTTAGTGCTAGAAAAAATTTAAAGATCGGTAAAAGAATGAAGAAATATCTTTACTTCGTACCAAACTATTAAATTTTCATTGCTAATATATTGTTAAAAGTACGTTATCTAAAAGCAATGATATACCATAACTATCTCAATAGTTCTGTAAAATGGACACTCGTTCTTTTGAGTGTAAATATTCATGTTTTTAAATCCTGTTTGAATATGTTTTACACAATTCCGCCGTTGTATGTACTCTAATTTCAGTAACTAGTACATACAATTTATGGTAAATTCGTTTAAATATTTATGTATCTTGTATTTTCTCTAATTTTAGTAACTAGTACATACTATTTGTGGTAAATTCGTTTAAATATTTATGTATCTTGTATTTTAAACTGAATAAATTTAAAAACCAAACTAAGAAGACTAAAGAAAGATTATATTCTAAGGAAAGGACCGGTTAAATTTTTTCTAACGTTCAAAGAAAATAGGGATAATTTAGAAAGATGTAATTATGTAATCAATAAGTGGTGTTGTGGGGTAAAAACAACAAGGACCTACTCGGAAAGCTCATGATTTTCAAAGTGTTAAACGCAAAGATTACAAACGTGATTTAATTTATTTCACCTCTTTATATATTATTTTCTCTGAGTCCTATTGAAATCATGCATAAGTAATTGAAATCTTAATTATCCTATACCTTAATTTTCCTCCTAATATTCACACGGTAGATAATTATTACCAGCTAGAAGAAGAAATGTCATATTTCACCAATGAGGTATCATAAAAACTAACTTTAATCAGGGAAGCACACGAAATATACTTTTGTTTTACTGCATGCATTTCATTATGCAAATGGGATGCTCTCTTAAATGAACACTCTGGCAATCTCACAGAAACAGAGCTAATGCTAATTGCCTTTTCCCAGAAGCATGAACCTCTCAGGACAAAAATCCTTATTTGCATCGGATTTAGTAACCCCGCAACAATCGGCCAGGGCGCGGCTAATTATTGTAGAAACGGAACAAACGAGATCAAAGATGCAATCAAACAAACAAAAATGGCCGTTTCTTTCTTCGCGTCGTATAACTCCGAACGAAAAGGCTGTTCATTTCGAACCCAAACACGTTTCCACTCCTCCCCAGTAGCCTGCGGCTCACCTGTTGAATTTTCATTCTTTACTTTGCTCGATCGGGCGTTTTTATTTCGTTTTTTCCACTTTCAGATTTCATTCTAAATTCGTCTGGAGCAAGGTTATTTAACTAACGACCTGGGAAAAAATACACGTAGTGAGTCCTGCTATACGGCTCTCTGAAGAGGCGAGAGTTTTCTAATAGGTTTGCCGATTGGCGACACACCCTGTAATTTCATACATTGTTAACCGCAGTCATTCAGAAATAGTTCAATACTTGTATGTCAGTAGGGCCTTTTTTTTCTGGGCATCGTTGGGATATGGAGTTCATTGCCGCCCTAATTACTTCCATTTACTTTCTAAAAATATGGTATATAAGTTTCAGCTAAAGGGTGCGTTTATATTGTGTCCGAAAGCATACAAAACTTACTTTTCAATCGATAGGTTAGAATTAAGATGTTTGGATTAAATAACACAGGCTCAATGTATACGATAGGAGTGGTGGCAATTTCCACCAGAATGTAGAATGTATTGTCACTAGAATTCATATCTTAGTTTCTTTTCTGGGTATATAAAGAGATATGTTGCGGGAAATAGTTCAATCTTGTATGTCAGTAAAACCTTTTTTCCTGGACATCTTTGGGGATGTGACGTTCATTGCCACCCTCATGACATCCATTTATTTTCTAAAAATAAGATTGTTTAGTTTCAGTTCAAAGGTATTTTTACCATTGTGTGAAAGCGCATAAAAACTTTTTTTCATTCAATGTATCGAAATTATGATATTTTGATAAAATATATGTGGGTCATTCCCCAAAAAACGTAAAAAACTATGTTCCATTCTGTTGCAATACTGGTCTAATCTGTTACACTGTATAAGTAACAGAGTAGACATTTTACCCTAAAAGTAGAATCATAGTTTAAAATTTCATGCACAGTCAAAACACTAAAGAGTATTTAACAGCTGTTAATAATGTACTTCCTCTTCCTGATTTATTTCATTAAAAAGTATTTATTATATTTAAAAAAATGATGTAACAGATTGGACATTTATTAATTACATTTAAGTAATCATGTACATAAAATCCCTCTTAACTTTTTCTTGAATATCCAATACAATATGACTGACAGGAAGTGAACACAAAATTCAGTACAGTTGTCAACTTTAATGTAATTTCATTTTTATATTTAAAACTCATAGTAACAGAGTGGACATAATAGAGATGAATAAAATTTAGGACACACACATAAAAATCTATGTCTCTAAAAATAAAAATAAATTTTAAAACTTGTTTTGTCAGTAATTTTATTAATTAGGTGTTTCATTATATATTATATGACATATTATTATAACTCCCCACAACCAGTTCATTACAAACATCTTCAAATGTTCTAAATTCGATTCTGGGACAGCTTGTTTACAGCCAGCTTGCAATACTCAGTTATACATATTGTGTTTTGTAAATTATTGTAATTAATTTTTACACTTGAAAAATATTCTCGACTAAGAAAATTAAGATGAAGATCAAGGAACAAACACAACTATGTTTCAAATGCGTATCATTATTTAAATAAAAAATATTAACTTCTTGGATCTAATTTTTACATTTTTTGGGAATGACTAATGAATAAGGCATACGTTCACTATGTATGGCGGTAATCGTAAAAACTGCCACCAGAATGCCAGGATTTGTAGAATGTACTGCCATCAGCATTTTTTTTAATTAATTTCTTTTCTGGGCCTAAATAGTATAACTGTGATACAAAAAAAAAAGAACCTCGACATTAATCATGCGTTTTTTATAGTAGACAAAATTCAAAAGTACCTCTCGCTAAAAAAAACGTCTTCTGTAATGTTATATATAAAATTTGTATGAGACAATCGTCACATCAATATACACATAAACTTCATAAATTTCAATGATAACCCCCAATTATAACGCCAGATTAGGAATACATCAAATTTTAAAGTAAAGTTATTTTGTAAAGCCTTTTTTCGATTTAGGATGCGGAATGGAGCCCATAATGTCAAATTACATTCTCAGAATTTAATACAAATCGTCTGAAATAATCTTTCTGCAACGCCAACATCTTTCAAAGAGCCACCTAATGCTTCTTTTTGAAATTTAATATGCAATAATAATTATGATATTCATGGTATCCACTTTAATATTAGTTACGAAATTAATATTCGGAAACATTATGTGCAGAATTTATATAAATTAATAGAAATAGATTCAGAGAGAAATCTTTTTATGGCACAAAACACAAAATTCGGCTCTTTCTTTCCAATAGCTTTTCTCTATGACATATTTAATATTTCTAGCCACTTTTGCTAAAGGAAATAACTTCATTCTACTTCGAAGAAAACGCTGATATTTTTATTGTCAGATAAAAAGTCCTTTTGGTTCAATTTCCTACAAAATACATGATGGGGATTATTCATAACATTTCGAATTTTAATTTCATAACTAATATTGGAGACTGAAAATTGACTTCAAAGAAACATCGTGTAAATTTCGTTTTGATTCTTTAAAAATAAGATTCAATTGGGTATATAAGTTTTATCCTTTCACGAAGATTCTTTTATTTTCGTATTTTAATTTGAATTACTTCTTTTTGTAATATCTACTAGCAGAACTACCCGACGTTGCTCTTGTTGAATTAATTAAATGTTGATTGAAAATTGATTAGACTAATCACTTCTCATTTATAAAAGAATGCAAGCATCATTTAAGTGCACTGAAAATAATTTATGCATCGATGTTTTGATAGCTTTTGCAATTTACTTCGGACGCAAATATTGCATACATGATATATCCATCCATACAATTCGTTTCATATTTACGCATTTCTGCTATGAGACAAACTGCTAATATTTTTTTCTTAAGTGACTACAAAAGTCGATTCAGGGTTTTGGAGTGATTACAAATATCCTCGTACGTTCATTTCAGCAATAAATGACGAATGATATTTTCGAATTTCATTTCAATATGAGAGAATGGTAAATTAAATTGTTTTGGCATTCGTGATTAATTTATTTTGAAGCCATCACATTTTTTACTTGAAATGTTCATTCTGCGATACGTAGAATAACGTAGCTTATGTTAAAAATAACTGTCATCAGTGTAGCTGCATGAGTGCATCAGTAAACAAAGTCAATAGATTACAATTTTTCAACAAAACAGAAGGTCAACAAGCGTAAATTCCTAAATAGTGAACTGATGTATAAAAATGAGGGGCCATAGATGTGTGCGTGATGCAAATTGCTTCGAAAAGTTTAGAAAATAACCGATTTCGAAGTTGTCTTTGGAGTACGAGTCATTTAAACTCTTTTATATGTTGAAAGGAAATTATAATTATTTAGGTGTTCTTAGATTTAAAAATTTTAACCTGATAATTATGATTGTGTTCATTTACAGAACGTGCTTCTGTAAATGAACCAGTTTATTAATACGGAAGCCAGTTTGAATTTTTGAAAAAATGGTACTTGTTCCATATTTTTAATGCTTTAATGCTACTTTTGTTAACTATCTCGTCAAGTATCAACTCAGCATTTTCTAAAGCTTAATAAAAAGTTTACATTTTCCTTTCTTCTAAATTTTCTTTATTTATCTTAAACTCTGAAATTTTACTCATGAATTTTAAGTTTCAGAATAAATTGAAAATACTGAATTGTCCATTGTCATAAAAATTGTAACAAGTTAAATTGTTGAATTGAGGAACGTTCTATCATGCGCTACTTTTAACAAACAACCCGGTTATAAGGTAAAACAAAATTTGAAATATTCCTACTTTAATAATGATTTTTAAATTTTTTCAGTTTACTTATCTCATGATAGTCGATAATTTGGAATTATCAACTGTTGTATTTACTTGTCATATTTATGCTTCGTATGCTTCTAAATTAGATTGAAGTTCTATTGATCTACACAATTAAGTTTTTTACACCTTTCAAAATGTCCGCAATAAATTAGAAAGACTAAATGGCTTCACTTTTATGCTTCTAAATCAGAGTTAAGTTCTACTGGTCGCACCCCTTTCAAAATTCAAACAATAAATTAGAATGACTCAATATCTGCCCTTTTATGCTTCTAAATCAAAGCTAAATTCTATTTTTCACCACTTTTAAAATTAAAAAAATAAGTTAGAATGATTGAATGACTGCACTTTTATGCTTCTAAATTAGAGTTAAGTTTTAATGGTCTCACATATTTCAAAATAAAACAATAAATTAGAAAACAATAGATTAGATAGACGCTTCCTTTGTTTCTAAACTAAAAGTATTAAATTCAATTGGTTTCACTACTTTTAAAATACAAAGAAGCTTTATATATAAGAATAGAAGAGAAAGTTATTTCAACTCTAAAATTCATTTAGCTAAGTACAGAAAGTTTTGTTCAATAGTAAATAATAAAATATTTTTTAACTCCTTTTAAACTACCCTCAAGTTTATCAATTGGAAATGAAATAGTTTAAAAAACATGCTAATAGTGGTAAAAACACTCTCCATTGCAACTATCATCTTAATAGGGCGCAATGCACTATAATTAAGAGATGTTCTGCAATTATAATTACGATTATGACATCGTTGCTTACTATAATATTTAATGTAAAACTTAAACCTTTGATTTCTCAGCTTTTATAGTTAAAATATAATGCCAATGAAACACACATAAAAAAATGAGATTTTTTACGCTTTTATTATTCACAGTACTATTTTTCAATGTCGAAACATGGAAGATTCATTGATTATTTCACAGATTAATGAACAATTAAATCGGAAGATGCAAGAAAAGTTATTTGTAACACTTTATCATAAATTTCTCCATAAATATTATAATGTCAAGAATAACCTCCAAAAAACATTTTTTATCATCGTGAATACATTTGCAGAAGTGATATAATTCAGGTCACGTATATTTGATTAGCTCATCAGGAAGAACACAGAAGAGAGAAGCAAGAGTAAAAGTCACTCAGGAAAAAAGTAACTTTAATAAACTAAACTGCCCATTGCATACATAAAATATGATAGCATAACGAGCTGCAAGGGATGTTTTGTACTGTAACTAAGCATACTCATAATACTCTCTTAAGTTTAACGTCTAAAAAATAGAGACATTGTTAAAACACTTAAGGTATAGAGTTAATTAACAATTTAAAAAACGTAGGCCATTTTATGTTTATGATTTCGATCTTCATCTTACAGTTGATAATTCCAAATTATCGATTATCATGAGATGAGAAAATTATCAGAAAAATATTTAAATAATCATTATTAAAGCAAGAATATTTCAAATTTTGTATTACCTTATAACCGGGTTGTTTGTAAAAAGTAGCGCATGGTAGAATGTTCCTCAATTCAACAAATTAAACTGTTACAATTTTATGACAATGGTCGTAAAAAAGTAAATCCCATTTATTAATTTGTAATTATTAAAGTAAATTTTGTTGATCAACAATACACATACTTAACTTCTTTGTTCCGTATGTTTACTCACAACATATAAATACTTCTTCAAATTCCAGTGTGTCTTTTCAAACAAAATTTTAGCACAACTTTAGGTGATATACTAAAATATTTTAAGACTTTCTATATTTACCTTTGTTAAAAAAAAACATAATATGCGTAAAAAAAAGCAATAAGCGTAAAGACGATTGAGTAAAAAAAAAAAACATATATATAGATCGTATGTACTGAACTCATTTTCAACACTTAAATAACGAAATAACTTGTGCCTATACAGTTTAGTGGATATTATTGTATAGATGAGTGTTAAAAACCAATTGATTGGTGTCAATAACGACATGAGAATGTGCATGTTTATTTCGTATCCCATTCTGTTTCTTGTCTAAACCCAATATCTTATTGTACGTTAATTATTGTTTACATGTAATATTACTAAACAGAAAAAATATTATCTATTGTGCGAAAAAAACAAGTGTATACAAAATGATTCGGTTCATAAGTAATATGCAGCTTTTATGTTTTTCGGTGGGAAATTCTTAAGTAGACCTACATAATATTAGACTTTAAACTCCCTGTATTTTGAAAGTTTATTTTCAAAGTTGCATTACTTGTGATGTGTTTGTAAATCTATTGATAATTCTTCTAAGTAATAATAATTTTACCATTAAATAAGAATTAGTGTAACTACATCTATAGATAATGTGGCTTCGTATATTGTGTCGAGTTAAAATTTCCAAAAGAAGTATGTAAGAGTTTTGTTTAGATCAAAAGAAATATTACTATAGTAGTAGGTATTCGGTTTGACTTATTTATCTTTTGGCCGAACTGTTTCGGTAGTCAGCACATAAATGGAAAGTTCTCATGATTTTAATCGCACTAGACACCTACACTCTAATCAAAGGTGAGAAAATTCACAACTCGATGTCAACAAAATAAAAAATGGACTTGTACCACGATATGAGAACTGCCTTAATATAAACAGTGATTTTGTGAAAAATGGAAAAAGTTACACAGAAATTATGTATAAATAAATATTACGCAATATTCGAGACATTTAAGTGACATTTACTTTCTGGAATGACCTCTAGCAAATAATGATGGAATATATTTTATTTGGTCATTAAAGGTATAAGTGCATTTTAATTACAGCATAGCTTACGTTAATAGCAGCACTTTATAATCTTTTTTCATTCCAGTCCAAGTAATAAATATTTACATTTCTTCCATATAAGGGAAGGTGGGTGTTATAAGTTTTTTATTTTCAGCTGTGGCATCAGGATATGCATCTATATGAAGGAAACAAAGCCCTTAAAATGATCTTTGATCTTTTACATACAACTTACATATCATTAAAATTAAAAAGAGTAACATTTATTTCCAGTATTTAATGTTTTTGGTAGTGGTGTACATTGTAACACTTTGCCCCACTGTCGGGGTACACTGTTACACACTGTGGGATACAGTGTTACGTTATAATAACAACAGTATATATCAATATGTGGGCTTTTATTAAAATTCATTTTAATTGAAATATACAGATATCTAATGTTTCCTTAAGCAGGCTTAAAAAATATCACTTTTGATTAGTTTATGTATAATTGAACATTAGTTTATGTGTAAATGCGAGGAACTCATTATCA
Source organism: Metellina segmentata (assembly GCA_947359465.1). NCBI lineage: Eukaryota > Metazoa > Arthropoda > Arachnida > Araneae > Tetragnathidae > Metellina > Metellina segmentata. The sequence continues at coordinate 80,632,208 of OX375877.1, forward strand.
ATAATTGTAGCTTACAGTTATAAAGTAGATGATAAAATAAGATGAAAGAAATTGTAAACTTATTTTAGATTTTTATGGAAAGTTAAATCCACAGGGAAAATTAGCAATTCTGCTTTTCTCATTGTCCCTCCTGATGGAATTGGGAGAGGAAGTTTGGCAATGTTTTTTGATTTTTCAAATGAATAAACTTCATTTGATCGTGAAAATTTATAGGATGGAAAAATTCTTTTGATGTACAACACTTCAAAATCAACATTGTTCTGATTCACAACTTCCCCAATAGAGTGAATTTTATGTTTTATAGGGTGTCCTTCTCCAAATGTAACGAATCATCATTTGTAGCAATATCTTATTGCATTTCTGAAAAAGAGATATTATCACTATCAGCATAAGATGGTGAATCTTCATCTTCTGTTGATGATATCTCGGCAGGCTTATGCATCAGGTTCACTTTGGTTCGTTTCTTGGGAATATTGTTCTTTTTAGGGTTTAGTATTTTTCCCTCTTCAAATATTTCCTTTGTAATCATATTTTTAATGGGTGTATCAGTCAAGATACAACATTTCACTCATCCTTTTTTGTACAGTTTTTCGGGTTGGGGCTTTTCTTATCTTACTTCTTAAGGAGACATAATTTTGTTAACTTGTGAACGTTTTGAATGAATTAACAAAAAAAAAAAAAAACTGCTAATCATGTAAAGAAAGACTGTAAACATCGCATAAAAAGATATGCAAAGATAAATTAACAAATTTATTTATGTCATCATTCATATTTATAGTTAAAAATTTTAAAATGAAAAATGTAGGGCGGTATAAGAGTAATAAAATTTATACTTTGAAACATATGCTTGTTGTAATGTGTTAATTGGACAAATTACGTATGTAGCAGTGTGTCTCATTTCATTCTGTTACACTGTACCTCATCTGACATAGCTTGTAACAAAATGTTTTTATGACTACATAATGTAAATTTAGATAATCCATTTTAACTCGACAGAACCTAAACACAATTAGCTTTACTAAGAAAATATTATTCATTATAAAATAAGCACCAATCATGAAAAAAGAGAATCTAATTTCAAGCACAAAATTTTACTTTTAACATGCAGAAAAAGAGATTTGCTCACAGAAATATTAATAATGATGCAAATTCTTCCAAAACACATGGACTTTTGGGAAACAAAATGGCTAACAAGATTATAAACAAATTGGAGATAATTTTGAAACCACTTTAAAGTGAAATTCAATGTAACACTGTACCCCATGTAACACTGTGCCCACCTTCCCCTATATCTGTTATTTTGTCAGTTTATCTTTACATAATCAATTTTTATGACAATTTTACCTAGAAGTAGAATTTTCTACAAAAATTATTACTTAAACTTGGTTATTACGTTCAGGATGCATATATTTAATTTTCGCCATGCGATGGCATTTTTAAGCATTTCACACTAGACATCCAATAATTTTTTCCACACGTGTACAGATTTTTAAATCAAACCAATATTACGCAAGGTACAAGCGGTCTATCAAAAACATTCGCGTAGGTTATTGGGATAATTAATACCCTCCAATCTATCTTATCCTAATTATTGAGCAATCACTCATTCTAAAGGATGCGTATCATCTTCAACTAATTAAAAGATAAGCCTAAAACGTATCCCAATCTAACCACAAATTATAATTATTTGGCTCAATTAATCGCAAATCTGGAGACGATCATTAAATGCAGTTATTTGATCTGTCCTATTTTGCGTGGAATGTTTCTTCAACGACAGCAGGAAGTTTCCACCAAAGGGAGGTGCGCTTAAAAAATGTCAGCTATTCAACAACCTTGATCCAGTTAGTATTACTTGGGTGTCTTTTAATGCATTCAAGAATTTTTTACTTTTCAAGTAATTCTTAGTTTGGATTAAAATTGAGTCTTGATCTGATACGGTTTGATGTTTCCTCTTATTCAATTAAAAAGTTGTGTCTAGGCGTTCATAGGATACTTATTATTGTTAAAAATTTTTCCTCGACGTTTGTCTATCATATTGCTTTTGTTATGCTTAATTTAGTTCAAGTACGTGCGAACTTTTATTGAATTTAGAAGATTTAGTCTTTGGAATATAGTGTATAAATATGGCTTTTAAAATGTTCATAAAATGGTAATGAAATCTGAAAAGACGATTGCAACAGATGATAATGTTTTCTGAATCAGTAGACGAATTTATTAATATTTTTTAATACATTTCGAAGACAGTAATAAATTAATAAATTATAGATTTAAATATTTGATACAAAACGGTGACATTTTACAGTTTGTAATGAAAATTTAATTTTAAGGTGCAAAAATTCTAATTTGTGCAAGTATACTATTTTTACTGTCCATTTGAATCATTTGTTAATCTTGCTTCTATGATACTACTTTTAACTTGTGTTTTAATAGTGCATGAAAAGATGAATGTGAACTGGAAAAGAGTTTTACAAATTCGAACGTAATAGCGTTTCATTTGTTACAACAACTGATACAATAAAAAAAAATTTTAATTAATAATCTTAAATAAATTTTTTTTTAAATCACCCAAAGGAAATACACAGTTTTACAATGCCACTTAAACTGTAATCATTTAGAGAAATTGTTCAATAAAATTTCGAGTAATTTCTACTTGACCTGATAAGTGTGTAGCCTTCTTTTTAAAAACATACGTGATAAATTTTAGTGTTAGATGCTTGTCTCCTTTCATAATTTCGTTGTTAATATGTTAAATATAACTACTTCTATAACCAATTTCTTTCTTGTTTGTGAGAGTAAATGTACAATAATATTTTTTACTTCTAATAACGTCTTTCTGTATTATTTTCAATATTCAAATATGCTCGCTACAGTACTTTACAAAACATTTCAAAGGCAAATGTCCGCTGAGTTCCCTGTATGTTTGAAAAATGCATGTATTTTTTCAAACACAATAGAAAAGAGCATGGGGTATCAATTTATGACACTACTTGTCAATATCCGTAGTTAATGTGTATTTTTTCGACCTATTTTTTTATCGAACAATAAAGATATGTTGCAAACTATGGCAGTGCATGTTCCATTTCCCCAAATGTTATACCTAAGTATTAGATCATTTAAACGAACTTCTACAACAGCGTTTAAATGTGCAGTTTTCAACATTGTTTAGTACCTTTGGTTTGTCGTTAGCGATTATTTTTCGCTACACAAAAGCTATCAGCAAAACTGAAAGGTAGTTTCTTTGATTCATATTTTGAAACACATTAGTTTAAATGTAAACCCTTAATATCTCCATTGGATCGTCAATAAACATGTTTATTTTGAAAATATGATTCGATAGATCCTTTTTCCCCCTCCTTTTTTTCAGATTTAGAATGTGCGCTATTATGAGCGATACAAAATGTGAATTTCGGTAGTGTTTATGCGCCAATACATGTTTCTGGTATTCAGAGCGTGACATCAGTTGGCTTGTTTTTTGTATACAATTGCACCACTTCGTCTATAAAATTCCAAAGAATGAATTATTAATTGATGTATGATACCAGATTGGGTCAACACTGACGATTAAACGCCAAAGGACGCCCAAATGATGATAAACTGCATTTTTAGAGATCACTGATAATACTTGTGTATATGCATAAGGCGAGAGGGTTTGGATAATGTAAGTAAATTCTTCGCAGGCCGTATGGTTTGCTGGTTCACACTGAAAATCCTCTCATATCTCATCATCCTGGCAAACAAATGTCTGTTCAACTAATATACTTAATGATAACCTGTTACAAAGCAGTCCAAAAAAACTAAACGCATTTCAGGTTCCTGTATGTTATTTCAATCTCTATACATATTTCTGTAACATGTAGCAAAAAAAGGCCTCGTTAGTAATTTATGAATAACAACGAGTATTTGCTGCATTTGTTGTATAGCATCGAAAATGAGAAATCACGATTCCGCTCACAAATAAGACAAGCCGTAGATGGGAAAGTATTTATATGAATTTATGTCGCACAGAAGTGACACAAAGGGTTATTGGCAATGGTTGGAGATCAATCCTGTAGGGAAAGATATAGAAATATGCCGTTGAGAACTGAAATCTTTTCTCTCTGGATTGAAAACCAGACGTTTTCAATGAATAGTTTCCCATATTCCTATTCTAAAAACAAATTTATAATGCGCTTTAAGTATTTCCATTCATAAGAACGAAGACATACTCAACTAGTAAATGAACCCTTAGAGGAAAGATGTCAAAAGAAATAGGGTTACTGTGTAGGTTAATAATAAATAATGGGATTTCCTGAAATTTCCTTAAATTTAATTTAGCGGATCGGAAAATTTGAAATAAAAGCTGTGAAAAAGTGTAATGAATGCCTTGTGAGGGGGAGAGGGGGGGGGATAGATAGAGGATTTTTAATTTCATATATTTTTTTGGGGGATTAGGGAGTGCCATGCTATTTTTTGAACATATGGTTAATATCTTTAAGTATTAAATGTTTAATTATAGATTTCTTTCAATATCTATTGAATTATACTTCTTAACCTCTCCATACGATTTACTCAGTCTTATAAGTAACGTACGACACTACAGTGTTTTTTTCCCTCAGTAATACTTATAACCTTTGATTGATGAAGAAATGACACAATTTTTTTTTGCACATCTGTACCAAATATATTTAGCAGTGACAATTTAAACACATTCATTACCATAATGAAATCCAACTATTTACTTAGCAATCTGAGCTCACCTGTGACCTAAGGCAATACCTCTCTAGGAGGTATTGCCTAAGGGCACCGCTCTTATGAAATTAGAGAGCTGAAATGTTTGTTTACGAGTTTAAATCTTCTCTTCCCGACGAGAATCTGTGTATTTTGTAATTGTTGGTTAATTCAAGTTTTGTCTAATTTATATCACTGTTTAGAATAGAGATGGACAATCTGCTTGTAAAAACAGCCCCCGGCATGATCAGTGAGAAATGACATTCGTTGCATCATGTAATAAGGCTGAAAATCAATAAGCGCTGCTTTACACAAGTTTAATTTAAACAAACCCACCAATGTGTCTGAACAGTCAAAGGCGTTGTTTCTAAGAAACTGGTAGTTTAACTCTCGGTTACGAGTTTTAATCTCGAGTTCGAATATCGTGTCAAAGTCCAGTTGGATGAATGAAGTTTCGTGTTTTCTTTAGGATACATGTAAATAAAGATCAACTTCCCCAATGGTGAGATATGGTAACACCGCCGAAGGCGATTCAGACTAATGTGTGCCAAAATACATTAAATTGTAGTTATTATCTCTTGTTTTAGAGAAGGGATTTAGGATAAAACTTGAACTCGACTTTAAATTACCATACTCATAAACAGTACATTGGAAATATGACTAGTTAATTTAATGTAACTGAACGATTAGATTAATCACGATTGAGGTTAACGCGACTTATTGGTTAGAATAATGAGCAATTGCTTACGTTTTAATAAATTTGTATAATTTCATATTGATTTAATTATTGTCATTTAATCCCATAATTAGGAAAATCGCTCTCCCCCCCCTCCCTTTTTAGGTTTACCATCTTATTTTTTTCCTTTTCACCATTTCATCATTTGCATTATACAAACCTTAGAATAATGAGCAATTGCTTACGTTTGAATAAATTTGTATAATTTCATGCTGATTTCATTATTGTCAATTAATCCCATAATTTTGAACATCGTTCAACTAAACTTTTATTTTCTCATTGAAGCTTATTCCAGTGATTTAAGAAATTCTATACCTCGGTTAACCATTTGGAATAGATAGATAATTGAGCTTTATGACTCAAAATTAATCATTTTGAGAAGTGGAAAACTTTACAGCAAATCCAATTATGAAATTTAAGATCACTTTTTGAATATTTTTTAGCTTTGTAGAACGTTCAATTCTTTATAAAAAAAAACTCATGTTAGATAACTCTAATTAAATACCTTATTCAATACACTTAATATACACAGTCCAGTCACATTAATGTGACCACCACCTACTTTCGACGTCAACGTGAAATCACAAAAGGCAGGTGGCAGCACATTGCACTGGAGAGTATATAAAGGATGTATAGTATATAAAAGAGGAGGTGTATTGTATATAGGAGAGTATATAAAAGATATATAAAGGGCATCGGAAAGCATTTCAATCGTTGGCGTAATGCAGAAACGTAGCGATTTATCCGACATCCAAAAGGTCATGATTATTGGCTTTCGGGCCAAGGGTGGAAGCATTTCGGAAACGGCTAATTTTGTGAACTGTTCGCGTGCCTCCGTGGTAAAAGTATACCGTGCATGGCAAAATGGCACTATCCAAAATCAGCGGCGTGGCACATGTGGTGCACCACGGGCTATATATGACAGAGGCAAACGAAAGCTACGGAGATGCATTCGGGCGAATAGACTTGCAACTGTTGAGCAACTGACCGCCCAGATGAACCAAGGGGCTACCAAGAGTGTATCCTCAACAACGGTTCAGCGAACGTTGCTGCGCATGGGCCTCCGCAGCAGACGCCTGGTTAATGCACCTATGCTGACTGCTGTTCATCAGCGACGAAGGCTGGAATTTTCACGCCAGTACCATAACTGGACTCCACAGAGTGGCGACAGGTGGCTTTTTCCGATGAATCACGTTTTATGCTCCATCGGACAGATGGACGTTAGCGTATACGACGTGAAACGTCTGAAAGCAAACACCCTGCAACAATTGTTGGAAGGATCCAGGCTGGAAGAGGGAGCATTATGGTTCGGGGAATGTTTTCCTGGCATTCACTGGGTGCAGAAACCTAATTGACTCTCTTCCTGCACGTCTCGCAGCGGTCCGCTCTGCCAAAGGTGGTTATTCTGGCTTTTGGCAGGTGGTCACATTAATGTGACCGGACTGTGTATACAATTCACCATAAAAATATTTGAATATGTATCAATAGTCTTTCTTCTGAAAACACAGTTGTTTCAAGATGTGTTAATTTGATGTTTGTGCAATTTTCAACGAAATCATAAAATAGAATAGCTACATAATTGATTTTATGTATTTAATTTACTTATAGATCTTATTAAATAATCATATCCTAATGCATAAATATATGAACATATGTTTAATAAATACTTGCGTATTCGGAATGGCTTGATAAGGTCAAAATTTTCAATAATTTACGAAGTGCATCCATTTGTATATAATTTTCATTACTCACGAATGAAATAAAAAAATATATTATATACTAGCCACTGCGTGCGCCACTGCTAGACCGGCGTTGCCCGTGGCAGTTGCTTTTGTAGTGTTTATTGGTTTGCTTCGCAAACCAAATGGGAGTTCGTAGCCTATTGGATAACAGCCATCGAGGATTCCCATTTGGTTTGCGAATTTGTAGCCTAATGGATAACAACCATAACGGAGTTGTCCGTGGTGTTGGTTTGCTTCGCAAAGCAAATGGCCGTTGCCCGTGACAGTTCTTTCGTGTGGGTCACATTGCCCGTGGTTTTAATTTGTTTCGCAAACCAAAAAATATAAATATTTAATTGATAAATTATTTATTATAAGAAAATCAAACGTATAAAGTTTCAGTCTGGTGTAAAATTTTCCGTAGATTTCGAGTTCGTTAAAATTTTTATTCTATCTTTAACTATCGCTGAGATAGAAAATAAGCACTAAAGAACGCCAGTGATAACTTTAATAATTTCTTTCGTTTCACACTCGAATCCGTTTCTCAGGAAATCAAAATGAATGAATCTCGAATCAAACGAAGGTTATTTTAATCTGTTCGCTCCTATTCGAGACGGTAGGTGATAAAAGATTGGCATGGTTCCAAAGAATGACGTCAATGGTGACGTGAGGGTGAAAAGTCTATTTTTTTATGCTTCTTCATTTCCGAAATAAGGAAGAATGGTGAAAATACTATTAAATTAATTTTAAAATGTTCTAGATTGAATTTTAAAATTCGCCTGGACCCTAAAATTGCAAACAATTCGGACGACCTGTGTGCCAAATCCCATTACTCTAAGTGCCATAGATTCGTCAGAACTTTGCGTGCAAGAAACAAACAAACAAGAAACACTTCCTTTTATGTATATAATATTAGAGATACTAAATATCTATAAGGATAACAAGCAGCAAATGCAACTACGGTATAATTTATCAGGTACATATAAGACTTGGCAGTTCTTCCCAACGATGCCAGTCAATGAAGATCAGTATGATATTACCACTTGACAGATTTTCTATAGCTCCGGGATGTGGGATTCCGGCTGAATAATATGCAACTAAGGACAATTATTTCAGGTACAGACGTCCTAATGGGTTTTTCCAACGATGCTAGTCAATGACGATCAGTGTGGCATAACCGCTTGACGAAGAAGTGACAGAAGTGTTTTAAAATGTTAATTTTGCAACTATGAAAGACGCTGTAAATTCCCGAAGAGCCTTTATTTCTTTTCATGCTAAAAAGTTGTTAAGAAGAAGAATGGAAGAGGAACACCCAGCGTCTATAATCTGGTGTTATAATTGATACTACGGGGAATCAACGTAGTGTGCGATTTAGAGACTTTGATGGCGTAAACTAGCTGTAAAAGCCAATGGATAAAAGAGACTCCCCAAAAAAATTATAGATAGTCTTATGAAATAATACATAAGTGCATACATTTGAACATAAATTATACTGAAAGCTTTCTGTGTAATATATACGAAAAGATTATAACATAATTGTCAGAACTTTAGAAATATCATTTAATAAAATTCTGGTTTAATCTTGAAACTACACTGTCTTAAGTTGTCCGTTATGTTTCTCACAGAAAACTGGCTTAGTTAGCAACGTTACACCATCAAAGGCATTTTTAATTAACTCCTGTTCAATTCGTCCTCCAAGTACACTTACAGGCGACACTCCTTCCTACGCATACAAACTGCGAGGAAAGTCCATTAAAAAAGAATCCCACGTCATCAACGCCGCGTTAGGTCTTGAACGAAATCAATCATGCCCAAAAAACAATAGAAAGCATTCCAAGAATGTGCCGGTAATCGCATTGTTGACGGGCACCACTCGTAGACCGTGCTGTCCGTCCACAGCGGCCTTGGTCGCGGGCGTTGTTGAACACAATGATCACTTTTCTGTTAAGTTAACCATTCAAAAAATGCCGCGGGCAAGAAAAAAAGTTCCCCTTAATAACTCACGCCTAACTTCCAACAAAAACTGTGAAACAAATGGTTTAACAATCTGGTCTCATATGCGCACATGAGTCCTCCAACCACGTTGTTTACAACGTGCGGCCAGAAAGCACGTGGATCACCTCGTGCATTTCCACTCCAGTTTTTGTATTGTGGTGAATAATTGTTCCTGTTCCGGTGCGTACTTCATTGGTCTTGACCTTCTACACCCAAGACAGATGTATTAGAATGGACACTCCACCGCACGTGCTCAAATTCTCATTGGATGACGTTACTTGCCGTTATGGATACGGGTTTTCTACAGTGTGGGCACCATCAGGATCCCGTCCCGTAAAAAAATCATAAATTGTGTAACTGTTGTAAGCAGGCTAAAGATAAGTCATTTGACTGTTGATCTTTGCGATATCTTAAAAATCTCCACGTGGTAATGTAACGTGTCTGGAGTAAAGGTATACACATCTCCAGACTAAGGTATTTGATCTCAAGGATCAGCTAGTAATTTAAACTTATATAAAAAGAGAATCTTCGTCTCTGATAGAAATGGTGAATGAGTCTTGCTTTTGACAGCTTGCGTTACAGTAAGTTGTTGACATCTTTATGAATTGAAACGCCATGGACACATGAATTGCGTCGCACGTATAGGTTAATATAGATTACATCATGATGCACGTGGAAATCAACGTGGTGATCGTCGTTTAAGATGCCGGTAGATTACCGATGTAGACTGCACTTATTTTTTCTGAAGACCGCATTTGAAGCTATGCTGCTAAATTAATGACCATCACAAGAAGGTATGAGACTTTATGATTCCTAGTACGTTGAAAATTAAATGCACGTGGAAATACAACGTGGTTTATATTTATTACTGCTCTTGATGTTACTGGTATGTTTTGAAGACTGTATTTCAATGTGTTAATGTTCACCTGGTGACCATAAATTTATCATTTCTGTGTCTCTATCGTGACTTTTACATCTTGTATGTAAATTACATTTACAAATACTTTGTTTTGTAAATGTAATTTTTTTTGTTTAAATTGCCAGCGTCACACATGAGTATCGTAAAACTCACACGTTATTATAGCGTTAGAGGTTTCGTACTCAAAGTGCACTACAACTTGTTGATTTTATAACAATGTATTCAAACCTTTAAGAAGAGTGAATTATTGTTCATAGAACTTTTGAATAATGTTCTCTACAGAACTAAAGAAAAGACAGACACATGTGAAAATCAAACGTAGTTTCTATCACCTGTGCTTTATGTGAAATTCAGCAGATAGTTAAACATGGTGACCGAATGTGTTTCTGAGAATGACTTGTATTCCATCTTGTTTTTTAATGAATCAAAAACTAGCACAAAGTACAATAGTAGTACTTTGCGTGAATACCGAGTTTTGTAAATTTATATAGAATTATTGATACTTAAGCATCATTTCTATGAATATTTGGCCTTATTTCACTTTTATATTAATGTCATAGTAGATAAGTCGGGAAAAGGCCCTTAAAACATTGTATGTATGATTGAAATTAAATCATCTAGAACTTTTTTATTCATTTTTGTAAATACGCGAGTACAAGCAGGAAAAAGCTTGAAGAGTCAACCTATCGGGACCTTCAAAGAACATTGTCAAAGAAAAATTAAATATAATTTTATGAAAATTCGAAAATTGTATATTGATTAGTTAATAAGACATTGATTCAGTTTATATTTTGCAGTATTAAACGTCTCCTGTGTAAGATACACGGAAAAGTTACTCGATCGTAAATCAAACATTTAGTTCTCCAAGTTCTCAAAACTATTATGCATAAATAAAATCATTCAAATTGAAATTATAAATACGATAATAATTATACATTTCATGTTTATAAAGATAAAATGCTATGTTAAAATGATGTAAACTTCTTTAAGTTGATTGAAAGAAACAAAATAAAAGATATCGCCGATTTTTTTTACGTTGACTTGATCAAGATCTGGTCATGTTTCTTGTAATGACGAGATATCTTGTCCATCAATATCTGGTCAGTTTTGTTAATGACGTGGCACCGCATCGAGACAACCTTTATTAGGGTAAAAGAATATTGTATAGTTTCTCATTTTGGAATTGTAATAAAAGAAACATGAGTACCATAAATTCACTACTGTACTAAACTTTCAAAATCATTAAAATTTAAGAGATTTAATAAATACTCTTTTACATTTTTCTTGTGATTTCAAATTGAAGTATTTTGGTGCTCTAAAAAAAGAAATTTATTGAAAAATCTAACGAAACTAGTGAGAACACACTTGCCTTTTCTTTCATCGTATGCATACGGTTAGAGATAAGCTTGTCGCTTAAATATTTAGGTAATAGGAAAAACAAGTAATAACTTAATATTCTTTCAACTATCTGAGCGTATGTGGAAATTAAAAGAAATTATCATTCTTTCCACCATACCTCATAAAATAGTATTAGTCTCGTAAACATTGTTAAAGTAGGTTACAAAAACAACTGGTACCCGGTGGGGATATTCAGTCACTGGAAATGTAACCTGCACAACTTATTGCCTCAGTTAAATATCAAACACATTAAAGGATCTTACATATTTGAGTACCCGTTCATAACAATAATTTATTGGTCCAAACGAAAGTTTGTTCATTCAGAGACATTTCATATAAATAATCAAGTTTTGTGTTTCTCCTTTTTTAAACAATAAAATGACTGAGATTGAACCATGATGATTTAGATGTAGACGGCTTAATAAAAACTTTATGAAAAAGAAATGCTTGATTTTTGCCCTATAACGTTTGCGTATTAAAAAAGAAACTCTGGGACAGCGATTTTCATCTCTTTTCATCTTATGACACAGATAAACTAATTACTAAAATACTATGGCGCACCAAAAAATATATTATTTTATGTCGATCTGTTAAAAACATAGCTATAAATTTTGTATGGTTTGCAAAATTTAATTATTTATTACAAACCCCTTTTACTGCAAAATGGCATGTATTTAAATATTTTTGAAACAACTTATTTGATACTTCGTAATATAAATATCGTTCAAAATCATTTATGAACGTATTACTTGAAATTATTTTTAAATATACTTGTCAAAAGTTCAAAAATGAACTATCGAAATTAAATAAATCTTGGCCGAGTTAAACTGTTTTTTACTATCCATAAATTCATTCTTGCGGCACACCTCTTAAAACTCGCTAGTATAGAGGATAAAAAGACTTATTGGGAAAATCAAACTTGAAGTTATGAGGAGACAGCAAAATCAAGATCACTAAAAAAAAATGAAATATGTGGCATGATATAAGATATACCCTGAATTGCACTGCTGTCCGGGTAACAGCAAGGATAGTCCTGACCAAGTGGTGCAGTTTCGGGATGTCATGGATGAACATTAATGATAATTCTAGACTTTCTTTGTACATTTTTCACAGAGGGAACATTTATACACTTCTGAACGCGGAATAAGAAAAAACCGTTTGTTTTGTTTGAAGGCTTTGTGCGACATTTAGTTGTGTATTTAAACAGGTTGATTATTTTCTTGTTAGATAGTGGTTAGAAAAATAATAATAATTTTTAAACTTACATTTGAATTAAAAATATCAAAAAATCTTGAGAATCACTTGCAAATAAAAGAAACATGTAGAGTTCTTCCTTTGAGAAAATTTTATTGATTTCGGTAGCCCAGTCATTTAAATGAAATATATGTCTATTCTTTGTATTTGGGTAGAAAACATACACAAAGGATCCATTCCAACAATGTATAATGTCCTATTTGAACACTAATGTCTAAGCTCCTATGATATAACGCTATGATATAAATTCTATGATATAACTCCCATGATATAACTCCTATGACATAACTCCTTTATAAAATCGAATTTCTAGAAGATAGATTAATTATTTTATCCGTAAAGACAAACGATTGCCTACTATGAAATTTAATCAAAGTTAATATTAACTCGAAATTCTACAAACGTAAAGTAAAAAAATTATCGCTATTAATGTTTGTAGCAAATAAAAGTATTTCAGTTTAAAAAAATAATACTCAACTTTTTTTGAAAATTTAAAATAAAATGCCGGAAAATGTTTTTTTTTTTAAAGATTTAAAAAAGTTTTGTTTCCACTTGTGTAAACAATGAAGATTATTAGGAAGTCAATAGAGTCTTCAAAGCAAAATAATCATCTTGCCAAAATTGTAATCAAAAAGTACAAATTTTCAAATTACGATGTCTTAACTATGGCCCATATTCTATACTCAGAGTAGTTGAAACTCTCGAAGGAGCATTTATGAATTATCATGGATATTTTTTATAATAAATACCACTGTCCTATGGGCGCCACGCTGAAGGTGACTATACAGGGTGTCCCTGAATTCATGGGCCAAACTTTAAGGTGAAGTAAAACACATATAAAGAAGAATTTTTTGTATAGCAACATGGGGTCGGAAATGAAAAGTACAGGTGGTAAAACAAGATATTCTGAGGAAATGAACAAAAGCTCTTTACTTACATAATATTTTTAGAGCAGACGATAGAAACGTTTAGTGACGTAGCTTAAAAAAAGATGCATTTTTGGGAAGAAAATTATTGATTAGTAGACGTCTATTTAGTTTGCATTATCAAATCGTCTGCAAAACAATTTTATTGAGTTTGAATGGCATTACGCGATCTGCAAACGATTCTTTGCTGTTAGAGAATTAGCTTTCTATTAGAATCTTTGCTGTTAGAAACGATTCTTTGCTTTTCATTTCCTCAGCATTTCTTGTTTTTCCACCTGCCCTTTTCATTTCCGACCCCATGTTGCTATACAAAAAATGCTTCTTTATATGTATTTTATTTACCCTTAAAGTTTGGCCCATGAATTCAGGATATATATATATATATATATATATATATATATATATATATATATATATATATATATATATATATATATATATATATATATATATATATATATATGTGTGTGTGTGTGTGTGTGTGTGTGGAACTCTTCTTTTTTAATTAAAAGAAAGAACCCTTCTTTTCAGATGGATTTATCCCACGTTTAGAAATGGATTATTAATCGTTCATTCTTTTATTTATTTTTAAACAATTTATTTTAAGAATTGAAAGTATTCCATATAGTAAAAAAAAAAATTTATAGCATTATCAATTTTTATTCAATCTAGGAAATATCACAGATAAAGGAATATTTGAAGTAATAAGAATATATAATAAAGAATATATAATAAAGATCATATAGTAAACTAATAAATAATTGTAGAATAGTTAAAATAAGATCACACAATAGATTATTATGTGATCAATCTATCGCTTTTATAATATTATTTGTGGTATAAAATTCTCTACGTTTCAAAACCATTTTTCGAATTTTAAGGTTGTTCTCTTAAATTTACTCTTTTAAGTGGGATTATCATTATCAGAATTCTCCTGGTGGCTATCTTGACGATCGCTCTCGTCAGTAGCAAAACTGGCCGGATCTCTATAGACCAGATATCTCGTTGATAGAAGAAGACTAATTATACCTTGATCTTGTCATCATCGAAAAAGGAGCATAGATTACGAGATATATCGTCATTAGCAAAATTTCACAGATCTTCATGGTCGAGATATATTGTCACAACCACTTGGAAGGCTAATCTATCTGTCACTCAAAAAGTAAAACACCTGAGCACACGTTATTTCCTGTACCCCCGCGGCCCACGCCAATTTTTAAAATAATGTCCCAAAAATTTGTATTGACTTTAATTTCACATACAAGAATGGTTATGAAACATGCCTTGATATATACATATTATCGTGATTCTAATCTCACTATAATATGTTTTTTATTCTACAGTGAAAACATTGCTCTTCTCGGCGTTCGTGATGCGAGATCACTGAATAGATCTCGATTTCTTCCATAAATGTTTGCGTGACCTAGAACAATGTTTTTTATTACAATGTAGAATACATGTATCGTACATAAATGAGATCTTCCAACCATGTTCCAAGTATGCTAAACGCGTTTTTCCATCTATTCTAGGTCAAAAGGTTAGAGATTAACTTTACCTTGAAGGTCTGCAATGCGGTTTGTTTCTATTAATTGGTCTTGGATGCTCAGATAAGTTGAAGGTTACGGTATCAAGAATTGGGCGTTGTTTTGGAAATATTTCAATATATTCAATTGTTTTTATTGCTGTTTTGACCGGAAATATCTTAAAGCGGACGATTAATTTCATGTAAAAAAAAGTGGTACATTATATGTCCACCTGGCAATGAAGTTAAGAATTTCAATTTAACTCTTACGGTTTAAAGCGCATATTTATATCTTGCAACTTGCATGACTTTACCTTCTTCCCTCTATGACTTCTTACGAATTTTGACCTAGACAAGATGAATTTTTTCTAAAGGATTTTATGCTAATGAAACAAGCAGTGAAATATTTCTAAGGAGTTGTGATCGAAGAAAATGAGCAATAGAATCTTTCACAGAGGGTTCTATATATATATATGATCGAATTCTTCATGTATATATATGAAGAATAATATGATCGACACAGTATGTGGTGATTCAATTAATCTGTAGTTGGATTGCTCTATCATACAGCAAATATCGACCTTTTAATGAAATAGACAGATCATGTGGATGAAGTCGCTCTCGTAAGAACTCAGAAGTCACGTGGTAAGTCATGTGGGTTATGAATTAAATTGGGCCCATTGACTATCGAAGCGCAGAGCGTAAACTAATTATTTTAACCACGCACATAGTCATTTTAACCAATCAATATTTTATCCCACATTAGGATTCGTCCTTTTTACCTGACCTATGTGACAGATCTTTATACCAACGATCGTAAAAAATCATACTCCATCTGTTTCATTACATGGTACAACTCGTAAAGACTTCTGTACTATTGATATGTGTTTTAAGTGCAAGCATAATAAATCTTCCACTCTACTCAACTTAAAAATTTTGTTGATTACTTTGCCAAAACGAAATCTTAATCGACCAATAATGGTACATGGTACAACTCGAAAATATTTCTGTACTTTTAATATGTGTTTTAAGGGCAAGCATAAAAAAGCTTCCACTCCACTCAACTTCAAAATTTTATTGATTACTTTGCCAAAATGAAAACTTAATCGAATAAAATTTTCATTAAGTCTGCTTTATTATGGATGTATTAGTTTAAAAAAGTATAAACACTTTTTTTCAGCCCTTATCTTAATTTAAAAGTCAAGTTTAAAATATTAAAAGCAATCTGCTTTATTATACGCTATCTTTAATATCGATAAATGTTACGCAATTTTGAAGTCTTTTTACTCTTAGAGACCTCGCTACAAGTTTTGTCATTTTGTAACCGAATCTAGTCATATTTTTATTCATCCAATTAGACTAATTTTGTCACTTGTCTTATAAAAGACAGTTTCGGAGAATAAAATACTGTCTTTAGTGGAGTATGCACATGAAAAGAATGGAATTTCATATTTGTATTCTTTTAATATCAGGTGGAATTGGTAACCTTAGTTTTCACAACCTTGCTACACGCTTGTAGCTCATTTGAAATTCATATCTTCATTTGAATTATGTATCAAAAATGCCTTCTTGCAAATCAGAGATTTGTATATATATTTTGATTTTTTTTAAATATATTTCTTGGTAACGAATGAATTGGTTTCATTAATTATACAGTATCCCTCTCAAATATCGGCCATCTGGGTATCCTAAATGTGTACCTCCGTACTTACAGTACCACTAATTACAAAATACAAAGCCTCTGATAGTGTCAGATCTATCGTATGGGAATCATTAGTTCTCTTTGCCACTTTACCACTATGTCCTTTTTACCATCAAGTCCCTCACACTCACTAACTGGGACCTAATTTCGATGACAGAATTGTGAAATAAAAACAAGAACTCAATGTTTAACTTGAATTTCTGTATACATTTGGGGGCCTCCTTAGATCAATGGGTGTGCCAACTATCTTAGCAATCAGCGAGTTGTAGGTGGCAAAGGTTTAATTCCTATAACTTACCCTAGGTGCGCTCTATTTGTCATTCATTCTCTTCTTCATTTACTCTTGGGTGTAGCTTGACGAAATATGGCCTTTGTAGCATCAAACCTAACCAACCAAATGTGTTCATTTGTTGTATACCTTAATATAAAACACATCGAAAGTTTGATCGGGTTAAGATTTATATCTGGAGGGTTATATTTGGTAAGTGGACATACACACAAAGTAAGTGTTACTGACACAGAAGATAGAAATACATCCAGGGGAATAGAGGGACATAGTCTAGGGTCCCTGGTAGCATAGTACTGCCGACCCACTACTCCAATCGTACTTCCTGGCACCGATGATCCCATGACGTGGGGGCTCATCTTATCATACAAACCAACATCATATAAGTACACTAGGTAAATGACCAGGTCAGGGAAAGCTATCCATGGCATCATAAGCATAATTTACATAATCCAAGTTATCAGAACAATTACAATGAAAGGAAATCAGTCCGGCCATTGTATTCGCTATCGAAATAATACTCGGACGTTTCCAAAACGAAACACTAAACCAGTGACCGTGGCTCTCTTTTCTCTTGACCCAATGGCTGATGGTTTCAGTTCCCTCCTCCTATCTCTTAACATTTGCCTACCTCACAGAGTAAAGGTGTTTTCTTAAACAAAAAAGAAATAAACGAGTAATGAAGACGCTTAGAAAGAAGCATGGTGGGATAAGAGGATTCTCTTCACTGTCCTTCTTTACGGAATCACGTGGTAATAAAAAAGTAGGTTAAGAACAAACCACAGCTCGATTCAGAAACATACACTGCTCTCGAATGTTCGTACTATTAGCAGTTTCTATCATTGAGGCAGAATTTTATACCATGTCTCAATAGAGACACCAGATTCGGTGAACTGTGGGAATCATTGTTTTTTGAAGAATTTTTTTGTCGGGAGCATTGAAACATGCAAATTACCTGTAATCGGAACACCTGAGTGTGGTTGAGAGAATACTCGAACGTTTTATTAAAATTAAAGCAGTTGATTCTCTGTTCGATTGTTTTCTTTGGTTGTTGCCCTCAAAACCTTGTTCAGATTTAGTGATTAAATTGGAAACAAGTTTAGGCTGCTTTGATTTTCCTATTTTAACAAGAATGCTGGTTTAGTCTGTACTTACTTTTTGTAATTAGATTACTTTTAGTTTTATATTTCATTTCGATAAAATCACGAAATAATCAAAAGAAACCATGATAAATTTTCCTCTTAATTAAAGCACCAAAAATCGATCATCAGAATTTAATCATCATGTTAGACCAATCCAATCGTAAAAGAAGAAATGTTTTTTTTTATTGGGAAAGTAACTCAAACTATGAGTGCGTGTAAGTATGTACAAAAATTGTTGTCTACAACTTTATGAAAACTAGGTAATTAAATACATTTCTTAACTTCATTTACCTTGAATCATGTTTGCATCAAACATTTTCTAAGCAAACTATTTTCCCCTGTTTCAGAAGTAGTTTGTATGAAATTTTCTTCCATATTTTGACAGTAACATTTCATTAAAATTTGCTGTCAGACTATCCAATAGATTTAGTCCCTGATGGTTAACTTGTTTTCTCCTTCCCCCATGAACTACTTTAAAAATTCACAATTAGGGGCATCATCTGTCAAGCAAATTATAGGTGGCGGTAGTGTTTCAACGGCGATACGTATCTCTTGTACGTATTCTAAACATGACGTCACTTGACATTTTTCTGTGCACATTTCATCTATAAAAATTCCAAAGAATAAATTCCTAACTAATTTTTGACAGTTGATTCGTCAACTTTAATTAGATCAAAGATCAAAACATTTCCAAAGCGGTGATAAACTTCATGTATCATGCGTTCTAATGTAGAAGTAAAATTTTTGCATCGATATGGTTTGCTTGTCTTGCAATGAAAATCGCTCTCGTAAGCAGCTAGATCTTACCGACTTTGCATAAATCAAAAAATTTATAACTAAAAGAAGAGAAATGGCTTATGAAATGAGAAATAAAAATGTGATCTGCATTTCAATTTAAATCACTTTTTTTCATAGGATTTATGTAATACTGACTGATTAGTTGCAAAGAAAAACAACGAATTTGTTTCAATGATGTAATAAATGCTTGGCTAATTAAAAAATAATTTATATCCAAGTCGAGCAATCTAAGGTTTAGCAAGTATATTACAATTTATTCGTAACTTTTAAATCAATTAAGCCTTTAGAAATTTTTAGGTATATTTAAAAATAGTCAAAAACAAATTATGCCGTTGTAAAAAATGCTTTCATTAGCGATATGAATAAGTAATAATAGTGTAAAAATACAGTTTTCCAGAAGTTTTACGACTCTTTAGACCCTTTTTAATTTTCAATGTTTAACACCGTGTGCAGCATGACATATTAGATTACTCTTCTTCGCACAAATAGTAAAAGAATTCTGAGAAAATCTGTAAAAGAATTTACTATACATTTTCACTCCTTTCCGTTTCCTTCAATTATAAAATACAACATACACTTTAAAAAATACACTGTCAATATAATCACACAATATTTGCCCTTGATGCACTGAACTTAAATTTAAATTTAAGCAAACAAAAATAGATTTGCACAACTTACTAACTCTGTGGAACTAAATCAAGAGAGTGTAATGCAACACAATAACCATGAGTTGTGTAAGTAGAATACTAATAGAGAAATGACTTGAGTTTCATCATTTGGTTGAGTGAAAAGGAATTCGTCGTTACGTGAACTTGACTTTTCATAACTCTAGCGACAATGCGGATTTAATACTTGATTAACCTAAATGCTCTCCCGCCAGAAAAGAAAAGGTGGATATTGCGCGTTCTTATCTCGTGTTTCCTGTTACCTAGCCATTCAGATTCGTATGATAAGATAGATATTTAAGAAACAGAAATCGGCTTACATCTCATCACGTAAGAATTACCAAGCAGATTAAGCGATTTTTTTTGTTCTTAAGATTGAAGGAAAATAAAATTTCTTTCGATGCTTAGTTTTCGTTTGACTGATATTGAAAAATTTTGAGACTTAAATCCCTGTTGGTTATTAAATTTAAGCCTACTATATAAGAAGGGCATATAACCCAGCAGTGGCCCATGAAGATGCAGGTCAATAACTGATTTGCAGACGGGGCTCTATGGGATTCTAGCAGTCATAAAAGCAGAAGAGCAAGGACAGGCAAAAATGTCAAGATCTGATAAGACAGTCGAGCACTTAAAAATCCTAAAATTAGGAGTTCACTAGCGCAAACAATACAATGATTACTACTAAACAAGGAAATTTACCTACACAGGATTTAAAATCATGCGGGCCACATGATGGAGAGAAAAACGAAGAAGCTTATAGATTAGCAAAAGAGGCAACCACATCGGAATACATAGATGAAAGGTGAAATTGTATTTATTAATTGTATGTCCAACTGTAGAACTTATAAGTAAGATGGGAAACTGCTCACTGACAGCTTGGTACTTGAAAAAATGAAAGGTATGAGAGGAAACAGGCTGGACATTTCATGAGGTGTTGAAAAGAGAATGTCACTAAACTCAGCCAGTTGGAACAGGGAATAGACACTTTTCTTCGTGGCGCATGTCCATTTGCACATCTCTGCCCTACATCACTGCCACCTTACTCCATCGGGGCATATGGGGACACCTGTCGACCACCTGAAAATCACATGGCTCAGGAATAATGCGAATGGGAAGAGTTCGAGGGTCAAATCTTTGGTATGATGAGATTTATAGATATTCATCCGGATTTGATAATTCCAAGAGATTGACTTTCTTACCCGTTGTATACACATTATAATATAGTATGTAAACATAGTTGATTTAAACTGTTAGATAACTGAGTTTTACGAACTTTTAGTACCAATCAATACTACTTGATAATATTTGCTTTTAACTTGGAAATCATCTTTTATGTTTTGAAACAAATGTATCGCTTTCTACTTACCATCTTATTTGTGTCAGATCTTTTTAAGTTATTAAGAGTGGTTCGGTTTCAAAACACGAAATTTAAATTTTATAAAACCGCATCAATACTTAAAATTGGATTTAGAGTATTGACGAATTGAATTGATCATTTTAAAATATCTTTAAACTTAATTGATAGTTTTTTAGTAAAGTGGTTAGATTTCTTCGTGCTCTCATCGATATGAAAAGAAATGTGAGGGAAAATTCATGTTTTTTATTGAACGAATAAATGATAGAAATAGGTAAAAATGTTTAGAATTTACTACTTACATTTTTAAATATCAGTTACGTTATTGGTATTTGTTTTTTAATTTTTCTTTTTATCAGCCTCGGTGAGAGGCACCAGAAATGCGGTTGCTGCTTCGGCTAAGGATTGTTTTGAGGTCAATATTAACTGTTCAAAGGGTTTCCCATCATTTTTCAAAACCCTTCTTCATTTCATTCTCGATCTGAGCCATTCTTTTTACCAGTTTTCACTTACTTAACCGGAAAGCATGCAACAAGCCCTGTCCTTGGCCCACTGCGCAGCTGCGCGGAAAGCTACGTCATGGCGCATGCGTCATGAACATTGTGTACTCAGTTGTGTGAAGTCGCCGAAGTCCTTTTCACTTTCTATAAAATAAAGAGAATTTTCATTGTTCTACAATGGACCGCCGAAACGAATTTCTAACAAATTATTTGCAAGGATAATCAACTTTACTTTTAAATTTTCTTTTTGAACTGTGAGTAAAAAATGGTTTTGCATTACGCATGGATATAACAAATTACTCATTAAAGTAATTGGATGAAGTTATGTTAGTACTGAGGCCCGAACATTACATTTTTTGCACTTTGAACCATTTTTTAAATATATGACACATTTTTTTTGTTTCACCATTGTTTTGTTTTTCTATCTTTTTAGTTCCACCATTGTTTTGTTTATCTAGCTTTTTAGTTCCTTCCGAAGCAATGGGACGTCTAGAGTTTCACTCTTAAAATGGTTATGGTTTTCTGCTTTTTAAATAGTCTGGTTACAGTTAGAGCTAAGAAGGTGTATAAATATTCTCTCATTTGAAAAGATAGTCTGATGTCTTAGAGATAGGTTTAAAACATGAGAATTCTTACTATGCCTTAAAAAACTTTAAAAAAATTGTTACGAGGAAAATACATTTTTAAAAGTAATCAGTCGGCATCTATAATTTGAAAACAAAACCTTTTTCAGCATAGTGCACCTTAAATCGTTGAAAAAAATCCAAATATTTTCAGTGGAGGTTTTTTAATTGAATGGTTGAGAACCAGAAAACGAAGACAAAATGGTTTACTTTGGTAAAATCCCACATTTATTGAATATCTCCATTATGCATCATTTGACCCAGTGCAATAGTATTTCCAGATACCGCTACTATTTCATCATATAACGTATCGCTTAATTTCAGTAGTCATACGAAGAAATACGTTTTTGGTTTCGATCATCTCAAAAATATTGAAATGTAACTAACCATTCAATTGCAAACCATATTTGATTTTCAGAATCACATCGTACTAGAGAAATAACACACTGCTCTAAGTAATTAATTATCAAAGCCACAGAATTGTCTCCCATAAACTCAAGGGCAGTGGAATTGTAAGTTAATAATATTTTACAATTGAGGTTATTTTTTTTTTATTACTGGAATGTGTTTGGGTCAGTTAGTTCTTTACATGGACGACCATTAATCATCAATAATTTACAAAAGGAAGTTTTATGACCTTAAAGCTATGAAAATATGACTAAACTTTAAAAATAATTTCTCTGGCGCACTTTTCACTTCTTTTGTCGTATTTTCGAAATCTTATTAAGAATCAAAACATGAGAAACCTGTTTGAGGAAAAAATTGAAGGGTGCAGTTTTATAAATTGTTGATATGATGTACATCATGACAAAATTACAAAAGTAAACCACATATCTTTTTGAAGCTAAAGTATATTATTACAACGTAACTTCATACAAGGAAGGGTTTTCAACACGTTTTGGTTTATAGCACAAGGTCCAAAGTAGGACAAGCTGTGCCAGACGCAAGTTCAAATAAAGCAATAATAATTATATAAAGATCAAATGGCTTAAAATGTAGTTTTATTTTATTCATCTGTTCAATAAAAATGCAAACTGGTCACACTATACTTTAGTTAAGGCTATAAACCTTAAATATGTGATTAAAATGTATCATTAAACAACATAGAAGAACTAGTAGGTGATTTAATATAGTCTATATTTTGGTGCAGGTGTGTAATTACAGTGGTAAAAGTTTTTGAATCATGATAGATATGAATGGTAAAAACATTTTATACAATTTAAAAATTTAATAACGTAAGAATTGAAAAAGATTTGGTATGTACTTTACCAATCAAATCTTGCAAATTTAAAACAGAATTGTTAAAAAGGTACTGTTGATGACGGTTTAAATTTGAGCAGGTATTTAAAATGTGATAAATTGTAAAATGAACCAGATATGCGGTATACACAGGGTGTGGAACCGCGTTACACACAGTTATACGTGTTACCACGACATTATACACAGTTGTACGTGGTACCTCAAAGCGTTATACACAGTTATACGTGTCACCACAACCACTTAAAGATGCTTATAAGTAAAACGCGGGTTCGATGCGGAAACTAGTTAAAATCATATAGGAATGTCAAGAATGCAATGATAGCCACAGTGATATGATTGGATGAAGGCCCATTTTGTATTTACTTATACTTTTAATGATTCAATCGGTGCTCACTACCTGTTCCATACAATGTCCGGGAGAGCTAGTCGATCATTGTATGGAATGGGGTCCAACAATAAAAGATTCCCTTATTCTTTCATTGGTGTGTCATTTTACATATATTTTTCTCCAAGTGCTTCTGCCTACTATAATTTTAATGTTTCAATCTTTCGCAAATCAGATTGATATTTAAAGTAAGGTTAAAATTATCTGGACTCCCTCTTACCCCTTCTTTGCCTGTCTTTTCTTCTCAGAAAGAGGTTTGTCAAGAAAATGGTTGTTCTACGGATGATTTTTAAAACGTTTCAGAAAGTAGTAATGTTAAACCACAAAAATGCAAAGGCGTTGACCACAAAACAGATGACTGACGGCTAATATTTAAAAAGACGGGACGAATATGCAATTTATCATCGATAAAAAAATGTAATTTTAATCATGACTTACCAAATCATGCGTATTTTGAATTTATCAAGAATTTAGAAAATATGGGTTGGTTTTGGGGGTTTATGGCGCAAGAATCAGTAACCAAGAGTCAGCAAACGATCTGGACAAGCAAAATCTTTTTGTGCTAAGTAAATATGCTCACACAAGGAAAACCTTTGCATCTATAGAACGGAGAAATGAATCCATTGAATCGAGCCTGGTCCACCTATAGCTCTCAGGCTTCTAGCACAGTGGCCAGATCCTCTGAGCCTATTGTGTTGGTAGTTGAGTTTACGTTATACTGGAGCAACTCAACGAGGTATTGGCAACGGTCCATGGATCAATTCCGAAGGGAATGATCCATAGACACCTCGAAATTTTGAACCATGGTTAGATGGCGAGGTCAAAACCATCTGGTACCCCACTCTCTAAGCTTCCACGCCAACAGTAAGACGGTCCTTGGTTGAATCGATTTTCTGAACTCACAATACTCCGTTATTATAGCCAGCCGACTAACCGTTGTGGTGGTTAAGATGTTAGCCTCTAGATCGGTAGATTCCTGGGTCGAATCAGGGCCAGTGCATGGATGTTTGTAAGCGTATGGTGTAGAGGCGGATGGGGCACCTTAAATCTGTCGTGGCCGAAAATCCTCACGTTTGGTTGGTGTGGAAGTTTGGAGAGAGGGATGCCTTCTCAGGTGTTGCCTCGTCATCTGACCGTGGTTCAAAATTACGTGGTGTTGTCCGCGAAACTTTCCCTTAGGGCATTGATCCCAGACCGTCGTCAATAGCCCGCTGTGTTTCTCTAGCACGACGTTAATTAAAAATTGACATTAATTACCAAGCCATGAAG
This sequence comes from Metellina segmentata, assembly GCA_947359465.1. NCBI lineage: Eukaryota > Metazoa > Arthropoda > Arachnida > Araneae > Tetragnathidae > Metellina > Metellina segmentata. Next base: position 80,657,370 of record OX375877.1, read on the forward strand.
TGTGAAAGATGTTGAGTTGATATCTGACTCTGAATCAAAATGTTGGTATTCGTATCTCTTCCGTGCCGAAGCAATTTGACCGAATTTTACAATGAAGAGGCAATCACGGCGTTGCCAGTAGTGTTAGTTTGCGAAGCAAACCAAATTGGAATTCGCTAGGAATTAATTCCAATAGGCTACGAATTTCCATTTGGTTTGCGAAGCAAACCAACACCAAGGGCAACGCCATGTTGGCTGTTAGCAAGCCAAATGGGAATTCGTAGCAATCACCGGGGGTTAGCGAGCACACCTGACCCCAGAAAAAGAACTGTCAAGGGCAGCGCCGTGCTTACCACGCAGTGGCTAGTATTAATATAATACTAAGTGAATTAAGCTGAAATAAAAAGAGGAAGATTTTAGACAAAACCATAAAAACAAAGTTGTAAAGGCTGTATTTTCTACTTAATGTTTCAAATATGACTGCTTTCCACAAGATTTTATTCAATTCTTAATTTGATGTATAATAAATTAAGAAATGCATAAATCATATAATTGTGTTTAGTATTCCAATTGTATGCTAAATTTTTGTTCCGAGTTGTATTTATTTCGGTCATATATAATATTGTTTAGTGTACCAAAACTATGCTAAATTTTTATACGAGTTGTATTTAATTCTTTTATTGAATATGCATGTATAAAGGTTCAAACTAATCCAGAGAAAACTTCATGCACTTCAATAAGTGAAAAGCATTTTCATATGACGAAGTCTTCTCTTGTCGATACTGATCAAATCATCTCAAACACAATACTATGATATACTAGATTCAGTTATTAGGCAAATATTTATGGATATTAAGCGAATATGTGATACAAGTTGTTATTAAAGCGTTGTTTGTCATAGTATAATATGAAGCATATGAACTATGCTTTTTAGGCCCTGTTTACATGAGGAGTTTTCAAACGCGCGTTTTTGAGGTCGGCTTTCCGTAAGCATTAAGTTATGTTTTTTTATTCCTCTAATTCAAGTTTCTATCTTTGGGATGGATGAAGATAGAGTGAAAATTTCAATGGATTTGAAATCTACGGAAAACTTTACACCAGATCGATACCTTAAATGTGATTTTATTTAAATAAACAATTAATTATTTAATAAATAATTAAACAATCAAATGGTAAATAATTAAATAATAAATCTGTTTTTCGTATCGATCTGGCGTAGATCTGCGGACAATTTTACTCCAGATCGATACCTTAAATGTGATTTTCTTTAAATAAATAAATAATTATTTCATAAATAATTAAATAATCAAATGGTAAATAATTAAATGATAAGTCTGTTTTTGGTATCGATCTGGTGTAAGATTTTACGTTGATTTGAAATCCGTTAAAATTTTCTTTCTATCTTCAACGATCACAAAGATAGAAACTTGAATTCGAGGAATAAAAAAACATAATGTAATTCTTACGGAAAGCTGACCTCGAAAACGTCTCATGTGAACAGGGCCTTAATCTCGTTGAATAGCGTTCACAAAATAAGCGACGAAAAATCATAATTTGCCATTTTGACTGGTCCCTGACATAATGAAAAAAACATATAACCGGTCTTTCACATGAGATATCAAAGAAAGTACTGCTTTGAATGACAGTGCAGTGAATCAAAAAATGAAAATTAATTTCTTCTTGCTAGGTAAAGTCCGAACAGAAATGTTTTACAGCTTCTTGTACCGTTGAATGTCGTTAACCATGCACATTTTGAAAAATCAGAATCCGTTTACTCTTTAATATGATAAAATATAAAACTGAAGCTCTATTAAAAATAAAACATTATTTACAAGAGATACTACAGCAAAAATATTATATCCCTTTTCAAAAAAATAGAAAATTGCGCAATAAAAGTTACAAGCCGGTTTAGAAATTCGATTTTGGCTACAATATAAACACCAAAGATTATCTATAAAACAGAAATACTAACTTTAACAACTGTTTATAGAGAAAACGTTTTGTTAATTTATATAGATTCTGTCTATGGTTTATGACAGTTATTTGTGAATTTGATACAAGGACAACTGTTATGGAGTTCCTTGTGAACAGCTTTCATAATTATGCAAAATTTTTATTATACTAACTCTTTTAATAAGTCATTTGTTGCCAGTAACAAATAGGGATATTCTAAATTCTTTTTGAGACTGAATAAGAGTAATCAAAGGATTGAGGTTTCCTAAAGTAGTAAGCTGAATTTTTCTCTTGTAAATGAAAGTTTCTTTTCTGTGAGCAAGCACGAAAAAGTACTCGGGAATCATTGTGCGAAATCTGTAATGAGAGCTAGATTAAAGTCAGGAAGTAAGGATGTCATCTTATACAATGGAACATATCTGTCTCCAATTTGAGACAGCAGTCACGGAAATGTGTCGGATGACTGGTAAAATTTCAAAATGCATATAATTTATCATTGTGCTGTTAATGTTTTATATGCAAGGGAGAAATGAAACAACAGTGAAAAACTATAAAATTGAAAATAAATATCATGAACTCGATTCTGTGCCATGCAAAGTTTTCTGTAGGTTCTACATTGTGGATAAATGGTCTGGTAAAATATACTGATAATCCATTTTAATTATTTTTATTGCATTGTTTCTTATCTTATTTTCCCGAAGTAACCGTAAAAATCTTGTAAAATTTGAAATGAATATCTTGGAGTAGAATAGGGGACATGCAAAATCTCTGTATGCTTTATTATCATGAGCTTATGTGAGACGTTTTGAAGGTTTTGAAATTTTGTTAAATTAACGGCATACATCTCATCCAGGATGTAAACTATACGTATCACAAAAATCAAACAAAACCAATTAATTAAAGGCTAAATTTAGATTTTTTTTTAAATATGTGAAATTTTATATCTATATATTCGTTTATAGTAAAACACATTAGCGGGAAAACGAACCACACCTCTTCATTCTAGCAATTTTAACAGAAGAGTAAATTCAAAGATGGCGTTTAACAAGAACTAACGTCTTCTGCATAAAGGACCTTAATTAGCACCAACTTTATAATTTCCAATGGGAATCCCCTATTTGACACACACAATTTCGATTCAATATCAAAATTTAACTTCAGATACCAGATTTCATGTCATTACATCTGACCGTTTTGAAGTTACGAGGACAAAAATTCTTGAGCTACTAATGTTTAATCAGTTTCTTACACTTTTACGGATATCTTCCTAAATAATATTTCTATAGTGCTGATATTTTGTACCAAGTTACTGTTATACAATCCAAACAAATTTCGTTAATGTTTAAAAAAAATTGTCAGTAGGAACCTCATTATATTTTGATGATAATCCATTCAGAAGGACTTCTAATATGGTCATGCACAATTTCAGCTTATTCTGATTGTCAGTTTTAGCGCTACATTAAATTTTCCTCATTATTGCGATTTTAGGGAGTAACCCAAAATTTAAAAATGGCCTGACAAATCTCGGATAGCAATTCTCGGTTCCTTTGCACGCATAGTAAATATAATAATGTAATTAAAAAATAGTTTGCACTTGCATAAAAAATATAATAATTCTCGGATCGCTGAAATATGCGCTTGAAATAGTGTTTAAATTTAAACTCGGGAAGCGATGACTACAATTAATCTCCAAATCCATGTTGTTTGGAGTAATGACCATGAGAATATATTTCTAAAACGAATAAACTTCAAATATGACATTTGTATGTGAAAATATAAACTTTAAAATTGTTTAAAATTTCAATATATTTCAATTTTAGCACCTTATTTTTACAAAATGAAACCTTGTTTTATCAATTCACTTACTGACTTGATTTAAAATCGATATTCAAATAAATTTTTGTGTTGAACTTTAGAGATAAAAAGAATAAATAAACCCACTTAAGAAATCAGTAACAGCTGTATTAAACTTTGTTCAGGATAGTTTGTTCTACCTAAATCTTGCAACGTATCGAATGTAATTTTCTACCTGTCATTAAATTTATAAAATTTCTCCTGGGCTTTAGAAGATTAAGTGATTTCAATTTGCTTCTTCGTTTAGTTATTTCTAGCTCACCTTTTCTGTTGGATGCAAAACAATTAAGATCGAAAAGGACGAATAAACTTATTAAACTTAATCCTAGTTTCATTTTATGAAACGTTATGAGCATTTATTATATCATTTATTATTAAAAATATTTTTAAACGGCAAAACCATTTCTATTCCGTGTAATTGCAAGTGCTCTCTCTCTCTCTCTCTCTCTCTCTGTGGAACTTTTTGTAAAAATCTTCAAATATTTTCCTCCAGAAAAAAAAAGAGCACAAACATGAAAAAAAATATTACATCACCAATGTATTTGTTGTAAATTTAGCAATGAACTAAGATGAACAGCATACATCACAACCAAGACTCGAACCGTTTCGACACTGTGATGTGTTTCCTACAATGCAGGAAAGAACCTTGAAGTTTGGCTCCCACGTGTCACGAGAAAGGTGCCTACTCTAACAACCTGAAGGCAAGCAACAACCGATATTGATTCAGCTAATCAAAAATCCGAAATCTCGTTTTTGTTTGACTACATTTTGATTACATTATCCAAAAACAGAAGAAACAAAGTATTCTATCTTTCGGCTACAGGCTTGGTTAGGAGGCCGGTCATTACCACGATACGTAACTGCATTAGGAGTAAGAATTAAGGCTTGTAATTCAAGCTTGCTCACTGGTATGAATATTTCATTTCCTGATCAAGAAGCATAAACATGCAGCGACCTTGTGTGTCGTTTAACTGCCTCGTAATTTCAATGTACTTGTTAATTTTTTCGATGACTTAACTAAAGAAAAGGCTGTTCGGTAAGTTATGAAAAATCCACCCAATTAATCAACTATCAATACTTTGGTGCCACTAAAGAACAGGATCCAATGGATTAAGTAATAGTCATGGGTGACAAATACGTTTAGTAAAACGGATATATTAATGTTTTGTTCTTAAAAGACCTTGAATGTCTTGTGATATCAGAGATCTCATTCAATGATATTTTCATGCACACAAGCATTTCTTATTTGTATCTCCATTTCAACAATTAAAATCTCAAATAAGTATTCAATGTTTCTAATGACACTTTCATTACGTTTTTCATTCCATTTTCAACAATATGTTAGAAGAAAAAAATTTAACAATACGAGATTTTAGTTCTAGTTATTTTTATTGACAGGAATGAAGTTGGCTGGAATTAGTTTTGTGCAGGCGCGATACAACAAATAAAATTTTTGGAGTGAAAGAGAATCCAAAAATTGGGAAACAAAACAACGTCATCGATCATCTCTTTTCTAAAGTAAAATTTAAGTGTTTAATTGACGAAAGAGAAGAATCATTTTTCTATGCTATAGAAGATGGATCTATTTTTCATAGTAGTAAAGACAAAACCAGCTTCTTTCGTTTTGGAGATTTCCGGTATTTTTTAAATGAAGAAAATAAAAATAAATTAAGTAAATTAAGAATTAATGTCAAGTTTAACTAGGTCCATAATGTCAGGCTCGCTCGAAGAGGCCTGGCTAGCGACTGATTTAAGAATCCCTGCTTCCCATTGTAAGAAAAAACTTAGTACAGGTCATTTTGAATTTCAAAGTGCTTTAATTCATGCGAGAAAAATTACTGGTGTACAATATCAATTTTAGAGCTGTTCATTTCCAAAAATTGTGAGTAGTACACTTATCTGCACAAAGTCTTCCACCATTAAAAATAATATCGCTGTGCAGAGTTTGTGTTTTAACATTAGCAATTTGTGTTTTAACATTATCCAAAGCCAGTAGCCTAAATCATTTTGTTATCCACATAAAATTGCTAAGTAGATAAGTATTGAACTATTACCTATGAGTAACCAAATAAACTATTTAGACAAAATACCCACAGCATGAGTACCAAGTAATAAGGACCCGACTTGATAGTTTTCGAATATTTTTATGATTACGACCAGGGCCCAGATACATTAGCGATAAATATTACAAATGTAATAAAGGAAACCAATTACGCAGGAGGACTCGATCACATTTATCAGATTGTTTGACCGCTTATAAATACAAATACAAATACAAATATTGACGACCAGCTACAGGCTCAAGCCCAACAAGGCTGGTCCTTTGTTTATGAATTCTCCAATTCCCACTGACTATCCAATTGTGTCTTAAATTCGTACACTCCCTTTGAATTAACTATATTTTCTGGCAACGCGTTCCAACTGTCTATTACCCTATTAAAGTAGTAGTTTTTCCTTAAATCCCGATTAAAATGTGTCTTATTCAATTTATACCCATGACCCCTTGTTCTGTTATCCCTATTGAAATTTAAGCCCTCTGTGTCCCCTTGTTTTACAAACTTGAAGAGCTGAATCAAATCCCCCCTCCTTCTTCTTCTTTAAATGTCAGGATACAGGGACGTGAGTTAAAAAATAGAGTTCTAAAAGCACATGAAAAACTCTGTTTTACTTCTCCTCTTTCACCAATACTTTGTAATTGATGGCACTGATCTGAAAGAAGTGTGTTGAATATTATGTCTCGAATTGGTCTAAATAGGGAAAAGACAAAATACAACTTCCACTTTTAAAAATACATTTTTGTTACGTGCAAGTCAGATCTACATATAGAGTATATCTTTGGATAGAAAGTCCATCATTGGATTAACTTACGCTACTTAGGATTAGACATGTCATTAGCATGGATTGTACAACCCTCCTGCTTAACAAGTTCTTAGCTGTTTTAAGGTTGAAACAAGGCAAATCTGCTTAGTACTGTTTCCATGAAGATTGCTTATATTATTTTCTTTATTTCAGCTGTGCCACTGAGGGCGGACGACGCTGCCCCTGTATACATCCCTAGCGCCCCAAGGGCGGAGGCCCTCACCGCAGCTGAGGACATCGACGCCGATGTCTCCCTGCCCACAGTGACAGTCCGTGGCTTTCTGAACTTCAGGACAACTGTAGATGGCACGGTCATCGTTTTCACCCCAGCCTCAGATTCGCCCCAAGACCCCACTCCCGTGTCCAGTTCCTACCCGGAGTCCAGCGCCGCCCCTGGGACTTCCATCAGCCCCAGGAATGACGACATTCAGCACCTCACGTACACAGGCAACGATCGAAATACGAGAGCAGAACTGGAAAATGAAGCACATACGCCTGAAGACGATAGGAATAACTTTAGGCAAAGGTGAGCGAAGTTTTCAAGTCATGGCGTAATAAGTAGGCTTGCCATAATCTTTACAAAACGAGTATCCATATTTATAAACACGTTGGGGAATAAGTATACAACTTTCGATCGAAATATTTCGGTTACCTTAACAGATTATTGGTTATGTCTTTAAAAAAAAGCGAACGTTAACATGCTCAGATTTACTGGTTCCAATCTAATCCGCAGTTGAACTTTCTCGAGCGTTGTGTCTACCTGCGATTTGTATGAAGTGCAGATTCGATTCCTGAAGGGTGCCGTAAACTTCCCTTGTGTGCGTATGTCCATTGCTTAAAAATGTTTTCTTTGGAGCAGCTTAGACAAATATGACCCTTGTGCCATAAAACCAAGCTAACTATCATGCATGTTGCGTTGTAATACGCACTCTTATGTGTGAAAATAAACATACTCACCAGCAAAGATTACACGCGACTTATTGGATCTATTTTTGAGCGTCAAAATGGAATTTACGCAGGTATAGATTTAGTGGAACCGTTCTTCGTGGAATATGAGACACATTGACTTCAGTGAAGTTAAAAAGGCTTCGTACTTTTAACCATCAGTAAATCTATGCATGTACGTTTTGAATCTGTACTCCCTCAAGGGAGAACACGTGCATTTATTTCTACTGCTGCACCAATAAGAATTGGCACTGACTCATTCAGCTCAAAGAACATCAGAGCATGCTATAGAACTGGTTCTCGGGCTTCAATAATGTTTTGTACTTTGCATTTGGACCCGTTTTTAATTCGTAGTTTATGTGGTATATTGTTATATCTGCACCACCATTTGCACTACCTGAGTGCCCTAACGAATACTATTTCCCGTCTTAGGTCGTTATTTTGCAATTTCTGTCATTGTAATAAAAATTGAATTTCCAGTTGAATTATTACAACAATTGAAATTAAAATTTTTACCAAAGTATAATTATTTAATACCAACATTTTGGCAATTGTTCAAGATGCGGAACCTGTTTTAAGGAAAAGCATCCTCTTTGAAACCTGAAGAATTTAAGTTAAATTTGTGTGCTCTAAAAATCCAACGTCTCTTTAATTTAAATTAGAATAAAGTTCATTGTTGAATGTTAAACGTGATCTTCAATCATGAGTGAATCCTAAAACAGAACTGATAGATTTTAACTCAAAAACAAATTTCCAGATTTGATTTGTCATTCTATAGTTATTTTTCAGCTTTGCTATAAGCAACATTTTGTCCTTAGTTCATTGGAAAAGAGTATTGAACACCTACATAGACTCACAAACTTCCCCACGAGAGTACTCTGTTCTACAATAATTATTTTTAAAGGTGTAACCGAAATTATACTCTTATCAGAAAGGCCAGTCGTAGAGTATAAAAATTTATATGTGCAGACATAAGATCGTTTCATCCCACATACTACTTTTCATAACGGCCATTATAACAACTCATTTGAATTTTTAGCTCCTACATATATCCTTCTACCTTGTTTCAGGAATGCGTGGTTGTATGGATGTCGTGCATGAAAAATTTTCCTTTTTACTAGTCTTATATCTTTTAATGTTGTCTATTTTCCTCTTTCCCAAGCCAAGTTTAAAGTATCTCATTTGAATGCGACATTATCATCCATAGTTATTACTTTTCCATTGCAAAATAAGACAGTTGAAAAGTAACAATTAATACATAGATTAATATTATGACATAAACAATACACACACACACAATAAAAGTCTTAAAAAATGAAGAAATGTTGGTGGATCAGTTGGTGGGTTATTTTTGGTATATTTTTTGTTATTTTGTGTGTGTTATGTAACTGTTATTTTGTATATTTTATGCTATATATATACAGGGTGGTCCCGAATTCATGGTACAAACTTTAATGGTAGGTACAGGACACTGTAACAATGATTTATTGTATAGGAATGTATAGTCACAAGTGACGCGGTGAGGCGTAAACAGGGGAAATAAAAGGAAAGAGAAATGGAGTGATCGGTTGGTATCATTGCCGGTAGAGGGCAGTAGATGTCTAGCCGCTGTTGAACATGATGCATCGCAGTAGGGAAAAGCGCCATTCACAATTGTGCTGCCGTAGACGATGGGTGACTTTACGTATGCAGAAAAAGCAGACATGCATTACATGTACGGCCGTGCAAATGGTAACGGCAGAGCTGCGTTACGAATGTATCGCGCGGAGTATCCTGATCGACGAATGCCGGATCATAGAATTTTTCAACGGTTACATCGTCAACTTTGTGAAACAGGTGCGTTCGACGTCAACAGACATGGCGCTGGTCGAGTAAGAGCTGTACGCACTCCAAGGCTGGAAGAAAGCATCTTGAACATTGTGGCTGATAGACCCGAGTCAAGCACAAGAACTGTTGCGCGTGACGTAGGTGTGAGTCATCAGACTGTATGCAGAGTGTTAAACGAAAATCGCTTACACCCCTTCCATTTTCAGAAAGTACAAGCATTGAATCCGGCAGATTATCCTCGCCGCGTGAACTTCTGCCTGTGGGTGATGCAGCAATGTGCGTTGCAGCCGGATTTCGTAGATTATGTGCTATTTACAGATGAAGCGACATTTTCACGCGAGGGTGTCTTTAATGCGCACAATTCCCATGTGTGGGCAACCGATAATCCACATGCAACGCGTCGACATGCGTTTCAACAACGTTTCAGTATTAATGTGTGGGCTGGTATTGTGAACGACTTTTTGATTGGCCCATACTTACTACCCACGCGGCTCACTGGCGGAAGCTATCTTATTTTTCTGAAAGAAGTGTTACCACAACTGCTGCATGATGTTCCGATCGCCATTCGTAACCGCATGTGGTTTCAGCACGATGGGGCGCCAGCACACTTCAGCATTGATGTACGGAATTACCTGAATGCCACGTTTGGTACTCGATGGATTGGGCGTGGTGGACCAGTCCCTTGGCCACCCCGATCTCCCGATTTATCGAGCCTCGATTACTTTTTATGGGGACATCTAAAGCATCTTGTTTATGAGACTCCAGTTGACTCAGATGAGGATCTCGTCGCTCGCTTATCTGTAGCTGCTGCAGGTGTGCGTGAAATACCAGGCATCTTTGAACGTGTACGCCAATCGCTCCACCGACGCTGTCAAGCATGTATCGATACTGGTGGACGCAATTTTGAACAATTACTGTAAACATGACACTTGTCAACAACGCTTTCAATAAAATCTTTGTTTTTCCTTTCGGCCGTTATTTCCCCTGTTTTCGCCTCACCGCGTCACTTGCGACTATACATTCCTATACAATAAATCATTGTTACAATGTCCTGTACCTACCATTAAAGTTTGTACCATGAATATATATATATATATATATAGTTATAAAGGACGATATAGTGATATTAAATTCACTGTCACAAATACTTTCCCGATAAAGAGTTTTCTATAACAACCTTATAACGTAATATTGATTTAACAATCAATTATTCTCTATTCCTGAGGTAAGTTTTCGTTCTAAATTCCCTTGCACTAAGTAACACATTATTCCTAACCTGATACAAGCCGTGAAATGCAAGAGGATTAGGTTTACTAACTTGAAAATTGGGGACCCCATCTGGTCTATATGCATAAATAACTTTAGCATTATACATTTTTAAATTGAGTATAATTTTAAATTTATTATGACTTTTAATACTAAATTAAAAACTCTTAAAACTCCGTTTTGAGATATTTTAAATATTGGATTATTTGGATCCATCAACCAGAATAAGTTCTCCACTTAATAACCTTCTGCTAAGTGAATTGTGAAATGTTCTCCAAAAGAAATTTAAATAATTTCTCGATGTAATCTGGAAAGCTTACGTGAAAAAGGTCTTGATCCATACCATTATTAATCATGTACTAAGAAGTTTGTAATTATTAAACCATTGAATAAAGTATTTTAATCTTATGTAATTCCCTGTTAATCTTTGGTAATTTCGCCAATTCAAAAGAGCATGAAAAAAGACATTTTTCTGAATCAGCGCTCAAATCAGTCTGCCTCTTGTCAGAAATATCTGAATTTAGACTTTGAAATGTGCACCATACCGCAAATTGGAAAATAGTGTGCTTATCCTTTTTAATCTTTATTGTTTCTTCTAATGTATTTATCTCGGATTATTTCGACAAACTATGCACATATTAATTTTATGTTTAACTGAAATATTTTTTATTTTATCGTATTCTATATCTAAAGCGATATATATTATTTTATCGTATTCTATTTTATCGTATTCTATATCTAATTATTCATAATTGAATTGTCTCTGATTTTTTAACGGAAATCAATCAATTTAATTTGTGCGAGTGTGATGATAAAATGAAGTGGAGAAAATTATAAATCAAACAAAAATAAAGACAATGCCAAAATTTCAGTAAATAACGGTGAAAAGAAAGATACATTCAAGAAATAAATGACCAATTCGCAGATATATAATGAAAAGGCAAAATTTTAAATTTTTTGTCATATATACACATGCAATCATTTTACAATCGATTTGAGAAACAATGTTTTTCATATTGTATATTTTTCTGTTAAAGTGTTTTAAAAACTTCACAATCATGATTAATTATTGTACTTGAAAGTATTCTACTACATAAAACTCAGTATTGTGTTGTAATTTGTATAAAATGAAATAATTGCAATAATCGATTTAACACATTTTCATCAAATTGTTAGTTTTGTGTATGAGCAATGCATCTAACAGGAGGATTGATTGGCCAAATGTAACTTACATGCAAAATATTGTAAATAAACTCTTTTGTAGCTAAAAACACACTATAAATAATCGAAGATACATTTGTGTAAGCCCTAAGATTGATATTATATTACCATCTTATATCTACAATAATCTTATATTCTTATGTCCACAAAAAAGTTACTGCGCTCTGCAAGAATACCAAGAATTTGCTTTTGAAGATGTAACCATAATCGTCAATTAACAAAGGCCAAAAGTGATGTAAAAATTTAGACTTTTCTTTGCTCAATGCAAAAACTAAGTAGCTTAATTTTGTAGTTTAAAAGAGAAAAAAACAGTTTCCACGCCAATTCCCGGTTTCATATTTTCTTACAATTTTCATCTAATATTCAACACTTTCATTTACAGCTTAAATGGTAAAAAGTTCATCCCATTTTTGTATAAATTATGTATGTTCTCTCAGCCTTACTGATTTAAGAATAACTAAAAATACCCATTTTTGAGCTCTGATTCTTGCATTCATGTGGCGATATGCAAACATATACAGGGTGGTCCCGAATTCATGGTACAAACTTTAATGGTAGGTACAGGACATTGTAACAATGATTTATTGTATAGGAATGTATAGTCGCAAGTGACGCGGTGAGGCGAAAACAGGGGAAATAACGGCCGAAAGGAAAAACAAAGATTTTATTGAAAGCGTTGTTGACAAGTGTCATGTTTACAGTAATTGTTCAAAATTGCGTCCACCAGTATCGATACATGCTTGACAGCGTCGGTGGAGCGATTGGCGTACACGTTCAAAGATGCCTGGTATTTCACGCACACCTGCAGCAGCTACAGATAAGCGAACGACGAGATCCTCATCTGAGTCAACTGGAGTCTCATAAACAAGATGCTTTAGATGTCCCCATAAAAAGTAATCGAGGCTCGATAAATCGGGAGATCGGGGTGGCCAAGGGACTGGTCCACCACGCCCAATCCATCGAGTACCAAACGTGGCATTCAGGTAATTCCGTACATCAATGCTGAAATGTGCTGGCGCCCCATCGTGCTGAAACCACATGCGGTTACGAATGGCGATCGGAACATCATGCAGCAGTTGTGGTAACACTTCTTTCAGAAAAATAAGATAGCTTCCGCCAGTGAGCCGCGTGGGTAGTAAGTATGGGCCAATCTAAAAGTCGTTCACAATACCAGCCCACACATTAATACTGAAACGTTGTTGAAACGCATGTCGACGCGTTGCATGTGGATTATCGGTTGCCCACACATGGGAATTGTGCGCATTAAAGACACCCTCGCGTGAAAATGTCGCTTCATCTGTAAATAGCACATAATCTACGAAATCCGGCTGCAACGCACATTGCTGCATCACCCACAGGCAGAAGTTCACGCGGCGAGGATAATCTGCCGGATTCAATGCTTGTACTTTCTGAAAATGGAAGGGGTGTAAGCGATTTTCGTTTAACACTCTGCATACAGTCTGATGATTCACACCTACGTCACGCGCAACAGTTCTTGTGCTTGACTCGGGTCTATCAGCCACAATGTTCAAGATGCTTTCTTCCAGCCTTGGAGTGCGTACAGCTCTTACTCGACCAGCGCCATGTCTGTTGACGTCGAACGCACCTGTTTCACAAAGTTGACGATGTAACCGTTGAAAAATTCTATGATCCGGCATTCGTCGATCAGGATACTCCGCGCGATACATTCGTAACGCAGCTCTGCCGTTACCATTTGCACGGCCGTACATGTAATGCATGTCTGCTTTTTCTGCATACGTAAAGTCACCCATCGTCTACGGCAGCACAATTGTGAATGGCGCTTTTCCCTACTGCGATGCATCATGTTCAACAGCGGCTAGACATCTACTGCCCTCTACCGGCAATGATACCAACCGATCACTCCATTTCTCTTTCCTTTTATTTCCCCTGTTTACGCCTCACCGCGTCACTTGCGACTATACATTCCTATACAATAAATCATTGTTACAATGTCCTGTACCTACCATTAAAGTTTGTACCATGAATTCGGGACCACCCTGTATGTTATGGAGCGTTAAATTATATGATATACCATATGCACAACTTCTCGTACCGCTCTTATAAGCGTCGTTTTAATTTACTAAGTCCTTACAACCCCCCCCCCCTCTTCAAACATCATACTTAATTATATTGAACCCTCATGAATCAATTTCGGTGGATATATATGGATACGTTTCAAGAATGTGTGGATTTCAGCGACCCCACATTACTAACCATTACCAACTTATTACTAACCACTAAATAATTAGTAAACCCTCTCAGTCTTATGCACTTCTTGATAGTTAAAGGTTTAGCCTACAACAGAGATAATAACTTAATAACCATACCTATTAGTTGGAATAATTTTAAGAAAGATTACATAAGTTGGTTAGGGGAATTAAAATTGATTAAAAGTCATGCATAGAAGACTACAGATTGTTCTGTGTACCCCTCAGAGGATTAAACCAAATTATCCTTTGCTGCTATTGTACAAGATATCTTTCAATATTTGACTTCTTTTAAAATTTATTAACTGTATGAAACAGATAAATATTTTCAAATTTTATTAAAATATAAACTTTTTAATAGTAAATGTTAACAGCAAATGTTTTGATTGTGTACACAGTGCATAATCTATTATTCAATCTCTCTCATGTACATTTGAAAATGGACTCTATCATGCCCAATTTCAAAATTAGAACGAGCTTTCAGATTTTGTTCATCTAGTAATTTTGATGAATACATTGTCTATCACGTATCCCTACAAGAGGGGTAACAACTGACTAACATGAAGGCCATTCAGTGAATATGTATTCGCATGACTTGGTATATAATATGACATCTTGTGTGGGATTCAAGCAGAAAAGTATTTTAGGCACTTCCTAAGAGTCTTCAAACAGAGACTATTTAAAAGATATTGTATTAATTAAGTTATGAGTTAGTAGTTATTCCATTCTTGACCATGTGGTTTCTATTGAAAATCTGTCAAATATTTTACATGAAAGTTTGCATGACTTTGGGTTCTTTAACATTTTAGGTATGCTTACAAAACAGTTTTGATGTATACCAACTGACTTTTTTATATCTGTTTCAACATCTATGCTAAATCTTTTTTTTATATAAGATACAAATATTATGTTAATAGTTAAGAACTAAAGTAAAAATAGTGAAATATGTTAGCAAAAATGTGTATTTATTATTTAATTATTAATTTTTATCTTCAATTTCAGGCACCTGAAGCCAGGATTCAGTGACTTGGGCACCACTCCTCACTCCCCGAGGAATGAAGAGCCCCAGCAGAACCTACAGAAACCGGGTTCGACACCGCAGTTACCTCAATACCCGACCGGTCTGGTGACAGTCCTGGGCGGGACGCACATCAAGGACGGCGCCACCACGGTCTTCGAGACCAAAGTCATCGGGACCTACATCGAAGGCAAGTACGCTCAGATCCTGCAGAGCACGTCCCAGATCATCTTCCCCGCCAAGCCAGAGGAGCTGGTCACCCCCAAGCTCAGCCCCACCAAGCCCATATTCCAGAAATCGGCCACTCTGTCGGTGTCCAGCAGTCGACTCACCCCTTCGAAACCGAATAAGATCATTTTGGAGCAATCCTCCAGTTGGCCGAAGCCTATTGTGGACAGTGAGACGAATGAGTATAGACCGACGACTCCAGACAGGTAGAGTGACATTCATTTTTTCTTTACCATTTACTCTAATAATGTTTCAACCCCTCCGAGATTCACAAGATCTTCGAGTAATGTAGCATTTCCTTTACCACACAATACACGCGATGACTAAATTACCATATTTATTGGTTGAAAGATTGATTCTTTCTGGGTTTCCATGGGCGCTTCACCGCTTCATGTACATTACATGACTAGATTTGTCCTTATCCAGACATTTCCTAGTTTTGATGATGACAAGATCCAGATCTGGGCAGTTTTATTCTAATGCCGAGAGGAGATGAGATCTTGAAGGAAGAGCTATCTCATTCATCAAGACCTGGTCAGTCTTGCTAGTGATATCGAGACAAACGCTAAAAGGGTTAATGGCGAAATAAGAGCATCTATTGGTAAAAGAACACTAGGAATCATTTTATTAGTCAAGAAGTTGAAACTGGTTAGAAATCATGCAGGGAATATATGCTTGGGTAGCCGACCAACCGGTCTAGTTGGTCAAGGTGTTGGCCTCTGGATCGGAAGTTTCCTGGTTCGAATCCGGGGTTAGGGCATGGATGTAAATTGTGCTGTCCTTTGTTTGGGACAATGATGGTCCACCCACTGGGTGCCTCTTCACAAGTGACCATTACTTCTGGCCTTGTATAAGGCTAAAATTACCTCGGTCAACTCTGTACTTTGTATTGTATTTGTATTTGTCTTCGCAATTGTACTGCCTTGCCATTGGAAATAAAAAAATATATATATATGCTTGGGTGCCCTTCACGGAAATAAGCAAATGAATTTATAGTCCCATTACATTATAGCTACCACTTCAAGTTATCTTTTCAGGATTAACTGAAGACATGATTACTTAAACGTGTAATGCACAATTATTCACAAATTAGCTATTCATTCTAATAATTGATTAATGATCTATGAAAGGACTATTTTAAAGAACCCAAAAATATTTATCTATGAAGAGGGGGAAAAAATTAAAAATTAGCGCAGTTTTAGTTTTAATTTAACCTTTGTCACTTACGACTGGTGGTAATCTTACAGTGGTTACAAAATATCTCGCACGCCAATAATGTTCAATTTAGCTAATCGCGACATATTTCGTCACCAATATATTACCGATTTTTTATGATGACTAGATCAAGATCTTTTTAGGTATCTTCTAATTGTGAGTTATCGCGTCCATCAAGTTTTGCTAATGAGACGAGACACCTCGTCGAAACACCAACAGGGCGTTAACATATTTACAGTCATCAATAAAATGAATGTTTTGTCATTATGGAAGAATGGCTCTACTTTCATTGTTCGCACGTGTGTCTTCTGAATTTTCAGTCTGAATCATCGAATAATTAAAAGCGAGTGTTATTGAATACTATAATCCTTCATAAATTTCTCTCCCACAACATCCATTAAATATTTTAATGATATCTTAAGTCAAGTCTTTACTTAAATAAACTAAGTTTAGAAGAAAGGAGAATACAAAATGAGACCGTTCAAGCTCGTCATTACAACCAAGCTCTATGAATTTATCTAGCTTTTTTTCTATCAAATTCTTGCAATCTAAAACCTTATTAGCCTAAGAAATATTTCCCTTTTGAAAGCTCTTTCTTTGCTTCCTTTTCTTTTTGCCAATCGTAGATTTAGGAACGTCATGGTTCAATGGCTTCTCCCACTGCACTAGCAACTTGCGAATAGTACACAGCGAAGGTTCGATTTGTGCAACGTACCCTAAGTGCACTATTAATTGTCAGTTTCCCTTTTTTGTATATGCTTGTTCATTAGTTGTCGACATCTTATACTTGGAGCAGCTTGACCAATTATGTCCTTTACGCCATAAATCCCAGCACCATTATATCATTCATCAAGATTTGGTTTTTAAGGCCTTTACATAAGCCTTCCTTTAACTTTGCTTCAGACTAAACTTAGAATTTCTTATAGATAGTTAAAAGGAGTTCCATATTTTGAAAAACAGGATAAAGTATTTCACCAAACTTAAAATGCAGATGTTTTCAATCTGATCCCAAAAAGTGTAGTCGAGTCTTTAGAAAACTATATCTCTCACTAAATCGTTAAATTCACAACTGTAAAACATTGAAATTATGTATAATAGCTGAATAGTTTTGATAATTGTTGCACATTCAATAATTTCACCATCAAGTTTGAATAAATATTCTGTGAGTCTTTCGAGAAGCCAAGGAAATTAAATACCTAGACGGTGAGAAATAGATTGACAGTACTTATTTGTATACACTCCACGTCGCTAGAGCAAAACCGGAAGTCTTTGTATGGTATGCTTATCTCGATATATGATCGTTAAGATGAAGTTTTTATATTGTTGACTCTCATTAAACGAGTCTGCCTACTTTTTTTTGCGAGATAAGCGGATCCGTATATAAGCCGACCCCAGTACTTAAGCTTTAGAAAACGTTCCAAAAATTATTGGCTCATTCACGGAAATATATTGTAAATAAAAACAAAATGTTTTAAAAAATGTCAAGAACAAAACATCTCATTTCCACATAAAAAGGAAATATTTTAGCACAACATACTGTTAAAATTCAGAGGAAATCTCATCATAATTTTAAATGTTTTAGCTAATCCGTGTTGTTTGTTGTAATAGTACTTCTTAATATTTTCATATTCGAAAGTTGCTATGGAAACTGCGACCTAATTTGCCGGTTCTTCTGAAAACATTGCAAACTCTCTAGCGCGTGCTCTCAAATTTTATGAATGAAGTAATTAAGAAATATAACTGTGTTTATCATCTGAGCGTGCTCCAAATTCATTAGCCCGTCGAACCACAAGACTCGCTGCCACGTGAACTCGCTGTTACCAATCACAAAACGAATAAACCTGAAAAATATTGCGAATTATATTTTTATAATAGAAAAAAAATATATTGACATGCTTCCAAAATTTTGAAATTTTGGTTCAGATATGTTGCTTAGCCTATACTTTTCATGAAAATTGCTTTTTGTTTTTATACAAAAATTATTTTTGCTTTCCAATTCATTGATACAATCACAAATGGATTTCATTCGGTTTGAAGAAAAACAAGTAATTACATGAAGGACGATTTTGATAGTACATGGAAAATTAATTCTCATGGGACCTATCGATTTTCGCTAATTTATCAAAGTGTTTGATTCCCTTTTATTTAATAACTTCTAAATGATTGGATATTTTTAGATCATATTTTACATATGTTTTTATTAAAAAACAAGCAATATGTGCAAATTCAATAACAACAGAATAACAAACGCAAAAGTTTGTTTCGAAAGTCCACTATACCCTTTAAGATTATGTCTCTTATATGTAAAAAGAAATGTTCAAAATGTTTAAACTAATTCTATATAACATAGGGATTTTCTACAGACAATCGGAGCTATTGAATAATTGCAAGACTGGACAAACGACCGATTTCTTTTTCATATTCAATGTCCCTTTCTAAAATATTCTCACAGATAACTAAACTTGTGTTACAAGAAAGTGGGTAGGGATAGATTAAATCTGATAAAGGATTCAATAAGTAAGAAAAATGTCTTGTTTTTAAGAATCAATGCCATGTCACTGTCAGAGAGCGCATTAATCTTGTATTGGTTTAACCAAATAGAGATGTTATTATTATTTAATTTTTTGTTTTTCTCGCATTTTTTGTAACGCAATAAATACTGAAAATTTGCAGTGGAATGGAAATGTTTGGAGCGTCAGTTTGTCTCGACAAGGCATCTCGTCAATAGTAAAACTGGCCAGACCGTAATGGACGAAATATATCGTCATAAGAAAAATGTGACTAGATTTTGATCTTGTCATCAACAAAAATTCGGCAATATCTTGATGGACGAAATTCGTCGTCAGATTCAATTGCAGAGTAAAAAGACACTAAAGCATAGTTTCGAAAGTGGGGAATACCACCCTCTTGTGTCTCTGAAGGAATTTTATGGGCCAATTCCGAACCCAGGGGTGCGTTGAGATACAAGATTGGACAATAATATGTTAAACACATTTCCGCCTAATAATGTTTTAAGCAGACTTATTTTTAATTTTACTGATTATATTAATATTAATTACCAGTAATAGGGAGTAATCTTGCGTGTGTATATGCTATTTAGTTTTTTGGTGTATTTCCTTTTAGTAAATAGCCTTATAATTTCAGTTCCAAATTGTTTTATTTTCAATCTACCTTCTTGAATACCTTCTTGGTGCAATTTGTTGAGATAGAAATTTTCCAGAGGGGCACCGAACAAAGATTGTCTTTTTTGGGAAGGGGACGTTGGGGGTTTCAAAATTTCTTAGGAAATTTTACACCAAAGTACGCGAAATTAATTGCCGGGCATTGTTATCAAGTATAAAACTTTTATTTGTGTGATATTATTTACTAAAGTTTCTATTTACCCCAGATAAAATTGTATATAGTAATAAAGCTTTAAGGAACAATTTGACACTCTAATCATCTTATGAGACGTATATATAACCTATAGTTTTTAAAAAAAATAAGTTGATTTATTGATAAGAATGTGTTTAGAATTTTGCATCATCTGGTTTATTTCCATTAGCTTTCTATGTTTTTGTTCCCTATCGTCTATGTGCTCAAATTGCATTCGAAAAATAAGTCAAGTGACGTCAGGACCCATAAAAATAAAGAAAACACATTCCACTACTCAAATACACTATCGCTTGACAGAAAAGTCTCATACCTTAACAGATCATCTAGCTTTATTAATAAACATTGTTGGCCTTTACCCAAATGTCAATGTATGAGATTTTACCATAAAATTGTTCTTCAATTGCATAATGAAAGACGATTGAATATCACTCACTTGTTATCTTTCTTGCAGCAGAGAAGTTGACAGAAGAACAGATGAACCTCTCAATGCCAACACTGTTCTCCAATCGTCGTTCAAATTACCGGACAGCATCCCCACCAACAGGCAGTCCATCCGTCCTACACAGTCCCTCGAAAAGTCACTGTCTCGGTCATCCTACAGACTGTCCAGGAGATTCCGACCCACTCTGGCCACCGACGTGCCTCCAGAGGACGAGAATACCGTGCCAGAGTCCCAGAACTCTCGCAGGCAGCCTCCGAGGTTCCGCTACGTACTGCCAAGAAGAAACACACCAACTGTATGTGCAATGTTATCATTCATTCCAGTTTATGTTGCATGATTTCACTCTGAAATAACTAAGCAGCAACACACACTCTCGTGTCTAGTGTTATGAGACACAGTAGCAGTTTAAATAAGTGTGGTTGGGGTTGAATAGAACATGCCACAGAGGTGATAAGTCTATCCAAAATACTCTGATATAGCGCATTGCTTCTTATAGTATCAACTAGCAGTCCACATACATCAGCCTTGTGTTAACTGATTTAAGTTTTCTTTATTTTATTTCCACTGGCTGGTTACAATAGAGCAAATTACTCAAACCAAGAGCACACACAAAATACAAAGAACACAAAACAAGATAATAAAGATGAAGAAGGAATTTCATAAATCATATGCCTCTAGCATTGATCATATCATAAAGTTTAAGGGCAAAGAGAGAGTGGTACAGTGTGAGAAATGGAACCTAACCATCCATAATATTTCCATCTATCCGTGGTGCAAACTTGACAACACTTTTACTAATAAGTGAACTTCAATTGTGGTTCTCTACTTGTCAAGAGTCTTCTGATTTTGAAATGGATAGCTAATTGAAGTGTTTTTACAGATTGATATCACTACATGGTGAAGGGGTGGGCAACCTTTTTTCAAAACAGTCACTGGTGTTATGAGTGAGAAGTGACATTCGTCGTATGATGCAAAAAATGAAATTTTAAGTTTTACAATCAAGCATTTGAATTTACAAGCACTGTTTGAACACGTTTATATGAAACAGACCCACCAATGACCAAATGAATAGAGAAACGTTTTAAGAAACTGGAAGTCTGAAGCACTTGGTTACGAGTTCGAATCTCGTATGTGTCAAAGTCTGTTTACCTGCTTGAAGTTTCCTTGTTTTCTCTAACCTATAAGTAAATGCGATGCAACTTTCTAAAAGTCCAACAGAAGGGAATGTCCCCCGTCCACAGTTCACGGTGGGAGATGTGGCTGAACCGTGGGTGGTGCCCCTAGTTAGAACAAAAGCTGTCACGTTCTCACCAAGTACTGCTTGAAGGATCATACAGTTCATAAACTGCCATTGGAGGAAAATTTTTATTTAAAACAATTAATACTATTACTATTACCTCCAACACAAACGATGAAAGTTGGTCAAATTGAAAATGTAATACAATATTTGACAATCATTTTCTCTGACAATTGGTGAAAGCATTGATTATCTGAACATAACGCACCTCTAACTTTTTCCGTCAAACTGGCACAAACAATTCGTAATCTTTATTTTAACTTAATGATTCCCATCGTACTAAAGGAGGATTCATACACCCACATTGATATGAACCTGGTTTATTTTATTGCGACAGTTTGAAGAGTCAAAGTCGCTACCTATTGAGTCTAATTCGTAACTTGTGATGATGTTACGACAGGGCTGCTCAGACCAAGTCTTATATAGGGGGTGTGAGAGAAATGCTAACCCAAATCTTATATAGTAAACCAACCAATTGCAACTCTGTCCCAGCAGTTTTTATAAATTTCATTTTTAACCACGTACTTCTAGATGCTTCACTAAATTTGTTAACATTCTTTGTTTGTTTATACTTACCATTGTCACGTTGGCGTGATGAGGACGTTTGGAGATTAGGGTTCCAGCTCAGGTGTAACCTCGTCATCTAACCTTGGTCCAAAATAACGTGGTTCCTTGAATGTTTCCCTTCGGGTTTGATCCCGGACAGTTACCAATAGCCCGCTGTCTTGCTCCAGTGCGACGTTGATTAAATACCTACCTACCTAAACTTACCATTGATGTAATTTCAAAAATATACTTTCCACTTCATGGGGTATCCCTTCTCTTGCCCCACATGATGAGCCAAGTGCATAACCGTGAATTATTTTATAGTTTTCAATAATGTGAGTTGGACAAGAGCATATAATCTGTATTTCATTCATTCCTTTGATTTGTCCAACTACCCTGCCAAAATTCGAAGCTCTCTAGCGATGAAATTAATCCATAGAACTCCAAACATTTCAAGCAGATGGCACTCCTACTTTAATCACGGACACATTTTATTATGCAGCAGATGAGCTTACTCCGTAAATGCACTTTTACCAATTCACCCTATAATAAAACTTTGAATAAAGTAATACCCAAGTAGCGTAGTTAAGTTTTTTTGATATTTTGTTCAATAAAAAAAGAACTATGAAGTTAGTTTAAAATAATATCAGGTATACTGTATTAATGATTCAGAAACGTTAACATTTTAAGTAACTTTAGTTAACTTCATTGAACCCTATGAGCGTTAAGAGATTCCCGAGTAGTGTAGTATTGTTTTTCATCACATCATATACAAAATGACTACATAACCGCACCTATTGATTGAAAGAATTCTAAAAAAGATTATATTTGTCAAAATGATCAAAACTTGTTAGAAGTAAAATAAGGAGGACTGCGGGTTTAAAAATGAATTTATTTATATGAACCCCTCACAGAGGGTTTTAAATAGATTTTATTTTATTCTTAAAGAATATATATATATATATATATATATATATATACGAATAGAAATTCAAGCGCAATGGTATCCAGAAGCAGTGTGATTGAAAAGACAGAAACTTGAACTGCGTTTTAAATGCGTGTTCTCTATTTTTTAATTCTGTAAGCGTCATCCATTAAATTTTTTAATAATGTTTCAACTGTATTTTATTTCCAGGTCCGATTGAACCGTTTCAAAGTGAAACTAACAGTTCGCAACGACGACGTTAGCGACCTTGTGACTCCACAAGAGAATACTTTCGATTCCGAAGATGAACTGTTGGAAGAATACGATCCTTTGAACCCCGTTGATCCCGCAAGAGTTGTCTACGAGAAAACCACCATTACCAGCGAAGTAACACTACACGTCGGTCGGCGTAAGTCAGTCCGGACTCTGACCATCACCACCAGCGTCCCCAAGACTCGCCACGCTTATGCATCCGACGTGGGAGGATACATAGATGCTCACGACATATCTCCTGCGAACAACAACGCCATATTTGCTACTCTTAGCCCTTTGGATGAGGACGCACCTCCACATGTGGTTGTGACGAGGACCTACACCACAACGGAACGGATGCTGAAGACCTCTGTAGTCCCAGTCCTGGAGAATGACACCACATCGTACCACACAGTGACGGAAAGCTTCTTTATTCTCAAGTTGATCACTGGCTACAAGACCCTGCTAGCTGCTGACGCGACGGCGTTGCAGACAGAAGTTTCCGACACAGAGTTTGACGAGTCCCACGATCAGCCGGCAGGACTTCTGGACGGAGCAATCATCCAACTGCAACCCTCTCCTCGACAGCAGATTGTGCAGACACCTGTACCAAACGGATTATTGCAAGCATCTGGCAGTGGAAGGGAACAAGCTGTGGTACCTTATGACCAAACACGCAGCAATGCCAACGATTTGTCCAATTCTCTCCTTTCGTTGGGGGCAGCTTTGCAGCAGAATCCACTTGCAGCTGTGTACCTGGGACTTCAACAGCTCAACAAGCACGTTACCCTGTACTCGACCATCACCAAGACCTCGACTTACATTCACACCGATACCATCTACAGCACTAAGGTTGTTAGTTTCTACGATGGCAGGAGGACTAGGACAAGGACTCTATCCGAATCCGTCTCCACGACCGAGAAAACCATGACATCCCTGACAACCACAGTGGAGCCTTATTTGAATACGCAGTTGTTTCAACAGCAGAATCAGCTCCAGCAGCTATTGGGAGGCTCAGGTACTGGCCCACAGCTGTTAGCTCCTCCCCAGCAGTTTAGCACCGTAACATCCACCTACACGACTGTTACAACAGCTACAAGTCTGAGTACAAGAATCTATACACTGATCTACAACGCCCTCAGCACGAAGTTCCGAACAGTGACAAGTACGTCTTTGTACGAGACGACCGTTGTTGCAACTACTACCAGTGAAGTCCCCATTGCCATCACAGCGCCCCCTGGAGGAGTGTTTCCCTTCCTTGGCTAAATGCTTGCCTCGCACACCAGTACCTCATTCTGAAGAACATCGTGAAAGTGTAAATATCCAAATTTATGAGCCTGTCTCCTTTGAACAAACAATGTGACGGTGGATATACACACGATGCCAACCCCAGACTTATAATTAATATATTTAAGAAACTTTCAGAATTTACAAAATGACAGTAAGAGTTTTCATCGGGAAATGCACACCATTTTGCTCAATACGACGGACTACTAACATAAAGTAGTATGTAAATATGACTAAAAACTTAACATGCTGATAATAATTATTTTCATATCTAACGGTATTTGTGTGATGATTAAAGATCTATGTGTGTTTGCAGAAAATGTTTCACAAGACTATTACGTTTCACGTAATTCCATTTGATTTGCATAATAAAGTGGCATTCTTTGTACAGCAGATATAAACGTTTAGTATAAAATATCTGGATTCCATTAACGCCTGTTTCCAGTCGTATTTTTCATTTAATGAGTATAACAAAGATATCAAGATATGGACTTCGATTTTACTTGTGGTGCAATATGAACATACCTTATTGAAGCATAAGGAAAACTTTAATGAGAATCCGTTTGGAAGAAAACATTTAAGCATGAAAGTAAAACAGCTGTGCTGATTGATGAGTTGCAATTTAGAGGATATTTAGAAAAGTTCTCTCTCCGATTGCTCAGTACAGAATTGCTAAGTGTTCCTCTATTAAGCTGTCCTTGTTTAAAGTTTTAAAGACCTCCATTTAGGTCATGAAATGTTTGGATGAAAGTGAAGTAAAATTCAATCACTTTTCTTTTATGATACAAATAACAAATGAAAGAATGAAATTAAATTATAGAACTTTACTTCTAGGCCATCCAAAAACTGTATATATGTTTGTTGAAATTTTTTTTTAATAAAGTATGTTTTTAGAAAATTGCTTCTTTTATTTTAAAACAATAGTATGTGTCTCACAATGCTTCCATTGAAACCATTAAACTATTCAGATAGATATTTGAATGATTAAAAAACTAAGTGAATTTCAGTTATTTTCAATAAACGAATTCTAAACTGTTTTTGATGATGTTATGGGTTTTAACTTTATTAATTGAATCTCGCATATTTGGTCTATTTGATAACTGATAGTTTTCATATATCCCTTCATAGCTACTTTCCCAAATTTAAATTCCTCTTATTCAGATTTCTCTAAGCGTTGGTATGCATTGGAAAGTTTGTACTCTCCTAATTACCTGCAATATTTTTAAGCAGATAAATTAAAGCTATTTCACATGAAAAACCTTCAATCCAGTAACTCTAGTATTATTTCCTTAAGTTGTTGAATAGATAATCATTGATGTAGTTTACATAAATATACAATTACGACAACCATTTAAAGCAGCAGAACACAATGAAGATAAACATACTTCGTACGTAGAATTGTAAAATATTGATACACAAATGATAACGAGAGAATTTGTTTCCTTCAAGTGTTCTATTTATTGAAAAAAGAAAATTTCGAACTCTAACTGCTCTGGCAGTCATACAATAGATAGATAATAAAAAAGACTTTTATATAAAAACAGCTGTCTTGAAACATTTCTTAAACTTTTATCGTGAAAACACAACTGTGCAAAGCACATGATTTAAACATGAGTTAGTAAAAATTCAACCGGTTTTCCCTAAAAATACCAGATATTTATGTATTTTGATATACTCTTAGTTTTCTAATAATTTCGAAGCTATAATCTTCTCAGCATATTTTAATATGCATTAATACTGTATTTTTAATACCTAACACCCAAATGCTTAATGCAATTAATACCTAACACCCAAAGCATTAGTTTATAAAGGAGATATTTTTTTAATTGCGCACTTAAGAAGGTACAAGAAGAGTATTCTACGTACCACTACTCTACAGAGTGAATCAATGTCAATCAGATTGCTATCCACTCAATCTCGGAGTATTATGAACTAGTCCTTTCTTGCAATGTAGGAAAATAGGAGACTCACACATTTTCAGGATTACGTGAATAAATTATGTTCCAATAATTTCTTGAAAGCTCTTACGTTTTCGACAAATTTTGTTACAAAATGCGATATTTAATTGAAAAAAAAAAGAATTACATTTCCATTATTTATCTTAATGTAACAAATGAATGAATAAGAAACTGCTTTTATTATTTGAGATTTGTAAACCAATTGAAATCAAACATTTTTTTTTCTATTAAACATATCCAATAGGCTGAGAATTCCCATTTGGTTTGTTTCGCAAACCAGATGGGAATTCGTAGCCTATTGGACAACAGCCGTCATGGCGTTGCCAGAGGCATGGGTTTGCTTCGCAAACCAAATCGAAATTCATAACCTATTGAAATGAATTCCCTGCGAATTCCAATTTGGTTTACGAAGCAAACCAAATTATGAATATTATGAACTCTGGTTTACTTCACAAATTGAATAACAGTCATAACGGAGTCGCCCGTGGTATTGGTTTGCGTTCGTAAATTGGATAACAGCCATAACGGAGTTGCCTGTGGTGTTGGTTTGCTTCGCAAACAAAATGGAAATTCGATGTGACTTAACGATGACGAAAATATAAATATTTAATTGAAAAATTATTTATTAAAAGAAAATGAAACATATAAGGTATCTATCTAGTATATAAATTTCAGCAGATTTCAAATCCGTTGAAATTTTCAATCTATCGATAACGATCCCGATTTTACAAAAAATAGCTAAACAATGCCAGCCAAAATGTTTTTATATTTTGCTTTCTTTCGCTGAAATTGTAAAAGGGCAGAAAATGTAGCCTGTTTATTTATTTTTTAACGCGAAGGTTGACGTGACGTCACAATTTCTTGCAAAAACATAAAAGATATTCAATTTAAAAATTTTATTTATTTAAAGAAAATCATATTTTTAGGTATCGATCTAATGTGAAGTTTTCCGCTGATTTCAAATTCGTTGAAATTTTTACTCTTCTTTTACGGTCTAGGAGATAGAAAAAAGAACGAAATAACACCAGTTAAAAGTTTAATTGTTTGTTATAGTCTGTTGGAAAATCATTCCTCCGCGTAAAATGAAAACGGAGCGAAAAATAAATAAATTTAGAATCTGTGAACTTTTAAGCTGTTGCATTCAATAATAGTAAATTTAATTAAAATTTATTTTAAAATGTTTTGAGTTAAATTTTAAAATTAGCCGCGACCGACCCAAAATTGCAAAAAATTCGGACAACTGCGCGTGCCAAATCCCATTATTGTAAGTGCCATAGGTTCGTCAGGACTTTGCATGCAGAAAACAAATAGACAGACAAGCACTTCCTTTTGTAATAATATAAATTAATCTGTTCTTAAAAAAAAAAAAAAAAAAAATTATGAAAAAAAGTTTGATTATTTTTTCCTTTCTTCAATAGAAATTTTTTAGACGAGTTATTTGCATTAAGTATCAAAAACTTCACATTTCAAGTTAATAAAAGTATCACTTAAAAGCATTGGAAAATAGACTTCAATGAGAAGAAATATGTTGTCGTGGTTTGGCAAGGAAGTTTTTGTTTAGAATTTTTAAACGTATGAACAAAAAACTAAAAGGCGAATGATAAATGGAATTTTGGATAATACGAAAAACAGACTTTACCTTTGTGCTGCCATCTACCGGAAAGGTTTAATACTCAAAATTTAAAGTGATGAGTAATATAAAGATGAAATAAGAGAAAAAGAGGACATTAGTATAACATTACAATCAAGAATCCTTCATAATAAAGCATAAATTAATGTATCAGTAATTTGTTTTCTTGACATAAAGTAACATCTTATTAAATTCTACGTTTTAGTCCTTAGCACTCAAGCGGAACACAATATAGCATTAGAAAACAACGTAATCAATTACCCTTTTGAAGCTGATTTAATAGACAGTCATAACATATTTTGTTTTAACTTTATATCCGAACTTAAATTTGCGTCACAGTAAAAATATTCAAAAGTGCAACAAATAAGAAATATTTTTTTTTCTAAAATGCTCGATTTCATACTTTTTTATTCGCGCACATAAATTTGTCATAAAATATCTCTAGAAATACAAATATAACTTCCATTCCATCAGTTCATTAGTTGTTGTTGTGTTTTACTCAATTAAAAAATAGCTAAATTTAAAACCACATAGCGTTAAAATGATAACCAACATAGCAGAAAAATTATCGCTACGTATGCTAACGTGAGTGCTGCATTGCTGTGCCGAATTAATGGTTACCAAAATTTTGTCGCATCAATTCCGTTGGATTGTTTTACGGCATAATGGTAACCAAGATCTGACCAGGCATAATGTTAAAATAAGAATACAGTTTATCCCAAAAAGTCAACATTACTTTATTTTTCTCTATCTCTGTTTACACTTGCAACTAAGGTAGGTAGGTATTTAATTATCATCATACTGGAGCAACACAATGGGTTATTGCTTGCGTTCTGGATCAACCTCCGAAAGGAAAGATCGAGGACAACACCAAGTAATTTTGAATCGCACTTTCCACTGAGAAATCTATAACCCTTTTTAATATTTTAATTAATTTTTTAATAAGTTTTATATGCATATGACCCATTCAATATTGAATGGGTCGGGTTTCTCACACGTAAACTTACGATTCCTCCATATGCTCTTAGCAAGTCATCTGACCGTGATTCAAAATTACGTGGTGTCGTCCTCGGACCATCGTCGATAGCCCGTTATTTTGTCTGGTAAGATGTTGATTAAAAATTACCATTAACATTTGCGCTAGCAGCTTGAGAGTTATTGGTGGTGACGATTCTTGCTTGCATCTGGATGCATATCTCGATTGTCATCTAGTTAAACTTTTTTTTTTGTCAAAAAACAATGAACTGGAAAAACTTTAAACGATAATTTTTAACTTTTCCAGAATATCTACTTATTTACCGCTTTTGAAAATATACGAATACGAATTATTAAAAAAGAGAGCCATTATTTTATTGGAACTAGAAACTTATGTTAGTTGTTCAAGATGATTCATAGCAAATGAAAGACTTTAATTATGCTTTTATGTTACATCTAGTTATATATATATCTGATCGGGTGTATCCGGATTAGAGATAGTTCGTCATTCTGAAGGGGACCGCGGCAGCCCGGTTGGTAGAGATTAGCTATAAGAGGGTTGTGAATTTGAATCCAATCAAAGACAGTCATGAACAAAGTTGTTGATGCACGATAAATGAGTCATGGCCTCAAATGTCCTCACGCTGGTGTGTTGTAGAAGTTTGGAGAGAGGGGTGTCGGTTCAGGTGTTGCCTCGACATCTGACAGTGTTTCAAAATTACGTGGTGTTGTTCCCGAAATTTTTCCTTAAGAGATTGATCCCGGACCGTCGTCAATAGCCCGTTGTATGAATCTAGTATGACGTTAATTAAAATTACCATTACCATTACGGGTGGATAAATTTATAATTATACTTTTCACGCTTAAATATTGAAGAAAAGTATTGATTGTTATTTATTGGAGAAATAACGAATTTTAGCAATGTTATGAGCATTTATAAAGGCCAACATATAACTTTGAAAATTATATGTATATGAATGGACTATAACTCAATAAAAAGTATTTGTGGCCACAGTTAACTGAAGTAAAAGGCGAAGTTGGCTTGTGATTATTGATTATATAGAAAGTAGACTACAATATCCTATTGAAGGTAAGCTGAATTATCTAAATTTCAATATATGATACTGCCTTTGGTTTGCAAGTTTAATATCTGTTCAATTGTGTTGTTTATGAAAAGATTGTGTCTGCTGTCGCGAGTAATTATGTGAAACCGTGGAATGTTTCATCCAAGACCGTTGACCGCCATTTTCTTAACTGTAGTTATTTTCTCTCTTAACTGCAAGTAAACTTAATGTTTACAACTGATAGACCCGCTAAATAAATTTCAAATTAACTAGAGATGTAGTTTTAAAATTTCTTCTGTGAACTATTGCAAAATTTTTTATTGAACTGTTGAATTTTACAATCACCGCACCTCGAAAATTAATCGTCACAAATTATTTCTCATGTTAACTGAATTTTCAAGAAAAACCTTGTTTCTCGTGTATACTTTCATTCAAATAAAATCGCTTGACTGAATCTTGTTTCTGTCATAGTTATTCAGTTTCGGGAAGATTTTTAATTTTTTTCTCCAAAAACCAATGGGAATTTGCCATTACTATTTAGTGAGAACATTAAAATTAATTTTTAAACAATCGTGGGATCATTACCATTTCTACGTAGCTGTTCTTGTCACTTCATAGCATTTTCCAAAAGCGTGTCTTATCACGAATTATAAGACTTAATTTCTGACAAAAATGTTTTTGAAATGTTGAACAACGTTTTTGAAGTGGATTAATATTAATGCATAATATGTATTTTCCTTACAAAGCTCATTCAGCACTTTGGTAGGGTAAAGTGGGTTTTCAATTTGAAAGAATTTAGCAATGAAAAATTTTTGGAAAGGGCCATTTCTTTGCATTATATACCTATTACATTGTACAAGAAGAGACTGCATGCTTTTTGTTCTTTTTTAAACTTATATTTTTAGTTTAGTGACTTTTTACCCAAGGGGTAAATTGGGTAACTCATAGAAGTAAGTTATAAAATCATTAAATGATGACAAAATGTAATAATTGATAATCGTACTCAATGTTCTAAAGGGTAATAAAAAAATGGTGAACTTTGGTCAGTCTGATATTAAAAGTTTGTATTGATGTAAAATGCTTGGAGAATTTTCTTTTCTAAATGCATAAAAATATGGCATATTGTTTTAATCAGAATGATTACACGATGAATAAAAGTCACAATTTCAAAATGTTTTTCGAAATTTTCAATTGGCTATCAAAGCATTTCTCTATGTGAAAAGCATCCAGAAAATGGTGAGAAACAAGGCATTGTGCAGCATTGTCAATTCAAAAGACTGAAAAACCTACAAATCCCACCCCCAAATAAACACATTTTAGATCCCAAACTACTATATTTCTGGTTTATGTCATAAGGAAGAATTATACATAAGAGAGTGAAATAACAAAAAATTATGTTAGGACTGTTGCATAGCATGTTAACTTTTCCTTTATTTTCCTGTGATAAAAATTGCATATTTTTATTTTATGATCAAAGTAGAAAAATGTGGCAGGTTTTTCAATACAAAATAAGTTTTTTTTATTTCTATTTACAGTTTATATACATATATTGTGAATGGTACATAAAATAAACTTCATGTTCATACCGACTTCATGTCAAATAATTACAATTTACTGAATTACACTTGCCAGAATACAAATTTCTAAAAAAATTAAATTTTAAATAGAGAATTCTTGAATATTCTCCAAATTTCACTCTTTGGAGAATATTCTCTGCTCGCATCTCTAATTATTAGTATGTATACACATGCATACATATATATATATATACTCCACTCTATATACAGTAACCATCCTCTGTACAAATAATCCTCGCTTTTCTGCTAAGTGGCGGAGGCGCTGAAATTTTCATGCAACATGAGTTCATAATTAACACAAGCTCATGTAGCATACGTTCATAATTAACATAAGCTTATGTACTATACTGTGCTTAATATAAATTGTATATACTTTGGTTCTGTATATGTAAAATAAAATACATGTATGTACATACACAGTGTATTTTCAGTTCGTAAACATGCATATTTTTATCATTCGTTCACATGCAATGAATGGCAATGGGTTGTTAATGATTTTTCTGTTATCTGTCTATTCGATTAACCATCCCCTGACAGTTAATCAAAGTTTCACTGTAAATCATAGGACACTAAAATAAGGCTGCACTTAAATTTATTATGAAATCCTCAGATCTTTATGAAAACCGAGAAATTGCCTCTGGAAAGGTGTCAGCCTTGCATATGTTTCTTGTAAATTTTTCCACTTAATTGTTTTTCTAAAGATTAGGTTTAACATTATAAATCTTTCTTTAATTTTAATCAAGCTAATTTTAGATTAATGGATCATTTATTCTGTAATATTTAGAGGAAAGTGCAATTATGAACTTTGAGTGTACACTTTGAAAAGGAGTCACAATTTTCCTAGTCTTCTAGACAGAAAACATAACTTCAGGTATTTTCTTTCAATAAGGGGTAATTTTATAATGTCCAATCCATAAAGGATTGGACATTATAAAATATTGGATTAAGATTAGCTGTGGTTCCCAAAACAATTTGCTTTGGCATATTGATTCTGGGAAACAGCAATGCCACGCATATTGTGAAAGAAAGGCCGATAACCACCATTGTATTTTCAAAATTAAATGATTAAAATTAATTGGGAGTGCCAATTGCAAAAATGTTAAATCACCAATTTCCAAAAAAAGTCAACACAATTGCTTTGAACAGGTTGAAATAGATTTACGTACATATTGTGATGTAAAACTATTGTGTTTGTTTTTAACTTTAGCATTAGTTTGTATGCAACTAAGAGTCTTCTGGATTTTTTTAGAGGCTGCAGGTATTACTAAATCAGAGGGCTCACTACTAGGTTCATTCTTTTTGAAAATTTTTTGGTGAATTGTACTGACTCAAACACTTAGATACACAAAACCATCTCGATGCTCTGAGGGGTTTACGTACAATTCCACCTTGTAACCTGCAATCTTACCTGCATAACTTCCAACCAGCTTTGACTTTCTAGATCAATTAAATCATTACTAGGATTTTTTCAACCAATAGATGTGGTAATTTAGTCGTGTGTTATGTGGATCAAAAGCTATAACTTTAAAGCTATACAACACTGTACAGAAATCTTGAGACACTCTGAGGATTAAATTTAATTAACTTTAAATTACAAGTGTGAGAAACATGTCATGCTAATTAGCAAAACTCGTTACTCCCCTGACAACGTATAGAAGTTCAAGAGTGGCAATCTTTCATGTCATGACCCTCGTAAACTAATTGCTTACATTCTGTGAGACGTCAAAGAAGGAATTCTATTTTTTGCAGACAGAAAAAAGGTATTGATTTACATAAAAAAGCCAAGTGCATACCGTTACAATAGAACTAAAATGTGGATGCAATTATTTATTGGGTAATGAATCATAGCACTCAGCCAATTGAATGGAATCATACATGGTATACTTATTATTATGTTATGAGAAGTTCTTTATGCTCCCACTGAAAGTGTAATTGTTATCCAGCTGGTGTGTCCATTACTATAGTATACTGTGCATTGGGCTTATTGGGTTAGACTTGTAATTTGTACTGGACGAACATTGACCGTCTGAACTGGACAACCTATAGTACTTCGGTACTAAAATTTCTGCACTAGGCAAAGCATCTTGCCCAAGATATTCGCAGCTCGTTTGTGGGGGCAAATGCAGGTTAGTGTTCAGTTCACCCTCAGGTGAAGCAAACATTAAACGTACTAAGGGACAGATCAACCTTGGTTTCCAAGGTCCACCGATCTGGCAACATCTATCAAATCCGGTCCGGATCCGATAAACCCAAATTAAAAAAAAATTAAATAATCGATTATTCAAACCCAATTTTAAAATCAAGAAATCATTTATTAAGCAATCGGTTGTGAATGAATCGATATTTTCAA
Organism: Metellina segmentata; assembly: GCA_947359465.1. NCBI lineage: Eukaryota > Metazoa > Arthropoda > Arachnida > Araneae > Tetragnathidae > Metellina > Metellina segmentata. The sequence goes on from OX375877.1 coordinate 80,691,641, forward strand.
TCATCAAATTGGAGAATTCTAGCAAAAAATAATAAATTATAAATAAAAAATTTTTAATAAAGAGGAATTACAAAAGCAAATTCTGCAAGAAAATGAAGACTATTACAAAAAGACAAACTTCAGAAAAGAAGCAGATTTTGAGAAAATAATGAAGAAAGAAATGTCTTCATATATATATGAAATGGAATCAAAGGAAAATATTTGTCTCTTATGTACAACTACTTAATGACAGTTAAACTAACTAGTGTTGAAGCTGAGAGGGCCTTCTTCTCGAATGCTGGTTATATTTGCGTTATTATATTAGTTCATTTAGAAGTAGGTTTGGGGATGACACAATTAATATGATTTGTTTCCTTAGATGGTTCTTTCAAACTCAAAAGTGATTTTCATTACTATATAACTTCGATTTAAGCAATTAAGAAGAATTAAAAGTTCCTTCCCTTGTTTGTTATTTTGACCAAATACTGCCAAAGATTAGATTTTTGTGTTAGTATGAGGCAAGGTTAGGTACAATTTTCATTTGCTCAATGACATTAGAGATAGAGACTACTTAATTTTAGATAAATAGAAAAGTACTATGTGTAAAACAAGCTGATATTTTTTGGGTGGAAACTAGTAACACTGATCATAATCAATCGTTTAATACTTACTACTAGCAAAACTAATAGTTACTATTATTAATTGTTGTTAACTGATTTCCTACCTATGGATAATTGTTAATAAAGTTGATTCTCTTATGCTAAAATAAACGTTTTGTTCGTCAATTTGGAATAATATCCTTTTTACCTACTTTCACTCAGCCGATTTTGAAAAATATTTACTGGTTAGATAGACATATTAACAAAATTCCAATCCGACCGGATTGAAAATCGTGCCAGATTGCAATCTCTACTTCCAAGGCGGCAGAGATTTTTCGATCGGACCGTCAATGATCTGTTCTCTTTTGTTCCACTCAAGGACCTCCCTAAGTACTTTTGTGTGATCTGATATATCCCAAAAGAGGGGTGTGTTCCTCCAATTAAGAAAGAAAGAAATTGGTCATCTGGAATTTTATAAGTTAACTATCCGAATTTGGATCTTGTGTAATTTGCAATCCCAGCCAGTGGTAACACCTATTGAATCCAGCCACTGTTAAATTATGGAGTAATTCTAGTATAATGTAATTGTTAAAAATGAACCATGCCTGAATAACAGATGTATCAAATGTGTTCATAAATCCTACTTACTTTTGATAATTTGAAATCCCAGCCAGTGGTAACACCTATTGAATTCATCCACTGTTAAATTATGGAGTAATTCTAGAATAATGGAATTGTTAAAAATGAACCATGCCTGAATAACAGATGTATCAAATGTGTTCATAAATGCTACTTATTTTTGATAAGCTATGAAAACTCTTAGCATTGTAAACTATCACCAATAAAGACTCCACTAGGCATGTATATCTAATTGTTTTTCTTCCAGCTCTAAAATTATGGCTGATGACATAGATGAACTTTTGGATGAAGTTGAATCAAAATTTATTCGTTCAGAAAACACCTTACCAGAACCTCAACAAGCTGTCTTGGCTGCCAAAAAGTAATTACTTTTGTACTTTCTCTACTTTTTAATGATCCCATATTGTGTCTTGACTAATTTCGTTAACGTAGAACTACCATTTCCATACAAAAGCTTCGATAAAAAAAAAGACAAATTCTTCCATTTGATGTGTTCTTATCATAGATCTAAGTATTTGTCTGTTAAAGAAATTTATTGCATGCCTTATAACCTGTATACTTTGTTTAAAAATATTATTAAGTACAAATTGTTTTTTGAAAAGCTTGTTTAATTGAAGCCTGCCTAAATATTTTTTAAATGTTTTTTTTTTCCAATTTCAGAAATGGAGAAGGTGTTGGTGAAGAACTTGAATCTGCAATTCATTCTATCTGTAGTATTCCGGAACCAATTGTAAGTTGCAACCCGAGAAATTTCATTTTAGTTGGTTCTTTTTACACACTTAGTATTTTTTATTTTTGTTTGTTCTGCAACTGTGAAGGGGGGAATATATATTAATAAACCGAATCCAGTTTCTTAAAATTCTCTCTGTCAGGCATATTTTAAAATCTTTAATTTTTGGATGTTTAAAATGTATTTTTTGATAAAGGAAAAATTGTACTGCTCTGAAAAGTGAAGCATTGTGGCTATGTAGGACACAATCATTTAACTAATTTTTCTAATACTATAGATTTGCATGAGAATTACCAATCAAGTAAAAGCTCATTAATTTGTAACATTTACTGTTTAATAATATTCGAAACAGTTCTCTTACATACAATTCTGTTTACATATATGTCCTATAGTGCAGGCCTCGAAATAGATTTTTTAATATAGGTGCACCTTGTGCACCTAAGTTTTTAAATTAGGTGCACAAGGTGCACCTAGTGGGAAAAAATTAGGTGCACAATTATATTTTCATGTGCACCTGTGCACCCGGGTATTTCGAGCCCTGCGATAGTGTTTCACCATTTTTTAGATATATCACTTATTTTATTTTCATTATAATTACATGAATATCACGCTGGTTTATATCAAAAAGAAAATTTCCAAACAAAAGTTCAGGATCTTGATAATTTTCTAAAATATTCCTTAAAATTGAATTTTTTATTTATTTGCTAACAGTATTCAATTCTAGTGTAATTATTTGAATTCAGTACTGCATAAATGTTTCATTAAGACGAATAACCTTAAATACTCCTTTAATAATCGGATGAATAGGATTTAGCAAAACTTGTATTAATCAAAAATAGCAGATTTAAGGTCTTTTACAGAGTGTGAAAGGCCTTAAATTTCATTTGGTTTTTATAAACCAAATGAAATTTAACGTGTTAAAGCCACTATTCTTCGTGTAATACGTGTTAAAGCCACTATTCTTCCAAATTTCCAAGATTTATGTCCTGGACTACAAAATGGCTGGGTCATTCTTTAATGTGCATTAATTTAAGTTATTCAAGATATTTTTTAAAATTTGTGTTGTTGAATTTCTACAAAAATCAAGTTTGTTTTCTATTTTTAAATTTAAAAATGTATATAAATTTCAAAAAAAATTTGTATCAAATATGAATTGGTTTGTATCTTTCAATGTAGGAGTAACATTCAAGAGTAAAACTGCTCTACTTTATGCTTCTTTAACAACTTTTCTTTGATTTTATTTTACAATATTTGTACTTGAACACTTATTCCCTGTGAACATTATTAGTTACCATCTGATTTAAATATTACTTATGCATAACTGGAAAAATAGTTTATGAGAAAAACTTTGCTGTATCATACTACTAGCAAATATCACTACTGTTCTGGAGATTAATTTTCACAATTAGAATTAATCATTTTATTCAGAAGAAAACTAAGAATAACCTTCAATGATTAATCAGAAAAAGTAAATATGAAATGGATTTTGATCTGTTGCTTTACTAAATGTTTGGTAATTCATACTTATCTTTTTTCAGGAAACTACTTCTATTGTTCCAGATGTTTCTTTACATTTGAACAAAGGGCCTAATAGAAAGTATGTATAAATAGACATTCCAACAAATATTTCAAACATTGTTATTTTATTTTCATGATTTGCTCATCATTAATCATCAAGTTAAGGCTTTTTCTGCAAACAAATGCAGTTAAATCTATAAGAAATATTCTATTGTTATAAAATTACCAAAGTGAATTGAAATGCAGTATCTTGTGCTTGAGAGACAGGAAAAAGCAGGAAATGTTGAGTAATGTAGTGAAAGTCGATTGGAAATAAAGAAGCATAAATGTACTTTTAAATTACATGTTGTTTACTTAAAATTATGTAAAGTTGCAAGTTAAAACATAATAAATGATGAAACCTTTCGAAATACTTAATGCAGTAGAATATTTTTGAAAGCATAACATTCTGAATAGAGGTTTGGAAAACTTTGTTTATTAGTTGGGAATGTGGTTTTATAAATAGGAGCTGGCACTCAGTTGTTCATATCTTTGTCCCAGTCCTAAGGCTTTTCCTGTTCTTTCTTTACCCATAATTTAAATGAATAGCCATGTTGGGTGAGGTAGAACTGAAATTGACTGTATAAAACAGGATCAGTTCATTATTTTGCTTCTGACTATGCACACTATTCTTGTGAATAGGCATAAACTATGTAACTTTTACTTACACTTACATAATTTTTGTAACAGTTTCATCCCCAGCTGCATAGATGGGTATCGAGAATTGCTTCTTACTGGGTTTATTTAAAATTTCCCACACTTCCTTTTAGGGTTTGACAAAGTGCTTAATTCTCTAACTTGAAAATGACTGGCCTCTACACAAATTTGGTCTGTGAATATAATCCATGGGAAGAAAATAAGATTTAAAAAATAAATGACTTAAATTCCTGAATTTAGAGAAAACGATTCTTAGCAAAAATAAGATTCATTGGGAGGCAGAGTAAAAAGTGCGATATTGTGAATGCCTGATATGTCAAGGCAAGATGTTACAAGGGGTTATTGTACTATCTATTTCATTAGTTCGTCCCTAGAAATGTCTGTCTCAAACTGAAACAATTTTTGTGGTAATTTTTGCCCAACATTTAAATTAATACTCTATTTAATTACAGCTTATTGTAATTTTATAATGTACATTCTTAACTTGATGTTTTGATAGCTGCCCAATGTGTGCTTTTGTTGTATTTCATTTTCTATTTGATGCTACCTAGCACAAGATAATATAGTTCCTCCTAAACTACAGCCAACTTATTTTTCTTGTTATTTCTTTAGATGCACCGTGGTTTATGTTGGAGACAGTTCTGCAGGCTCTGGCATTTCTGGGGGAGTCACGCAAAGGTAAATGGACTAGAAATTTTATTTTTGTCTTTGAAATGTGTTCAATGATAATTGCATTATGGGGTGTACATGCTTGTTTCTTTCATTATCAAGCATTACTTAGCTTTTAAGATCACTATTTCTAAAGATGAAAAGTATGTGGGAGTTTTTTTTACCAAAAGTTGATTTGTTTTAAGCCAAAGATTTTTTAATGTGTTTTTATATCCTACTAGCTGAATAACATGGCATTGCTCAGATTGAAATGGTTAAATGTTGATTGGAAAGTGAATTAGAATAATCACTTTTGTTACATAGAAAAATGCAATAATTTAAGTTGTATGGAAAATACTTTTTAATTTTGTTTTAACTTTTACATAGCATCTACAATTTACTTTGGATGCTAATATATACATTTAATTTCTGAAAGACATAAGAAAAATATTGATTAAGATGATAATGATCTACGGTAATTAGTAATGTTCAAATATGACCATAACATTTCCCTGTGTTAAGTTTCATCTAGAACGTGTTTCATTGTCAATATTAATTTATTGCAAGAAAACAAACTTTAGATTTAAAAATTGGGGCTTTTAGGGGCACTTTTAGGACTACCTGTGTGCCAATTTTCATTGTCATAAGTGCTACAGATTGTCTGAAGACGGGAAAGTAATAGCTTATGTTTTCCGGGTGTAGATTTGTACAGATAATATACACACATCCTTTTTTTATTGTACATAGAGATAATAGGAAACTAGCAGAATTACCCAGTGTTCCTCAGGTTGAATTGGTTAAATATTGATTGAAAGTGATTATACTAATCACTTTTCTTTCATACAAAAATGCAAACATCATTTTAGTTGTATGGAACATAACCTTTTGGCAACGTTTTAAGTTTTCATAGCTTCTACAATTTACTTTGAACATAAATATCTATCCATATTTTCCATTTCATATTCATCCCACTTCTGCTTTAAGACAAACTACAAGTTTTTCTAGGGTAGGGTAATTCAGTAATCGAATTAGAAATATCTTTGAACTATATATATGTATACAACATATGGATACCCGTTTAATTTTAACAGCCCATTTTATTTTAAAATCATTTTATTTCAACCGGTCATTTTAAAATAGGAAGTTACACATTTTACTTAAAAAGGTTTTGCTCTGTATCTTTTATTTATTTTTGTGAAACGAAATTCAACATACCATTATGTATCTATTGTATAGAGAACAGAAAAACTGATGGGCACCAAAACTCTGCTTTTTATATATAGATTATTAAAACTTAGCAATTGCTGCTCAATATATATAGTACAGCATAGGAAAATATTTTTGCTCACATTTAAAAATAAATTAATTAGATGTCCTAAAATATGACTACAGATCGGAAATAAAAACAAACGAACACAGAACTGAATTTTCCTTAGATTGCTGTGCTGCTATTTTTAAAAATCAAGATGGGATGCAATAATTACAAAAGAGCAAATTTCTATAGGAAATAAAACTTGTCCATTATATATCCCTCAAATCTTTCTTTAATTTCTTGAAATATCTTATTTCAAAGAAATGAACTAGAATATTTTCCTGCTCTTTTACTGGCTCCTTTTTTTGCTATATTTTTTTTTATCATTAGAACATTTTCTTCCTTCAGAAAACTTTTTATTTTGCATTCACTTATTCTAAGGATGAGATTTTCTAAAAAGTGGGATTCATGTATTTTTGAAGAAACACTGAAGAGTAAGAGTATTTAAAGCTATTTGTAAAGTTTTTTGTTTTTTATATTTTTGAAGTAAAGTTAAAAACATAATTGCCTGTTCTATCTATTAGAATTAAACCTAACATTAAGGCCTAGTTTTGTAAAAAAAATTGCTTCAGTTGCTTTAAATTAAAATTTAATTTGTGTATGTACATTAAACTATATTACTAATAGTTTGTTACAATATAATTTTTTTTTTCAATATGTGTATGGTGTGGTCTCAAAATATTTAAAGAATATCTCACAATTTAAAAAATTCATCCAATGCAAACAATTGGTTGCCATTCTTTGTCTGAGTGAAATTGGCGAAAATTTTGTCATTTCGAATCCCACAGGAAAATGAATCGAAAATAAGTTGGCAAAATATTTCTCTTTTCTCAAATTTTACCTTCATAGCATCTGTAATATGTTATGAAATTGCATCCATTTTTTCATCATTATTTAATTAAATAAATCTAAGCATTTACATCCAGGGAATGAATCCATACTAATTTTTTAGAAGTGTCTGTAAATGGTGATTAAAATGTAAGGCTTGTAGTTTTTAAATCAAAAAGGGTTGTTTAATTTTGATACATAATTTAAGTAACTATGTTCCGAATCTGCAACGTATGGTAGTTATAAATTCACTGAAATCCTCTTTTTTGTACTTGATGAAAAAATTAAAGCTGATTTCAGCCTTGGAGAATTGCCTCTTGTGCGAAGGAGATTCCAAATTGAATACAGTTAGGCAAGATTCTATACACAGGTAAGCATAGAGTGTATTTAGTTCTTAACAAGCCATTTAATCACCATTTAAATTCACACAAAATTTTACTTCTTGCTATAGAAACCAAACACTTTCTTTGCACTGCCAAGCACCTTAGCTTCCATTTGCACGCTTTAATTTATATTGCATAGGTAAATTTAATGTGTTATTATAATGCTTTTTTCTCTTCCTTTTAGACGTAACTCTCAAAGAAAACCTAAGCATAGTACAACTACAAAAATTTATACAAAGAAATATTTTACCAAACCCGTGTTCGAACTCTCAATCAAGGATTTGGAAGCTGAAAGTGCACGTAGGAAACAGAAGGATATAATTGAAAAACTCTTTGAAAAGAAACTGGCTGTAGTTACAGATAAAATGATCTTGGATGTCCGTAAGTTTAAGCGTATAAAGAGTGATGTTTGGAGTAATTTTGGAGATGTGCGTCTGATGATCAGCGAAGATGAGGTGAAAAAGTACAACATTGACCATCATGTCATTCACATTGGAAAGGAAGAAGTCCTTCTTTGTAAATCCTTTGTTGCTTGTGTTAAGTGCTCGGCAGTTTTCAGTTATGAAAGCCACAGTTATGGTACTTCCACTCTTCGTTCACATCTGAAGTCTTGCGGAAAACAACGCTTCAACCGTTCCGATAAGCCCAAAAAGACTCGTAGAATGACAGGGTCTCTATCTGATATGCGACTGTATGACCCCAGTGCCATGCCAGAGAAACCAGTTTTTCAAGAACAGATGTTCAAATTTCGAGACCACGCCACTAAACTTCAGGAGCAGATATTAATGTTTTTCATCAGCAAACTGAAACCTTTCTCCTTTCTTGAAAACTTGGAGTTCAAAGATTTATTACAAACTTTTGTTCAAATAGGTGCCACAGCAGGCAATGTGGACTTGACTCATTATTTGTGTTCTCCTGACGACTTGGCCGATTTCCTTGTGAATGACCTTTACAAACAGAGTGAGGAAGCATTCAAGAATGAAATACAATATCTGTATGGAATGTCCTTCTCAGCAAGTGTGTGGCTGGATGTAGCAGAAAAGATTTCATACATCAGTTTGACCTGCCACTATTCGAACGATGAAGGCTTGTTTAAATCGGTGATGTTTCATACATCTGAATTCCCACACGAGCACAAAACTTCTGCCGATGTCAGCAAACTCTTCCAGGAATGCATGTCCCTCATGCACTCTGACTTCAAAAGGCTGCTTGTTATTGATTATTCCTATAACATGGTGAATGCATTCAATAACAACGAACAATTCATCCAGTGCATATGCTACGCCCTCAACTGTGCCGTTCAAACTGTCATGAACACGCTCAGTTTAAACGAAGAAAAGGAACTGGATGATTCAGAAAAAATGGATAGTGAGGATCCCCATGCCTTTGCTTGCTTTGAATCTCTAGTTACACAATGCAGATCTTTAGTGCATCATTTTAAGGAACACAAGCTGCAAAGTAGCTTGCCCAGGAGCTTACAGATGTCTACCAGCACTAGCTGGAAATCCGTTTTGGAAATGATGGAGATAGTCAACAGCCAGTGGGAACACATAGTGGATATTTTACTCGATAGGAACGAATTGGAATCATTTTGTCTTGATAACGAACTTTTGAGTCTAGTGGTAGACTTTTTAGAAATATTCAGGGACGGTTACAACGAATTATCCTCCCTCAACAATCCTACTCTAAATCTAGTCCTTCCTTGGGTTACTAAGTGGAAAACACACTGCCTGTTGAATGATGATGATTCTCCATTCCTGGCTGCAGTCAAAAGCTTCATGAGCTCTGCAATCGACCAGGAAGTGGTCAAGAGGTTGACTATTCATCACAAACTGGCAACAATGCTTGACCCAAGGTTTAAAGAGCTGCATTTCTTGACACCCGAAGACCGACTGGAAACACAGTCGCATGCAGAGTACATGGTTAGAGAGTGTCACGAAACCCTCTTAATGAATGGCATTGATGTCCACAACACCTCTACTACTGATGACCATTTTGCAGAAATTTATGACAACATGTCGTCTGAAAATGACGCAAACCCTGTTGGCCCTTGTGAAGAAGTTGACGAGTACCTGATAGAAGACTTCAGTATGGGAAAGCTGGATCTGGATAGAGACAATAAATTTAACCCCTTACAGTACTGGATGCGTGCCAAGACCCGCTACCCTTACTTGAGTAGAGTTGCTGCATGGTTGTTATCTTGTCCAGCCAGTGCAATTCAAACAGATGACTGCTTTGTGAGTGCGGAGTGGATGGTTACGATACGCGAGACTGATCTTCCAAGAAAGCACATGCATAAAAGCCTATTCGTTAAATCTTTTAAGAACTTTCGACTGAAAGTGTGATACCAAATAAAGCACAGTTCAAATCCGATTTGTAAAATATTTCTGTATATTGAAAGTATTTGTTCATGATGGAAACTTTTTTTGTAGCCTATTGTACTGAATCTTTCTTTTCTCTGTAACAAATCTCAATTATCAGAATGTAATTGAGTACGACGTATGAAATTATAAGAATTTTGCAATTATGTAAATATGCTGTGTGCGTTAAACATGCTATGAAATAACATATCTTAATTGACACAACAAATTCTGTTTTTAGATAGATTTACAAAATTGAAAAATTTTTGTCTGCCAAACATGTATGTTAAGTAAGTTTGATTTCGAATAACAAGTATAATTGATAAATTATAAATTATTCTATTTATAAATTTGGCAAAGGACTAGAGTTACTCATGTTTTGAGCATGCATTAGTTTTTTAATGATGAAAGCCCAACCACATGTTGGTGATATGTTGTTTCTGTTCATGTTCTAATTCTTTATCCCAAGACCTGATCTGAAGCAGTTAGAATATAAAAATTGCAGGATGTATCTGAAAGTGCCTTGATGTTAGTTGTATTCACCGATAAAACTACTTTTGAAGATAAGTGCAATAAGTACAGTATCCACATCAAAGATGTCCAAAATATTGCAATTATGTCTTGGAATACTTTTTTTTTAGTTTTTCTTTCAGGTTCCCACCATTAGAAAAAAATATCAAAATAAATTTCCTTAAAATTATGTTAATTTAAATAAATCACTCGTATCTTGGAAACTTGATAATTTTTGTTCATACCACTAGGGGAAAAAACTGAGGTTAATTAATTTTTAAGAATAACTATTGGATTGAGTATTTCCCATTGCATAGGTCTATTAAAGTTTTTTGAGAATTTTTGTCTCTTTCAAAATTGAATATTTTGTGATTTAATTCTTTAAAAAAATGTTGATGCTAAATATCTGAAGTACAAATAAAAATAAATATTTCAGTCAACCATATTAATTTGAATACCTTTCATCTAAACAACCTTATTTACATCAGCATACTAATTATTTGACACTCAGCTAAAAATTTGAATTATTTTGCAAATACTTCACAGAAATTAAAAAATATAGGTAAAATATTTTTATGCACAATGTGATCAGTTATCAATGTGACTTGAGATAATGTATTGTCCTTGATCAATAAAATGTATATTATCTAGTATTACAAAGAATCTTTGCTTATGTAGCACAGGTATGGCAACCTTTGGAAAGTTGCGGGTTAAACTTTAGGATATTAATGAAGTCGCGGGCCGTTGATAATAGGTAGTTGTGAAAAAGTAATAATGATAAGGTTTATTTAATTTTATATATTTATAAAGTAGAATAGTAAAGTTATGTGAACAGAATAATATCGTATTGATTAAATATTTACTTACAATCACCAGAAATTAATGAGAAGCTTGAACTTGAGAAACAAGATAATCAATGTTGTGATCAATCCCACTGATACACAGGCTCCGAGTGTTTTCTAAATTTTCATCTGTAAGCCTGGTTCGATTTCTTAGTTTTCATCATGGAAAAGAACTGTTCATATTTATAAGTGCTTCCAAATGTGCAAATTTTTTTTCTTGCAAATGCTCTCAGCTGTGGGTACTTTTCTTCGGCAAGGTATGCTCTGTAGAAATCACTTAGCTCCACGTCTTCAAATTTTGACTTCCAATGTATGTCTTCCTGAAGCTCAATCATCTCCATTTGCAGGTGTGTGGGAGCCTTCTCTACGTTCTACTATCCAATAATAATTTTATTAGTAGTGATAACTTTTTTTAAGGTACTTTTGGAAATGTACCTACTTTTACATTTTTAAATTCAGGTGTGCCGCAAATAATTCAAGATATTTTTAGTGTGCCGTCAACTAAAAAAGGTTGAGGAACACTGACTGATCAGGATTTTGTCCCCTCTCCCTCTCTTGTTGACGAGAACCGAGAATATATACTTTTTTTCCGAGCGCGATTTTAAAATGTTCTGCGGGCCAGATCAAAAGCCGGGACGGGCCACATCCAGCCCTCGGGCCGTGGGTTGCCCATATATGGTGTAGCATATCGTTACAAACCTAATTCAAGAAATCGGAATTCATTAGTTTCAATGCACCGCAGACATAATTGTGTGCTTTAAAGCATAGAAATTAAGATTTCAACATGAATGAACAGGGACGTGCCAGCGTTTTGAATAGGGGGGGGGGGTTACCCGAAAAGTACCCCGGTAAAAAGTGGGAAGAATAAATTAACTATATTAATATTAAAAATTATAAACAATTAATTCATTTATATAAAAAGATATTCATCAATAACACTTGAATTTAAAAAAATCCTTTTTTTTTTAATACAATATTTACTAAATGACTTTATGGTGAATTTTAAAACTTACAACACATTTCAGTTAGAAATTAAAACGTCGATTTTTTCGTAAACGTTTCGATTTTTCTGAACTTTTTAGATTTACGTTTGATTTGCCTGAAGCACATGGGTAAAAATTATCTCGATTATGACTGCCGCCTATGAGTGCTCATAATTTTTTAAAACAGAATCTATATTTAAAAATTTGGTTTCAATGAAGCAGAGTAGGCAATGTTTTTAAAAACCAATGAAATGAGATAAACATTAATTTTTAAAAGTTAAAAACTAATAACAATAATTAAAATATAAAATCTATTTGAAAATTTGGTTTTAAAAAAGCACAATTGATAGTAATTAAAAATTCCATTTTTAATCGAAAATTTTTCCTGTGACCTTTAACTCTGCTTAATCTCGTGTGAGTTCTTTAAAACACAATCTCAAAACTCATTTTCGATAGTTATAGTCAATCTACTTTGTCTATGTGGAGTTATTGTGGATCTGAAAGAATTTTTGATGTTCTTTAATTTGGAAAAACTTTTTTCACCACTTGCATAGGCAAAGTTTTAAAATTCTAAGTGCAATATAAATATAATAGATATTAATAAACCCCTGCGGAAAATTATATTGAAAATTCCCCGTTTTATCGAGAATGAGGAAATAAGTAAATTTTCTATTAATTAAATTTTAAGGCTCATATGTCGGTAATTGGTAATTACTAGTTAATGTCGTACTTGAGCAATACAACGGGCAATTGACGACGGTCCGGGATTAATCCCTTAAGGAAAAGAAACGAGGACAACATCTCGTAATTTTGAACCACGGTCTGATGACGAAGCAAGACCTGAGCTGGCACCCCACTCTCCAAACTTCCACACCAACCCAACGTGAGGACGACAGTTTTAAGGTGCGCCAGCCGCCTCTACGCCTACAAACATCCATGGGGCCCGGATTCGAACCTGGAACCTTCCGGTCTAGAGGCTAACACCTTAACCACTATAACGGTTGGTCGGTGGATCATATATCGAACGAAAGTTTGGAATATAATGGTTCAGGTAGCCAAATTATTAGATTTATTATTGCCTAACATTTATCAAAAATTAGTCGCAAATTTTGTTCATACTACTTATATGAAAATAAGAATATTTTTGTTACCTACAACTTGGAATAGGTATTTTTTATTGGAAACCCGTTTTTCAATAATTACTGTTGTTTTAAGATTGAAATATTTAAGAATCTCTCTATATTAAAAAGAGTTGCCGCTGTCGCAGGATTGAAAACTGGGTTTTTTCGCTCGATTCTCAAGACGGTTTGCCGATTGTGTACAGATCAGAATATTACGAGATTAACATGGTTTTTTCAAAATTGTACAGGGAACAAAATGAAGATGTTTTTTTTACTGATGCGGCTATCAGTTTAGGGTGCATTAAGTGTTAAAGTAAAAAAAAAAGCGAAATCACTTACGACAGGAGTGTTGGTTTGCGAAGCAACAAGTTTTAATATTGCACTGTTCTCACGTTTCCGTCAGCCGACCAACTGGTATAGTGGTTAAGGTGTTAGCCTCTAGATCTGAAGGTTCCTGGTTCGAATCCGGGTCCGGACAGCATTCGCGGAAACCCTCACGCTTTCAGCACCTCTTGGCGAGTTGGCGATAGAAAGCGCTATGAGAACCGAAGGCTGGGGAAATTGGCAATCCTTCTCAATTTCTCAAGCAACCCTACTACGTTGTAAAAGAGATCGCTATTTTTTTTATCGCTGAGTGCTATGATTTTCCGTATGATTTTTTTGTGTGGATATTCTAAATATATGTTGACATTCAATATTGTAATGTACAGATTTTTTTTTTGTAATTCGTTAACTGTCTGTATTGTAACTACTTTGAAGAATTGGTTGATGCAAGAAGCAGGCGGCAAAAACGTACCCCCATGTAAACAAATTATATATGTTTACAATTATTTGAAATTTAGTCAACAATTGCCTTTTGTTATGATTTTTACAATATAAAATGATCACTGACTATAAAACTCGTCAAATAGAAAGAATTGATGAGAATGTATTTGTTTTTTGTGGAACTTATATTCGTCCTTATAACCTACACAGTGTGTATTTTCATAATATAGTTTCTTATGAATCAAATCTCTTGTTTGATCGTCTACCTAATATAATCTCACCACTGTTTGTTGAGACAACTAGTAGTAAATATAAACTTAGTAAAAGCAGTTATCAATAATAAGTATTAAGATTTAAGCAAAGTAATTTTTTGTAAACAAATACACTTCTCGATATGTTTCACTCATTTGAGCTCAAGATAACAACAAAATTTAAATTGAAAAAATATTCCATTTTGACTGTTTTCAATAGCTTTCTTTAAACAAAGTTTTTTCTATCTCATATCCTATAATTATAGCACTTGCATTTGGGCTGCTATGGAGGCAGAATTTTTTTTACACGCATTACCATTTTAAGCCTTAACGGTCATTAGTCACCTCTCACATAACAACAGTACTATGTCTCTGTGGTCGTAAGTCACCTCTCACGTGACGACAACAGTGCTTTGTCTCTGAAGTCGTGTCTCACCTAACAACATTACTTTGTCGCTGCAGTCAATATGTCACATGGGTTGTGACAAGACTGATCCTGTCAAAATTCGCTGTCTGTGAAATGTGGGCACAATTGCCTTGTCAATTAAAATTCTCAAGATCCTTATGAAGTTGTGGGAACTACGATGGAGTAGAGATACAATATGTAGAAGAATGCACAAGTTTTTTCCCACTCCAGATGTTAGTCAATGCGTGTACCACCCCATAAAATCCCAGCTACTCGCAGGCCATAATTGCTTTCCGGAATACTTTTTTAAAAACTTTTTTTTCTTCAGAAACCAAGTTTCTGATCTGTGTCAGTGTAGAGAGATTGGCGACTCACCATTACATCTTCCACTGTAAACTCATGGAACACCTTAGGGGTGATCTCCTTTTCCTAAAACAGGCTACCAAAACTTACTCGCAACACCCTCAGTGTCACCAGGCCCTCCTAGCCTTGGACAGATTTGTGACTGCCAAACTTATGCCTTGTTTACCTTAACTCTTCAAACCTCCCATTCTTCACAGCATAGGTAAGTTGGTAGGTATTTTGAGTAGTAGTGTGATGAACCGTTGACTGTTCATGGTTTTCACGCCTTTGTCCAAAAAAAATTCAAGGACTTTTCAGAACCAAAAATATTTTTTTCAAGGACCTAAAGTTTTTTATAGCGACCTAAAACAAAGCACGTGCAAAAATTGTCAATTTAAAAAAATGTGAAAAATATTTATTAAAAAAAAAAAAACATTTTTTTATTCCTTTTTAAACTACTGACAGTCAAAGAAAAGAGGAAAGGTTGTCATCAATTTTGGTTATAGTTTGGATTTTCTTTTATCACAGAACCTGTGAACTTTTTTGCAAAGTGGGCTTCACGTCTCAATGCTAACTATCAGGCTATTTGCACACATATCAATTTCGGTCGTGAGGTAAAATATCGTACGATAAATTCTTTGGTGGCACGAAGAAGAGTATGGGAGCTTGCACATGGTTCGATCGACACAATCTCCGTTTTCATTTTGCTCTCGCCCACGGCCACTACAGCAGATGGCTGTCGTGGTTTATTTTGTTTGAGAAACAAAACAAATCCAAAGTTTTGACTGCAGTATCAAAAGTTGTTCTCTGGTCACAATCGTTAAAGATAGTAAAAATTTCAACGGATTTGATATCTGTAGAAAATTTTACAAGAATACCTTAAATGTGCTTTTCTGTAAATAAATAATTTTTCAATTGCAACTTTTATATTTTCTCAATACGAATTCGGCGTTTTACGAAAACGGATAATGCAGTATCCTAAACTGTTAAGTTTTCATTCTTGAACGTACGACGTCAATTGTATAATTTCTTTAATAAATTAAAAATTTAAAAAAAAAAAAAAAACAGTTACCCCTTTCAAAAACCTTAATATTTTCTTTGTATTTCTTTATCAATCCCTGAGACAATTTTAAGAAATGTTCAAAGAGGCGGAACTCTTTCATGTTTGTATGCAAAAAAGCGATGGGATGACGCGTCAATGAAACATGGTGTATGACCTTGTGTGTTCATGTATACATCACCCATTATGGTTGTTCATATATATAAAACGTGGTGTCAAAACACGTAACACTTCAGAATGACGCTCAAATTGCGCACCTGCCGTGAAGGAAACTAGTTTGGACACAAATTCCAATGCAATTATGTACTAGTCCAAAAAAAAAGCAAGGACTTTTTACCAAGTTTCGTAATTTTCAAGGGCCCCTAGTTAGGAAAACAAAATTCAAGGACCGTGGGAACCCTGCTGTTGGCTTGAGAAAGTCTTTGCTAGAGGCCCGCAAAGTAACGCGATGTATACTGTGCGGTTTCGGATGCAACATCGACAGCTAAACATCAATGTTGATAATACATCGATGTTCTTAAAATTCAGTGTATTTAAACTTTTTTACCCCATTTCATAACACTGGTTTAGCAACTAGTGATGCTACATCGGCTTCAATACATTAATGTTTTGAAAATATCGACATTGATGTCGCATCCCTACTTTTCAGACCCTTGGCCCCACTTTTGTCTAAAAGTAAGTTCAATTTGGCGATTATGAAAATTATGCTACTTGGTTATTTTTATAACCCCAAAGGGAAAAATTAAGACACAATATAATTTTGAATCATTTTTAAATAACGAGGCAACACCCAAGCTGGCACTTCTAACTTACACACCACACCAATGTAAGAACACAGCATATTTAATATGCAGCAGCCCCCTTGCTACACGACGGTCTTTGGCTGGATTCGAACTCCCAACCCTCCAATTGCTCTTCCAACCGTGGCACCTGTTATAGTTGTAGTTTTTTAGTTCATCAGATGTCAGTTTCGTATGCCAAAAAATACATAACCTATGATTAAATGTATAATTTTTCACTGCTATGAGGCAAGATATATATAATTTTTCTTATTATGAACAGAAGAAAAGTATTATTTGTTTTATAATAAAATTACAATATTAATCTGAGTAATATTATTCGTTTAATTACTAAGTGTGCAATAATTTATTCACAAGACCTTTTAGGAGTTATAACATGCTACTGATTAGTCTAAAAACAACATTTTGATGAAATGTGGTATATCTAATGGTATTTTTATTTAACGTCACTCTCTCTCTCTCTCCCCACTGGAGCAACACAATGGGCTATTTGTGACGATCCTGGATCAACCCCAAAGGGAAAGACTAAGACAACATAATTTTGAATCATGGTCATATAGCGAGGCAACACAACAGATTTAACATGCACCAGCCCCCTTCTACATGACGGTCTTTGGCTGGATTCGAACTTCCAACCCTCTGGTTGCTCTTCCCACCACGGCACCTGTTATATTAGCATGATGCTGATTTAATTAATTTTTCAAAAGGTCTATTCAAAAATTATTTTATCTAAAATTTTCATGTCCTGATCAGGACAGATGTTGAGTGAGTTAAATATATGGAGATAGCATGAGCACATTTTTATAAGTTTCACAGAAGCCTACTTTGAACAAGTTTAGCTGACTCATGGTTCTAGATAAGCTTTGAATGCAAATCTGACTAAAGCCAATATTGCTAAAGTTACAAGAATCAGAATGTATAGCTACAGAACATTTTACGACTTGAAAATATTTACCAACCAAAATATTGGTTTACAATTTCTTCAGTTGTTATGCAGGATGTTTACATAGGACATCATTTTGTTTTGGAATAACTTTTAAATAAAACATTTCTAATTTCATTGCGCACTCAATGATTGACATTATTCATTGAATTTAATATCAGTCAAATGACTGCCAGCACTGCATATTTAGTCTTCCATCCACATGATTTCTTAAGACCATTTTGCTCTACAGCTTTTGATTGTCATTTATTTAAGAAGCTGATCTAGGTTAGTGAGTGTGAATCTAAGCACATTTTAGCAAAATATTTAATCAAAATGAATTCTCTATGATGGAGACTTCTAGAAAATTGTAAAATTACTTTGGGTTACATCGTGTGCCTTCAAAACAAATATGTGTAAAAAAAATTTCAAAACACTGTTCTCTGCAAGATACGAAAAAGTCTGACCGACTTCTTACAGAAAGTTCCCAAGAAAACATTGATACTGTATGATATATAGTGTTATTGAAAAACAAGGGACCTCTGTTGACATTACACACAAGTAGGCTTTCTCCAAACACAATATGGGAAAAATTTGGATTTTCATCGAAGCTCTAAATGTTATTATGCATGCAATTCTCTTGGTCCATATTATATTCCACATATAAGTATAATTATTTCAGTTCTAAAGTTCAATTTAAATTACATTCCAAAACAGTTTAATCCAGAAAAAAATTACTAGGTTAACAATACTTGCGTGTACCAGACAACATTGGCAATCTTGAATAATTATGAAAATCAGAACTAAATATAAATCTTTTAGTACAAATTGTAAGCAACATTTAATGTATTCAGAATGATTTATTGAGACTGATTCTGACATTGCAAGATATTTTTGTAAACAAACACATGAAGGTAAACAAAAAGAAGTGTTTCAGTTACAGTGAATATATGTACTTCAATTCATTATAGAAGGTATTTTTTAATTAATGTCTTACAAGAAAAACAAAGAAACAAATGGTACATAAAAACTTTTATTTTCATTTCAATACACAATAAACTTTAAATATCAAGTAATTTAGTCATACATTACAAAAATTCATTTTTCTGTAAATGAAAATGAAATAATGGGTGAGCCGGAGAACTTAGGCCGAAGGCCTTCTATCTCCCTCAGAAAGTAGTTGGGAACTGAGCAGGTTTTGAAGTTCACTGAAATATGTAAGGTAGAGTGAGTGCAGTTGGTTGTCCAATGAAAACAGGTGGCTTAGAAATTGGGCAGATCAAGGACGAGTCCAATTGGAACAGTACATAAGATGACAAGGAAGGCTTAAGAATTATTAAATTAAAGAAAAAATAAAAGCAGGAGATTTAAATAGTAAGAACATTAAGGATTAAGAATGACTCTAGGTCTTTTATTATATTCGGGTTGACGAGGGTCATATCTGGGATACACTGGATGGCAGGGTTATCAATTAATTCAAGATTAGCATAAAAATTAGTAGCAAGTTTACTGAAGTAAGTTTTAAGTTCGGTAATTTCAAGATCTTCGCGTATTTTAGCGTTTCGGTAGTACCAGGGGTAACCACTGATAATACGTAGAGTAGAATTTTGAAGAGATTCAAGTTTTCGCTGCGTATCCCTATTTTCTGTAAATATAATTAACCATACAAGACTCAAAAAGAAACTTTTTGCATGAAAATTTAACTTATGACCATTAAGTGTAGAATTATTCAAATTTAAGTATTTCCAATCTTAATTTTTTTTTTATCTTGAAACTTTTTTTTTTAATAGAGAAAATGTTTATTTTTGTAAAAAATTGGGTAATTTAAAAAATTACTTAACATTTTGGCAATAACTGCTATCACAAAAACACCTGCTTCAAGAAATAAAAACAAAACCACATAGAAACACATTTTGATAATAGAAATTACAAAAACATAAATACAAGTAAGGGATAGTTAAAAATCTGAAGGATGAGGAACCTGAAAATATAAAGTGTGCACATCAGTACAATACAAATGAGATCACAAACTCACCTTTTCGAGTCAACACTAATGTACACCTAATTCTGTTTGGACGAGCATGAGTATCATCTTGTGCGAATGTTTCAACAGTTTTACGAACAAATTCAGTTATTAATTGTTGTGTTTTGGTTAGGCCATTATATAATTATCTGTAAGAGGCTACCAAGAACTTCAGTTCACGTTGAAATTTCCTAGCGCGTTTTTCATTAGGGTCATGTTTGACAAAATGATTACCCAATTTTCAGGTCAGTTCCAGACATTCTTTTACTAAACCTGCATTTAGAACAAGATCATATTGTTCATTATCACTACATTCTGTGGGATTAGGAGTCTCAAAGCCAACCTCTTCTAATAATTCATCTTTGCTTACGGCTTTCTCGAATGATTCATGAATATCTTCAAATGATAGATCACTGAATCCTCCAGTTGCGTGTCATTGTAATGATGTTGGGAATACAGTCGTGTTAGTTACCAAATACAATTAGAACATTGTAGATACATACATTGGTAAATGAAAACATGTATTCCAAAACGCATACACTACATGTTATGCAATCTATTTGTGGGTGCAATATAACTGACTAACCACTGCATTGCCCGTGATAGTTCTTTTCATGGGGTCAGGTGTGACCACTGCTTGCTAACCCCCAGTAATTGCTACGAATACCCATGTAGTTTAACAGATGATACTACTATGCCACAAATAGAAAAAAAAAATTTCGTAAAATTTGGGCAAATAAATTCAAACTGACTGGAGTAAATAGAGAATGAAATATTTATTTTGAATCTGAGTAAAAAAAAAGTTTGTGCAAAAACAGAATTAGGTGTGCGTATATAAACAGGAAATGTTCGACGCAAAAAAATAAATACGCTCAGGGTAGTCACATGAATTGAACCTATGTCATCTACAGCTTGCAAGCTATTAACAATAAGAAACCCACTGAACCACCAGCAAGTTGCTTTCCCACTCCTTGTACTCAGTAATGATACTATTCCCTCTACACCTCACCTCCCCTTTCCGCTTGTGTATCAATAGAATAGCACAAAATCATTAGTACTACCCAAATTTTGTTCAACAGAGGTTTTGGAAAACCAAATCGACATATTACATTGTTTATTTCAACATACCTATATGAGAACTTAAGTCTGTTAGCACAAATGCACTTGTGATGGGTAATGCCTTCTATGAGGTACTCTCGATACACCCTTGACAATGTGGAGCAAGGTCTCAACTATGTCCAAAATGTTAAGCTTATGCGTTTAGCTTTAACTATCCTTCCACGTTCAAACTCGGTTAATTCTTGGCAGGTCGACATTCAAGAGTTTAACAGAGAGCACTGATAAATATCTGACTCTTTATACTCTATTAATGCAATGTGAGCACTAGTAAATTTGCATACTGCTATCCCATGACTTTTAGCACATCAGTGTTCGGTGTATGGAAGTTATATAAAATTAATAATGCAAAAGTTTTGGTACAGGCATATGAGGGGTCAAAAAATAATACTTATTATAAGATTTTGCAAATGAAAGCACATAAAAAAATAGCTGCAGAGATTAGGAAAAAGCATGTGTTTCTAATTTGAATTAATGGGGTCGCACTGGCCCTGGAACTTTTTTAGGTATAATGCTTGAGTAAATATATTAAGCGAATCTTCACCCATCATATGAAGAAGAATGATTCAAAATTGCCCATTGGATTTATAGTCACATGGAATGTTTTAAACAAAACCTATGCTGATGAACAGGCTTGTGAGTGACATATGTTCAATGGCCCAAAAGGGAAAGAGTTGTCTTGTAATTATGATCCCTATCAAAAAAGGTTATGTAGTGCTTCAAAGGAAGGCTGATTTAATATTCAACTAACTTCAATAAAATAGCATGTCTCTTCTTCATAGTTATTTCATTTTCAATATTATTACACATAAAACAGAAAGGAAATGAAATCAAAATTCTTATTTAAATCACTGATTTTTAAAAATAATCACTTAATTTTAAATTTGCATTCCCTGTAACAATCTAAAAATCGAAAGAAATGGTCCGTTTTGATAGAATCAGATGTATTCAATTTGTGGACTTTCATATAATGTAATCTCAAAAACTAGATTACATCTAATTATAAATCAAAAATTAAAACTACTGATCGCAGAAAGAACAATCTCACTGCCTCTACTAAAATACTAAGATTACACTTCACAAATATAATTAAACGCAATAGCATAAAACAATTCAAAATCAAAGCTGAAACAAATTTTTCTTGCATCTCTAAAGCATAAAAAAAAAACACTTTTGAAAATTGAAGGAGATTGGATGTATAACTGAAAAGTAAATACAATCTTTCAAAAGAATACGCCTAAAGACAAATTAACTTTTCCTAATCAAATTATTCCGCTTTCAATACAAAGACCGTTGAAAAACATGAGCTCCTCACCTCCCTCACACATTCTCATAAGCATAAACAAAACAGAATGCATTCAACATCAGAACAGCGCGGAATTTTTCAAACCGCCGACAGAACTAATACGCCTTCTAGCGGCAATTCCTCTAAGTTTTAACATTAGGATTATCGTAGTTGGCGATACAGGCATCTATCGCCAACTCGCCAAGGGGTGCTGAAAGCGTGAGGGTTTCCGCGAATGCGTCCGGGCATGGATGTTTGTAAACGTATGGTGTAGAGGCGGCTGGTGCACCTTAAATCTGTCGTGGCCGAAAGTTCTCACGTTGGGTTGGCGTGGAAGTTTGGAGAGTGGGGTGCCAGCTCAGGTGTTGCTTCGTCATCTGACCGTGGTTCAAAATTACGAGGTGTTGTCCTCGGATCTTTCCCTTAAGGGACTGATCCCGGACCGTCGTCAATAGCCCGTTGTGTTGCTCTAGTACGACGTTAACTAAAAATATTACTCACGTTTCCGTCACTTAATTACTTCACAAATTCAATTGTTCACTTTCAAAACCTTAGTTCGGAACCTCACTCGTCAAGAAAATCCGTAAGACTAAATAATCCATCGGGCAAACATTCAGAACTGTTCACTTGCAGGCAGTTTCCCGTATTTACTTTAAATAAGAAAGCCGACAATTTCAAAGACCCTATATTGTAAATCAACAAAATAAGCAATGACAGATTTGTTGAGATTTCCCCAATGCCCTTATCTTCGAACGACATTTCCGTTAGTGGGTCAGGCGCTTCTTGTCCAGTTTGGGACCTAGCGCAATAAAACCCTAGCATACAATCCGTCAGTCGATCATAAAAATAAAACGCTTTTCTCAAGACATGGTCGAGCCCTCCAATACATTTAAACGATCCAGAGGTGAAACCAGTATACAGTAATTTCTTCGAAAATGAGATTATCATCTCGTAGCATTCAAGTGCGAGTACCACATGCATTCATTTTGGGGGTAGAACCACTTTATAGCCGTAAAACAAAGTGATAAAGTATGGGTATGCTGGGCCTCCTTTCTCCACATATTCAGGGGAAGAATTTAATCTTTTGGTACTTTGGATCTTGGAAACAATTTTTTTTCACTTTTAGTTAAATATAAACTTTTACTATACAAATAAAATTTGTTCGAAGTTTCTTGATAAACTTTTCATACATTTACGTGTTAGAAAACTTTCAAATTCGTTATTTTCAAAATCTAATTTTGTGTTGCCCCTTGACCCTTCATTTAATACCCTTTACGGGGAATATATCGAAGCTCACAGAATGCGCGCTGTCCCCTCCGTGCTTCTTTCTCTATTAACACACACACGAAATCGGCTGCCCAGCGCAAACGTTAAGTTTGCACTCCTCTAGATCTGGGCCTGCATCTATTGACAGAAAATGAAAGTAGAGTCCAAATTTGCTTTAACGGTACTTTTTAATGTTACTTTTGAAGTTAAAATATTAATAAGGTTTCTTGATAGTGTGTGTAGGGGACT
The DNA here is from genome assembly GCA_947359465.1 of Metellina segmentata. NCBI lineage: Eukaryota > Metazoa > Arthropoda > Arachnida > Araneae > Tetragnathidae > Metellina > Metellina segmentata. Next base: position 80,715,274 of record OX375877.1, read on the forward strand.
AAATATGGCTTTCGCCCCTTCTCCTCAGTGACGGGAGGGGTCAAATATCCCCTGCCCCCCTGTTGGCAAGTGCCTGTTTGCCCTCCTCCAGATCTGGGCCTACATCTATTGACAGGAAATGAAATTAGCCCAAATGTGCTTCAACGGTACTGTTTAATGTTACTTTTGAAGTTAAAATGTTAATAATGTTCCTTGATAGTGTGGAGGGGCGAAATATGGCTTTCGCCCCTTCTCTTCAGTGACAGGAGGGGCCATTCTTTTTCGTCGTTTTATTAAAAACAATTCCATCATAATTTGGATTAAGCATATCGAGGTTCAGTACTTTGAGCCAATCCATAGAAACGTGCCATCTAATTAAAATTTGGCGACAAATACAATAGAAAAAATTGCATTTTTAAACACATCTGAGATGTCGATTTATATTTTAATTTCTTATTTTCACCTAAGTGTCGAATCTGGGGACTACCGATGCTCCATCCTTTCAACCTCAATTTGTTTCTTGATTACATAATGTACTTTGTCATGCGCAATGGTTACCTTTAACTCAGACTATCTAACCCATGTGAACAACTTAGGATAGTATTTGGTCTAGATAATATGGCACAGTAGGTCTTTAAGCATAGCCTATCATTTCGGCCTTTGTAGAAGAGGCTGCTTTAAAAAAGTTTCAATCATCCATACAGAGTTCCAAGTTTGAACTTATTAATTTTGGGCTAACATTTTAAAATGTAATGCCAAAGCTAAACCTAAATTATTTCTCTTCGTGCATGTGAATTTGTTGCTTAAAATTTTGTAATATGCCTGTTGCAATACTTTCCTTTAAAAAAATCATTGTCTTTTTAGTATTTTATAAAATTAGTTCTTAGGTAAAGGTACCCATGTCTCATTTTTAAATGAAATTTAGTAATACGGAAAATCCTTGCACTAAAGCAAAATGAAAAAAAAAAAAATGGATTTGCACATTGAATTTACGCTTTATTCACGCAAAACTATTTCGATTTTATTAGATACGGGTTATTGTCCGTTTATTTTATGTTTGGAAAAATTGGTGAAATAGGCAATTTGTCTTATTGTTTTTTTACAACTCTACAGATGGCAGCACGAGTAACTTAATGGTGCAGTAAAAAGAGCTTGAGTATTACAATGAAACGGTGATATTTGATTACAGATTAAATCGAAGAAAATTACAGAAAGAACACGAATACATTTGTAAAATACGATCCAGGAACTTGTACAAGCTTTTATGAATACATAAATAGCACTTGTCATGTTATATTTTCAAAACCACATGTTCAGAGAAAGATGAGATGGTGTATATTGTCTTAAACAAGTCGAAATTTGTTTTCAATTTATTTTTCGAAGACATAAGTTTTCCTTTAATGTTACTGTTAAGTTCTATTCCTCCCTGGATGTACTTCTCTCCTTTGTCTCAGTTAAACTTTCCTGTATATATATGTCCACTACTTGATCTTGTGTTTTGCGCAGCATGGTCAAATGTGACCCTTGCGCCATAAAACCCAACCAAAGTTCCAATGAGTTTTATTTATCCAAATCATTACTTCAAAAGCCAAATTAGGTAATGGTAATGGTAATTTTAGTTAACGTCGTACTAGAGCAACACAACGGGCTATTGACGACGGTCCGGGATCAGTCCCTTAAGGGAAAGATCCGAGGACAACACCTCGTAATTTTGAACCACGGTCAGGTGACGAAGCAACACCTGAGCTGGCACCCCACTCTCCAAACTTCCACGCCAACCCAACGTGAGGATTTTCGGCCACGACAGATTTAAGGTGCACCAGCCGCCTCTACACCATACGTTTACAAACATCCATGCCCGGACCCGGATTCGAACCGGGAACCTTCGCCAAATTAGGATGTAGTAAAACAAGAAAATGTGTCTAAAAACAACATTTTCAAGTTCCAACAGGCATTTCACAGTTGAATTTTTGCGTGACAAGGTAGGTATTTAAATTCTCGTCGCACTCTCTCTCTCTGGAGCAACAACAAAGTGTAATTATTTCATAAGAATTTTGGGATAGAATTAGTTCTGCATAGATATGCAACTGATTTGTTCGGTACTTTTTGCTACGCTATTTAAAAAGGATGCTATTAATTGAGATTTTAAAAGACGATTATCCGGGTCCGGGCATGGATGTTTATAAACGTATGGTGTAGAGGCGACTGGTGCACCTTAAATCTGTCGTGGTCGAAAGTCCTCACGTTGGGTTGGTGTGGAAGTTAGGAGAGTGGGGTGCCAGCTCAGGTGTTGTTTCGTCATCTGACCGTGGTTCAAAAATTACGAGGTGTTGTCCTCTAATCTTTCCCTAATGGGACTCATCCGGACCGTCGTCAATAGCCCGTTGTGTTGCTCTAGTACGACGTTCAACTAAAATTACAATTTTTACCATTACCAAAAGACGTGAAACACGTTTTCTGAACTACGGATTTCTATGTGGTGTGATTTCTATGATGCTGCGTGACACAAAATGGCCTTTTCGCCATAAAACCCCCCAAACAACCATCTTCACACATGTAAACCGGAAAGACGATTGTCAGAAGGTACTATTTTGTAAAAATGTTATAAATAAACAAGTGGTTTAGAACATGGAGCATACACAGTATTCATTGCTAATTGATATCTGACATGAGCATGAACTAATAAAGGATCTTCAAACTCCCTTTGAGGTGTTCTACGCCTTTCGACAAATCGGCGCGTGTTGTGTTAGAACTCTCCAAAATGCAAAATAATGAGTGATGGTAATGGTAATGGTAATTTTATTTAACGTCGTACTAGAGCAACACAACGGGCTATTGACGACGGTCCGGGATCAGTCCCTTGAGGGAAAGATCCGAGGGCAACACCTCGTAATTTTGAACCACGGTCAGATGACGAAGCAACACCTGAGCTGGCACCCCACTCTCCAAACTTCCACGCCAACCCAAGCAAAATAATGAGTGAAAAACCTACACTATGATAAAAGAAATTGATACAGCCCAAGGATAATGTTCGATCGGAATGATTCTTAGCATGGTGAGATGTGTGTGCACGAAGGAACAAAGAAAATTTCACAATATAAATCTAGGAGTCTTATTGTAGACTTTCATAAGAAAAGTCATAAATTACTAACGCGAAAGTTAGTTAATGGCGATACACGCCGATATACGGCATGAATGATATCTTAGAAAACACTATTGTTGTCCTGTGGTATACTGTGTTAAACATTCTGCTTTTCCTTGGTAATGGTAATGGTAATTTTAGTTAACGTCGTACTAGAGCAACACAACGGGCTTCTGCTTTTCCTTATCTATATATATAATTCTCTTACGCGGCAAAAAAGACGTTATTTGTTATCGCGTTTTTGGCAACATTGTACGATTATTTGTTTACCACAATGCCTCGCGCCTCAATTGAATTTATAGCGTTATCGGATGAAATTTTATTTAAAAAAAATTAATTTTAGTCGAGCTGTTGCAGTAAAAATAGAAATCAAGAAAGCGGAGGATCTTTTCAGGGCCATTTAAAAAACGATCCTTTTCAGGGCCAACAATATAGTTCAAGACGCTTGCACTACAACTTTCGACAATAAAGTCAATGAAAAAGTGCGGGTGCCTCGAGTGCTGGATAAATGCAGACACAAACAACATGCTGGGTATTCAATTTCCAAATCAGTGCTCACATTTCGAGCCAAAATTTGCTCAAAGTTTTCATTTGAATTTTGATTCCAGAGTTACTGTACATATCTTTTCTGTAATACAGCAAATTTAGATTTGAAAAATATTTTTTTGGAATATCATATTTTGTAAACAATTCCTTCTGCTAAGACACATGTGTTCATTGACGAGCGAAGCAATCCTCCCGGGGGTTGGCGAGCAGGGGGCGGGCCCCCTAGTTCATTATATTCCGACGATCCTGAGGCACCCGAGTATAATCTAGTCTCCCTTCGGTTTTCCCCTCACGTCACCTTTTGCTTTTTTCTTCCCTCGTGATTAACTTGTGTTTGGCACAGTTTGGCCATAAAACCCCAAACCAGTCCAACCTTAGATTCCTGAATAGCACGTCCAATGCGTCATTAACATTTTGACTACGGCTATAGATATAACTGGCGAGATTCTTTCTTGGCACGCCGACCAACCGGCATAGTGGTTAAGGTGTTAGCTTCTAGTGAGGAAGATTATCCCGGACCGTCGTCAATAGCCCGTTGCGTTGCTCTAGTAAGACGTTTAGTAAAATTATTTGTGGAAGTTTGGAGAGTGGGGGTGCCAGCTCAGGTGTTGCTTCGTCATCTGACCGTGGTTCAAAATTACGAGGTGTTGTCCTCGGATCTTTTCCTTAACGGACTGACCCCGGACTGTCGTCAATAGCCCGCTGTGTTGCTCTAGTACGACGTTAACTAAAAAATTACCAAATTATTATTACTAAAATTATTATTACCACTTTCTTTGCATGATTATTATTGCTTTCGGTAATGGTAATTGGTAATGGTAATTTTAGTTAACGTCGTACTAGAGCAACACAACGGGCTATTGACGACGGTCCGGAATCAGTCCCTTAAGGGAAAGATTCGAGGACAACACCTCGAAATTTTGAACCACGGTCAGATGACGAAGCAACACCTGAGCTGGCACCCCACTCTCCAAACTTCCACACCAACCCAACGTGAGGACTTTCGGCCACGACAGATTTAAGGTGCACCAGCCGCCTCTACACGATACGTTTACAAACATCCATGCCCGGACCCGGATTCGAACCATGAACCTTCCGATCTAGAGGCTAACACCTTAACCACTATACCGGTTGGTCGGCCGACGGTCCGGGCTCAGTCCCTTAAGGGAAAGATTCCGAGGACAACACCTCGTAATTTTGAACCACGGTCAGATGACGAAGTATTATTGCTTTCAAGGTACATCTGCTGTACTGGCCGTAGTCTAAAGGTTAATTCAACAAAAAACATACCTTCAGGGAATGGTGTAATTAAAGGCCTAGTTTATCCCAGGCATGCTTAATATTCGCGTCGATTTTATGATGGCACATCTGATATTCTATACTTTCGCTGTAAAACACCAATATATCTTTTTTATCGTGTTGCCGATTTATGAGAGTCAATCAAGACACATTCGAAAAGGCAGGATAGATGTAAACCCGTATGTGTACCGGACCGGCGGTAGCCCAGTCGGGAGAGCAATGGTTTTCCAACAGGAGGGCTGCGAGTTCGAAACTAGGTCCAGTCAAAGATCGGCGTGTACGAGGGGTCGTAAATGGTGCATGTTAAATCTGTCGTGTCCTCGAATATCCTCACGTCAGTGTAGACGTTTGGAGATTCGGGTGCAAGCTCAGGTATTGTTCTAATCATCTGACCTTGATTCAAAATTACCGTTATCCGTGGCTCTTTCCCTTCGGCAGACCAACCGGTATAGTGGTTAAGGTGTTAGCCTCTAGATCGGAAGGTTCCTGGTTCGAATTTGGGTCCGGGCATGGATGTTTGTAAGCGTATTGTGTAGAGGTGGCTGGCGCACCTAAAATCTGTCGTGGCCGAAAGTCCTCACGTTGGGTTGTTGTGGAAGTTTGGAGAGTGGGGTGCCAGCTCAGGTGTTGTTTCGTCATCTGACTGTGGTTCAAAATTACGAGGTGTTGTCCTCGAATCTTTCCCTTAAGGGACTGATTCCGGACCGTCGTCAATAGCCCGTTGTGTTGCTCTAGTACGACGTTAACTAAAATTACCAATTACCAATTACCAATACCTTGGATCTTTCCCTTAAGGGATTGATCCCGGGCTGTCGTCAATAGCCCGTTGTGTTGCTCTAGTACGACGTTAACTAAAATTACCATTACCTTTCCCTTCGGCATGGATCCCGGACGGTAGTCAATAGCTATGCCCGTTGTATTGCTCCAGTGCGATGTCGTTTGTCTGCCTATCTACCGAATGTGGTAATTGGTAATTTTAGTTAACGTCGTACTAGAGCAACACAGCGGGCTATTGACGACGGTCCGGGATCAGTCCCTTAAGGGAAAGATCCGAGGACAGCACCTCGTAATTTTGAACCACGGTCAGATGACGAAGCAACACCTGAGCTGGCACCCCACTCTCCAAACTTCCACGCCAACCCAAGCAACCGAATGTGTGTCTTAAACTATAAATTACTGGTATGCATCTCCAGAAGGTGCCAGTCCAATCAAGCCGATGTTAGTCTGGTGTTAGCCTCTAGATTGGAAGGTTCCTGGTTCGAATCCGGGTCAGTGCATGTATGTTTCTAAGCGTATGGTGTAGAGGCGGCTGGTGCACCTTCAATATGTCGTTGCCGAAAGTCCTCACGTTGGGTCGGTGTGGGAGTTTGGAGAGTGGGGGTACCAGCTCAGATGTTGCCTCGTCATCTGACCGTGGTTCAAAAATTATCCTCGGATCTTTCCCTTCGGGGATTGACCCCGGAACGTCCTCAATAGCCCGTTGTGTTGCTCTCTAGTACGACGTTAATTAAAACTTACCAATTACCAGTCCAATCAAAAACGGACCACACTTTTTCGGGTTGTTTTCCGACACGGAATCGCATGTTATGATAACTGTGCTATCGATCCTATGAAATATGTTCATTTTCTGTTCATGACTGTCTTCAACTCCGTCACTGTAAATAAACCGACGGAATAAATTTACGATACATCACAACCTCAACCTCGCTGACCTCCCCACTGTACTCGATATCCTTAAACATCTGTCAGCACTGATTAATAAGCCGCTTTCAATTACACTCTGTGCAACGCATCAGGTTCGGCTTGTGTATCCGCTTTCTGCATGAGCCGCCATCTTTTAAGGGGGACTTTCAAACCTTATATTAATTCTCTTGTCAGATTGATAGAGGGCGACAGGTGTGTGCGGGGCAATCGTTGCGAAAGCTGTAATCATCTCTACTGCATGCCTGTAAAAGAGAGCCGAGCTTTTCTCTCTTGATTTTTAATCTTTCATTAGCATTATAATTTTATTCGGGTGGGTCATGGTCGCCGGTGCTCCTTTCGATGTCCGGCTTCAAAGGGCTGCTTGCTCACGTCGTCGTATAGCTCATCCGATCGAAAAAAAAAGCCGAAACCTTGAAAGGGATTGGAGATTTTTAGTAATGGTTTCCTGAAAAATAATTAAGAAATAATTGTAGGGACGTAAAAGTGCCATCAAAGTCGAGATAAGTTTTCCCTTTTTGTTCATTAAACATAGAAATGTGATTACGGTGTTGAATTTATTAAAAAAATTTATCCTTTATGTGAAAAATGTGGGTTGCATTTGTTAAGGACACCCGGAAGGCTTGGAATCTGAAGTCTCAGATTTACGTAAGAATATTCGTGTTTGCTTCAGGTCGATTTTTAAGAGGCCTCAGTAGCCAGCACAGATTGAAAAGTAACGGATTATCAACCGGAGGGTTACGAGTTCAAAACTGTCGAACCAATGGCCATCGTGTGCGTGGGGGCTGATGCATATCAGACCTGTCGAGGCCTTCAGTATCTGTACGTTGGCGTGGTGTGGAAGTTGAGAGAGTGGGGTGACAACTCAGGTGTGGATCTCGTCATCCGACAGTGGTTAAAAATGACAGTGTTGTCCGCGCTTCTTTCCCTTCAGGATTGATCCCAGACAGTCACCAATAGCCCTTTGTATTTCTCCTATAACCTTCGATTTTTATTTCATTAATTTGTTTTCGGAAACTATATATTTTTTATTTTGAATGTCATAAGACATGAACGCAACGCATCACCCTCGATTTTTATTTACTTCATTGCTACCAATTTTTATTTGATTAATTTGCTTTCGCAGTTTTTCGGAATTTAATATTTTTTATTTTGGATATCGTGAGACATGAACGCAACACCCTACCTTCAATTATTATTCACTGTACTACCAATTTTTATTTTATTAATTTGTTTTCTGAGTTCTTCGGAATTCTATATTTTTTATTTTAGAAACCGTGATACATGAGCGGAACACCTCACCTTCGATTTTTATTTCTTTGCCCTAGCAATTTTTATTCATTAACTAGCAAAATACCCGACCTTACTCGGTTTGAATTGGTTTACTCTAGATTGAAGAGATAATCAAAATATATAATGACTTACATTTTTTGTAGAATAAAAATTTATTTTAACATCTTTCGACATCTTTATATTTTCTACAACTTACTTTGGACACAAATCCTACACATGCATATCCATTCATGTAATACTTTTCACATACATCGCACAATTGCTGTATGACAAAGCTACAAAATGACGAAAGGTGATACTAAGGTTACTACTATAAAAGACGATTTATAGGAAGATTTGGAATTCCCTTTCTTAAGTTCTTTTCATGTTCAACTCAATTAATTAAAATTACGATTTACGGCGAGTGCTCTCGCACTCATAGTCAACAAAATAATATTTTTTTACTTGTGGCACTCTTGCCTCCGGTATGCGACATTGTGAAATTTTGCAATCTTCTCCTGTCATTATTACAACGAATTTTTTAATGTTGGAAAAAGTTCCAGTTTGGATTAATAAACATTATTATTCTTTCAATAACGGCATTATTCTTTCAATAATGGCATAACTACACTTAAAATTTACTGAAAATTTATACTGACTTACCTAACATTTTTCAGTCTAATACTTTGTGGTGCTGTTGCGTGTGATGAGAAGGAAAACACATTTATTAAAATAATAAATATTTAAAACAGGAAACAGCGAAGTAAAACAAAATAAAAGATGTCGCAAAAAATTGTTCTAAAGATATTAATTTGTGATTCAATTTTATCTCTTGATCTCGCACAGTTGCCACAACTTACAACTAAAAGTGCACAAAATTTAGAAATGTGAAATTAATTCAGAGCGAAAGAACAAGAAAAAATATCACTGCTCGCGCGATCTTGTTCATTCTCGTTTCATTGAAAAATATCGTCTGTCCCAAATATATTCGGAAATCGTTTTCATTGCGCAAAGAATAAAAATAAGACTCGAAATAAATGAAGTATCAGAGATGAAAGTCCATACAAAAGAAATAATTTTTTGAAGAATAATTACTTTTTCAGCAGTACTGGTAAAGCAATCGAAGTAATCGTAATATTCAATAGACATTCCAATTTTTCCAAAACTACCAAATTATGGTTGATTTAAGTATACTTACTCAGGTGTTTTAGCATGAAACTCAACTAAATATAACAATAAAGAAATGTTCAATATTGCATTCACTAAACTATTAGATAATGTATAAAATAAAATACAATGCAATCAAATATCTGGAATACAATTCATATGATGTCTACACATACACACAAACACAAAATCGAGCATAGAACAGAAAGACGGACAGACAGACTTTCGCAACCAATGCCACTCACTAAATGAAGATAAGTACTCACTGTATGCAAATTTTCATGAAAATATCTTAAACCGCGTGGACGTGTATAGGGCACAACATACATACAGACAGACAGACAGACAGACAGACACCAAACGAGAAAAAGGCGGATTCGGTATCAGAAGGGTCCAAAACGGATAGAAAACTTGAAATGGGTCGAAAATATTGAATGTACAAACAAACACTCCATTCTTATTTATATAGATTTGTTTTCGGAATTATGTATATATTTTTTCGTATGCCGTGAGACATGAACACACAGAACGTCTCACCTTCGATTTTTGTTTACTTGTTTGCTACCAATTTTTATTTATTAATTTTGATTTCCGAGTTTTTCGGAATTGTATATTTTTTATTTTGGATATAGTGAGACATGAGCGCAACGCATTTTATTTTAATTGCAAATTTTACTATTAATTTGTTTCCAGAGTTTTTCGGAAATACATACTTTTTATTTTGGATGTCGAGAGGCATGAAACGCCGTACCTAACCCTCGATTTTTATTTACTTCTTTGCTACCAATTTTTGTTTTATTAATTTGTTTTCAGAGTTTTTCGGAAATACATACTTTTTATTTTGGATGTCGAGAGGCATGAAACGCCGTACCTAACCCTCGATTTTTATTTACTTCTTTGCTACCAATTTTTGTTTTATTAATTTGTTTTCAGATTTTTTTGGAATGATATATTTTTTATTTTGGAAGCCGTGAGACATGAATGCCACGACCCACTCTGTATTCTTGATAAAAATTATTTTTTCTTACGTGCTTGTGAGGCGGCAAAAATATGAATAAGTGTACAAGCAAAAATTGCCTGGTTTCAATTTTTGTAGTTTAGGTTTTATGTCTTAACTAGCTTTACTACCCGGCTTTGATCGAGTTTGCTGAGTCAGACAAACTAAGTCAAGCCTCTGGTTCCTCTATAGTTTCCTTTCGTCGTCGAATAGTTCTCTGATCTTTATTCTTTTTACTTGTGTTCTTTCCACTTGCGATCACTTGGTTCGTAACTGCTTTTGACGTTTGGGTTGGTTTTGAGTAATGTTCTACATTAAATTTTACTCGAATGGTTCTTTGGAAACTAAGTAGGTATCGAGCTGAAAATAGTTGCGTTGACCTAAAATTTTAATTTTGCACATAAGCGGTGCAAATTTTCTGATGCCAGAACTCATAGTTCGAGAGTTTTTGCAGGTAATTATATTTAATTATGATTCAGAGTTATTTGTATATATATCGGGCATATGTTAAGTATTTGATATTCAAACCTGCGCCTTTTTCTATTTCTAGTGTTCAGCTCTATAATAATATAAAGCTGTACAATTGTACCAAAAATTGTTTTTTTGATTGCTTGTTGCGTGTTTAGTAGTCCTGATCTTTTCTCGTTGCCTTGCTATTGAAGTAATCGGTTTGACCGTATCTATCTATATATAATACTAACGTACGTACGTGGACCCGAAATCGACGTTATTTGTGTATCGTCGAATGGCAACAGTCAGCGTAAATAAAAGAACCCAGATTTTTTGAATTTTTGCTGTTTTTCTTGCTGCAATTTCTATGCAAAATGGAGTTTCAGTTTAAAAATGCACGAATAAAAACTCACCGCGTGAATAAAGCAATTGAGCAGTCCTTCGAACGGAGAGCTACAAGAAATGCTGAAGATAGAGATCGCCACGCGAAGGAAACGGCTGAGCAATGTTATGAACGGAGAGCTCGACGAAGACTTAGTTATAAAGATGTGCTTCAAGCGAAAATCTTCTAACGTTCATGAACACAGCTGCGGGAATTCGACAGAATTGTGCACTTTTTGCCCTGTCCTTTATTGGAAATATGAACTCAATACAAGTAAAATATTTACGAAATGTTGTCACGATGGGATTAGTATGAAATTAGAACTAACCGTTTCAAATGCCTAAAACAGAGCTGATTGCAAATGTGAAACTCTTTACATTTCTCAACAGAGAAGGGCGAAGAATCTAAATGTAGAACTTGATATGTCTCTAATGACCATTTCAACAATTGAACATCTGAGAGACTTGGCTGATTTTTGCAGTTTTGAGATGTAGTGTATTGGTAACTATAAAATGTTTCTAAAGTCTGAAACCTTTCCTACCATTTTTATCAAAAACTGTGCATTAATTGAAAGATTTATCATGAAAATATTTATCTGTAGCCAGCCACTAATGGCTTACCTCTACATAGAGTAAAACATAGATTTAGCCTTTTCATTCACGAATGAGTCAATGTGAATCTTCGTGTTTTATTCAGTTTTGATAGCTATTACTAACCACCGAGCGCTAGCCGGCGCAGCCCGGCTGGTGCATATGTTACCGCTAAAGCTCGAAAGCCGTTAATGTACACATTACACAGCTAATCTGCAGATTAACTGATTTGCTCCGTTAACGTGCGGAATCGAGAGTTTTCCCGCATTCAACCTAGGTAATGTGCACATTAACGGCTTCCGTATCGTTAAGGTTCAAAAGTTTGTTTCTCTCATTTTCTCTCCCTCCACTTTGAATTTGGTTTCGCCTGTTTCTCTCATTTCCTTTCCTTACTATTATAAACTTGGTACTAAAACGGGTATTTAAAAACAATTGTATGCAAAATCTGAATTTAGCGTAATCAAAGAGAGATTTTTAACGAAAGAAGATGTCCCTGCTGTAGAAATATATTTACGTCAAACAGCAATAAAACAATCCCTTGGTACTGGGCAGGGTTTCAGAAAATGTGAGTGCAAATCTAAATGGACCACAAATAGCTATGTAATTCAAAGTGTCACCAATCTTTATATTGCACTAATAAGTAAGCATAATTTTATCATATGTTTTGCAAATTCATTTCCTTAACTGTAATAATATAATATTTTAAACCGTTTGATTCTTTCTATTATAGTTTTTTAATTGATTGATGGATTGATTCTATCAACTAATTTGTTGATTGTTTGATTGTATTAACTTGATTCTTTATATATCGAAAAATAAATAAATAGCATTATGTTAATTTAAGCGTACAAAAACGTTGCTGTTGTTCCAGCAAAGATCTTATTTTCTCTTTAACGAGAGCCTAGTAGGTAATGTGCCGATTACTTAGGTAATTTGCAGATAACCTAGGTAATTTGAGAAATTAAACAATTTTCGGCACTTTAACGGATTACCCTAATTAATCTGCACATTGCCTTGATAATCTGTAGAATAATTGATTACTGCACTTTAGCGGTTTCATATAAATAAATGGCATGTCCCTTATTTTCTGACTGGATTATACATTAGACTTTAAATGTTTCAAGGAATACATGAAGCAGCCTCATTTAATGTGTTCAGTAAACAATCTCTACAGTTGCTCGGTGTTCACTTTTTCGTAACCTTATCACGATCGAATTACCCTAATACCAAATAAGAACTTTAGTTACGCCTTTAAGCTGTTTTCAGATAAGCTTACGATTTTCACCAGTGTGATGAAGGAAACATCAAATTGTGCAAAGAGAAACTTGAGATGCGCAAGAGTCGCAAACAACATTGCAACTTCTGTGTTCGATTTATAAGTGAACATTCAAAAAACAGTTTAATGTTTAATCATTTTTTTTAATCAAACCACAAACTTGGTTTACGTTTAACTTGTTTTTTTTTATTCCGTTACCAAATTTACATAGGTCTCCGGTATCCCAGTTGGTAGAATCGCGTCTTAGTGACAAGAGGGTTGTGAGTTCGAGATCCGAATCTATGCATCACCTTCGTGTACAGGGGGACTGAGGACGTTAAATCTGTAGTGGCCTAATATGTGCTCACTTTGCCATGATGTGGAAGTTTGGAGAATGGGAAGCCAACTCATAGGTGTTGACCTCATCATCTGACTTTGGATCAAAATAACGAAGTATTGTCCTTGGATTGTTCCCATAGAGATTTAACTAAAAGACTGACTTTTTATGTGATTTGTAATTTAAAAGTTGATGAATTACAGATGAGGGGTAAATTACCAGCCGAATGTGTGAAAAGGTAATGAAAGTTTTAGGCAAGCCACACATTGAACCCACAAACGACAGACTGACACTTTGTATTTTCAGCGGAATAATCATTCTTATGTCGGGTGTTCTTGTCGTTCGAGTGTTCGGCTTGCCGTGGGGAACGATAAATTTGTTTCATGGTTATTTCTTTTCTTTCCAATTATAGTGCGTGCGACAATTTACGTTGTACCAGCTGCGACTTCAAAGTTTCTATCTTCCGCGACTTTGCTTGGGATCCCTCTACAAATTACCTATTCCTCAGGAACAACATGCCAGTTTTCGACAAAGTTCGCTCCAAATTGAAGGTTAAGAAAGGTAAGAATTCTTTCTTCTATCAATTATTTCCCTGCCCAAATATGTTCATGGAAAAGTTCTAAAATGTCTTGTAATGTCGGCGGCTTTTGAACTGTGATATACTTTAACTTGGAATAATTATTTCCGCATTGCTAAAGTATATTAAAAATTATCATGGGGATAGTCAGCTTGCCTTGATGTCATCTTTTTCTGAGAAACTGATGTTTATGAGGCTTGAATTAACAATTGACGTGTGACGTAATGTATTTTACTTGTTTGTCATTTTTAATCAAAGTTCTTTACAATTTTACTAGATAATCAAATTGCATTGCACTTCTCACAAGAATTCTTAGAATTTATAGCATGGTAACTGGTGTGGTACCGTGGTCGGTGGTGTGTCTTTCATTATTGAAGAAATCAAGAGAAGAATAGGGTGAAACACGTTTTATTTATTTCGGGCTACGCAGAATTCACCTTATCTATATAAAAATAAAGCATTTACAGGAAAGATGAGCTCACAAATTACATTTATAATGCCATGTCTCCACGAAACTTCTCGAGACGTAAAGGTTCCGTTGTACCAAAGTACGTTTTTTTCATTCTTGTATACTATAAGGCCCGGTGCACACATCCGGTTTTTCAACGTGTTGCGCCGCTACCGCAACGCAAGTGCGGTCTGAGATACATTAGATCCAATAGAGTAGTGCACACATACCTCCGACGGCGCGGCGGCGACGCACGTCCAACTTGCGTGCAATTTGTACCGCAATTCCCCACGGCGCCGCAGTTCGTCGCACACGCGTACCTTGTTTTCATAAATAAATGGAATATAAATAATAATTAATAAATGGTTGTATCTAGTAACGTCTATTTTGTTTCCAAATATACTTTTTTTACACCAAGTAAGCGAAATAAACACGTTTTCTTCAATAGAATATTTATCGCAAATGGCGCGGAATGAGTTCTTGCGTGATTTCACGGTTATGTGTGCACAGTTGGGCTTCGGTGCCGCATGTTGAAAAACCGGATGTGTGAATTACCAGACGTTTCTCGAGTTGAATTAATTAAATGTTGATTGAAAAGGGATCAGACTATCACTTCTCTTTCATTAAAGAAAATGAATACATGATATATATCATCCAAAAATTATCCATTTCATATTCATCGCACATCTGCTATAAGACAAACTACAAAAGTACAGAAGTGTCTTCCTAAAGCCACGTTTACACCGGATTTTTCAACTTCTCTCCGTCCAAACATCGTAGCTATTCCGAGAAACGGTATTAATTTTATCGTCAAGATTTTGAGTCGGGGTGGCGATTTGGGAGCCAAATTTGTTTTCCACCATGAATCGGTAAATATCAAAGGGTTGCAACTTTTGAGGGAGATTTCTCCGAGACGATTGCTTGACAATAACCTCTTTCTCTGCCCTTCGCCCGCCTGGTCGCTCATGCTGTCTTTTGTTCGCTCTCTGTGATATTTTACCCTGATCCCTTGACCACATTTCCCGCCACCTCCCAGTACCTCCGGGGTGCGCGTTTACACCAGAGTCGGTCGACAAAAGGGGCGAAAAGGAGTCAGCATAGGGGAACCTAAAACGTTCTCGCCACAAAAAGGGAGATAAATGTATTTTGCAAATCCGGTCCAAACGCGGCTTAAGGTGACTACTGTAGAAGTCGATTTTGAGTTTTGGAGTGATTACGAATATGCCCGTACGTTCATTATGAGTAAAAAATGCGATTTTTCGGCGTATAGTCTTGCACCCACTTAGTTTTCCTATCAACATGCTTTACTTGTGGCATCAGAGCCGCGGTAGCTCAGTCAGTAGAGCGTCGGGCTCGCATCAGAAGGGTTGTGGGTTCTGTCCTCGGCGGAGCCTGCAATTCTGATGATTGCGAGAACGGCGCTTCGACCTGGCTAAAGACCGTCGTGTTCACTAATGGTGACTGGGGCACGTTAAATAGGTCGTGGTCACAAAGTCCCCCATGTTCCCATACCAAATCAATACCTCTGGGGGTACCTGATCAGGGGGTTATCGGCCTCTGATTGGGATCTAAATAACGATATGTGTGAGTGTGAATGGATGTATGAAAGGGACCTTCCTGTAAAACGGATGTGTCATGTATGTCGAACAAAGTCGGACTTCCTCCCAATGGGGCTCAATAACATGGAAGGCGCACCCCCTCGCCTCTTGCCGTCTTAAACGGGCCTGGCACTCCTCTGGTCTGCCAGTGTAGGCATAAGAAACAACAACAACAACAACTTGTGGCATTATTGCATCTGCTGTGCGATACTTTCGAATTTTATCAATAGTATGAAGATTGTAAATTAAATTGTTTCAGCATATATTCTCCATGCTACTCTAGCTCCTAAAACGGGAATTAGATTTAAAAGATTGCTTCATTTATCCTTTCTAACTTCTACCCATTTCTTAACTTTATCTCATTTCCCTCTTATTGTCTCGTCATCTGACCATGATTCAAAATTACGTGGTGTCTTCCCCGGGTCTTTTCCACCGTCGCCAATTGCCCATTGTGTTGCTCCAGTGCGACGTTAATTAAAATACCTACCCACCCAATCATTCACAAATTGTTTTACGTTATCCCAGTAAACTTTTGATTTTTCAACTTTTCTGTCCCCTAGTTTATTTCAAAAATTTATACGATTTTTCTAATATAATAATCAAGATGTGGAGGCACAGAATTTTTCTTAGAACTCAGAAATTCATAAATTGTGGGAACGTATGTTATTTATTTCTAAAACTATGAAAGGTAAATTTCTATTTCTTTTAAAAGTACATTAACACGAAATTCCCAAAAATAAAAGTTGAAATTTTATGATTGAAGCAATAAATTTACGTGCTTTAAAAAAATCAAACATCTGTCACAAAAATGGCACTTACATTACGATACCGGTATTTACATTATTGTGTTGATTCTTCTCCTAAAATTGCTTCTTTTGAAGACTCAGCTTTAGAGAAAGCAGAAACTTGTAAAACAATAAAGAAATGCGCAGCAAACGTTATATATCCAGGAAATAATCGTCATACGCAGTGACGGATACAGAGTGATATGGACCCTTTGTCTGCATTTCTATTAGCTTTTTTGCTCACTTTTATATATTTCTTAACTTACTGAAATGAAATGTTTTGTGTGGAAATAGTTGAGTGTTGAGGAGAGCTCTCTTAAAGGAAATGTTGTCACCAGATATTACGAAATTATTTAATGAAAATGACTCATTCTCTAAATTACTATGATTGCATTTCAATTACATTACCTTCACCCACTTTCTAAACTCTTCCTTCATCTTCGGATTTTGAAGCAACAACGAAATGTAGACAAAACTTGAACGCAGCCTTACAAAATAAAAGAATTTTTCAGTGTAAATAAACAGCGTAAAACCATGTTTTTATTTCTATTCACTAAGAAATCCAAATGGCCTTGATTTAGTCTCATTCAATACATGAAATCCTTCAGCGTTACGTCTTTTAACGTTATTCCATAAGAACAATCCTTCACTATTTTGCAATTCAAAGCAATTTAGAAGAGGTACTTATGAAGAAAATTTTATTTTTTAACTAAATTAAAAAAAATTATTGTAAAAAGCAAATTTAATAGTTTATGCGTTCAACAATTTTTCAATATAACTTGTTGGGTAAAGAGGAAAAAGTTGAATGTCAGTAATTAATTTGTTATCTGAAATAGCAAATTTTTAAAACGTTTTCTTTGGTCCTTTTTATTAACTATAGATCTTATTAATTTCGCAAACGCTGTAAGTTTTTTCAATACATCTAAGCACCATAACATGCGGACCCTGGTGTGTAATAGTGTTGCATAGCTTCCTGGATAACAATCCACACTTAGTGAAACTCAAGTAAGATCCGTCCCAAAGAACGTTACACACAGATATACGTCACTCCATCGATCAGCGATCAACCAGCTATAAGCCCTACTAACTTACCAATGCTGTTACAGTTTTCACTGTCACCAAATCACCGATACCAGTAGCAACCACCGATCACAATCACGATAGAGGGTTAAGTGTAACTGTTTTCACTCAACTTTTTTTCACATGTTCTACGCTGCATGTAAAGTACTAAAAACAAAATTCCCCCTACATGGAGTGCATTGTAAGTGAGTTATAACCGCAACATAAATGCAACTTTCTGTATAAATGCAACTTTTTGCATAAATGCAACCACCTGCAACTTTTTAAAATGTAGCTTAAAATTAATTAATATGAAATTACTATTTCATTTTTTGCCATCTGAACCAACCTTTCGATCACGTGTATCTGATCATGCGAACGCCAAAGTATTGCGGATCGAACAAAAAGTTCATGGAAAGAAGGTATTCGTCCTAAGAGACGAAAGTGTAATAAATGGCAAGAAGTAAATTTTAACACATTGGTTGGCACTCTTGATAATCCAGAGGAAACTTCGTAATCGACTGCAGAGTTTGCGAGGCGAGTGTCGATCATCAATATGTACGCCTTGTAGATAACGTTTTAAAATCTCTGAATGTTGAACGAAAGGATTTTGCGCTTCTGCTATCCGATACAGCACATTATATGAATGCGGCTGCCGCAGATTTTCAATGTTAAAGGAATTACTGGCAAGGATCGACCATTCAACATTCTTTATTTAAGAATGTATTATAATACTGTTGTACACGACTAAAATTGTCAATATATTTAGAATTTTTTCAATTTTTTTCAATTAATTTATTTTAGAATTTAATGTATCAAAAATAAATGCAACTTTAGGGAATTATAAATGCAACTTTTCCCATTTTTACTGCAACAAAAAAGTTGCCCTAGTAATCAGCTGATATCACTGATACCGAATCACAGATATTCTCAATCACTGTTCCAGAATCATTGCTACCAAACACTGTTATTTTGATATTGCAGTAACAGGTAGAACTGTGATTAAAAAATATTGGTAATTGAGTACCAGTTCTGTGATTTTCTTTTCATCCCTATTACACTTACCTTTTTATGAACTTTTTTTTTCAATTTAATTTTACATTCAAATTCGTAAGTACAATCCCACTGTAATTGAGATTATCATGTCTTAAATCATTTGAAAACGATAAGACAAAATTACTTCGCTCTCTTTTGTACAATGTACTCCATTTCGTCCATTGTCAATGGATTAAAAGAAGGTATAGAATGTTAGTAACCATTCTGTTATCAATAGATGTAAGCTATTAAAAAACTTCAGAGCAGATGGTGTACGCTAGTCTGCTATTTTTATGACTTATCATTCATTATGTATGTAGTAGTATCTCGATAAAGATTTAATATTAATTAGGAAATATCAAAGCTATGGTTATGTATGTAGTTTTCCTTTATTGATCTAACCTTCTTCTCACATTACACACCTGTACTCAAACACACTAAAGTTAAAATTGAATTTCCAGATACATTGTACGAATATACTCACTGTTACTCAATGCTACTTTGGAGGACGCCTGGTTATGCAACCTAAAGGACTCCATTTTAGTAAAGGAAGTTTTAGCTTTAAGTGTATAAGATTCTTCCGTGGGTGGTATTGAAGGTGTAAGGAAACACGAAAAAAGTACAGAGAAGTAACAATTATTTTATTTAAACAGGAACTACTGTAAATATCGCAGACGCAGATCCAAATGGCTTATTACAAGGTACATACTCTTAACAAAATGCAGATCGAACAAACCTACGCTTGCCTCATCAAACAACCAAGGTTGTGCATAGAAACAAAAGTTGATCTATTGACAGAGTCGAGTTACCGTGGTTTTGCATATCACAGCAGTGCGCCGTTGCGACCACACAATTTAATACATTTATTTTGTGGCACAACCACTGCAGCCAATCTTGTACATAGCTCAACCAAGATGGGCTTTTTATGCTGTCATAGTTCAAGGTTCAACATACGAAATAACCTAAAAGAACCTTTTTAAAAAATTGGTTCTTAACCCTCCAAGTGGTTTTCACGACATATCTCATCTATCAAGACCTTGCAGATTGAACAAACCAAAGCATGCTTTTTTACACAACTAAGGCCCCGAAACGAAAGTTGAACCGTTGTCAGAAACGAGTCACTGTGGTTTGGCATATCACAGCATTGCGCTTTTGTGATCACACAATTTAATGCAATTTGTTTTGTGCGTTTGCTTGCACAACTATTACTGACATTCGTGTGCGTAACTCAACTGAGACACGTACAGCCGTCAAAATAAAAAACGACTCGCCCGATCGCAATTGCACAATTTACATCACAGAGCAAGACGGATGGTATCAATCGATAGGGATTAATGTTTTCTATAAATATCAATGTTTAAAATTTCGTATTAAATTGAGTGCTTGCTCCGATAATTTCAATACGAACCTCCATCTTTTATCACAGATTTGGATTCTACACAAAATGTAAGGCGGATTTGATGAAAAAATAATGTTAAACGGCGCGCGCGTAAGATTGACCGAGAAAATCCATAAAAACCATTGAGGGAGCGTATAAATGTTCGCAGTTAAATCACATTATAAATATTAATAAAGACGTGTAGTGGCCGTCGCAGTCAAGGACCTGTTGCAGACGACTTAGTATGGAGTCCATTAAGATGGTGACAAAGTTATAATCCATTCTGATCGAATCCCAGGATCTGTTGGCAGAAATTTCTGTTTTCACTTTAGGAACATTCCCTAATAACGATAATAATCATCGAATTGTGCAAACAGTCTCACTGCGCTGCTAATTATGCATGTGATGAGCTGAAATTTGGAATTCCGATGTTTCAGTAACAGTTGAATCGCATGGTCAAAAGTTGCCCAGGTTTCAATAATAATTTTTATGAATATTAATTTCATAATTAATAAAAAATAGTAAAATTTAGTTTGATGATTAAAATGTTTATAGATTGTGCTTGGGTTTTAGGGTAGCAAAGGATGGAAAAACAATTTCCAAGGAAAATTAATGTTTTTAGCAAATATAACAAAAAAACGTGAAACACTAATTTAACATTAGGAGATCTAATTTTGAAACACTTACAAATCGGTGACAAATCCAATAAAATAGATGAACTTATTTTTAATTTCCGTCTGAAATTGTGTGTAGAATCAAAATTTGTGATAAAAGATGTGGGTTCGTATTGAAATTTTGGGAGCAAGCACCCAATTTAATATGAAGACGGCCCCTTAGACAAATTTTAAATCTTAATATTTGTAGAAAACCTGCAACCCTATCGATTGCCACCTTCCGTTTTGCTCTGCGACGTAAATTGTGCAATTGCGATCAGGTGAGTCGTTTTTTATTTTGACGGCTGTACCTTTCATGCTCTTACAGCTCAAAGTTCATCGCACGAAATAACTTATAAATAACTTTTTTAATGTGTTAACCCTCGAAGTGGTTTCCACGAAATATAGCGTGGTTCAAATTTACATGGTTTTGTGTTCGGATCTTTCCTTTCGGGATTCATCCTTGCACCATTGACAATAGCCCATTGCGTTGTTCCAGTGCGACGTTAACTAACTACCCACATCGAGATATCTCACCCATCAAGATCTGGTAAATTTTGCTTATGACGAGATACATCGTTGAAATAAAACTAAAAATGGAAGGTGTTCCCAAGTTGTAAAAACAAATAGTCCCTTACCCAGAACTGGTGAAAATTTGGTAAAGTTATTGTACACTCTAAGGCAAAAAAAGTAGCATTTGGAAAAAGTAGACCGGTATGAATGAAATTCGGAGGAGTGGTACATCTGCGTTGGAGATGCACATGATCAAATTTCCAAAATCATTTGAGCTTGCCCCACGCGCAGAGCAATTCTCAAACACGTCTGCATACCAGGGCATAAAGGGACATCCAGTAGCGCATCAAATTCCTTCCGACTCATGCTGTTGTATTGGTTATATCGTTTCTCATTAAGATGCCTCGGTGAAAGTTCACAAGCAATTTAAGCAACTGGGAGAGTTTGATAAATGCAAAGTAATTGGCCTCCGAGAAGGTAGATGGTCTAATCGACGGATTGCGCCACATATGGGTTGTAGTGCCGTTACTGTTGCACGTTGTTGGCAGCGGTGAATACACCAAAGCACATACCATCGTCAACCAGGTTCAGGAAGGTCTAGAGAAACCGGACCGAGAGAGGATCGACGTGTTGCAAGACATGCGCATAACCCTGGGAATTGGGCAACATTCCAATCAGGTACATGCTGAAATTTATTTCGGCAATCGGTCTTTAGTGTATCAGCAGAGTTCTCAGTACAATAGACTATTAGTCGCGGTGCTGGCGCTCTTCGGAGTCACCCTCACATCAAGTCATAAGACATGCGCGTACTGATCCAGCAGCCACTGTTGTAGACATCCAATGAGCAGTGAGAACCTCTAATAAGTGATCATCCAATAAGTGATCGCACCATTTGCGGACGACTTCACGACATGGGACTAAACTCACGTAGACCGTTACGACAACTGAATTTACCAGCATTGCATCGCCGTAAAAGACTGGAATGGTGTCGTGCCAAACGGATATGGGGTGTCGAATGGCATCGAGTGGTCTCACTGAAGAATCCCGCTTCTGTCTGAGTGAAGAAGACAATTGAATCCATGGAGGCAACGTGGCGAGCGCTAAGATTCACGGTTTTTTGTACAGCGTCACACGTCCAGAAAACCTAGTGCCATGGTGTGTGGTGCAATTGGTGATGATGCCAAATCACCTTTGGTATTCGCTACGGGCTCTAGGCCAGCTGTATGTACAATACATTGTACAGCCAAGAAATTTCCCATTCCTGAACTCCCAGGTGCACCCACTTTTCCAACATGACACTGCTCATATTACTGCAGTCTCTAGAGCTTGTCTACGACACAAATATATCTTACCATGGCCGAAATAGACACCGGAATACTCACTCGATCGAGAATGTATGAGATGCCATTGTACGAGATACCACTACCCCACCTGTACCGCGTAATCTGTTAGAACTACATGACAGGGTTCAAGCAGCATGGAATGGACTGTCGCAGGAATAATTAGGAATAATGGCATTATTCCTAATTATTAGCATCTGCATTAGGAATAATGGCGATCATACGCCATACTGAATGATACCACTTTTTTGAATTTTTCTCAATAAAGTTTACATATTTCAGTCTGAAATTTTAATCATTTACTCATTTATAAGCACTTTACCAACCTTATAAATTTCACTTCATTCTGACAATTCCTCCTAGGTGCATTTTTTCTTGTCTTAGAGTGTATAATCTGGCCATTACAGGGTAGTTTTTCACACCAAAGCAAACTACCTAGGAGGGTTTACTTCACGAAAAATTCCGTGTCTCCTCATTGGGCTCTCTTCGATATAAAATCCTGGCGAACCTACACACAATTCCAAACATTCATGAGCTTATCGACAGATTGTTATTGGGGCCTTAAATCCCTCCAAGAAAAGTATCCTTTTTTAATTAATGATTTCTTCTTAAACACGTGTATGGAGAGACTTTTGGTATTTCACTAGTTTCAAGAAATAAATATCTCCATTATCGCTCATCAATCATCACTGATTTATAAGAGTTGTAAGAAATAATATAGAAGTTCGAAATGTTTTAATATTTTTACTGTAAGATAGTTGGATTACTAGAACTTTTCAGTAATACACTGTAACTATTAAACATCTAGAACTATGCGTAAAAACATGACCGAATCGGTATATGATAATTGGTCAACATCAAATTAGATTAAACGCTAAACGTTTTCAAAATGGTGATAAACTACATTTTAAGGTAACCACGATATGTATCATGCAATAGCTTTTAGACAGCAGATGAAAACTCTTCGCAAACCATCTGGTTTGTTTGTTTACACCGAAAATTCTTATTCATCTCACAGACAGCATAGATGAAAGTAAACACGAATAACAAGCATTAAATGTTATCTAAAAATCCGCTTCGTACTTGTACCACGACATGGTATTAAGTTTGTTGAAAGTGAAAAAACTGACTTTGTCTCCAACAACGTTGCGCCCTTACATTCATTATAACTTGCAAAATTATTTGAAAATGATATGTTTATTGGGCTATAAACTCTTTTCTTAGTTCTAAAAATTATAAGTTTTGGGATATTTGCCGACTTCAGCACACTCAACTTCTCGGCTGTTACCAAGATTTATCACAATCAGTAATTAGTATGGTTGCGACATTACAGCATTCGCATATAAATGAACACAACTAAATCCGTTTCGTACCTATATCACGTCATAGTTTAAATCATTAGTGTTGAAAGTGAAAAAACTAACTAAATTTTACTCCGTAGTTACGGCCTTACATTCACTATAACCTTACAAAAATGATTAGAAAAATGATATATTTATGGGGCTGTAAAACTATTTAGTATTCCTAAAAAGTGAATCTTATTATATTTGATGACTTGAAGACAGAGCCTGATTTGTCGGTTCTATCACAGTTAGTAATTTGCATAATGAAATTATAGCACTCGTATATAAATGTACACAATCAAATCTGAAAATCAGTTTGTATTTATACAGCGTTATGGTTTAAGTCATTGGTTGAAAGTAAAAAATTTTGACTAAATTAGATATCAACAATGTCTGTAGGGGTGCAGCCCTACATTAATTACAAACTTACATGATAGAATGATTAAAACAATGATATATATTTATGGGACTCTTAACTCTTCCCATATTAATGAAAATTGTAAATCGGGGATATATGCCGATTTCAGCACAGAGCCTCAACTTCTCAGCTATTACTAAGATCTATCACAATTAGTAATTTGCATATTTACAACATTAGAGCAGTCGTATATAAATGAATACAATTTAGACAAATGCGCAGCGTGCACAGTATTCGGAGTTAATAGCACCCCGTGCGCGCCATTAATGGAAGTTAAATTGGAGCCGTTGCCGAGGTAAGGGCCGGCCCCGAACCGTAATTCGAATCTCTGCTGTAATTGAGGTGAACTCACATAATTTAGTAATGCGATATT
Organism: Metellina segmentata; assembly: GCA_947359465.1. NCBI lineage: Eukaryota > Metazoa > Arthropoda > Arachnida > Araneae > Tetragnathidae > Metellina > Metellina segmentata. The sequence continues at coordinate 80,739,911 of OX375877.1, forward strand.
TGGTGTTGGAACTCATTACTGGGTGCTTTAATTCTGTCCGTCGATGATTTCGCCTCCCTGATGTGGTTCGATGTCGATGCCTTCCACCGTGCCAAGATGAGAGTTGAAAATTGTTGGTTCTAGAAATTGTTTTTGCTTGCTTACATTGTTTGTAGTTGTGTTAGTTGGTTCAAATAAAGTTCGGCGCTAGTGTGGTTGATCAACTAGTTTACTCACAAATCTGTTAAGCCTGTCGGGATTGGAAATGAGGTATAGATACATGATCCGTACAGCATATATATTATTTAGAATGAAGGATTTTCAGAAAAATACCGTCATGTGAAAGAAATGAAATGCAGTAGAACCTCATTATTTGAGGTAACATAGACCGCGCTTAAGACGGACGTAGTAACACAAAACATCGCGTATGAAACACAAAAAAATACTGAGCTACATGTTACTACTACTGGTATTGAAAGATTTATACCGCCAGAATAACCTATGTTCGGCTTTGTGTCACATTTTTATTACAATTTTAAAAAATCTACTTGACGCTACATGTACGTTTTAAATTCTATTCAAAAAGTCTTTACCGGTCTGCTTCGCAGCACTTTCTTGCCTCTTTGGATTAAGTCCGCACATTCGTGTTCGAAGCTTTATTATATAAAACTCCTTATTAAATTTGGTTCGGATAACACGGACACTCGATTAATCGGGACTAGGATGATCGAGGTTCTTATGTGCTGTATATAAAAGACTAAGTGCTTCGTAGTTTGGCTCTTCTGATGATTGTCTCGATGAGGTGACTCGTCATCAGCAAAACTGACCAGATCTTGGTGATTGAAATATCTCGTCATTATCAAAACTGATCAGATCTTGATGAAATAAATATCTCGTGATTAGCAAACCTAACCAGATCTTGATGAATGAAATATATCGTCATTAGCAAAACTGACTAGATCTTGATCAATAAATATCTCGTCATTAACAAAACTGACCAGATCTTGATTAATAAATATCTCGTCATTAGCAAAACTGATCAGATCTTGATGAATGAAATATCTCGTCATTAGCAAAACTGACTAGATCTTGATGAATAAATATCTCATCATTAGCAAATCTGATCAGATCTTGATGAATGAAATATCTCGTCATTAGCAAAACTGACCAGATCTTGATCAATAAATATCTTGTCATTAGCAAAACTGCCAGATCTTGATGAATGAAATATCTCGTCATTAGAAAAACTGACCAGATCTTGATGAATGAAGTATCTCGTCATTAGCAAAACTGACCAGATCTTGATAAATAAATGTCTTGTCATTAGCAAAACTGCCAGATCTTGATGAATGAAGTATCTCGTCATTAGCAAATCTAATCAGATCTTGATGAATGAAATATCTCGTCATTAACAAAACTGACCAGATCTTGATGAATGAAATATCTCGTCATTAGCAAAATTGACCAGATCTTGATGAATGAAATATCTCGTCAATAGCAAAACTGACCAGATCTTGATGAATGAAATATCTCGTCATTAGCAAAACCGACCAGATCTTGATCAATAAATATCTTGTCATTAGCAAAACTGACCAGATCTTGATAAATGAAATATCTCATCATTAGCAAAACTGACCAGATCTTGATCAATAAATATCTCGTCATTAGCAAAACTGACCAGATCTTGATGAATGAAATATCTCGTCATTAGCAAAACTGACCAGATCTTGATGAATGAAATATCTCGTCATAAGCAAAACCGACCAGATCTTGATCAATAAATATCTTGTTATTAGCAAAACTGACCAGATCTTGATGAATGAAATATCTCGTCAATAGCAAAACTGACCAGATCTTGATGAATGAAATATCTCGTCATTAGCAAAACCGACCAGATCTTGATCAATAAATATCTCGTCATTAGCAAAACTGACCAGATCTTGATGAATGAAATATCTCGTCATTAGCAAAACTGACCAGATCTTGATGAATGAAATATCTCGTCATAAGCAAAACCGACCAGATCTTGATCAATAAATATCTCGTTATTAGCAAAACTGACCAGATCTTGATGAATGAAATATCTCGTCAATAGCAAAACTGACCAGATCTTGATGAATGAAATATCTCGTCATTAGCAAAACCGACCAGATCTTGATCAATAAATATCTTGTCATTAGCAAAACTGACCAGATCTTGATAAATGAAATATCTCATCATTAGCAAAACTGACCAGATCTTGATCAATAAATATCTCGTCATTAGCAAAACTGACCAGATCTTGATGAATGAAATATCTCGTCATTAGCAAAACTGACCAGATCTTGATGAATGAAATATCTCGTCATAAGCAAAACCGACCAGATCTTGATCAATAAATATCTTGTTATTAGCAAAACTGACCAGATCTTGATGAATGAAATATCTCGTCATTAGAAAAAATAAACTGCCTGGATATTGATTTCGTCATCATAAAAAAATGGCAAAATCTTATGACGAGATACCCTAATTAATTAGCGGAATTACTATGATCTTGATGGAAGAAAGATTTCTGGAACCACTTGGAGGGTAAATAGCCACAATTTGAAAAGGTAAAAAATTTATTCATTAATACTGGATATTGATACTGTAGATTTTTGTGATATATTTGACATTTGCCTAAAAAGGAAAACAAAATGGCTAAATAAATTAACAGTCAAACTGATAAGCCTCGAATTTTCAATTATTCATTTGCTTAAATCGTTTCCAGATGTATTCGTGGAACTATCGTAATTTATTTTAGCGGCATTACGAAAAAAGGTCTGAAGTATTTTTCTGAGGATCCCTGCTCAAATAGCAATTAAATAACTGGAGTTTGTCACTTCTGCTTTGACACTTTAAGGGATTCACACGCATTTTTCTTCTCTGAGACCTGCAGTTGTGTTCCTTGCATAACTTCCAACCAGTTTTGACTTCCTAAACAAAACAAAAATCTTTCATAGGATTCCTTGAACTAAAGATGTGGTAACCGATGTGGTTTCGAGAGTATTGTTATAACAATAAGCCACACTACGTGGAAGTCTGATAGGGGATAAAATAATTTCCAGGGTATTCATAACAAATTTCATAAACTTATTTTTACTTTTGTCGTAGAAGTATCCTTTCAATTGAAAATAGTTGAACTAACCTGTTCATGTTGAATATGTAATTTATCTTACCTTTAGATGAATAGGTAAGAAATTCGAAAACTAGCCTTTGAAGAAAAATAATTGACATTTTTTTCCAAGAAAAGTAATTTTCCAGCGAATATTCTCAAAAGTATTTGTGTGACTAATTATTCTTTAGAAGACACCGTGGTGGGGTATCGACAGTGTTAGGAACAGGTTAAAACAAAGGATAGAAATATACGGTATTTTAAATGTGAAATGTTTTTATGCGGGGTACCCTAAATAGAGTAAAAATTATTTCGCCAAAAAGATAACGCAGCACGTAAAGTTGTAGTTGGAATTCAAATTTTAGTAACTTAGTAAATATTTCATTTGGAAACGGGAGCAATTTCATTTCACAAATTAGTTGTAGAAAACCTTTAAAATGGAAGTTTCATAGCAAATTATCGGTATTTAAAGTTAAATTTACTTTTTCCTAACAAAATGCCTTATAAAAATGATGTATTCATCATATATCTATTTGAATCTTCTTTTCCAATTAAAAGTAGGTTTAGACATAAGATAATTTACGTAACAACCACTCTGAATCGCTATGTACGATGTATATCAATAAAGAAAGAATGAAATTCGTTTATGTAATATAATTTATGGACTTAATAAAACTGATAAATAAGTATTAGGTTGTGTGTGGTATAGGTTGTGTGTGGTTAGGTTGTGTATATATATATATATATATATATATATATATAATCCTTTGAGTTATGCTTAAAATGATGTACTATTTATTGTGTGTGAAAATAAGCAATAGTAGGTTCAGCAAATATTAAAATCTATCGTTGCTTATTTCTATAGACAATAAAAAAAATAAAGCGGACAATAAAGCCGTATCAAGGTCAAAAATTAAAACAATAGCACCCAAGTGTATAAAAAAGTATATTCATAAGTATAGTATGGCACAATGCAGTGTCATAAATATACTTGGGCACTCAAGTCGCACGTTAAGAATGCGAAAGTATAATACGACACAGCTAAGTCAAAAGTACAGTATGGCATAATATAGCCATAAGTTTTGTATGGAATAGTATAGTATATATATATATATATATATATATATTTCCTTTTTATATAATTAAATCAATTATATAAAAAGGAAAAATTCGAGCCAGTGCCTCACTTATTTATAGAAGCAATTGTACATTTAAAGAATACCTTTTATAACACTATACACTTTTTACTCACAAAAGAAATATTTCTAGTTAGCTATTAGTAAAATTTTTGCTTCTTATTTCCAGAGTATAAATATGTTTTCTTAAGTACTCTTTAGTCCTGTGAAGTGTTCTTAGAACATCGCCTACTCATACATAAGACTTCAATAGATATATTTATAATAGGCCTTAAGTAACAATTTGCTTCTTAATTCAGATAAAAGTTATTTATTTTCTGGAGAATAATCGTATAAGAGAATGATTCTGGAGCTGTAAAGAGCCATAACTATAGTTACCACTTTTCTACTTAAATGACAGGATGCGACCTCTACTTGAACCTTCTTAGACAAATTTGCCAACCAGCAACATTTCAGAAACCTCTCTCCATAGTTGAAAAAAGTACTTATGATGTGAAAACGTAAAAAGTAAATCGTCCTATTGGATAAACCAAATTAAAACTAAATGTTTTGTTTTTTAAGTAATTCTAGCGCAACAAAAAATAACTGTAGTGTGACAAACCAACTTTGTTTAGAAACGAATATCTATAAGTAAAATCGATTATTTTCGCTTCTTATAAAGAAAATAACTAGATGACGAAAATGAATATTTATTTGAGTTACATATGGCTATTTGGTTACAAACCTATTTTAGAACCATTCAAATCCTGGTCCAAGATAATAGCAAAATTATCTTTTCAGTGTGGAGCTCTAAAAATTTGTTTTTCCTGAAACCCGTTGCAACTTTACGATAAGGACATCAAATTCTTCAAATATCAATTTCAAAAATTTTCTTTTTCGATGCCACCTTATGGACTTAGTCTTTCAAGTATTACTTTGAAGAGAACAGGGCAGTTTCAGTGTCAACACAGACACGATGCCCTTATATCTACCTTGCAAAACTTTAGGGAAGCTGGTATACATTTACAAACCATCTTGAAGAGACCAGGAAACTTCAAGAGGTCAACAAGACTGCGGTACATACGAAATTCGAATTCGCAACCAAGTCTACCAGTTTCTTGAGAGTAGTGTTTCAGTCTACGACTTCACTCTACCAATTTCTTAAGAGTGACGCCTTTAACCGCTCAGACACTGGTGGGGTTCAGTTTTAGAAGAAACATATGCATATCATGTATCGCATATTTTATTGGAGTTTCTTGAAAGTGGCGCCTCAGTCTACGACTTCACTCTACCAATTTCTTAAGTGACGTTTTTAACCGCTCAGCCACTGGCGGGGTTCAGTTTTCGAAAAAAATATGCATATCATGTATCGCATATTTTAATAGAGAGCCAAACTTCTTTTGGCTCTCTTGTAAATACGGCTCAAAAGTCTCTGGTCCAAACATGTTCAAACAAGAGCTTGTAGGTTTAACTGTTATTCCCTTACTATGCTTTGTTGCGCTACAGTTATGTCTCGGTCTAGCTTAAGAAGCGCTCCAGCTAGAGTCGCAGATAGAAGTGCTGTTGCCCAACGTTTTAAAATGCTTAAACTTGAGTATTGTAGGTGTTAGTTGAATCTCAAAATTTATAAATTGAATTCGTATTAGTCTGGGAAAAGTTTTCAAGAGAGGAAGGCAATTTTGTAGTTTTTTATCTTTTATGGACAAAAATTCAGAATTTTTAGTTATAAATATACGTTAATTAAAGAATCCAAAAAAATGTCATTTTTGGCCAAAAATTACAAAATTTTTTAAAATTTTATTTGACTTTCCAAAGTATGTTTGATTGTTTCTCTAATTTAATTAGTTGAACAGACATTAAGATTTTAATCAAGGCGGAAAAACCGGAAGTAGGTATGGAAAACACCGGAAATGGCCATTAAAAGACCAAAAACCTGACAAAATTTAAATTTAAAACTTACTTTTTATTTGCAAAGATACTTTTAGAAAGGTTTCTCAAATGTTTAAATGCTTTCGCTTATGGAAATATTGTGATAATTTTTAAAGAGAAGTGAGAAACAAAATTGTTTATACAAACAGTAAAAGCTAGAGAGAACAAACATTTGAAACTGCTTCTACTCTAAACTAAATATTTTTGCATTATTTCTGCACTTCAAATATTATAACACAAAAAGTTATTGATGGATTCTCGTAAAATTTTGAGAACTTGTTCTTAAAATGTTGTCGAATTTAATGAACTAGAATAATTATGATGAGTTGAAAAGTTTTTTTTAAATTAGGGCCATTTTTTTAAGAAATAGGACTGTAAAAGTATCAAAAGTCATATATTAATTTTTCAGTCGCTTGTGAAATTTATGTTTATTTAAATATCCTTTTAATTCTAGTGCTTTCCCACAAAAATGTATTTAGTTTATTTTGGTAGCATTATTTTTCAAATGGGTTGAAAAGATTTTCATGTAGCACATTTGAAGGTTTTGACAAATGTCTTTAAAATTTCATAAAATATCATTTTTACATAATTATTAGTATATATTTTATATATCTATAGCCCAATTTTATTGTTTAATAACACTAAACATAAAAATATCATTAAAATGTTTCTATATCATATTTAAAAAAAAGGGTATCTAAAGTGTCAGGATATCTTAAGGGCTGCTTCACACCAGTTGAATCCAGGTCAATATGAATCTAAATCCACTAGAAATTGATTAAGATAAATTCGGGTACACTAATGCGGAACGCTTTGGCTTAAGACAGTGTGGAAGGTTCTTAGACAAACAAGGCTATTATGGAAGCGCATTTCCCGAATATTCTACTGAACTCGGATTGATACGGAATTTGTCGGTGTGAAATGGCTCAATAGAGACTAACGCAGATTTAGGTACACTAACAGGAAACGTTCTAGTTTCAGGCAGTGTGTAGAAGGTTTATAGAGAACATGGGTCGGCAAGATTTTATTACTTTATAAGATATTTCCCAGCAAGCGGTTATCCTAAATATTCGTTAGTCAGTTTCTACTTCGGATTGACCCGGATTTTGTTGGTGAAAAGCGACTCAGTAGAAAGTGAATAATGTAGAATCGAGTGTACTAACGCAGAATGCTCAGGATCCAGGCAGTGGAAGATTTTTAAACGAACAACATTTTTTCGTATGTAAGCTGCTTTTCCGAATATATGTTAGTTAGTTTCTACTGAATTCGGATTGACCCGGATTTTATTGGTGTAAAGCGACTCAGTAGAAAGTGACTAATGTAGATTCGAGCAACATTAAAATTTTAAACAAACAACATTTTTTCGTATGTAAGCTGCTTTTCCGAATATATGTTAGTTAGTTTCTACTGAATTCGGATTGACCCGGATTTTGTTGGTGAAAAGCGACTCAGTAGAAAGTGACTAATGTAGATTCGAGCAACATTAAAATTTTAAACGAACAACATTTTTTCGTATGTAAGCTGCTTTTCCGAATATATGTTAGTTAGTTTCTACTGAATTCGGATTGACCCGGATTTTATTGGTGTAAAGCGACTTAGTAGAAAGTGACTAATGTAGATTCGAGCAACATTAAAATTTTAAACGAACAACATTTTTTCGTATGTAAGCTGCTTTTCCGAATATATGTTAGTTAGTTTCTACTGAATTCGGATTGACCCGGATTTTATTGGTGTAAAGCGACTCAGTAGAAAGTGACTAATGTAGATTCGAGCAACATTAAAATTTTAAACGAACAACATTTTTTCGTATGTAAGCTGCTTTTCCGAATATATGTTAGTTAGTTTCGATTGAATTCGGATTGACCCGGATTTTATTGGTGTAAAGCGACTCAGTAGAAAATGACTAATGTAGATTCGAGCAACATTAAAATTTTAAACGAACAACATTTTTTCGTATGTAAGCTGCTTTTCCGAATATATGTTAGTTAGTTTCTACTGAATTCGGATTGACCCGGATTTTATTGGTGTAAAGCGACTTAGTAGAAAGTGACTAATGTAGATTCGAGCAACATTAAAATTTTAAACGAACAACATTTTTTCGTATGTAAGCTGCTTTTCCGAATATATGTTAGTTAGTTTCTACTGAATTCGGATTGACCCGGATTTTATTGGTGTAAAGCGACTCAGTAGAAAGTGACTAATGTAGATTCGAGCAACATTAAAATTTTAAACGAACAAAATTTTTTCGTATGTAAGCTGCTTTTCCGAATATATGTTAGTTAGTTTCTACTGAATTCGGATTGACCCGGATTTTGTTGGTGAAAAGCGACTCAGTAGAAAGTGACTAATGTAGATTCGAGCAACATTAAAATTTTAAACGAACAACATTTTTTCGTATGTAAGCTGCTTTTCCGAATATATGTTAGTTAGTTTCTACTGAATTCGGATTGACCCAGATTTTGTTGGTGAAAAGCGACTCAGTAGAAATTGACTAATGTAGATTCGAGTGTACTAACGCGGAATGCTCAGGTTCCAGGTAGTGGAAGATTTTTTAAACGATCAAAATTTTTCTTATGTAAGCTGCTTTTCCGAATATTCGTTAGTCAGTTTCTACCGAATTCAGATTGATTTGGATTCTGTTGGCTCTAACTATTGTTCTACGTCATGCCTCGAAATAAGTTTTTTAATACAGGTGCACCTTGCACACCTACGTTTTTAAATTAGGCGCACAGATTATATTTTAGGTGCACATTAAAAAAACCCTTATATATACGCATTTATGTTATGTAAACTACTTTATTAGTTGGGTATGTTTGAATATGTTACAAGTAGATAGTAAATAAAAATATTTAAACATTTTTTTAGGGAAAAAATTAGATGCACAATTTTATTTTCAGGCGCACAATGCACCCGTGCACCCGGGTATTTCGAGCCCTGTTCTACGTATTGATGTAATGGGTGATAGAATTGAAAAAATTAAATTCATTTTTTGATTATGTTACCCATTTGCGAAATACACTTTTTGGATCTTCCTACGTATGATGTGTTTGTCTTTTCATTATATATCTACAAATATTTGATTTTCAGGATGGTGTGCTTACGGATGTCAGTGCCATGCCATGTCTGTCAACGTGTTCATGGAGATGAAGAAAGCTTCACATGTTAAGTGGGTTTGTGCAGGTCATTGATTTCTCTCTGCCCAGTCGGAACACGGAAAGCGTCATCGCAATTATGTGTCAGTTGAACTTGACAGCTAGCAATACGTCCATTTTTTTCACACAAAATAAACAAATCTGTAGTTTTGTAAAATAAATTTGCTAAAAATAATTTTTAACTAATGCATGAGAGAACGGTTTGAAAGTTCTACTAGAATACCAGTTACTACTGCTTTCATATTAACTGCAGCTTCTGATATAGTTCGCGTTTTTGTATCTTATTAGAAAGAATGTCATGCATCAAATAAACATTACGCCTTCTATGTATTTCATGGAAGATTAAGTGCTTTTCTTACAGTGAATATACTGCATGTTAGACTGAATTTGATCTGTGATACTTATTAAAATCTAGTCTATTAAATCGTCGTCGGATGGTCTTATATGCATCGAATACATTTGTATTGCTTATTTCCATAAAAATGAAATAAAATAAAATTCCTTTTCTGTATTTGATGATTGAATATCTTTAACACTTTTATAGGGCACTTCACAGAACACAAACTTTTAATTTTAAGAAAGGATAAATGGATATAAGAGGCTTTTTGTGTCTGTCAAGCTAAATGTAGGTGGAGTTAATGTTCCTGCGGCGGGACGTGTTTCTTGAATAAAGACGTTACAGATTATTTTTCGAGTATGATTTCAACATTTTTCCATTAAAAATTCCCCAAAAGTGAAGTCTATATTGATAAATAACAGTTTATTGGTCACCACTAATTGGTTATACCACTAATTGTATTAAACGCAAATTGGTATGAACTACATTCTAAGGCAACCGTGGTGTATAACATGCGAGAACAGAAAGACAGCAGAAGTAAAAACTACAGACCGTCTGGTTTCTTTATTTACACTGAAAATCTATTGTGATGTTTTGTTAGATAGTTTTATTAAAAAATCCTATATAACATTTTAAAATATGGTAATGTGCTGATAAGGCGATGGAGTTATAAAGGGCTCTTGATTCTTTCTATCAAGGAAAAGGAGGAGTAATGTTCTTCCCGAAAGTAAAAAAGCCTGAAATTCCTATTATATATTTGTTAGGGAATATATAATTGATACCATTAAGCCATATATTGATAAAAGTAAGAAATGCATTGGACAAATAAAATGGCAAACAAGCGAATCGACTTTTTAACTTTCGAGAATAGCCGATAACGAAGTGATATTCTGGTTATTTTACCAGATATCCAAATGAATCTCCAACAGGTAAAAGCATTTTGTTAGTTGTACACGAAATGTATTAGGTAACTATATTATTTGAATATTGGAAGACACTTTTATCCCTTTGTTCGAATGAGAAGCAATATTTTATTTTTAAGCTATGCTTTATGATTAAGATTATTGGAATGTTTTGATTCTCAATTTCTTTCAAGTTAAGCTTTTATGGGTCGGTCCAAATTTGGATAAACTACGCCTGACACAAGATGTAATACAAACTACAGAAAGAACAATAAGATTAGTAATATAGTGCTAAAATTCGTCAACGAATATACAGTTTCTTACACTTTCCCAATTCATCATTTTTCGTAGTTTTAAAACAGTTATTCCCCAATTCATAATTACTTAAATCTTTCGTTATCCTACCTTGGTTCAAAATTATGTGGTGTTGTTCTTGGATCTTTCTTTCCCTTCGAGTTTGATCCCGGATCGTCGTCAATAGCCCGATCTGTTGCTCCAGTGCGACGCAAATTAAAATAACCACCTACTGTCATTATAAAGAGCTATTCTGGTTGAAGAAGTACCAATTACAAATTAAATATTTCTGTTATTTAAATTAAATTATTCTTAAACTTATATTTTGCAGGATCGTTTGCTGAAAATACTTCCATGACTCAAACCATTCGATGCAAAGACGAAATTCTATTCGAAATCCTACAAAGATGTCCGTTGCACATCAAATCCTATCCAACAGAGTTCGCTTCACGGAGCGGAAGAGCTCAAACAATATATGGACAACCCCTCCTCCACGGAATCGTATTCAGGTTTTCAATTCTACAAATTAAATAGAACTGGAGAATTTAATCCGAAAATTCTCCAGGCGGTTCGGGGAGAGGCCGGCTACTTTTATCCCGGAAACCTGATGCACAAGCTTCCTTTTCAATTTCATGGTTTCACTTTCCATTCCATCGTCTGCAGAATATGAATGGGAGCTATCCCGGGCAAGATGTCTTTTTCACTTTAATCAGATTACGAAAAGGAAGGTCTGTTTTCTTTTCCGGTTACCTGGAGGAACGTCTTTCGATGGATATCGGTAGCTGCACCGACCCTCTTTGAATATTGATCAGGACGTTCAAAAAGCGATCTCTTCAGGTGAAGTGATACTTCTGCCGTCTTTCTTTAACGCTTGGAGATTTCAATTTATTAGATTAAGTTAGAAGATAAAGTCTTCAAACGAAAATGTCAAAAGAAACTGCCGTGTTCGAGCTTGCAACAGGTGGATAGTTCGTCATTCTGAAGGGGATCTCGGCATCCCGGTTGGAAGGGATTAGCTATAGGAAGGTTGTGAATTTGAATCCAACCAAAGACAGTCGGGAACAAAGGGGTTGGTGCACGATAAATCAGTTGTGGCCTCAAATGCCCTCACGCTGGTGTGGTGTAGAAGTTTGGAGAGTGGGGTGCCAGCTCAGGTGTGACCTCGTCATCTGACCTTGGTTCAAAATTACGTTGCGCTGTCCTCGGATCTTCGTGTTTGATCCCGAACCGTCGTCAATAGCCCGTTGTGTTGTTTCAATGCGACGTTAAAATACTTACCTATCATCATTCTGAAGTGAATGATCAGTGACAGGCATTGTATGTAATAAACTAAGTTTTTATTGGTGGATTGATTAGTTATATAACTAACACTCCAGCTAGAGACTAATCATGATTGAAAAATAGTCAGAACAGTAACTAAATAAATTTATGATTAATCTTTCGTTCTAGTCATGTCAACAGATTAAGTTAGAAGAGAATTGTTTGAGACTCTCTCTCTCTCTTATAATGATTAAAAGAAACTGCTGTGTTCCACATCTGAGAGTCCGTCACTCTGACGTCAAAGGAACACTCTTCTTAAAACTTCACTCAGTTTTCATAATCCAAAATACTGTTCTGGTTGCCAAGTGGTTATAGGCAGGCATAATAAACGATTTTTTTTAAAGATTTATTAGATAATTACAATTTTAGTAATGACTAAAGCTAATCATAATTGATGGTTGGTTGTTTTATTAATGTCGGATTGGAGCACACACAGCAAAACGTACTGTTCTAAACATGATTGAAAAATTAATCATAATAGTAACTAATCCATTAATCGTTCATTTTAGTCATGATTAAATCATGTCTAAAGATTAAGTTGGGAGAAGTGAATGGTTTGAAACTTTTATTATCTCAAAAGAAATTGGTCTGTTCTAATTTGCAACAAGTGGCCTATTCGTCATTCGGATATATATATATATATATATATATATATATATATATATATATATATATATATATATATATATATATATATATATATATATATATGTCAAAGGAACATTTTTCTTATTTCCCCCAATTTAACAATCATAAAAAGCCTTTCTGGTTGCCAAATGGTTATACCAGTTAATGTTTATCACAAATAAACAAACTCTTTTATTCAAAAGACTGAATAAAGTAAACTAAAATTTCAGTCATAACTAAAGCTAATGAAGATTAAAATATTAGTCATAACAGGGAACTAAATCAATTCCCCACTCAATTATTATTTTTTTAAAGCACGTTAGCTAAAATTTTCCATAGTACAATATACAAAATTATTTCACGATATTCTTTGCTCTAAATTTGCATGATTATCTCGAATCGGTTCTAGAATTTCATTTCTGTGAAACAAGCTATAAAAACCAATACATTTTTAATTGATTAAACTTTGGATTAAATTCGACGCAAAACCGACATATGCATGTTTTCTCATGCACATTAAATATGCAATGGCCTCAAATGTTCTCACATTGGTGTGTTGTGGAAATTTGGAAAGTGGGGTGTCAGCTCAGGTGTTAACCTCGTTATACGACCGTAGTTCAAAATTACAAGTTGTTATCCTCAGATCTCTCCCTTCCGGATTGATCCCGAGCCATAGCCTATTGTGCGATGTAAATTCAACTTCCTATCAACAACTCCATCTCAGTGCATCTACAATGCTTCATTTAGGATCGTTCTAACAAAAAATAGGGCATCGGTGGCTTATAATATGGATGTATAGGACGAAAGAGTTAACTGCATAAGCGTTGGAACGTAAAGATTAAATTAATTTAGATCCTTTTAGAGATGGGAGGTGTAAGTCACAGATTCTAACGACTTGAAAACCTGTAATCAACCAATATGTTATGAACTGTAACCATTATTTTTATTGACATTATTTTTAACCCTCTCATTTCGTTGTGTTACATGTTACAATATAATATTCAATCTATTTGTACACAGAACACAATCGCTAAATGGAAACTTACCAGTCTTGAGTATATAAAAAGCAATGGAATTAAAGAATGGCAAAGAAAAACTATTCCTTCAGTCCGATATGAACTGAGAAAATTAGTTAATTCGTATCATTTCTATTGATTTCTTCAACTTGATGAACGATTATTACACTATTTTCTAAGGCTATATGTCTTTGTTTCACTCTAACCTCAAAACGTATTGAGTAAATCAGTAGTTATCAATATTTGTCCAGGGATTTTTTTATGCCTATTCTAACTCTAAATTGATGTTTGTTTTCGACATTTTCCTGATGTTCTAGAGAGTATTCACGGCATTCCAAGTTTCTCGTTCTAAATGAATTACCTTTATTCAAATTTAGTTTGACGTTTCAACTGTGGAACCCCTTTACACTTGAGTTAAAATTCCTAGGTCATGCATTTGTGTTTCGTTTTATAAGACTAAAACACAAGCGTTAGAAACAACCTTTTAAACGCTTATTTTGCCAAAGTCATGGAGTTGCAGCGATGTCGAAGTTCCTTTTGCTGGTGAAAAAGATTCTTGATTACTTCGAAACGAAAACACTTAAAATATTCAAAAATATTTAAAAGGACAAAAGAAGGAATCAAAGATGCTTTGTTTTACACAGAAAAAATACAAAATGGAAAATGAATAGTCGTCGAATAAAAATGTACGAAATCAAATTTTGTACGAATACGGCTAAAAAAATCGAAATGTCTTACAAGTGTAATCTCAACTGTTCTAAAATATATATTAAATTACCTTTAAAGTTTCAATGAGGGAATAGACAGATACATCCTAGCTTTTATTGCACCCAAATCATCCTTGAATAAAACGACAAATACACTTTCGAATTTGAGCTTCAGAATGAAAGTAAAGACTGCAAGTATAGCGAAAGAATAAGAAAGAGCAAATTTCGTTTGCTCTTTAAAGCAAGATTTCTCAAAATTTCTTCCAACGGCCACGTGGACTATAGCACTGTAAAGAGGGATAGGATTAAATATTGCCGACCGAGGGGTCTTAGTGTGTACTTACGACGCTATTTTTTAAAACAACCCTTTAAACGTCACGAGAGTTCAGAGTTGTGTAGTTTTTCTTTTACCCCATAGCATACATATAATAACTTAATAGCTATATAGCTGAAATAAGCATAGAAAAGATTTTATTGCTCAAAGAGACGAACTGGTAAGAAGTCATGAATCTTTCTAATGGTTAAAAACTTATTTCAATGTTTAGATCCTTTCGAATGCTTTCGTGTGTTTGTCGATTTAGATTCCTATGACTTTTTTGAGAATCCTTTTGTGAGTCTCCTTCCGACCAACATAAGGTGGTTGGAAGGAACCATTGGAAGATTCCAAGGATGTTGGCGGGGATGTCCTTGGACAGTCATCTGGGTAAGGAGAACGGGATGGGGAAGAAGAGACTCGACTAGAGGAGACAAACGAGGATGTATTTACTTAAAGGGACATTTTTTTTCGAAGCAATCTTCCAAAAATATTTGGAGCCGTATGTAAATACCAATCTATGATACCCTAAAAATGACAATAAATATATGTGGAAAAGCACCTTTGAAGAAGCGTCAATCTCTGGTAGGGGATGAGAAAAAAAACCATCGCGTGTTTTCTTTGTTCTTTTATCATCTACCAGAGAAATTGACGCTTCTTCAGAGGTGCTTTCCCACTTTATTGGCTTTTCTAGGGTACCATAAATTGATATTTGTATACAGTTCCAAATATATTTGGAAGATTGCATTGAAAATGACCCTTGACCCCGTACGTCCTCCTCTGTTTCCTCTGTAGTCGAGTCTATTATCTTACCCCTTTGTTCTCCTTACTCAAATGACTGTCCAAGGACACCCATGGTAACATCCCTTGGGGATTCAGTGGTTCTTTCCGGTCAACATTCTTCTGTCTGTTGGCCGGAGAACCTCGCACTTTTGATGGCTTTGGACACTTTAAAGACGAGTGGTTTCATGGACTTGTGTGGTCTAGCATTTACCAGACCAAGAGGAATTAGGTGCAACAACAACAAAGAGATTTCACCCTAGATTTCGAGACCCAGTACCTTGGTAAAGGAGAACCATCTTTAACTTCGGCGTTGGACATTTTACTACTTCATAGATATAATTTAGTTTTAAGTTATGAGAAGCAAAGCGAAAGCTTTCAAAAAGTTGTTCAGTAGCTTTCACTTAAAAATATAATTGCTCAACCGGCAAGTAAAAGGTAAAAAAAATTATTCCGACGGTACACTCAGGAGATGCAACCACGACTAATTAGTCAAGCTCAACTTAATCAATTCTAAATTTAGAAAAATTGCGAACTCTCGCGACAACCCACAACAAATCGCCGCCGTTAGTTACATTGAAATACGGCTCACTTAAGTCGTTAAACTTTTAAAACCGAAACCTGTTTCAGGACTGAGCTCCCTCAACGGGAAAGGGAAGAAGAGACTTCTTTAATTACATCAATTAACCGAGATCACGTAGTTGCTTGTTGGGTCCTTGTTGTATAATTACGGGAGTTTTTTTATGTTTGAGACCGACGCGAGCCGTGTGCTGCAGATTGCTCAAAAACGGTGGAAAGATTAGTTAATGTTTTAATTAGTGAGACCGCAAGTGGGGTGTTATTCTTTCATTACTTTCTAATCTGTTTTTTAGCGTTAGAAGGCACTAAAGGTTCACATGCCGGTTTTTTCTGAATTGAACACTAAATATGTCTAATCGATTTTAATACTCGAAACTATTATGAGTTTGGTGAGCAGTTGAATCAGATGTCTAAAACGAACATTTGTCTCTATTTTACGTTGTTATGGATTTACATCACATTTGCTTGATGTTATAATCAAAATAACAGATCTCGTGGTACCCTTCACAATGAAATCTCACAACAGCTCGTCCGTTTCCGTTAGCTGCCTCATCTGGTGTATTTCAGGCAGGTCAGCATTTATGAAATGATGCATGCTTCCCGTACGACGCCAGCATTTAAAATGACGATGTTTAAAACTGGTCTATTGTCGCGCTTACTAGCGTATCCGGACAGCGCTTTGCGGATATAAATACTTTTATTAATACTGTTTGTGTTTACAACGTCCTCTTAAATCATAGTTTAACAAACTCTTTACTCACCCCCTTTTGAAATACAATTCTGCTCGCAGACTCTCTCCAAAAAAAATCTTATCTCTATCTATTAATGAATTTCAAATGTTGCTTTGCCTATAATTTTTTAAATGATTTAATTCTTCTTAACCAATTTACATAATTATATTGGATTGGTAAATAACCATTCCGGAGATTTTGAACTCAGCGACGTGCCTCACTCCGGTCGTCCAACGGAGATTGACCCAGCCGTAATAAAGGCTACCATCGGTCAATATTCATCCCAAACTGTACGTGAGATTGCTACGGAACGCAATATAACCCACAAAAGTGTAGATAATCATTTGCACCAGTTAGGATACGTTTCTCACCTCAATGTTAGCTTGCCACACAAGTTGACCAAACAAAACTTTACCGCTCACATTTCCATCTGCGACACGCTCCATAAACGCCAGGAAAAAGATCCATTTTTGAAGCAGATGGTTACGGGTGATGAAAAGTGGATTGTCTGACAACGTCGTTCGTAAAAGACCATGGGGAAAGAGTAGCGAGCCACCACAATCAACATCGAAGACGGGATTGCACCTGAGGAAAATTATGCTCTCAGCGTGGTGGGTTTATAAGGGTATCATTTATTATGAGCTCTTGCCATATGGCAATGCAACCACCTCAGACGTATACTGCTCCCCAGATAAAAAAATTGGATAAAGCTATACGTTCAAAGCGTCCAGAATTGGCAAATCGTAAAGGAGTTGTCTTTCAACATGACAATGCCATACCCAATACTTCATTAAGGACACGCAGGAATTGTAAAGACTTGACTAGAACGTTTTGCCTCACTCTGACTATTCTCTGGACCTTGCGTCCTCGGATTATCACCTATTCCGATCGCTACAGAATTCTTTGAACAGTATTAATTTGGCTAACGACGGGGCTGTAAAAATGCATAAGTTTTTCGCCAGTAAACCGCATGCGTTTTATAAACGTGTCATTATGAAGTTCGTGGACAGATGACAAGAATTCAGAGAAAATAATGGATATTACATAAAATTGATAAGTATTTTCTGTGTTGGAGAAATTGTATTTTATATATCTAAAAAAGACTGTGAACGGACTTATTTTCCAACCCAATACATAACTGAGAGAGCAGTGCTCCAAAGAATCGTATACGTACTCAAAGAATTCGAGTGCCGGACTTGTCCGGTTGTTCGACATGTGCGTAAAGTTTCCGAGTCCCTGACGGTTCTCGGATTCGTTGAAGCCTCCCCAACAGTGTTCCATGTTCCACTCGTTGCCTCACCTCACCCAGGGCAGCTCCGTGGTCATGGACGCCACCATGAAGTAGATGGTCCAGCCAATGATCACGTTGTAGTAGAAGGAGACGTACCACGAGATCAGAACAGCGCAGAAACCTACGCCTGAAAAAAGCATTGTATTTTATATCACTCAAAAAACCGGACTTATTTGCCAACCCAATAAAATAAATTTGACGTAACACGCATAGATTCCTGCTACTGCACTCGCTGAACTTGATAAGAACCTATGCGCAAATACACACACATTAACACTGGCTTATTACGACCTGTCGTCTTTTTTTTAGATCGATCAGTTCAGATTTATTTTGCAACGTATAAGCACTGCAGCGATTGTCTGTATAAGTCCAGCGGGTAAGTGTTTGCTTAAAACATTTTTTAGCAAATTTGGACTTGAATACGTCTTTAAACAAACAATACTGAAGCACGTAGTGTTTTATGATTTCAGAACCAGAAGAAACATCCTGAAAAAGATAGTTTCGTGTAAACAAATGATGTTGGTATCTGAAATGAACTTCGGTTCAAGCGCGCAAGAGCAATGATCGCGTAGAGGGGATTCGAAATATGTCGAAATTCTACGATGCTGAGCAAGCTTTGGGTCAGTATGACTCTGGATTGCGTGGTGTGAGGACTGCGAAAGTGGTTTCATTCGAAACAAACGAATTACGTTGCGAATCTCTCAACAACAAATTATACAACTGCTCTTTAATCGTTCATATTGTAAATGAATTGTTTAATATTTACAATGCCTCCTATTTCCCATGGGAACAGTTTTATAAGCAAAACTTCTTCAATGCCGACAAGGTATACTAGAGCTCACTTTGAGATAAACTGTAAATCAATGTTTGTACAAGAAACTTTGATCCCCTTGGTCATTCCTGATTCGAAACTTCCAAGCGGCAAAATGCCTGTTCAAGCTCATCCCGCATTGTTGAGGTGTCATGTTCAAACAGAGTTTAATGGAATACGAAGGAAAAGCGAACGAAAAAAAGGAACCCAATTGTAACTGATTTACTTTTAAACTATCCATCCCCGCAGATCGCGCAACTTAAAAAGCGTGTAATTCAAAGTAATGGAAGGACTCAGATTGCTGGAAGAAATTTGCATTGAGCTGTCATTACTTCGGCGAAGGCCAACTGCCACCCGGAGTGAGTTTGGGCAACCAGCCATGAAATTAGCGCTAGCGAGCGAGCCCCTCCGAGAACTCGATTTCAGAGCGTGCGTGGAATGCCGACAGCTCAACTCGCATAGTCGGAATCGTTCACAGAAGTGCCGTAATGAATTAAAACTGCGGCGTAATTAAGTTATTTAATGTGCGGAATTTTTTCTTTTTGTTGCGATGTGCAGCGACGTAATGATTCTATTTATCAGACACTTCGAATTAAAGAGATATCATTTTCTTGCGGCTCACGAGTGTTTTTCAATGATAACGAATGATTTATGACAGTGTTATTTGTATAAATACGTGCTTTCGACTGAATACGCAGTTTGATTATTACAGACATTAACTGTTCGAGCACAAAAGACGCTACAACCTCTGGTGGACAAATTCAAACGTGAAAGGGGAAATAGGAAGAAAGATGCACCTCGGAAACGGGAAATTGATCATTGAGTTTTGCCTCTTATTTCGTAGGATTTATAGGCCTGCCCACTACGTTTACAGCTTTCATGTTTGAGGTGCAGGTTTGATTTCTGTCGTTTACCCTGGGTGCATAAAATCGTCACTCAGTGGGTTTATCGATTTCCTTAGCATCTTGCTAGTTGGCGGTGACGCAAGGCTCGATTACTGTAACCTACCCTGGGGTCTTTATCTTTTTTCGTCAGTGAAACTTTCCTTGTGTGCACATCCAAAATTTGCCGTTGTCTGTGTTTTGTTTGGTTCCCTTCTTCCACAAAACCCAACGCGCTGTATGTATTTCTCTCCTCTGTATCAGTGATATCTTCCTGGCGGGTATGTCCATCACTTAACAACGATTTATAAGCAAATTATTGTGAATAATAATTCTCAACACAATATTAGGGAACAACCTCCTTGCTTTGCTATTACGGTAAGGATTTTCAGTGTAAACAAACATTTTTTTTAATATCCAGTGCAGCAGACAAAATTACAGACACAAATCCATCAGCCAAAAATACAGCCAAATGAAACAAGAACAAAATAAAAAAGTTGAAGGGTGAAGTAGAGCAAAAGAAAATACAAGAAGCTGGGAAAACTTCTGAAGTTCTTCAGCTAAAAGTACACAAAAATTAAAAGAAGAATGAAAGATGAAATGAAAAACTCAAGAGCGAAACACTGCAAATAAAAATGCAAAATGCTAACGAAGCTGCCGGGTAGCCAAAAGGTCCCTTGCCTGCCAGAAATGTCCACTAAGAGATATTTCAATTAGAACAGCACAGGTTAGTAAATGTACTGCATCCATTAGTGCACAATCCGTACAAAGAAGGCACCAAGGGGCTATTAGAAACACCAAGCTAATGCAAATAGGAAGCAAGATGGTCCAGAATCCAAGAAGCAAGGCAATCATAGTTTATGGCAAGTCTGAACAACGCCATCGTCGCACTTCTTGAAAAATCGGGGTCTGAAAATATTTACTCCATCGAGATTTATCTTTACTTCAATCGAAAAGGGTCATTTTATGTTCAGAAAACACTCTGCGATGAATCAAAGAAGCCACAGTATGGTTGTTCAGGGCGTTACTCCTGGTGTCTCATTTCTTTCTCTACCAAGGAAGGCACATTTGACACAACCTACTCGTTCGAGAATTTTATTGCTACTAACGATACACTAATACTACATAACAGGGCGGCGTTTATAGGCAACGCCATCTACATTTCAAACCTGAAGCAACAATGGTACTGGATCTATCATTGAGAAATCTGGAGTACTTGTGATTTTGTGTATATTGGCCAATATACCTTTTATGTTTTTCATACTTGTATGTATATTGTCCAGTTTAACTGGTTACTACAATAAGTCGGAATCTACTGGAAGACAACGACTTTTCGTTGGTTTCATAAATCTTTACTAAATATCTACTGTCCAGGATCCTTAAACGTACACTACCTTACAATAATGGACCGGACGCCAGCGAATTTGCATAAAATCCGACTACTTGTTTGGGGGTGGTTTTCGTGGTATGGCCTGGGACCTCTGCTGGTAAATTGAACACCGACGCCTAGATGAGAATTTTGGACAATCACGTTCTTCCTGCGCTCTGGCAATTTTATGGAACGGACGAATGTTACTTGTAGGACGACAACTCTCCATGTCATGTTAAAGCCCCTGTAAAGCAATGGTATCAAGATATGTAAACCGTCTTCCCTGGCCTGCTCAAAGTCCCGATTTAAACCCCATAGAACATTTGTGGGACGAGCTAGTACGCCGCTTACGGACCAGGGAACCACGTCCGAAATCTACAGCTGAGTTGGCGACATTCTTGCAGCTGGAATGGCCACGAATACCCATAGATGTGTATCAAAACCTTGTTGAAAGTATGCCCAGAAGGGTTGCTAGTGTAATTGCAGCACGTGGAGGACTATTCCTCTATTTGCATGTTCTTCTTGGTCAATTGAACGCAAACCCTGACATGAACATTTTGGACAATCAGGTTCGTCCTCCGCTATGTCAATTTTATGGAATGAACGAATATAACTTCCAGGAGGATAACTCACCATGTCATGTTGCAGCCTCTGCCAAGTAGTGGTATCAAGATATGGATGTAAAACGTCTTTCCTTGCCTGTTCAGAGTCTAGACCTAAGCCCCATAGCACATTTGTAGAACGTGTTAGAGAGATGCTTACGGACCAGGAAACCGCGTCCGAAATCTCCAGCTGAGCTGGCGACATTCTTGCAGTAGGAATGGACACAAATGCCCATAGCTGTGTATCAAAACCTTGTTCAAAGTATGCCCAGAAGGGTTGTTAGTGTAATTGTAGAACGTGAGGGACCTTCCCCCTATTAAAGCATGTATTCTTTCCCTTATACCACCACAACTTGCTGTCCGGTCCATTATTGTAGGGCAGTGAAAAATTAAGGGTTCCATAATTTCCCATTGCATCTATATTTGATTTGGAATCTGACAGATTAACCACATTTGTTAATTCCAGAGAGCGGCCAACCAGTATCTTCATGGCTACGAAAATGGATTAAATCTCTCCATTAAAGCAGAATTTAATCCCTGCAAATATATAATAAACACAAGTGGAGCAGCGTAAATTCCTGCAACAGCAGCCATTTTCCATTTCAGTACCATTTTCTCTCTACTATAATCTTCCTACTCCGTACATACATTTCGGCTGGGTAAACGAAGATGTAGTCTCCTACGCTGGGAATTTTTCCACCACAGTTTAAAAACAAATATATATATTTTACTGGATGCAGTGAATGAAAATAAAAGGTAATATTGTACATTTCTAAGGAATTCGGGGTGTGGTAATCGAAAACCTCTGGTCTCCTATTATGCTAAATTGGGGGTTATGAATCGGGTTACCTTAATCTGAATCGGTTTAACTACCTTGCTACGTTACCTTAAAATGCACTTTATCTCTGTTTTGCGACTTGCATTTTATCTAATTGGCATTGACTCCAAATTCTTTGGATCTTCTATTTGCGAAATGCTAAAGTCACATTCGAAAAACTAGCCAAGTGACGGCACATCCTGGATACTTACAGGAAACACGTGACATTATGACTTATTTACGCTTAACATGATAGAAAAAACATCTCATACCTAACTCAATAATGCATTTACATAGTTTTCCTTTAATAATAGTAGCAAAGCTGATTTTAAGAGTGAATTAAAAACTATTTTTGCCACTATTACAACGGTCGTCATAGCATGACTCGAAATAGATTTTTCATTACAGGTACACAAGGTGCACCTAAGTTTTTAAAGTAGGTGCACAGGTTATATTTTAGGTGCACATTTGAAAAACCGTAACATAAGAGCGTTGATATACTGTAAACTACTTTATTAGTTAGGTATGTTTAGATAGGTTTAGTAGAAGATAGTAAATACAAATATTTAAACATCTACATTCTCCCTTTGCCATTGGAAATAAAAATTAAAAAAAAAAAAACATTCTCCCTTTTCCGGCGCACGGCTGTCGCGACAGCCGCTTCAACAGAGCCATTTGGAAAATGGTTCGATCATCGGAAAGTTTTGGTGGCATGGCACAAGTAAACCTTCCTCCTGTATAAATTTTAATTACGTTCCTTTAGAGCGAGAGAGGTCGATACTAATAGTTTGTTAAAGCATCAAAATAACATTAAAAGTTCCCTCCTCTTTTTAATGTAAGGTGCACGACATGCACCTAGCTGGAAAAAATTAGGTGCACAATTTTATTTTCATGTGCACAGTGCACCTGTGCACCCGGGTGTTTCGAGCCCTGCGTCATAGGATGTGAATTTTATACAATGTTGCTTTGATAAAAAAGTTCATAGAATAAAACAAAGGCAATGCACAAAACAATGTTTGATAACAGTTTTTAAAAGTAAGTAATGATTTATATTTACGCTAAACCGGGGGGGGGGGGATCATACTTGTACGATGTACCTAGTTTTGGAGCTGTAGTGAGTTGCTTAATGTAGTTATATGTTGATATATATTCTCTATTTTACAAGAATTTTAATGTTGGTATCATTCAAGCTTCTAATTTACCATTTTTTGCTCATTTATTTCACGTATTTTATGTATCCAACACATGAAATACTTGTACAGTTTTTTCAACCTAAAATTTCAAAATATCCGAAAATTTCAATTTTTAAAAGAGTTTACCTCATCCATTTGCCACCAATTTGGAATTAAAAGGGAATTTATCTGTAACATAATGCATTAAAAATATATATATACATGAGATTTTTTGACAGGTAACCCAATTTATGTAATTGAGTTTTGATTAAATGCTTTCGTTCTTCTTTGGGACTTTGTGTTTGTAAAGTACGGCTTTGCCCAAGTTATTTTCTCAGCTGAGCACAGGAGTTGGAGAGAAAATACTCTTATATTTTTATATTTTATCTGAACCATTTTTTAATCCTTAAAAGAATTATTTTAAGTGTATTATTTTGTCTTAAGATTATCTTGCTTATCTATATCTGGACTCTCATTTGATTAGATACGATATATTACAGAAAAAAAACATCAACACTTCTTCCATCATCAAACAAAAGAATATTTTCGTTATAATTATGGTAACCTTCCAGAAGGTTCCATAGTAACCTTCTACAAATAGGACATTGAAAATAATCACTGGATTAACCTTTAGGGAAGCATACAGATGATACGAACAAAGCAAAGTTGAGTTTCAAAACATTGTATACTCTCCTATACGTCTTAGGGAATAGTAAACCAACTGTGAGATATAATTGAGTTAAAAAAAAACCTACCAATACTTAAAACCATCTGGGTATAAAAACAAAACCCTTATGATTAAATAAACGTCATCGTAATATTATCCTTCGTATTGTCACTAATGGTCATAATTCATTTTGAGAGGTACAACGTTCAAGCGAACACGCGCTCAGTTCACCAATGCATTTATTCAAATTCCTTTACCGGTAATTAATATCGGTATATTTTCCTTATGAGCTTCTTTCACTACTTAACCCAAGACCCTCGTGACACTATCGCATTGTGTTATTCAAATTTTAAGCAATTCCCTTTCGAAAACGGGTAGTAAATTAATAACGAATGTGTATGTGTTCGTGACTCATTTATTTTCAGACCTTGAGGTTTAGCCGATAAATTTTTTTCCCTTTACTTTTCGCGTCGTTAGGAGAGCTATGGGTAAATGAGCATAAAGAAGTTCTCATTTATCCGTTATATTTTCGTGAAAGGGCACCATTCGATTGCATCCTGTATGCATATCGTTAGTACGTTGGACCGTACCATTGAGTTAATAAGCAGAATGTATGTATCGAACTGTGCAGACATTGTGTTTTGGGAATAACTGCTAAGTACGGAGTCCAAAAAGGAATGGCTCGTTTCATAGAATAGGTCCTGAGTATTGAAAATAAAAATTTTCCTCGTTTAAATCTATCCATACAAATAGTTCCGTCACGCTCAATGCATTCCATATGGCAATCTGCTTAAGGATTTATTTCATGGAAACTGAAAAGGATTGCTGCAAACATGGTTGAAGTTTTTAAAGCTTGACTTATTTGTGAAAAGAACTTATCAGAGCGAATCAATGTCAATGATATATCGCACCCCTAGAAGAATAGTGCCACAATTCAAAACAAGCTGTTTTTCAATAAAGTGGAAAAACAAAGTTGCAATTTTGTTTGTACATAAAGAATAAATTGCTGTTTTCTACCCAATATTTGGTTAAACTATGGGCACGTGTTTCTAATATTAATATCCTAAGATAATTTTGTCGCTTCTCATTACATAAATGCCCCAAAACTGAAACATTCTTATAATTTGAGTTGTGTCACTATTCTTCTAGGATTGCGATATGTATTTGATATTATCTGATAATAGTAGTTCTGTCGTGCATATTAGTATTAATAATTTTCTAACTGCTTCGAAGTTAATTTGATTGCACAAACTAGTGTTACCTATGCTGAAAACAGCACATATTTCTCTACTATTGACTAAACTTCTAATTAAACGTGTTACGTCTTTAAACGACATCATTAACGGTTAGAAGGTTTTATATTGGTTTTCGGATGTCTTACTGCATCTTTCCTTGACTGTAAATATAGAAAGTTGATTCCGTGGTCTGAAACTGCCAAGAGTTAGGTAGATGCACACATACAGATCATCCACAGCGAAACTTAAGATGGTCGATCTTTCTAGATCCTATTGACTTCAACCTGATTCAACTCAAGCCACAGATCACCATTGTAATGAGCGTTAATTGTGAACGTGTTAAAAAAATCATCCAAGTATCAACGGTGGGATATCTGAATGCTAAGCAATTAATTTTATTGCAAATCAAATTTGATTTGATCTCTACGAAACCACTTGGGGAGTCTGGAAAATAACATAATGCACGTAGTTAAAATCTTTAATATCCCCACTTAAAATGGCAATTAAGGTTTTACGCTTTTTAACTTGCATTAACCTATGCTAGTGATAATATCTTACACTAGCAGAAATACCCGGCTTTGCTCGGGTTGAATTAATAATATGTTGATTGAAAAGTCTTCAATTATTTTTCATAAAAGAATGTTAGCATCATTTAAGTGTACGGGTAAAAACATTTATTAACAATTTAACTTCTCCGTCGCTTCTACAGTTTACTTCGGACGCAAATATGCATATATATGTTGTATCCAACCATATAATCCATTTCATATTCTTCACACTTCTGCTGAAATTGATTTTAAGTTTTCGAGTTCCCGTGCATATTCCTGTGCATTCAATTTCATTAAAAATGACGAATTTTCGGTGGATTGTCTTGCACTTAGTTTTCCTATGAATATGTTTTCATTGTGCCATTCTTTCATCTAGTAAGCGATATTTTCGAATTTCATCATCAATATGAGAAGATAATAAATTAAATTTTTACAGCATTCGTTACTAATTTAATTTGAAGCAAATGCACTTTTCCAGAAAATTCCATTCAGTGACATGTGGAATAACAGAGATTTTGTTTGAAATACATGTCATCAGAGTAGACAAATTAAACCCAATCGATAACAATTTTTTAATAAACAGAAGGTTGATTTTACAGCGCTTTTACAAAAAGAAAATCACTTTCAACGAACGATTCACATGCATCTAAGTTGTGTAAGAACAGCTTCAATAAATAGAGCAATCAACCTCGAATTTCTGTCTCTTAAGACATAAAATTTCAATTTTTCAAAATTACTTAGTGTGATATTATTCCAAGATCAACTAAGTCAAAACTTCCCGTTTCTCCAACACACAAACAGTTGTAAATTGAACCCTTATAGTACTTTTAAAGATCAAACATTTGGCCCCTAAATGGAAAGCACGTATCTATTTAGAATGATAGATGTAGTTACTTGACTATGGCGTAAGCTTTCAATAACGCCCATGAAACACGAAAAACAAATGAAATTTAGTTTATTTAATCGTCTTTCAATGAAAAGCGAAA
The DNA here is from genome assembly GCA_947359465.1 of Metellina segmentata. NCBI lineage: Eukaryota > Metazoa > Arthropoda > Arachnida > Araneae > Tetragnathidae > Metellina > Metellina segmentata. The sequence goes on from OX375877.1 coordinate 80,767,204, forward strand.
CCAAAATTTTTAAATATATTTTGAACTACAAAGTATGACAACCAGTTTCAAATTAACGTAACCCATCTTAGGTGGAGTGGTCGTTCACGGTAAGAAGGCGATTTGTCGCCAAATATGGTAATTTTCACCTTTTGCGGATTTTTTTCACATCTGCCGTTTTTGTTATGGCAACCCTATCTGCTGTTACGGAATTTGGCCGCCATCTTGATTTGGCGACAAAAATTAGTTGGCGACAAACGTCTTACCGAGAACGACCACTCCACCCAAAATTCCACACACACACAATACTTAAAAAAGGCAGAATTCTATAAAAAAAAATCTGTTCTAGTATGTTGAAGTCCGACTTCCTGAATATATTCTGAAGTAAAACAATTCGACAAAAAACTTGAACAATATTGATAAAGACAATGATTTATAAGCAAAAAGAACACATATTTATAATACTTGGGAATCCCCAAATGTGACCGCAATCATCTCGTTTTCAACTCAAATACCCAATAAAGCAATTATAAATCAAATTAAAAAATTAAACATTTATTCTGAGGTTGCCAGATACCGAGTAGCAAAATTACGCTTTTATCTTCTCTGTGGCTTTTATGATCAATGAGTTGATCGTTTGGGCTTTTCGTGCTCCATTATAAAATTTAAGTAAATATAAAATTAAATGTTCTAAATATTCTTTCTTCGTCAATCAAATATTTATAAATATTATTTTCATCAGGGAAAGATGTAAAAATTCAGTTCAAACATGAATATTATAATTTAATTTACTTTAAGGAAATTGTTTTTCGATCAACACTGGTAAAGCAATCTGAGATGCTTATAGCAATCGTTTTATACTCAATGTTATTTCTATGGCGATTTCTTAGGTCAATTTTAGGCCTCTTAGGATTCGAATTTTTCAAAAACCTTTCTTAGTACACCCCTACGGTATAAGAAGAAACGCCCTGCAAAATTTCAGCTTCCTAGGACTTGTAGTTCTTGAGATACAGTGATGAGTCAGTCAGTCAGTGAGTGGTATTTTAATTTTATAGATATAGATAGAATACAGTATAAAGTCTATACTCCGGACGTCCGAAATCTGGAATTGTACAATATTCGGACGTTTTGCTAACTGGCGGGTTTTTTTTTCTCACTTTTTTCCATCTTTCCGACAATTTTTAAGGAACAAGGAGTTAAACCTGAACCTGACTGATGAAACGCAAAATCACAGACATGTTCAGTGTAAATACCAAAAAGAAAGATTAGAAGATATGCAAGTAAAATTTGTTGCATTGTATTAACAAGTTTTTTTTCCTTTATTAAAAATCTTTTCTGTTTACATCTCTGCAATTTTACTATTGCAAACCCAAAATTCGCGTGAGGGTTCGAGAAGGGTTAGATTAAGGTTTTTTTTTTAACAAAAAATGCAAATAATCCGAAATCCGGAATGGCCGAGGTCCGTAGGATTCCGGATATTGTACTGTACAATAATGTCGCATTACTGTGTCCATACCAATCACAGTATATTTGCGTATTGAAATATGAAAAGGACAATTTACAATACATTTTTAGTTCTTTGAGTTATAAGAACTAATGAACAAATAATAATAAATCTAATAAAACATCCGATTCTACTTTTACATACACTCAGGAACATTGAAAATAGCGCACTAAGAAGGAAGCGTCGGATTGAAATGAAATTTAATACACATAATGATACAGATGAGAGATTCACTTGAACCCAAAATCAAGACAATTAAACGAATGCAGTGTGTACAATTAGACAAATACAGTGCTACTTCAATAGCATTTTGATTAGACGTCTGATGTTGTCCTGAGGCAGATGGGCTTCTTGAACAGCCCCCTCCAAATCTTGTACACAGTGACACGGCGGCATCAGGCGTTTCAGCTGGTTCCAAGCATGCTCTATAGCGGACAAGTCCGTTGAGTAGGCCGGCCATGGAGGAGTCTGAACATGACGTGGAAGTCTTGAGCAACTCGATCTGTATGCGGACAAGTATTATCTTGCTGGAAAATTGAAAAATAGTGTTTACTTAAAAAGTTTGGATTTATGCAAGCCACCGTGAAAGTATATCATCAGGAAAACTCAATTTCAGCAAAGTATTCTTCATGTCTGGAAATTTTCAATACTAATATAAAAAAAATTTGAAATTACTCCAATATTATTTTTTTTCCAATTATTTCAATTTTTGTCTCCTATTTATTAGGTCAGGTTCGAGTGTCGGTTTGCGAGAGTCATGTGTTCTCTTTTAGAAACAACTGCGACTTTCTCACTGGATCTTTCTTCACATATAGTCACCATTTCGACCCTTAGGCCCGGTGCACACATCCGGTTATTCAACGTTCGGCGCTACCGAGGCAACGCAACTGCGGCTGAGATACATTAGATCCAATATAGTAATGCACACATACCTCCGGTTGCCACTGTGGCGCCGCACGTTCAATTTGTGTGCAATTTGTACAGCAGTTCCAAACTTCTCCGCAGCTCGCCGCACACAATTCTCCGGGGACTAAAGTACCATGTTTTCATAAATAAATGGAATATTAATAATAATTAATTAATGTATGTATCCAGTAATGTCTATTTTGTTTCAAAAAATACTTTTGGTACACCTAGTAAGCGAAATTAACACGTTTTCTTCGATAGAATATCAATCTCAAACCTCGCGAAATGAGTATTTGCGTCATTTCACGGTAATGTGTACATAATTCGGCTTTCGCAACGCAGCGGCACCGCACGTTGAAAATTTGTATGTGTGCACCGGGCCTTATAATGCCGAAGTCAGCTTATTTGAAATTATTAACTCGAGGGAAATTGAAGTTAGACAGTGAAATAAATTTCATCCCTCGAGGAAAAACATTCGAGCTATTTACAAACGAAAAACCATTCAAATAGACAAAATTAAATTTATTTTGAGAAAATCGTAAAAATAATGCAGATGTTTAGTTTTTGATTATTTTTGCAATGGTCATTCTGACGAAACCACTTATTGTGTGCTAAACTAAATAAACTTTCAGTCTTGTTTTCTCTCTCTGGATTATTCATTCAAACAGACAACTTTCGGAGAATTCATAGCGAAAACACTTGTATTAACAATTCATCTGAGATTTCCTCAAAATCTAAATCTTTTCTTGTTTGCATTAGTTTCCCATTCATGTTGTAAGTACTTTGGAATGCGGGTTTACCAACAAAAGCGGGTTATGAAAAAGAAGTTGAAAACTATTCTGTATTTAATCGCAGATATTTTTGAAAGACTTGTGTTAACAATACAGCTGGAATTTCTGAAACCTGAATAAATTTTTCATGTTTGTATTATTTACCATTTCTGGTGTAAACACTTTAGAATTCGGGTTTGTCAATGCTAAAAAAGTAAATCGCCTAGGAAAGTATTCTATACTTAAACGGTAGTATAATGGTTAATTTAATGTCCCTTAATTTTATTTTTTGCTTTATTTTGACAAACAAAATGCAGGAATTCTCATTTGTTGTATTATTTATCTGTTGAAAATTTATTCATTTTTTCTGAAAATTTAATCTTTTGTTTCTCTATGTATGTTTGTTACGTACACCAATTTTTATCGCAATCGGACAACTCCTAGGTAAGTCGATGTTTTTTTTGTAGAGAATATTTGAAACTGTTGTCAGACTCAAAGCGCTAGACTTTTGGGGACTTTTAGCAAATGAGGCTTACACCGCCATCTGTTCAATACAAAATTTACCTATTTAAAAAGACGACGAAGTGTATTAATTAAATAATTTGTTTAACTTACTAATTAGCACCATATGGGGGTGAATAAATTATACTGTTCATAATAATTAATATTTGAATTGGGTTTGTACTAACTATGCAAAAGTATCAGTAACAGGCCAAACTTTGTTAACCCTAAAAGAGTCACGAAATTTTCGAATAATGTAGTATTACTTCCACCTCACAACACGCATAATGGCTAAAGATCCACATTAATTGATTGAAAGAATCCTATAAAAGATTCTATTGGTCCAGGACTTCAAAAGTAGTTAGAAGTCCCGCAATGAAGAGTGCAGATTATAGACAGAAATTAATACTCCCCTTGCCTTGTTTGTGTCCTTACATTTTTGAGCAGCCGATTGCTCCGTCTATCATTTATTTAATTTTGTTCCTCCTCTCTTTTCTAGTGTCACCATGGCTTAGTGTGTGTTCACAGCGCAAGCAACATGTGAGTCTTAGGCAGCCCAGGTTCGATTCCTCCACGGGTGTATTTCTCTCTACTGTGTCGGTATAATTGTGTGTATTTGCCCATTACTTAAAGTGTTTTGCCTTGTGTTTGGCACATCTTTGCCAAATATGGCGCGTCATTATACTGAATGTGTAACCAACCAACCAAATCTCTTTTTAGAACCGTAATACGATTACAGGAGGCTACACGAAGGATGAATTATTTCGCTCCAAGAGGTTTCGACGAGTTATCTCGTCCATCAAGATCTGAACAATTCTTCTAATGACGAAATATCTCATCATGATAAAACTCAGCATCGGAAATATCCTGCTCAATTTTTTGATGGCGAGATCAAGGTCTGGTCAGATTTTTTTCCAGTGACGAGATATCTCGTCTATCAAGATTTGTCAGTTTAGTCAATGTCGAGTTACCTCCGAGTGCAACCATCATTAGGTTTAAATGTTGCGTTCTAAAGATGGAGTGCGTGAATACACTGGAAAATTCTGGCATAATGTTGCTTAAATTTCTAAAATAGTTTTTACGATGAAAATTCAATGGACGCGGTAGATCGGTTGGAAGAGAAACTAACTTGAAACCGGAGTGCTGCGAATTTGAATCCAACCAAAGTTCGTCGCGTTAAACATGTTATACACACTACCCTACAATAATAGACCGGACAGAAAGATGTGGTGGTATAAGGGAAAGAATACATGCTTTAATAGGGGGTCTCCCACGTGTTGCAATTACACTAGCAACCCTTCTGGGCATACTTTCAACAAATTTTTAATACACAGCAATTGGCTATTTCTGTCCATTCCTGCTGCAAGAATGTCGCCAGCTCAGCTGTAGATTTTGGATATGGTCCCTTATCCGTAAGCGTCGCTCTAACTCGTAACACCAATGTTCTATGGGGTTTAGGTAGGGACTCTTAGCAGGCCAGGGAAGACGTTTTAGACTTGATTGTTTAAAATGTTCATGTAGGCGTCGGAGCTCAAATGACCAGGAACAACATGCAAAGGTCCCAGGCCGTACCACAGAAAACACTCCCAAACAAGGAGTCGGATTTTGTACAAATCCGCTGGCGTCCGTTCCATTACTGTACGGTAGTGTATGTCGTGGCCTCAAATGTTCCCACGTTGGTGCAGTGTGAAAGTGTAGCCTTGCCATCTGACCGTGGTTCAAAACAAAGTGGTGTTGTCTTGAGATCTTTCCATTCAAGACTGATCGCAGACCGTCACCAATAGCCATTGTGTTGAACCAGTGCGACGTTATTAAAATACCTACCTAGCAACAAAATATCAAAAAACTTTCAAACATTTTTTTTAAATGCCACCTCTTTTGAAATTGATGATCGTGGTAGCCTCTCCCATCAGTCTGACTTCAATCAGCCTTTATCTGAGTAAATAATTGCAAACAATAAATAAAATTTGTAGGTTTTGTAGTTTGAGCAGAGATCTGGAAAAATGCAAACTTATTCCGTATTTTAACAATAATTCAAATTATTTTCCGACTTTTGAATGCGGTTGGAAAACCAACGGACTAGCAATAGGAGGGTTGCGAGTTCGAATCCAACCAAAGACCGTCATGTGCAAAAGAAGGTTAGTGCACGTTAAATCTGTCATGACCACAGCTGTCTTTATGTTGGCATGATGTGGAAGTTTGGAGAGTGGAGTTCCAGTTCATTTGTTGACCTCATCATCGGACTGAGGTTCACAATCATGTGGTGCTGTCCTTGGATCTTTTGCTTTGGGTATTGATCCCGGACCTTCGCCAATAGCCCGTTGCGTTGCTCCACTGCAACGTTAATTAATATACCTACCTACCTGACCTTAAAATCATGTTTAGCATTTGATATGTTCCCCTAAACAACCATCATTACACAATGAAAACTAATCAAGTATTTTATTACGCATAATTAAATTTTCTTTATTGAGATGGAACGGTCTAGCAGGTAATATTCCGCGTCCAATAGTTTATGCGTTATGCAGTCGTATAAGCAATTGAGATTCATGTCAGCAACAAGTCTTTATGCATAATTCAATGAAAATGAATTGATATTTAATGCATTGATTAAATAGAAATAGAAAGGTGTGTCAACGATAGAATGCATAAATTTGTTGATGGTCAGGCTCTTTTGAAGAGAAAGCTTCGTTCGAATAAATTGGAGCAACCTCTTAATATATATGGCTCATTCTTATTTGTTTCCCGTAGAATGTTTGATTCGCGAACAGCAGACGAACTCTCATTTTGTTTCTTAAGAATAGGAAATTCAAAGGTAATTGTATCAATTAGTGTTTGTAAACTGAACTGTGGCAAAAAATATTTGGCACTATGAAAGCGTAGGATAGGTGTTCCAAATATCGCCCCTGTGCTTAATATCGCCTACTCGTGTTTTTTTAAGCTACTATGCGCGACATCTGTGAGTTTATGTAATTACCTTGACGGTCTAGAGTTTCGCCACACGTAGCGCCACCGGTAAGTTTTCTATCAGTTATATCAACAACGCTATTGCATCTGAAGTATTTGAGGCTGTGATCAACATATTTTTTTGTCTCCAATCCATTCTGAGAATATCCAGGTAAGTGTTTCCAAATCATCATTTCGTTTATATGACTTGAAAGTATATTCAATACTAAAGGTAGGTATGCTCTACTAGCAACTCGTTTTTAATAATAGCTCCTGATTTTGCCTGGTGAGTGGTAATAGGAACAGGCGTGTGCGATATTAGCAACCCACTCTTGAAAATTCTCCTGGGTTACTTTTTAATGTTTTACTAGTTAACTTTAAACTGACATGAGTAAAGAAGGTATATGATCTCTTGAAACACAAGGAGAATATTTCCTAGTGATATTCATTTAGTTTCCAGCTTGATTTCCCAACTCAGGAGGATGAGAAACAGAGAAATAGTTAGGGTAGGCGAGATATTTGGAACACCTACCTTATGAAAAGGTAGGTAAGTAGTTTAATTTTGCACTGAGCTAGCACAACTATCGGTGGCTGTCCGGAATCAATCCCGAATGGAAAACTACGAGGATACCTTGTAATTTTAACTATGGTCAGATGATGTCAATACTAGAGATGTAATCCCACTCTCCAAGATTCCACACCACCGAATGCACATATAAGGACACGACAGATTTAACATGCACCAGCTTTCACGTTCACGAAGACCTTTGGTTGGCTCACATTTTGAACTCGCACCCCTCAGGTTTCTAATCATCGACTCTACCAACTGGGCTAATGCTGTCCCTGCGTATGAGAAGGAGTTTCGGTATTCTTAAATATCCTAAAACAATATGTCGACCAATCAGTCTGGTGGTTGAGGTGTTAACCTCTTGGTCAGATGGTTCTCCGATCGAATACGGATCACAGCATGATGTTTGTAAGTGTATGGTGTGGAGGCGGCTGGTGCACCTTAAATCTGTCGTGGCCCAAAGTCCTCATGTTGGGTTGGTGCGGAAGTTTGGAGAGTGGGGTGCTAGCTCAGGTGTTGCCTCGTCATCTCACCGTGGCTCGAAATTGCGTGATGTTGTCCTCGGATCTTTCCTTTAGGGAATTGATTCCGGACCGTCGTCAATAGCCCGTTGTGTTGCTCTAGTACGACGTTAATTATAAATTACCAATTACCTAACATAGTGTCATTAAAATAGTTTTAACCATAAATTTTGAGAATAACTTGTTCACGTAATTTTAAATAAATAAACGCGTAATTTAATGAACAAGTTAGGGCTTTATTTAAATATACACTACCCTACAATAATGAACCGGATGCCAGCGGATTTGCAAAAAATCCGCTGGCATCCGGTTGGGGGTGTTTTTTGTGGTATGGCCTGGGACCTTTACATGTTGTTCCTCGTTAATTGAACGCCGACACTTACAGGAACAGTTTAGATAATCAGGTTCTTCCTACGCTCTGGCAATTTTATGGAATGGACGAATGTTACTTCCATGACAACAACGCTCCCTGTCATATTGCAGCCTCTGTCGAGCAATGGTATCAAGATATGGATGTAAAACGTCTTCCCTGGCCTGCTCAGAGTCCCTACCTAAACCCCATAGAACATTTGTGTACGAGTTGGAGCGACGCATATAGACCAGGGAACTACGTCTGAAATCTATAGCTGAGCTGTCGGCATTCTTGCGGCAGGAATGGACACAAATACCCATAGATGTGTATCAAAACCTTGTTGAAAGTATGCCCAGAAAGGTTGCTAATGTAATTGCACCACGTGGGGAACCATCTCCCTATTGAAGCATGTTTTCTTTTCCTTACACAAAGGGCGTTCCATAAAAACTGAGTGTAAAATCATAAAAAATAAAGAAATATATTTACAGTCAAAAATACATCATTATTTTTCAATATACCTTCCCTCAGATGATAAGCAACGGTTCCATCGTTCAACCCACTTTTCAAAACAAGCAGAGAAGCCTTTTTCTGGAAGCTGCTTCAAAGAACCCTACACTGCTGAAGTAACTTCAGAATCTGTATTAAATTTTCTACCACGGAGCTTCTCCTTCAACGTTGGAAACAGCCAGAAATCGCATGGTGCGAGATCTGGACTGTAAGGGGGATGTCGCACGATTTTAATACTGCATTTACTAAGATATTGCTGAACTGAAGTAGTGACATACTGGCGAGCATTAGCGTGATGTAATGTACGATTCCCTACCAGTTCATGTCGCTTTCTCGATATGTGTCGTCGCAAAAATTTTATAAACTGAAATATAAAATTCACCATTCACAGTAGTTTTTGGAGGCACATCATGCGGATAGATTACACCTTTATGATCAAAGAAAGTAATCATCATGACCTTTCCAGCAGATATGGTTTGTCGGATTTTTTTCGGAGGCGGAGAATCAGTGTGTTTCCATACACTTGTTGCGGACTTGGTAAGGGGATCAAAATGACTCCCTCAAGTTTCACCACCTGTTATTACAATCTATAGGAAATTCGGATCATTTGAAGCATCTGTTTACACTCACAACATTGGTGAATTCTTGTTTGACTTTCTTCCTTAGTAAGGTGATGAGGGACCCATCTGGAACAAACTTGGCGAAGCTGTAAATTGTTGCATAGAATGCGAAATATCGACGTTTTCGAAATATTAGTTGATGCCGCTATCTCCTCACATGTCATTCGCCGATTTTCTTACAAGATTGCCCACACAGTGTTAACATTTCGATCGTTCACAACACTTTCTGGTCGGACAGGCTTAGGAGCCAGTTATGCAGACAAACGTCCTTTTTAGAAATCCCGATGCCATCTAAAAATCGTAGACTCACCAAAATATTTGTCGTTGTAAGCTTATTTCATTAACTTAACTGTTTCTGGAGCTGTTTTGCCCAAACGATAGCAAAATTTTGTGGCAGAACGCATTTCGTTTTTTAACTTTGATTCACTCACCTCCATTTCTGTAGGGCAAATAAGAACAGTTCCTTAAACAAGCACGAAATTGGGATAATAAAATCGTCTGCTTCGTTTAGAATATTTATAATTGTATAATTAACAGTGTGAAAAAATCGCCTGCACTTTTATTTTTTAGTTTCGCGGTGTTGCAACTACGTAAAAAATTCACTCTCATTTTTTATAGAACGCACATTGTACCATCGTATCTTGCTGTCCGGTCCATTATTGTAGGGTAGTGTATATCTGGGATTTAAGGGGGCTGGGGAAAGTTAAATGTGTTGTGGCCTCAGATGTTAACACGTTGGCGTCGTGTGGAAGTTTGGAGAGTGGAGTGCCAGCTCACGCGCGACCTCGTCATCTGACCGTATTTAAAAATTACGTGATGTTGTCTTTGGATTTTTTTCGTCAAATTTTATTCTGGACCCAAAAGCCCATCGTTTTATGTCAGTACGACTTTAATAGAAGAACCTACCTGCTATTATTCTAAAATTGGGTTGAACAAAAAAAAAGAACAAAAATAATAGAAAATATGTCAAGATTAACATGGAGCTCATACAGACAGTTTTTGAAAATAATGTTTTTTTTTTCTAATTTCTTATAGCTTAATAATTATATTTGTGCTTATCTCTTGTATTATATTTGTGTATTGTATCTGTTTATTGCTCTTGTTTTGTATTTGTGCACAGTTGTTGTATTGTATATGTGCATATATTTTGTACTGCATTCGTGTATAGGTTTTGCATTACATATGTGCAGATGTCTTGCATTAGACATTTAAAAAAAAGCATGCGTCTCTCTTTACAGAACAGGAAGTTTAGATAAATCCTCCCTCTTTTGCAAACCTTTTACAATCATCACAGTTAGAGAAAGAGCGATTGTTTAGAAAAACAAACTGGATGTCAGTATTTCGTATTTCAAGGACCGGGTGAAAAGTGGTGAGTTCTTAGAGTATGTGTACACGAAGGCTTCGGTTTGAAAATAAAATTACTTTTCGTTACGAATAGAAGATAATTGTTTGAAATCTGTACTATTATTTATGTCACAGCCCCGACTGAATAAGATTGACTCTATAGTGCGGATGTCCAACCTCTAGGCTTGCCTTGGCCTCATTCAGTGTAAAATGCAATGAGGTGCATATAAATTATACTATAGTAGCTAATGATATAAGTAATGAAATTTTCCAAGGTCAACAGAAACATAAAATACATAGAATATTTGACCTTGCGTTTGTGAAACTAAAGGACCAGTGGTTGGTACGAGGGAAGCGGGTAAAATTCTCATTGGCTTCTCATGATGCTCGTCAGGAAATTTTTATCAAAATTTACTCATTACGGTTCATGTCAGAGGAATTTATATCTAAATTTATTCTTTATGGTGCTCGTCAGAAAATATCTATCTAAATTTACTTTTTATGGAGATCGTCAATAAAAATTTGATCTAAATTTACTCTTTATGGTGCTTGTCAGAAAATTTGATCTAAATTTACTCTTTACGGTGCTCGTCAGAGGAATTTATACCTAAATTTATTCTTTATGGTGCTCGTCATAAAATATCTATCTAAATTTACTCTTTATGGAGCTTGTCAGTAAAAATTTTGATCTAAATTTACTCTTTACGGTGATCGACAGATAAATTTTGATCTAAATGTATTCTTTATGGTGCCCGTCATGTATATCTAAATTTATGATTTACGGTGCACGTCAGAAAATGTCAATCTAAATTTACTCTTTAGGGTGCTCGTCAGAAAATTTTGATCTAAACTTACTCTTTATGGAGCTCGTCAGAAATTTTTTTATCTAAATTTATTCTTTACGGTGCTGGTCAGAAAATTTCGATCTAAATTTACTCTTTATAGAGGTCGTCATAAAACTTTAATCTAAATTTACTTTTTACGGTGATCGACAGAGCAATTTTGATCTAAATGTATTCTTTGTGGTGCCCGTCATAAAATGCATATCTAAATTTATGATTTACGGTGCTCGTCAAAAAATTTCGAGCTAAATTTACTCTTTACGGTGATCGGCAGAAAATTTTGATCTAAATTTACTCTTTATGGTGCTTTACCCTTGAAAATAGTTACTCACAAATGCACGTACTGCCACAAAAGAAGCTATAACACGAATAACGACTGATTGTACAGCGAAGGGAAATTTTTTTCTGGGAAGATAGGCCGAGTCTTAAAATATATGACTGAAAATTCCGTAAAAATATTTTAAGGTTATGTCTGTGTAGGGGTATATTACTGGTTGTCCAAGACCAGGTACGGCTTTAGGGTTGGACATCCCTGGTTTAAGTGGCTCTCGAAAAATAGAAACATCGGCTATCATTACTAAATTATAAAAATTCAATGCAGAAACCGAAATTTCTGCTTCTTTTAAAGTTTCACAGTTAATATGTTGATATTTTGCATAAGAATAAGTATACCATACTTTCGAAATTCCGCATATTAAAAGGAAGAGGTTTCTGTTTACAAGCGTTCGAAATCTTTCTCAAATGACTATCTCATGTAATTTTTAAATGTCTTTAAACTTTTTTTGAGTTACGAAAATAACGCTAAAAGTCGCATAATACTAAAAGTTTACGATCTTATGTGGTCGTATTACTAGCTGTGCTGGATTGCAGGTTCGACACCTTTACTTTATAGTCAAGTTTTCAAAGTACCGTATGTAGGTTATCTATATCACATGATGACTTGAGGAACTACAATACATGGTAGGTAGGTAAGTACTTAAATAACGTTCCACAGGAGCAACACAACGGGCTATTGGTGACAGCCCGGGATCAGTTCCCAAGATCTTCAGATGTCTTCAGAAAGATCCAAGAACAACATGGTATCTTCAATTTTTATTAAAAAAAAAAGTGAAGATCGTGTCTATCAAATGAGAGGCGAAAGCAATCGAATAGCTTAGGCAATAGACGTCTCTGATTTATTTCACAAAACAGCTCGAATGATAACCGAATCTTGCAGGTAATCTTTCGGCAAGACAATACGTTCATCAAAAACACATTAAGCGAATCTTCCAATAAAAATGTATTGATTCATGATACTCTTTCTAATGTCAGTGAACTGGCATCATATATCTATCAAGAAACGTATCTCCCCATTCACAAAAGAACGTATTGTACGATGCAGGATTTCAGACATCAAATTCGACGCAGAGTAGGAGGTAAGGGTAAAAAAGGATGTCAAATGCAATCCATTTCAGGCACGTAATGAATAGAATGTCAATGTAACAGTATTATTAGTCTGTAGTACAGGTTTGAAAATAATAGAAGTGAAATCATTAAAGTAAAGAATTATTACCATTCTCATATTGATAAACTGTTTGTGATAGCTTCTAGAGTAAGTCTGGTAAAACAAGCATATGAAGTTGCAAACGATAATAGAAGTTCTGATGTTTTGATTATTAGAATGTTAAACAACAGACTAAGGGCATTCTTTCTTGTTTGCCATGAGGCGTTCTTTTTTTGTTTTATATCCAATTTTGGGTTGGGGTAGAACAGTTACAAGAGCTAAGGATTAGCAAACTAAGAATTGCGAGTTCGAAACTCTATCCAGTTATATGTCCTCAAACTGGCGTGGCGGGGAATTTTGGAGAATGGGTTGCCAGATCAGGTGTTGATCTCGTCATCTGACCTTGGTTAAAAATTTCCTTGGATCTTTCCTTTCATTTTTGATTCCGCACCGTCGTCAATAGCTTTTTGTTGCTCTAGTGCGACGTTAACTAATTACTTTCCTATTGTCTTAAATTGGAATTTTTTTAAAAATTTTAATGAGAACGATGATTTACAGAAAAATAGTTTTATTGAATTTAATCTATATTTATTAACCCTTGCATGTTTCATATTTCAAGTACTAAATTATTGAATTTGATTGAAAGATGCACTCAACAATCAAATAATTACACTAGTGGGTCCCCTAATTGAGTATACACCATGAAGAGCTATTTAAAAGATAAAAACTCTTCAATAAATAATAACTTGAAATTTGGAACCAATGTGCACTGAATTAAAACCAATTTTGTGTGTTTTTTAATATATTTTCCAAAGGTGCTCTATATGAAAAAATTTTGTAAAACGTATCTTAAGTATGTGACTTAGGTTTTAAAGGTCAAACTTACAAAATTGTATCTTTAAAAATATTGTGGAGAATAGGGATTTGTCAAATAAAAAAAAATGTTTCAAAATATATCTTATAACATCCTGTATTTATTAGAGTTTTGGCTATTAAAGAAATCTCTTTGTATGTACTCATTTTAGGGAGCCACGAAGTCAAACTTCTTTAGTCAAAACTAGTAAGTGAATAAATTTCAGGTAAAGTAAGCATTCATTGTCCATTTTCGACCCAAATGAAGTCAAACTCATTTTAAGCAACGAATTTTATTTGATTAATATCACCGAGGGAAGAATATATATAAACTTATTCCTTTTGCACTAACGGGCCAGCTGACCGTAGTGTGAGATACCATGTGAAGAAAAGGGCTGAGTGTCAACGAAGAGTGAAGCCGTGATATGTATAGAAGCAGTACCTGCCATCACAGGGCTTCAGACAGTTGTTGGAAGTGATTGGTATCGTATTGGCTATTCAACTCTCTCTGGCACCCCTGGAGTCAATGGATCGTGCTCACCATTGTCATTATATCATTGTTTCGAACACTATATGGTATTTGTGAGAATTGTCATTAGGCTTGGTTTTGATAGTGCGCGTGTTCATAGTCGCGTTCAACAGTCACCAATGACGTGGGAACAATTGGGCAACTTTGTCTACCAAAAAGTACTTCATGGTGTAGATGACCCAAAGTATTCTATTGATCTCTCCTTTTCATACGAGTTTTCTGTCTTTAGTTACCACGGATGTCATGCACCACCTTGCTATACGTTCCTCCTTTTGTTTCATTTTATTCTATTCCCAATCCCTCTTTTTCCCTTTCAAGACATTTTTTTTTATTGTAGAGGTCTGTCTTGTGTTTGAAGCAGCTGGGTAAAAAATATGGCATTTGTGCTATAAAAGCGTAAAACAACCAACCTTCATGGTGGAGAGATAGTTTACACTACTATAATATGTACACTATATGGACAAAAGTATTAGGTCACTGATTGCTTTTCAGAAAAAGTGCTTTATTATTCTATTTAGAAATGGGTAGGCTCTCTTTTTATGTTACAGCTGCACAATGTCGAGGCCTACTTTCAACAAGTTCTATGTAAGTCTGGGCAGGAATAACTCGCCATGCCTCTTGCAAGTCTGTGTGAAGATATTGTTGTGAAGATGGGCGTGTGTGTCCCAACAAGTAACTCGATCGGATTGAGATCGGGTATCTGAACAGACTAATCAAGCAAATTCACCTCATTTTATCAGTCCAGCACACGTTTGGGAGTGTGACATGGAGCTCGATCCTGTTGGAAGAAACAACCATTATCGCCGTAGTATTGCCATATTGTAGTGAAGGTCGAATAATCCAGAACGTCGAGATACCCGTCAGCGTTCATGGTACCAGGTACATAAAGCGTTACACATTTTTACCAATCGAGTTTAGGACAACTGATTGGATTAAGTGACCTTTGAGCTTATATCTCTCTTAATGAACGCACTCAGATTTCCTATGCTGTCTTCAAAATATTCATTAGGGAACAAGTAAAACAGTGATATACATCACCGAAGCGGGATATATCAAAAGCTTACTGTATACGAACTTTGATTGTAATTAGCCACCGTTACGAAAATTAATCTAGAATACTATAGTCTTTTTTAAAGTGATATCTATCTCCCCCATATGTGCTGTTTGGTATACAAACTTGCACTGTCTTTCATACATCTTTCTAAAGACTAGATTGTAGTAATCAACACATAACGCGTGTCATCCATTTGAGCGAATTGAGACGTTATAGTATTTGATCAGAGTAAAGCAGGTTCCTGTCGTGATCATGAAGCGTTATTAATTATTTTGACTGAGTCAGAGTACGCCATGATGGATAAATATTGTGTTTCGAATTGCTATCGGAAGAAAGGATCTTGATGTCCTTCCTCTCATGTGTGATAGAGATTAATGTGTGTGAAGACATTTACTACATTCTGATGTTGAGATTAGAACCTGTCACATTCGACTTCATTAATTCTATTCATTTTTTGCTTCTTGTACTCCAGATATTTGGCAGAACTCCACCCTTGAAAGTCTAATGAACCTCAATGTAAAATTTCGATTTCAAAGATTGCACTGTACTTGTTTCCAGTTTTTTTTATCTCGTTTAATTTAAGTCAATGGATTACTAGAATCTGAGATATTAATTATAAAAATTAATTTCGATCTTAAATTTTATATGGTCAATAATATAAGTATTGTCACAGGAGGAACAAAAATTATTTAAACCTTTTTACTTTAGTGTTTGCTATGCTATCTTAAAAAGATTCATCTCTGAAGATCCAAATTTTATTCTAATGTCTATAACTATTCTAATATTTATTTTTAGAAGTATAGTTAAGCTAGAGTGCATAATGTTAATGTTTTCACTGTCTTCACAGATGTTCGCATTTGCCCAGAAAAAACATTTAGAAACTGTGTAGATCCTTGACGAAATTATCAAAGTTAATGTTGGTTTATCATACCATAGTTGTGAATCCATTTTTAGTTCATATTTTATTAATTACACTAGCTATCTTTATTACCACACAAACCGTACTGTCATTAATTGCAAAATCTACAAATCACGATGATTTCATCTATGCAAGTAACTATGAAAAATCTTGGTAACTTGAAAAATTCCCGATTCTTAATCTTATATAAATAGTTATATATTTGAAATTCCTCTTTTTTTCTCTTATTATAATTATTTCTCAATTCAAATTTAGATTTTACTATATCAAGAATTCCACATTTGTCTTATGTTATGGCAATCTTTTGTTATAAGCCTTATCAGTTTGCTGAATCTTCATACAAACGTATTGTTTTCATAAAAGAGCTTTAATTACAAACAGGGGATTGTTATTAACATCAAACAAAAATGTTTTCCTAATTGTATATCTGATGTAAATTAATTGAACCTAATGTGTGTGGTGAATAAGATGACTTGTGTTAAGTGGTTGCTGTCACTTTTACTATATGATGAGTCACACCTCTAAAAAATAAAGTTCTTTTTTGGGGGAAATGTTAAATTTTAATAATCTATATCGCCGTCTAACAACGATTAAGAGACAGACGACAGACAAACATTGTAGGTAAACATAGGAGTAGGAGTTTATTTTCTAGGTAAATTTATCTTTCGAGATCCCAGTTCTTATCTAATATATCCTTGTCACTATCAAAAACTATATGTGCAAACAGCGACCTAGGGAAATTTCCGAAACATATTTGCCTTCTTAACTGCCGTAAAACTGATTAAGTTGAGCATGTTTGGGGAAAGTGTATGGATAATGTCACCTATAGCTTCAAACAATCATAGTGACAGGTTTGGGTTTTGTGGCAAAAGGTCACCAGCTGGACAAGATGCGTTAGCGACAATACATATTACAACCCAATGAAAAGAAGACAAATTACTTAAAAATTAAAAGTATAGCCACAATGAAATAAACATTTAAAAACTTGAAACACTTCGTATGCATTGTACATAAAAATAAATATTTAAACATTCAATCAGATGACAAAAAAGGGAAAAAACAAGATAATCGCTGTCAGCATCAAAACTAGTGAACAATTGTTTAAACGTTTTGATGAAATCATATATTTTAAAAGGTGAAGCACAAAAAACACAAGATAGAATTTAAAAATCAAATAACATGCAATAATTAAAAAATGATTTTAATGGAATTTTTTTCTAATACTACAGATTTTTTTTTAAAAAAGAGCGGTTGAAAAAAGTCAATATAGTAATAAGTGACATAAATATACACTACCTTACAATAATGCCCCGGACAGCAAGATGTGATGGTATAAGGGAAAAAATACATGTTTTAATAAGGAGATGGTCCCCCACGTGCTGCAATTACACTAGCAACACTTCTGGGCATACTTTCAACAAGGTTTTGATACACAGCTATAGATATTTGTGTCCATTCCTCCTGCGAGAGTATCGACAACTCAGCTGTAGATTTCGGACATGGTTCCCTGGTCCGTAAGCGTCGCTCTAACTCATAACACCAATGTTCTATGGGGCTTAGGTCGGGACTCTGAGCAGGCCAGGGAAGACGTTTTACATCCATATCTTGATACCACTGCTTGACAGAGGCTGCAACATGGTATGGAGCGCTGTCCTCCTGGAATTAACATTCGTCCTTTCCATAAAATTACCAGAGCGCAGGAAGAACCTTTTGTCCAAAATGTCCATGTAGGCGACGGCATTCAATTTACCAGGAACAACAAGCAATGGTCCCAGTCCACACCACGAAATTTCAGTCGTAAATACAGTAGGATTTTATGCACAACCGCGGGCGTCCGGTCTATTATTGTAGGGTAATGTATGTCCCTTAATTGAAAAATATTAAAAACAAAATATTCAGAGGATCAAAAAAATTTTTAACATTTTAAAAACTATTATAATTTAAATTTTTTAAATAATTTTTTAGCTTGCACCCCTGAAAAATTTGAACTGTGACATAGTATGCTCAAAGCCCTTTATATCGTAAAAATCGTTTTACTGCAATTTAAAAGCAGAAAACCTAGTTAAAAAACAACTTTATCTCTCTATAGAAACATCTCTTTCCCTAAAAAAAAAAGATGGAAAGCCATTTTTTTTTATAGTTTTGTAAAATTATTCTACTTGTCCTCAACATTTTTATACTCCTGGTAGTCTCACAAATTTGTTATGTTTGGATCCTGATCTATGAACATGAAAGGGATACATAATTATATAGTGTCTCTAAAACTATCTTATGTAGTGCAAGAAATACGTTCGTTAGATAATCAATAATTGGTTTATTTTTAGATATGCAAGACCTTATTTTAACGACGCTTCATCATCACTTTTATCATCCACGCATATTCCCTTTTCTTTTAAAAGAGGTTGTTTTCCGGAAGAATCTTATACGGTGTGCCTAAGGGTTTTCCAATTTCTTTTCAGATAATAGAACCGCAATGTACTAATTTTTGTGACACATTATGATACCTTTGGGGCCGTCGTGGCACAATGGGTATGCCCACTGCGCTATCAATCTGCGAGTAGAAGGCGGCTTAGATTGGATTTCTGCCTGTGTGTATTTATCTTATATGTGTCAGTAAAACTTTCATTGTGCGTGAATGTTCATTGCTTGATATTGTCTGTATTGTGTCTGGCGTAGCCATGGCCAAATATGACCCAAGCTTCTTTAAGCCCTGCCAACACAACCCTTATTTCTCCTTCTCCTTTAGTTCACAGATAATATGCTGTTTTATGTCATACTCGCTGTTTGGTTGTGCACACAGATTCTCTGTATCTTTATAATTCGCTGGTGGATATAGCAGATATGCGATTTAAAGTAATTTGTTACATATACATTAGTGCTTAGATTTCGTATAGTTAAATGAATGCAACGATTTTCAATGCACATGCTCCAATTTCATAATAGAACCAAATAAATCATTTTAATTGTATAAACAATGGGTGGACAAACTTATAGGTAGTTGAAATAACATAGCACACAAAAATAATGCAACGGGCTACTGGTGATGACTCGGCATCAATCCAGAAGGGAAAGAACCGAGGACAACACCTCGTAATTTTTAAACACGGTCAAATAATGAGGTCAGCACATGAGATGGTACTCCACTCTCCAAACTTCCACACCATGCCAACGTGTGAACACTTGAGGCTATCACAGATTTAACGTGCACCAACCCTGTTGTTCCCCGGCACTTAAGTTGAAAGACACTGAGTTACCTTATCTTGTCATGAAAGCTTTCATTTGTTCCCTAAACCGTAACAACACAAACAATGCGCAGTTTTTCGGTTTATTGCAAGGAAATTAACAGCGGGGAATAAATTCTTTCAATGTGTTGCGAAAGAAGAACCTTACTTCTCTGTTCGCAAGTGTTGCCGCATTCGCGGCGCAAAAACTTGCGTTTTCGGAGCATCTAGCATCCAGACGAGCGAAAAGAGAAATCCCGAGCGCTTCGGGGAGCGAAGGCGGCAAGGGGGAGGACCGTGACGTCACACTCGACGTCCACCAACTAAGCGCTTCCTCTGTTCACCAACCACATCAGCGGATATGACAACTCAGCCCAATTGATGCTCAGCTACGACTGCTTCTCTTTTCACACACTCTCGCTCTTCAGACGATATATTTTTCACTTGTGCGTGCAGAAAATCAGACTCGCAATCCGCTTTGTGTAGAAAAAAAAAGCATGTGTATTGTCATGCGCGCAAAACTATCGTCTGAAATCCCGAAGGATAAAGAAATAGATTGTTTGGTGCAAAGAACGATCTGAACTTGTGTTTCGTTTCGGAGATCTTCGAAGGAGAGGAAATCGTTTGCTGAAACTTGTTGGTTCCAGCGTTGCATGCTTTTGCGGAATTTCGGCAGTTTATGCAAATTTTTGACATTTGTGCATTTGTAATAAAAAGGAGAAAACTAATGCAATAGTATTGCAGCCATGCAACTATAAATTGCAAGACTCCGGATCAAAATACATTTAAGAGAATTTTGAGAGAAATGTGTGTCAAAACTTTTTTATTTGCATTAATCGATAACTAAAGTTTTTTTGTCATCGAATAAAAAGAATAAGGAAAAGAATTATACAATTACAAATCGAGTTTACCTACTGAAATATCAAGAATTGTTTCAAAGATGAGCTAAAAATCTTTATTTTAAAAAGGTAAGTGTTTCAGATTTTTTAAGCATTTATGTATTTAGCTAACTATCTCTGTTTTGTTGTTCATTATATTTATTGGTTAATTAAATTATATACAAGAGAAGCTGCATTTTATTGGAATTCAAAGTTTACGATGAACTAATAAATATTTTAAAACAAAATTACAAAATGCCTTCCGAATATAGAACAATAACTAGAATTTCCAAGATTTGTTTTTAAATGTTGCGCTGCGCAATTTGTCTGTTAACTTCATTGGGTAATAATTTCTGTTGTATTCTATATTCATTTCTGCTGTGTTTTCTTCTAAATTATATGATTCACCTTTTTAATGGAATATTTTGACCAAAATATTCTTGTATACGCTTGCCATAACACTACTTCTACCGATAGCAATAATTAGGATTATCAATTTTCATATTCTTGAACTTATCCTCCATATGGACTTGATTTATGCAAAGCATTTCGCTCAAATAAATATTTATACACAATTAGTAAGTTTTATTTTCGTTTTAATTATTGATTAAATTTATCTTGTACATATTTAAAGCATAATTTACGCTTTACTTTAAAATAATAGTTTTTAATAAGGAAATTCTACATTTATGAGATATGTTCAAGCTTTACAAAAAAGCATAAATGGTTAATTAATAGTAATTGAGCTGTAATACAAACAAATAAACAAAACACGGATATGATGGTAGCATTAGAAAAGTTGTATATCTTTTTCCAACTTTTTAAAAATGCTTTATTGCTGTAAAAGACACATAACTTTTTTACAAAGCATATTGAGATAAATATCCCGTCATGGAAAAATCAAGATGTAAGTAAAAAAAATTAACATTTTAATACATAAAATATAGTTTTTTGTATAAATTGTTCGTACATTTCTAAGTCCTATTCTTAAAACAAATTTGTCAGTCATTATCTATAATCCTGCAAAATACAAGCAGTATGTGAGTGTTTTCTCTTTTTCTCCTCAGATGAGTAATCATTATTTAAATTATTTGCTTAAAAGTTTTGCTGAATTGTTTTATGAATGGTAACAAAACAATAATTTGGTCACCATGGTCAATCACTTGCTTTAAATTTCAACTTTTAAAATTTGCAATTTTTAAATTACGTACACGCGTAAGGTAAAAAAAAAACCTTGCTTCATCCAAATATTCATCCAAAAAATTACAATTTAATTTTAGAAAAAAAATGTATAAACCATATTTGTTACTGAAAATAAGAACGCTATAATCTCCGTAGTTGTAAACATTAACATGCAAAAAGTAGTTTTGGTATCCGATGATTACATTTTTCACTGAAGTAGTTGACCGAATTAAGCATAGTAAATTTTTTAAAACGTTGGTAGCAATCGAATTCAAAAAATACTTTCACACTTCACTCAAGTTTTCTTTAGAGCTAGCATTTTTTAATTGAAAGAACTAGCAAGCAAATTAGAGAAATGAATATAACAATCAAAGAATGACGCATTGATTTTGACGACAGGTAGGTAGGTAGTTGAATTAACGTCACTCTGAATAAACACAATGGGTAACGGTCTGGGATCAGTCCTGAATGGAAAGATCAGAAGACAACACCTCATAATTTTGAACCACGATCAGATGACTGAGGTCAACACCTAGGCTGGAACCCCACTCTCCAAACTTCCACACCATGCCAACAAGAGGACATTTGAGGCCACGACGAATTTGACGTGCTCCAGCCCTAACGCACACCCCGGTCATTCGTTGGAATGAGTTTCAATCTCTCAACCCTCCGGTTGCTAAGTAGCTATTACAACCGGTTTAATGCGGCCCCGTTTTGTAGACAGGTGAAAAAGTGTAAATGTTTTTAAAATATGACTAATTTGCAACACATGTGTATCTTAAATTAGACACTTATAGAAAAAGAGTACCATCGACCCCAGGCGCAGAATTATATTCAGTGTTCTGCAACACAACTCCAAACAATTACCATTGTTCTGCAGGCATTTTGTCCGAATTTTGAAAACTGCAGAAAATTAAACACCGACGTTAAACGCAAAAATTTCGTCTAATTATGTGTTTCATATTTGTAATCAAACATCGAAATTAATTCACTTTATTTAAAACCAAGGCATACTTTCAGAATTTGCAATTCTGTCGATAACTTTTGTAAATAAATATTTTGTCATTGATTTAGAAGATCTGTTATTTTTAGTGTGTGGGTGGTAATTTGGGGCGGTGTAGGGAGGTTATTCAGTAGCTAGAAAAGGTGTGAAAAACTACAGGACATCGTAACTTATGATTAAAAAAATAGGCCAAATTTTGATAAAATTAAGGGAAAATTTTGTTCTGCAGACTGTGTTTGTTCTGCGACACATACGTCGCAATTTTAAGCACTTTCTGCTCCAGGACCGGTTGACCAATCGGTCTAGTGGCCAGGCTGCTGGCTTGCTCGTGATCGAAACATTCCTGGTTCGAATCTGGGGTGCAGGCATGGATGTTTGGGCGTCGGATTGAATCCGTGGCATGTCTATGAACGGGCTGTGTCTAGAATATATGGTATGCATTTGAAGGGTAATTCTAACCCACTCGTGACGCAACAGGGTAACGGCAAGTAGTTCATAATTACGCAATTGTAGTGTCATGCTGATTAATATTCAAATAAAGGGATTCTCAATTACACCCTTGTAGTGTCATGCTGAATAATGTTCATTTGTCTGGGCGTTGGGAAAATATAATAACACATACGAGATGTTTTGAGAAAAAACAAATCTAATACTATTTATCTTGATCAAAAGGAACTCAAATATCAAATAAGTCTAAGGACTAGAGCAAAACCATTGACCAAATGCTATTATGCATTTCTTGGTAAGATTGGTATGGTGCGAATCGTTTGCACGTATCACAAATCTAACAATTTGGAATGCTACTTAAAAAGACAAATTAATACCGAAAATCTAATATACTGAGCTCATTTTTGTGAAAATTCTTGTATTTTACATAAGAATTGTTTCTATGCATTAACTGCAGTTAGAACTCTAAACTTTCTGGTAGAATTTTAAAGTAATTGGTCAGATGGTTATCAAGGAAGATATAGTCTGTCAACATGTATGCAGCACGAATTTAATGTGGCGTCAATAAAAAAAATAAAAAAAAAATATGCCGAATTGCTAAAATATTCGTGTCTTCATTGAGAACACAGAGAATTCATACATTTTAATCTGGTTCAAACCAAGAAATGCAATGATTCTACAAATCTTGAGCGAAGAAGTCTTGAATAACAAATAAAAGGAACAAAAATGCTAATGACATTTTAAGCATTTATCTGTTTTAATTCAAATATGCATTTTGTAATTGTTTATTTATCTCATTTACTAAAATTATTATCTATTATTTAAATACATTTGAGTATATTTTATATCTGATAGTACAATTTCTTGAATACGTCTTTAGTGTAATTTTAGAAATTACAGAGAGAGTACATTTATTGTATTTAAATAAGAAGTTTATTGGAAAATTTAGTTAGATGTATGCAACTTTTGCGTTACCACTTTAAGGAATTGATAAGTCTTAAAGTTCAATATAATTGAAAAATGTGCACGTGTCAATCAGCGTGCGGCTTAAAATTTTCCTCCAAAAGTTGGGTGAAATGAAATTATTCAACAAAGAAAATATCGTCAAAATCTAGGAATTTCTAAATATCGTATTTCACAAGAATTTAGTTCAGGAGAATTTTCATTCATATTCTACAGTTTAAACTCTCCACAATAAGCGAATTCACAACTGTGCAAAAGCTCGATTCAGTCAATTAACGTAACAAGTTGTAATTCGCAAAAGTTTTCACACTGTTTAATTGAACACATCTAGTTATTTAAACACATCGAAACTGCCATGAATAAGTATATATTTAAGTTATAAGCTTTATAATTAATTTGAGGTACGTCCTAATCTGCATCTCCGTTGCCAATTATTGGCAGATTTAATTTATATTAAATCCTCAATTTCATCCTTTACAATTAGAATGCTTCTAAAATCAGTTGTAGTTGCACATAATATTTACATTATAAAGATAAATTAAGTATAGCATTATATTTTGCTTATTGATAGTAAAATGTTTTTTTTTTTAATCCAGTTCTTGAGTTTTGTCATTTTGTACGTTTTTCCTTTTAATACGTCAGGATTTGGGTAGTTTCGATTTTCTATTTTTGTTCTTTAAAATGTAGGGCGTCTTACGTAAATAAACGTATTTGTCGATAAGTCATCATTAAAAGAGAAACAAAGGAATAATACAGAAGTGTCGAGTTCAAACCAAAATTTTTACACCCCATTTTATTACTTTGGCAAACAAAATGGAAATAACATCAGATATACGGACCCATTTTTGCAGAAAACGCGGCACAGTGCGGCAGAATGTGCGGCTTTCCTTAGTTTTATTTGGCCAGAAAAAAATTTCTAAAAAAGAAACATGCAGATGGCTTTCAAACATTCTGTGATCCTTTAATAGTGTAGTTAAAAAAAAAACGAGCGGGGATGTGTGAGAAAAACAACTCTAATTTAAATCTAAACTTTATGTCACACGTCGCGTTAAAACCAATTCGTTTTAGAAACGAAAGAGAGATAACGATCTTTACGATCTTACATGATGGATGACATTGAATGGAATCTTACATCTAAAACTTTACTCTAGATCAAATCTAAACTCCAGATATAGATCAAGGATGGTAAAACTAAGTCCAAATGCGTTGCTCAAAAATTCTCTTGGCATGCGGACCGATAATGAAATGTGTGAAAAATATACTCGAATGAAATGAATGTTTACAAAATATTCTACTGTCAAAAACATTAATTTTTCTAGATGTGAATAATTTGACACATTCTCTATTCAACTTCTTACAAGGCCTACTTCCCTATCTCGTGACGTCACAGTAAGTGGTTGAGTTTACCAACAAACCGAGATGCGATTAAAGGTCTATGTGCTCATTTTTAACGTTAATATATTGTTTTTGCGGGCTATGAAGGATTTAGTTAGTATGAATATCTTGTGCTTATCTTGATTTTGGTTAAAATATGCTTCCTTGTTTAGTTAATTCACGAAAAGGTTTTACATACACTAAAAGTACTGTTCATTCATCAAATGCACTTATTATATTGACAGACACCACAGTATGATGTGTTCTCTAAGAAAACTGCTGAAAGCATATTAGTTTCTGTGTTTTCATAAGTCACAAAATATTTTAGTCTCTGTAAATTAAAGCAAGAAATTATTGGAATTTACAAAGAATTTCTCTGCATTAGTTCTGCATTGCAGAGTTGTTTTACGTGTATAAGCTGTCATGAACCATAGGGTATCTTACTATATCTTATTTCCATACATGAAGTGTGAAAATAATCACAACTTTTAACATAGAACAGCGTTTCCAAACTGTGCTTCGTGGAGGCCTTGAGGCTCCGTGAGTGATTCTCAGAGGTTTCGTCGGCAGCAGTTATGAAGATGATAAAAAATTACAATGCTGCTTCCATCTAGTGGGGAAAACGAAGCTACTTCCATCAAGCAAAAAGTACTTTCTCAGATAATAGTTTCAAAAAACTGCACAAGTAATCATTATGAACTACACCGACACTCTCTCGCAACGAAAAAACTATCAGCGTTATTAAAGGAGGTACTAGACAACGCCGTCAAAATGATCAACTTCGTTAAGGCACGGCCTTTGCAGTGTAGGCTATTCAAAATACTATGTTAATATGTGAGAAGTATCCATACAGAAGAAGTCGTTGCACACAGTCGGGAGAAGTCGTTACACACAGAAGTACGATGGTTGTCACGAGGTAAAGCGTAATCCCATATTTTTGAACGTCGAATGAGTTTCTTCACTTTTGAATAATCAAAGCAATTCGCTAGCAGAGTATTTAATTGATCAGGAATGGTTGTACAAATTATGTTACTTGGCAGACATTTTTTTCCAAAATGTACTAATTCAGCACATCCATACAAGGGAAATGCAAATAATACTCGATGCTAATGACAAAATTGCCTCGCTGAAGAAAAAGATGGTTTTCTACACGGAAAGCTACGGGAATAATGATCCGAAATGTTTCTCATTGACTTCAAACTTTTCAGAAGAAAATAACATAACAATGAATGAATCATTGCCAGCAATCATAAAAGAACACCTTAACAATTTGCTTCAAAATTTGAATTCATGCTTTCCAAAGGACACTCAGAAATCGATTCGAAAGAATTCTGAGTGTATTGTAGATCCATTTTCTGTGACGTAAAAAAACAGCAGATCTCACTGCGGCAGAATAGGAGGTCCTCATAGACATGGTTTCGGACAGCCACTACTAGGCATCATTTAAAAGCAAACCACTTCCCGAATTTTGGGCTCAGTTAGGGGAGGATCTTTCGATATTAAGTTCAAAAGCTAAACTGCTCTTACTGCCTATTGGTACTGCGTACCTTTGTGAAACGGCCTTTTCGAGGTACACGGCTACAAAAACTAAATATCGAGCTCGTTTGAACGCAGAAGACGATATGCGTCTTCAACTGACTTCTGTGACACCAGAAATTGACAAACTGCAGAAAGAAGCAGGCACATTGTTCATATTAACATCGCGTGTACATGTAACATTATAACATTTTTCAACTATCTTAACTAGTTGTTATATCATTTTGTAGATTTAAATAATAAATAATATTGTCTCCAGCTCTTGTTCACTAATGTCAATATATATATACCTTATTATTCATACTTCGGAATATGTATCGTGTGTAATAGGAACATAGCCAGATCGAACTAAACACTAAATATTTCTTGGGGCTCCGCGAGAAATTTTTGCTTCAACAAGGGCTCCGTGGCTTCAAAAGTTTGGGAATCGCTTCAGTTTTGTTTCCATTTCTTTATATGGATCAGGTATTTGGTCATTTTACTTATTGTAAATTACAGATATATAGTGAGTGGTCATGAAAATAATAAAATTTGTTGAGTTTTCGACGATAAAGAATACATATCTACTGTTCGTTTGTTTCACGTGACTTAAAACTGTTCCAATATGTAAACAATATAGTGCAAATATCTAAGTAGAAAAATTAAGGCGTATTTATGTTCCAAAAGGTATTAATTAATAAAATATTAATTTCAAATTCTCAACTGTGAATCACATTGTTTTTTGTCATATTGCTAATAGTATATGATTTTTTATAAAAATATGCATAATTATAGCTGATGGTATTGAACACCCTATATATATGCATATTTAATTAATAGTACAGATCCATAGTAATTTTAAACAGTAAAAGAATTTTAGTATAAATCTTTTAACATTTTGAAAGCATATCTCCCAAACTCTCATCCTGTCAAATCTAAGACGTGTCTCATTATTATTCTTAAGGAACAAAATTTACTCCTAAATCTACAAGTGAACAAATTTTCAAAATTATAGTTTATTTAGATTAGATTTGGCTTAGTCTAGATTAGGGAATCAAATTATTAACATTAATGCCTCTTTTTTAAAATCATTTGCCGGATGACGAATATTCTCTAATATTATAAAAAGAAGTGTTTGTCTGGTTGTTTTTTTTGCGGGCGCAAAATCCTGACGTTTCCATGGCACTTACAGCAATGAGATTTGGCACACAGGTAGTCCGAATTTTTTGCAAATTTTGAGTCGAGGCGAAATTTTAAAATTCAGTCTAGAATATTTTAAAAGGAATGTAATAGTTTTATTCTCTTCCTGGTTCTTCGTCCGGACGAAAGAAGAATAGCCCCAATCTTGACTTTTCTACCCACGTGAAATTGGAACCGTGCAGTATAATTTTCATCGCTTCGGAGAACGCTCAAAAAATTATTTTTTACGTTTCCGCTTTCATTTTGCACGCGGAGAAAATTATTTTTTTTCCGTTTCCACTTTGATTTTGCGCGGAAAAATGTTTATTCAGCCAGACGATAAATCTTTAAGCAAAAGTCACATTTCTTTTTTCTATCTCCTAGACCGTTAAACATATAGAGTAAAAATTTCAACGGATTTGAAAACTGCGGAAAATTTCAGTTTAGATTGATACCTAAAAATATGATTTTCTTTGTAAATTAATTTTTAAATTGAATATATCTTCAACGGATTTGAAATTTGCGGGAAATTTTACACCAGTTCGATACCTTACACCACGGGAACGGGCAACGCCGGGCTAGCCACGCAGTGGCTAGTACTAGCTAAAAGTTAACAACACCAAAAGATAGAATGCAAACAAAAAACAAAGCATTTTTGCACTTCTCAAAACATTATTAAATGATTGAATTTAAATAAATCCGAAAGTACGGATTTTTCTTTAGAGGTCATGTCTTTTCTACCTTTGTTATGAGTCTATATTCTAAATAAAAATAACAGTAGAGCTGAATTTTATTCAGTCAAAGTTTATGCTTTTCTTTTAAGCTTTATTATCAATTTTCCATGTCGAGTTGCTTAGTGAGGGTAAATATGTCTTCTCTGACTTATGTAACCCAAGAATTACATATATGTTTTAAACAACAAATGCAGACGTTTAAAAGTGAACTTACTTTAATAGGGACTTTAAATATCCTGATAATAATATTCGGCATGATGAGAATAAAATTATAACTTATAAATTAGAGGAAACTATTGGAAGATTATTGAATTTAGATGCTCAAGTTTAAAATTATTGAACTTCGGTGCTTAAATTGGAAGATTATTTGTTAAAAATGACTGAGTACATTTACATATAGTGCATGGAGTTAAATTATCGTGCGATTAGTAAGTGATCAATTTCAATATGTTCCTTCATTTCATATATTAAAAGAAACAAAAGAATACAGTCAAAGAGAATTCAAAGTAAATAATATGCATGATAAATGATTAAAATAATAATTTATTCATAAGAAATTATTTACTATTACCCAATAAATATATGTGCTAGAAAGAAACTACAAATGCCTTATTTCCACAGTAACCTGGTAATTAGATTTAATGTTATCTTTTCAATTGCTTATTTATATTTATTAGCCATATACTTATGTAGGTATAGATAATTTATTAGTCATATGCATATACAGACTAGGATGGATCTATTCATATCATAAAATACATTTAAATATTTAATAACTGCAATCAAAACCAGCATAATCGTTGAAACTGTACAGTATATTTTAAGGTTTTCAAAATGTGCTATAAATAAGTAAAATACGTATTTGTAAATAGCAACGGCTGACTAAACTAAAAAATATTTTCTTATAAAAATATGTTTTTAGTACTATTACATTCCGTAAGATATATATTTCTATTTGATGTGTGAACTTTTTATTGTTACTTAATAATATAGAGAAGAAGTATGAATTCAAGAATAGAAAAAAGAATACTTTTTGAACGATATTTTGAAAAACTTTTTATCAAATTTTTATGTTTTGTACTGATGTACTGAAAGACTTTCATTGGTATATAAAATTCAACGTATTTCTTTTAACAGATTTAAATTGACATATGTCAGCTTAGCAGACGACATAACTACGTTGAAAGTCGTGTTCACATGCCTGAAAAGTCTGATATAGTTGACACATTCGACATAACGTGCCCCCTTTAAGGGTTGTAGAAAGAAAGGAATAAAATTTTATTCGTGACACAAGTCTCTGAAGAGATGTTACGAGACTTAGAACACCTATTAATAAAAATGTGTTCAATATTTTTTGGTTCAATGCAATTCATATTTCTAACATCATAGTTTAGGTATACTTCAGATATTTCATCAATTAATCGTGCAAATCGTGCAATCGTATCGAATAAGTTTAAAAATTAGACACAGAAAATGTGCAAAATATATCGACATATCTTGATGTTATTTCTAATTGTAAAGCAGGACAAATGTTTTTGAAAGAAAAGAAAATAAAAATATCCATCTGTGAACTTTGAGCTGAGTATTTGACAGAGGGTTCCTCTAATTTAACCTGGTTCTGTGGACTAAATTTCAGCCGTGAGGGGCGTATGAAATCAATTTGGTACTTTAATAGCAAAAAGAGTTATCTGCTCTTCAGTGCATATAGAAAAGGAGCAACTTTAGTTATTCACATTTCGACCGACAAATAATTGAACAAACAGTTGTTAAAAGCCATAAAAATGTTCTTAAAGTTATCTGAAACCATTGAGAAAAATATTCCGCCCAAATGACAGCTCCTTTTCCAAGATGCACAGCGCAAATCCGTGGAATTTACTCAGAGCAGCCACCCAAGGAAGTGGTGGGAAACACTTTTACATCCAATTGGATATATATTTCAAACTGAATTCGGATAGCAAATTGCAAAATTTTAGATTGCTGAATTGAGTTATTAAACTATTGTCATTCTTCAAAACTTTTAAACACCTAAAAATTTAACAGATAACCCTCATCATATATATGACCGTGGTTCAAAGTTACGAGTTGTTGTCCTCGGATCTTTCCCTTCAAGATTGATTTCGGACCGTTATCAATAGCCGGTTGTGTTTGCCAGTATAACGTTAATTAACTACCTACCAACCTAAAAATTTTAAAAGAAAACTAAATTTTTCAGTTTAAATGTACTAGTTAATATTCCACTATTTCAGTTGATTTATAACCGTGTATCCGTCATAATAACCAATCATACCTACAATGTATCCTTTATTATCTTGAATTCAAGAAATAGACAGCAAATAATAACAAGTAAACTATCATCCTATTCAAACTTTAATTTAATCGTTATACATCGCCTACTTCAGTTAATCTATTATTCGTTACTTCATCAGGTTTAGTATGAATTAATCTTATTAATATATGCATACAGGAAAGCTATCCGCTACTATTGCTTTTATTCACTATTCGGATATAATTAATAAAACACTGACGTTTTCTCAGGGAAGAGAATCTATTGCAATAAACATTTTAACACTGAAGTTGTGGGTATTTCAGTATTCGGGAAGTATGCCAGATTTGTTCATTGCTGACAAAATCTGTTTAGTGTTCGTATTTTGTCATCTGTATTGCATTTTTTCTGTATCGCTTTAGACTAGCGATTTCCAATCGGAGTGCCGCGGCACATTAGTGTGCCGCAAGAATGTCAATGGTGAGCTATACGAATAATGAAACAAGATTAAAATTATGTGAGATTTATTTCATCTTAACGGTATAGGTTTAAACTTTTGACAAGTGTGTTCACAAATTATTGCAATACCCTCAAAAAAACTTTTGATTAGTATTTTTTGTATTAAATTATAAATAACAAAATTAAGAGATTTAAAAAAAAAGGCTAGTTTGGCGCAAAAAAGACAGATGATTGAGATAACTAATGTTTGTAAATCAATCAAATTAAGCCTGCTTTTTATCAAACAGGCCAAAATATTTAATTTTGGTGGACTAATTTTTAGTAATTAATTTATGCATGCCGGGAGATGAAAAAAGTTGGAAATCGCTGCCTTAGACACGCATTATTTTTATATAAAGTAAAAACTGTTTTTCTAGATGAATGATAGGAAATATTTTAAACATATTAAAATTAAAAGTAATAAACTAATATTTTAAATGTTTCTTGAACTGAGAGGAAATTTGTGTGGTTTGTATTTAAATATATCCACTTACAAGAATAAGTGTGTTTCGCTCACATATCAATAATCGCACACACATAGGTTAAATTTATAACAATGCGTACAGCATAGCATTGAAAATACTACGAGACTACTTTGGTACGTTAGGGAATTACTTTGAAATTTATTTTTCTTATTTCTCGAATTTTAACCCTCCTGATGGTTTACTTTCTCAACAAAAACTGCCCTGCAGTGTCCACCGTCTGGTGCAAATACCTGCTCCAAACTGTCACCCGTTTTGGATAAAAGACCATTTGTTTTCCTTACTTGAATTTTTATTCTCCTGGAGAAATAGAGCATTTTTTTTATTGACGAGATAGTTCGTTCTTATCAAAATTGAACAGATCTTGAACGAGCGAACTCGTCAGAACACTTGGGGGTGGGATAAATGAAAATTCTCCTTCTCTGAGCGTCACGATACTTCCGAAAAGTGTCGTATTGCTTTTAACCCCAACACATGACTACATGACCGCATTTATTGGTTGAAAGGACCCTAGAAATATTCTAATGGACAAGAAGGTTCAAACCGGTCGTAAGACATGCAGGAAAGATTTCAGTTTTCAGAACGGATTTATGCGAATTTCTCAGAGGGTTTAGTTTTGAAAAGTGATTGTCTCGTAAAAGCGTTATGAAACTTACGCCGTACCAATATTTATCAATAAACTATGTCCATTTATTGACGCTAAAAATTAAATTTTGAGTTCTGATTAATAGAGATAATTTATTGATGGATTGAAAGTCAAAGAATTTACCTACTTTTAATTTTTATTGTATCTTAAAGTTTTGAGCATGAATTTTGCTTGCATTGTTTAAAATTGTAGAAATACGTATTCAAATTATAATATCAGTTTTTTCCTTGAAAATTCGATTTGTCTACAAATGTATTTATTGTTGATACATTTTAACTTTGAATTGTAAATAAATAGCTGAAATAAAATATCTGTAAATTAAGGGAGTGAAATGTTTTACAACCAGTTTTAAATATCAAGCAAAAAATGTATGTAAAAAATGTAAAGAATGGTGTGACATGCCATCAAAGACATTTTAGGACATTATTAAAATCTACTAAAGGACTAAATTAAAAGCGGTATAACAGCACGATCCACATTAATCATTTATGCAGCTTCCCTGTATTTTTATCATTGTCATTATGAATAATAAATTACACAATTTATAACAAACTAATTACTATGATCGATTTATTAGTCCAATTAACAGATGAAGCCAATTAAGTCTAGAAAAGTAATATCTTTGGTATTTCTCATTACCGCTGAATGCAGCTTTAATTGTAAGAAATTACCGAAACTACGGGTAGTTCCCAAGTTCATATTAGGTGTAATTAAATGAAAATGGTGAAATTCTGAAAGGGATCCACCGGAAAGTCTTCAAATTTCATTTGTCAATGGTAATTAAATATTTCTGCTTTAAAAGTTTGGATCATACCATCTGTGATGAATACTGAAATGAGGTGAAATAAATATCCACGCTTATTATATTAATTACTTATATTAATTACTTATTGTACTTAATTATAACGCCTTCCTTCGTCCTCTGAGTCATTCGATATTCGAGTGGTGTAGCATTGTTTTTATCATACATCATATTTGTAGATTAAATTGCCTATTATATTGCTTGAAAGAATCCCGAAACACTTTCTAATTGTCAAAATAGTTAGAAATCATGCATAAAAGTACTTATGTGGTACTTATGAAGTACTTATGCGTGTATAGAGTTATCATAAGGATGAGTTACCTCGTAAGTACTGTGATGTTATTTCTATCTGTAAAAATTTGTTTTGAAGCGGGATTCAATGATAAGCTTACTAAAAAATAATAGACTCATCTCTGTCATTATTTATAGACCGAATCAGAAAGAGAACTAAGGATTGTCCGTTCAGTTGTAGTATCTTTTGCATAGTAATATGCACGTAATCTCTGCTGCCATCTCTCTGAGCTAAATGAATGGTGTTACACCAAGGATCCAAATTGGACTGTTCTGTCTTCGGAAAATTTGCCAAACCAAATATTTTGTCTTCATGAAAGTTATGAATGAAAATTTCAAGTGCATAACAGTCTTAAAAATGAAGCAATAAACATATTTACTCATCAACACTTTTTTCCCGAACATTTACTTATATCAATGTTTACTGAAGTTGGATCCTACTTTCTGACGATTAAATTTAACACCAGTGATATTTACATTACGTTATGAACAAAATGTAACTGTTTTCCATTGTGAAACCAATGAAATAAGTCGCTGAAAAACAAACACTAACAATGTCTCGTCTCCAGCAAAATAACCTCTTGCATTTAACCATTTTGTAAGTCCCCTAATTTTCGAGCGGCTAGAGGCGCTGTTCTTAAGAAACTGGTTAACTGAAGTGCTTGTTTAAGAGTTTGACTCTCGTTTGGGCAGGTCCATTTGGCTGATTGAAGTTTCCTGGTTTCTTCAAGACGAAAAGTAAATGCAGGCCAGATTTCCCAAAATCCTCCAATAAGACATGTCCTTCCCCAGTTCACGGTGATTGTAATGCGGGAGCACATCCCATGATCCCCGAGTTAAAACTGATACTTCCACATACTTGTCAATGGTATGCTTGAAAGATACGTTTGTAAGTACTATAAGTATGAAGAAACAGTTCCAAATTTCAATTTTATGTATCGTATCAACACATTCAATTTCTTGGAGTGTTTATTATAATATAATTGTTAACATTTGATACGTAATCAAATTTTCATCATCTTCATTGCTTCTTTTTGAATAAATCATAATTAGTATATGCTATAAGATATTTTAAATTGTTCGCATGGTACATTTAGGAATACAGTAAGGAAATAGAAAAAAAAGCGACTTTGTAAAAATCAGTTATAAGAAGATAATTTTATATTTGAGTGAAACGAAATAGCCCTAACTAAAAGCTAAAAGTGGGGATTCAATTTGTTGGTCGCATGCCCTTTCACGCAGTTTCCGTTAAGTTTCAAAATCAGAGGAACATTTGTTTTTACAATCTTCTGACGTATTTAGTCCTCCAGATACTTTTGGGAGCACAAATAAAATACAAAACGCAATATTATTTCAAATATGCTTTGATATTATTTAATTGTGTGTGGAGAAAAATTATGATTACTTCTTCTGTAACAATATTTCTATGAATTCGTTTTCTGTATCTAAAGTCAATCAGTTTATACTAGGCAAGGAAAAAGTAAAAATTTACAATGAAATATTACGCCAAATAATCAAAATTATAGTCAAAATTCACTGAAAACTCATCATATTTGTTTTAAAATATTTGCCGTCCAATAAGTTCAAATAAGTAAATTTTTGAACACATAACAAGTACCGAAAATAATTATATTTATAAATGTTTTTTGGGATTGGAAAATAGTTTTACAGATATTTAAACACCCTATTTATATATAAATTGTATTTATAATAAATTAAGGTGCTATAATTTTATATATTGAAAATTACTCAGCAATTAAAACCACCAAAATAACTAAAAAGGAACTTTTGTGGGTAAGATGTATAAAATAAAACATTGCAGATGCATATAAGCTATAACTAAAACTAATTTTCGATTAATTTTCTGCAATAGTCCGATGTTACCCCCTCTTTCGTGTCTTAAATGTTCTTAAATGGTGCACCCTATGAAATGAATGACGACACTTCCTAAACACGTGATTTAGTTTCTACATTTATATCAGTAGGTGTGTGTAAAGGCTATTGACTTTGGAATGAAGCGATCACTCTGCCCAATCAGGAAAGGAGAGATTATACATTTGAATAGAAACTAGAACGCTGATTATTGCAACATTGTGTCCTCACGTGTTTTAATATAGTATTAATAAGTTCAATGCAATGTTAGTATATTTTTAAACTTAAGCATTTTAAAAATTTCAATCTTCAGTTATAAAAATTGGTTAGAAATACAATATTCAAAAGTATTAGCCACACTAATAAAGTAATGATAGGGTAGGGTAAATATATATTCGCAAAAATGTTGCAAGGTGTACTTATTGTGCAATACATTTCTTTGTTGGTCGCCTTTTGTAAG
Organism: Metellina segmentata; assembly: GCA_947359465.1. Taxonomy (NCBI): domain Eukaryota; kingdom Metazoa; phylum Arthropoda; class Arachnida; order Araneae; family Tetragnathidae; genus Metellina; species Metellina segmentata. The sequence goes on from OX375877.1 coordinate 80,803,211, forward strand.
GTCATTGATGGGAATACAACTAACCGCGCAAAACGAAACTCTTTTGAATTGTAACAGTATGTAATGACATGTAATTGAAAATTACAGAATTGCCTCAAGTACCAATCTCCATCGAGAAAGTCGATGCCAATCTCAAACTATATATTTCAATTAAATTAGAATTTTCAATGTAATTTGGGTATAATGCAGGCATTTTCTACTTTGAACAATACTTGCACAAATTAAGTACTATAGTGAGTTTCCTTATTGGAATCTGTATACCCGTGGTTATAACCATTGACTTGAAATATAAGCAGACTTCACCATTGCTATATTGAGAGGAGCTTCTAAATTAAATCTACACCGAAACTTTTTTAAATTTCCAATAGCAGGGCAAATCAGTAATAAAAGAAGATACAAAAACTGAAGTTAATAACATCATATTATGAGAGACATAACTAGAAAGGTTTCGATCGAAGTCATCGCCCTAAAAGTTCTCTAGCTCGCTATTACCGGGCTGTCTTGGAATAAAAACCCATGAAATACACACCTTAATGCACCCACCTGTAGTCTCTCATGAACACAACAGATGAAATCTTACCAGCCTACGGTTGTCGAGGGATGTCCGAAGTTTGGTTTTCACGCCCAGTGATAAACGATCCTCGTACGAATTCGAGACTTCTACCAGGATATTTCGTGGCCTACATCCTTAGTGCCTTAGTTAGTCGGAGCTTAGGGGCTGCACCCACAGCTAAAAAGATGATGCAGTTAGTTGAATTAACGTCACACTGAAGCAACACAGTGGGTTGTTGACAACAGTCCGGGATCAATCGCGAATGAAAGACCCGAAGACAACACCTAGTAATTTTGAACCACGGTCAGATTATAACTAAGAACTATTCAAAGATTCTTTCAGTTCACATGATTGGAAATACTGATAACCGTATACACCAGGTTGGTAAAGATACTCTCTCTTAAGGCGCGTTCTCACGAATCAAGTTTAATTGACCGATTATAGTGGATCGATAAAAGTTGAATATGACTTGAATCAGTTTTTGTTCACATATTTCAATAGAAAATGATTAACAGCGAAATAAGCGAAAATATAAAAGTTACAATTGAAGAATTATTTATTTATAGAAAATAACATTTAAGGTATCGAACTGGTGTACAATTTTCCGCAGATTTCAAATCCGTTGAAATTTTCATTCTTTCTTTAACAATCGCAGTTACAAACTTGACTTAGAGAATAAAAAAAAAAGCACTTTTGTTTCTCGAATAAAATAAACCATGACAGATCGTTTGCGTTGAAATAACTCGGAAAGCAGATGGCGCATGACTCATCACTTGAACGATAAAGTTTAAATGGGTCAAACTTTTCTTGATCCACTAAAAAGTTGATCAACTCTATTGAAACAAAGGTTCTTATTATAGTTTTCATTCAACTTTTGTTGATCAACTATATTCGGTCAATTCAACTTGATTCGTGAGAACGCGCCTTTACAATCATGTACTGTCAAAAGCAGGAAGATAGCCATATGAAATAAAAAATATGCATCCAATAACAGAATAACTATCTTCGTCTCAGAAACTGCAAATGATAACAGTTATACAATTCGACAATCAATTGAAATCCTGAATTTTCACTCAAAGGATAATTTCCGAGCTTTACGGGCGTGGTTCAAAATTACGTGGTGTTGCCTTCGGATATTTCCCTTAGGGGTTCCCTTAGGGGAACCGTCGTCAATTGCCCGTTGTGTTGCTCTAGTACGACGTATTTAAAAAGAAATTACCATTAAAATTTCCGAGGTTTGTGAGACTTGCAAACTTAAATACTTGTGAAAGGGATTTTAAAAGAAGTTTATCATTATATCATTTCTATGTGTATCATAGTATAATTATATCCTCTGTGTTACGGTAGCTAAACGAGTTGCAAAATTTTCTCCAGTATGAAAAGATCAAATGACCCATCTCAGTTTGACTGTGTCTATAGACGCTTAACTACTGATGGTAAATCAGTATATTTATATGTATATGAAGGGCTTACGCAGTGGTAAGACAGAAGACAGGCTCTGTGGGAAGTTTATCGGTAATTTCTTAAGTTATTAACTGTTCAATCTTCTAAAACATTATTTTTTTTGTGTACGTTAAATCTAGCACAAAATTTAGCCTGGTTAAATCCTTTGATGTTGAAAGAAACGCAGAATACAAATATATACTACACGTGGAACGTTTTACATGGTAGAGGTTTTAAGTATAAAAACAGACTCATCCAATAACGATAAATTGGTCCCGTTTTATTAAAAATAGTGTTTTTCGAAAATTAATATTTATAAAAAAATTTGCAGGCTAAATCTGTAACTCAAGACTCCTAATTTTAGTCGTATAACTGGTACAAGGATCTACCTCACAGTAGGTATCATGTGCATAGGTGTTGGTGATTGTTTTTTCTAGAAATAGGCAGCGGCTTACCTACAGTGTGCTCCTTCTCAAATAGCAGTTGGCCCCTTGTTGTGCCGAAAGACGACGATGTAAGTTATTGGTCATTAGAAATAGAAAAAGACTAAAATCCATATGAAATTGAACATTTAGTTCCAATATTCTCTATTGTTATATGTTTCATACTTTTCTTTGAGTGGTCAACTATCTTGTTCTTCAAGTTTCTTCATTGTTTGACCTTACCATTCGAGACTCCTTGCTAACTCAAGTACCATGTTTTTGACTATACCACTCGAAATTCTTGCTATTCAAGTACTTTGTTTTTACCTTACTGTTCGAGACTCCTTGAAACTTAAGCACTGTATTGTTCCAGGTTCATCTACATTTGAATTTAATCCTGGGGTATTTTCTCAATAGGACACACAAATTAAAATGTATTATACAATGTGGAGTCAAGTTTCCATTACAAAAGAGTGATTATGAACATTTAATTCCATTGTTCCATTGTTATATGTTTCATACTTTTCTTTGAGTGGTCAACTTCTTGTTCTTCAAGTTTATTCATTGTTTGACCTTACCATTCGAGGATCCTTGCTAACTCAGGTACTATGTTTTTGACCATACCACTCGATATTCTTGCTACTCAAGTACTTTGTTTTTACCTTACTGTTCGAGACTCCTTGAAACTTAAGCACTGTATTGTTCAAGGTTCATCTACATCTGAATTTAATCCTGGGGTATTTTCTCAATAGGACACACAAATTAAAATGTATTATACAATGTGGAGTCAAGTTTCCATTACAAAAGCGATTAGTACCGATGACCTCATGTGCGCAGTGATGAAAAAAATCACTGCTCCTACGCATGGACAAATAGATACAGTAATTGATATTGAGTAGCGCAGATTTTTAAAAACATTATTCAAAACCGAAGGACACAGGGAGTTGATGTGTGTGGTTCTACTTACTCATCCCTTTTCAATTATATTGACGTCATATGGGAAATGTGAGAAATCCTTATTTGGTGACAGGTTTAATTACGCTGGTTGTATCTTCACTGTAACTGTAGCGGCAACCGTCAGATAACGAGGATTACAAATGCTAAGAGGATTTTTTAACTTAGTGTGTCCTTCTCCCTAAGCCAATCTTTCGTAAACAAATTCAATCCGGGGCATATAACCTCTTGAAAAATCCTTTTCGATGAACGAACTCGAAAAAACTTTATGTGTGCGAAAAGTAAACTCGACAAATTTATCCGATTACCAAAAGGTGTAATTACAGGCACCTGTTTTTATGAATTAAGCAATACAAATTTGTACAGTGAAATTTTCAAAAAATTTCGAAAATTCTTTTTTCAATAGGACTAGTAAAATTACATTTTACTCATAAAGTTATTCCTCCTCTCTTTTTTTAATTATTTAAATCATTACCTTTCTTGGAATTAAATACGTTTTTTTTGTATTATTAGGTTAACGACATTTTAAAAGGTTGTCACAGGACCCAAATTGAATGCGAATTTATACTTTATCTGTAAGCACTTGATACGTTTACACAGAATGTATAAGTAAATTCTACAAGGCTACTATTTTCAGTAAATATTACCTTAGTATATTAGAAATAAATACAGCAACATTCAAACTTTACAGGATAGAGTTATTAATATGCGATTTGAAATAATTGAATTTGATAGGAAATTATAAGTAATTGGAATTTAATGTTCCAATTCTTTATAACTAAATTGTACGATTATGGATAATATATGACAGCATTGAAAAAAATAGCATAATCTGAGACATTTCATGCCTATTTTATAAATATATTTCCGTCTATATATCTCAAATATAGATCGCGTAAAACTATGTACCGCAATGCTCGAAACAATATTTTTTTGTTCGTAAATCTTCCTAAAACTTCATTGGCGATAAGCAAGCGATGCTGGAATTCGATGTGTTAAAATGAATAATTTTTTATATGTCAATAAAATTTTTAATTAAAAAAGTTGTAATATATTTACGTTTACTTTAAATATGCATTGACTGAAACAATGTTTCGCAATGCTCGACACAATATACTGTATACTGTTTAGTAAACCTGCGTAGAACTAATGTTACAAAAAACACGGGATGCTGAAATTCGATATGTTTTCAACTTAAAAAAAAAGCATTTTTATTTAGGAATAAAATTTTTAAATTGAAACTTTTTTGTATAGATTTGCATCTATGCATCGCGTGAAACAATATATCACAATATCGAAAGAATGTAGTGTTTCGCAAACCAACGCAGAATTTAAGTTGCGAAAAACATACGATACTGAAATTCGATCTGTTAAAATGAATTATTTTTTATTTGTCAATAAAATTTTTAATTAAAAAAATTGTAATATATTGCGTTTACTTCAAATATGCATCGCGTGAAACAATACTTAACAATGCTCGAAACAATGTACTGTTTCGTAAACCTGTGTAAAACTTAAGTTACGAAAAATACGGGATGCTGGAATTCAATGTTTTAAACTTTATAATAAACATTTTTATTTATGAAAAACAATTTTTAATTTCAAATATTTCTGTATATATTTGCATCTATATCAAACATGCTTCTGTGAAACAATATATCGCAATGTTCGAAACAGCGCACTGTTTCCAAAACAAAGTATAATTTAAGTTGCGAAAAACATGCGGTGCTGGAATTCGATATGTTAAAATGAATTGTTTTTTATTTGTCAATAAATGTTTAATTCAAAAAGTTGTAACACATTTGCGTGTACTTCAAATATTCATCGAGTGAAACAATGTATCACAAATCTGGTTGGAACTTAAGTTACAAAAAAAAACACGAGATGCTAGAATTAGATGTGTGTTAAACTTTAAATTTTTTTATATTATTTATGAATAAAAATTTTAAATTTCAAACTATATCTATCTATCTATCTCTCTCTCTCTCTCTCTCTCTCTATATATATATATATATATATATATATATATATATATATATATATATATATATATATATATATATATATATATATATATATGCATCTAGGATATCAAACATGCATCGCGTGAAACAATATATCGTAATGCGCGAAACAATGTACTGTTTCGTAAACCTGCGTAGAACTTAAGTAACGAAAAATACGGATGCTGGAATTCGAGGTGTTTTAAACGTGAGTTCCGCAATAAAATCGAGGTGTCATGCGTCGGGTGCCAAGATCCCGCACAACGGGAGCTACGTCGAAGTGTCTCGGGAGTTTTTCTTGATAACTGTCCTACACCCAGTGACACACCTCCAAGGAGCCCTTGGCAGGTCTCAACTCCTTCGCTGCCAGGACAGAAAATGCTGCTTCTTTTTTATTCCACACCAGCTCGACTCCACTGAAAAGAAAGCAGACTAGAAAGCAAAAATGACACGTTTCGGGAAGGTCGGAGAGGAACGCGGACTTGTTGCTGACACAGAACGCGTGGATGGAAGAATTGTTACGTGGAATTAATCTGCGTTATGACATTTGAAGCTGTCTCTGTAGAGCGACCCATTTAATTTCCCTGTTCTGCGCACTACTGCCAGGTCCAACAACTGACGGCCCGAGCAAAATTATTTTATTTGAAAATATTTAATTTCGCATCTACTTTATTGAGTGGAAACACTCCGAGAGTAGTCTTCTTCTTCTTTCTAATCCCACTGATCTGGATCAGATCAGGTCCATGAGTCCCTCCGCCCTCAATCTCCCTAGAACCACACCAGGGAGGGCTACGCAGTAGGTCCTCCCGCGATAACGCAATGCATCCTAGCAAATACTCGGCGGTGGCCTCACTTGTGTTGCACTTTGTACAAATGGGGAATATTTTGTTTCCCCGGAAGAACCTTAGAGTCCTAAGATGTCCAGTTTTGAACCTAGGTAAAGCTGTCTGGTCCCGCCTTTCACCACCAAAGCACCACCAGGGCCAGGGCTACAGTAGCAAGGATGGGGCGGCGGAAGTTTCCAAGACGAGTTGACAAGAGCCTTCTGGAGTATATTTCATGGAAAGTCAGAGGCTCAGCAGGACACAGGGGCAGTGATGATCCCTTCTTTGCCAGTTCATCGGCAATGTCGTTATATTTAAGGTCTACATGAGAAGGAATCCATTGAAAATGTATAATGCATGACTTAGATAACATTTTAAGTTTATCAAAAACACAGATGCCCCGCTGGTCCACAATATTCCTCCAATTTTCCAGGTACTGTATAGCACTACGACTATCCACCAGTATCCAAATCTCCCCTCATAGTTGCCGTTCTAAAGAAAAATTTAAAGCCATGTCAATGGCCATGCCAATGGCTCGGGAACACTCCGAGAGTAGTCTAAACGAGATATCTAGTCATTAGCAAAACTCTCTGATCATATCTTGATGGATGACATATCTCGCCATTAGAAGAAAACTGAGCAGCTCTTGATCTCTAAAGGATATAAAATATTGGCAATATTCCTGATGATGAGATATCTTGTCATTGGCAAAATTGATCAGATCTTCATGGACTAGATATCTTGTCAGTATATAGCACAATTTTTGTTCTTTGATTAATATAACCCTCTCGATGGTTGCCTTTACGTAGTATCTCATAACGGTAAAAACTGACCAAATTTTGATGGTCGATATACACAGCTCAAAAAATTAGAGCACATGGTTTTAACGAAACTACGCAAATAATTCTACCTTAAACTAACGTAAAACAAAACAGCCACAGTCTAAAGTGTAGCTGATGAATAAAGTGTACTCTCTCTAAAATAATAGTATACATATGCTGTGTAGCAGCTTGGTAAGTCGGGAAACAGTCATGAAATCCTCATGGAGATTAGCTTGATGTTTTCTAATTTTATCCCTACTGGTTCATGACAAACGTCTTTACTCACAGTGCGTTAAAGGATGTCAAATTAGTTTCCGTCAGACGTTAAACTTAAGCTGCTGGTGTTATAAATAAGTCAACATTTTTTTTTGTTCTTGTCATATCTGTCCCTTGAGCATGAAATTTAAATCGAAGGTTATTTCGAATGGGTATATTTAAAGAGGAGTCTTAGAACATGAGGCTTTATCATGGTTATATATAAGACAAGACTGTATATAAATAGCCCAATATCTATCTCTCATTTTCGGTTTTATTACTACTAAATACTAATGTTACTAAAATAATTACGTTAAATATACTAATTCGTACAGTATTTATGTGTTAATAAATTATTGCTTCTTATTATTGCTATCAGGGCCGCGGTAGTCCGATTGGAAGATTAACCGACAAACGACTGGGGGGTGGGGGAGTTGCGAGTTCGAATCCAACCAAAGACCGTCATGTACAAAGGGGCCTGGTGCACGATAAATCTGTGATGGCCTCAAATGTCCTTACTTTGTCATGGTGTGGAAGTTATGGAGAGTGAGGTCCAGTTCTCAAGTGCTGCCTCGTCATCTGACCGTGGTTCAAAATTACGTAGTGTTGTCCACGTCGGGGATTGATCCCGGACCATCGCCAATAGCCCGTTGTGTTACTTTAGTTGACGTTAATTGAATACCTACCTGCCATCCTCATTCGCAAGAACTAGCAATAACCGAAGCTCTGTCAATGGGTCTCTGGGACGGAATTAATCATCCAAGTGGTATTAATGAGATATCTCGTCATCAAGATATTACCAATTTTTTAATGATGACGAGATCAAAATCTGGTCAACTTTGCTAATGACGAAATACCTTGATGAGGCAACCACCAAGAAGGGTAAATAAACTGCTCTATAAATCACTGCTCCTCAGTACAATAGACTATTATTCACGGTGCTGGCACTCTTCGGAGTCACCCCTTTACTAGTCATAAGTCCTACTGCTCTTTTCTCTGCTCTTTTCTCAATACTGCTCTACACTGCTCTTTTCTCAATAGATTACAGGGTGTGCTATATATAAGACTTGCCACTGCGTGGCCAGCACGGCGTTGCCCATGACAGTTCTTTAGTGGGTCATGACAGTTAGTGCCATGACAGTTCTTTTAGTGCGGTCAGGTGTGATCACTGCTCGCTAATCCCCGGTGATCGCTACGAATTCTTATTTAATTGCGATACAAACTAAATGGGAATTCGTAGCCTATTGGATAACAGCCATCACGACGTTGCCCGTGGTGTTGGCTTGCGGTTGGTCATTCTTCACGGCGGAGAAATTCGTATTGGTAAAAATATAAAAGTTACAGTTTAAAAATTATTTATTTAAAGGAATCATATTTTTAGGTATCGATCTAATGTGGAATTTTCCGCAGTTTACAAAACTGTTGAAATTTTTACTCTATCTTTAACGATCTAGGAGATATAACAAAGAACTACGTAACTCCAGAGTTAAAATTTTATTTGTTTTTTACGTCCGCTGAAAAATTGTTTCTCGGAAAATGAATCGTAAACGGAAAAAATAAATTTAGAACACGTCATCTTCTTATGGTGCTGCCATTCTAAAGAAAACAATACTAATTAAATTCTAATAAATTAATTTTAAAATGCTCTAGAATAGATTTTAAAATTTGAACTTCGCAAAAAAAATTGCAAAACATTCGGACTACCTGTATACCAAATCGCATTACTGTAAGTGCCATCGATTCTTAAGGACAGTCCACACATATACAAACACTCCCTGTCGTAATAGAGATATATCAAGGGTGGCCATAGCGTGGATCTTTCAGTCAGTCAAAACAGACCGATGCTTAATTTTAATAAATTTAAGTGTTGAATACAAAGACTCACAACAATATGAAGTACCGAAAATTACGATTCGTCCCAGCTCACACTCTTTGGTTTTAATATATTTATGTTCCAGGACCTGCAAGCAACGTATATTACAAAACAACAATTGCCTACGTTAGTGAATTATGTTACGTGCTAGGCCGGTGCGACTTCAATTGTCAAACCAGCGCTCAGTCGGCAAACCAATATTGAAAAAATTTCACGCATTTCTTATGCTGAATATCTATCTTTGAGTCAAAGATGTCTCAGCTAAGAAAGCAATGCAGTTTTGTGTTTTAGCTATGAATCAGGCTGACCGGGGAACTGTGGGTAAACATTAAAAGATTGAACTAATTTTCAGCTTCAAATTGTTTTGTTATCAAAGATAATTAAATGGCTTTTTCAAATATTCCTTCCAGAAAAGTAGCTTCCAAAGGTAGTGTAGCTGGCCAACTTTGGGATATACTTTAAACCCTCCAAGTGTTTCTAAGAGCTTTCTCGACCAAGATTTCGCCACTTTTGCAACGGAGACTGGACGTAATTAGAGTGCACGTTAATTTGCGATTTTTAAAGCTAAGATAAATCCCCAAAAGGGTAAAACTTTATGTTTTAAGGATGGAATAAATGAACGCACATGCATATGGCACGCGCATGCTCTGGAAAATACTTCTGACATGGACAAAATTGTACTAAAAAATGCAAAAGCATGAAACATTTTCTTCAAGAAAAATCATGGAACAAATATTTCTGAAATGCCGTCCCCTTAGACATTAACGCTCAACACCTCATCCAAATCTACACCCTGAAAAATATACCTCTATACGCCGAACGTTAAAATAAAATGCCTCAAGAAAGCAAATCCGTTTGTATGTTCCTCCATAGATGAGATACCTTATATTCTGTACCGACGAATAAACATACGAATGTGTTTAAGAGAAGGAATAAGAGTTGTAAAAGAAAAATGTGACCGAGTAATTTCCTCCACGGTGTTGTTTGTACTAATGCATCCAGCTCCGAAAACGACTCTCCTGTTTATTCAATCCTGACAGCTCACATTCGTCAGAATAAAAAACTGGAAGTATCATGTCACTTAAGTCGCCGCTGGAAAAAAAAGGCCTGCACCAAAGGCGTTGATTTTCTCAAGGCGTGCCCTTCAATTACAAGACAGCGGAAACTGGAGGCAGACCGTCAAAATATTGTGAATGGGATGAATTGCGTAATATTTGACAATGTTACGCAATGCAATACGCACCCAATTTTTCAAAGCAGCTTTGTCCACTTAAACGCGCATATTTCACTTTTCTTCACTTGAAGCAGTTATATTTGCATTTGGCTTATGGACACATATCGTTGACTCAGATGAAACGAATCAGCTACAAAATTAATTTTTACTACACAGCTGGATAAAACTGACGTTCGGTTCTTTGGTCAAAAGATGAATAGTATAAGCATTTAGATCAGGGCTCGGGGAAATACCCGGGTGCACAGGTGCACTGTGCAAATGAAAATAAAATTGTGCACCTAATTTTTTCCAGCTAGGTGCATTCCGTGCACCTAGTGGAGGGAACGTTTCATGTTATTTTGTAGCTTTAAGAAACTATTAGTATCGACCTCTCCCGCTCTAAAGGAACGTAATTAAAATTCCTAAATAAACACTATTGCGAAAACAAAATCGCTGGGCCGTAACGGGTTTATATAGGATGAAGGTTTACTTGTGCCCTGCCACCAGAACTTTCCGAGGATCGAAACATTTTCCAGCTAGCTCTGTCGAAGCGACTGTCGAGATAGCCGTGCGCCGGAGAAAGGAGAATGCAGATGTTTAAATATGTTTATTTACTATTTACTACTAACCTATCTAAACATACCCAACTAATAAAGTGGTTTAAATTACATCAATGCTCTTATATTACGTTTTTTTAAATGTGCACCTAAAATATAACCTGTGCACCTAATTTAAAAACTGGTACACCTTGTGCACCTGTATTAAAAAATCTATTTTGGGGCCTGATTTAGATAGAGCAGATTTGTTTTCAATATTACACAATATGACCAAATTTTTGTCGTCATAAAAATAAGCAATTAGAAAAAAAATGTCCAAAAATCGAAAAAAATGTCGTTTGATGAGTTGCTTTTCTTCGCCAACGACACTTGTCGTTCTTCAATTGCCAAACAGCGGAAACTAACAGCGGAGCCAGACTGCTAAATGCGCTTCTAATTTTTAAAGCCACTTCTCTCTTAAATATATTTCGCTTTTCTTATACGAAAGCAGTTTCATCTGTATTGAGCGCATGTTTTTATCTTTACTCCGTCTTTAAAGTTTATTGACTACAGGCAATAGTAACAGAAAGATGGTTACTCTGATGGAAGAAATACACTCCATAGCATATTACTTCCATAGCAAAGACCTTTTATTTTATGATTTATTTTCCACTTGCTTGTTTTTGTGATTTATTTAATGCCATCTAACCCAGCTTTAAGTTAGATCTCTGTCTTTCAAAACAGAAAATGGTTGAAAAATATATTACTTTTCATCACATATCCCCTTGACTCAATTTCCATGAAATATTTTGTAATTTATTGCATGTGTGTATAATAATAAATGGAAGTGCTTTTACAGCTGTATTGACGACAACGACAACGTCTTGTTCGAACGCTTGAGCATTTGATTGCATTGGAAATTCGTCATTTTTCTTCAAGAGAATTAAATTTCTAACACAAAAAGCTGAAAAGGCCTGTTCGATCAACATCGGACTCACAGATTACTAGAATCCAAACAATCTGTTGAATAAGTTAACTCATCTCTTCATACACCTTTCGCAAAGATCTAAGTCTCTTCTTTGGTCCCTGACCGTTCACTGCCCTTCTCTGGTATTTTATTAATTAGTCATTTTTGCGAAACTGTTTTTACTGCACGAAGTAATTGGAAAAATAAGATAGAAATTTGTTTTCTTAAACCTGAAATTGAGTTATCTGTTTTTATTGTCACAAAGTACAAGATCATTGTTTTAAAACCAAAACTTCGCAAATCTAATTTTTCAAGGTTTATGAGGTTTAATACTATTTGGTTACAAATACAATTTCTAAACTTGTTTCAAAAGCTCCTTACATACATTTTAGGCTGCGCAGTTTCGATTCATCCCTGGTCGTGTTTCTGTCCTCATAAGAAATACACAAAATTCAAATGAACATACACAAAAAAAACTTTCCTTTTGTGTATGTTCATTTACTTATTATCGCACCTTAAAATATTTGAATCTAAGACGGAAATTTTGATAGTGAGATGACGATGTGTCATATTAAAAATACTACCCACAGGACATTAACTCCATTTTACAGAGAGTAAGCGCTTTTCTTAAAAGCTTTGTAAACATGATAAGCGAGCACAATATATGTTAAAATCAAAGTCAAAAATACAGGCTGCCACACATCCCAAACATAAATTTTATTAAACAGTAGAAAAAAATGTTAGTAGCAAGTGTAGTTGCTCAAATGCAAATGAATTGGTAAAAGCACAAAATGTTCTACTTAAGTATGAAACAGACGTTGAGGATATAGCCAATAAATTTAAAAAAGAACTATTTACGTGTACAATCTAGCTGCCACTGATTACGATGTTTTTCTGACATGGTTGCCACACGTCTTGGTGGAATAACGTCTAAATTAGAGTCACTTATAAATCCCCTTGCCCCTAAAAAAAAATTTTTTAAAAATTTGTCTGCAAACCACCAAAAATTTGAAAATAGGACCTGCTTTGGAGACGAGTTTGCTTTAAGAGATATTCTTAGTCATTAAGGTTGAAGAATAGTAGTAAAAGTCATCTTTTAGTCGCCCAGAGGCAGCCCTGAATTAAGAAATGCAATGCCAATAATATACCTCGTAATAGAGATACCAGAAGTATTTTATTCAAAACCCGAACTCTCTCAGTTGATTCAAAAGAAACAGTCATTTGAAGAAAATTCAACCTTTTAAAACCGTTTAAGCTTAACATATTTTTCTTGAGGAGGCTATCAATTCAGGTCTCTTCACAGCACTCTGAGGGTATTAAGTGTGCTCTAAAAGCCTAGATTAAAACAACTGAAGATCCCTGTTTTCAACAGTGTCGAAAAATGTAACCTCCATCTTTCCTGGACCTAATCAATTTTCAAAAGTGCCTGAAGTACCCCTGATATCTGAAACTAGAAGAAAGCCACTTGAAGTGATATTAATGAGACAGTAAACGTGTAAGACCTATTATTAAGATCACTATCCGTCTAAATTTTTTTTACATAATCTATCTGACACACCAAATTATAAATTGTTTTTAAAAATAAGGACAATTCTCACACTTAAGTCTGTTTTCTTAGAAGGCCGAATGTGTTTATGTAGATGGAACTTTAAGTATCTCTGAAGAGGCAAAAGTGTTAAGTCCTTATATTTCTTAACTTAAGAGCATCCATTTTGAGGAAAATATTGTTACATAACAGCGAAAAGATTTGACCTATGTGAATGAACTCTAAGGTAAATGCCCCCCCTCCCCCCCCCCCAAAAAAATACTCTTTCGTAAATTGTTTCCAGTTGTAATAATATTTTTTACCCGAGGCAAACTTAAAATATACGACAAAAAATAATATCATTAAATTACAATACCCTCTTGATCGTGTAAGACATAGGTGCACAGCATATGGCTCCTGAACTGTTTCTATTCTGTCTTCGAAGGTATTACAGACATTAACACTTCACTTTATTATGAGAGTCATTTTCTGTCAAGCCAAATGTAGAGGCGAAACGTATTTACGATACATATTAGAAACACGGCGGTAATTGGTTTGTTTTGCAAATTAGATCTCGAAAAGTCGCCAGTAAAAATTTTAAAGAATGAATTCTGAATGGAAAAATGATAATTGATTAGTCAACGCTAACTAGATTAAACTCCAAACGTCGTCAAATTGGCAATAAACTTCGGATTAAGGTAACTCCGTTTCTTATCATGCAAGAGAATTCACGTGTCGATGTAAAAATAGCATTCAGTTTGATTTGTTTAAGCTGAAAATCTATCTAATGGAAAATTATTTTCTTTTAATTGGTTTTGAAAAACAAAGAACTAAATTTTATAAAACTCAGATATAAGAATATTGGTGAATGTTCAGTTCTAAGAAGGTGAAGACAGGACATTGCATTATGTTTGAGAAAGCCAGGTTTCTTTTCCTGAGACCAGCGTTTCTTGAACTTGAAAATCACCGAGCTTCAACTGGAGATAATTTAATTGGTGACCAATGTTCAACGACCTACATTAAATCAAAATTTTAAGACTTAATTAAGTGATTTCTACAAAAGGATAGAAAGTAGGTTTAAACATTTGATAGCTACAGCCCTGAATTCTAAGCATCTATAAAAGAATATTTAATGCAAGCACTGACCTTTTGAATTGGTGGGCGGTTGAATTCACGTCACACTGAAGCAACACAACGAGCTATTGAGAACAACACCTCGTAGGTTTGAACCACGACTTCTCCAACTGTCAATTGGTTCAATTATTTCTTAGAACTAACTGTGAATCTCAGGCCAAAAAAAAACTAGAATCTGGAGGATATCTTGAAGATTTCAGCAGTGTAACTCCGGACTACAAGTATTCCAAAAAAAATTTTATGTGTTTTCTTTTTCTTTTTTAATCATTAAACTAATACATATGGTCTGCTTTCTTCACAATTTTTCACAATCCGTCCCGCAAGGTTCATGATATTGTACACCTCTGGTGTGTATAAACTATTAGGATAGGTTGATTTGGTTTTGGATTTTATGGTGCAAGGACCATATTTAGACAAGGCGAGCCAAACTTCAAGTATTGAATATACAACACATTGAAATATTTACTGCAACAGAAGAGAGAAATAATCCCAGAGAGGAATCAAACCTGACCGTCTACAGATCGCCATTGCGAGCGCAGAGGGCAAATTGACTGAGACATGGCGACTGCTTTAAAAGTTAAGAAAAATATTGCTTCTGCTTTAGAATACTAACGTCTTATTGGACTTAAATTTCCGATTAAAATATGTAACTCAGGAAAATTTTATATCATGAACTTTACTATCATAAAAATACTCAATTTTTGTTTTGGATTGAGGGCGGCTCATGCCTAATTTGCCACAGATCATATTAAATTTAGCTTCACTTCTGGGCGTATAGCTCTATTTTTTCAAGACAACAGTATACGCTATATTGAAATTATCTACTATCTAAAATGTAATTAGTTAGAGAATTGTGTCACTTCTACAAAGATATTTTATACACTTAATTGGACGAGGTAGCCCAATTGGAAAAGTAACGGATTCGCAACGGAAGGGTTGCGAATTTGAAACTCGGTTCAAACTAAGACCGAAAGTGCATGTTAAATCTATTGTGACTTCAATGTTCTCACCTTTGAGTTGTGTGAAAGTCAGGAGAATGGTGTGCCAGTCAAGGTGTTGACCGCGTTATCTGACCCTGCTTCGGGGTTTGTCCTCGATCTTTCCTTGCACGATTAACTTTGAACACTCGCCAATGGCAAGCTGTGTTGCTCCAGTGGAACGTTATTTCAACTACCTACAGTTGTCTTATATTTGCAGCAAAAATATACGTAACAGATAGATGAACATTCGTGCCAACAACCTTTAGAAATTTCTTATTTATTTTCGTGTCATTTTCCATACACATGACCTTGATCGATATAAAGTTTTAATATCTCCGTTAAAAATCGATACATTTTTCTTGAATTGGAAAGTAAAAATTAAGAAGTGAGTCAATACTACAAAGATAATTTTTATACACTCTTTTTTTAATGCTTGTTGTCTTATGTCCACCACAAAAATATACGTAACAGAAATATTTACTCAAATAGTCTTTCAAAATTTTGTATCGATTTTACATTTCATTTACCATACTAATGACCTTTATGGGTATAAAGTTTTAACATTTTGGTTAAAAATTTATACATTTTTCTGAAATTGGAAATTAAATATTCAATACCCACCACTGATGATAAAATTAATTTTTAAATTATATACTCCGCCCCTAGCTAACTAAAGATTCGAAGTTTGTTTTTTACTAGAAGGTAGATAATTAATTGTTTTTTAATCAATGGTCTCAGCACAAGTATCCATCATAATCAGTGAAGACCCACTGAGAAATTAGGAGAATGCAGAGGCTTGTGCTTCTGGGAAAACCTATTTTCCGTTCAAATTTTTTTAATAAATATTAAAAATTATTTAAAAGTTATTTAACTAAAAAGAATGGAATTAAAAAGTAAGAATTTTATATAACGCACAAAATAAATCTACGCATTCTAATCTTTACTATAAAAACTAATTTATGGAATGGTATTAATTAATCTTATTTTCAAATTACTTGCACTTAAGGGAGATCGAATAAAATTATTATTAATTTGATAGCGTAATTTTGATTGATTTGATATTAAAATGTTTTTTATCTTTTAACTCTTTTATCTTTTAAAAATACTTTTGAGTTTGTATTCATGTTCTTCTCTCTCTAATATGGCTGGTACACGGTAAATCTGTTGTGACCTCACATATCCTCACGTTGTCGGGATGTGGAAGTTTGGAGAGTGGGGTCCATGTCAGGTGTGAGCTCGTCATATAAACTTTGTTCCAAATTACTTGGTGTTGTCCTCGGATCTTTCTCTCTGGTTTTAATCCCGGACAGTCGCAAAAAGCTCGTTGTGTTGTTCTAGTGCGACGTTAAGAAACATAAACATACAGTACAACATGCCTGCGTCAACTAATATATAATGCCATCACACTGCTTAAAGTGAAAAATTCAATTTTTAATATTTTCAAAATTATTAAAGCGCAAATTGTATACATTTCCTCACGAGCCAACCCGTCATTTCTTAGCTTATTATCTACATCCAAAATCACGAATCACAACACTAAGCTCAAATTTCCACCATCTAGATTAATAAACTTGAATGCCTTCGGATTCTGAGCAGGAATTTAGCTGCGTGAAAGCGAGTTATTAATAATTATGCACGTCTATACGTAACATTATTCAAACTTTTTTACATCTGGACGCACACTCATACAAATGCTTTTCCCTACCAACAAACTCTTGATCCCAGCGAAAACTCTTTATACACCTTCCAGAGAGAAAAGACGTTCATCTTCGTCCCAGATTCTAAACTGCTTCCTCCAACAATACAAATCCGACATCCAAACATCCCACCAACATCCCCGACAAAAGGGTGTCCAATAAAAATGTCCCAGGAAATAATTTAAGGAAAATCCTTTAACATTTCGGGAAGGGCGCTGTTAATAAGGGCGGCTAACAATGTCTGCTGAGAAGAACTTTTAGGGGCGAAGTACAGTGGCGGCAATTAGTAGCCGAGAAAATTGGTGACGAACTGTTCTGTCAGTGAACTTTTATAATTGGTCGCAAGTTGCCGCCATAATTATACTAAAGGTCTTGCCTCTAATTAGGGTATTGTCCTTTGGATATAATAGATTCCGCCAGGAGCTGTCATATTGTACTTAAACTCCGGGTTTTTGCTTCGTTTTCCGAAGTTGACTTTCAGCCATCCGCCAACTTTACGAACTTTTTGTATGCCTTGGGAGTCAGGATATAAGGAAGAGACAATTAGGAACCGGCATCTGGTACTTGCCACAGCTTGCAGAACGAATTACTTTAGTAGCATGTTGGGAAGATTGTCGGCATTTTGGTTTTGTTTTCTGTCCGATGATTATGTATATAAGTAAAGTTGAGACATCTTGTGTGAAAGGAAGTATTAGTTTCCAATGCTTGCCAGAGAAATAAAATTATGCTGACATCTTCTTGTATTAAAATCTTCTAGTCTAATATCCATATTTCTATGCGGAACAACCGTGACTTTAGTGGGCATTCCTACTGCGCTAGCAACCTCCGAGTTCTTGCCACAGCTTTTAGAACGAATTACTTTAGTAACATGTTGGGAAGATTGTCGGCATTTTGTTTTTGTTTTCTGTACGATGATTACGTATATAAGTAAAGTTGAGACATCTTGTGTGAAGGGAAGTATTAGTTTCCAATGCTTGCCAGAGAAATAAAATTATGCTGACATCTTCTTGTATTAAAATCTTCTAGTCTAATATCCATATTTCTATGCGGAACAACCGTGACTTTAGTGGGCATTCCTACTGCGCTAGCAACCTCCGAGTTCTTGCCACAGCTTTTAGAACGAATTACTTTAGTAACATGTTGGGAAGATTGTCGGCATTTTGGTTTTGTTTTCTGTACGATGATTACGTATATAAGTAAAGTTGAGACATCTTGTGTGAAGGGAAGTATTAGTTTCCAATGCTTGCTAGAGAAATAAAATTATGCTGACATCTTGTATTAAAATCTTCTAGTCTAATATCCATATTTATATGTGGAACCACCGTGACTTTAGTGGGCATTCCTACTGCGCTAGCAACCTCCGAGTTCTTGCCACAGCTTTTAGAACGAATTAATTTAGTAGCATGTTGAGAAGATTGTCGACATTTTGGTTTCGTTGTCTGTACGATGCTCATGTATATAAGTAAAGTTGAGACATCTTGTATGAAATGAAGTATTAGTTTCCAATGCTTTTAAGGGAAACAAAATTATGCTGACATCTTCCTGTATTAATATATTCTAGTCTAATATCAATTTCTATGTGGTACCACCGTGACTCAATGGGTATTCCTACTGCGGTAGCAACCTGTGAGTTGTATGCTGCACGGATTCCATTTCCCCCTTAGTATATTTCTCTTTATGTGTTAGCAAAACTTCCCTTGTATGTATGTCCATTGCTTGTTGTACAGCGAAGCATGGCCAAATATGGACCTTCTGCCATTAAATCCAATTCAATCCAATCAAATATTTCTGAGCATACTTGTTTTGCAACGGTAAAAATTTTGAAATACAGAAATTTATTAAGTTGAACGAATTATTCCAAATATGAATCTGGCGCTATACACAGTAAAAATGTTACAATTACGTGATTTGAGGTATCATTACCACCTTAGACTTGACTTTCACCTTAAGATGCAATTAATACTACCACGTAACTGTTACAAATTATGTTTTTACGTATCTGAATTTTTTAATTCTTAAAAACCATGAATCCCATAATTTAAGAAACATTTCGAATTGTATCTATCTATTTTTACTCTGATTTGAAAGTGTTAGACGAATGTTTTCAAAAAATTCTATTCCCGAAATGTTTATTTCACAGAGCTGTTATATACATATTACTAAAGTTTATCACGAAGCATTCAAAATATAGAACAGTATATTCGCATTTAATATAAATTTTGAAACAATGGTAAATTCATGCAATATGTATTTCATTGTATCAATCACTGAACAGATAAGAAAGAAGTGTATCATATAAATATAAATTTAATATGATTTTGTTTTGCTTCGTTTGCTGTTTGCTCATTACATAACAATTTAAAATTAAAAACTGTGCTAATAATGTACTAATATTTTAATGAGTCATACACAAATCCAAAACGGAATTTGCTTTCGGCCGCCAGCTTGGAAATCACGTTCATTAAGTAAATCTACTTGTTAAAAGTTAATAAAGAGTATTTTCAAAGTCTATTTGAGATAACTTTGAATTACTAATGGAATATTGACTTTTCACTATTCATAGATCAAGGTTCCGAGATTATTTTACAAAGAGGATCTATTTAAGATCTAAAAAAGAGAGAAATATGCTTGCATATTTTGTACTAATTACTGCTATTTGCCGTTTTATAGTACAGTTGGACCTAAAAATTACCGCCCCGTTACTGAATTTGATAAGCTAGTAATTATAATTAATAAATTATTTTTTCATTTATCCTCATATTTCCACATTTTCTCCACACAGAACCCCATTTATTTCAAACATCATTCAAAATTGTCAATATTACAAGCCGTCCGGGTCTCGTGACTTCTCGGATTGGTAAATTTCCATTGAATTTAGTTCTTAATATTGACTAAAATGATCTCCCTAAAACGGTGTTTAGTGACATAAACAGTTAAAAATATATTTCATCTTTCCCATTTTACATTCCCTAGAATTCTCGCCAGCCTCATATTATAAGGAAAAGCTTTTCTCCCTAACGCGATTGTTGTTCCCGTTCAAAAATTTAATCTACAATATGGTCATAAAGTTAGAACTCCGAGCCAGAATACGGTGGTTCGGTTTGTAACACCACGCCACCAAAAAGTTCAAAGCACTATACGTTCTTCGGAGATGAGTATGGCCATACCAGCAGAAGACAACACTTGGCAACCGTCTTGGTGCTACGATGGTGAATAATGGACCGTGTTAGCCTGGGCATAGCTTTATCAAAGTAACGAAGGGTGAAAATACTCAAGGTTCCGGGCTGTTGTTTTTCTTTGGCAACTTTCCCCCTGCAAAAACCGAACAGGCCGTAGATCTCCCGAGAGGCGCTTTTCGCGTGGGAAACACAAATGTCACCTGAATGAGTGAAACGGAGCAAAATTGTTCTTGAAATTCAGAAGAAGGTGTAAACACCAGGTTCGTCGCGCAATTTCTTTGGTTTCCTTGAAGGTCAAGGTATTATGTTTAACGTCAGCATGCGAGTTTTGGATGGATTTCGATTTTGGCATGGCTATGTACTTTTAAATATCATACTTTCTCAGCAAGACGCTAAACTGGCAAAGTTAGCATAGCCACCCTGCAGGTCCCGGGCAGGCAGCTCAATTGATCTGACCAGCTTGACCGTTGTTTTGCGCAGTTTAGTCAAATATCCCCCTGAACCATAAAACCCAAGACACTAACCCGATTTATATGCGCATGGGGATTGTTCCAGTTAGGAGTAATGGCGGATTATGCACAGGGTAGTCCATCACAAATAGCCACCACTTGGCTCCCTTGTAGTGTTGAAGAGATCAGAGGTCGGTCTTAGAAAAATATTACAACCCATATTTTTAACACTACAAAGGTAAATACACTCAGTAAAATACACTTTTAAAAGAAGTATAACAATTTATATTTAGTCAAATATTAAAGAAGTTAGATATATATCACGCACGTAATAAATATTTACTCACTCACTAATTTTATCTAATAATGTCCACTGTAATAAATTCAACTAGGGGGCCCGCCAACTGCTCACTAACGCTCGCCAACCCCCGGAGGATTGGTTTGCTCATTGGTTCGTTGCGGGAACCTTACTCGCTTCGCTCACATCAATGAAGACATTGTTTACAAAATATGATATTCCAAAAAATATTTTTTTAAATATAAATTTGTTCTACTACAGAAAAATTATACAGTACCTCCGGAATCAGAACTCTAACAATTTGGAATTCAAATGAAAGCTTTGAGCAAATTTTGACTCGAAATGTGAGCGCTGTTTTGGATTTTGAATACCCAATATGTCGTTTTTGAAGGCTGCAACATATTCGACTAATATTCATTTTTTTTTTCAATAAAACTTTATCCGATAAAACTATAAATTCAATTGAGGCGCGAGGCTTCGTGGTAGACAAACACTCGTCCAGTGTTGCCAAAACGCGATAACAAATAGCGTCTTTTTTGCTTGCCACGTAAGAGAATTATATATATAGAAGATGAGAATACTTATCAAACTAATAACGTGTTACAAAGCATTTTATGGTACATTAAGATTCAACGACGAATTATTATTTATGTGTTTCATATTGTATATTTGAAGTTTATACATCACATCAATAAAAACTAATTGTGGTATCATGACTCGGGGAAGAGCTTTTTATCAATAACTGTATTGGAAATCAAGATTAACCCTAGCAAGAAGTACACAGCAATTTTTTTGATAATTGTATTCCATTTTGAGGTATGTAATGTTCATATCACAGAATAATCAACCGAATCGGCGGTTGCAGAAACGACATGAATGTAAAATAATTTGGAAATTGACTTTACATATTTGGGGTCGATATAGTGGGTTGTTTTTGCGTCTACACGTAACGTGTGAAAAACTCACAAGCGTGTCAGTGATTTCAGTTAGTAAATAAGTGGATGTAGAAGGATATGGGTGTAAAAACCATACGAATTACTGACACTTAAGTGGTTTCTGCATCCACTCTTCTTAAATTTGAAAAATAGGACTCGCGAGGTTTCTATACTCACGTATTCTACTTAAAGCGTATTTTAACAACTCACGAAGAGTGAGTAACTACATTACAATCGATTGATTCATTTCAGCCGAGATACGGGCTTTCTAGTTGATTTGAATGGATTTGAATAAGGTATAAAATGTGAGTAAAGACACTGCCATCAAAAGATACGGACAATTAAGAAACTTTTGCTGGTATGCTATGCGCGGTCTTCGATATTTAAAAAAAATACAAAGGCTCTAGTTCATTCAGATTTAATCTGCGCATCCGAAAGACGCTATTCTTCGGAGTAAGTGGTCTGAAGAGACTGGGATGAGTATAAGCGTTGGTGGAAATTTGACGACCGCAATTAAGATAAAGGAGGATCCTAATTCCAATCGTTAAAATGCAATTTCGGTCGCGACAAGATATCACTATCAAGTCACAGTGTTATACTATGTGTCGGCCGCTTGATTTAATGTAGGACGCGCCACAGTTAACCCCACGGTCGGAAGTGATACAAGGAGTATCTTCTTATCGCCTTACTGTGCTAAGGACGTTGTCTCCAGAGGAGAAAAAAAAAGCTACGAGTCAAAACGCTTGACGCGGCTGCGATTTCTGTTTCCGAGACAGTGGAGTTATTGTCTTTGCGAAGGATGACACTGGAATTGCAGGGAGATATCTAGCTCTGGAGAGGAGAGGGACGTGACTTTTTCCTTGACGCGCGAAGTTCTGAAAGGACACTTTCGTCGCGAACCTTTGAAGTGTTCTCAAGTTGTATCTTTGTAGTATAATTGAAGAATTCTTTTCAGGAAATGTGTTGCACAAGTTACCGTAGCTCTAATATCAGAAATAAAAGATAGTTTGGTAGTAGTAGATTTTTCTGAAACATTAAACATATATCCAGGAGTTTCACTAAAAAATGATCATTTTTAAAAAAATTAAGTACACATAATCAACACACGAAATACTAAAGATGGAATATTTTAGTATCTGCTATTTGTGTGTGCGACATGAATTTATATTAGAATAACATCTTTTCTTTATAAAATCCGTGCAAAAAAAAAATTTTTAAATCAAAAGTTATATTTGATTAGACAATGCACATGATATTCAACACTTATGGAGTTTATGTTCCACACTCGTGCAACCATTCCATCCTTTTATCATTGGAAAATTTTCTGAACTGATCAGTACAGAGCATATTTCCCAATTGACGCGATAATGATATCTTTCACTGCTTAAACGGACCCTCCATTTACATACAAAAGCGTCTCAGATCTGCTGTACCAATATTCCTCGAGGTGAAACTCGTACTATTCTTATGAGACTGGTTTAACTGTGTTCTATGGGAGTTCACTTATCATCACAGCTAGATTTTCTTTGTTGAGCATTTTATTGTTATTTGGTAACTTTGTTTATGTTATTGCTGTAAGGTCTCGGCCACTGCATCTATTCTCTTTCTACTTCTTATGTTTAAATGCTAGGTTTGGATATACTGTAGTGGCTCTTAGAAGATCAGCAACGCAGGTGAAGTGAGATTTGTGAGGAGACAATCTGAGGAATAGTGCGTTGGTGTTCCCTCTTGCCAACATTGATTGGTCTGAGATAATTAAAATATGTCTTTATAGCTGAGGAATGGGCAATAATCTATTACGTACCGTAAAAAACGTCTATATTTGATTTGGGAATCATGGGAAACGTTTGGGAAGAGATCGTATGTGGAGCGGCATGTGTTATCTGTGTCTTATTCTACTTTCTGCAGTTCGAGGGAGCCTCTTACAATGTGAGGTTGGGAGGGCTATTTAGATGTCCTCCGGGGCATCTTTCTTTGCCGATACTTCTTTGAAAAGATTGTCAGCTCTTCGTTACTGTCTTATCCAACGTGATCCTTAATTCATCGAAATTAAAATGCTGGCTCTTTTTTTGGAAGAAGTCCTGTAATTCTTTGATGAGAGGATATCAGAACATTGTGTTTGGGAAAGCTTTAAAGACTTCTTGGGTATCTGATAAGATTGTTACTTTCTCTACGGCCAATCTCTCTGCTTCTCTGATCTCGACCTACTCCACGGTCGCCACAAAAATGTTGCTCGTATGCCGCAACTAATTTCTTTCATATTATGGAGAAAATAGTTGGTTCAAACTCTTTCACTTGGATTGACTGACTCTGACTTAAAGTAGTCTGACGCTTTTAATCTAATGGCAATTTGTAGGATGGGCGAAGTTCAGGACAGGCCAGTTAGTACTTTCGAATTGTGATTCTTCAGCAATCTTTTACTGATTTATATATAATATACATTTACTTTGAAACGAACTTCTATTAACTATTCATTTAACTAGGTCATGTTGTATGTTGTCCTATTGGTTTTAACTTTTACATTGTATGCTTAAAAGTAACGTAGGTAACAATGACATCTGGGGATTCCGAGGTTCAATAAAAAGCAACAAATATGTATCATGCTATATCTTCAGACAAATTTAACATTCGCCGTTGTTTCTTTTGCGCAAGACAATATATTACAAATTTGCCTCCAAATTTTACCAAAATTTATATTTTTATCAGGGGTTGCTGGACTTCTAAGATTTTATAGACGTCATGCCAGTGTTACCTAACAACTGTTCGATACATTGGAGTCGTTCAATATTTACTTTGCGTAGTAAAAAAATCATGTCATTAGTGCATTTCTTTTGTAAACTAAGTAAACTTTCATTCAGATATTTACCAAAAATCATTACTAAATGAAACATTGCCGCATGTGGCTGAAACTGTTTACTATTATTATTGATGATAGGCATGGCCATTCTTGCTTTTCTGTACAGAATAGTTTTAAGAACTTACAATAGATAGTTCTCTTGCGTCATAAAATCAGGTTTACTTACGGAATACAATTTAGATACTTTTTTGATTGAATTCATGCGCTTCCAACAAACTTCATTACCAAAGTCCAGCCTTTTCTACACCATTTCTGCAATTTATCTAATATTTTCCAGAAAATCAACAATGCAATATCGCCAGGCAGTTGTCGGAAGTCATAAAAGGTACATAAATTTTTGTAGGTATAAAATCACAATGCACAGATAAATATTTATTTGTACTATATTCATGGTAATACGTTCCGAAAATGGAATCAAATTCATGCACTATTTCCACGAATTATGCATTGTTTCGCTGCATTCAGACGTCTAAGGTCATTGCTTTATCTCCTTTTCTTTACGACCAAACACTTTTATGGATCAGAATTGCTATACGCTTTACCTAAGAACACAGAAACTGCAATTTGTACTAGCAAAAGAATTACCTGAAAAATATATTCTAATTTTTGAACAAAACCGAGCTTATTATGGTTTGTTTGTTTGGGAAAGTAGCCAACTTGGGATCCCTAGTAAAAACGGAAGTTCCAACAAGTTTGTTTTTTTAACTAAAGATGTTTATTTCAAATTGATGTGATTTTTTTTTTATTTTAAAATTGTTTCTCTCATTTCGATTATCGGAATTTTAAACAATGTTTTTCCATATACTTACGTGTTTTATTAACTTTGAATGTGTATCGTAATAATATATATATATATATATATATATATATATATATATATATATATACTCCCTTTGTATACATTATCGTATGTATATCTTGTTTATCGTATATTATATATGTATATACACAGTCCAGTCACATTAATGTGACCACCTGTCAAAAGCCATAATAACCACCTTTGGCAGAGCGGACCACTGCGAGACGTGCATTAAGAGAGTCAATTAGGTTTCTGAAGGTGTTCACTGGGATGTTAAGTCATGCCGACTCCAGTGCCGTGGCCAGCTGAGAAAGATTACCTCCCTCCTCCAGCCTGGATCCTTCCGACAATTGTTGTAGGCTGTTTGCTTTCAGACGTTTCACGCTGTATACGTCAACGTCCATCTGTCCGATGGAGCATAAAACGTGATTCATCGGGAAAAGCCACTTGTCGCCACTCTGTGTATGTCCAGTTCCGGTACTGGCGTGCACATTCCAGCCTTCGTCGCCGGCATAGGTGCATTAACCAGGCGTCTGCTGCGGAGGCCCATGCGTAGCAACGTTCGCTGAACCGTTGTTGAGGATACACTCTTGGTAGCCCCTTGGTTCATCTGGGCGGTCAGTTGCTCAACAGTTGCACGTCTATTCGCCCGAACGCATCTCTGTAGCCTTCGTTCGCCTCTGTCATATATAGTCCGTGGTGCACCACATGTGCCACGCCGCTGATTTTGGATAGTGCCATTTTGCCATGCACGGTATACTTTTACCACGGCGGCACGCGAACAGTTCACAAAATTAGCCGTTTCCGAAATGCTTCCACCCTTGGCCCGTAAGACAGTGCCCTTTCGGACGTCGGATAAATCCCTACGTTTCTGCATTACGCCAACGATTGAAATGCTTTCCGATGCCCTAGGACATCCTTTATATACACTTCACTGCAATGTGCTGCCACCTGCCTTTTGTGATTGGTTATTTCACGTTGACGTCGAAAGTAGGTGGTGGTCACATTAATGTGACTGGACTGTGTATTATCGTATCTATATCTTATGTATTTCTGTAGTACTACTGGTGTGGAAGCTTGCAGAAACTGTTCAAAATTCATGTCTAAGCTTTAAAGAATGGTAGAGTTGCTCAAGTTCTTTCTTATAAAGGACTACGTGAAATGATAGCTTTAAATTACAAAGCTTCAGAACAGTGATAACATTTTAAAAAGCTGGTAATTTTAGTTTCAACTCTTCAAAGCAATGTAGTATTGTTTAAACTGCATAGGTGTGGATCATGAAAAGACTTTTCCTAAGCCATGTGCTGTGTCTTGGTCAAAATAATTGGAAAAGCAACCAATACAGACATTATCTTTTGTAAAAGATTGGTCGTGTTCGAGAACATGTGCAGTATATTTTGAATTTGCTTTTAGATAGGATCTTTCTTTATTCATTTAACTGAGCTGCGTATTAGCCCCCTATGATTGGTTTTTCATAAATAAACTCACTAAGAACTCTCTTACCCTTTCAGCAATTCTTATCCGTAAAGAGAAAGTATATCAGGTGTGTGTATCTTTCTTTTCTCATTCCGATTAATAAATTCAAAAATTGTCTGAAGGACGTTCAATTTCGAAAGTGTGGGCATCCGATCATTCACAAACGTCATAAATGATATGGCCATTCATCTCTGGACATAATCAAACATTCGTCGACATGAATTCTGCATTTGCCTTTTGTCATTTTAAAAGGTGTGGGCACCCGCTTATCTTGTGTCATTCGCAATTTAATCTAATCTGCTGTGTACAGACGTCGCCACCTGTTCCAGCGTCCCGAGTAGGAAAATTTCTGTTGTCGGATGCATGAAAGAGAGTCCGGATATAACAAGACGAATATTGAGTGTTTATCGCTTCGGAGAGTATGTAGTAAATAACATTATCGTTGAATGAAAATCCTTTTTGAAATAGAATTTTTCAAAGCAAGGTTTTTTTTAATTCCCTCCTCTCAGCTTAGAAACGGTAAGATATAATTGTTTCATATTTATTGTTGAGTATTTTAAAAGTGTCTCTAGTAAATACAGCGTGCGATCAATTTGTAAACAAATTCTTCGCACGAATATGATTTGAATGGCTATATTTTGTGTTTCTACACCTCGAGAAGAAATTTGAAATTCAAACTAAATAAATTGCTTTACTCGGTGTGGTACAAATTCACCTCCTAGAGCACTTGATAAAAAACTAATAATTTAAAATATTCATATTGAACAAATTCTGAAGTAATCGTGGTAGTAGCTTAGTAAGGTTAACGTAACAATAAAGGCTTTAATAGTCAAACTTTACATTGATTGCTGTTATAAATTTCAAGATGCTTGATAAAGTTCACCGAAATATTTCATTGCGTTCATTTAATAATGTTAACAACCCTTTTTATCCTTAATATGGAACGAACTTCATATACTAGTTCAATCCGTTAATTCTTATGCAATATAAATGAGATTTGAGCTTTTTTAGAATAAGCAGTTTACTTTTGAAAATCACAACTAAAGCTAAAAACAAGTTGGTGAACCAATATGAACTAATGAAAACATTTTACTAGTCTGGATAGAAAGCTTCGAAATATTTCTGACAAATTATCCACACTTTTCTTCGAAACATGTTAAAAAGTATATTTAATAATATACAGTTCCCTCAGTAACTATGTATGTTTATTAACATTGTCCGATTCCACATTAATTTAATGTTACATTTTCTTCATAACATATATGAACATTTTTATAACATTCATCATTCATATATTCATTATATCATTCATCTACATTCATCATTATACAGGGTGGTCCCGAATTCATGGTACAAACTTTAATGGTAGGTACAGGACATTGTAACAATGATTTATTGTATAGGAATGTATAGTCGCAAGTGACGCGGTGAGGCGTAAACAGGGGAAATAAAAGGAAAGAGAAATGGAGTGATCGGTTGGTATCATTGCCGGTAGAGGGCAGTAGATGTCTAGCCGCTGTTGAACATGATGCATCGCAGTAGGGAAAAGCGCCATTCACAATTGTGCTGCCGTAGACGATGGGTGACTTTACGTATGCAGAAAAGGCAGACATGCATTACATGTACGGCCGTGCAAATGGTAACGGCAGAGCTGCGTTACGAATGTATCGCGCGGAGTATCCTGATCGACGAATGCCGGATCATAGAATTTTTCAACGGTTACATCGTCAACTTTGTGAAACAGGTGCGTTCGACGTCAACAGACATGGCGCTGGTCGTGTAAGAGCTGTACGCACTCCAAGGCTGGAAGAAAGCATCTTGAACATTGTGGCTGATAGACCCGAGTCAAGCACAAGAACTGTTGCGCGTGACGTAGTTGTGAGTCATCAGACTGTATGCAGAGTGTTAAACGAAAATCGCTTACACCCCTTCCATTTTCAGAAAGTACAAGCATTGAATCCGGCAGATTATCCTCGCCGCGTGAACTTCTGCCTGTGGGTGATGCAGCAATGTGCGTTGCAGCCGGATTTCGTAGATTATGTGCTATTTACAGATGAAGCGACATTTTCACGCGAGGGTGTCTTTAATGCGCACAATTCCCATGTGTGGGCAACCGATAATCCACATGCAACGCGTCGACATGCGTTTCAACAACGTTTCAGTATTAATGTGTGGGCTGGTATTGTGAACGACTTTTTGATTGGCCCATACTTACTACCCACGCGGCTCACTGGCGGAAGCTATCTTATTTTTCTGAAAGAAGTGTTACCACAACTGCTGCATGATGTTCCGATCGCCATTCGTAACCGCATGTGGTTTCAGCACGATGGGGCGCCAGCACACTTCAGCATTGATGTACGGAATTACCTGAATGCCACGTTTGGTACTCGATGGATTGGGCGTGGTGGACCAGTCCCTTGGCCACCCCGATCTCCCGATTTATCGAGCCTCGATTACTTTTTATGGGGACATCTAAAGCATCTTATGAGACTCCAGTTGACTCAGATGAGGATCTCGTCGCTCGCTTATCTGTAGCTGCTGCAGGTGTGCGTGAAATACCAGGCATCTTTGAACGTGTACGCCAATCGCTCCACCGACGCTGTCAAGCATGTATCGATACTGGTGGACGCAATTTTGAACAATTACTGTAAACATGACACTTGTCAACAACGCTTTCAATAAAATCTTTGTTTTTCCTTTCGGCCGTTATTTCCCCTGTTTTCGCCTCACCGCGTCACTTGCGACTATACATTCCTATACAATAAATCATTGTTACAATGTCCTGTACCTACCATTAAAGTTTGTACCATGAATTCGGGACCACCCTGTATTGCAGTTTTGTCTGCTGAATACAACTGACAGTTGAATCACAACTATCAAATATTGCAGTAATTGAAGTGATAATGTAACAATTTTTTCCATGTCTAATGCTCAACAAGTGAATTTCGAGCAGCGGCACTAAGAATGGTGATCAGACGGCTATTAACGACTAATTTAAATCAGTAAAAACAAATTTAATAAATATGTATGAGCATTTTTTACTAAAACAAAAAATATCCAAGAAAAAACCATTATTTATTATTCCATGTACCATTAGAATATTGAATATTCAACTAGTTACCATCTTCCCAGCCTAAGCCCTTCGGTGTATCACTACGTACTCTAGTATTTAATATACGATTCTCATAACAAACGTCAATATAAAATACGTTTATTTGATGACTCGTCGGAGGTAGACTATTTAGTAGATACACGGATAAGAGCAACCAGAGAGTTGTGTGTTCCAACCAAAGACCATCTTATACATGAAAGCTGATGCACATTAAATCTCTCGTGGCCTCAAATATCCTCACGTTGGCATATTGTGGAAATTTGGAGAGTGTGGGTCCAGCTCTTGGGTTGACCTCGTCATATCACCGTAATTCAAAATTATGAGAAGTTTGTAGCACTCGGATCGTTCCCTTCTGGGACGTCAGCCCAGCCCGTTGTATTGTTCAGTGCGACGTAAATTCAACTACCTACTTTCCTACCTTGATTATATAATAATTTAGAGAATTTGTATCTGCAAAGTTTCAAAACCGAGTTGCTTATTTAGTAATAGTTGGAATGTTATCTCGGAACTCATGAAAACATTTGTGCGGAAATTTTTATTTGTTTGCAAGCATTTAAGTCGATAGTAACATAAATCACATCTGCAAACGCCACCTGGATAAAATGAACACAGACTGTCAGATTTATGCTTTTGTTCAACTACACAAGTTGAAACTTTCCTAGGAAAAGCACACACTATCCTGAATTTACAGCCCAGTAAAAAAATACAGCCATATCATTTTCATATTTTCAGCGAGTCAACTTAACGTCCATTACCGGTGAGCGTTAAGTGCCATGGCATCCAATAAACAACCTCTTTGCTTAGCGTTTTTTTCAAGGTATCTGAGGGAAGCGAGAAAACGACTCGCCAATTTCTCTCTGATTTAGTGTCTTATTATCATGCATTGCTGATATTTTGATGGTGTTTTTATTTTGTACTGCAAAAGAGCCTCTCACAAGATGCGGTGAGCGTCCTTTGTATTACCTTGAAGGAAAACGACCAGTGTATATTTTTAGATTCTTCAACGTTCTGTTTCTCGGATGCGATTTTGACGTCTGAGTTCAGTGAATGCGCATTTTGATGTTCCACAATTTTCGACGCGTCCCTATTTCATACACTCGGTGCAAGTGACACACAGCAAGGAGCAACGCCGTTTAGTCTGAAAACACGGGAGAAACAGTTGGGAATGGAATTCGGGGTATTCGTAGTCGTTTGTTACTATTCTTTCTGGAAATTTTACGTAGCTACAAAGAGACGACAAATGGTCGGACAAGCATGAAATGAAATAGTCGTTCTCTCCGTATTTAGTTTCCTTAGTTACTAAATATCTACATTTCTCTCTGGAAACATATTTAGAACGTATTTCTTATTTTGCCGGCCATCTGGTATAAAGTTTAAAGTGTTAGCCTCTTGGTGCCTGTATGTCAGATTGAAATGTAGTTTTCACTATCAGGTTACAAAATTTTATTTAACCAGTGTAACTGGTAAGATACCAAAACTATGAGTACTGCCCAAGCTGCCTTCAATTCTATGAATTGTGGTGTATGTGTACAGAATAGGATTATTAGAAAATACGATGAGGATAGTTGAAATTACAGATTGTTAATCATTGTAAACATAATGCGTTTGATAGTTTTAGTACATTTTTATATTAATGTTGTGTTTATGGAAAGACAAGTATAACACTCTACCACATCTCTTGGGTGTTTAATTGTTAGAATGAAGTGTTTAAAATGTTAACCTATTCTTTGCAACATCCGACCAACTGGTCTGGTAGTTAAGGTGTAGCCTGAAGATAGGAAGGTTCCTGGTTCGAAACCGGGTCAGTGCATGGATGTTTGTAAGCGTATGGTGCAGAGACGGCTGGAGCACCTTAAATCTGCCATGGGGTGTCGGCTCAGGTGTATCCTCGTCACCTGACCGTGGTTAAAAACTACGAGTTGTTATCGGATCTTTTCCGTTGGGGATTGATCTCGGACCGTCGTTAATAGCCTGTTGTGTTGCTCTAGTTAGACGTTAATTTAAAAAATTAATTACCTATTCTTATCTTATAAACTTTTATCTGAAATGTGTTCCCTATACTAAGAATCCATCGTAACTTAGTGTGTTTACACACAGCACTGTAAACTTGCGAACTGTATATGACACATGTTCGATTCCAGCGTCTACCAAGGGTGTATTTCTCTCTTCTGTATCAGTAAAACTTTTCTTGTGTGTCCCCGTTTACTTGACTCAGAAAACATTGTTTGGAGTAGCTTGGCCCTTGGCCAAAAAAGACCATCCCAGCACCTTATTAAATCTTTTCGTGGACTGTTATTTAAAAAGTATAGTAAAATTATAGTACGGTTGGGGTCGGATTTTTATTGACTCAAATGCCTTATTTGGGCAAGCTGTGCCAAACAAAAGGCGAGTTCTTTATGTACTGGACACACACACATACATACAAGAAAAGGTTTCCTGATGCAGAAGATATAAATACACTTAGAGAGGAATCGAACCTGCTCCGCGTACAACTCGCAGGTTTCTAGTGCAGTGGGCCACGGAAGCAATTGTAAATTAAAAGATTAAAGAGAAAAAAAGCAAATTACATAAGTTATAAAGTTTTTATCTATCGCACAAGTAATACATGCAAGTATTTAAATTTGGTTAAAACTTCCGAATGATGGAAAATGTTCAAAGTTAAGTCATGAAAGCCTCTTATAAGGTTATTGAAAAAGGCTTCTAACATTTGTATACAGGAAACTTTCTTTTAACATAGAGAACTACAAAACTATGGAAAAATTGAAAAAAAAGGGGTAGTAGGTAGATTGTTGAATTAAGGTCGCACTGGCTATTGGCGACGATTTTGGATCAATCCAGAAGGGAAAGAATCGAGGACAACATCTCACAATTTTGAATCAAGGACAGATGACGAGTCAACACCTGAGCTGGAACCCTTCTCTCCAAACTTCCAGAACACATCAACGTGAGGATGTTTAATGCCACAGCAGATTTAATGTGCACCATCCCCAACGTATGCGACATACGGTATTTGGTGGATCGAGTTTGTTACTCGTGACACTCCATTTGCTAATTCACTGCTGTCTAAAATAGAATACTGAAAACAGAAGATTCGTTCGAATAAAAATATGTGTTTTAAAACCTTGACGGGGGGTCACTTTTGAAACTCCAACAGAATTAACTGGAATTTGTATTCTCAGTTGAATTTTTGTAACTTAGAAAATAGTTTCTTTAATAGTGCAATTTATATATATATATATATATATATATATATATATATATATATATATATATATATATATATATATATATATATAACAGCGGGGAATTATTTATATTTTTATTCACAACTGAAGACATCAATAATCTTTTTTCTCCTTTGTTCTTAATTTTTATTGCATTATTTTAACGCATATTATAAATACGAATACACCATTTGATAAACTCCCTGCGAATTTTTCTAGAATACCTTTATGCATCACCAATTCGGAACCGTTGACATATTTGTTTCGTATATCATTCATGACAGCGAATATTATTTACTGAAAAAGTTCAAGTTCGAATATGATATCCTTAATAACGTCGCTCAAATATTACAACTCCTTCGGACATGTAAGCCTGCCATTTTAAATGGGAGAAGATAAGTGCTGATGTTTCGACTTTCCAAGCAGAGAATTTTTTAAACCACGGGTGTCCCACCCACAGACCGTATGTTGCCATGGGCATCTAGTAATGTGACCCCACAATATTTTAATCTTTAAATATTATTATATAATTGTAGAGATATTTTTTATGACTCAAAGAAGCATCTTTCCAGGTAAAATTACCCTTCACTTCACAATCACGCCTTAATCGTGTCATCGCTTTTTGGCAGGACGTACATTTCGTTCACTCCTTTCAACTACGTCATATCTCAAAAATCGGCGGTTTTTAGTTATGCCTGTTTTCAGAATGTCCTGAAAGAGTAGTATATCCCTTCAAGATCGTCATATCTCACAGCTCAATACTTAGCCGCTAGAGAGTAGAAGTAATATTTGTTTTTAATACAGTTTATTCTACTTTTAAACTTTAAACTCACTCTCCTGAAAAATCACGTTTTTAGAGATATGACGTTGTTAAAAGGAGTGAGCGATTTATGAACAACTACTTTCAAGGATGAAGCATATCGATATGCTAATTAGCAAAAATAATAACTCCTATTCGTTAACAGTCGAGTTACAAGTTTTGCTAATTAGCATGACGATATGGTGAGCAAAATTAGATAAAACTTTCTGAGGAACTCCTTTAGAGGTCAATTTCAAGCACTTCCATCGAGCCATACATTGATGCAATAGTTTCACAAAACAAGGTCAAACGAATTTTCGACCCACTTGTCACCCAAACAAATCCCACAAGTTTTATGCTGATGTTGCTGTTGCTCTCTCTCTCTCTTTTTTTGTTTCAATGACGATACATAAATATAAGAAATTTTCTGCTATATGCATTAACTATATAATAACTGTATTGAATGTTATATATTGCCAGATTCGAATCCCCTTCACTTTATGGATACGAAGTAGCCCACATTGTAGAGTCACGGATTAGCACCTGGAGGTTTGCGACGAAATTTGTTCCAATCAAAGACTGTCGTGTACGTGGGGGTTGATTTACGTTAGATTTTTTTTGTGGGCTCAAATGTCCTCACGTTGGATTGATGTGGGAATTTGAAGAGTGGAGTGTCAACTCGGGTGTTGACCTCATGATCTGACTGCTTCAAAATTACGAGCTGTTTTCTTCAGACTTTTCCCTCGTGGATTGCGACGTAAATTCAACTACTTAGGCCCGGTGCACACATCCGGTTTTTCAACGTGCAGCTCCGCTGCCGCAACGCAAGTGCGGCATGAGATACATTAGATCCAATGGAGCAGTGCACACATGCCTCCAGCGCCGCTGGGGCGACTCACGTCCAATTTGCGTGCAATTTGTACCGCAGTTCCGCACGATCGCCGCACATGAGTCTCCGTTCTGAAGTACCTTGTTTTCATAAACAAATAGAATATAAATAATAATTAATAAATGGTTGTATCCAGTAACGTCTATTTTGTTTCAAAATATACTTTTATTACACCAAGTAAGCGATATAAACACGTTTTCTTCGATAGAATATTTATCGCAAATGGCGCGAGATGAGTTCGTACGTCATTTCACGGTTATATGTGCATAGTTGGGCTTCGGTGCCGCAGTGGCGTTGCACGTTGAAAAACCGGATGTGTGCATCGGGCCTTAACATAACCCTTCACTCGGCGTGACACAGATAAATCAAAAGGTTAGACATCCCTGTTTTAGATAGTTTGATACAAAAATAGAAAAACTTGAATTAGACACCCCACTCTAGATTTTGACCCAAAAATACGATCCAAGCCATTCGCTATTGAAATTGGTTTGATCTGTTTATTAATTTTAATGGTGCACAAGCCATGTATTTTGAAGATTTCTAACGCATTTTTTTCTCACTTGTTTCAGAGACTGAAGCTATGGCAACTGTGAGGCAAGGGTGCCTCTACTAGGGAGCGCCCACCAAAGTATGCAGAAAGCCCTCCTGTCCACAACGTCTCAGGAGAGTCCATTGACAAAGAACCACCTGACGCGGATCCCAAAGAACTGTGCAGATGACGGATACTGTTCTTCTGGAAGCACACCGAAGTCCTCAGGTAATGAAGGGTCCCTCCCTCTTTTTATTACAATCATGATTATAATTGCTTTGTTATCAAAATTCGCTTTGATACTCATAATTCAAAGCAATTGATGGTAACCGAAATAAAAACTAGATGCCTATGTAGAAATGTCAACCAAGTCCTGCAAGCTTAAAGACATAACAGGGGTAAAAACTGGTAGGATGAAGGTAGAGGACGCTCTACTCGATCCCTGCAAAAAATATCAATGCCCTACATCGGAACGCGATTTAGTCTCACCTGATGGGCATTGAAAAGATGAGATGATCACAACACAATGATTCCTTAGTCCTTTCACCACTCAAGGGGACGGAGGCGAATCATTGGCGCCGCGGCAGATACAATGCATGCCAAGTCACCACGATTAACGTTTGGTTGGTTTGTTGATTGGGGGTTTTATGTGACGCAAGAACCATATATAGCCATGCTGTGTTAAGACACAAGATATACAAAATCAAGTAATAGACATGTATGCACAACTTTTTTTTTTCTGACACAGAAAAAAGGGGCATCCAGGGAGGAATGAACCTGACAGGAATCGATCCTGAGCCTCTTATAACTCGCATGTTGCTGGCGCATTGGACATACCCGCTGAGCCTCTACGGTTCCCAACTGATGCCTCAGTTTAGTTACCACTGTGGAAAGAGAGTTATGTTTGCGCTTGTTGAGATCCCTTGCGAGAAATCTTTGGAGATGTCCCCAATGCCTTTAGTGACTTTAACGGAATGGAAGTATTGTGTCCCCACTTGAAGAAGAAATTCTGCTGAACTGCGTGCGGGTTCAGTTCTCAAGAAACCAGTCGAATCTATTTAAAACTCAATTAATTTAATAGAAAAATCCAATTTTTTAATCCTTATTCTATCACTATTTGAAATTATTTACTGAAATCCTTTTGCCTTTGAACAATGCAATTATAATAAAAATCTTCCAATATATATAACCAAAGGACTGTATCGGGTATGGAATGGTATATTTTATCAACGTCGCACTGGAACAACACAACGTACTATTGGTGACGGACAGTATTGGGAAAGAAATTGTAGAAACACAATTTTCTCAAAGAAAGTCATATCAACGCTCGATCAATGAGATCGCTCTTTTATTGTATGCATTTTAATGAAATTCTAGAATTCCCTTCTCGAGAAAGTAAAAAGGATTTTAAAAGTCAATCAAATAATATGCAGTGTACATCATGCTTTTTACTATCTATAATGACGCATAAAAGTATGCAACTGTTGATGCCAAAAAATAAATATAAATTCATTGTAGCGATGTTTTAGAATTCAAAAGATTATGAATGAGTAAGCCACTCAAATAAGCTTCCCTTGCTCTTTGGTTCTGAGCAGCTTGTGGTCAACATAAAAAATATTTCGTGCCTTGAAGGGCTATTTTAGGAAACAAAAGAATATAACCTGTGCTTCTAAAGTGGTCCATGGAGTGATATAAACTGCCTAGTGAGAGAACAATAAATGGCGATCGTTTTGTTCTTAAAAGAATTTTTTCTTATTTGTGCAGTCTTTCGTGCATTGTTGGTTGCGAAATGGGAAGTATGAATTAGAGATTGCTCCGACTGATTGGTTGGGACTCCTGAGGTCTCGAACAGAGGTCCAGATGGTTTAGGCAAAGTTTTCTCAAATTTACACGATGTTTTAGGGATTCCAAATCGAATACCTTAAGAAATCAGGAAAGTTATCGTACCCAGTTTTCAGTAGTGTTTTTCCAGTTAAAAGAAATCCATCCTCGTTTCTCAAACAAATCCAGTCCTTATTCTCAACTGTAAACAATTTACCGTTTCTGATCACAAAGATAAATACCCTCTTGTTTCTTGACTAAAAGAAAATCAAATGTACATTTTGAGTCCAAATATACATTCGCTGTACAAAATTAATTCACGTTTCTCAACTAAAAATTTAAAATTTCTAAAACAGAAGAAATTTATTTTTGTTTGTAAATTTAAAAAATGATTCATGTTTCCGACAGAAACGAATAACTCCATAATCGATACATGTGAGACAGGATAAATCATTTGTGCCTTAGGTAGCTGAATTAATATTACACTGGAGCAAAATGCCTTAATTGCGTCCGAATGCCCGGGTGGCTTCCGGAATCAGTCCCAACGGGAAAGATTGTAATACAATACCTCTTAATTTTGAACCACGGTCATATGAAAAGCCTGACAACACCTGAGCTGAAACCCCAAATCATTTGTACGATAGAAGATGAAATACATTCTTAAAGTATAACTCATCTTTTTACGAAAGATAAACACATAAATAAGAACTAATTTAGTGATACAAACAATCATAGTAAGCACATACTTGGAGCTGTCAGCATTTTTATCCTACAGATATTATGAAGTCTCCTAGTATACTGATATTGCATCATCCCACACCCCAATATCTAATCTTGTACAGAACAAAAGTGTATAGCAAAAAATATTTTACGTAATGTGCCTTTTTTTTTTTTTTAATTTTTAAAGTCTCCTTTTCATTTAACATTTTATATCTCCTCCTCAATACCTTAAGAATTATCTAAATTATAATAGCACACTGGTGAAACATCATCAGAA
This sequence comes from Metellina segmentata, assembly GCA_947359465.1. Lineage (NCBI taxonomy): Eukaryota > Metazoa > Arthropoda > Arachnida > Araneae > Tetragnathidae > Metellina > Metellina segmentata. The sequence goes on from OX375877.1 coordinate 80,841,775, forward strand.
TGTTGTACCGTTTCTGTAAGTCCATGTTTCATAAGTGACATACTCTATGAATACTTAGGCCCGGTGCACACATTCGGTTTTTCAACGTGCGGTGCCGCTGCCGCAACGCACGTCCAACTTGCGTGCAATTTGTACCACAGTTCCCCACGGCGCCGCAAACGCTTCTCCGTTCTGAAGTACCTTGTTTTCATATATAAAAGGAATATAAATAATAAAATCAATAAATGGTTGTATCCAGTAACGTCTATTTTGTTACAAAATATACTTTTTTTACACCAAGTAAGCGAAATAAACACGTTTTCTTCCAAGAATATTTACCGCAAATGGCGCGAAATGAGAATTTGCTTCGATGCCGCAACGGCGCCGCACGTTGAAAACCCGGATGTGTGCACCGGGCCTTAACCTACTGAAAATTAAGCTTGCAAAGATTTGCTAAACTCTTATACCTCTCCTTTCAAAATCTACTAAATGCTTATAATCTAATCAAGTATTCTCAATCATTTGTCTTTGATGAACTCTTTTTGCTCGGAATTAATGTACTTTAGAACAGTGAAACTTCGTTAATGCGAAAATTGCTTAAGATAGAAAATATCTCAACCGTTAAAAGCAAGTCCTTTTTTGTAGTGCAAGTACATTTAAGCTGCCATTAAGAAATACCATTAATTAAGCCGATAATACGAGTTTGAATCGATAATGAGCTTTGGAAACATAAGTATTCCGCTGAATAATCTAGTACAATTCATCTCAAAGTCATGGTGAAGATCCAATGGAGAAAAATGCTCTAATTAGCCAATAAACCTCAAGATGTGAAGTGCGGTTAATTTCCTCAGAACGTTCATGACAATTACTTAAAAAATAACTAATCTCTAATGTGTGGTTTGGTTTTAGCAATCTTCAAAAGAAAAGAAATGGATCTTTCCATAAACCGCAACTAATGCGCTTGTGTGCGGAAGCCTGTAATCAGGTTTGGTGATAAAGACCCTTAATTACGAATAATTTTCTTATGTCGTATAAAACATTTGCGAAATTGGGGAAACATTGATTGAAGCAAAATGTATATCGTAGAAATTGTTTAACAAATTTCTACCAGGTATAGTCGCGAAAAAAAAAAAAGACTCACCCATTTTTATTTCAGAAATTTTAAAAATATTGAAAATTCAAAGATAGCGTCTGACAGGAACTAACGTCTTCTATAAATTAAAATGCATAAAATTTGCATAAGGGGTCGTCTTCAAATTAAATTGAGTACCAACTTCATAATTTCAAATAGCAACCCTCTACTTCGACACACAATTTCTAATTTATATCACAATTTAACTTCATGTACCAAATTTCAAGCTATTAGGTCTTACCGTTTCGAATATATGAGTAAAAAAAAGATTGGAACTCCTATTGTTGAATCAGTTTCTTAGACTTTTGTGGACATCTTGCTAAATAATATTTTTACAGCGCTGATATTTTGTACCATGTTACTGTTAAAAAACCCAAACACAATCCATCTAATATTTTATTTTAAAAATAGCTTTTAGTATGCAATAATAATTATTAAATAAAAGGTTTAAAAAATTATAATTTGGAACCTAATGATATTTTGACGGAACTTGATTCAGAACTTCCAGGTATGTGTGGGACTATACAAAATTTCAACTCATTCCGATAATTAGTTTTTGAGCTACATTAAATTTTCCTAATTATCGTGATTTTAGGGGTCAACCAAAAGTTTAAAAAACGTCAGACAAACCTCGGATAATGATTCTCGCGTCGTTTGCACTAACTTAATAAATATAATAATTCTCAGATCGGGTAGTTATAACTACAATTAATCTCAATCTACAAATAGCAACTTTCTATGTCATGATGATCCCTGAAATTGACACGAACTAGAATTAAATATCTCGGGATATAATGGTAGTGAAGTCATGAAATTTCATATTTAGACTAATTTAACGATGCAGAATCTGATTATGGCATCAAAACACGGAGTTTCCCATAAGAAATTTCGTTGTTTGTGGCAAACTTTCATATGAAGACATCCCCTTTTGCATTTTTTGTATTCGAATTTGTAGAGTTATTTTATTCCATATTTTATTCCCTTTATTATTTATTCCCTATTGAGTTATGCCTTTGAGAGAATTTGCTTTAGTATGAATAGTGCTCGAAATAAATGAGGTGGTTCATTTTTGTTCGTGAATGTACATTTTGAAATCCTTATTATCAAGTAACTGTCGAACGCAGATAGCTATAGGTATGAAAGTGATGTATAAATATAGTAAACTGATATACGCAACAACATGATACTACTTACAGTGCCCATAATGGTAAAAATCTAAAAATATAACTCCGATCTCGAAAATTATGGAACCCGGTAAAAGACTTCTATGAACTTGTGTAACTCCATCGTTTTAGTACGAAATATTACCCTTCAAATCGTTGCCGTTGTAGCCTAGTTGCATGAGTAACGGATTAACAACCGGAGGGTTGTGAATCAGAAACTCAGTCCAACCAAAGATTGTCGTGTATATGGGGCTGGTGCACTTTAAATCTGTCGTGGCTTCAAATGCACTAACGTTAGCGTAGTATGGAAGTTTGAAGAATGCGGCATCGTCTCAGGTGTTGTCTTCGAGTCTTACCCTTTGGAATTGATTCCGACCTATCACCAATAGCCTGTTGCGTTGCTCCAGTGCTGTGTTAACTATCTATCCACCCTGCAAGCATGAATAGTGTGAAATGCTAATTTGTCGTCATTCGATTTCCCTTAATATTGCGTCACTACTCGTTGCACAAAGCTGCAATGATTAGGAATATGTAAATTGACTGCAAAACCTGACTTCTGTGAGCGAAACACAACATACTTGTACTACACATATTGATGAATGCAGTACGATGCATAGTAAACTGATAAATATATATGTTTGAAATAAACACATGATAAATGAATAAGAATACATAAACAACCACATGAAAATACACAGTTTACTCTCTGAGCGCGATGTGCCAACAGTTGGACACGATAGATTCCGGGCAAAGGTTCTATTTGCACGTTCAACAGCATTTCAGAAGCCAAGCTAGTATAGGCATAGCTAATATGTAGTCCTGTACAGCTGCAGTATACGTTTATAGCGGTGACAACGGCCTTGGCAATTTTTTTTGGCGTACTTCTAAAATCGCCAAGGAAAGAATTATTTCAAAAAATATTTTTCCTTCACAAATATTTTTCTTTTTACAACGGAAAATGAAAACTTCAAACCACATTTGGGAAATTTTTGAAAAATATATTTTTTAAAAACATTTACAAAAAGTAATAAGCTTAAATTGAAATTTATTTTACAAAAGAACGTTATTTTTCATCGGAAAATGAAAGCACCCAAACACATTTGTGAACGTTTTGAAAAATATATTTTTTAAAACGTCCTCAAAAAGTAATAAGCTATAACTGAAATTTTTTTTTGAAAGAAAGTAATTAGTTTTAACGGAATGCAAGAAATAATACAACCTGATACGTCAGAACTGTACCGTGATAAAAATTATAATAAAAGAAAATTACCCCCAACTGGCGAAAACCATAAAATGAACCATTGAAATCAAAGAAAAAAATTTTTTAAAGGACCAATGCAATCAAAGGAAATTTTAAAATTAAATTAACCAATGGAATCAAAGAAAAAATTTCAGACGAACAAATGAAATCAAACGTTTTTAACGGGTTTTGAAAGAACTTAGTAGAATAATCACAATGAGAAAACTTTCCGTTTGTCGAGGTCGCCATGAAAACCGCAATAGGCGTAAATACAGATCGGCTGCCTTTATCTAACAAAACTCGCTACTAGAAGTGCGCCAAACATAGCCAAGGTCGTTGCCATCGCTATAAACGTAGACTGCAGCTGTAACCGAAGTCGTACGTCCTGCACAGTCATCGATTCGGTCTGACATGCCTGTTCCTTGAGTTACTAGAAAAACGCATACTAGACTAATACAGAGCGAGCAGTTCACAATTTGCTGCTTTCTGACGTGAGAAGTGACGTTGCATATACGGGAAACGAATAGCAATAAATTTGCATTTTAAGCTTTCTATTCAATCTACTCGTGCTCCTAGGGTGTCATTTCGCAAAAAAATCGATGGTGCTACACACGTTTGTAGATGGCGTTTTTCCCGTATCTTGCATATTTTTGAGATAGAGATCTTATTTTCCAATTTTTTCCACTAGAGACGCTGCAAGTGATTTCATTGTTTCAGCGTATACTCACTTCACTAAACTTATGCATCTCTTTCATAACTATAGCTACCAGCGTTCTACAGTTACGAGGCTGTATCAGAACTTTACTATGCACCCTGAATATGTGTTGCTTGATATAGTTCATAAATATTTCTCACGAAATATTTATATTTATTTTTTCCTATAAAATAAACGAACTATTCTTTCGTTTTAACAAGTTAGAAGTGATTTAAAAAAATTTTAAACTTATATTTTTTTTTTGTTGATAATCTACCTTTTTTTACTCTTTTAAACGAAATTTTCTAATAAAGGTTAATGCATCTCATTTCTTTTTCTATCTTATATCCACACTTTATTCAGTTTCTACAAATCATAGACCTTTTTATCACTCACTGAGTTCAGCATTAGATTAAGGTCTTCGTCCTGAATAACTAAAACAAAAATATTCCCGCTAGTTATTCAAGTCTATTTAGAATTAGTGCTTAAATGGGTAGGCTAAGTGGAGGGTAGATCTTAGTTAATAATATGCATGTTAAACAAAGATAATTTAAGATGGCATATTTTAGACATGGGTTTTGCTACCACAACTTATCTTCAACGTCAAACTATTTGAAAAGGCAAACATAAAACACACTTCTTTTTAAATTAAATTTAGGAGGGACATGTTCTAGGAATGTCCTCTTTACGAAACATACAAGAATGGTAAGAACTAGGGATGCGACATCGATAGCAAAACATCGATGTTCAAAATTGAAACATCGATGTTGATAATACATCGACCCAGAAACATCGACGTTTTTAAAATTCAGTGTATTTAAACTTTTCCCCCATTTCTTCAAACTGGTTTAGCAACTTATGATGCTACATCGACAGCAAAACATCGATGTTTTGAAACTTTGATGTTCAAAATTAAAACATCGATGTTGATAATACATCGACCCAAAAACATCGATGTTTTTAAACATCGACGTTTTTCAAATTCAATGTATTTAAACTTTTCCCCCATTTCTTCAAACTGGTTTAGCAACTTGTGATGCTACATCGACAGCAAAACATCGATGTTTTGAACTTTGATGTTCAAGATTAAAACATCGATGTTGATAATACATCGCCCCCAAACCATCGATGTTTCCAAAATTCAGTGTATTTAAACTTGTGTCCCCATTTCTTAAAACTGGTTTAGCAACTAGTGATGCGACATCGGCTCCAATACATCGATGTTTTTTTCTAAAACATCAATGTTTAGAAAACAGCAACATCGATGTCGCATCCCTACTTTTCAGACCCTTCATTCTTGGTCACTTTGGTCTAAAAGTATGTTCAATTTGCTGATTATGAAAATTATGCTACTTGGTTATTTTTTAAATTTTTATAACGGTACTTTTTTCGTTTAAAAATAAAACATCGACAACGGAAAAACACCGACAGGTATATACATCGATGTTACAAAAACATCGTCCCCAATACATCGATGTTAAATACATGGATGTTTTTTTAAAAAAAACATCGATGTTTTGAAAACATCGACATCGATGTCGCATCCCTAGTAAGAACTTGGGAACCAGATGAAAAGCGATCGAGATACAGACCAAGTGGAGGTCAATATCGAGGAAGAGAGATGGGTGGCGCAGGCTGAGGTCAAGCTAGATATGTGGCACTACACAGGAATAAAGGAATGATATAACTAAAGGCCGAATGCTCTTACTTGGCTTGAAGATAATGATATATGAGACTGACATTTAATGATGAAGTCCCCAAATTGTCTTAATCTACCTACTTTTTCGAATAGAGCATGTCACGAAACTACACAATTGAAGTGAAAAATTTGAAGATAAACTCAAATCTTACAATAATGTCGGTTTCAGTGGTAGAATTCGATACTGGAACATGACCTATGTCAAAACCAGTCCAACCGAAAAGTCTACTGCAAAGATACTTCTTGTTTACAATTTTTATTTATAAGTAACAGCAAATCCCCTGTTTGTTTTCAACCCCCTCTAAATGTTTTTAATGCCAACCACACACGCATCTGATAGAAAAGCAATAGGACATCCTTTGGGTATTGACGTTGAATTCATACGGCTTCTTCTTGAAGAAGAGACGAAGTATTAACATTACAACTAATCAGTCCCTGTGGATAGTGGGAAAGTCCCCAAAGAGTTATCGCAGTAGGTTCCATCAAGGGCAAACAGAACTATCCCCTACAGGGTGTTGAAATTAAACATATTATCACCAGATACTCATGGCGACATGGCATTCATAGAATCTGCCCGATCCTCTTGCGGGGTGATCAGTAAATCGTTAGTACGCTTAGTGTCGTCATCCCACATTCCTTTATGTGCCCTTCAGGTTGTACTGAATTGGACACAGATGTTTTAATTTCAAAGGCAGGCTACTATATCTATTAATCCCCATGTTTCGTGATATGACAGATGAAGTTAGAGCATAAAGTAAAAAGAAAAAGTAATAAAAAGATCAACAAGGCTCCAGCTGCTATTAAGGTGCTTGTGTCTTCCAAAAATGCTAGCTGAAAGTGCCAAACATTCCAAAAGGTGGTCGCAATCCGTGTTACCCATTCTTTTCCACAGGATACATTTCGATCTTTTATAGATTCAAAAATGATGCAAATAAATACTTGGTCGAGCACTCATGTCTTGTCAGTGATATAAAGGTCGCCACAGCTATACACTTAGAACCGGAAGGGATGTCACAAATGGACCCTTCCACTTCTTGTCTTCTGTCTTATCAGCCACTCTAGATGTATACTTGTCTTTTAATTCATTCTAGTTTATTCGTCGACAAACATCTGAAAATTTCTTAAATCCAACCTAACAAGAATACATCAGATTTTGCGTCATCAAAGTTGCACCACGTGGATGCACCAGTGGCCTCCCCGGTATAGTCTATCAGACTCTCTTACAGGGGTTGAGTAGAGCGTTCTCTACCTTCATTCAACGAATTTGTAACCTTGGAGTATAGCTTAAACGTATAGGATATACGCGATGTATCTCTGTGACATGTGTTGGCGCCACACTCTTTTACTAACGTAACTTTTCGTGTATTTGGTAAGCGCCAATAAGGTTACCAATTTCTCAGTCAGTGATTGATCTATTCAAGTGATTAGATATCGCCTTTCCAGGAGTCTCTTTATGTGTACTGTGTCTAGGCTGTATGTCTTAGGCTATATAGTAATTCTGTATACTTACGAAAATACCACAATTTAAATCAATGTCAATAAATTTAGTTACAGTCCACTTTAGGTTTTGTGTTAGTTACGATACAGGGTATGATGTTAGTTGAACTACTGTCGCATTGGAGTAACGCAACGGGCTATTGGCGACGTTAGAGATCAACCTCGATTCGAAAGATCCGATCCACATCACAAGGCTTAATTGACATTTCAGCATAAGTCTATTTCTTATTTTTTTTACCATCAGTTGTTGAAACTTACTCGAGCATACAGGCCTCGTCAAGGATCAGAAATTTATACGGCTAGCTTTAACTGAAGGAGAGCTAACACATTATTGACCAATAATGTATTTTCATAAACATTTCTAGTTGGTCTCATTTACTCTGTGAAGTGGAAAGGAGAGAAATTAGATTCACAATTAGAGTTACAATTAGAGTAGATAAAAATTAGAGTTACAACCATTTATCGATCTTATAGCTATTTTGAGTTCAACATAAACAATGAAGAAAGATGGTATCTATATTAATTTTAATGAATGCAGACTAATAATACGACAGTGAATATTTTCTCACTTTGATTAAATCTGGAAAAATCAATTTATGAATAGCAGGGAACAAATTTATTCTTTTAGCCAAATGGGAACTTTTTAGTCTTTTAGTTAAGTTTAGTTTAAAAACCTGAAGCTATGACTGATGCAAATCTTCAATAAGTTTATTTTTCGAATTACATTGAATTCCTTTTATTTGCCTGAGGAAAATTAAAATGTATCTTTCTTGCTTTATAATTAATTTGAAGATATTATCTTACTGCCAAAATCGGTGTAACTTTGTCTTCCAGGAATTACTTCATGGTAAAGATAGTTACACTGTTCTGTATAGTAAATCCCTGCATTAATTTTTGTAGTTGTGACTTGTTCACCAGAGTACTTACGCTCTTGTATTTAGCAGTGGCTAAATTTGATAATTCTTACCATTAGTTGCTTGATTGCCAATTGCGCGAGACCATAAAAGCTGACGTATCAGTGGTCATGCAAAGGATGATTATGATCATGGAGTATACCGTGTTGCCGTTAATAGTTGAGTGTGAAGCTCCGTGGAGAAAGAAGACCAATTGCCAACAAAGATTGAAGCTGTAATATTAATAGAGGCAGTGTATGCTTTCACAGGGATTCATACAGTTATTGGAAATGATTGCCACGGCATTGCAAATTCAACTGTTCACAGTGGAGCATCCATGGAAGTGCAGAGTCACGGTAGTATGGTTTGGAGTTCGAGACTCAATTGAACCGAAGACGATGGATGTGTGACGTGGTGGCTGGTGCACGTTAACTCTGGCGTGACCTCAAACTTTCTCACATTGGCGTGGTGTGGAATTAAGGAGAGTGGAGTACCAGTTCAAAAGTGACCTCGTCATCTGTCCATGGTTCAAAATTACGAGGTGTTGTCTTCCTTCCGTACGGGATTGTTCCTTGACCGCCCCCAATAGCCCGTTCCGTTGCTCCAGTGGGACTTCAATTCAAGTACCTACCATCCGGGTGGATGCCACTTGTCGTAAACGTCACGTGATATTTGTCTGATCAGGCTTTTTTTAGAAAGGTTGCGTCATCAAATTACGTCCGCCAGAAACATTAGGTGCAACTTAGTTTACTAAATATACATCATCGTGAGAATAAATTACACTGCTATAAATACTATTAAAATATAATATACTACTATTAAAATATAATATACTACATAAATACTATTACAATCTAAGTTAATTTTTGTTGCTAAGTTCATCCCAGTACTAACTAATTGTTATTCAAATTTATCAACACCACATAAGTAAACATAATACACATTGGTGTTGTTTAAACATTACTATTAAGAACTTTTTCGATCTTGACTTTAAATCATTGATAGACGTTGTCCATCGTAAAGTGAAAAATGAATGTTAAAAGTCACAGAACAAATTCGCGCTTTTTTTGTTACAACAAAAAACACTTAAGATCGGAGTTCGTCTTCAGACAAAGGTGATTTGTAATATCAGCTAAACTAAACTCTATGTAGGCAGAATGACATAAACCACGTGGTCAAAATTATTTTTTTTAAATTCAATTGGAGGAGGATCTTAAAAAACCATTCGGCCCAAAGAAATTTCATGCGTGGGACATGCACATTCATGTTTCCATAAAATGTGACATAAGCCCTAAAAGCCATACTACAAGGGCTGTTCAATAAAGAATTATCATAATTTTTTTTAAAGGTGATTCAAAAATCAAGAAACTTACAATTCATATTGAATGTGTAGCGGGAAAAGTGGAGAATAGATAGCGCAAGTTTCACGGCCATGACGTCATTGCTGAGGCCTTGTCAGCCTGCCAAGAACGCCTAGTTTTACTTTCGCCTATGGCAAAAATGGATATGACACACGAAGTGCAATACACTGCATTGAAATTTTATTTTCGCCTTAAAAAATCGTCAGATCTTTTAAAAATCAATGTCATGTGTGTTCCCCATCCTCCATATAGTCCTCAAGTAGACCCATGCGATTTTTTTTCTTTTCCTGAATTTGAAGAAACACCTCCGAAAAAAGCGGTTTTCATCATCACAGGCAGTGGTAAACGTTGCAATACACTGCTATGTAGGCGATTTTGAAGGACCTGTCAAAAAACTGGCTTCCAGCATGTGTTTGAAGACTGGACAAGAGGTGGGATAAGTGTATTGCATGTAATCAAGAGTATTTTGAGAAAGACCATAAAAATTTGGAGGATTAGTACAGGAAATTATTTTATATCAATTTATTATCATTCTTTATTGAACAGCCCTCGTACTACGATTTTATAATTATATTGTTTTATTTAATGTATTCTTATAATGCTATTTGTAAACAAATCTTTTGTATTGAAAGATTTATTAGTAGATTGCAGTCTTAACATGAATCATTCAAGCAAGGTCGAAGGAATTATAAAAATCCTTAACAGACCTATAATAGGAATCATCTATTGAATACTCGAAATTTTGCTAGCAGCTGTTTAATAGCCCTCTGTGTTGCTTCACTTTGACGTAAATTCTACCTACCTATCACCAAGCAGACAGCTGTTTTTTAATAACATTTATTGAATGATTTATTTTGATATAACAGGTGTCCCGATCTTATTCATTAAAATCCCCGAAAGCTTCATTGTTAGAGGATGACAGGTATCGGTTTCAAATTTAGAAACGAACACCTAAAAAGTGTTTTCGAAATACACTATACATACATTATTTGATGGCATTCACAACGTAAACAACATGTTGCATAGTGTATAAATAGAGCATTGGAAATTTTCTGAGTAATGCTCATTCAAGGTACAGTCCGGCTCAAGGCAGTGGACTTCGGTAGAATAACAGATGAACAACCGGAGGGTTGCAAGTTAACTCGATCCAACCAAGAGACCATCTGGTACCTGAGGGATGGTGCTTGTTAAATCTATTATGGTCTCAAATGTTCCACGTCGTGTATTGACCTCATCACCTGACCGTGATTCAAAATTAAGGATCTTTCCTTCAAGGATTGAGCTCGGACCTTCGCCAATCGGCTCAAGGTACATAGAAGAGGAGGTCCCATTGAGTTGTTTTTTAAGTTCATATTCGGGGATTCTATGAGTAGTTTTGAAGGAGTCTATTTGCTAAATTAGGGGGCAGGTTAACCTTTAACAATGAGTTTCCACAACGCGCTGATTTTGGTTCTATGTTCATCATTTGGTGCCAAATGTGATGTAAGTGATTACAAGTTGGAAAAAAAATCATCTTTGACGATTGTTACAACCGGCGCAAGCTTACTGGACTAATTACTAAATTTTGTGAAGTGAACTCCATTACCTCATTTGTATTCTTACCTGAGAGACACGAGTGTGGGTAATAGAGCTATGTTGGCTATCTACTGATATCATTTTAGGGATGTATTGTTTGGAGTTAGGACAATTGGAAATAAACACCAACTATAAACGTCCGATGTTGATCAACTATCCATATCTTGTAACTAGCCGACCAACGGGTCTAGTGGTTAAGTTGTTAGCCTCTGGATCGGAAGGTTCCTGGTTCGGATGGTCAGGGTATGGATGTAAATTATACTGTCCTTTGTTAGGGGTAATTATGGTCGCCCATTGGGTGCTCCTTCACAAGTGGCCATCACTTCTGGCCTTGTAGTGGTCAAATGATTACAAATCAACAATGCCCGCCATTGGATAAAAAAAATATCTTGTAACTGAAATAATCAAACATGAATGGGTTATAGACTTTTTGTTTAGCTGATGTGCTCGTCATTAGGTTGACAGTTTTTAAAATACCGAAAGTATTTGTATAGCTATTAAAACTTCACAATCACAAATTCTCAGGACAATCTGTGTGGGGTCAGAAATCTGTTTGGGGCCAGGAGAAAATATTTTATACTTTTTAGTCCGTTACACTGACTACATGGTAACTGAAAAAAAGTCAACTCTAAACGAGTGCGAGGTAGTATCTTCAAGTGACGAAAGTGATTTTGAATTAGTTCACCACAAGAAAATCCGCGTATTGTCGGACTAAGAAGGATAATGGTTTGACATTTTGAAAAGTTTTGTATGTGTAAAATAAGTATGTAAATAGAATATTTAAAAATGTTCGCATGTGTATTTTTAAACGACATTTCTAAATAAGATTCCAAATGGTTTGACGAAATTCCAAGTACTTGCTAAGCCTTGAGTCTTGATTTCGTTTAAAAAAGCAATTTCTAGTTATTTTGTAAGGTTTTGAGTTATTTTTTACGTGAGACTTCTTTTATGCGGTCCCTATTCACCGCATAAAAAAAATACTTTTTAAATGTGTTGCGAAAAATATTTTTTATAGCTACTCGTAAAGTTTTGGAAGATTTTTTTTACTGCGTTTTATTTTATGCGGTCCTTATCCACCACACAAAAACAGGTTTGAGTGTATAGAAGATAGATTAAATACTTAAATGAGAGGGATTTTCAATACAGGGTGGTCCCGAATTCATGGTACAAACTTTAATGGTAGGTACAGGACATTGTAACAATGATTTATTGTATAGGAATGTATAGTCGCAAGTGACGCGGTGAGGCGTAAACAGGGGAAATAAAAGGAAAGAGAAATGGAGTGATCGGTTGGTATCATTGCCGGTAGAGGGCAGTAGATGTCTAGCCGCTGTTGAACATGATGCATCGCAGTAGGGAAAAGCGCCATTCACAATTGTGCTGCCGTAGACGATGGGTGACTTTACGTATGCAGAAAAAGCAGACATGCATTACATGTACGGCCGTGCAAATGGTAACGGCAGAGCTGCGTTACGAATGTATCGCGCGGAGTATCCTGATCGACGAATGCCGGATCATAGAATTTTTCAACGGTTACATCGTCAACTTTGTGAAACAGGTGCGTTCGACGTCAACAGACATGGCGCTGGTCGAGTAAGAGCTGTACGCACTCCAAGGCTGGAAGAAAGCATCTTGAACATTGTGGCTGATAGACCCGAGTCAAGCACAAGAAATGTTGCGCGTGACGTAGGTGTGAGTCATCAGACTGTATGCAGAGTGTTAAACGAAAATCGCTTACACCCCTTCCATTTTCAGAAAGTACAAGCATTGAATCCGGCAGATTATCCTCGCCGCGTGAACTTCTGCCTGTGGGTGATGCAGCAATGTGCGTTGCAGCCGGATTTCGTAGATTATGTGCTATTTACAGATGAAGCGACATTTTCACGCGAGGGTGTCTTTAATGCGCACAATTCCCATGTGTGGGCAACCGATAATCCACATGCAACGCGTCGACATGCGTTTCAACAACGTTTCAGTATTAATGTGTGGGCTGGTATTGTGAACGACTTTTTGATTGGCCCATACTTACTACCCACGCGGCTCACTGGCGGAAGCTATCTTATTTTTCTGAAAGAAGTGTTACCACAACTGCTGCATGATGTTCCGATCGCCATTCGTAACCGCATGTGGTTTCAGCACGATGGGGCGCCAGCACACTTCAGCATTGATGTACGGAATTACCTGAATGCCACGTTTGGTACTCGATGGATTGGGCGTGGTGGACCAGTCCCTTGGCCACCCCGATCTCCCGATTTATCGAGCCTCGATTACTTTTTATGGGGACATCTAAAGCATCTTGTTTATGAGACTCCAGTTGACTCAGATGAGGATCTCGTCGCTCGCTTATCTGTAGCTGCTGCAGGTGTGCGTGAAATACCAGGCATCTTTGAACGTGTACGCCAATCGCTCCACCGACGCTGTCAAGCATGTATCGATACTGGTGGACGCAATTTTGAACAATTACTGTAAACATGACACTTGTCAACAACGCTTTCAATAAAATCTTTGTTTTTCCTTTCGGCCGTTATTTCCCCTGTTTTCGCCTCACCGCGTCACTTGCGACTATACATTCCTATACAATAAATCATTGTTACAATGTCCTGTACCTACCATTAAAGTTTGTACCATGAATTCGGGACCACCCTGTATAACCCAACAAACCAGACAGACAACTGGAATTTTACTTTCGCTACCTAATTGGCTCTAGCCTACATCAAAACGGTATCTCCTTTTTAGTGATGTTTGTCTATTTGGTGTTTAATCTAATTGGCTTTGACTAATCATCTATCAAAAAAAAATTCAAAATTAATGGCCTCAAATGTCATCACATTGATGTGGTGTGGAAGTTTGGACAGTGGGACTCAAGCTCCTGTGTTGACCTCGTCATTTGACGGTGGTTAGAAATTATAAAGTGTTGTCGTCTGATCTTTCCAGTTAGATTTGATTCCAGACCATCGTCAATATTCCGCTGTGTAGCATCAGTGCAACGTAAATTCAACTACCAACCAAACTAGCAACCCTTACAAAAAGCCTCCAGTTCCCCCTTCGTAGTACACATATGGCCGAAGAGGTAGAAAGAATAAAGTTCCAATTTCAAATAAAAGTTTTTAAATTTCAATAGCTTATGCTTTGCTTTTCAAAGTTCTTTACATTGTGAATGACCATGAACATCGTAATTCATTATTCTAAGTGCTTTAAATTAGCTGCTTTTGTAATGCGAGGTCCCTTTCCGTCCCAGGGCAGCTGACCACCACGGAGACGGTTCCAGAGAAGGTGACGTGTGAGCTGCTGAACGATGGGGTTCCCTGCACCACCCTCCAGGGGGACCCTTCCGAGGAGGACGAAGACCGTCCCAAGTATGCGGAGGAGAGGCCGACATGGAGTAAGAAGGCGGATTTCCTGCTCTCCATCATTGGGTTCGCCGTCGACCTCGCAAATGTCTGGAGGTTCCCCTATCTATGTTACAGAAATGGAGGAGGTAAGAAAACATTTCTTGTTCTTTGTTACCGGTATGTACCTGACCGTCATAACTTGACGAACACATCCATTACATATTTTCCAAAAAGATTGGATTTTGGTGATTTACGGCACATGTCCGGTTGCGGCAAACTCAATATAATAGAAAAATTAAACTATACTACCCTACAATAATGGACTGGACAGCAAGATGTGACGGTATAAGGAAAATAATACATGCTTTAATAGAGGGATGGTTCCCCCCACGTGCTGCAATTACACTAGCAACCCTTCTGAACATTCTTTCAACAAGGTTTTGATACACAGCTATGGGTATTTGTGTCTATTCCTGCTGCAAGAATGTCGCCAGCTCAGCTATAGATTTCGGACGTGGTTCCCTGGTCCGTAAGCGTCGCTCTAACGCGTCCCACAAATGTTCTATGGAGTTTAGGTCGGGACTCTGAGCAGGCCAGAGAAGACGTTTTACATCCATATCTTGATAACACTGCTTGACAGAGGCTGCAACATGACATAGAGCTTTGTTGCGCTGGAAGTAACATTCGTCCATTCCAAAAAATTTCAAGAGAGTAGAAAGAACCTGATTGTCCAAAGTGTTCATGGTAGGCGTCGGTGTTCAAGTGACCAGGAACAACAGGCAAATATCCCACGCCATTCCTTGAAAAACACCCCCCAAACAAGTTGTCGGATTTTATACAAATCCGCTGGCGTCCTGTCCATTATTGTAGGGTAGTGTATTAAAAGCAGCTTTAAGTACAACAGGGGCAAACATTCACGTTTAGAGGTACTCTAAAAAACTCATGGCTGCAGACTGAAAATTTGTACGTGTTTTGCGGGTGCCGCTGCGGCGCCGCAGGTTGAAAAACGGATGTGTGCACCGGGCCATAGGATTTAGGGATTTCTCCACTACCAAATGAAACTCGATCTAACCAAAGACCTCGTGTATGGTTGGGATAGTGCACGTTAAATCTGTCGTAGACTTATATATCCTCATGTTGGAATGGTGTGTAAGTTGGAGGATAGTGTGACAGCTCATGTGTGACCTTGTCTTATGACCGTCGTTCAAAATTACGAGGTGTTCTTGGATCTTTTAGTTTGACGATAGCCCGTTCCGTAGCTCCAGTGCAATGTTAATTCAACTAACTACGTGAAAGATTTTTAAACCAAGCTATACCGAGGGAAATAACATGAAGCTGTTAGAGAAGCTCTATGTATTTCATTAGAAGGTCGATGATCAAAAAGTAATGAATACGTGTGAGCATGTTAAATAGGAAAATTAACAAGATGTACTCTCTTCTCACGTTTCGCACTTCCGGGATGGTTCTTTTGATTGGACCGCGAACAATAAAGCAACAAATTCACTCATTGACATTGAAACGAGTTGAGATTTTTCCAGCCGCTTTGTTGGGTGGGAAGTTATTGCATAAGTGAGGAGCTTATCTTTCACTAAAAAATTGCAGTTTTCGAATAATTTGCACAATAGTATTCAATAGGCCTCCGAAAGTAAGATCGATACGTTCTTTCGTGTATATATTTGTTTGGGAAAAGGAAAAAAAAAGAAAGTGCTATAAAAATTAATAATTTTAATTAAAACAGTAATACCGTATTAACGAATTATAGAAACCTTTTCGTCCAGACAAATTTCGTTGAAACCTCTTGATTCCTTATTTTTTATCTTATTATCTCTATTATTCCTTATTTATATTGAGTTATTTCCAATTGCACAAAGCAAAGGAATATCGATAAAGATACATGTATGTAAACCAACAAATTTAAACAGGAATAAAGATCGTTTCAAAAACGCATACAAATTTGTACTTGTATAATTCCGTGGAAACATCAAAATATCACTTGATTTTTATATTATGTCTAAGTCATCAATTTGGGGAATTTAGAAACAAAAATGACGAAAGATGAAACTTGAAAAATTACATCTAGCAACTTTTATTATTTAGCTTAGCTCTTAAAACCGAATAGTAGCATGTTCTGTTGCGTTGGTATGGGACCAGTAGTTTCTAATTCTTCTTACACAGGTGTGTGTGTGTGTGCGTGTGCGTGTGTGTGCGTGTGTGTGTGTGTGCGTGCGTGTGTGAATTATTACCGAATTATTTCTTCGTTCAAAATATGAAATTACATTTACAACAGCAATAACATTTTTATCGATGAAAAATGTAATTATTTGTTAATTTTCGAAATAGTGTCTCATTCGTCTCAGGCAAATCTAAGGTCTGTGCTATTTGTGTTTCACAATTTTGTTTGCTTCAATACAAAACAAAAGAAATACAAGGAGGAAATTACTGTAGAAGTTTTATAGAATAAAGAGAAAGAAGTTAGCGATAACGCAGTAGAAAAATAGAAATGAAGGTGCAGTCTGTAGAGTTGGGAAATTAATTAAAGCTCAAAAAGACCGCAATAAAGAAGCTAACATTTTTAGAGTAACCGATAGAAAGGATAAATGATCTGCAACAGTAAAAGGTTTATAAATATAAATCGTCTTGTCTTCTACATCTAAAAACCAGATATAACAAACCTCAGGCAAAACCACTAAGCGTCTACAGTGAGCTCTGCCATTCAGTCATAGCAAAATATCAACAAGCGACAATATTCATAAGTAAAAGCCTTAACTTCTGCAAATATTTTTAAATATTTTTAATTGTAAGCGTAGAGCTTTGAAATGTTCTGTGAATATTTTCTTGGTTGATTTGATAAAAGGTCTGAAGATCATCACTTAAGAGTTATTAACCTATTTTAAGGCGGGAGTGTTTCAAAATTCATGCGGACATACTTTGCAAAGCATGGCAGTTTCTTTGGAATAAACTAAACTGAATTTAGAGTGAGCTTTCGCGCGCGCGTTAAAGTTACTCTTAAGTCGTCTCTTAAGAGTTATAAACCTATTTTAAGGCGGGAGTGTGTACGATCTTCGGACAGGTGTCATGTACACAGATAGGAACGAACGCTCTTGCGTTCTGGTCTTGTGTTCTATTCCCTTCTCAACCAACATTCCTCCCCCACGGGGTGTTAGGTCGTTGGCCCCGACCCCGGGGACGAGAGGAAAGGAAGATGACAAGGAAGTTCAAGGAGACGGTGGAACCAGCGGTCTTGGAGTAGACGTGTTTTTTTGAAGCACCGGACGGTGCGGTGTAGATATCGTAAACTTCATTTAATGTCATACAAATAAAACGTGTATGTCCAAATTTGGTGAGCAGTGTCCCTCTGTTCTTAGCCACAACTACACATATTGTCTTGCAAAGTAGACATCGCTCGGGCCGCTCTGACATAATTGGTGTCAGAAGTGGGGTTGTGTAGTTGTAGGATTGCATAGAACAAACGGCAAGAGGTGACGCGGCGCCATTTTGGAGGTTTAGGAAGAGCAACTGGATTGTTGCTGGATTCCATAGTCTTGCACCATTTCGTGAAGAGCAACTGGATTGTTGCTGGACTGTATATACTTGCACCATTTTCGGAAGAGCAACTGGACTGTTGCTGGATTCGGGATAGGGAGCTATCCTGGGAACTACACTAGCAGCTGTAGAGAATTCCTGAATTGAATTCTATCCTCAACGCGAACCTTCGACACTGGACCATTGCAGTCATCACCTGGGAAGAGGGATCCTTTTCGCAACCCGGAAAATTGTTGGGTGCTTACCAGGAGCGTTGGAGGAAGCGATCGACGTGACCGGATACCGTGTGATGGAATAGCAGCGATCCTGGACCGAGGGACGTCTACGTCGGAAGAGTGATCCTGGAGATGCGCTTGGTGTCGACTAGGGCGATGGAAGGAAAATGCTGGTTCGAGCGTTTTGCGATGGAAAAGCTGTGAGGCTGATCTGAGATGGTTAACGTCTGATGTCTAACGTTAGTGTACAACCGGAAATATGTCTGAGGAATGTGCTATTCACAAGCGAGGAGGGATGGAAGTGCGCCTTCTGCAGTCAACTCATACCTTGAAGGGTACTGGGGTAAGTCCCTTCTGAATTGATCCAGTGAGCCATTAAATACACAGGGGGGGATTAACACATATATGTATGAGAAGCAAGGTGGGGATGATTGTTATATTTGTGCTATGATGTGTATTTATTTTGATGGGGCTATGGATTGTAGAATTTAATGTGTAATGAACATCAGCTAAGGAATAGTTTTTAGGAATTACTGTGGGCAAATAAAAGTGTAAGATTATGCAGATGTATTTAATATAATTAGTTACTTATTGAAAGTGTTTGCATATTTAATAGAGTAACTAGGGGAATTATATGGAACATCAAAGTGCATGTTTGAAAAATCTTTGTGTATTTACTTGAGTAATTATTGAAGCTGGGTGTTATTATTAAAATTGATTGTGTTTACACGGGGATCACCATGGCATATTTTGAGGGAGCGAGGATAGAGGAGATGAGATATGTGGCAGTTGAAATGGGGGAAGACGTTCCTTCAAATGCGAATAGGTGTCAATTGAAAAGAATAATAGAGGATTCTAAATCATACGATGCAGAATTTGTAGAAGTGTTCGTGACATCTATTGTTAATGATAGGATTTTAAGAGAGAAAAGAGAAGCTGAAAAGGAGGCGCTAAGGGGTTGGAGAGAAGCCCAATTGGAATGGAGAGAGGCGGTAAGGGATCAGATAAATGCTGAAGGAGAGTTGGAATGTAGCCGGATAATGGCTCAAATAGAACCGAGAAAGGAATTTGGAGAAGTAGAGGGGCATGTAAAAGTAGCAAGGGCAGAGGCTAGAAGGTATTTGATATTGGCCGAAAAAAGGTATAAAGCTGCTCAGGAAAAGGCTGAAGAGAGATTGTCCGTTTATGAAATGAAATGGAGGGTGTTAGAAATGCTGGAGAAAGGTGTAGAAAGAACGGAAGGAGGAACTAGTGAAGATAAGGAAAGGAGCGATCTCTCTCAGGAGGGGAGGAAAGGGCAGGAAAATAGAACTGACCCTACCCCAACGGATGTGAAGGGGGAATCAGAAACTTCGCAGGACATGGAACGGGAAAAAGAACTCGTGGGCGAAGAGACGGAGAGAAACGCTCTCGCGGCCCAGGGGGAGGTGGCTGAAGGTCACAAAAAGACACAAGGCGAGGTAGATGACCCAACGGACTCATTGGGAAGGGAGCAAACGGACATTCCTGGTGAAGTTATTACTTCCAAGGAGGGGGAGAGTCACAGATGTAGTCGCGTGAATGGGAAAAGGCGAAGGTCTCGGAAAGGGGGTGGAAACCAGCACTCCTCCGTAACTCCACAGTTATGTGAGGGAAAACACCAGAGTGAAATATTGCCCAAGGCGTTCGGTGACAATATGGAAGTTAAGCAGCATGGGCTAGAGAAAGATGGTTTGGGTCTCGGAGAGAACGGGAAATCGGAGGTAAAGGAGTGCGTGTCTGAAACGCCAAAGTCGCACAGGGAAAAACAGAAGGGGGAGATTTTATCCAAAACGTTCTTGGACACTGGATTTAAGCGACGCGGAGTAAAGACAGATAGTCGAGAGATCGGTTTGCGGAGGAAGATTCGTCAACGAATAGTTCTCTTGAAGCGCAGACCAGAAAGGTTAGGAGGGGCTTCGGAGATTTTGACGGATAATCAGGCGGTGGTAGAGAAGACAAGAGGAAGGGTAAATTTACACGGGAGTTCAGTGCGAGCAGGGGTGGCACGAAAGACCATGAGATACCCTCAATCTAAAATGTGGGGGGTTACTTTTTATTGGGGGAAGAGTAACAAGTTAAATCAATTGATCAGTACCCAAGAAAGGGGGTGGATTAGGCGATTATCATTCCTGTGGTGGCATTATCGCAAAAAGTTCATTTATCAGTTTTCGATTTGGATTTTAAGGAAATTGATAGGTTTGTAAAAGGTGGTCCTTAAGGGCCTGGAGAACTACGAAATAAATGAATGTTGGAAATAGGAATTATGTTGTATATAATTACTTTTCACTTGTTTAAGTTCCTGTGTTTAGTTATTTGGTCATTTTAATTTTAGTACTTATAAGTGAGATTTCTGTAAATGAGGATCTCGTAGGAGACTGGCAATATTTATGATTTGTGAAATGAATATTGGAGTGCTTACCGCTCATGAAATTATGTTGCCAGGAAGTGTTAATATTTTTAAGTGCGTAACACTGAGGAAATTGTACTGTCGGGAAGTTGGTTAATTTCAGTAATTTTTCTTTTTTAAATATTGTTGTGATGTGCAGTATTTTTACTCTTACTTGTAGTTATTTTTGTGTACTGCATTCATATTGGTTTTGAAGTAATAAGTAATTTGGTAAGAGTGGTTATGTTGATTGTAGATTTTTTGTATACATTCCTTTCCCCTAGTTTTATTTAGTGTAGAGATTAGTGTCGATAATTAGATCATAACCTAGTTTGTAAACTCATGCATGAGAGTATTGTTGAGGCATGTTTGCCAACTAGGGACACAAACAATCTTACACAGACTCCAATTTGGCTCGTTGGTGACAACGATTTGAAGGGCACCGGTGTACCTGCTACCTTTGTGGAGAGGTGTGAGGTTATCCTGCCAACACAAGGAGGAACTGCTGTTGGGGGGAATGGGACTTCCTCTAGTGAGGTTGGCGGGGGTGTCAGTAAAGGTCACCCGGGTCAGGAGAACAGGGGAGAGTGGAAATAAAGAATTCGGCCCACGGAGACAACGGACGATGAGGGACTCTCTGCTGCGGTTGTCTGCTATGTTTTGCAAATATGTTTTATATGTCTTGCGTCTTATGAAATAGGCCTTTAGGGCCTATTTCACGCTTAAGGAGGGAGGAGTGTACGATCTTCGGACAGGTGTCATGTACACAGATAGGAACGAACGCTCTTGCGTTCTGGTCTTGTGTTCTATTCCCTTCTCAACCAACATTCCTCCCCCACGGGGTGTTAGGTCGTTGGCCCCGACCCCGGGGACGAGAGGAAAGGAAGATGACAAGGAAGTTCAAGGAGACGGTGGAACCAGCGGTCTTGGAGTAGACGTGTTTTTTTGAAGCACCGGACGGTGCGGTGTAGATATCGTAAACTTCATTTAATGTCATACAAATAAAACGTGTATGTCCAAATTTGGTGAGCAGTGTCCCTCTGTTCTTAGCCACAACTACACATATTGTCTTGCAAAGTAGACATCGCTCGGGCCGCTCTGACAGAGTGTTTCAAAATTCATGCGGACATACTTTACAAAGCATTCTTTGGAACAAACTAAACTGAATTTAGAGTGAGCTTTCGGGTGCGTTAAGTCATAATAAGAGTAGCGTAGAGATGAGGTGAAGCTCCAAGTGAGGGCTGTCTTTTTAAGTTTAAAACATACTAGCTGATCAATCTATAACTACATCCTCACCCCCGAAATCAGATTTAAAATCAATGACTGTAAACTCAATAACTACCGAATGCATATTCAATTTATTATGTAACAGCAACATCCCCATATACCATCATATATAGAAAGTATTCATTGAAAGGTAATTACAAAGTCCTATTATCGAACAAGCGAAAAAGCTAAAATATTTATGGTATCAGGAATGAAACATGCAAATCAAAAGTGTAATTTTTTTAGATTATTAAGATGAATTTAGAAACTAGAAAAGTGATAAAAACCTGCTACTTTCGTTTTGCGCTCAATGATTCAGCTTGGCTATCAAATCTGATGTTCTGAAGAATCTTGCTGATCCAGAAAAAAATAACTCTTTCCCAGCGATTTGATTTCAGAAGCAGAATACATTAAATTCATGCCTTACTGATCTGATCATTTGTGCAATGAACATCCTTATTTAAATCATTAGTTCTTGATTTATTTGCTTTATTATTTCTTATACGGTTTTTTATAAAAAGTATTTCAATGCACAAATTTTAACATTTGCTTGTCCCCATATGTCATGCTCAGTAATTGTTTGAAATTTATCGAATAAAATTTTTTTATTTGAATGCATGTAAAAAAACTTCAAACTTGAAATAAAAATTGTTAGAATAATAAAATTCCCTTAGGAAAGAAAATAGAATTAGAAATCTGTACTTGTCTCCTTCCATCAATGAAATCTCTTTATCTCTCTCTCTATATATATCTCTATATCTATCTATCTCTCTTTGCATATACAGGGTGACCTGTAAAGTTCCTTTAAGCACTTTAATTTTGAAACCACGTCTCGTAGAGTCAAGGTAGCAACGTGTACCGACAGTAAAGTGACCATGCTAAATTTATTGCGACAGCTTATAGCGCTCCTAGAGGTGAAATAAGGAAGTTAAAAAGAACTCGAAAATTAAAGGAGACTGACCAAAAAGTTCAATTAGAAAAATGTACCCAACATAATAATAAAGGCACAGAAAAAGTTTCATGGAGCTATCTGTAAAACTGGCGGAGATATTCTCGATTTAAATTTGAACTTTTCCATGCCTTGAAAAAGGGGCCGTCCTGAAATTGAAAAAGGTGTTCTCCGGTGATATCATTCAGTTTTTCTGAGTTAAGCAACGACAAATTTAAATTCAAGCAACAAAGAAAGTAAAATAAAGATAAATGAAAAAAACATCTGAAAAACGTAAACCGGAAAGTTAAAAAAAACTGACGATCCGAAATCAAAATTTTCGTGCAACAACTAAACACACGACAGAAAACCTCTGGGCCATGCAGCCAGAACGAAGATTTACTATTTGATAATGTTATCCTGATAAACTTTGGGGGCGGTGTCGCCCGATTGTAAATTGACGGACTGCCAACCAGAGGGTTGTGAGTTCGATCCTCGTATGTGCCATCCAAATACCGACGGGTAAAAAGGGGCTGGTGCACGCAAAATCCGTCGTGGCCTCTTAAGTCCTCGCGTTGGTGTATTGTGGATGGGGTGCCATCTCCGGCCATCTAACCGTGGTTCCAAACTACGCAGTTTGTCCTCGTATCTTTCTTTCAAGATTGATCCCGCACCGTTACCGATAGCCCGTTGTGTAGCTCCAGTACGAAGAAAATTAATTTCCCTCTTCCCTGATAAATTTTACGCGGACGGGAAAATGTCAGAAAAAAATGCGTGTCGTTCAGTGGATGATTGATAGATCCACAGCAACAGTAAAACTTAAAATTTATTTGCAGACGTATAAGATGAAAGCGTGAATTAAACGTTGATATAAAATTGAGTACTAAATTTGTAGATTAAAACAAGAACCAAAGTTTCCACCATGCCCACTATCCGGTGCAAAACAGTGTACATTTACTGCAGTTTCGTATGTATGCAAATCCACATTGTGCCGTCATCCTTTATGTATCAGATAAAAACCACACAAGCTGGTGTTCTTACTTCATAAAGTGCGCTTTGAGGAAATGGAGATGTTTTCTAATAGTCAGTATTGCGAGATGGTGCTTCTTTATGGCGAATGCCAATGCAATGCAGCCCAGGCTGCATGGACTTATGCCGTTCGGTTTTCAAATGGTCCACATCCAACTTCGGCAATCATTGGAAACGTTGTACGACGTCTCTGAGACACAGGCAGCACTCGAAGTCGACCTCGTTCGGGCAGACCACGTATGTCTAGTAGAATACCAGCAGAAGACATACTGCCGTACGCTTTACCCCATCACTACAGCAGTACTAGACAAATAAGCAACCAGACTGGCTTAGTACAAAACCAAGTATGGCAAATACTACACGACAATGGTGCACATCCATATCATGTAATTCCGCAACAATGATTGTTACCGGGAGACCTTCAGCGACGCTTTGACTGATGCAATTGGGCATTGAACGAATTGGAAGTTAGATCATAATTTTTTTCCATCATATTATGGTCGGAGGAGTCTAAGTTTCACCGAAACGGGATGCTGAACCAACACAACACCCATTTCTGGGCACTAGAAAATCCCTAATGGGGAATTTCCGTCAGATAGCAGGTGCATTGGCCCACGAATGTGTGGTGCGGAATTTGGAAGGATCGTCTAATAGGACCCGTATTCTATGACGGTTCCCTAAATGGACCGAAATACCTCCAGCTGTTACAGCATGTGTTACCTGACTTTATAGATGCTATTCCTCTGGCGTTCTTGTCTTCCTTGTGGTTCCAACTAGATGGCGCTCCGGCGCACAAATCCCACGCAGTGCGACAATTTCTTAAGAACAGATTTGGCCAACAGGTAATCGGCTACGGTGATTGTGTTGAATGGCCTCCACGATCACCATATCTTACCCCACTCGATTTCTTCATCCGAGGTTACATTAAAGATCGGGTGTATGAAATTCCGTTGACAAGTTTGCTGGATCTGCGGCAGCGTATCGTCGATAGCTGCCGTACTGTCACACCACAGGTGATAAGAATGTGCCTGCCGGCGTGCTTGATCGAATACAAATGTGTATTGTAGCAGATGATAACCTTCATGAACGCACTCGCCATGTTTTTCTTTAGAAATAAATTTCTTGCTGTTGCTCATCTGTCTTTTACTTTTCCAATGTGCCACACTGAATAACGCGCATTTATTTCTGACATATTTGCATCTCACTCAAAGTTTAGCAGGATACAATTATTAAATAGTAAATCTTCGTTCGTGGTTGTATAGCCGTGAGGTTTTTAACCGTGTATTTTAGTTGTTGCGCGAAAATTGTGATTTCGGATAGTCATTTTTTTTTCCGGAGTACGTACTTCAGATGAGTTTTTTTTCTTCTTTTTTTTGCTTTATTTGTAGTTTGAATTTAAATTCGTTGTTGCTTTACTCAGAAAAACGAAATGACAACACCGGAGAACACGTTTTTCAATTTCAGTACAGCCCCTTTTTCAATGCATGTAAAAGTTCAAATTTCAATCGCGAATATCTCCGCCAGTTTTACAGATCACTCCATGAAACTTTTTTCTGTGCCTTTTTATTGTAATGGGTACATTTTTCTAATTGAACTTTTTGGCCAATCTCCTTTAGTTTTTGAGTTGTTTTTCTAACTTCCTCATTTCAACGTTAGGAGCGCTGTAAGCTGTTTTAATAAATTCAGCATGGTCACTTTACTGTAGGAACACGTTACTACTTTGACTCTTCGACGCGGTTTCAAAATTAAATGGCTTAAAAGGGATTTAAAGTACACCCTGTATATATTATAGTCTGATAAAACAATATTAGAATTTTACTTTTGCATAGACATCGTTTGCTGCAATATACTTTTGGTATTTTATTACAACATAGTCATTAAGAAATATAAATTAAGGGACTTTCCACCAGTCTTCAGTTGGCTCCTTAATGTTATGAGAAGTAAACTTTCTGTGTAAGCAAACAAATCAGATGAACAATGAGGATTTTACTTCCGCTATCCAAATGCTCTCAAATGATATGAATCAGGTTTACCTTAAAATGTTGTTTAACGCTAGTTTGGTGACGTTTGGCGTTTAATGTAATTGACCATAACAAATCAACTGTCATATATCGATTTAGAATTAATTTTTTAGAATTTTTGTTGGCGCACTGCTGAAATTGTGTCGGAAAACCATACCAAATGATGTAATGTTCGGAATATTTATGAGAAATATGTTTCGGCAGCAGAAACACGATCGTCACCAATATTTACCTTCATAGAAAATGCTTGTCGTAATCCTTTTTATATTCAATGAACCACTTTCTTTCAATGTAATGTACTATATGTTTCTAGCGTTTTACTATTTATTAATCTATCACTTTATAATAAATCATTACAATGAACAAAAACTACTTGATTTCATTGATTCATTTCTAATTCCTAAGCATAGCTATACATTATATAATTGCGTGAAAACGTTTATTCCCTAATTAATTATTGACTATTTAACAAAATATTTTGTTACCAGTGCCCGCATTTAGGTAATATCTCATTATAACAGACAATAAATATTTCCTTGTAATGTATTTGATACTATTTTAATAGCTTGATTACAATCATTTGCTCAATTATTCTCTGATAAAAATACGATAATTCATTGTTTCCAATGGCTGGCTACAATAACACGAATAGTCATAGCTTCTCTATTGTTCAGTTGGATTTGCCTTTGCCTATAGTATTTTAATTCACATTCATTTTTAACTTCATAGTTTTAGTATCATGGGTTTTTTGCTACAATTCTTCCGTTTGTTTTTATAGTACCTGAATCCACGCTTCATTAATGAACACAGTGTAATAATTTTAATAAATGATGGTATGGTTGGTTGTTGTTGTTGTCGTGTCTATGCATACAGTACTAGTGCAAAAGTTTAGAGTCCTCCAAAAGCCTTGGTGACAAGATGTGCAAGTTCTGGAGCTCGATGGCTATGGAAGATTTCGATTGGGGGTGCTCCAAGTTGAAAGAGGGAACCAATAATGGCCTGGCAGTCGAAAACATGATCTGGAGTTAGTTGCGATTGGGGACAGTACCTGCAGATGGGATAGGATTTTATATTAGTTCGTGAAATCTTCATGCCTTTGAAATGTCCAGTACGTAGCCTAGCTATTGTAGAGGAGAGGTTTCTTAGGCAGTTTAGATCGGGGATTGTTGCCTTGCTAAAATGCTGGTTGTAGATCCTTCGCCTGGCGACGGCATTCTCATCTGCACAGGTGACTACTCGAGGTTGATCTTTGTCGCGTGCTTCCTTTGCAAGGGTATCTGCACATTCGTTCCCCTTTAATTCCAACATGAGCTGGGATCCACTGGAGAGTGCAAGGTATATTTAGTAAATGGAGAAAAGTATTAATTTCTTGCGTTATTGTTGTTTTACCATTATGTATGGCTTCGAGTGCTAATTTTGAGTCGGAGAAGATTACAATTTCTTTAATTGAGTCGTTTAGATAATGAGAGCGACAATGGGTAAGAGCCTCTTTAATAGCGATTAATTCGCTAGTGAAGTTTGAAGCAATTTGGCCAGTGGGTAAATGAAGGTCTAAAAAGACAAAATGGCGTTAAAAAAAGAGTATTTCACAATAATTAAATGGGATATAGGTGTTCTAACGGTTACATTTCATGTCTTGTTTCAGGTGTGTTCCTCATTCCTTACGTTTTGATGTTGCTGTTTGGGGCCATGCCACTCTTCTATATGGAACTGGTACTCGGCCAGTACAACAGACAAGGTCCAATTAGCGTCTGGAAAATATGTCCGCTTTTTAAAGGTACGTGAGTTATAAAAGCTATTTTTAGATTTAAACCCTCCTTATCAGATGTGTTGTGTAAGTTGTTTTTATCGACCCTTTCCTTATAGTAGGATTTCAATGCAAAAATGTATTGATTGGAGCCTGCAATATTCACAAATATAATTACCATATATTCTCATTCGGAAGCTGTATGAAAGGTGTTAACCGTATAGAGAAGGGAAACATGTCATGCCTAAAATCTTCCCCTTTTTATTCAGATAAAATTTTTTAGCATGCTCACCAACCGGGATCTAGTGGTCAAGGTGCTGACTTCTGAACCGAAAGGTTTCTCGGTTGAATCCGGGTTAAGACATATATATATTTGTCCGTCTAGAATGAATGTGTGGCATTCCTATATGTGAGTTGGGCTAGAATGTGGGGATGTTTTTGAGGTGTGACGGGAACCCTTCTCCATGGTGAATTTGTCAAAGTGGTTCACATATCCATCACTTACAGTCATAATGATTTTGTTCAATCAACCGGGCAATAGAAAAACAATCCTTTAGTATATCGATACGTTCCCTTTATTTCCTTTTCCTCGTGAGTGAGTTTTCCCACTGCTCTTGCAACCTACAACTTGGCAAAGGTCCGATTCCTGTAATTTACCCTGGATGTATTTAATCTTCTTGTGCGAGTAACAATTTTCTTGTATGTGTAAAAATTTCTTTGTATGAGTAAATTTATTACTTGACTTTGTTTGCTGCAGCTTGGCCAAATATGATACTTTCCCTATAGAACCCAATAAACCGTTCATTTTCTCTTTTTCTCGCACGCAGTTTTAAAGCTTTAATTTGAATATAACTGTCTCTGGATGATAAATGTCACTTTTACTTTGCCAAAAAGGACCCTATGGAGACATCAAATCCATTCCACAAATACTTTTCCACGATCTTTTCAATGAAACCCTCAGCCTTGTAGACATGTAAAAATAGTTTCTGTCTGGCCATGAGTTCAGAAAAAAGAGCTGTTTGTTGCAAAAGGAATATATCCCTTATTCTAATGGACTTACCCTCAACTCCTTAAGTAATTTCCTTAATAAAAGAATATATTTACTCTGACGCGAGGACATGCAGAAACATTTGTACATCAATTTGCTTCAACTTTCCTTTCCAAGATTAAATTTAAAAGTCATTTTCAATCACAGTTCGATTGGATGGCTGAGAATTCTATCTGTAGAAGGCTATTTGTGATGCTCTCCATGGCTAATATGGTTTTTCATGTCGTATGAGATCATTCATAGGAATCTATGTAGTTTGGGGGAAATCTTGTTCTCTGCGTTTTGACCACATATTCTGTAATAATTTCCGCACAGAGTATTATTCTTTTGATAAAACTCTAGAGTTCAATCAGAAGATTTTCAGACTCTAGAGTTTAATCTAGAGAGCGCGAGGATATACAGAAACATTTGTACATCAATTTGCTTCAACTTTCCTTTCCAAGATTAAATTTAAAAGTCATTTTCAATCACAGTTCGATTAGATGACTGAGAATTCTATCTGTAGAAGGCTATTTGTGATGCTCTCCATGGCTAATATGGTTTTTCATGTCGTATGAGATCATTCATAGGAATCTATGTAGTTTGGGGGAAATCTTGTTCTCTGCGTTTTGACCACATATTCTGTAATAATTTCCGCACAGAGTATTATTCTTTTGATAAAACTCTAGAGTTCAATCAGAAGATTTTCAGACTCTAGAGTTTAATCTAGAGAGCGCGAGGATATACAGAAACATTTGTACATCAATTTGCTTCAACTTTCCTTTCCAAGATTAAATTTAAAAGTCATTTTCAATCACAGTTCGATTAGATGACTGAGAATTCTATCTGTAGAAGGCTATTTGTGATGCTCTCCATGGCTAATATGGTTTTTCATGTCGTATGAGATCATTCATAGGAATCTATGTAGTTTGGGGGAAATCTTGTTCTCTGCGTTTTGACCACATATTCTGTAATAATTTCCGCACAGAGTATTATTCTTTTGATAAAACTCTAGAGTTCAATCAGAAGATTTTCAGACTCTAGAGTTTAATCTAGAGAGCGCGAGGATATACAGAAACATTTGTACATCAATTTGCTTCAACTTTCCTTTCCAAGATTAAATTTAAAAGTCATTTTCAATCACAGTTCGATTAGATGACTGAGAATTCTATCTGTAGAAGGCTATTTGTGATGCTCTCCATGGCTAATATGGTTTTTCATGTCGTATGAGATCATTCATAGGAATCTATGTAGTTTGGGGGAAATCTTGTTCTCTGCGTTTTGACCACATATTCTGTAATAATTTCCGCACAGAGTATTATTCTTTTGATAAAACTCTAGAGTTCAATCAGAAGATTTTCAGACTCTAGAGTTTAATCTAGAGAGCGCGAGGATATACAGAAACATTTGTACATCAATTTGCTTCAACTTTCCTTTCCAAGATTAAATTTAAAAGTCATTTTCAATCACAGTTCGATTAGATGACTGAGAATTCTATCTGTAGAAGGCTATTTGTGATGCTCTCCATGGCTAATATGGTTTTTCATGTCGTATGAGATCATTCATAGGAATCTATGTAGTTTGGGGGAAATCTTGTTCTCTGCGTTTTGACCACATATTCTGTAATAATTTCCGCACAGAGTATTATTCTTTTGATAAAACTCTAGAGTTCAATCAGAAGATTTTCAGACTCTAGAGTTTAATCTAGAGAGCGCGAGGATATACAGAAACATTTGTACATCAATTTGCTTCAACTTTCCTTTCCAAGATTAAATTTAAAAGTCATTTTCAATCACAGTTCGATTAGATGACTGAGAATTCTATCTGTAGAAGGCTATTTGTGATGCTCTCCATGGCTAATATGGTTTTTCATGTCGTATGAGATCATTCATAGGAATCTATGTAGTTTGGGGGAAATCTTGTTCTCTGCGTTTTGACCACATATTCTGTAATAATTTCCGCACAGAGTATTATTCTTTTGATAAAACTCTAGAGTTCAATCAGAAGATTTTCAGACTCTAGAGTTTAATCTAGAGAGCGCGAGGATATACAGAAACATTTGTACATCAATTTGCTTCAACTTTCCTTTCCAAGATTAAATTTAAAAGTCATTTTCAATCACAGTTCGATTGGATGGCTGATAATTCTATTTGTAGAAGGCTATTTGTGATGCTCTAAATGGCTAATATGGTTTTTCATGTAGTATCAGACCATTCATAGGAATCTCTGTAGTTTGGGGAATATTTTGTTCTCTGTGTTTTTACCACATATTATGTAATTAGTGGGCCTGCCCCCTGCTCGCTAACGCTCGCCAACCCCCGGAGGATTGCTTTGCAATCCTCATTAGTTCGCTCGCCTCAATGAAGACATGTGTCCTAGCAGAAGGAATTGTTTACAAAATATGTTACCAAAACAATGTTTTTCAAATCTAAATTTGCTGTATTACAGAAAAAATATATACATTATCTAAAATCAGAATTCAAATGAAAACTTTGTACAAATTTTGACTCGAAATGTGAGCGTTGCTTTGGAAATTGAATACCCAGCATGTTTTTGTGTGTACATTTTCCCAACACTCAAACGACCCACACTTTTTCATTGAGTTTGTTGCCGAAAAATGTAGTGCAAGCGTCTTGTTGAACTATAATTGTTGGACCTGAAAAGGACCTCCCCTTTCTTTGATTTCTATTATAAACTAACTGCAACAGCTCATTAAAATTTCATTTTTTTTTTCAATAAAATTTCATCCGATAACGCTATAAATTCAATCGTTGCGCGAGACTTCGCGATAAACAAACAATCGTACAGTGCTGCCAAAACGCGATTACAAATAACGTCTTTTTTGCGTGCCACGTAAGATAATTATATATATAGATTTCCCCACAGATTATTATTATTTTGATAAAACTCTTTACATATTTTATTCAATAGAAAACAAACAGTTTATGCAAATTTTATGACAGTCGTAGTATAACTGCAAAAGTTTGTTGTGAAAGTCCACTGTCCCTCAACCGATTTAGCTTGAACATCTACCTTGCACACCAAGGGGCAAAACTGACTCACGCAATACCTTACGCCCACTAATTCCTACGCAACAGACTTTATTCCTTCGCTGTTAATGACTTCGTCCAGACTAACACCTAAATAACCGAGTGTACCGGATTGGGTGGGAGGAAGTAAACTTCCAGTCTCGGGGATTAGAGGGAAGGATTAACAACTCCGCATCCCGATGGGATGTGGCAGTTAGGACGGGTAGGGGAGGGACGAGTGTTTGGGAATTAGCGTCCGCGGTCGGGTCGATATTGAGAATTAATTGTTGACCATTAAGCGATTATGTACCGCCTCGCCGAAAGCGGTGTGGCGAGCGAACTGTCGATGGGAATAGCTCTGCGCAAGATGAATGACTTGGACGCAATGGGAGGAGTTTTATCTCTCGAAGCGGTTGTGAACCATTGACTGAGTTATTTTCTTCTTGGACTGGGAACCGGTCTGGTGGTTAAGGTGTTAGCCTCTGGATCGGAAGGTTCCTGGTTCGAATCCGGGTCAGTGAATGGATGTTTGTAAGCGTATGGTATAGAGGCGGCTGGGGCACCTTAAAAATGTCTAGGAAAAAGTCCTCACGTTAGGTTGGTGTGGAAGTTTGGAGAACAGGGGTGCCAGCCTCGTCATCTGACCGGGGTTCGAAATTACCTGGTGTTGTGCTCGGTTCTTTCCCTTGATCCCGGACCGTCGTTAATAGCCCGTTGTGTTCCTATAGTACGACGTTAAATCAAAAATTACCAATTCCTAGGCTGGGATGGTTAGAAACCTGTAGTATTTTGTGATTCTTTTCCGATGATTTGGATGGTTGGTTGGGGGTTTTATGGCGCAAGGGGGCCATATTTGACAAATCTACGCCTAACTCAAGGCAATGGACATAACGCACACGAGGAAAACTCAACTGACTCAGTAGAGAGAAATAGACACAGGGAAGAATCGAACCTGTGCTACCTACAACCCATTGGTTGCTGTAGTTCAGTAGGCCAAATTTACTTAGCAACGACGGTCCTTCTGATGCTTTGAGTCCAGAAAATACTCTGGCAAGAAGTGCATATCAATATCACAAAATGTATTCAGTTTCATAGGTTCAAAGATCTAATTGGAGTTCGTGTAGCAAAACATGACCCTAGAGTGACAAACCAATCATTAGTTGAATCCTGTGCTGATTGATATTCCTTAGACGGTATGATTGTAGTCTAGTCTGAGCCACTTCTAAAACTGTCCATGGAGATAGCTCTCTGTGTGATGAATGGCTTTCACATGCACATGGAGTGGGCGAGGTTTATCTCTCGAAAGGTTGTGATTCATTGACTGAACTCTTTTCTTCCTGGTCTGGGATAGTAGGATACTTGTAGCATTTCAATATTCTGTTCTGATACTGTGATTCCAGAGTATCAAGTCGATGTCAATACATCACAAAAAAATTTTTGTTTCATAGTTTCAACTGTCAGTTAGTCAGCGTGTAGAAAAAAATTGACCATAGAATAGCTATTCTCAACTGATATGCTACAAGATAGACAGTAGTGTACCGTACGGATGGTAAAATGGCTTAAATATTGTGTAAGATTTATTTCATTTCAATGGTTTAGTTTTACAGGTGTGTTCACAAATAATTTTAAGTCATGCTAAATCAAAGTTCGCCATGTTAATTCATGCTCAGTCAAAGTTCGATAACAAGTAGTATCGGTCGTTCTTGGGTGGTCATGGAATATTCCATCCCGATTTTCAATCAGGCATGCTTAAATCTTACCTGCAGAAACACTCTCAAAACATAATCTTCTTTTCAGAAACTTTTAACCGGAATGATTTAACTACGTCCGTTTTCAGCCTCTCGGTCATCAGTCGACGACCAGTTCAAAAAAGTATAAAGTGATTAAATATGATTTAAAAACGTCATTTAGAGTATAAATGGCAATTATACTGTCAGCAATTTTGAAACAGTCCTTTCTCCAATTTGAACAGCCATTTCATCCAATTCGCAAAGGGAACTGTTAGTTGTTCTTGCGACTTCCATACGATGCGTCTTTGTAGGTAGTATAACGTAGTGAGCCGAGTGATGTGCTAATAAACACAACGACACAGCCTAAATCACAAATAACTAACATTTATTTACGTTAAACATATAGTATCTACGTGATACTATCAGGTATCTGTATTCCTTGGACGTGGGCGCTGCAAACAAGAAAATATGCGATCTACTCAACGGTTAGCTCGAAACGAGATCACAAAAATACCTCTGCTCATCTAGAGCTCTCCTACAGTTCTTCTTTGTCCCCAGATTCACTGGGACAGTTAAATCCTTAAGGGGGGGGGGCTGTCGTGCACCTCTAAAAAACATCTGGCAATCAGTTAATTAGATCACCATGGAAGACAACCTCGATGATATGTTTCGGGTTTTTCGTCCGGTGGTCTGTGGTGTTGACCTCTGATCATCCCGAGCTATTGATAGGACCTTACAGTAGTCTTATGAGAATTATAAAGCAAGCTCCTACAGCTGTAGGCAAGGAACCTAGGATCCGAGCTTTGTTCTAAATAAAACATTCCAGTTCTATCCTGTAGACACCTCTTGATGTTGCGTAGAGGCAAAGGTTATTTATATTAGAGTAACTGTGTTCAGACTTAGCCATATGGCCAGTTCGTTTATTGCCATAATACCACAGTGACTTTTTATATTCACTGTATGGCAACTTTTTCTCAACCTTCTGAAGAGGACATAGTTTTTCTCTACATCGACGTGCACATAATCGTATTAATTTTGACCAGGGGTAGCAAGAGAGTTAATATTGCTGTCTGAGAATCAGAGGAGCGAAGATGCAACATTGATTATAAACCAAGCACAGATTTAACCTCTTTTGTTTCTATGTTTGAATTCTAAATAAAAAATAAGCATAACGAAAAAGGAAAGATTAATCAATAACAAACTAAACATGGATTCAGCATTTGTTAATATTTTACCTTTTTGTGCTTGCTTTCTTCCCACTTGAAACAAAGAAACAAATTTTGACGACTGTAAATTTTAATTAATTTAAGAGGGTGTTTTTCGCTTTGGTATTCATATCCCGTTGTATTTTTTTAACGAGTAATAGCAAATTTTGAAGGTTTTCGAAGGAAAAGAACGTACAAACAAACATCGTTTCGCGACATAAACTGTAAATTAAAATATTTCTTTTTATTCGGTAAAAAGTTTTAATAGCTACACCATTTCTGTTTTTCTTGAAGTAAACTAATATTTATTTTTTTATTTGACTGAATCTTCGCCTCACAAGTCGATTCTGATTTTTAACATTTTATAAACAACCTTATGTGCGTACTCAATTTAATCCTCTTTACTCGGCAAAGGGAAAATCAGATATCTTCTCGAAAAAGAAATGCTGAGAACTTTTCGCATTTCATTTCACTCCGTTTTTGCCTTTCCAGAAATGAAATTTCCGGAAACGAAGAATATTTTCCCGAGACTTTTGACAACATCCATTTTCACGTCCTTATCAGGTTTCTTTGATCCGAAAGTAATTTTGTTTGCTCCTCAATATCTTGTTCGAATTTCCGAAATCCCTCTTCTTGCGAAACTTTCCTCGTACCTTTTGTTATGTTATTCTCCCTACACTCTCTTTACTTACTGGTGTTATCAGAATACAGACTAGGGAACTTTAGTCTGGAAATATGGTCGACAGGAAAAATTTGAGCTCACTTCTGTTGGAGAAAAACTTAATATACACTTTCTCGAATTCTTTGCAATCCTGTGTGATTCATATGCAAAAAAATTTTTTTTAACTATTCTCAAACTCTAGTTTATGAAATTTTGACAAACGTAATATTAGAATAATGTGACGTGTATAATACAATAAAAGAAAATGTAGAATAGAGTAGAGTCTATTCTTAATTTAAAACTCACGTAGCATGATTGAAAAGAGCGAGATAGGATATGTTTTCAAAATGCAAACTAGTTTTTAATAATGAATATTAAGGCACACACATTATTACACAAGGCCACACATCTATCGAACATGGGTTCTACTGCACAAAACAGGTTGAAATGTGCATGAGTATCACATGTTTTTTAACAGTAACGGGATGCACACGATTAAATCCTGTGTTAGTGTTACGTGTCCGACCAACGCTCGAAGTATATTTTTAGATAGATTTCAAAATTCATAAATTGAACATATTTTTATAAGAATTTCTGTTCAAAGGGCCATGAAATGTCTTCACGTTATCGTGATGTGGATGCTTGCAATGTGGAGTGCCAACTCATGTCTTGACCTCGTCATCTTATCGTGGTTTAAACTTAAGATGTGTTGTCCTCATATCTTTCCCTTCGGGTTTGATCTCGTAATGTCTCTCCCTAGCCTGTTGTGTGCCCCGTTGTATTCAATAACCAATTACCTACCTTACTGGTGTCGCAGTAAATAATACTGTTGACAGAATTCCATATTTTTTTTTTCAAGAAAGTTGTGATAGCAGACAACATAAGACTTATGGCGAAAAGGCGAAAGTCTGGCGCAGGATAAAAATGTTAACTTATATTTAAAGTAAATGATTACGTGCGTTGCATCTTATATTCTGTTAAGTTATTGCATGTTTCTTAATATTTGAACATAATTGTGATGTACACTTATGTCCAAAAGTTAAACATATTTCGTAAAATGCGAAAATATCGGAGTAAATATGGATTTTAAGGCGCGGTGCACACATCCGGTTTTTCAACGTGATGCGCCGCTGCAGCAACGCAAGTGCGGTCTGAGATACATTAGCTCCAATGGAGTAGTGCACACATGCTTCCGGCGCCGTTACGGCGACGCACATCCAACTTGCGTGCAATTTGTACCGCAGTTCCCACGGCGCCGCAGCTTGCCGCACATGCGTCTCTGTTCTGAAGTACTTTGTTTTCATAAATAAATGGAATCTAAATAATAATTGCGTCATTTCATGGTTATGTGTGCATAGTTGGGCTTCGGTGCCGCAGCGGCGCTGCACGTTGAAAACCGGATGTGTGCACCTGGCCTAAGGTTTAAAATCACTTGTGATGACATCGAACGAATGTAAAACGGCCTCGAGGAACATGGCCAGTTCAGACAGAAATTTCGCAATTGCTGTTCATAGGAGCGTTAACTATCTATAAGGACGAAAGATGTCACAAAGATGCCAACTGGACGTGTTTGTGAAGGGACGAATTATTGGAAGGCTGAAATCCGATGGATCCTAAACCGAAACGTCTTGAATTCTGAAACTGCCTCAGTGTGTGATCTCCAGACTATGGCAGAGGTTTTAAACCGCTGAAGATGTTACCCGACGACCAGTACCAGGTCGGCCAAGCGGCAAAACCAATATTTGGCGATAACTGCGTGACGTCAGAGAAACCGTTTAGCCAGACGACTGGGTTAAGCCTTGACAACCGCCACAGGAGTTATATTTTCAAGACAAACTGTTTACAGGAGACTCAGACACATTGGTCTATATGACATACGACCAGTAGTTTGAATCCCCCTACTGACATCTGCACAGAAACGCGCGCGTTTACAGTGGAGTTTGGAACATCGGCAATGGAGTAGACATCAGTGGGGCAATGTCATATTCAGTGACGAGTCCGGATTCAGTCTGCAAACTGATTCTCATCGTACCACGATCTGGAGAGAAGGCGGAACACATTTTCAGTCGGGAAACATCGCGGGAAAACATCGTTTTCCTTCAGGGGGAGTCATGGTCTGGGCAGGAATCATGCTATTCGGCCGAACATACCTCCATCTTTGACACGGTGCATGTTATCCATCAAAGATAGGGACGAAGTCCTTGAGCATACCGTTCGCCTGGTTCGAGGATGCTGTCAGTCCTGGTTTTATATTCATGGATGATAATGTGCCTCTTCACAGTGCAGCCCTGTTTGACGCCTTCCTTCAAAGTGAAGATATCCAGCTCATGCAGTGTCCGGCCAACTCTCCTGATCTTAATCCCATAGAGAATGTGTGAGATATGCTCGGGAAACATATTGTAGCTCTCCGCCACTCTACCAACCTCCGTCCCGGAAATTAAAACTTCTTGAGGCTTGAAATTCTTGGAGCACACAACTGATCCATTCTCTCATTGATATTATGGGAAATCGTTTTGCAGCATGCGTGGGTGGCAGAGGTACCCACACACCGTTTTTAACTTCAGCATCACATTGTTTTAATCATTCTGTTTCACTAAAGTTAACACTCCTCTTGTGAACCTTTTTCTTTAAACACTTTTCTTTGGATGATAAAAGTCATTATTATTCTTGTTTTGCATTGTTTTTTTCTATAACCATATTAAAACCGCTTACCACGTTTAGTTCCATTCCTATGTATATTTTTTGAAACATTCACATAAACATCAATCATGCTTAACTTTTGGATATGAGTGTACGTAGAAGAGGCGAAGAGAATGCACATTAAGTCTGGAGATCCGAAATTTTTCGGTTCGTGGAAGCCAGGTTCGAAAAGCAACGGATTAGCTACCGGAGGGTTGTGAATTCGAATTCAACCAAAAATCGTAGTGTGGAAAGGGGCTTGATGACGTTAAATCCGTTGTGACCTCAAATAACCTCACGTTTGCATGGTGTGGAAGTTTAGAGAGTGCGATTCCAACTCCTCAAGTATGACCTCATCATCTCACCATGGTTCAAAATTGTGGGGTGTTTTAATCAGATCTTTACCTTCGGAATTGTACCCGGACCGTCACCAGCACCACGTTGTGTCTCTCCAGTTCAAATTTTATTAAATACCATCCTACCCGAAAGTATGCATAGTTTAAAATTGTAAGGTTTGCCTACCCAACTATACAGAATTGAATTAGAAATCCCTGTCCAGCTAATCAAACCATAACCGTTCACATAACTCAGCCTTACTCAATTTACAGTTTAATTTGTTTTCTTCTGAAAAAATTGAATGATTGTAATTAAAGAGCATCGGGGGGTTGCCTCTTGTTTTTTGCTTCACTGCAGGACCAACAAAATGTAGTATACTAAAACGCTGCACTACTTATTTTTAATGATCGAGATTTATTTTTTACTTTAGCAAACTGGGAAAAAAAGTGTATCCTGTCAATGAAAAAAGATTGTAGTTCATTTTGTTTAAGTTGAAAGTAACAATCATTAAAAGTTTTAATTAAATGAACTGTTTGCCTCATTCTTTCAAAAAATGACCACCATTAGAAAAAGTGTAAGGGTTTTAATTAAGTGATCAATTTAGAGAACAAGGGTAATTACTTTCTTACAAAAACGTCTTCCATCATACGTTGCATTAAATATACAATTAATGGAAAAGGTTTTAATCTTTACGTAGAAGGTATGCATATGCATGAGTGTATTATCTAGAAACAATGGAAGTTAACAGGCTCACTATTATACATATGAGCTATTATGTATGATTGATTAATGCAGTAAAACAATTTTTTTATGTGAACAAGTCATTTTCTATATCGAAGAAATACTGTTCAAAAAAGTTATTTATAAAAATGTTATTTAAGAGAAAAACAAGTTGAAATATAAACTGAAAGGTTTTAAGTGAAATTAAATTTATCGTTACAAATTCCAAATAATTATTTAAATGTCTAAAATAATGTTCGCATAAAATTATTCTTCGAAGCATTTGTTAAAAATGTAATCAGGGTTAACAGTTGAAATATGGATTATCCCGAGCGGCTTATAGCTAGTATTGTAATGTAGTAAAGCACAAAATCTTTGATACTTAACCGAACAATTAATTCTGCAATAATTTTCAATATATATAATATGAATCGTAATTTTTTTTAAATTTATATTTGAGCGATGCTATAGCCAACTACATCATATGTTTTAGCGGTTTGTATTTGGAATCGAGAAATAAAAAATGTAAACTTAATTTATTATTCATAATTAAGAGGACCAAATATGCTACATCCGGTGAGATTTACGATTTCAATACCATTTTGTTATGTTTAAATAATAATTTAAAGATAACTTGAATATTTGATTCAGAGATAGATTTGATATAAAATTGATTCATTATTCTGGTCAAATTACTTACGGTGACTTTAGGGGGAGTGATACTAACTGATCAATGAACGTTGATCATAGTTTCATTTTTAGGTCTATAAATGGGTCTTTAAGAGAAAGAGCCGATGAATGGCCTGTATTGATTTATGAACTAGGT
Organism: Metellina segmentata; assembly: GCA_947359465.1. Taxonomy (NCBI): domain Eukaryota; kingdom Metazoa; phylum Arthropoda; class Arachnida; order Araneae; family Tetragnathidae; genus Metellina; species Metellina segmentata. The sequence continues at coordinate 80,881,709 of OX375877.1, forward strand.
TAATGATATTTCAAAAGTCAAGCATTTTAGATCATAGATTCAGAGCTGGACCTAAGAGAAAATGGTTAAGCAATTGACATGCTGATTCTTCGGGAATCGTTATTAATGGTTTTGTGTTTAAAATAATATTTTATTTTTGTCAACAGGTGCACTTTTAGGAAGGGTAATCACTGTCATAAGAGGATTTTTAGATATGATGCTAAAATTTAATTCCCTTTGTACAATTGTACTTGGATTTCAATATTTAGATGTACGATACGTCTCAAAAAGACTTGAACTAGTGACAAAGTAAAAAATTCAAGTTATTATGTGTTGTTGTAAATCCTTGTGTTATGTAGAGTCAGAAATTTAAAAATTCTATTCTGAATTAGACTCGAAACTAGGTCATTAAGAAATAAATTTTCTAGGACATGAATAATGAAGGCGCCATAAAGTAACCTTAAAATCACATTTCAGGGGAAATTACACAGATAATTTCAGTTAAAAATGACGATACTACTGAAATGCCTGCTCTAAGAACAGAATATGAAAAACAAATCATTTTTAAGTCACCAAAATATCTCGTTATTTGTAATATATTCTAGAGACTACATATTGACGCCCGTAGTAATTGCAATTAAACTTTTACGACAAATTCAAACGTTGACCTCTTCATCTGACAGTGGTTCAAAATTATGTGGTGCTGTTCTCAGATTCTTCGGGATTGCTCCCAGACCGTCACCTTGTTACGTCGCTCCAGTGCGACCTAAATTACCTACCTTTAACTTTCTTACGATCTGTGAAAAATAAAATTTCTCTCTCATTTTCGAGGGTGTGGTTGTATCAAATATTAAGAAAGGGAAAACAGAAAAAGCAACACCTGCTTCCTATCATCGGTGGCCTTCACGCTACTACCACTAACCAGCATCGAAAGTTTGCTTACTTAAAGTTCTCTTTTGAATACGCAATTTGCAAAATGTTCGCGTGCGATACGACCTATTCCAAGTTTTTAATATTCATGAGTTTTGTCACCTACTGCTTGAGTTTGTTTTTGCAAACGTATTGCAAGGAAGAGAAAAGCTTTTTGGGTGGAGAAGTGAACGGTTTTTACTCCCTTGAAAATGTCACCACCTTTAAACTTCCAAATAAATTTATTATATAACTTCGTCACTTCTTACCGACCTGGGGAATTTGAACATCACTCTTGTATCCAAGTTTTACAAAATGACAAAAGTACATGAGATTTTGAGAAAATATTTTCTTACGGAAAGAAATAAAAAATATTACTTATTTCTCCTCATATGAAAAGTTTCCTGCCACACACATGCTGATCAAGTAAGTAGTGTCCACAAGTTTGATCTTTTATAGTTGATTATTAATAAACTTTGGCATTTTTTTTAAATTTGTTACTTTTTGTAACAACAAAGTAGTATTACTTAACCAACTGTTAAATTGTTCTGTTTCGAAGGCTTTTAATATAATTCATATTAACAATAAAAAAACATTAAGAATATTGCATTTCTGACTGGCAGAACTGCAGCCTCTTGTGGAAAGATCATCAGGGGTAAAATGTGAAATGGTAAAAGAGGAATTTTTTTTCAATATACTGCATTCCATCGATTTGTAATTTGCATTATAATACATTTCATAAATTTTTCAAACAAAAAACTTGAATTTTGCATTATTTATCAATTATACATGTTGTTTATTTGAAATACTGGGTGTTAGATTGCATGTCATTATTCTAAAAATGGCTTAAAATATGGATTCGACCGGTATTTGAAAGCTTCAAATTTGAAACGGAATTAATTCTCATTTCGGGACCTCTAACACCCTGAGCGATAATCATACCCCTAGAACATCGAACCTCGTTTTTGATTATATATACACGGAACTATGCTGACAGAAAAAACGTTATAAAGGACTGTAAATCTTCCAAGTTGTTTCAACTAGATGTCCATCACGATCTGAAGAATTTCGCTAGTGACAAGATGACTCGTCATCAAGATACTGCCAATCTTTTATGATGACGTGATCAAGATCTAGTCTTTTTTGTCTAATGACATCTCGTCCATTAAACATGGACAGTTTTGCTAATACCAAGGTACTTCGTCGAGATAACCACTAGGAGGTGTTAACTCTCTGAGCGTCATTAGATTCCCGGGTAAAAAAGTATTTCTTTTACCCCACAAAACACTGACGACCACCACGTTTGTTGGTTGAAAGAATCGCAAGCGATTCTATTGGTCAAGAAAGTTAAAAATGATTGGAAGCAGCTGAAAATTGATTCCGATTTCCAGTCGCTCTTTGTAAATTGAAACTGTAATAAGGCTTTAAGCTAATGTATGTGACGAGTATTTAAGGATTTTAAGCAACAATGTTACAATATATTTTGTAAATCGTGTAAATAAATTTTCATCAAACTTCATGGTTGGAGCTTTCTTTTAAAAGGGCAAGGGCCCGAATCCCTGTAGCTCTCCTCTCTGCACGAACTATATGAAAATGCGTTTATTTGCGGTTTTTCTAAAGTATTCAATTTGTGTATTCTGTTTTTTTTTTTTTTTTTTTTTTTTTGTATTGTGTAAACTTCTTTTTTTAGGCGTAGGTTTCTGCGCTGTTCTGATCTCGTGGTACGTCTCCTTCTACTACAACGTGATCATTGGCTGGACCATCTACTTCATGGTGGCGTCCATGACCTCGGAGCTGCCCTGGGTGAGGTGCGGCAACGAGTGGAACACGGAACATTGTTGGGGAGGCTTCAACGACTCCGAGAACCGTCAGGGATTCGGAAACTTTACGCACATGCCGAACAACCGGACAAGTCCGGCACTCGAATTCTTTGAGTACGTATACGATTCTTTGGAGACCTGTTCTCTCAGTTATGTATTGGGTTGGCAAATAAGTACGTTCGGTTTTTTTGAGTTATATAAAATACAATTTCTCCAACACAGAAAATACTTATTAATTATGTAATATCCATTCTTTTCTATGACTTCTTATCATCTCTCTGCCAACTTCATAATGCCACGTTCATAAACTTCATGCGGTTTACAGGCGAAAAACTGCTTTTTTAGACTATCCAACTTTATGCCCATCGTTAGCCAACTTTATACCGTTCAAAGAATTATGTAGTGATCGGAATAGGTGATAATCCGAGGGCTCAAGGTCCGTAAAATAGGCAGGGTTAAGCAAAACATATCATCCAAGTCTTTACAATTCCTGCTTTGTTGTTTAGGTAGTATGGAGTCTGGCATTATGATGGTGAAAGACGACTCCTTTACGATTTGCCAATTCTGGACGCTTTGAACGTATGGTTTGATCCAATTTTCTTAACAGGGAGCAATATACGTCTAAGTTGATTGCCTTGCCTTATGGCAAGAGCTCATAATAAATGATACTCTTATAATCTCACCACACTGAGAGCATAATTTCCCTCTGGTGCAATCCCGTCTTCGAGGTTGACTGTGGTGGCTTACTACTCTTTCCCCATGATCTTTTAGGAAGGCCTTTGCAAAGACAATACACTTTTTATCACACGTAACCAGCTGCTTCAAAAATGGATCTTTTTCATGGCGTTTAAGGAGTGTGTGGCAGATGGAAATGTGGGCAGTAAAGTTGTGTTTGGTCAACCCGTGTGGCAAGCAAACATTGATGCGAGAAACGCATCCTAACTGGTGCAAATGGTCCAATACTATTGTAGAGTATATTGAGTTCCGTAGCAGTCTCCCGTACAGTTTGAAATGAATTTTGACCGACGGTAGTCCTTATTATGGCTGGGTCAATCTCCGTTGGGCTACCGGAGCGAGGCACGTCACTAAGTTCAAAATCACCGGAACGGAACTTGGTGGACCATTTTTGACACATACGTTCTGTTAAGGCATCGTCCCTATACACATTACAAATCTATTTATGCAATTCTACAGCTTTTTTTTTAATAAATTAGCAAAATGTGGCGCAAATTGACTTTCCTTTCTTCCATTTTTACAAGCACGCAGTTTGCACAACAATCTACTTTACCCGGCGTACATATGCAAATTACATGCTATTGACGTCAGCAGTCACGTGAGCTAATTAGTTGCGCATCTGGGCTGTGCAATTGAGATTGTGGATAGAATGTATGCTTCTTCGCAAAAAAATAGAACGAAGTTATTTGCCACCCCAATACTTGTCAGTAGTGTCAAGTTATCCAAACTTTTTAACTTTTCGTTTATCTTTTACCCTCGCCTATCGTTCTGATTTTTGCTTTTTTTCCCTTCGTGTTTACCATATGTGTGTTGTGTTTGACGCAGCTTGGCCGAATACGACCCTTGCTTCATAAAATCCAAAACCAACCAACTCAGAAGTGAAACACACTCAAAAAAAAGTTTTTAGAAAACGAAGATAATTAAATTCTAATTTTCAAGCAATGAGAAAATTGTAATTTTATCATTTTAACAATTATTTAATTTTTGATAGTATATTTAAAATTAGTGTAAAATGCTCCAGGTCTCATATACTATCATATCAACGTCTTAAAAGTTAAGCCCTCTGGGACAAGTCTTCTATGGATGTGCACGAGCATCACAACCCCAAGGTACCTGAGTGACTTCCCTTTTCTTTTACCCTCGTCTACTCTTCTGATTTGTGCTTTTCTTCCCTCCCTTCTGTTTCGTGTGGCTTGGCCAAATACGACCCTTGCTCCATAAAACCCAAAACCAACTAACTCAGAAGTGAAACACACTGAGTCAAAAGACATAGTTCTGAGAAAACGAAGGTAAAATTCTAATTCTCATGCAATGCGAAAATTACAATTTTTTTAATTTTAACAGTTATTTATTACGTTTTTATTTATTGAATTTATCAATTATTCAAAGATACTTTCATTGTGATTATATGTACTACTATAGTAACTTATTAATAAAATTATAAAAATAATGTATTTATTCGTTTGCTCATGTGTTTCTCATAGCATTTAACCTTCATCCAAATTGAAAATGCCTTTGTGAACGTCTCTTGTCTAAGGACCAAAACATTTCAAGGCTTGAAAAGCTAAAAACAACACATAACATTTTTTTGACAAAGTATTACACTTGTAATCTGACGATGTATTACTAAACCAAAAGGAGAAATTTATTAGAAGGGAAGGTCACAAGAAAGAAATTGAGGGTATGTCTATAAAATATAATTGAAGGCCTTGAAGCAACATGACCTAGCCACGTTTCTAAGAAGTATTGTTCCACAAATTTGCATAAATATGTTCTCACCGGATAGAAATTATACATAACAATCCAATTAGTATTTTTGCAAATAATATTGATAGTTGGAGCTTGGCGTATAACAATAAGCCAAATTGAATATTTTTGACGAGCCTCTTATACAAAAAGCATGAGCTCTTAGTACTAAGTTTTGTAAAATTCCAAGTGCATAATAGTTTATCAAGAGGTCAAGTTATCTTAAATTTTCGAGTATTACGTACGCATTTAGAAACAATTGGAAATTATTTTGTTCCTCTTGAATATTTCGTTTTTAATTTTTTCCATCACAGAATATAAAATTCTGTGTCATCACTATGTTTGTTGCTCATAGTGCTTCAGTTATTGAACTTCGCATTCAAAATTATTCTATTTTACAATTTATATGCTGTTACTTTTCATCTTTCTGTAAAGAAGCTCTTCAATTATGTTAAGATTTCTGCAGTCATGCTGTGTCATTTAACTTACTAAAATGTCTAATGCAAATTATATAATTATTCTCTTCAATATTATCATCAATTAAAATTTTAATTTTATGTTAGTTTTGAGCATGAAATTGCAAAATGGCAATGTCCTCCTAAATAAGGAAATTTTAATATCAATAATAAATCCAGGGAGCAAACCAGCATTGTACCTACATTACTTAATTTAAACTCAGTTTGCGTGTGTGTACCACACATTTAATCTCTCTTCAAATACGAAATCCCTTGATGAACATGAGAGATCCCACAAAACATTTTTTACGTTTGGTATTGTTAAATTGTGTGTCACTGTTGTTTGAAGAATAAAATATCGATTTCAAGGGTTTGGTTATCAACTCTATCTACATAAATCAATATTTAGCAATATATATCTTACTTTGAAATTTTTTTGTTTCCGTAGTCTGTAGGCTTGTTCATTCACTCACTCCATCACATAGCGGGAGTAGCCAGTATCATGTTATCGCGACATAATCCTGAAAGAAGGGCTCAGAAACCTCAAAAGCTTAATAACTCTAATTCTCAGCGTTTTCTAGGCTCAAAAAATGAAAGTTATGAAAGTATAAATATTTTCATTGTGTTTATGATAATATAGCTGTACAGGTGTGCAAAGGTTGTTAGGATTTCATGGCGCAAGCCCTACATTTGACAGAAGTGGGCCAACAGGCGTGTGTGTAAAGGAAACGAAGAGGATCGTGTATACGATTGAGGGCAAATTAAAAATTGAATACGTAGAATAAATATTTCATTTCAGTAGGGCCCGTTATTTAACCTTTTACGGGAGCTGGTACTAGATTTTATACTAGTTAACTCGGTACTAAAGTCCATAGTTTTGGTATGGGAAGTTAAGGCTTGCTTTCATAAATCGAGGAGATTGAAAGTAGGACTGTTGATTTCTTCACTAGGTACGGTTACTATACTAGTCCCAATTCTTGGAAAATTTAATTTTTAGGGATGGAGCTCAGAATTTATGAATTCATAATCCCCAATTCAGATATTTTTCATTAACTCTCACAAATTCTCTTTCCACGTATATTCGATTTGATGGCACCCTAAAGTGCCGCGGCACACCAGTTGGGAATCAAAGCTTTAGATCAGGGGTGGCCAACATGTGGCGCATGCACCAAACTTGGCGCATTTGATGATTACAAGTGGCGCATTCCATCCTTGCACCTACATATTCTTTGATTACAAGTGAACAAGCATTTTCATTCATGAAATTCATTAAAAGGAAAACGAAATAGCGAATGAATGATTCAAATTTTGAAAAATTCTCTGTTGCTCTTAGTAACAACTTTACACCAAACATTGAAAGACTAGCGAAATCCAAACAGGCTCAAAAGACTTATTAATGGTAAGTAATGTTTATGTGCTGCAATAGACATTGTTTTACGTACAATAGTTAAAGCATTAAAAAATGGTAATTATGTCTATAAACATACTTTTATTAAAAAAGTTATTAAGGATATGGCAGGACGTAAGGTAGAAAAGATGCTTGAGTTATATGGCGCATCGGAACTCGTATGTGACGCATGGTATGTAAAAGGTTGGCTACCCCTGCTTTAGATGATATCCTTTTATGGGATATAAACGTCCCGAGCTATAGACAGAAAGAATATCACCATCTCTTTTTATCAATTATGAAATCCCAGTTGTTCCTGAACTAATGACTGAGAAAAATGATTCCTTCCTCAAAAGTTTAACACGCCGCTTATGAGACCCGAGATTATATTCAGCTGTGTGACACATGTTCTCGAGCAAGTACTGGGATGTAAATAAACAGATTAAAGCCCTTCTCACGAATGTTATCAAAAGCGACGTCACAATTGCGTCAGTGGGAAGTGATCCGGGGTTTCTGACAAACGCAAAAACAATGGGCGATCCATCAAACAGTGCCGAAAAAGATTCCACTGTAACGCAAATTGAAACTACTTTCGCGGAAAATGTTCTCAGGATTGGTAACATTTTTTTTTCTTATTTGTTCGCCGTGCTGTATTGTAAACGGTCCGTAAAGCTTTATCTTTTAAGAAGAATGGAATGTAGTATGGATAAGGAGAAAGAAACGCAATAAAAGAAAAGAAAGTGTCACAGACAAATATTTAAAAAGAGTTACCCAGGAAAATTTCTTTCTGGGAAAGAATTTTTCAGAATAATATGACTGTTCTGCACTTTTGGTTCCTGGTTGGCAAGGATTGCTGTATCACATCATTTTCGGCTTGACTGTTTTATCTTAAAAACCTCTTCAAAGGAAAAAGGCCGTTATACAAATTTTTGGATGTTTCAAATCCAGCCTGGGTGTACTTGAAAAAAAGGATGGATGATTTATGACATTTTTCTTGGAGTACTTGGAGTGATTCACCAACGTGGTCTCTCCAAGTATCACGATACAAAATTTCCCACATGAGCAGACAAATGCTGAGTAAGGAACTTAAGAGACTAGGGTTTGGGTCCGTAGTAATAAAAAGCTTAATAGATAATAAATTCTAAGTGAACGTTAGGGAACAAAATAAGTTGGATTTCAATCTCTTTACACCTTAGTTGGCACATCCAAAATAAAACATCTTTACTGACGTAACAAACGCCACACATTATATTCAGTTTACTTTGTAGTTGTTTGTCAAAAGTAAGTTATGCAAACTAAGATGGTTTGCCTATCCGTGTAACGAAATTCCGTGCCCATCCGTATCCGAAAATGAAGTCTTTCAAACAAGACCGATGGCGCTCGACAAACTACAATGGTCACTTCAATGTATGTTCTACATGATGAACAGTAGTATTGCCAGTGCCATGCAAATTTCTTCCAACAATCACTGCTTCTTCAGCAATCACATCACTCTTCGTTGACACTGTGCCATCTCTTCCATGGCGCCCTAAACATAATCTGCTGCAAAAGGCAATACAATAAAGGTACATTCATGATCTTAATACAATGTTCCATCAATCAACTAGTGGTAGAGCTGTCCGATTCAGCCAGAGTTTAATTCTAGATGCGAAGTACGTAGGTGTACTTGACCATCGCTACAAAATGGACTTACAATACATTAGTGAGAAATGCAATTAATCTCAACCGCGAAGTACTTCATGTTAGACTTTAAACTGCTTCCCCCGCTGTGACAAACTACTTCCATTTTCTGTGTCCTACCGACTAAGTACTAGCAGTTACCACAATACTTTCTGCTTTAAGAAATGCACGTAATTAACGATCGCTTCTTCTTTGTAGCCGAGGGGTGCTGGAGCTGCACCTAAGTTCAGGATTCGACGATCTTGGAGCACCAAAATGGCAGCTCGTGCTTTGTGTCTTCTCTGTTTTCGTCATCCTCTACTTTGCTCTCTTCAAAGGAGTAAAGTCATCGGGCAAGGTGAGATATCTACTACATCCCCTTTGAGTGAACCTGATTGAAAACACAACATGTATCTAACAAACTGGAGTGCACGAATATTAATATTCTTGGTCAGTAAAAGAGAGCGAGCTCTTTAAAATAATGTATCGATTCCTTAAATATATTCGAATTAGTTCAGTCGCTTATGGATAAGAAGTCTCAGTGTTTGTACAATTTTTTAAAATATATCTTAACTAACTACAAACGCATCACAAAACTGCATCTAATTTTAAAACTGGTATATTTTCTATCACCTAATTCTTATAACTGCTTTTGACCATAACGATTGATACAGTTATGAATATGTGTATCATACTACACAGATCTTTATTTTATCGCTTTCATGAAATTTTTCTTACAAAGAATGCTTATTTTTAAATGGGTAAATTAGCTGACATTGAAGTAAATAGTTTAAGATTTTGCAAAATACAAGGTCGTGATATTGCGTTACGAAGGTTTTTTAGCTGACAATTGATGACAAACTCAAAGAGGCGCATTGTTATTCCTCAGTGTTCCGAAATACACGAATACAATTCTAAATGCTTTTTTTAATAAAACAATATTTAAATTTTTTAAACGTAATACTCTTTATAACAAATGTCCAAAAATTAAGAACAACGCAATCTAAAATTAATCCCATGCCGAATACATGCAACGAAGTACCTCCAATGACAAATGTGCACGAGCTACACGGAATAAAATCTTTTCACCCATTTGCCTTATGAGGCTACTGGAAACTAAGGAAACAAAAAAAATGCTTATGGTGAACACATAGTAAGCTTTATTATTACGAAAAAGTTTTGGTTTTGTTTGAAATAATCTTATGTGGAATGTGCTGTTTCCTGACCTTAGAGTCAGAGCCCTCACACAGGGCCGGATTTAAGAGTATGCCGCCTATAGGCTAAAGTCCATTTGGCGCCCCCTCTATTGTTCATAATACATTTGTTTTATACAACAAAAGGATAGATTTCATTGGAGTTTTCATCTTTTTTAAACATAAAGTTCATTTAGTTTAGATAAAACTACAATTTTAATTGGTTTACATAATAAATTATATGTATCTAATCAAATTAGTTATCTACTTGTTTTTTTTTTTTTTTACTTACTTCTTTTAAGATTTGTTTAAAAAGGAAATGGGTTTCGAACTTCCTTCAAGTATTCGAATTAATCAAAGTTGTTTCTCTGTTTCGTAAAATATTCTTCAAGAGAGCCATACAAATCTGACCAACAAAACATCCACTTTGCATGGCTTTGCTAACTTTATGAATTCTGTGAAGTACGGTGCTCCAGAAACACACCATAAACACAGTCTCAAAACTATCTCGGGATTCACATCTAGTCGTTGCTTTTTCTGTTGTGTCATTTGAAATTCTTGTCAGAGCAATGTACACTTCTTCCCAAGACTCTCGTAAACTTCGGCAAGTGTAATCTCTTGCTGACCATCGAGTAGGACACACTTTTCAAATTTACTTCTTATTCTGATAAGATTCTTCCATAAAGCTTGTTAGGCATTCCCATCGCTTTGTAGAGCACTTAAAAAATACATATATTTCTTGGAGCAACATGAAATGTTGTAACATGTATTCTTAAATTCGTACGGAAAATATTATTAACGTCTGAAATACTTCATTTTAACTTTTGAATTGCCAAACTGCCGCCCCTGAAAAATTTGCCGCTCTAGGCTGCAGGCTACTTAGCCTATTTAGAAATACGTCCCTGCCCTCACAACATGCAGACATGCATTCCCGAAGACTATCTAAGGCCTGGTGCACACATCCGGTTTTTCAACGTGCGGCGCCGCTGCCGCAACGCAAGTGCGGTCTGAGATACATTAGATCCAATGGAGTAGTGCACACATGCCTCCGGAGCTGCTGCGGCGACGCACGTCCAACTTGGGTGCAATTTGTACCGCAGTTCGTCGAGCACGCGTCTCCGTTCTGAAGTAGCTTGTTTTCATAAATAAATGGAATATAAATAATAATTAATAAATGGTTGTATCCAGTAACGTCTATTTTGTTTCAAAATATACTTTTCTGTATACCAAGTATGCGAAATAAACACGTTTTCTTCGATAGAATATTTATCGCAAATGGCGCGAAATGAGTACTTGCGTCATTTCACGATTATGTGTGCATAGTTGGGCTTCGGTGCCGCACGTTGAAAAAACGGATGTGTGCACCAGACCTAAGAGTTCTTGGGGCAAGGAGACCCCTTTCGCACACGGCTCATGTGCGGTCTTTGGTGGTGGAATGTAGACTGCAATGCGACGTCTTAAACCTTCCCAAGCATACTCTATTGGATTGAGATTAGGTGACCTTGCTTGATACGATTGTTCCTAATTTTTGGACACATTTGTATACTATTGCGACTCTTTGTATGATTGTATGAGAATGAAAGGAATGTATGTTTTCAGGTAGTGTGGGTGACCGCTACTGCCCCTTACGTCATTTTGACTATTCTGTTGTTCAGAGGCGTTTTCCTGCCCGGTGCCGCTCAGGGCGTCAAGTATTACCTCAGTCCAGATATCTCGAAACTTCTCCACTCTCAGGTATGAAAGGGGAAAGCACCCCATCGCAAAAAATCTTTTATCTCAACTTTTACTTATTTTTATTTCGGATATACGAGGGGTACAAAGGTATTCGTCCAATTCTTTTGTTTCTGATTATTTTCATGTATTTTATAATGATGTATTTAAGATTACAATTCAAAGTTTAACTACATAAAAGTTTTTTTTTTAGTGACCATCAAAATAACTGAATTAAATATACAGATTTTGGTCTAACATGACTGATTCTATCGTTGAGCTCTGGGTACAAAGGTCTGGTTGATATATGGAAGTTCAGAACGACTTAAAATCTGGCCTCATTTTACAGATTTCTATATCCTATTACTATCTTCATGAGAAACTCTGACATCGCATTTCTTTAATGATAAATAGCATTATCTATTGAAAATACGTTTTTAAGCAGAAAAGAATAAAATTGGTCCAGTTTGATCAAATACCTGTTTCAAACAGGTACTTATCAGATATTTTGACTTAAAGTAATCTAAGATGTTGACAAAACACAAAAAAAAGTTCTTATACATTGATTTTCATATTTTAGTTTTAACATTTATACTAGTTTCACAGAGACCGGTCGAATATTTTTGAATGCATGATTTTCAAGGGTTACATTTCCTTTTAAATATTTTTAGCAAAACTTTTAATAATTGTACCATTAATATTATGGGTTGATAAAAATAAAAAACAGTTTTTATGGGGAAAATTTTAAATCGTAATTTTAGCTACATCTTTATAAAATATATAAAAATAGAAGAGTGATGGTGGCCAAATATACTTCTATAAACCAATGCATGAAGGTTCCATTTATGGTAAATATAAACTGGAAACATTATAATAGTTACGTTTGAATAAAGCGATAAAATTTGTATTTAGTCTATAAACAAGCAATACCCGCAAAACCTGCCGATTAAAATGAAAGGTATTTTTATAAAATAAATTCTGTTAACTATTAAAGTATGAGAGGATCAGTAATTTATCATTATTAATAAATTGCATCGAAATTAGAATTGTATGACAAATATTGATTATGGATATGATGTTCCAATGTAATACACTTGTCTATGCATTGAAAATAAAAGGATATAATGCAATGACAATTTTTTTTTAGTTCTACTGAGGTAGTATGATTAAAAAAAAAACCTAAAGAAAAAGTTAAGAGAGAGAGAGGATTTCAGAGGGTTCATGATTTAATCACAGAAAGTTATGCTGAGCTTTTTTTTCAACTTCTTAAAGTGCAAACAAAGAAAACTATGAAATTTTGCAGTTTTTCAAACAGAATTTTAATGTTACAAGATTTTAAAAATTTGTTATAAGAAAACTGCATAAAAAATCTCAATTTTCATAAAATCACACTGGCGTTCAGAACTACACTTACGCCAAAGAAATAAAATTGCTTCAGATTTTTAGTTTTTAATATGACTGTGTTAATAAATCTGAATTTCTTTGTTATAACGAAGAACCCAACCAACATTTTAAGCTATGTCTGAAGTTTCCTCAGTCCAGTGTATTTTAAAATATTAGAAATAGGAACTCGAATTTAAAAAAAAAATACAATTTTCATCGGCAAAAAAATAATAACTCTTCTATTTCCTTCGATCTTTTCTCTTTTTCTGCTCCTGTTTTCTTAAGTTAACACAATAGAAAACAGTTTGAAAGAGAAGGTAAAAGAAATATTTGTCTTCGATTACTTTTTATCTGGAAAAGGCGGAAATTGTTTGTCTTCAAAGACACAAAGTTAAAGGAAGTGATTCGGAAACGGAAAGACTTCTGCAAATCCTATTGTGGACAGTGGATGTATAGAAATATTGTAGAGAGAACAAATATTAGTACTGAAAATGCTTTTTCTTCTTTTCGAGCCTCTCAAAAGCAGAGTTTGCTACTTTGTATTTGCTGTTATTTGTAATATATTCTTCCAGGTGTGGGTAGATGCTGCCGTACAAGTATTCTTTTCTGTGGGTGTTGGATTTGGAGTGCATTTAACTTACGCTTCCTACAATAATTTTCATAACAATTGTTACAGGTAAGTAGTTTTGAAGTGTTATGCCTAAATACACTAGCATGCAAAACTTGAGGAACACTGTTATTTTTAAATTACAACCTCAAAATTAAACAAAACAGCTGTGGTGATTTGCATAACTGGATACTCTGTAAAACGTTGGTGTATATTCAAATTTTGGAGTAGTAACTTCTGACTCTAGCATACGAATGGGATTTGCAGCCACAGGAACTCGTTTGAGATCTCATTATATGTAGGCAAACGCGGTGTAAGGCATGCTGAAGTGTTCGAGGTGATCATACTGCCTATAAAGGACAGCATCCTCACTTTTACAGTTACCCTTTTGTTTCATGACACCCCAGTGCAGTGTCACTATCCCAAAGACGTTTTTACTTTTCGCTTCTGTCTTTTTATTGCCTTGTTTTTACTCATCGGTTCAGCAAATCTCGATTTACCTTTTGTATCATTTTACTCAGATCCAGGTCACTTCTCTGCAAAGTAGCAGCTGAAAACATTATTGTTCCTTAAATTTTGTATGACAGTGAATAGGATTGCTCTTATATAAGTATTATTAAATAAAGATAAATAAGGTATTTTGTACATTTTGAATACTATTTTAAAAACGAATAAAATTTTCAATTCTGCTCTTCAACCTTTATTAAATTTTTATTCGGGAACAGAAAACCCTAGTTTTTAACCAAACATAGTTTTAAATTAAAATTAATCTGCTAAATTAACACAAAAAAGGTTTTTAGGTTTAGATTTACTCAAAACAAGTGCCTAATGTAAACTATAAATTACTTTGAAATAAGTATAGAAACTACATAACAGTAGTGCTGTTTTATTACATGATTGACAAATCAATATTATCAAACATAATTGTTTTCTTAGTTCAAGATAAAACTTTCTGAACAAAGATATATTTTTTAGAATTATGGTTGCATTTCATGGCAGATTTATGTATTCCATGCTATTACCCAATTACGCTGTTCTACAACTCAATATAGAAATTACAGTTTAGAACAGCGCTATATACAAGATTGCTTAGATTAAAATTCTCTACTAATATCCTCTCATCAATTGTTAAACAGCAAGTTTGGTCACTCTTTTCGGCGATTTCGTCTGTTCTAATTTGGAATTCGTAGGGGAAATAATTTCATTAAAAACTCTGTGTTGGAGCACGAAAGCAAGGTTTTACGTGAATATATCTCGTTATAGCTACAGTATTTATTTAGGTGCAGTAAATGAAAGACAAATTCGGTGTTTATAGAAAACTGAGAAGTTGCTCTACCGTATAAACAACGTTCGATGCATTTCTACTTGAATTTTTGACTAGTATGTGCCGACATTCTGAAATGATTAAAATTTTTCAGCTGCTATTGAAAGTTCCACAATCAACGCTGTATTCGATTTCACCTCTAATATCTAAAATAGACAGATCATGAACTTGGCTCTTGTTTAAGACTCGTGTATCTTGCTTAATCAGTAGTAAGTTTTGAGAATGTTCGGTGAGCGCATTCGTGACAGCAACTCACAGCAAAGAGAAATACCCTTGAAGAATGGCAAACCCAGTCGAACGCATCAGAAAAAGGAAGCCTGATGCGATCGTATTTTCATAATACAACCACATTAAAAGCCTCAATAGAATATGCTCTCTTAACCCCCTTTTTCTACATTCGTATAAAAATTCGAAAATATATATAGACGCGTATCTAATAAAAGGGGATTCCCATTGCACGAGATGCTGTTGGTCTGACGAGAGAATTCCTCGCCAGGTTGCCGTTAGTAAAAGAAGAAAGCTCGTTCCAATCAGTGGCACAACCAAAGGCCCCGTCAAAAATCGAACAACTGATTATCTACCTAGAATAACATGAACTCGAAGGTGGGGATCTTCGCCATTCAAGAGAAGATAACAACATCATTAACATACTCAGACATACATTAACATGTTTATCAAAAGTATAAAAAAAATTCCCGATTATCTTCAGATTTAGCTGACAAACAAGGGGAATGAGTAGGAGATATGTTGGGTGGAATATACAGGGCGTTTCAAAACATCCTATACAAACTTTAAGAGAAAATATGGCACGCAAAATTAAACAGTGTTGACGTGGGAAAAGTATATATGCGAGTGCCACTTGGACCTGCTGTAGGGTACACTGAGGTACAAACAAGTATGTGAAGAGCATTTTTACGATCACTAAGTTCACAGATTGACAGTAGTTGCACACTTACATTAAAAATATACTAATTTGTACCATATTAATTTGTTAACCCTCCTATAGTGGTTCGACGAGATGCCTCGTCCGATCAGTCCAATTTTGCTCTTGACAAGATATCTTGTCAAGTCAGTCACTTGGAGGGTCAATACATTACTTTTCACAATCTTAATTTGTGATTGGCAGTAGTTCTACATTTCCAATCAAAATTGCGACCACCATCAATAATGCAAGCCTGATAGAATCGACGTATGGATTGTTGGACATGTTCAAAAATTCATGGAATATTGGGGGTACTTGCAGGCAGCAACATCCTCGTGCGATAAGTTGAGGTTCAGGAACAGTGGATCGTACACGATGCCATGGAGGTAAACCCAGAGGAAGAATTCAATACAAAATAAATCGGATAATCGTGGTGGATAAGCAATCATACCTAAAAGGACTCTTGTGGACATTACACCCCATATGAAAACGGTTTATTTTTGTGGCCACCTTATCTCCACATAAAGTTTATACAGGAAGCTTAATATATGTGGTATATAGGGTAAAAGACATTACTTCGCCGTCGTTGCAGGGACTTATACAAGAATCTAAGTAAAACCTTTATGGGGTATGTAGGGTAAAAGACTTTCTTCGCAGTCGTTGCAGGGACTTATACAGGAAATTTAGTATAAACTTCAAGGGGTATGTAGGGTAAAAGATATTTCTTCGCCGTAGTTGCAGGGACTTATACAGGAAGCTTAGTATAAACTTTATGGGGTAAGTAGGGGGATAAAATTCTTCGCCGTCGTTGCAGGATACAGGAATCTTAGTATAAACTTTATGGGGTATGTAGGGTAAAAGTCTTTCTTCACCGTCGTTGCAGAATTTATACAGGAAGCTTAGTATAAACTTTATGGGGTATGTAGGGTAAAAGACATTTCTTCGCGGTCGTTGCAGGGACTTATACAGGAAGCTTAGTAGAAACTTCATGGGGTATGTAGGGGGATAAAATTCTTCGCCGTCGTTGCAGGATACAGGAATCTAAGTAAAAACTTTATGGGGTGTGTAGGGTAAAAGTCTTTCTTCACCGTCGTTGCAGGGACTTGTACAGGAAGCTTAGTATAAACTTCATGGAGTATGTAGAGTAACAGACTTTCTTCGCCGTCGTTACAGGGACTGCCTCCTGACGACCATGGTGAACAGCTTCACCAGCTTCTACAGCGGGTTCGTCATCTTCATCTTCCTGGGCTACATGGCGCACAAGCACAACCTGCCCATCAACTCGGTGGCCACCGATGGACACGGGTTAGTCTTCCAGGTGTACCCGGAGGCCATCGCCACCCTGCCCGGCGGTCAGTTCTGGGCGGTGCTTTTCTTCATCATGCTCCTCAGTCTCGGACTCGACAGTGCGGTCAGTAGACATTTACCTCTAATCTCTCATATTTCCCTTAATTCTAAAATCACTCGATCTCGACTCTTTTTTTTTGTCAATCTCAACTCCGTTTGACTAATCCACGCCAAATTTGGTACACTTATAGTTTAGAACACTGTGGGAAAACAGGCTATTACTTTCTGTCTTCAGACCAATCTGTAGCCATGAAAATTGGCACACAGATAGACCTAAAAGTGCCCCTCGAAGCCCAATTTCCAAATCAAAAGTTTGTTTTCCTGCTATAAATGGACACGGACTAGGAAACACGTTATGCAGGGTTTGTGTGTTTGAGTTAGTACAGGGAAATGTCGCGGTGATATTTTAACTGTCGCGGTCATATTTGAAACCCGAGCAATGCCTGGTTATTCAGCTAGTTTATCATAAATTCACTTTAGATTCCATTTTCAACTCCATCTCTACTTCCGTTTCCGACTTTTCATTGTCTTTACACCTAATTTCCTTTCACACTTACATCTCTCTTTTTATCTCTATTCTTAATTTCTCTTTTTTTCCCCTTACTTCTATCATATTCTTTCTCTTCTATAATTTTATGCTGCAAATCCATTTTCCTATAGCCTGAATTTCCCCCATTCTCCCAATTCTATCTTTCTAATTCAACCATTCTTTCTAATTTTACCATATCCCCCCTCTAATTTCGCAAATAGACTCTTTTCTCCACTTAATCTGTATTCCTTATCCCTTAATTTATCAATCTCATCAAACCCATTTCTCATTCTACGTAAGACCTGTTTATGTACCAATTTTTCCATGTGTTACGCTTCTTTCACTTAATATCCACCAAACCTATGGCGTTAGGAATTTCGCATTTTAGTTTTCCCTTAGTTCAAGCATGGTTCTCTCTTTTGGTATCTGTGGTCATGTTACGGAGTTCTCTTATCTTTCAGAAGCAGAATATTTATTTGACATTGAACTCACGATCATTAAAAGTGCGAATAAAACACCAGCCCAAACATATTTTCAGATAGCCATTTTTCACCAAAACGCAATCCTTCTAGATGGTTTTAGAAATAATATGTTTTTGTTTTATCACCCGTTCTTCAAACTCATACACTATTATAATAATGGACTACACAATAATCACATTACGCGATCTCTTCTCGAATATCGACCCTTAAAAACTGCTGTCCCTTAATTTTAATAGGACGTAGCACGTCGGAGACATTTATGTTGAAGGTTTGTAACGTCATTTTAGTTCATTTGAAATGACAGCGCTTAAAGCAGCAAACTATCCTTTTGGTTTCCCTGAGGTTGCGGAGAGTAAATCGAAACGCACATTCGAAAATAAAGCACCAGATGGATATCCAAATCCCTATTTGTGCGTTGAGCTATCAGTTGTAGGTACGCATATCCGTTATACCACGTGTAATAGAATAACTTAGGTTGGTTTTCAACAAGGAATTGCATGGTATAATTATCATGCGATCGATTCTGTCAACCTTCAATTATTGGCCTCTTTCTGTTGCAAAATTTGTGTTATAACGTTTCGTGATGTTGGTTGTTTTCACAGATGGGTGGTCTGGAGTCCGTCATCACTGGACTGATGGACGAATTCAAGGACTTCTTCGATCGTCGAAAATATAGTCGTGAGATTTTCACCTCTTTTGTCCTCTTCACGTCTTTCAGCATGACACTCATCAATGTTACGAGAGTGAGTATTTCAATTCCGACATCTTGACAACTAAACAGCTAATTCTCTCTAAGAATCTATGATCATCTTCCTGTTGAAGAGCTCATTAGTCAATTTTGAACTAGTAATTTTAATATTAAATGATGAATTAAATGAAACTAAGGACCCCTGATCATCTTCCTGGCGAAGAGCTCATCTGTTAATTTTTGAATTATTCCTAAATGTTTGGAATTAAATGATGAACTAAATGAATGAATAAGAATCTCTGAACATCTTCCTGGTGAAGAGTTTCTTTGTTGATTTGAATTATTAGTAATTTTCGTATTAAATAATCAATTACATATTTTTTTTATTACCCTCTAAACTAATGTTTCGTATTTCCTGAAAATTTCAAATTATAGCATAGCTTTCACACTATCTACCAATAAGTATTTGGACAACTGTGATAGAAAAAGAAATATTAATATTCAATAGTTGGTAGAACCTCCGCGAGAGGCAATTACAGCATCAACCCTCCGTGGCAGGCTTTCCACAAGTCCTTGTATGACGGCTTGTGGTATTTTCTTCCACTCGGCTTGGAGAAGACATGTAAGTTCCTTCACAGATTTTGGACGGTTGTCGCACCCCTTAATTTGGCGATCCAACTCTTCCCAGAAGTTCTCCATAGGGTTCAGGTCTGGCCTCTGGACAGGCCAGTCGATTCGGTTAACCTCATTTGTCACCATACCAATCTATGTTGGACCTCGCAACATGACAGTTTGCTTTGTCGTCCTGGAAGTAACATGGGTCCAACCCGTAAAACTGCCACAACATAGGAAGCACGCTGTCATCCAAAATGGTGTAGTAAACCTTGGCGCTGTGCTTACCATGAATTTGGACCAAGAGTCGCAGTCCCATACCAGGAGAAACACCCCTAGACCATAATTCCACCTCCACCTAACTTTACTGTGGTCACAATACATTCACCAGGCAGACGCCAGACCCTGCCATCCGAACGGTAGATGGTGAACCTTGATTCGTCGCTCCAGAGAATCCGTTTCCACTGTTCTACTGTCCAATTTCGACGTGCTGTGCACCACATTAACCGAGCAGCGTAGTTGGACTTTGTGATCAAAGGCTTATGGGACGTAGCATGACCATGTAAATCAAACAGGTGTGCTTCCTTACGGATAATATTAATTAAAACAACACTCCCGGATGCCTGTTGAAACTCCTGGAATATGTGGGCCATCGGTTGTGTGCGATTCTTCCGAATTTCTCTAGACAGCACCCGTCGATCTCTATCTCCTAATTTCGTGGGTCTGTCGACTCGGGGCACATTTTGACAATCACCGCTCACCTTCCACTTCTGAATCACACAGACCCCTGTCTACAGAGGCTGTTCGCACATTCTTTAGACGATTTTGGTTAGCGGTAATAAAAAATCGTTTGCTGCAAAAGAAATAATTGCAGTTGTACTATGTTTGTAAAAGTCAAAATTATCGTCTGCGGCTTGAGAGGTTTGTTTTTATTCAAAATGGCGTTTTCAACGAAGCAGTGGTTCGAAGGCTATATTTATGCTCTTTTCGAAGAGAAATATTTATATTCCGTTATCCAAAAACGATGTGTGAGAGTCATGGTTTTGTGATATCTAAAGCGTCGATAGGTAGTATTGTCAACAAAAATTCCAAACAAGTATCCAAGGAAGAAACGGACATCTTCGACAATTGCAAAGGTACGTTGTTTAATGTTAAAAAAAAATCCCCCTAGTCAAAGGACAGTTGCAAAATCATTAAATTGATCGGTGTCCACTGTAAACAAAATGATAAACGTTGATTTAAATCTTAAGAAAGCGAAAAAACGGAATGTGCATCGTCTTTCTCCAAAGCATATCGCTGAACGCAGGACACGCTGCCGAATTATATATGAGAAACACTTATCCAAAGAAAAGTGGAAAAAATTGTCACAATAGATGAATCATGGGTGTATTTAAATGATTGCAGCAAAAAAAAGAGCCATTTATTATCATAAAAGGGGAGAAAAAAATTAAGTACATGGTTCACAGAATCGAAAGAAAGTTTTTCAAAGAGATTCATGATTGTTGCTGGTTTTTCATATAATGGCAAGTTAAAAATAAAGAGAGTGGGAAAAAATGTCAAGATTAACTCCAAATACTATGAGGAACATATTTTATCGCCAATTTTTCTGAATGAAATACCATCGCTTTACCCACAGTGCCATCAATCTGTGGAACTCCATCAAGACAAAACTAGCAGTCACACATCAAAATCCACTGTAAATTTCCTAAAAGAAATGGAATAAAAAACCGGTATCAAGGCCATACCCTTCACTGATATCCCTATCAAATCTCCCGATGTATCACCTATGGAGTTTTGTGCTTTCGGACTTTTAAAATCTGCATTATCCAAACGTCTTCCCACAACCCTTACAGGACTCTGGAAAGCTGTTCAGGAGGAAAGGGATAGAATACCTCTTCTGACACTTCAAAAGGCATTATTATCCTGGAAATTACGGTGTCGAAAGATAGTTCAGAATAAGGGCTATCAAATAGAACATTTAAAATACAAGAATTTTATGTAATTTAGTTTTGTGAATACAATATACATTGTCTAAAAAATGTGTGAACAGCCTCTGTATTTTGGGTAATTCAGCTCGCTAGATATGTCGTTTAAGGATCGGCTATTTCTGTGATACCCGACGATTACACCTTTCTCTAAATCAAATAAATCTGCACTTCGTAGATTCTAGCATGCGACTAATGCCAATGTTGTTTTCTACAAGATATTTAACGGCAGAGGGCGGGACGTATATCAGGACCGCAGATATCGTCATTTGCATTGGTGTCCAAATACTGATTGGTAGATAATGTATTACATGTCTATATTTTATTTCAAAGAAACAGAACTCTTTAAAAATAGATTGTTTTGATCCTTTTACTGCAGGCATCGAAATTTTTAGACATAGTGATATATTGAATTTTTCCTCAGACAATCCCGATGAAGTAAAGTTTGATTCGTCAGAAACTTATCACGGTGATTTTTATTCGTTTTTATCAGATTAAAACTTTTATTGAAGATAAGTGAAGCCTTTAGCCAATTTTTGGTTTCCATACAAACTTTTCGGAAATAAGATTTTAGTAGAATAATGGTCTTTGCAGTTATACACCATTTCGTGCAGTTAATTTCCAAGGCAAGCACTTTAAGGTGCAATGGGTCAGTATCTGTCATGAAATCATCTGCTCTGGTGTGAAATAACTGTCTGCGTGGCAACACCTATCTCCCACTAATGACGAGCACTTATTTGTTTGCGGGGGGAAAGTTACAGAATCGTTAAATCTCGCACGTGTTGTGGTTTGGTACTTTTATTCTTTTCTCAACAGAAAAACACATTTAACGAACTTGGAAAAAGTAGAAATGGGGAAGTTATCTTCGTGTGATATAAATCGCCTTAACAAGTTTAGCCGAATCTACAAATTCAGAAATACCATTCAGAGTTTTTGCTCCTGTATAGTTAATGATATGCTACATAGACTGCTGTTCGGCCTATAGCTTCAATAATTATGGATGATTACACCTCTTTTGTTCGTGGAAAATGAAATGTTTTTAGTTTCAAATAACAAATATATCCATAAAGTAATGAGTGATTCATGTGAAGTAGATTATTTTAAGACATGAATGAAGCAAATGTGTCAGGGCACTTGACTTAACGTCATTTGCATTCCCAGTCTGGAAATGAAACTCCGCAACTAAAGCCTTCGTTGAAGGCATTTTTAAGATTTATCCATGTGGCAGCATTGTCAAGTTTTTCTTATTTTAAGATATAATACTTTAATTTAGGATGAATAAACCTGTAATTAAATCTAAAACAGTGGCTCGTTAAGTTAGTAAATAATTTCGTCATGTATATTTGTATATGTTTTCTTGCTAATAATGTTCACTTTCACATGGGTGCCAACCGAATTGTTAGAAATCTAGACATTCTTGGAAGAAACCGATGGTTTCCTTCCAAGATAAAGAGAATACGAAGGAGCCCTGAGCAAAGGAAATCATGTGTGAGGCAACAGTAGAAATGATAAAGAATAAGAATTCAAAAAAAACATGGGGCCTACATTAGAAGGACGATTCTGGATTAATAGCATCTTCAATAAACCTTTTACCGAAATCCAAGGAATTAATTGACTTATTAACATAGTTTGTGGTACTGTAATGGTTTTAATGTTTTTGTATTCCCATTCCAAGAACCCCGAGAATCTCACACACCTAGAAAGAAGGAACAACGCACGAACGCGTAAGTGCTAATAAAGCATTCGCCGAAAAAATGGGAAATAAAACGGCATTCCCCTGAGCATTTTCTGTCCCGTTCTATAAAATAATACAGCGCCGCACTCTAATTGAATCGTTAGTCGCTTCCAATAAAAGAGGGACGTGATCTAGAGACACGAAGAGGTTAGGACAAGTGCAATTTATCTTGCATGGAAATCTGGAGGACTCTTTGTGTGAGGTTTATTAAGTTTCCCGTGCTCCGCCGCCTCAATGTGACTGTAATTCAATCGATGTGCTGCTCGATTCGTTTGTTGCCAGATCCCTCCAATACAGTCAATGGTTTATTTAGAGAGTTGGAATAAATTGGGGTGAGATATGTGTGTAATGTAACAGACGGACTTTTTTTTAACAAAAGACCAGAACGAACAAACGCTCTTATCTGCTAAGAACAGGGGTCATCGGCCTTTGATTGTAGGGGTGCGTATGAAATTGTGAGCGCATATTCGGATGCAAGGTAGAGAAATGACTAGTTCGTTTCTCGTTTACGTTTGAGTCTTGTGAAATATTTTTGTATGTGTGTGTATACATGAAAAAGATAAAAAAATATTTAGAGACCAAAATCGTCTTTCTGTTTGCTAAAAGTGTGCCTTTAAATGAATCAGCAAAATTGGCAGATGAATTCATTAACGGTCGATTTTCTACTGTTTATATGCGTTGTTGCTTTTCGATAATAAACAAATAACAAAGATACTAATAAAATTACGACGTAGTCTCATAGACTTTTAACCGTAAATATTTGAATTTTAAACATTGAAATATTTGGTCAAGTATCGCCTCTCGTTTTAATAAAGATTCAATTAAAATCACTAGTATTACAACTGAACTAGATTAAAACTCTTTAAATTAAAAGCTACATCTACATTAGTTGAATACTAAATTATAGATTCCTCTTGTATAATATTCGATTTAAGTACGACTTAATTGCGCGTATCTGGTTGTTTTCAGTCTTAAATTATACTTTATCAATTGCATAATTTTAATGGAAAAATAGTATGTTCTAAACGAAACAGTAATTCTTTAAATTGTAAGAAATACGCTGACATTTACAGCAAGCTACATACATGTCCAAAAATCAGGTATAATGCAATCTGAGATTACCAAGATTACCAAGATTTCATACCAAGTTCCAGCACCGAAGTAAGTCCAATAGCAAATATCACAAGCTATGTGAAATAAAATAAGAACACCAACATTCCTCATGGTGCAGCTGGGAACTAAAGAAATATTTTTTTAAATGGTTAGGTGAACACATTGAGGGTTAGACGTATTGTGAAAATAAAATACTTTTGCTTTGTTAACCCTCCTGGTGCTTGCTTCGAAGAGGTATGTATCGTACCATTACCAAAAGTGACCAGATATTTATGAATTAGATATCTCGTAATTAAGAAATCTGATTAGATCGTGATCTCGTTGTCATCATGGAATTGGCAATATATATCTTGATGACGAGATATATCATCATTAGCACAAAAGGTCATATCTTGATGGACGAAATGTCACGTCAATACTACTTGGAGGGTTAAAAGCTATAATGTGCTTGTGTCTGCCCCCAATGCATATCTCACAACATGTGGACATGCTTCCACGTGTCGAAAAGTATCTGTGACAGAGTCCCATTCACACTCTGAAGCACGTTTTTGCTCTTATGCGGTTCTTGGTGGTGTTGTGTTCGCTGCAATGCCACTTCCGAGATAATCCCGAGCATGATTTATTGGATTAAGATCAGGTGATCTTGTTTGATACGAATTCAATATCTTTTATTTGTGGGCACGTGTGCGTGTGGCGCACATTGAAAGGAGTAAAAATATTCAAGCTTATTTATGAAACTAATTTTTTTTTTTAGGGTGGAGGTTATACAATGCACTGGTTTGACAGTTACGCTGCCAGTATATCCTTACTGTTCTCTGCGCTTCTAGAAGCCATCGGAGTAGCCTGGTTGTACGGTAAGATGGTGAACCTTTAAAATTAAATTCTAATTTTATAAACAAAGCCGTAACCGGAAAGTGGGACATCAAAGTGGAAGGTTAGAGGACCCGGGAAAATGTAATTGATTTTACGAAAATAAATGCTGAAGTTAGCTTTATCGATGTGAATCGGTTTTGTTAAACCCTTAAGTAAAAATACTTCGATATGTCTAATAAATAAACAAATATTTTTCCAAACGAAATGCTCACTTAGAATTATAGCAATTTCATCGGTTGCTAAAGCAGGCGAAGAAACCCATCTCTTTTGCTAGACTACCATCAGATTAGGAAAGGATTAAAGAAGACGAGAAAAATTTCTGGGCTAGACATGTGACCAAGGGAATATTTGTTGGAAAGATCTACAAGTCGCTAGAGTTCGTGAAAATCTAAAAAAAGTCAAATATAAACTAAATCTCATGTAATCAGCATAAACGGAAGTTTGGTTTATAATACAGGTAAACTGAATTTAGAAATTTTTTTAACGGTATACTAGAAGTTCCACAGAAGGTAAGTAGATGAGTTAACGTCGCATTGATTAAGATTCCGAAGACAACTCCTCATAATTTTGAACCACTGTCAGATGACGAGTGCACCACCTGAGCAGGCCCCCTGCTCTTCAAATTTCGACACCATACCTTCATGGGGACATTTGAGGTTACGAACCATTTAACGTGCATCAGCCCCCACGTACACGACGGTCTTTGGTTGGATCGATTTTCGAACTCGCAACGATGCGATTCCTAATCTTCCTGATAGGAAACAAACATCAAGAATTTACAATAGTGTAATAACGATTTGTATCTCCTACTTGAGTATAATTTCAGCGTTTTATTGCATTAGTGTAATTACTCTTAATTTCATATTTATTTATCATTCTTTTTTTCTATCAGGCATTGATACTTTCAGTGAAAACATAAAGGAGATGATTGGACACAAGCCGGGTTTGTTCTGGAGGTTATGTTGGAAATTCATCAGCCCTTTATTCTTAATAGTAGGTCGATTTTTTTTGTATGGAAACTTTTATCTTATCGGTTGAGTTTCGCTGTTTTAAATTTCAGCTCATTTCCTTTGTTTATGAATCGAACCTTCAATATCACCATCACTAAATTTGTGATATTGTGCATTATGCCTCATCTGGTATTGTGTGATTTTCAAATATGTTTCCATTGTTTGGGGTATAGTTTAAATAGAAATCCAGTTCCATCTTCACTTATTCGCCGAGCCGACTGAATCCGACCAGCTGACAAGAACCCTTGTATGAACGCCCAACAAGCATCCATCTTCTTACAAAGTCTGGTCTCTTGACCTAGTCTTGACCAGGTCCAAAAGACCGTTCATTAAGAGCCAGCACCAGAGATAGTGGTATAATAGATAGATAACATATATTGTTTTAGTAATGAATCTACAATACTCCTTGGTGATCTGACTGTAAAACATCCGCTCACGACGTAGTAACTAGAGGGGCGTTGAGCTTTCCAGCTAAGCAGAAAATAAAGCTTTTAGGTTCTTGAATGATGTAGCATAATGTAATGTTATAGCACAGGTTGGGTGCCAATGGATTGGAAGTTGGCCAACATAACTCCAATTTTCAAAAAGGGAATACAAAGTGATCCGGGCAACTATAGACCAGTAAGTCTAACATCAGTAATTTGCAAAATATTTGAATCTCTGTTAAAAAAGCATATAATGTTATACTTGGAGGAGGGGGGACTGTTATCAGAGAATCAGTATGGGTTTAGGAAGGGCAGATCCTGCTCTACAAACCTTTTGAAGTTCTACGAAAAAATTACTGAGGAGCTGGATAATAAGAGCAGTGTGGATATCATGTACATAGATTTTCAAAAGGCTTTTGATAAAGTACCTCATGAGGCATTACTGTTTAAATTGGAAAAGCTGGGGATTCAGGGAAAAACATTAATATGGATAAAAAATTGGTTATTGGGTAGAAAGCAGAGAGTGCAGGTAAAAGGAAATTATTCACAGTGGACAGAAGTTATAAGTGGGGTGCCTCAGGGATCAGTTTTGGGACCAATTTTATTTATAATTTTCATAGATGATATAGGTCAGGGGATCAAGAATAGAATCAGTATATTTGCAGATGACTTAAAAATATGGGGGACAGTGGATACCAAGTTACAGATAGAAAATTTACAAGGAGATTTTGATAAGATATCCGAATGGGCTGTAAAATGGGGTATGTCATTTAATGTAGGGAAATGTCAAGTTCTGCATATGGGTTACAGGAACAGTGGAGCCGAGTACTGTCTGCAGGGAGTAAAGGTAAAGGAGGGAGAAACAGTCAAAAATCTTGGGGTGATAATTCACAGGGATTTTAAAATGAGTCACAAATGTTCAGCTGCGGATAAAAAGGCTAATAGGTTATTGGGGTATATTAAAAAGACTGTAACTTCAAGGGATAAGAATATAATCTTGCCGTTATATAAGGGTTTAGTAAGACCACATCTAGAATATGCTGTACAATTCTGGGCTCCATATATGAGAAAGGACATAGAATCAATTGAAAGGGTTCAGCACAGAGCTACAAAAATAATAAAGGGGCTAGCAAATTTCGACTATAATGAACGTTTAAGTAAGCTAAACATGTATACACTGGAAAGAAGAAGAAGGAGGGGGATTTGATTCAGCTTTTCAAGTTTGTAAAACAAGGGGACACAGAGGGCTTAAATTTCAATAGGGATAACAGAACAAGGGGCCATGGGTATAAATTGAATAAGACACATTTTAATCGGGATTTAAGGAAAAACTACTACTTTAATAGGGTAATAGACAGTTGGAACGCGTTGCCAGAAAATATAGTTAATTCAAAGGGAGTGTACGAATTTAAGACACAATTGGATAGTCAGTGGGAATTGGAGAATTCATAAACAAAGGACCAGCCTTGTTGGGCTTGAGCCTGTAGCTGGTCGTCAATATTTGTATTTGTATTTGTAACATCCACCAAAAGCTTTTACAGTTGCAACACAGACGAATCATTGGATATATCCCTTGTTTACATATTTTCCCTAATTACAGATGTACAGTCCTTCAAACTGTTGGTAATGATCATTCATCAAATTTAACACTACAATTGTTTCAACGAGATATCTAGTTCGAGGTCTTTTTCCTAAGGACTAGATATCTCGTTAAGACAAAGCTGCCCTATTGCTCTGAGGGGTAAAGATGGTCCAAGGGGACCCCCTTTACCCCTCAGAATCGTCCCTTTCTCAGAAGTGATGAGTTTTCGACTCGAAGATAAACTAAGAAATTTATCGTGATCAACAGTTAATCTAAGATACTCAACGACAAAGACCGTCCATCTAATTGAACATAGCGCTTCTCTGATTGGGTCATTACAGCTTATTTGAACTTAGAAAACAGACTGCACATTTTTGTAAAAAAATTTAACATTTCTCGGAGCATTTAACATTAGACCCCGGACAGGAGATCCCATTCCTCTATGGGATATTTGAACTCCAACGTAAATCTAAGACATTCCATCCATTGAGCAGTGAATATATTTAACTGGTTACTTAGTACGAAACGCATATTAATTGATCTTCAGCAATTTTCGCCAAATCCGAGCTGGAGTATTTGTGATTATATATAAACATATTCAATGCAATTTTATAACTAAGACTGATTTTCAGAAAGTATATTAATCAATTCCTTAGTGCGGTTGACACAGATATGATAGTTGAAAAAGGAATTTAAAAAAGTAATTTATTTCAAAGACGTTTGAATGGATTTCTGTAAGTCAATATGAAAAATACATATTTGGCGTACGAAAACTTTATCAAACAGTAATTTTTTGGAGGGCATTTGAAATTTCATTTCTTTTGGAGTAAGTTGTTCTTAAATCGTATAAAATGTCTCCCTATCTTGGATTCAGGTGCCATTGATAACATCATTTTTTAGAAATGTTTCTTCAGAAGGTTTATTCTTAACATTTATATTTAACTTTTTATGCATCGATAGAATAATCCCTTCTGCAATGATAATTTCGTTGAATAACAATTTTTAAGCAGGATTAAAGTTAGGGGAAGACTCGCATCCCACGATTGAATCTTTCAATTATACTGTGGTGTGGCGGAATTTTTCGCAATATCAATTACAAGCTTCTCTGTGGACAAGGTTTTCTTAGAGTCACATAGGATGCGATCCAGAAATTTTGCAGAGATTAATGCTTGTTTAGCAATAAAATGATCATCGTTAAAGTAATTTTCTGTACTAATTGCAGATAACTCACCCCGTGAAAGCTACTTGCAACACACGCTTATATATCGAGAAGCAAAAGATACTCGCTTTAGAAGTCTTGATAATAAACTAATGTTTCTTTGAACAAAGGAGTGCACAGTTTGTCTCGATTACGATACGACTTACGCAACATGTACAGAAAACATCCTCTCATATTGCAGCTTCAGAAGAAATTAAAGATCACAAATTGCTGTAATGAATCTCAACTGAGTTTTAAAATATCTTCAACCTTGTCCACGTTCTAAAATAAATAACAGAGATACTTAGAAGAGAAAGTAAACATGCTCTGGTCGAGGATAGCGGTGAGCAAACCCCTCTCCATAAAGAACAACTCTATCCTCTGATAATTCTGGGAGATGGACGTGGTGAAGGATTCTACAGCCACCCAGACACACTCTAATCCAAGACAACCCAGAGTGCATGATTGCTCCAGAAAATGGTTCATTAGGTGTCGCATGCTTAATTGAAGGTCAGAGAAATGGAAAGAGTTGGGATTCTCAGGAAAAAAACAGTGGGCCAAAAGATTTCTGTGTAATTAATGATGTTTATGAAGAACTCGCTGGAGACCGAGTACTTAGACACTCGTTAAACACGATGAGAGATAGCAAATTTACAGACCAAAACAACCCAGGAGAGCTGATCGTGGAATCCGTACCAATTAGCTGGAATTCGCTTGGACTTCTCGACGCACGTGTATTTATTTGGCTTGTTAAAATCTTGTTTGTTTATGGAACGAGTCCATGCTACACAATGGTAAGAGCTTCAAGGTTTTCCCTTTAATGTTATACGACTTTTATAGATAGGCTCTTAAGGGTCCCTGTGATAAGATGAATTACTTGAAGGAATAGAGTATCGTTTGAACAATTAGTTTTGTTTTAATTATTCACAGAAAAATGTTTTGGTGTTCCTTATTTTAATAGAAATAAAGCAATACATTTTTGTTTCGATATTTTCATAATTTTTAAAGAATTGCGTTCCTTTAATACTGATTACAACCATATTGCCGATTAAGACTAGAACCATGCTGATTTAAAAATATTATTGTTCTATATTCATGATTTAAAAATACCACAACCGTGGAACACAGAGATCAAAATCATCTTAATAGTTGAAGTAACTATTATTAAATCAGAATGGCTGTCGATATTCGCTGCTAACTTCGCAGACAGTATCTGTACAGATGTGAATGAAATAGATGTTTGATTGTCTACGATCATTTTTTGCTGACCGAGTACGCTTTGTTGATAAGATAACACTACCACAGTTATTTCAGCATACACTTATGTATAAAGACACTCTCTTCGGAGGAACTGTTGAAAATAATTTGCTCTATGAATAAAGGAATGCTTAATTGGCCTCGATTATGACTCTATACGATATATACAAAATGTGCAGAGAACACTAGGGTTGACTGTCCTTTGGACATGTTCTAGATCAGACTAGACCTAATGGCACAAGTAAGAAGACAATGTTACGTCGTCTAATTTGTGTCACATACCCATTTTCATTTAGTACTGAGTTGAAGTACTGCAAAGTAAAGACAGTAGTCTGCAATTACGAACCATCATAAATGTTTCTTAGTCCCCTGATCAAATGATTACCCCTTGCCATGTCTGTTTATATTAAGATCTAAACACATCTAATTGTTCTTTCTTCTCAACAGGCAGTCATAGTGTCGGCCATCATCAACAATCCTCCTCTTCGTTATCAAGACTACTTGTACCCATCCTGGGCTGTGGCGTTAGGTTGGGGATTCGCACTCTCTTCCGTTGCCATGGTTCCTGCGGTGGCTTGTTACAAACTCTGTAAAGCAAGAGGATCCTGCGCAGAGGTACATTTTGATATCAAACTTCAGTTCGCTCAAAGGAGCTTAAAAATCCCAATTCTTTAATAAAATATTGCAAAGATCTTCCTATTTTCTGTGAAACTCGACACACTAGATATTCACAGAAGTGTAAGCAATACAATTTTAACAATCAAAATGGTGAACATGGATGTGACGCAACTTCAGGATTGGATTTGGGATTTTAGGGCACGTCCAAAACAACTTTATGTGCTGATGGCCAAAAATTTTTTAAAAAATCCAGCATTGAGGCAGATGTATAAGAATTTAGTTTACATGTATGAAATTTTAAAATTTGAATTCCAGAATAATTTTAAAACGTGGATTAATGAGACATTTGAAATTGGAAAAGATACTGTGAGGTTCGGAGGTTCTCCGGCCAACACAGGGAGGAATGTCTGGCAGTGGGGACGATACATCTTCTAGATGGAAAAGATATCTATGAAGTGTTGCCCTCTCCAGTAGATGAAACGAACCACATACACTCACCAGAGATAGAGATGGAGAAAAAGGGTGAGGTGTGATAGATACGGTTTAAAAAACAAGAGTACGTAAAAATGCGAAAATGTTGGAACAGAGATTGGAACGAAAAATCTTGCAGATTCAAAATCATATTTTTATAAAATTTAAGACATTATTGATTGAAGACCGGATTGGTTATCAAAAAATGATTAAATGACAAAATAGTTGAGAATGTGTTGTAGTTATTTGACGAATTCTCTCTAAGTAAAAGACGACGATAAGAGAATCGTGTGTTCAATTCGAAGGCGGGTGGTCAGTTTAACATCAGTCATTCGCATTGAAGACACTGGCCCCTCTGCCATTTTTTTATCCAGTAAAAAAAGTAATACAAAGTTAAATCACCAACAGTTTTTGAAAAAAAAAGTGTTTTTGATGTGTGAAAAGAGAAACACAATGATCAGTCAATAATAGAAAACTTTATTAATCAGATGTTAAAAACAGAAATTTTGGCAGAATTGTAAGTTTTTCATGTTCTGAATCTGCAACACTCCCTTTTGTACGACATTTTGGGTTATTTAATTATATCAAAGAATTCCGGACTTCCATAAATGTATCTCATTACGTCGGAATAGAGAGCCGACCAACCGGTATAGTGGTTAAGGTGTTACCCTCTAGATCGGAAGGTCCCCGGTTCGAATCCGGGTTCGGGCATGGATGTTTGTAAGCGTATACCAGCTCAGGTGTTGCTTCGTCATCTGAACATGGTGCAAAATTACGAAGTAATTGTTAGGGGCATTGATGGCCCTCCCACTGGGTGCTCCTTCACAAGTGGCCATCACTTCCGGCCTTGTAGTGGCCCATGACTTAGGTCAAATGTGCCCGCCATTAGGGAAAAAAAAAAAACGTCGGAATAGAGGTTTTAAAACAATTAAATTTTCGCAACATTACATCCCCAACTAAAGATGTAAATACTTAGAAATTTCTCATGAAAACTCCTACCTTATCTTCAAGGTATACTAAGAAGTATTTTTGTTTCACATAAACTAAAAATGTACCCAATACAGCCATGTATTTAAGATGAAAGCATCATATGAGTAAGCGAATAAGACTAGATGTGTGTGTCAATGGCATGTTATAGTTTCCTTCATATCATATTTACTATGTTCCATCGCAAATAAGACCAGCTCAATTAGTGAACAGTGGAGAAGTTGTAGTAAACGCTTCCATCTTAATAATTTGGTATGAAGATAGAAACACAAAAGATGTAATTGCAGTGTCTTTTGTGGTGCTATTTTGCGACGACGCGTGGAGTA
Source organism: Metellina segmentata (assembly GCA_947359465.1). Classification (NCBI taxonomy): domain Eukaryota; kingdom Metazoa; phylum Arthropoda; class Arachnida; order Araneae; family Tetragnathidae; genus Metellina; species Metellina segmentata. Next base: position 80,914,776 of record OX375877.1, read on the forward strand.
TGCAGAACGTGGCATAAAAAAAGTGATAAAGATATAATTGTTGGTAAATTTCTGTTATCACGGCCGTGTATAAGACAGATTTTCTTCCTGACGGAAAAAACACCAATTGTTCTAGTTGGGTAACATTTACATAATTCAGTAACAAAGTACTTCAAATAAACAGTTTTCTCCTTATTAACCTTTGCATTTTTTACAGAGGATTGCCTACACCATTACGCCATATCCAGAAAGGAAGACTTACAAAGAGACGGGCACAATAACTAGATTCAAGGTAAAATTTTCTGAGCTAGTTATGTTGCATTTTATAACAACGAAGGATCGCATAATCTACATCCTAAAGTCTGCTCTTTGGATAGACCTCTATAGCCCAGTTAGTAGAGTCGACCCAACCAAAAACCATCGTGTACGTGGGTACTGTGCTCGTTAAATCTCCCGTGGCCTCAAATGTCCTCACGGAGGGTGGTGTGGAAATTTGGAGTGGCGGTGTCAGTTCAGGTGTTGACCTCGACATCTGGCAATAGTTCAAGATTACGAGTGTTGTCCGCGGATCTTTCATTTCGGTATTCGTCCCATACTGTCCAGTAGCCCGTTATGTTTATCCACTGTGACTTAAATTCAACTGCCTACTGAAATATCGTTCAATATTTTCAATTAACATATAATTTTAACTAATTGATGTCTCCAGATAACCGGGTTGCAGTACCAAATATCTATCAGCACACCAAGATAACTGCTCCCGTCCCTGAGCCTGGCTGTCTCTATGGGGACAAGGTTCTTTCATTTTGAGTGGGGACGACTCGGTGGAAGTCGTATTTTTGATTTTGACGTAGATTACCAGTACTGATATCAGTAACAAATAAAAATCATACATAAATATATTTCCTATTTTTTCTTCATTTTTTTTTTAGATTGGTTTAACAACAAATACAATTGGTTCGTGATTCTAATAACTTCTATTAGGAGTTCTTTTGTTAACTTTCCTTGACCTATCCGCATTTCTAGAGCTTTCCGGTGAAACTGGTAGAGTACGGAAACAAAATTTCGATAGTTTATGTGTGTGTCCCTAAATTATTCTGTCTTTCACTTCAATTAAATTAAGACAGATTTCCCATAACGTCGTAAGAATGGTATAGCGTGCTATAGAAAATTATAAAGAAATAGCATTTTTAAATGTATTGTTGGAACAATTTATGAAATTCTCTTATTTGTTAATATTGTGGAGTTCGAGGTACGGCTTCCGTCTACGTTTAGAGCGGTGACAACAGCCTTGGCGCACTTCTAAAGTCGCCGAGGAAACAATTATTTCAAAGGAACCAATGAAATCAAACGACAGTTTAACGGATTTTGAAAGAACTTTCTAGAGCATGGGTTCCCAACCTTTTAGTAATTGCGTACCACTTGAATTTTTTTATTTTTGGCGTACCGCCAGTCTTATATTTTTTTAGAAGCATATATCTAATTTCAGAAAAGTGCCCAATGGCTTGTTTTATTTTAATTAAAAAACTAAGAAAGCTTCATATTTTATGATTAATGCACTTGTATTTCGTATTAATGATGTTTTAATAAAGAAAAAAAAACGATTATTGAAAATTAGTTTTATTTTTTTACTCACAGGTCTAAAAACAAATAGTTTTAAATAATTAGTACAAACTAAGCAAACAAAGATCAACATAATCAAAAATTAATTTTTAGTGCGAAACTTCTTGTTTGTCTTTTATTAAAATATCAATATCAGGAGCAATGGAGCTTAACTTCACTCTTAAGTCCTCTTCAACACTTACTGTTTCTATATTTATTTTTTACATACAAAAGTTCAGAAAAACCACTCTCACACAAGTAACTAGTAACCAATGGCATAAGAAGTAGCATAACGTGGTTGTACATACTAAAAAAATCGAACAAACTTCGTAGAATATTTGGGTCGCTCGTATCATCCTTGCGCACCACCTGAAACGTTGCCGCGTACCATCGGTTGGGAATCCCTGTTCTAGAATATTCAAAATGAAAATTTAAATTTTCCGCTTGCCGAGGTTGCCATAAAAACGCAATAACCGATATACAGATGGCATTGCATTAACCTGCCGCAACTCGCTACAAGAAGTGCGCCCACAAAGTGCCAAGGCCGTTGCCATCGCGATAAATGTAGACTGAAGCTGCACCAAGTTCAACAACAAGTGCATACAAATATTTATTATAATGATGTATTTTTTTTTCTAGCTTAAACACTGGACACACGTATAGAAATTGTACAAGTGAACCAAGAATTTCAAATGGCTTGTACAAGCAAGATGGTTACTTCAGATCACAAATAACTCTTCAAAACATCCAGTGCTAAGAAAGATGCACAGCTTTCACATCTGCTTCCCCCTTATTCCCTTAGTTTGGCTTTTAGTTGGATAAATGAGTCTGAAAATATATCTCAGTAGCCAGAACGAGGTCAGAATGCAAATGAAAATGATCATATGAATAATTACTAAACTGTTAATTACGTAGACAAATTCGTCTACCACCTTAAGACTCAAAAACGACTTGATTTGAAACCGAATTAAAATCTTATCATAACTTACTAAATATATTTAGTATGTTATAGACATTCAAAGTTTTCAGACTGAGTTAGTGTACCACAATCCAATTCTGTTATTGTAAGGTGTCACGACTTTGGACAACCAGTTTATGGAAAGTCTTCAGCATCATCTACTCTTATTTCTATGAACACAAAATTCTTTGATGCTAAGTCACAAATCGCAGAGTATGTCTAAAAAAGTAACTGTTTACACCATATTCTACATATCAACTATGTAGCTCTATTGAGGCACCGATAAAACATGCTATCATTCATCTCAGAAACTGTGAAGATAATTATAGCATTGACAAGATGGGCGAGAAAGCACTCTATGGCTGGAGGAAAATATTGTTCAAGGCACCCATGCATCTTGTAGAGTGAAATCATGGAATCAACTGCTAACTTTGCACTTATTGTGAATTGTGTTCATTTTATTAGGAGAAACTGAAATAAAAATCTAGGCATGCTGATTCTGAAAAATTGGGATCCAATGAGTGTATTTAATCAAATATGAATTTTCAAGAACTGACCAGAGGAACTATTTTGAATGATAAATTCTATTGCTCTGTGCACAAACATTAAGTTTTGCCTTTGAGCAATGTAAAACGCACTTGTCCGTTTATTTGCATTTTCATTCATATTGTAAATGTTTATCAGACTTTAGCTGTGTACAACTCGTTACTTTTAGATTAGCAAATAATAAATGTTGCTTTGTTGATGTTATGTAAGATAAAAAACGATAAAAAAATATTCAATGGCCATTAGTACATTAACATATATGTCAGCTACCTGATTATAAAATAATTCTGAAATTGTTAACTTTTTAGAAGACCAATAAAATTTAAAAAATTTATTTAAATCCTGCAAAAATAGAAAGTGTCCACACTTTTTATACCACACATAAATGTAACAGCTTAAGTACATTATTTGAATTATAGTTGGTCAAAGTTAGTTGGAAGAAAATACTTGTTCTTTAATTAATAGTTATAAAAAAATTATAACTATCAAATAATAGCCACTGAAAATTTTAGGTTTCATTTATCCTGAACATGGGCTTTTCAGGAGTCTAATAAATTGTTTTTGCAAAGCTACAAAATAAATTTTGAAGACAATCAATTTGGAATACTAAATTTTAAACCTAACTGCAAAAATAGAAATTTTACATATTAATCACAGGAAAATAATTTAAGAAAAAAAGAAAATAGTTGTTGCAAAATTATTCTCAATCTATAGAATTGCAAAGTTTTTTAACAAAAAAAACCTAAACAAGTTTTACAAATCAATTGAATAATAAGTGGATATGGATAAGAAATTCTAACAGTTGGCATACATGAATCTGGATAAAGACACAATCCAAGTCTTTTAAAATAACTTTAACACAATTAAAATACGTATTTTCAAAACAGCACTCACCAACTTACACACTAAGCAACTGAATATTACCAGTCTCATTCACATTTTATCTTCCATTGTTAGAAATAATTATCAGGCTTTAAAAAACCCAAAATTGGTTAAAAGTGAATTAAAAGGTATTGTTTTATACCCTCTTGTTTCTCATTTGGGACACTTCTTTCAAAAGTTTATTAAATTGGATTATTTCAATTCTTAGGAGTATTCATTTATCACATTTTATAGTGGAGCTTTTTTCTAGTATTTTACATTCGTGTGAAATGTTTAAGTTAAAATATTCCTTTTTTTCATTTGGTGTTATATAATAAATGTTATAAATTATTTTAGATAAATTAAACCTACGTATCAAGTAAATAAATAAATGAAATATCTTGTGTATCACCATTGATATTCATTTTACCAGTGTGATTTCTAAATATAAATGTAATAGAACAAACATTATTTTTATTATTTTACTTTTTTATGTGTATTCATGTAAAATGTTTTTGTGTATATAAATCAAGCTTTTTTCCAAATAATTGGGCTGCATTCTTATACAACAAATCTTTTTAGCTTTTACTCAGATCTTTGGATAATAGTGGTGAAAAACGCCTAGCAAAAATAAAAATAACTAGCATATAAAAGAAATTTTTAAAAAGCATCAAATTTTGTTTCATTAACAAAACTAAATAAATATTTCACATAGATCATTATTACAATTTAAGCAGTAATATAAGATTTGAAAGATATTACATCTAACTAGGAAGAGTTTAAATTATGCAGATGTTGGAAAACCATAAATTACAAGGTATTCATATTTGAAAAAATAACGACACTTAACTCTTATGGGACCATAACCAAGAATATCACAATTAAAACATTTTATCAAGTCTAATCTCATCATTTAAATATTCATGTTTGAAATAAATGCAGCATCTTGTAAAATAAACGATTTTACACATACAATGTGTGTAAAATCGATGTATTGTAATATAAATACCATATACATATATACATTTTAACAGTTTCTTTTCTAATTGGAGGTGTTTCTATAGTAAATGATTAATTATCATTCATTTTACACTTATCTTTTAAATTGTAATTTAAGATGTTGACTCGATACAATTTCAAAGGAGAAATCAGAAATTGAAGGGATAAACAAAACATTTAAAATAAATTTTTTTAATCATTTTATATTCCTTGTTTTAGACTAAAATGTAATTTCAGCTAGGTTTGTCTAAAACTTTCATTTGTTTATTTTTCATCAGAATTTCAGGTTGCTGTGATTTCACACCCAATCAATATAAGTAATATTTTATACTTCCTATATCAATATAATTTTCCACATAACCTTGAGCATTGTCAAAGTCTAATATTTAACATTTAATACTAGAGTTTTGTTGACTAATATTTAAATTGCACCACTTTACTATTTATCCTTTAAAATTAAAAAATCAAGAAAAAATAATTTAAGACAATTAATAAAGAAATTAATAGAAGTCTTATGTTCCCATTTAAATCAAATTAATTCCTTAGTTTAATCATGGATCAATGAAATCAGGATGCAGCAGTATGTATAATTTTTTTTTTGGTGGGGGATAATTAAAAGTTTGTTTGTATTAAATTATTTTAATTCACTTAAAATTAAAATGTATTGAGAAATTAAACAAAAATTAAACATAGTTAAAAGTTCAAGAAAATTTGGAAAATAGTTCAATTCATCAAGATAAACAATGTGGTAAAAATAAATTCATACAGAAAACAGGCATCACACAACTAAAAGAAAAAGATACAATAGTTTTATTGTATATTCACATATATTTCATATATAAACGATCTTTTCTTGTACAACTGCCTGCTTATACAAATAAGGCAATGAATGTGCACTAGGAAAAGCTCCAGAACTTGTCACCAGACACAAATACAGAGAACTGTAAGTAACCCCGCCATCATATTGATTTTTCAGTAAAAAGACTTAATTCTAATTTTCATCCCTACATTCAAAACGATTTGTCTGTAAATCAACGAGTATGTACTCAGTGTTTTATTTATTACGATGAATAAGGAATGTAGCAATACCGGCAGCAGCGAGAATCACAGCAACTCCTCCAACAGTTACAAACACTTGTTCCTTTGTCTCCAAACATTTAAACTTTTTCAATGGATTAGTACTTTGACTAAAGGTTTTCTTGAAAGAATCTCGCTGTTGGACCCTTTTGTAATACACCTGAATGCTAGGAAACTCGTTATTTTTGAAAAATCGTTCATTTAGCCCAAGGGATTCAATTCTTTTCAGCAGTACACTTAAGGTGACATCGGCAATGGTAAATTTCTCACAACATAGCCACCACATTTTCTTTTCTGGAATGTGAAAAAAGAATAAATTCAACACATGACTAGGTGAGACTTAACAATAATATTTACAAACAACAAAAGTGACTATTAACAAAATCGATTACAATATTTTTTTTCTATAATGCAAATACACAATGTACATTTATAGCATTTGCTAGAGAAAATATAACAAGGCAAGTAAAAATTCCAAAAATTTAATTTAATTAAAAAATGGTACGTTTAAGTTTTGCAAACTTAAAACAAAATGTGAACAAGGTTTGCAGTTCAAATGGTAGATCAGAAATCACATTTCACAAACTTTAACAGGGTGAGATTATAAGGACAGTTGATAATATAAGGACAATTCAAGAACTAACAAAAAATTTCTAAGGACCTGAATTTGCTAAATGACATGCATTCATTTTTAAACAACATAAAATCAACATGCAAAAGGGAAATAAAATAAAATGCAATACACAAATATTTCTAAATAAATAATTAAATAAGTAAACAAATATTTGCTTTAAAACACAACATAATGGAACATACATTTTCAGCCAACTCCATATATTTAAAAAACAGCAACAAATTATTATTTTATTAATTGGAATTAATTTTTATTTTTTCATGTAAATAAAATCACTGTCATTTAATAGCATGTAATAAAAAAAGATAAAAGTCAAAAATGAACTTTTGGTCATAAAAATGTGCTCTAAAATGACTTAAGATCCTGGAATAGAAAAGTATAATTGAAGGGCTTTTCAAAGTTAACAAGAATGCTGCCACAATGAATTTTAGTTTCAAACACCATACATAATAAAGTCAGACTTACTTTAATACAAATTTTACACATCTGGGGACATTTTAATCTCAAATTTGTAAACAAAATTATACAGAACAAGTGTAGAAACAAAAGGCATAATGTTGAGCTCTTATATTAGCTATTGTTAAAAAGCGTTTATGAAGTTACATTGTATTCTGTACTTATACGCTCATGTATCATTTACAAACTTTTGTTAGCAAATATAGGAATCTTACCTTAAAGTGCCAAAAAAATGGATGAGAACATTGAAAAAGTCAAATTTATTACATCATATACTTTGCATAACAATATATTTCAATGGCCCAGCAAAATAACAAATGAATTGAAAAGCAAAATGTTTGTTTCAGTGATTTTATTATTCGAATCAATAAAGCAATTCTTATAGAATTCAATACTTCAGCAAATCTTGAACAAAAAGCCTAATCTAGGAGGTTTCATTCATTTTAGTTTAAATTGAAAATAATTCAATCAAAGGCTATCTAACCAAAGCCAAAAAATGCATTTTAGTTGTGATTTTCAATATTTCTTTATGCATTAACACAGATGAAGTTGTCCTTTGTTATATTGTACATTCAATTATATCACTCTTTTTGACTTGTCACCAATGAACTTTTGGTTTGAGGAAGTTAATTCTCAGACTCTTCTTTCTCTGTTAAATTGGAATGAGTTCCTTTCTAACTTAATCGTTTCTCATGCCCTGCTCAATATGTCATACCTGTCAACTGGAGTAGGGGTAGAGAAGAATCTGGCATTAGTGGTTGATATAAATTTTAAGTCAAGCAAAGGGAAGAATGGAAAGCCAAAGTACAAAATTTCGAATGAAAAAATAGGTCTGTTTTTTTAATACAACCAGTCCTCCCTAGGCAGTCAAAACTATTATGAGCACCTGGTGAGCATATATACATTAGTTACAAGATAAGACATCCCAGACTATGAAAAGGTTAGATTCAATTGTAGATTTCAGTGTCTGCTAACATAAATAAGAAATCTCAGTTTTTAAAATATTGTATCAAAATTAAAAAAAAAAATTCTGTTTCACTTGTTACACAAAATTTTAATAAAAAACTGATAACTTGATGTATAATTAACACTTTTATGGTAGTACTCCATATAGTTTTATCTACCCTTGATATATTGAGGTTATAATTTTAAATCCAATATTTCAAAAAGCAACAAAAAAATATGCCCAATTTAGAACTAGTCACAGGCTTTGCAAAGTTATTCTGCCTGACTTGTTTGTTCATAAGGTGTTGGTCTGGTTTTATTACTGAGTAAAAAGGTGTATTTGATTTTCCCAGCATCAAAAATTATATAATTTAATTATTCAGGTCCACCTATTTAGAAAAGTTAATAACATGAGTGAAGTTAACATGAAAAATAAATAAATATTCACATAAGCAAATTTATACCTTTTATAGAAAGTAAAATCTAGATACACACATAAACTGGAATAACAAATTGTTGCATTAAACATACCTCCTTCATGAGTCACTAGCACCTTTTCAACTTCTTTTAATGCATACTCCACATCTAAAAGGCCTTTTTCAACTTCGTTCACATCCTTTGCCATAGCATATTTTTTGTCAAGATTAGATTTTTTTACAAGGTAATAGTCTTTGAAGTCTTTGTACTTTTCCAACAAATCAGTGAGGAGATTAGTTTGAGCAGCAAACATACCTAAAAAAACTAACTAAATTAAAATAATGTAGTAAAAACCATGAATTTCATTTATAGTAGGATATTACACTACATTTTATAAATATACTTACCAATGTTTGGTTTTGTGAAAACTTGAGGATATCATTTACATATTTAAAAAAACGGGGGTTTGCGAGCAGGGGGCAGAGCCCCCTAGTAAAATAAATAAATCGTAGAAAATAGGTTTATCTTATGCCTTTGCCAACCAGATGTGGCCATCCATTCCAAACAGATTTACCTGACCCAGACAAGATAATGCCCTTCAAACAGATTTACTCATTGTGGAGACCAGATGCAGTAAAAAATTTAATCTTAGTATGGTGATATTTACACATTGATGGCTGAATTCCAGTTGATAAGAAAGAAGGGAATGTGTAGTGATTGTTAAATGGGTCAAACAAAAAAACATTTTCCACAATGCTTGTCACTCTTAACCTTCTTAAATGGTTTCTTGAGTAAAAACTGAATATGAAGGTTAAACAAAATTATAAGAATTTAGAGGTAGCTAAAAACCCCAAAAATTTTATGTTGACGTCAAAATGCATTAATTAGAGGACAAAAAATTGACGAAATAAAAAATACTTTATGAAATTTATTTTTACATGGGAACTACGTTGTTGTATTAATTAATAAGCCTTATAATATTAATTAAATATTAATAGAGTCAAAATATATGCATACCAAATTCCGCTTTTTGCGGTCTGGATATGTATAGTCGCAGGGGAAAAAACTAACAAATTCCTTTACTTTGAGCACTATTCATACCAGAGCAAATTCAAAGGTATCATTCAATAGGGAATAACTTCATCTGCAAATTCAAATGCAAAGAACTTGTAGAGACTTCCAGATATAAAATTCTGCAGAAACAAAATTTTTTATGGAAACGCTGTTTTGATGCCATAATCAGATTCTGCATAGTTAAATTAGTCCAAATATAAAAATGCATAACTTTACTATCAATATATACCAAGATATTCAATATTGTGACCGTGTGCTGAGAAATTCCTTCTTGGAGCGGGCAAAACAAGCGACAAAACTCTCATTACACTCACAAACATTTATTAATCTAATTTACATTACGTGGACACAACATACATACAATTTACAGAACCTTCCATAACTACCCAACATAACGGACGCTACGACACGTCTTTATTCTACTCTGCCGAAAACTCCCCGAGCTCCTGAGGGTGTCCTTGATAGGAGCAGGGGTGAGATATAGTTTTGGTTCTCACTTTAAGTTTGTAGGTTTATAGCTATGCAGCTGACACTGCGCTTATAGTTCACTCATTACAATAATAAAAATAGTTTCAATTTCATCAAGGGATCATCAGCACACAGAAAGATGCTATTCGTAGATCGAGATTAATTGTAGTTATCATTACCCAAATTTCAAATTTAGTGCAAACGATCCGATAACTTTTATCCAAGGTTTGTCAAACGATTTTTAAAGTTTTTGTTTCTTCCTAAAATTGTAATAATTGGTAAAATTTAATGCAGCTCAAAAATTATTTATCAGAAAGCTGAAATTTTGCATGGCTACACTAGAAGTCCTTTTGAATCGATTCCCATAAAAAATATAAGGTTTCGATTGATTACTTTTTCAAACACTAATTTAATAATTATTATTGCATACTAAAAACTATTGTTAAAATACAATACCAGGTGGATTGTGTTTGAGTTATTTAACAGTAACATGTTACAAAATATCAGCACTATAGAAATATTATTTAGCAGGGTGTCAAGATTTAAATCACTTGATTTAAATCAATGATTAAAATCACAACCAATCTTACATTTTTATAACTAAGTAAATACACCCTAGAAAAATCACAGAATTTGTCAAATGCTTTGAACTTTCTGCACTCATGGTGGTTTCAGCACTAATGGCTACACCTCGTACTGATGAACTTTAAAAAAAAAAAGGTTTGGCACTGGACACTTGCAAATAATCTGAGGTGTCTATGGACTAAGTAATCTGTTGAGTGTTGAGTCAGGGATTCTGCCAAACAGTAAACTAAAAAACAAGTTGACCTTTATTTGAAAGTTTTTACAATGTTCATGCATAATTTTATGTTACAAACAATAAAGCAGTAGGCCTACATCTACGTAAATGTCATGACAGCCAAAGAAAATCCTCACAAAATAGGCTTAACTACTTGTTACCCCTTTAATTGATTGACCAATGGTTTAGCTATAGTGATTTTTCAACTACTTTTTTTTTAATTGAGACATAAATACAAAATAACATAATTAATGTGAATTATAATTTATTAAATAAAAAATTCAACTGAGCTTTTTATTTGAAAGGATGAAAGTTTAAACAATATGAACATCTTTTATTTTGCAAAACGCACCCTGAAACAGTCGTCTTTCACTTTAAGAGTAGTGACCCACAACAAATATTTATTTAATCAGACTAATTTAGGTCTCACTTACACTTACTGATACATTTGTTAACATGATGATTTTAATTTACTCAAGAAAAACTATGTAGGATGTCAACTTGTGTTTTAAAGTTAAACAAATGTTTTATCTTTTGCTCTTGTTTTGAAAATTCATTTTTTAAATGTATTACCATGTAACACACAATGATATTTAGTAAAATAAATATTAATGTACCATATCACAAATTCCAATTGTTTACTTAAATAAATATTGGTTTACATGTCATGTCAGAAACTCAATTTTTTATTTAACAAATTTATAGGCCCTACAGAAATTTAAATAAAAAAATCCGATTTTTGTTTTAAATCAAATAAATTCGATTTAAATCAAATAAATTCGATTTAAATCAAATAAATCCGATTATATGAATTTTTTTTTTAAATCATGATTTTTTTTACACCCTGTTATTTAGGAAGATAAGCATAAGTCTACGAAACTGTTAACATTAGGAGCTCAAATATTTCTTCCCTCTTAACTTCGAAATGGTAAGACCTAATGACATGAAATTTGGTATGTGAAGTAAATTTTTTTGAGATTTGAATAGGGGGTTCTTTTGGAAATTATGAAGTTGGTGCTCAATTTAATATGAAAACGGCCCCTTATGCAAATTTTATGAATTAGAATACATAGAAGACATTGGTTCCTGTCAAATGCCATCTTCAAATTTGCTCTACGGTTAAAATTGCTCGAATGAAGAGGGGTGGTTCAGGTTTTTTTCCGCGACTGTACATCAATGCTTCTCAACAACCTGCAGTAAGAATTTAGTTACAATTCATTTCATGTAAGGGCTAGATGTCTTTTAGCAAGATCAATAACTACTTTAACAGCGTGGACAATTTTCAAGTCTTCTGGGTAATCTTTCTGATTGATCCACACATATTTCTAAGGCAACTTAAAAATTTATCCTAAGCGCTCATGTTTTGGCTAAAATTCTTTCAGTTTCTCCTCCATAAAGTATTAATACCAATCACAGCACTTTGTGAAAAATATCCAGCTTTTCTTTACTGAATAGCCTTTATCATGTCTTTTTGTTCTTTTGGACACTGAGTAAAAGATGAGCTAGAGCAACAAGATCACCTTAAAAGTACAAAAGATGATTTGATAACTTATCTGATGCAATTTTCCCTTTCTTCTGCTGAGTTGACAAGATTTTATCTTCATTATTTTTTATTAAGTTCATGGTGTTCATCAGTGTATGCAGTCAAAGCACTTGTTAAATAGCAACATAAATTTTCTAAAAAGCAATAGCAAGTAATGTGTAGAGCTACTACAGCAAAAATAAAATAGTAGCAAAAAAGTTTCATCTTAAAACCCATTCTATGGTACATAGTCCCAAATCTGGATGTTTTTGATTACAGACAAGGATATTTTCCCCTCACTTTTTTTCTATCTTTCCGCCTCTTCACCCTTCCCACAATTTTGAAAGAACAAATCATCCAACCTGGACCACATTGATGAAACAACGTAAAATAACGGACATGTTCAGAGTAAATACCACACAAAAAAAAAGTTAGAAGATTTGTACATAAAATTTATTGCATTGCATTAAAAAGGTTTCTTTCTTCAAAAAAAATATTCCAATTTATAAATCTACTATTTTAGTATTGCAAACGTGTTCCGGACATAAATAACGTGCAGACATATTGGGTCAGTTAGATTAGGGATTTGTTTTAACAAAATGACTGCATATAATCCGAAATTTAGAATGGCCAAGGTACAGAGGATTTCGGATTTTGTACTGTAGTAGCAATTTTAGGTTGCTCAAGGTACAAAATGAATCGACTAAAGCACATATGTACCAATTAAGAAGAAAACAGACAATTTATAGCTTGGTTTGGGGGTTTTAGGACGCAAGGGCCATTTTTGGTTATGCTGAGACAGTCACAAGACATACAATATCAACTGATGAAAAAAAATTTAAGTAAAAAATTAAATAGATTCTTTATAAGGTTTTCACACCTATCTAGCAACCACAGATTACGATATTTTCTCCATCTGCTACAACACTCATGCCCAAAATTATCATACCCAATAATAAATATATTCCCTGAAATACCATTTTTGCATGGAATGTGTGAAATACAAAATTAGCATCCTATCAAAAGTGATAAACAGTGAATTAAGCGCATTGCACAAAGTGAATGTCTGTAATACAGCATTTGATTTAAGTGCATAAGGACTCAAAACAGTTTGCTATGGCTTTAATGTATCATTTGGAAGAATCTGTGAAGTTGAGCATTATCTGCCGTTTAGAAGCAGAGCAGAAAGATGAGTGAATATTTTAAGACAGGCAGTCTCGGCACTACAGAACCAATTTCAAAACACAGGAACTATTGTAAGGAGGCCTGGACAAGGTCGTAAATGTAAAACAACTACTTCCCAAGATCGATATATGGCAATAACTTCCCATTGAACAGGAAGTCTACAGCTCGGCAGATAAGTTCAGTGCTTGCAACCACCACGGGAACTGTTGTATCACGGCAAACTGTATACAAAAGGCTTATTGTAAAAGGCCTTTATTCCAGAAAGACAATGGCATGTCTCACTGTCTTTAGAACACAGATTGCTTTAACTGGTGCAAAGAAAATCAGAAAAGAGTCAGAAACCATGATCTGTTTACTGAAGATTTGAGATTTGGTTTAACATCCGATTCTAAACATTTTTATATCTGAAGGAAGTCAGGAATCTTACTTCGAACATTATGGAATGTGACCATTTTGGTAGTGAAGGAATAATGATTGATGTATGTATACCACAACACGTTTTCAATAGAGGATCTGTGACCTGCCAAATGTATTGGGATGTGGTCTTAAACCTTGTTGATGAATTCCTTGAAAATGAAACCATTGAGTAAATAGTGGCAGATAACGTGCCCATCAATATCTCTTGATCTGAACAAAATAGAACTTATGGGACTACCTTGGAAAAGCAGTTGCACGGAGACTTCTCCTAGAAATATAAATGCACTGAAGACCGCATTGCTGGAGGAGTGGAACTTAATTTCCCAAACTACGGTTAACAAATTATTCCTAGCATGAAATCACATTGTGATGTGTGTGTACAAGTCAGGGGCAATCATGTTCCGTATTAAATTCATAAGCCTTAATTTTTTTCTGAACTCTCCTTGTTACACATTATTGTCATTTTTATTGTTTTATACTAGTTTTATATCAAGCAGTGTTCTTAATTTTTTTCCCTTTGTATTTATGTGTTTTATGTTTCATTCCACACAAATTCATAAAATTATAGTTCAGTTTCTGAGAAATCTGATTCTATGCCACTAATGATAATTTCGGACATCAGTGTAGTTAAAAAAGCGTGAAATTTTCGTTGGTCTTATATGAATTTTTGAAACAAGTCCATTTAAATCATTTTTTGAGGCTATTTTGCTTTAAAAGATATCTCTTGTTACCAATTTTGAAAAATAGAAGCAGAAAGTCACCTTTTAGTTGCATGGTGCAGCCCTGCAAGTGCAATAGTAGAGTTTAACCATTTTTCTATGTAAATTCAGTAAACGTTCCTACATTTCAGAAAAAATCTGGGAAGCATTTATAGTTCTAAATAAATCAATAAGTCACAAGCAGTAAATCAATATTTAATAGAATTTAAATAATTAAATAAATATTCACTTGGGAATTATTAACTGGTCCTGACAGTGACAAAATGAAGTTATGTATTCCAGTATGCTCCAATTTTAAAAAATGCTCAATTTGAGCTATCTCTAAATATTGCTAAAATTTGACCAGTTATTTTTTGGATATTGGAACAAAATTAAAGGGTGACTGAAATATTTTGCTTTAAAATAAGAACACCCAAAGCAATAATATTCAGTAATAAAGCATGTGGGGATTGAGAGTGGCCATTACAATATCTTGATTTTCTAACAAAGAAAAATATTACCTTGACGCATTTTTATTTCTTGTGATGATAGTTTCATCTCACCGGCCAATGAAGGATTGAAAATGCAACCAAAGGTAATAAGGGGTACAGGAATATTGTCAAGCAAATCACGCATTCGTTCCATAGTCTGGTATTGAGGACTACCTTTTTCAGGCACAAGACGAGGTGTATTGCCTAAAAACAATAAAAGAAATAAATAAGTATAAAGTTACAAAGTCTAAAAAAATCATTCAAATCAAAAAACAGGATAAAAACAATTACTGAATAATAATAGCAGAATACATTTTATAAAAATTATTATTTAAGATTCTATTCTAACCAAAAAGTGAAACCTTTTTGTCAAGTGTCACAAAAGAAAAACATGCAACACACAAGAGAATATGTAAATGATATAATTCCATAAATAGTATGTTATAAAACACCATCTTGCTATGGCAACCATTGAGAAAAAAAGATTCCAATGTATAACGTGCAAGACTGATTAAATACATTTGATAGACCAAAAATAAGACTTCCTACATTACATGTATACACTCAAACCTGTTTTTGTGCGGTATATGAAAAAAATTTATTCAGTACAATCTACTTAGTCCTTTCAAAATTTCAATCAAATTAGAACATAATTAACAAAGTTATCAATCAAAATTACTTAAATAAACATTTTTAATACGTACTTAGATTGCTTTAATTACCAGTGTTTTTGAACCACTTCACCACAAGAAAAACCATGTATTGTCAGACTACGAAGGATAATGGTTATACATTTTGAAAAGTTTTGTATGTGTAAAATAAATAAGTATACAGGTAAATAAAATATTTTAAAATGTTCGCATGTGTATTTTCTTAACGAGATCTCTAAATGAGATTCCAAAAGGTTTGATGAGATTCCAAGTACTTGCCAAGCCTTGTCTTGATTTTGTTTACATAAGCAATTTCTAGTTATTTTGTAAGGTTTTAAGTTATTTTCTACGTGAGCCTTTTTTTATGCAGTCCCTATTCACCGCATAAAAAAACCTTTTTAAATATGTTGAGAAAAATATTTTTTATAGCTACTCATGAAGTTTCGGAAGATTCTTTTATGTGTTTTCTTTTATGTGGTCCCTATCTACCGCACAAAACCATATTTGAGTCTATTGGTATTATGCTGAACATATTAATGCCGATTATGGTAAGTTACATATAACAGTAACAAAAATTTTAAAAATAGTATTAAATACACAAAGGACTTAATAAAAATAATAACAAAATATCTACATTCATTAACAAATACATAATATATATTCCACTGGAAACCTGCAACAATTATTACTAAGATATTCAAGTAGATTGCAATACAAATTTTTGAATAGTTATTTAAATATTTTATTATTATTATTTTTATTTTATTTAAATATTTTTTGTATTTGAGGATTTTTGAATACCTAGTTATTTAAAAATTCCATGTTCCCCTTTAATCTTGGTTGATAAATACAGAACAATTATTTTTACATGATTACGATTGCAATAACAAATTTATTTTTCTTTGTATTTTTGGTAAAGGGCTGGTGGTTGCAATGGTATATTTTTTACATTAATCTGATAATTTTTTGTTCCAAAAAAGGTTCTCTAGTTAAGAGCAGATGAGTCTACATTAACATATAACAAGAGGCTATGCAAGACGGTAAATCTAACTACTTGTTTACTTTTCAAGACTCCGTTTAATCTTGTGGCTTCTAGATTGAAAGATTCTTGGTTGAGATTCTAGCTTGATTCTCTTTGAGGATAAAGTATAAATGTTAGTCCATCTCTATAAATGGGTTGAGCTTAGAACATGGTATGCATATGAGGTATAACTTGAACTCATCAGCACCCACTACAATAGCAGAATTAGAACAGTGGTTCATACTTTTGCTTGTGCTGCCATGAATAATTTATAATTGGCCTGGGTAGATATGTAAAATTTTTGGTAACAATCTTTTGGAGAATATTCTCCAGCAAAAGAATCAAGAATTTTCTTTTTTAAAAGTTTTTCCATCTCTTGTTTTTAACGAAAAATTATCAAAAGCTAAACTTTTAGGTTTAGTAAGTTTTCTAACCACATAAGCCATATCTTTTGAACACATTTTTCAATTAACTATCTATTTAAGCATTTCTCTATATGAAAAGAATCCTAAAAATGGAGAACTGTAATGGTGGGAA